>OW387138.1:48763636-50132369 GCA_936440205.1 Lepidonotus clava
CAGCTTCTACTGCATCAATTGTGCCGATTTTTTTTTTCAAACCTGTCAGAATTTACTGACCTCATCAAATATTTGCTTTAGAATTATGTTAGAGGGGATCTATGGCCAAAAACACGGCCACCATTTGTCAAACATAACCTCCAACCCGACATTTTATCTATTTAAGTTTATAGTTGGCTGACTCTGACAATCTTGTATTTCAAATAAATCAGAAGACTGATTCTGAATTGGATTCTAGTTTTTAAAACCATGTTAAAGGGGCCTACACTACATATTTGGCTGCTGCTTTGCTTTGAGACTAGCTGCTCCCTTACTTGCACTTACTCCCTATAACAGCTGATTCTGTCAGGCAACAGCAGGGGGAGGGTGACAGTAGATGGGGCAGCTGACTTGTTTTCAGCAAAAGTTACTGACAGTTGCTATGGTTACCAATCTTTTTAGGCTAATTACAGCAAAATACTAAGATGGGGCGCTTTCTCATGTTGAAAATCTTTTTTAGGAGGTCTCATTTGATAAGAAAATGTTTAGTTTGAATGGATTAAGGCTATTATTAAACATTTTCTGATTAGCATTATAATGAGTTAAACAAGCTAGAACCACACTGAAGTATAATGCTATGTAATTGTATCTTGTTTGTATCATTTGATAAGACCATGATAAATTTGAGTGAATTTATGCTTTTATTAAACAAATTCTGATTAGCATTATTCTTTGGACAAGCTAGAACCACACTCAAGTATAATGCTAGGTAATTTATATATTTTTTGTCTCTTTTAATAACACCATGATAAGTTTAAGTAAATTCATCCCATTATTAAACAAATTCTGATTAGCATTATTCTTGCATAAGCTAGAACCACACTCAAACATCAACCCCCCCCCCCTCCATCTATATCCCCACACGGCGCCATCATGCCCACGACGCCCCATCATGCCCCAAAAGGCCCCAAAAGGCCCCACCAAGCCCCACAAGGCCCCAGCATGCCCCACAAGGCCCCAGCACGCCCCAAATGGCGGGAAATGTTATCCGGCAGCGCCCTAAACATGTATATGAAAGCAGCAGTACCGGAGGGGCCCTTCCCTGTGGATATTGAAGTTGTCAGACTCGACCCACACCCTCCAGACCCGACCCACACCCTCCAGCAGGCCTGCCAACATTTGACCACCCCTCCCTGGTACAAAGTTCTGAAAAATATGGTACTTTGGGCAGAAAAACGGTACAATTTAGCCTATACTAGATGGTTGGAAACATTCTATAGAGCTTATAAAGTTATATAAACAAACATACTACGGACATCTGATTTACAGTATTTTAAGTAGGTATTTATCAGTTAATTTTGGCTCATTTCGTAGACAAAAATGAAGGAAATCTATTTTTAAAAAATACAAACATTTGCTTATTTTGTAGTGGATAGATTTTCAAACCGAACTAAAAATAGATACAAATTGAAAAAGCACTCTTTGCTACTTTTCAATCATTGTAAACCAAAAAAAATGCCATGATTAACAATGATGCTTATGCCCTATATGATTTGTCTGCATATTTCTATCATTCATCTTGATCTAGGCTAGTCTGCAGGTGGGCCTACAATGTAGTGGATAAGGTATCCATGGTAGTGAGAATTGAAAACATGTACTGCTTTTTTAGCCCCTAAATTAAGAATTTGGCAATTAAAATCTCCCAATTCTTTTGAGTAGAAAAGTAGGGGAAAAAACGGTACTTTCCTGTACCTTTAATGTACACCTGGTACAGGGGTTGAAAAACGGTACAGTACCGGCAAATACGGTACACTTGGCAGGCCTGCTCCAGACTCGACCCACAGCCTCCAGACACTCCCCACAGTCCCCACACACTGCCCACAACGACCTGACACTGCCCACAGCGACCTGACACTGCCCACAGCGACATGACACTGCCCACAGCGACCTGACACTGCCCACAGCGACCTGACCCTGCCCATGGCCCCAACACACTGCTGAGGGCGGGAAAAGGACCAAACCTGTGTTTGGAGATTAAAGAATGCTTGGAGAGTATCGACCCGGCGAGGTCAAAGGTCACTTCCTGTAGGTATTTGTGTTGTTGTGACGGCCCCCATTGCGAGATGTAGATGTTCTGAGATTTACCTGCCTGATAAAGAAGATTGCAAGTAAACTACTGTCTTCAACTACTTCAAACTACCACACTTGGGGCCGTGGGTCATGTCAGGTTTGAGGGAAATGGTCGGAGATTCATGTGGTTGCTACGCGCGGCCGTTGCTAAGCAACGGCCGCGCGTAGCAATGGCGACCTTATGTTTATGGTATATGTTTCCTTTCTCAGCTTCTACTGCATCGATTTTGACAATCTTTTTTTTTAAACTCATCAGAATTAAGAGACCTTTTAGAATATTTGCATAAGAACCATGTTAGAAGTGTTCTTTGGCCACAAACACGGCCGCAAACATGGCCACCAATTGTCAGAATATCCTCTAACCTGGCATTCCAAGTTTTAACTATCAAAGTTACTAGTTGCCCAATTATGAAAATCTTTTTATTCAAATTGATCAGAAAATTCATTCTGAATTGGATTTTTGTTGTTAGAACTATATGTTAAAGGGGCCTATGGCCACATATGTGGCTGCTGCTTTGCTTTGAGACTAGCTGCTCCCTTACTTGCACTTACTCCCTGTGACAGCAGAGCCTGTCAGGCAACAGCAGGGGGAGGGTGCCAGTAGATGGAACAGCTGACTTGTTTTCAGCAAAAGTTACTGACAGTTGCTATGGTTACCAATCTTTTAAGCCTAATTACAACAAAATACTAAGATGGGGCGCTTTCTCATATTGAAATTCTTTTTTAGGAGGTCTCAATTGATAAGAAAATGTTTAGTTTGAAAAGATTAAGGCTATTATTAAACATTTTCTGATTAGCATTATACTTGAGTTAAACAAGCTAGAACCACACTCAAGTATAATACTTTTTAATTTTGTATATTTTTTGTCGAATTTAATAAAAAAATGATAAGTTTGAGTAAATTCATCCCATTATTAAAGAAATTCTGATTAGCATTATTCTTGCACAAGCTAGAACCACACTCAAGTATAATGCTATGTAATCATTTAATAAACCATGATAAGTATGAGTAAATTCATCACATTATTAAACAAATTCTGATTAGCATTATTCTTACACAAGCTAGAACCACACTCAAGTATAATGCTATAATATAATTTATATATGTTTGTCTCATTAAATAAAACCTTGATATATTAGAGTAAATTCATCCCATTAATTTAGGCCTGATATTTCGAAACACCTAAACCTTAAATTTCTGACGGATTTAAGGTGGTTGCTAGGGACTTTAGCCAAATTTAAGGCCAGGGCCTTAACATTTAAGGTTTGCAATATTTCAAAACACCTTACCTTAAACAAACGTTACTTTAAGGCCATTTCTTTAAGGTAGGTCGGGAGGTACCTTAAACTTTAAGGAGACACGTTAATCCTAAAATTAGGATAGATTCTATTAAATTACAAGGTCTGTTTGATGATAAATAGGATAAATCAATATTTGTCTCAATAAATATGGTGGTAACTTTTATGAAAATAATGCTGAATCAAAGAACTATTTTCTGGCATGTGCTGTGGATGTCTACATGTGTAATTCGGCAACGTCGTTGTCATGGTGACAACGACGTGGCAACGACGTTGTCAACAATGTAAACAACATCGGCGATCTAAACTTTTACATATTTCAGTGAGTTCTGCAAGGATTTTCACAATTATTTTTTTGATTTGAAGAGAATAATGTACTATCTTACGTAAATCAAGGTTAAATTGCTGTAAATTATGATAAGAAATGACATATTGGCGTAATATACTCAAAACAAAGGCCTAAACATCGTCCTTAAACTTTTAAGGTTGCAAGGTGTTTCGAAATATTCAAATCTTCCTTAAGATTTAAGGAAAATGTATTTAAGGTGAGCTACATCCTGACGTTTAAGGTCTCCTTAATTTAAGGAGACCTTAAACGTCAGCTTGTGCTAGAATATTATTCTAGCACAAGCTAGTATAACTATTCAAACCCCCACCCCCCACCCCCACACACTCCTCACGGCCCCCACACAATCCCCACCACCCCCGCACACTCCCCACCGCCTCCAGACACTCCCCAGGGCCTCTCCACACAGTCCTCTAGTCCCTACGACGCTCTGGGCGGGAAAATAACCCAAACTGTCCATGAAGATTGATGATATGGTAGGAGAGTGTAGTAGTTCCGCTGAACGGCCCCTAACAACGGAGCCTAGCAACGGCGATCGTGACGGCAAGCAAAAGATGCAATCAATGTACGGTCCAAATAGATTGTCCAAGGCTTCCTCACGCAACTGTCCTCCCCTCACACCTTCCACAAAGCTCTACAACCTCCATACATTCCCTACAAACTCCCCAACATCCCCACACCAGACCTTGTCCAGTGGCGGGAAATTTTATCTGGCGGCACCCTGAACATGTATGTGAAAGCAGCACGATCTTAAGGGCTCAGTGGTGAGGATAACAAATCAGTGTGAAACGACCTAAACATGTGCTTCAACTCAGTGACACTACGGCAAGACAGCCTACGACTTTTACACACAACCTACAACCCCTGCACCCAACCTACAACCTGCACACACAACCTACGACCTCCAAGGACCTACGACATCAGGTTTCAAGCAAATGTTCGGGGATTCGGGTGGTTGCTACGTGCGGCCGTTGCTAAGCGACAGCCGCCCTTAGCGATGGCGATCATGACTGCAAGTCAACTTACTTCCACACTGACCCAAGACCTGTACCCACGACCTACGACCTGCACACACAACCTGTGACCTGTACACACAACCTACGACATGTACGTGTACCTCCAGATTCAATACAGGGCCTCCAGACTCGACCCACAGCCTCAAGACCCGTCCAAAGCCCCCGTTGCTAAGCACCAGCCGCCCCTAGCGATGACTGACTGGCGAGGTCAAAGGTCACTTCCGCGGTGACGGCCGTTGCTAAGCTGCGGCCGCCCTTAGCAACGGCGATTGTGACTCCAATTCAGAAGCTGTTCATGACGATTGCAGCACTTGTGGTCGAGCAATTTTCACAATCTTTGGCTTGTTTAAGAGTAATCTATCTCTATAACAATCGCTGTAATCACCAGGTCTCTCTTTTCTTTATGTGCTGAGAAATTCTAAAGGAAATACTTCTGTGTGGGTGGAAGGGGGGGGGGGTGGTCAAATAGCCTCCAACCTAACATTCAAAATTTCATCCATCTTAGTATCTAATTAGCCAACTTTGACAACCTTGTTATAAAATAGATCAGACAATGTAATCTTAATCAGAATCTTGTTGTTGTAATCATGTCAAAGGAGGCCTTTGGCCAAAAATGTGACAGCTGCTTTGCTTTGAGACTAGCTGCTCCCTTACTTGCACTTACTCCCTTTGACAGCTGATCCTGTCAGGCAACAGCAGTGGGAGGGTGCCAGCAGATGGAACAGCTGACTTGTTTTCAGCAAAAGTTTCTGACAGTTGCTATGGTTACCAATCTTTTAAGCCTAATTACAGCAAAATACTAAGATGGGGCGCTTTCTCATGTTGAAATTCTTTTTTGGGAGGTCTCATTTGATGAGAAAATGTTTAGTTTGAATGGATTAGGGCTATTATTAAACATTTTCTGATTAGCATTATACTTGAGTTAAACAAGCTAGAACCGTCCTCAAGTATTATGCTATGACCCTATGTAATTTCTATCATATTTGTTTTGTTTGCGAAAACCATAATTCGTTTGACACTCACCACACCACCCAGACACTCAATACAGCCCCCAGACACTCATTATGCCACCTAGACACGAGTCTGTATAAGCCTCCAGACTCGACCCTCAGCCCCCAGACTCGATCCTCAGCCTCCAGACTCGACCCTCAGCCCCCAGACTCGACCCTCAACCTCCAGACTCGACCCTCAGCCCCCAGACTCGACCCTCAACCTCCAGACTCGACCCTCAGCCCCCAGACTCGATCCTCAGCCTCCAGACTCGACCCTCAGCCTCCAGACTTGACCGACAGCCCCTCTGGCCCCTACGATGCTCAGGGCGGGAAAGTAACCTAAACTGCCCCTGGAGATTGATGATATGGTGGGAGAGTGTAGTGATTCGAGTCTGGAGACTTAGGGTCGAATCTGGAGTCTGTATAAGCCTCCAGACTCGACCCTCAGCCTCCAGACTCGACCTATAGTGACAGTGTAGTGGTCGTGATGGAAGCGGGAAATGCCCTCAGCACCCCAAGTGGCCGTATTGAGAACTAGAGAACCGCAACTTTACCGCCACCAAAGGTCCTTGCTGCCAGCAACAGCCATTCTTGGGTCTGGTAGTGGGAGCCGTGGGGAGTGTGTAGGACCTGTCAGGAGTCTGGGGAGGGTGTGGAGAGTGTAATGAGGCAGTTGGAACTTGTAGTGGGTCACAGTGTGGCAGCCTGAAGTCTTCGCAGGGCCGTTGCTGCGCGCGGCCGTTGCTAAGCAACGGCCGCGCGTAGCAACGGCCTAGCGTAGCAACGACGATCGTAATTTATGTTTTTGGTATCTCCTTTGAATTTTCTCAGCTTCTACTGCATCGATTTCGACAATCTTTTTTTTAAATCTTATCACAATTAAGTGACCTTTTCAAATATCTGCATGACAACCACGTTGGGGAGGTTTTCTGACCAAAAACATGGCCACAAACACGGCCACCATTTGCCAAATAGCTTCTAACACTCTAAGTTTTTGACATTATTGTTTCTAATTGGCAAACTTTGACAATTTTGCTTTTTAAATTGTTCAGAAAATTGATTCTGAATTGGATTATTGTGTTAGAACCATGTAAAAGGGAGTCTATGGCCACAAATGTGGCCACCACTTTGCTTTGAGACTAGCTGATCCTTTATTTGCACTTACTCCCTGTAACTGCTGATCCTGTCATGCAACAGCAGGGGGAGGGTGCCAGTTGATGGAACAGGTGACTTGTTTTGAGCAAAAGTTACTGACAGTTGCTATGGTTACCATTCTTTTTAGCCTAATTACAGCAAAATACTAAAATGGGGCGCTTTCTCATGTTGAAAATCGTTTTTAGGAGGTCTCAATTGATAAGAAAATGTTTGGTTTGAATGGATTAAGGCTATTATTAAACATTTTCTGATTAACATTATACTTGAGTTAAACAAGCTAGAACCACACTCAAGTATAATGCTAATTGCTATGTAATTTGTAACTTATTTGTATGATTTGATAAGACCATGATAACTATAGATTTATCTTTTTATTAAATAAATTCTGACTAGTATTATTCTTTCCACCACAAGCTAGAACCACACTCAAGTATCATGCTAAAATGAAATTCCCTATGACCTCCAGACTCCATCTATGGCCTCCAGACTCGACCTACATCCTCCAGACTTGACCTAGGCTAGCTTTATAGGGGTGGACCACTAAAACTGACACAGTGACAGGGCCAATTTTTGGGTTATTGACATGTAACAGAGGCTTTTCTTAAATTTGACACTGCGACAGCCCCCCCCCCCCCCCCATCTGGACCCCCAGCTTTGGTACCTACCGTAGACTACGGCCTCCAGACCCGACCTGAGATCACCCTGACTTGACCTAAGGCCTCTAGACTCGACCTACTGCCTCCAGACTCAACCTGAGACCCCCCTGACTCGACCTAAGACCTCCAGACCCGACCTAAACACTGTAGTAAAGTCAAAAATATTATAGCTACACACCCACCACGCCCAAACCACTCCAGTCATTAATCTTTCCTTTGTAGAATCGTTGGTATAGTGGCGGGAACAGCCGCCGGTTAACATAACCTGACCCGGCGAGGTCAAAGGTCACTTCCTGTAGGTCGATGGGACCGTTGCTAAGGAAAGGTCGGCCTTAGCAGATCGTGATTCCAGACTCGACCCTCAGCCCCAAGACTCGACCCTTAGCTCCCAGACTCGACCCTCAGGCCCCAAGACTTGACCCAAGTAACCCAAAGTGCCCCTGGAGATTGATGTATGGTCGGAGAATGTAGTGCACTAACTATGGCCGCCTGTTGCCTAGCAACAGCCGGCCTTAGCAACGGCGAGTGTGACTTCAACTCAGAAGATGATTATGGCGATTACAGCACTTGTAGTCCAGCAATTTTCACAATATAGGCTTGTTTAAAAGGAACTTATCTCTACAATAATCACTGCAATCACCAAGTCTCTCTTTTCTTTATGTGCTGAGAAATTCTAAAGGAAATATTTGTGTGTGGGTGGAAGAGGGGGGGGGGTGGTCGAATAGCCTCCAACCTAACATTTTTAATTTTATCCATCTTAGTTTTTAGTTAGCCAACTTTGACAATCTTGTTATCAAATTGATCAGAAAATTCAATCTTAATCAGATTCTTGATGTTAAAATCATGTTAAAGGAGGCCTTTGGCCACAAATGTGACAGCTGCTTTGCTTTGAGACTAGCTGCTCCCTCACTTGCACTTACTCCCTGTAACAGCAGATCCTATAAGGCAACAGCAGGGGGAGGGTGCCAGTAGATGGAACAGCTGACCTGTTTTCAGCAAAAGTTACTGACAGTTGCTATGGTTACCAATCTTTTAAGCCTAATTACAACAAAATACTGAGATGGGGCGCTTTCTCGTGTTGAAATTCTTTTTTAGGAGGTCTCATTTGATAAGAAAATGTTTGGTTTGAATGGAATAAGGCTATTATTAAACATTTTCTGATTAGCATTATACTTGAGTTAAACAAGCTAGAACCACACTCAAGTATAAAACTATGTAATTTGTATCATAATATCTGATTCTCCCAAACACAGCCCACCGCCCCCACAGACAGCCCAGTGCCCCAACACAATGCCCACCAACCCCACACACTGCTCACAGCGACCAGACACTGCCCACTGACCCTACACACTGCCCATCGACCCCACACACTGCCCATCGACCCCACACACACCACCTTCTCAGGGCGGGAAGAGGACCAAAGCTCTGCCTGGAGAGTGGTTGCTACTCGCGGCCATTGCTACGCGCGGCCGTTGCTAAGCAACCGCCGCGCGAAGCAACAACGGAAGTGCTGCGACTTTTCTCAGCTTCTAGTGCATCGATTTTGGCAATCTTTTTTTTTAAACTTGTCAAAATTTTGTGTAATTTTCAAATTTTTGCATGGGAATCATGTTAGAAGGGTTCTATGACCAAAAACATGGCTGCAAACATGGCAACCATTTGCCAATCATAAACAAATAGCCTCAAACTATCCTGACACTTTTTTAAGTTTCAGCCATTTAAGTTTCTAATTTGCAGACTTTAACAATCTTGCTTTTCAAATTGATCAGAAAATTGATTCTGAATTGGATTATTGTGTTAGAACCATGTTAATGAGGGCCTATGGCCACAAATGTGGTGGCTCATTTGCTTTGAGACTAGTACTGGCTGCTCCTTTATTTGCACTTACTCCCTGTAACTGCTTATCCTATCAGGCAACAGCAGGGGGAGGGTGCCAGTAGATGGAACAGCAGCCTTGTTTTAGCAAAAGTTACTTACTGTTGCCATGGTAACCAATCTTTTTAGGCAAATTACAGCAAAGTACTGAGATGGGGCGCTTTCTCATGTTGAAAATCGTTTTTAGGAGGTCTCATTTGATAAGAAAATGTTTAGTTTGAAAGGATTAAGGCTATTATTAAACATTTTCTGATTAGCATTATACTTGAGTTAAACAAGCTAGAACCACACTCGAGTATAATGCTATGTAATTTATATAAAACTTGCTTATCTCATTTAATAAAACCATGATAAGTTTGAGTGAATTCATCCCTTTATTAAACATATTCGGATTAGCATTATTCTTTCGACAAGCTAGAACCACACTCAAGTATAATGCTATGTAATTTGTATCATATTTGTCTTGTTTCATAAGACCATAATAATTTGGAGCAAATTTATCCTTTTTTTAAACAAATTCTGATTAGCATTATTCTTGCACAAGCTAGAACCACACTCAAGTATAATGTGATGGAAAAATATGTATTTATTCAACCCCCCCCCCTGGAAAAAATAAAAGTCAAAAAACCAATGTACCCCCCTCTGAGAAAAGCTGGCTATGGGCCTGACAGGTCCCTCCGGGCAGAGCATTTGTACAGGAAAAAAACAACAACAAAAAACCAAAATCGGAGGGGGGGGGGTGGCACACCAAGCGCATCCCCCCTATTCCATCCCCCCTCCCCCCACCCCAATTATTCCTTGCCTGACTGCAGTGTAGTGGCGGGAACTGCCGCCGGGTAACCTGACCTGACCTGGTGAGGTCAAAGGTCACTTCCTGTTGTAAGTAGTTGTAATCTGGTAATGGCATCCCCATGAAGCAGACCTCATGAATAGTGTGTGCAGGTCGTAGGTAGTGTGTGCAGATCCTAGATAGTGTGTGGTAGTCGGAGGTAGTGTGTGGAGATCGTAGGTTGTGTTTAACCATCATAAACAGCTTCTGTATTGCAGTTACGATCGCCGTTGCTATGCGCGGCCATTGCTTAGCAACGGCCGCGCGTAGCAACAGAAGAGAATAGCAACGGCGATCTAAACCGTAGCAAATGTTTCATTTCTTGACTTCAAATGCATCAATTTTGCCAATTATTTTTTTAAACATATCAGAATTTAATGCCCTTTTCAAATATTTGCAGAGGAACCATGTTGGAGGAGATCTATGGCCACAAATGTGGCAGCTGCTTTGCTTTGAGACTTGCTGCTCCCTTACTTGCACTTACTCCCTGAAACAGCAGATCCTGTCAGGAAACAGCAGGGGGAGGGTGCCAGTAGATGGAACAGCTGATTTGTTTTCAGCAAAAGTTACTGACAGTTGCTATGGTTAAGCCTAATTACAGCAAAATACTAAGATGGGGCGCTTTCTCATGTTGAAATTCTGTTTCAGGAGGTCTCATTTGATAAGAAAATGTTTAGTTTGAAAGGAGTAAGGCTATTATTAAACATTTTCTGATTAGCATTATACTTGAGTTAAACAAGCTAGAACCACACTCAAGTATAATGCTATGTAATTTGTATCATAATTGTATTGTTTGCTCAGACCAATATAATTTAATGCAAATTTATCCTTTTATTAAACAAATTCTGATTAGCATTATTCTTTGCACAAGCTAGAACAACACTCAAGTATAATGGTATGTAATCTTATTTGTATTGTTTGATGAAATAACAATGAATTTGGATGACATTATCCGTTTATTAAACAAATTATCATTATCATTATTCTTTACACAAGCTAGAACCACACTCAAGTATAATGGTATGTAATCTTATTTGTATTGTTTGATAAAATAACAATGAATTTGGATGACATTATCCGTTTATTAAACAAATTATCATTATCATTATTCTTTACACAAGCTAGAACCTCACTCAAGTATAACGCTATCTAATCTGTATATTTGTTGGCTCATTTGATAAAAACATGATAAGTTTGCGTAAATTCATCCCATTATTATTCTTGCACAAGCTAGAACCACACTCAAGTATAATGCTATGTAATTTATATATTTCTGTCTTATTTGATAAAACCATGGCCCGACGGCTCGTAACCCTTTTAAAAATGTTTAAGGTAATTAAGGGCTAATCACGGCAATGTAGTCATAGAAACATTCTAAACACGATTAAATCACGTCTCGTAAGTCATCATTACCCTTAATCATCTCTTAATCTAACTATCTAGTTAGATTAAATATTTAGTCCTTAATCATAATTACAGTGGACGTAATTAAGGCTAGACCAATGAAAATACTTGTTTCATATGCTCTAGGGGCCGTTACGAGCCGTGCATTTTAATTATGATTAAGCACTAATTAAGATTAGTGAAACTCATTTAATCACGGACGTTTGACGTGATTAAGGACACTACGAGCCGTCGGGCCCATGATAAGTTTGAGTAAATTCAGCTCATTATTAAACAAATTCTGATTAGCAGTATAATACTATCTTGCCCGGTTCTTGGTCTAATGGAGAAGCATTCTGGCTGGATAAGCTGTACTTGACAGGGGATCTAGGACATATTGCTAAGCAATGTCGCCTTGGGAAGTATGTAAAGGTGTTGGGGAGTGTGTAGATGCACCCACACTCAACCTATAACTCCCACACTCGACCTACAGCTCCCGGACACACTACCCATGACTCCCACACATTGCCAACGGTGGCTATCTCTCGATATAAGTCGTGTGACTTATTTCGTCTGACAGTTTTATTTTCACTTGTTTTTAGGCATGAATTTGAAAAGATGAATTCACTATGATTCAAACAAAACAGATTTTCTAACGTTACGGAATTTATTTCAAATGTGTAATATCATTATAGCAGTATTGGGTTGGGCATTTTGCTCAAAATTATGGAAGACAAACCTTGATTTTCCATGTATATTGCCTTCATTTAGTATGAATAAGCTGCGACCTATTTAGGAGCACTGCGACTTATTTAGATCCACTGCGACCTATTTAGGGAGTATATAATTATATTAATATAGGGGGTGATTCTAAACCATAAACCATTTAAGTCGCAGCGTCTTCCTAAATAAGACCTATATTGATAGATAGCCCCCATAGCTAAGAGGCGGGAAAACGTTATCCGGCGGCCCCTGAACATGTATATGACAGCAGCTGTACGGGATAATAAAGTTGTCTGACTCGAACCAGGGCCTCCAGACTCGACCCAGGGCCTCCAGACTCGACCCAGGGCCTCCAGACTCGACCCAGGGCCTCCAGATTTGACCCAGGGTCTCCAGACTCGACCAAGGGCCTCTAGACTTGACCAAGGGCCTCTAGACTCAACTAAGGGCCTCGAGACTCGTCCACAGCCGCCGTTGCTAAGTTCCGACCGGCCGTTGCTAAGCACCGGCCGCCCTTAGCAACGTCGATTGTGACTACAACCCTACAACTTATGGGTGGAATACCCGGTGGAATAGGACAGAGAGGGTGGCCTTATGGTAGTTGTAGTTGTTAAAGTGAAATGGTTTTCGTAGGGAGACTTATGGAGCTCATAGGGGGTTTGTAGAGGTCGTGGGGAGTGTGTAGATGTGGTGTGCTTAGTTGGGGGACTGCAGCAACAGCCGTAGCTAAGCACTGCCCACAGCGACCAGACACTACCCAGGTTCCCCACACACTGCCCACAGCGACCAGACACTACCCAAGGCCCCCATACACTGCCCACAGCCCCCACACACTGCCCACAGCGACCAGGCACTACCCAGGGCCCCTACAATGCCTCAGGGCGGCAAAGGGGCCAAACCTATGCTTGGAGAGTGATGCTTAGGTCTGTGACCGGCCGTTGCCATGCACCGGCCGTCCTTAGCAACGGCGATTGTGACATAATGTTATGGCGATTGCAGTGCTTGTGGTTGAGTAATTTTCATAATAATAGGCTTGTTTAAGAGCTATTTATCTCTACAATAATCGCTGCAATCCCCAAATGTAGGTTTTATTTATTTGCTGAGAAATTTGATAGGAACAACTTAGCAAATGCCTTCTGCTCTTCTGGCTGTTCTCTGAATGATACTCCCTCCCTCCAAATTTTGATCATATTATTGGAACAGCAGGGGGAGGTAGGACATTAGATGGGCCAGCCCGGAATCCTTACTCTATAGACCTGTGCACTGAATTGAGTTTTATCTGAATTTGCCTTTCAATCATTTCATCCAAAATGTAACTAAAATGCATGTTTATGAATACCAAAATATATGGTATTTTCTATAGTATGTTGAATATTATTTAGAATTAAAATTAGATTGAGTTTGAAGAGTCAGAAATTCAAAACAGCTGTCAAACAAATTTCATAAATGACCCTTTCTGGAAAAGTAAGTCTATAGGTTCAAAAGTTACCTTTTGTTACCATGGTTACCAAAAGTTTTCAGTGAATTACAGCAAAATACTGAGATGGGGCGCTTTCTCATGTTGAAAATCTTTTTTAGGAGGTCTCATTTGATAAGAAAATGTTTGGTTTGAATGGATTAAGGCTATTATTAAACATTTTCTGATTAGCGTTATACTTGAGTTAAACAAGCTAGAACCACACTCAAGTATAATGCCAAGTAATTTACATATTTTTTTATTCATTAAACTCACCCCAACAATACCCAACTCATCCCCTCATCGCCTCACACTGCCCCACTCACCCTCACAAAGCCCGACTCACCCCCACAATACCCTGCTCACCCCCACAGCCTCCAGACTCGTCCACAACCGCCGTTGCTAAGCGCCGGCGGCCGTTGCTAAGCGCCGGCGGCCGTTGCTAAGCGCCGCGGCCGTTGCTAAGCGCCGCAGCCGGCCCTAGCAACGGCGATCGTAACTGCAAATTAGAAGGATCTGCGTGACACTGTAAGTCAAAGGGCCAAACCCGGTATTAAATGGAAGCCCTGATAATTTTCTCTTACAAACATCAGGTTTTGAGAGGATTGAAACAGTAGAACTGGCGCTATTGAATGAGAAAGAACGGCAACTCCCTTTCCTAGAACAGCCCCTCTGCCTCTGGCCCCTACAATGCTCAAGGCGGGAAAGTAACCCAAACTGCCCCTGGAGATTGATGACATGGTGGGAGAGTGTACGCGCGGCCGTTGCTAAGTACGGCCGCCCTTAGCAACGGCGAATGTGACATGATGTTTGTGACAATTACACTACTTGTAGTCTAGCAATTCTCATGATCTTGGGCTTGTTTAAAAGTAATTTATCTCTAAAACAATCGCTGCAATTTAGCAATCTTGTGATAAAACTTTGTTACTATGTTCTATGTAGTTGCAAACCTGGCGATGCTTTGCTTTGAGACTAGCTGATCCTTCATTTGCACTTACTCCCTGTCATTGCTGACACTGTCAAGCAACAGCAGGGGGAGGGTGTCTGTAGGTGGAACAGCTGACTTGTTTCCAGCAAAAGTTACTGATAGTTGCTATGGTTACCAATCTTTTTAGGCCAATTACAGCAAAATACTAAGATGGGGCGCTTTCTCATGTTAAAATTCGTTTTTAGGAGGTCTCATTTGATAAGAAAATGTTTAGTTTGAATAGAATAAGGCTATTATTAAACATTTTCTGATTAGCATTATACTTGAGTTAAACAAGCTAGAACCACACTCAAGTATAATACTATGTAATTTACAGATTCTTGTCTCATTTGATAAAACCATGATAGGTTTGTTTAAATTCTTCTCATTGTTACACAAATTATGATTAGCATTATTCTTGCACAAGCTAGAACCACACTCAAGTATATGCAGCTCCCACACTCCACCTACACCTCCAACACTCGACCTTCAGCTCCCACACTCTACAGAACAGGGCGGGAAAAGGACCCAAACTCTACCTGGAGATGATATGGTGGCAGAGTGTAGTGGTTCCGCAGATCGCTGTTGCTACGCACGACCGTTGCTTAGCAACGGCCGCACGTAGCAACGGCGATCATAACGTTAATAAAGAAGATGTTTATGATGATCACAGACTACCTACAACCTCCACACTGCCCTAGGACACCCCACATGGCCCTAGTACCCCCACGCATGGCCCTATGACGCCCCACACGGCCCTAGGAAGCCCCCAGACTCAAAGTACAGTCTTTAGACTCAACCTACGTCCTCCAGACTCAAAATACAGTCTCTAGACTCGACCTACGGCCTCAATACACGTAAACCAACCTCCAGACTTATCCTATGCCCTCCGGACTCGACCAAAGTCCTCACGACTCGAAGTACAGCCTCTAGACTCGACCTATGGCCTCCAGACTCTGCCAAATGCCTCCAGACTCACCTGAAGCCCTCGTAGCTAAGCAACGGCCGGCCCTAGCAACGATGACGTCACTTCCAGCTGTTCTCATAGTGAGGCTCCCTCCCCCCGATCAGTGATCATATATGGGAACAGCAGGGGGAAGTAGTATAGTGGATGGCAAAGCCAGCGAATTCAGCTTCTAGAGACCTATGCACTGAGTTAGGGTGATTTTAAATTTGGCTGTTAATCATTTAATACAAAATGCAACTGAAATGCATGTATATGCACACCAAAATATATGATAATTTCTGTAGTATGTTGAATATTATTCAGAAATAGAATTGGATTGAGTTTAGACACTTAGGAATTCAAAACAGCTCTCAAGAAAACTTATAAATGACCCCTTCTTGCAAAATAAATCTATAGGTCCAAAAGTTACCAAACTGTTGCCATGGTTACCAACAGTTTTGAATGAATTACAGCAAAATACTCAGATGGGGCGCTTTCTCATGTTGAAATTCTTTTTTAGGAGGTCTCATTTGATAAGAAAATGTTTAGTTTGAATGGATAAAGGCTATTATTAAACATTTTCTGATTAGCATTATACTTGAGTTAAACAAGCTAGAACCACACTCAAGTATAGGCCTAATGCTATGTAATTTATATATTTCTCTCCCCACAGCCCTGACGCCCTTCCCACTGCCCTGACGCTCTCCCCACTGCCCTGATGCTCTCCTCACTCACTGCCCTGACGCTCTCCCCACTGCCCTGACGCCCTTCCCACTGCCCTGACGCTCTCCCCACTGCCCTGATGCTCTCCCCACTGATCTGACACCCTCGATCCCCACTAAGGCGGGAAATGTTATCTGGCGGCGCCCTGAATATGTATAAAGAAGCATGCAGTCTACCGGAAGGGCCCTGCGTTGTGGATAATGAATTGGTCTGACTCGACCCACAGGCTTCAGTAGCCTAGCGCGCTCGGCCAGGTCGGGGACACAGCTTGTTGTTAAACCCGGCCGGTCGACCAGCCTAAGGCTCTAGACTCAACCCACAGCCACCAGACTTGACCTATGGCCTCAAGACTCGACCCACATCCTCCAGACTCAATCCAGGGCCTCCAGACTCGACCTAAAACCTCCAGACTCGACCAGAGTCTATGTTGCTAAGCTGTGGCCGCTCGTTGCTAAGCTGCGGCCGCCCCTAGCAACGGCGATTGTGACTTCAACTCAGGAGATAATTATGGCGATTACAACACTTGTAGTCCACTAATTTTCACAATATTAGGCTTGTTTAAGAGCAATTTATCTCTAAAATAATCGCTGCAATCTCCAGGTGTAGCTTTTCTGTTTTTGCTGAGAGATTTGAAAGGAAATACTTGTCAAATGCCTTCTGCACTTCTGGCTGTTCTCAGAGTGATACTCCCTCCCCCCTGATAATAGTCATATATGGAAACAGCAGAGGGAGGCAGAACAGTACATGGGCCAGCCAGTGAACCTTTTCTCTATAGACCTACCTACTGAGTGAGGGTTAATTTCAGTCTTTCTTTTGATCATTTTATACAAAATGCAACTTGAATGCATGCATACACACACCAAAATATATGATTATTTCTAAAGTATGTTGAATATTATTTAAACTTAAAATTAGATTGAGTTTGAATACTTAGGAATTCAAAACAGCTCTCAAGAAAACTTCATAAATGACCCTTTCTTGGGGAGTGGGTCTATAGGTCCAAAAGTTACCTTTTGTCGCCATGGTTACCAATAGTTTTCAGTGAAATACAACAAAATACTGAGATGGGGCGCTTTCTCATGTTGAAATTCTTTTTTAGCAGGTCTCATTTGATAAGAAAATGTTTAGTTTGAATGGGTTAAGGCTATTATTAAACATTTTCTGATTAGCATTATACTTGAGTTAAACAAGCTAGAACCACACTCAAGTATAATTCTATGTGATTTGTATATTATTTGTATTATTTGATAAGACTATGATGATGCACTGCCTCCACACACTCCCACACTCCCCACCGCCTCCACACACTTCCCACGGCGGGAAATGTTATCCGGCAGCACCCAGAACATGTGTCTGAAAGCAGCAGGATAGGATACCCCAACATTCACCACGCATTCTGGGAGAGTGATGCCCAAGGCGCCCAGAAACTCACCACGGCCCTTAGACACTCACTAAGGCCTCCAGACACTTCACTTGTTTAAGAAACTGCATTGCTACTCGCGGCTGTTCCTATGCGCGGCCGTTGCTAAGCAACGGCCTCGCATAGCAACGACGATCTAGCAAATGTTTATTTTCTTAGCTTCTACTGCATCAATTTTGCCATTTTTTGTCTTCAAATCTATCAGAATTTGGTCACAAACACACTCTCCGAGTGGTTTAAGCTTGCTACGCACGGCCGTTGCTAAGGAGCGACGGTCGTTGCTAAGCAACGGCCGCGCATAGCAACGGCCGCGCGTAGCAACGGCGATTGCGAATTTTACAGTTTCTGCACGCACCACAGCCCTCAGACTAAACCTACAACCCCCAGAGATTCATCATAGCCCTCAGAAACATACTACTGCCCTCAGAGACTCACCACAACACTTAGAGATTCATTACAGCCCTCAGATATCCACTACTGAAGTGTCGTCTGTGGTGTCTGTCACTTCCGGCTGTTCTCTTACTGGTACTCCCTCCCCCTGATCAGTGATCATATATGGGAACAGCAGGGGGAGGTAGTACAGTGGATGGAAAAGCCAGCAAATCCAGCCTCTATAGACCAATGCATTCAGTTAGGGTTAATTTGAATTTGGCTGTTAATGATTAATACAAAATGCAACTAAAATACATGTATATGCACACCAAAATATATGATGATTTATATAGTATGTTGAAAAATATTTAGAACTAAAATTAGATTAAGTTTGAACACTTAGAAATTCAAAACAGTTCTCAAGAAAACTTAATAAATGACCCTTTCTTGAAGAGTTGGTCTATAGGTCCAAAAGTTACCTTTTGTTGCCATGGTTACCAATAGTTTTCAGTGAATTACAGCAAAATACTGAGATGGGGCGCTTTCTCATAGTGAAATTTCTTTTTGGGAGGTCTCATTTGATAAGAAAATGTTTAGTTTGAAAGGATGAAGGCTATTATTAAACATTTTCTGATTAGCATTATACTTGAGTTAAACAAGCTAGAACCACACTCAAGTATAATGTTAATAGACCCCGTGCCAGTCGCACAGAAACCCCAATAATTTGTGCGGATTATAGGGAAAAACGAAGTTCTAGTCCCATGGATAGTGGCGGGAACGGCCGCCGGTTAACAGAGCCTGACCCGACGAGGTCAAAGGTAACTTTCTGTAGGTCGGGGATTCATGTGGCTATTGCTAAGCAACGGCCGTGAATCTAACAACTTCCCGATCCCTCTACCTCCTCCCCAATACCTGTACACACCTCCAAGTCCCTGTATACCACGGCCACTGTGTAAAGATCATACAGATTGATCAGTTAAGCACAATGCCAGTGGTTGTCACATCTCCGTCGCTACGCGCGGCCGTTGCTAAGCAACGGCCGGCCCTAGCAACCGAGATGTGACTGCAATTCAGAAGATATTCATGGCAATTACCGCAATTGTAGACCAGCAATCTTCACAATATTAGGCTTGTTTAAGAGCCATTTCTCTCTACAATGATCACTGCAATTGCCAAGTGTAGCTTTATTTTACTTGCTGAGAGATTTGAACGGAACTATTTCTCATTTGCCTTCTGCTCTTGTGGCTGTTCTCTGAGTGACACTCCCTCCCTCCTAATGTTAATCATTTATGAGAACAGTAAGGGGGGTAGGACAGCAGATGGACCAGCCAGGAACCCTTACTCTATAGACCCTTGCACTGAATAGGGGTTAGTTTGAATTTGTCTTTAAATCATTTCATACAAAATGCTAATAAAATGCATGTTTATCAACATCGAAA
Organism: Lepidonotus clava; assembly: GCA_936440205.1. NCBI lineage: Eukaryota > Metazoa > Annelida > Polychaeta > Phyllodocida > Polynoidae > Lepidonotus > Lepidonotus clava. Next base: position 48,783,343 of record OW387138.1, read on the forward strand.
TATAGGATAAATTGAATAGTATGTTGAATATCATTTAGAATTAGAATTAGATTGGATTTGAATTCTTACAAATTCGAAACAGCTTTTAGGAAACCTTCATAAATGACCCTTCTTGAAGAGCAAGTTTATAGGTCCAAAAGTTACCTTTTGTTGCCATGGTTACCAAAAGTTTTCTGTGAATTACAGCAAAATACTGAGATGGGGCGCTTTCTCATATTGAAATTCTTATCTAGGAGGTCTCATTTGATAAGAAAATGTTTAGTTTGAAAGGATTAAGGCTATTATTAAATATTTTCTGATTAGCATTATACTTGAGTTAAACAAGCTAGAACCACACTCAAGTATAATGCTATGTAATTTGTATTTTATTTCTATTGTTTGATAAGACTATGATAATTTTGAATGAATTTATCCTTTTATTATTTTAAACAAATTCTGAGTATCATTATTCTTTACACAAGCTAGAACCACACTAAAGTATAATACTATGCGATCTTATTTGTATTGTTTGATAAAACCATGATAAATTTGAATGACTTTATCCTTTTATTAAACAAATTCACATTTGGCGTCTCTAAGGATAATTACCCACACTTTCCTCACGAAAATGGAATAATGAAAATGAATTGAACTGATTAGTTTGTATTCATAACCAATGTTGCATTCCGTGGCTAGATCTGAATATAGTAATATTTTTATTTTATGAAAAAGAACCCTTTGTTTATGTCGTAATATGGCGGGAGGCTCCGAAGTATGCATTATCCAGGCAGAGGTTAGCACGTTCCGTGGGCTGGCTCCGGAAGTAGCATTATCTGTCCACCAGCACCCTTTGAGGTCCCACATGGCCCTAGGACGCCCCACACGGCTCTAGGAGTTCCCACACGGCCCTAGGAGGTCCTACACGGCCCTAGGACTCCCCACACTCGACCTACAGCACCTAAAGGATGGGCTAACACTCACTGTTGCTATGCGCGGCCGTTGCTTAGCAACAGTCGCATAGGAACGGCCGCGCGTAGCAACGGTGAGTGTTAGCCCATCCTTTAGGTGCTGTAGGTCGAGTGTGGGGCGTTTAAAATGATGAGTTTAAAAAAAAAAGATTGGCAAAATCGATGCAGTAGAAGCTGAGATAAGTCACCACTTTCGCCGCACTTTCGCCGCACTTCCGTCGTTGCTATGCGCGGCCGTTGCTTAGCAACAGTCGCATAGGAACGGCCGCGCGTAGCAACGACGGAAGTGCGGCGAAAGTGCGGCGAAAGTGGTGACTTATCTCAGCTTCTACTGCATCGATTTTGCCAATCTTTTTTTTTAAACTCATCAGAATTAGGAGACCTTTTTGAATATTTGCATAAGAACCATGTTAGAAGTGTTCTATGGCCACAAACACAGCAGCAAACATGGCCACCATTTGTCAGAATAGCCTCTAACCTGACATTCCAAGTTTTAACTATCAAAGTTATACTAGTTGCCCAATTATGACAATCTTTATATTCAAATTGATCAGAAAATTGATTCTAAATTGGATTCTTGTTGTTAGAACCATGTTAAAGGGGCCTATGGCCACATATTTGGCTGCTGCTTTGCTTTGAGACTAGCTGCTCCCTTACTTGCACTTACTCCCTGTAACAGCAGATCCTGTCAGGCAACAGCAGGGGGAGGGTGCCAGTAGATGGGGCAGCTGACTTGTTTTCAGCAAAAGTTACTGACAGTTGCTATGGTTACCAATCTTTTAAGCCTAATTACAGCAAAATACTGAGATGGGGCGCTTTCTCATGTTGAAATTCTTTTTTAGGAGGTCTCATTTGATAAGAAAATGTTTGGTTTGAATGGATAAAGGCTATTATTAAACATTTTCTGATTAGCATTATACTTGAGTTAAACAAGCTAGAACCACACTCAAGTATAATGCTACGTAATTTATATAATTATTTTGTCTTATTTGTTAAAACCATAATAAGTTTGATTACATTCATCTCGTTATTAAACAAATTCTGATTAGTATTATTCTTTCCACAAGCTAGAACCACACTCAAGTATCAAACTCCACATGGCCTAACAACACCCCAAAAAGCTAGCCCTATCACACCCCACACAGCCCTATCATGCCCCACACAGCCCTAGAACGCCCCCCACAGCCCTAGAACGCCCCCCACAGCCCTAAAACGCCCCCACAGCCCTAGAATGCCCCCCACAGCCCTAGAACGCCCCCACAGCCCTAGAATGCCCCCCACAGCCCTAGAACGCCCCCACATGGCCCTAGAACGCTCCCCCCCCCATGGCCCTACAACGCCTAGAGTGGCGGGAAATGTTATCCGGTTGCGCCCTGAATATGTATAAAGAAGCAGCAGGACTGGAAAGGCCCTGCAGGACATGCCTTATGGATAATAAATCAGACAGTGACTGACTCGAACTTCTAAGCATGTGCATACACAAGATTCTCCCTAGTTCTCCTATCCCAGATTCAGTTGTTTTCCTGGTCAGGGATATGTTACAGCCATGGTTACTGTAGTGGACGTTGTAAGGAGTGTGGGGGGTGTAGATGGGGGGGTCCCATGTCCCGTGTCGAATTTAAAAAACGGCTCTGTCCCCTGTCGCTATACTTGAGTTTAGAGGCATGTCCCCTGTCGAATTTAAGAATTAACCCTGTCCCCTGTCGTTATCTTTTTAAAGCTTCTGTCCCCTGTCGAATTTAAGAAATGGGCCATGTCATGTGTCACTATATTGCCATGTCACCTGTCGATTTTAAGGAACAGTGATGTCGCCGTGTCGAATTTAAGAAATGCCCATGTCGCCGTGTCGAATTTAGGGGTCTAGACCCATAGTGTGTAGAGGTTGTAGTGTGTGCAAACATTGTTGGAGTCTCTTGGGGCCGCGGTGACGGCCGTTGCTAAGCAGCGGCCGCGCCTAGCAACGGCGATTATGACTCAATGAAAAATAGTATAGCTAAGCAATTCTAAGGTGTTTACACTGATTACAGCAGTTATAATCGGACAATATACACAATATGAGTCTTGTCTAACAGCCATTTATCTATTGAAGTCGTGGGGAGTGTGTACAGATCTTAGGGACTGTGTACTTGTCGTGGGGAGTGCGGGGAGACTACATGAATGATCGTTGCTAAGCACCGGCCGCCCCTAGCAACGGCGATTGTGACTTCAACCCAGAAGTGATCGTAGTGCATTTCCAGAGCATTAAATCCACGTTTTAAGTCACCTTCCACCCAAACCACTTCAGTAGGGAATGTGCAAAAGTAGTGGGGAGTGTATGGAGGTCCTAGAGAAAGTGTAAACGTCGTGGGTAGTGTCTGGGGGCCGTGTGACGGCCGTTGCTAAGCAGTGACCGCCCATAGGAATGGCTACGTCACTACCGACTGTTCTCATAGTGATACTTCCTCCCCCTGATCACTGATCATATATGGGAACAGCAGGGAGAGGTATTACAGTGGATGGAAGAGCCAGCAAATCCAGCCTCTATAGACCAGTGCACTGAGTTAGAGGTAATTTGAATTTGTCTGTTAATAATAAATACAAAATGCAACTGGAATGCATGTATATGCACACCAAAATATATGATAATTCCTATACTATGTTGAAAATTATTTAGAATTAAAATTAGGTTGAGTTTGAATACTTAGACATTCAAAACAACTCTCAAGAAAACTTTAGAAATGACCTTTTCTTGAACAGTGGGTCTTACCAATAGTTTTCAGTGAATTACAGCAAAATACTAAGATGGGGCGCTTTCTCATGTTGAAATTCTTTTTTAGGAGGTCTCATTTGATAAGAAAATGTTTAGTTTGAAAGGATTAAAGCTATTATTAAACATTTTCTGATTAGCATTATACTTGAGTTAAACAAGCTAGAACCACACTCAAGTATAACACAATGTTAATTATTTATTAACTATATTTTCTGATCTAATAAAACCATGGTTGAATTTAAGAAATGGCCCTGTCATAATATACTTTAAAATCTTCTGTTTATGTCATTAATGATTATCATAAGCTCCATGTCGCCTATACATTTTTATTTCCATACGAATTTTAAGATTGGGCCCTGTCATATGCAGTGACTGATTTAGCTCCTACAACGTTCAGGGCGGGAAAATATCCCAAACTCTACCTGGAGATTGGTCACGGGGGTGGACGGATAATGCTTCTTCTGGAGCCGATGCCTGGAAAGTGCATACCTCGGAGGAGATAATGCTACTTCCAGAGGCACTTTTCGAAACGCCGGGTACGGAATTTCGCTGTTATTTTACAAAATACCAAATATTTATTATAAAAAACCTGCTCACGTAATATTTCTAGGTGCAGTCTTTACATTTGTACCATTTTATTTATGAAAATGTATGTACCAACATGAGAATAGTGTGGGACAAAATGTCTGGAGAGGGGAAAAGTTGGGTCTGAACAAACACTGTGAAATCCCACACTTTTCTCGTGAAATAACAATCAACAAAATATATTTAATATCTGAATCTATATCTAGAACCAAGGATGCATTCCGTGGCTTATTCAGAATAGAATAATATTTTTATTTTATGAAAAAGAAGAGTTTGTTTATGTCGTGAAAATGCGGGAGGCTCAGAGGTATGCATTTTCGGGGCCGAGGTATGCACTTTCCGTGGGCTGGCTCCGGAATACGCATTATCTGTCCACCACCGTGTTGGTGGAATGCTTAGAGATTGCAGTGGCACTTCATTGTAAGTTTATAGCAGCCTAGTAATGGCGATTGTTACCCCAAGAAGATACCTGAGCTTGACCCAAAGCCTAAAGCCTCCATTGCAGATGTATGTGTCATAGGGGATGAGTTTAGGTCGTGGGGTGTGTACAAAAGTCGTGGGTAGTGTCTGAAATCCATGCCTGGTGGTTGTGATGTCCGCTGTTGCTACGCGGCCGTTGCTAAGCAACGGCCGCGCGTAGCAACAGCGTAACTGCAATTCAGAAGATGTTAATGACGATTACACACTACCTACAATCTCCACAAACTACCTATGCCCTGACACTCAATACATGGCCCTCAGACCCACAGCCTACAACCCATACAATGCATAAGTAAGCAAGCAGAGCCCTGAGCAGCTGAGTGTCGCAGGGTCTATCACAATCACCGTAACTATGCAACGGCCGCCCCTAGCAATGGCCGTGGCACCTGCGACGGCCACTTTCGACGGCTCTTACTGAAAAAGTATCCAATGCAAATGAAATCTGACCTGTTGTGTCATTTAAATGGCACCATTCTGAGCTTGTGGTCTTTTTCCTGGGTCCAAAACTCCAATTTTGAAGAATCTGAGACCATTTCTGCAATACTGGAAATGTCTTCTGCTTACAGGTCACACTTTCTGCTGTGATGTCACTTCCTGCTGTTCTCTTAGTGATACTCCCTCCCCCCTAGTGATGATCATATATAGGAACAGCAGGGGGAGGAAGGACAGGAGATGGGCCAGCCAGGAAATCCTTACTCTATAGACCTGTGTACTGAATAGGGGTTAATTTGAATTTGTCTTTCAATCATTTCATACAAAATGAAACTTAAATGCATGTATATGCACACCAAAATATATGATAATTTCTATAGTATGTTGAATATTATTCAGAATTATAATTGAATTGAGTCTAGACACTTAGGAATTAAAAACAACTCTTAAGAAAACTTCACAAATGACTCTTTCTTGAACAGTGAGTCTATAGGTGCAAAAGTTACCTTTTGTTGCCTTGGTTACCAATAGTTTTTAGTGAATTACAACAAAATACTGCGATGGGGCGCTTTCTCATGTTGAAAATCTTTTCGAGGGGGTCTCATTTGATAAGAAAATGTTCAGTTTGAAAGGATTAAGGCTATTATTAAACATTTTCTGATTAGCATTATACTTGAGATAAATAAACAAGCTAGAACCACACTCAAGTATAATGCTATCTAATTTGTATATTATTTGTATTGTTTGATAAGACCACAATAAATTTGAATGAATGTATCATTTTATTACACAAATACACACACTATACTGGACATGAGGGTCTCAAAAACGGACGTCGTGCGTCAGTTTTGCAAGGAAAACGCGATGGGAAACATTGGGGTCATTTACTATGGCTATGTATGGGGAGAAACAGGTTATTTCGCTCTAACTTTTTGCATAGTGGTCCAATCTTGATGCTGTAAGCGAGAAAAAGTTGAGTATTGACCCAATTAATCCCAAACAGACCTCCAAATGGTCAGGGAAAGCCTAAAGTTATTTTGCAATTGTCGGGGAATCCCTCTTTGATAGTCTCCAGGCAGAGTTTTCGCAACTATAACTCAATGCGTCGTAATAAGGTTCTGCTTGGAGCTATCCCCCCCAGTTCCCGTCACGATCGTCATAACGCGATGCGCGAAAAGCAGGGAATTCCCTTCAAACCCTCAGACTCGCATCTTCCGTATAGCCTACCCACCCCCCAGGGGCAGATTCAGAGTCAGTCAACTAGGGACGGCAAAAGCCAACCCCCCCCCCCCCCGCCCCCTATAAATGTGAAAATAAATACCCCCAGATTTGAATGAATCAACAAACGTTGGTTATTTGGGGGGAAAATCCTCTCAGTCTTGGGGTGGCAATTGCCCCTAATTTCCCCGTTTGCACCCCCCCCCCCCCCACCCCTGCCCCTGGATCTGCCACTGCCGCCATACACACTTACCACCATTTCTACACACTCCTACACTGCCTCTACAAACTCCCCACCGACTATATACACTCCCTACCGCCTCTACTGTTCCCTAGGATGCCTCTTCTAAACCCTAGAACACCTAGGGCGGGAAAATGACCTAAACTGCCCCTGGAGATTGATGTATGGTCGGAGAGTGTACTACAGCAGTCCTAGAAACAGAGCATAGCAACGACACACCCCACACGGCCCTATGAAGCCCCACAGCCACAACAGCCGCCGTGAGTGTCTGGGGGCTGTGGGTCGAGTCTGGGGGCCTAGGGTCAAGTCTGAAGGCTTTGGGTCGAGGTGGAGGGCAATGAGTTAAGTGTGGAGGTCGTGGGTTGAGTCTAGAGGCTGGAGTTTGAACCGCGGCGGTCGTTGCCAAGCACCGGCCGTCCCTAGCAACGCCGATTGTGACTTCAACTCAGATTATGATGATGGCGATTACAACACTTGTAGTCCAGCAATTTTCACAATATTAGGCTTGCTGAAGAGCCATTTATGTTTGCAACATTCGCTCCAAGTGTTCCTTCACTTTATTTGCTGAGAGATTTAAAAGGAAATACTTACCAAATGCCTTCTGCACTTCCGGCTGTTCTCTGAGTGATACTCCCTCCCTCCCTAATGTTAATCTTATATGTGAACAGCAGGGGGAGGGAGAACAGTAGATGGAACAGCCAGGAATCCTTACTCTATTGTCCTGTGTGCTGAATAGGGGTTAATTTGAATTTTTCTTTCAATCATTTCATACAAAATGCAACTAAAATACATGTTTATAAACACCTAAATATATGATAAGTTCATTAGTATGTTGAATGATATTTATGATCAAAATTAGATTGAGTTTTAACACTTAGAAATTCAAAACGGCTCTCAAGAAAACTTTACAAATGACCCTTTCTTGAAGAGTAGGTCTGTAGGTCCAAAAGTTACCTTTTGTTGCCATGGTTACCAATAGTTTTCATTGAATTACAGCAAAATACTGAGTTGGGGCGCTTTCTCATGTTGAAAATCTTTTTCAGGAGGTCTTATTTGATAAGAAAATGTTTAGTTTGAATGGATTAAGGCTATTATTAAACATATTCTGATTAGCATTATACTTGAGTTAAATTAAACAAGCTAGAACCACACTCAAGTATAATGCTACGGAATTTATATATTTATTTTGTCTCGTTTGATAAAACCATGATAAGTTTGAGTAAATTCATCCCATTATCAAAGAAATTCTGATTAGCATTATTATTACACAAGCTAGAACCACACTCAAGTATAATGTTTTGTAATTTATATAGATTTTTGTCTCATTTAATAAAACCATGATATGTTTGAGTAAATTCATCACGTTCTGATTACCAGTATTCTTGCATTATTAACATTTTATTAAACTGGTCAAATATCGGATTAGTCCGGTATTCATCATTGAACCAGTATATACATGCAGTTTCAAAAATGACCGAAAGTCTGCTTGGAGAGTGATGGAGAGATCTGGCTGATTGCTAGGGCCGGCGGTTGCTAAGCAACGGCCACACATAGCAACGGTGATTGTGACATACAATTGCAATACTTGTAGTCTAGCAATTTTCAGTCTTACCACAATTGCTTAGGCTTCCACACATTGCCCACAGCTCCCACAAACTATCCACAGCTCCTATACACTTTGTAAGACTGTTTCTAAGAGCTGACGGCCGTTGCTAAGAGCCGACGGCCGTTGCTAAGAGCTGACGGCCGTTGTTAAGCGACGGTCGGTCCTAGCAACGGTGATTGCGAGAGAAGATGTTTACAGGTACGGCATTCATCACAGCCCTCAGACACACAACAAAATTGTAGCTACACATTTGTACAATCCTTGCCAACACCCTCAGACACGCATCACACTCGCCATTACTAGGCGGCGGCCGTTGCTAAGCGACAACTGGCCTTAGTGACGGAAACAATTCAGTCACAACCACGGCACTTCTGCTCTTTACACACAACCTACGACCTGTACAAACAACCTACAACATGCACAGACAACCTACGACCTGCACACACATCCTACAACCTATAAACAAATTATTTACCTGAATTTAATCAATTGTAGAAAAGTCGTCTGTTAAGTCTCACTTTGATGTCACTTCAGGCTGTTCTCATAGTAAAACTCCCTCCCCCCGATCAATGATCTTATATGGGAACAGCAGGGGGAGGTAGTACAGTGGATGGAAAAGCCAGCAAATCCAGCATCTATAGACCAGTGCAGTTAGTTGGGGTGAATTTGAATTTGTCTGTTAACCAATTAATTCAAAATGCAAGTGAAATGCATGTAAATGCACACCACAATATTTGAAAATTTCTATAGTATGTTGAATGTTATTCAGAATTAGAATTTTATTGAGTTTAGACACTTGGGAATTCAAAACAGCTCTCAAGAAAACTTCACAAATGACCCTTTCTTGAAGAGTAGGTCTATAGGCCCAAAAGTTACCATTTGTTGCCATGGTTACCAACAGTTTTCAGTGAATTACAGCAAAATACTGAGATGGGGCGCTTTCTCATGTTGAAATTCTTTTACAGCAGGTCTCATTTGATAAGAAAATGTCTAGTTTGAAAGGATAAAGGCTATTATTAAACATTTTCTGATTAGCATTATACTTGAGTTAAACAAGCTAGAACCACACTCAAGTATAATGCTATGTAAATTTATCTTATTTGTCTGGTTTGATAAGACCATGATAAATTTGACTCAGTCTCCAACAACTAATATTAATAATAATATATAGGGGTAATTTCAAGGATATTTTCGGGCATTTGTCTTATTTCATGCACTGCATTTGTTTTGATCCCCGAATTTTAGTGATCTGTGATAATGAAAAGAAATCTTTTGGGCAGTATGCGTCATGATTGTTTCTTAATCCCTGATTGGTCTAATGGGTTGTAGGATCAATATGTATACGGATCAGGATAGTCTGAGGTTTTAGGGGGAATTCCCGGCCATTCCCGCATCGCGCAGTGAACATAGCGACGGGAAATGTTGGGGTGAGCTCCATGCAGATCCTTCCTACAACGCATTGAATTGCAGTGGCAAAAGGTCCGCCTGGAGAGTGTTTAACAGGGATTCCCCAACAATCGTGAAAAATCTAGGCTTTCCCTGATAATTTTGAGTTCTGCTTGGAATTCCTCGGGTCAATGGCGATCTTTTTCTCGCTTACACTATGAAGATTGGACCGCAATTTAAAAAGTTAGAGCGAAATTACTAGTTTTCCTCCATACATTTCCATAGTAAGAGACGTTTCCGATCACGATTTTCCCGTATGTAGGTGCGCGATGTTCTTTTTTGAGACCCTCATCTTCCGTATATTTACGTGATGAATGGGAATTGTTTTATAAATATACATTCTATGTTAAAGGGGCGTTCTCGTCCGTAAGATCTACGGATTTTGATGAGTGGTAACTCCCGTATGTTGGCGCCAAATTTGTGACGTGACCAATAACGTCGCCAGATTACGTTCCAAAAGTGAAAAACACGTCGCTGGCTGTTGCGTAACTAGGCTTACGTCGGCGGATGTATCTCATTAAACTCAAGGACGAGAATGTTCCTTTAATCAAGGCTGCAATATTTAATATTTAAAATAATGCATGTGTACAAAGTCCAACGTAGAGGCTGAGAGTGTTTCCATGAACAGCAACATTTACAATGACAGAAAGACAGGTTCTGATAAAACAAATTTAGGGTATATCACAAATATAACAAATATCACAAAAAGCCTATGTTTATTACCCAAATGCGCGAAATTAGACCCATGTCAGCCTAAAGTATAATTTTCCTTTATATATGTATATTAATTGCAGTAATTTCTAGTGAGTTGGTTAAAACAATAAATGCTCACATGTAATATCAAAATGAACCTACTACACAACACACTTTTTAGGAATCATCAAGATGTTCCAATTAGAAGATATTGAAACCCAAGGCTCCCTGGGCGGGAAATAACCCAAACTGTGCCTAGAGATTGACGGAATGCTAGGAGAGTGTAGTAACGGGAATGGCGACCTGGGTATTAGCAAATTCAACCATCGGCCTCCAGGCTTGGCCCACGTCCTCCAGACTCGACCCTACAATGCCCAACTCGTATCTACAATGTCCCACTCACCCCTACAATTCTCCACTCGCCCAACAGCACTCCTAGCCATTGTTGCCGAGCAGCGGGAAACATTATCCGGCGGCCGTTGCTAAGCAGCGGCCGCCCTTAGCAACTGCTGTCCCCAACAACGGCGATTGTGACTTCGTTTCACAAGCTATCCATGACAATGGGAGCATCTGTAGGCATGTGTATGTGTCGATGTAGGTGTAGTGTAGCACGGCGGAAAACAGCCGCCGGTTAACTCCTGACTCTGCGACCTGGGGTCAAAGGTCACTTCCGTTGCTACGCGCGGCCGTTGCTAAGTTACGGCCGCCGATAGCAATGGCGGTTGTGACTTCGATTCAGAAGATGACAATTGTACAGCTTCTACTGCATCGATTTTGACAATCTTTTTTTTTAAACTTATCAGAATTGCATGAGCTTTCCAAATATTTGCATAAGAACCATGTTAGAAGTGTTTTATTGCCACAAACACGGCCACAAACACGGCCGCCATTTGTCAGAATAGCCTCTAACCTGACATTCCAAGTTTTAACTATCAAAGTTACTAGTTTCCCAATTATGACAATCTTTTTATTCAAATTGATCAGAAAATTGATTCTGAATTTGATTTTTGTTGTTAGAACTGTGTTAAAGGGGCCTATGGCCACATATGTGGCTGCTGCTTTGCTTTGAGACTAGCTGCTCCCTTACTTGCACTTACTCCCTGTGACAGCAGATCCTGTCAGGCAACAGCAGGGAGAGGGTGCCAGTAGATGGAACAGCTGACTTGTTTTCAGCAAAAGTTACTGACAGTTGCTATGGTTACCAACCTTTTAAGCCTAATTACAGCAAAATACTAAGATGGGGCGCTTTCTCATATTGAAATTCTTTTTTAGGAGGTCTCATTTGATAAGAAAATGTTTAGTTTGAATGGATTAAGGCTATTATTAAACATTTTCTGATTAGCATTATACTTGAGTTAAACAAGCTAGAATCACACTCAAGTATAATGCTATGTTAATTGTATATTTTTCATCTCATTTAATAAAACAATGATAAGTTTGACACAATCCCCACCGCCCTGACACAGTCCTCAACACCCTGACACGGTCCCCACCACCCTGACACAGTCCCCACCACCCTGAGACAGTCCCCACCGCCTTGACACAGTCCCCATCGCCCTGATCTGTCGTCAGCCCCCACAAGAACATCCCTTTAATGTAAAATATGACTATAAATCAAAAAATATATATTCTAGCCCTTATGTTCATAAAACGACCCCCCCCCCCTGCGCATAGCAACCCACTGGCGCAATAGTGTCTTTGGCACCCCACATGGCCCTATGGCACACCACAGCTCCCAGAGTCGACCTACAGCTCCCACACTCGACCTACAGCTCCACAATCGACCTACAGGACACGACGACACTCTGGGTTGGAAAATAACCCAACCTGTGTCTACAGAGCGGCCCCAGCGGCCGTAGCTAAGCGTCGGCGGCCGTTGCTAAGCGTCGGCGGCCGTTGCTAAGCGTCGGCGGCCGTTGCTAAGCGTCGGCGGCCGTTGCTAAGCGTCGGCGGCCGTTGCTAAGCGTCGGCGGCCGTTGCTAAGCGTCGGCGGCCGTTGCTAAGCGTCGGCGGCCGTTGCTAAGCGTCGGCGGCCGTTGCTAAGCGTCGGCGGCCGCGACTGTGACTAATTTGGAAAATGTTTTATTTCTAAGCTTATACTGCATCGGTTTTGCCGATCTTTTTTTTCAAACTTATCAAAATTAAGTGACCTTTTCGAATATTTACATAAGAACCACGTTAGAGGTGTTCTTTGGCCAGAAACACGGCTGCAAACACGGACACCATTTGTCAGAATAGCCTCTAACCTGATATTCCAAGTTTTAACTATCAAAGTTACTAGTTGCCCAATTATGACAATCTTTATATTCAAATTGATCAGAAAATTGATTCTGAATTGGATTCTTGTTGTTAGAACCATGTTAAAGGGGCCTACGGCCACATATGTGGCTGCTGCATTGTTTTGGTACTAGCTGCTCCCTTACTCGCACTTACTCCCTGTAACAGCAGATCCTTGCAGGCAACAGCAAGGGGAGGGTGCCAGTAGATGGAACAGCTGACTTGTTTTCAGCAAAAGTTACTGACAGTTGCTATGGTCACCAATCTTTTAAGCCTAATTACAGCAAAATGCTAAGATGGGGCGCTTTCTCATGTTGAAATTCTTTTTTAGGAGGCCTAATTTGATGAGAAAAATAATGTTTAGTTTGAATGGATTAAGGCTATTATTAAACATTTTCTGATTAGCATTATACTTGAGTTAAACAAGCTAGAACCACACTCAAGTATAATGCTATGTGATTAAGCCCCAGACTCAACCTACAGGCTAGTACAGCCCCCAGACTCGACCTACAGCTCCCCAACTCGACCCACAGCTCCCACACACTACCCACGACTTCCACACACTACCTACGACTTCCACACACTACCTACAGCCTCCACACACCATCCACAACTCGACCTACAGCTCCCAGACTCCATATAGGGCGGGAAAAGCACCCAAACTCCTTATGGAGATTGATAGAATGGCTGGAGAGTGTAGAGGTCCCGCAGAGCAGCCCTAGCGGCCATTGCTAAGTGTTCGTGGCCGTTGCTAAGCATCCATGGCTGCGATTGTGACTGTTTTGGAAAATGTTTCATTTCTAAGACATTTCTAAGACATTTCATTTTTAAAACTCATCAAAATTAAGAGACCTTTTTGATTATTTGCATAAGAACCATGTTAAGAGTCTTCTATGGCCACAAACACGGCCGCAAACACGGCCACCATTTGTCAGAATAGCCTCTAACCTGACATTCCAAGTTTCAACTATCAAAGTTACTAGTTGCCCAATTATGACAATCTTTTTATTCAAATTGATCAGAAAATTGATTCTGAATTGGATTCTTGTTGTTAGAACCATGTTAAAGGGGCCTATATGACCACATATTTGGCTGCTGCTTTGCTTTGAGACTTGCTGCGCCCTCACTTGCACTTACTCCCTGTAACAGCAGATCCTGTCAGGCATCAGCAGGGGGAGGGTGCCAGTAGATGGAACAGCTGACTTGTTTTCAGCAAAAGTTACTGACAGTTGCTATGGTTACCAATCTTTTAAGCCTAATTACAGCAAAATACTAAGATGGGGCGCTTTCTCATGTTGAAATTCTTTTTTAGGAGGTCTCATTTGATAAGAAAATGTTTAGTTTGAATGGATAGAGGCTATTATTAAACATTTTCTGATTAGCATTATACTTGAGTTAAACAAGCTAGAACCACACTCAAGTGTAACGCTATATAATTTGTTTCATACTTGTCTTGTTTGCTAAGAGCATAACATGTTTTACCTAGAACCATCCTCAAGTATCATGCTATGTAAACATATATAAAAAGCAGGGGTGGATCCGGGAATTTATTGAGAGGGGCATGCAAAAACATGAATGTACGGGGGAGAGGGCCCCACAGACATGATTTAACAGGGGGAGGGGGGCCTTGGCCACTCTGGCCCCCCCCCCTCTTGGATCTGCCTTTACTTGTATGGTATTTGTCTCGACTGGTAAGCACATTTGATCAGGTCTCATTTCACTAGCTACAACCTCCACACACTAGCTACAACCTCCACACACTAGCTACGACTTCCACATACTACCAGGGGCTTAGCTCATTATGCAGGACCTCCACACTTTACCTAGACCTCCATACTTTACCTACGACCTCCACACACTACCTATGATGCCCCTGCACCAAGAGGCGGAAAACGTTATCCGGTGGCACCCTGAACATGTATATGAAAGGTGCAGGACCCCATAGGCCCTGTCCCGAGGATAATCAATTGGTCTGACTCGACCCACGGCCCCCTGGCCAAACCCACAGCTTCTATACTCAACCCACGGCCCCCAGACTCGACCCTCTGCCGCAAGACTCGACCCATAGCCCTCAGTCATAACTTTAAGGACCCTAAGGCCTCTAGACTCGACCAACAGCCTCATTACTAGGGTTCCCGCTGGTTGCTAAGCAACGGCCGCCCTTAGCAACGGTGATGTGACACCCAGATTCATGGGAACTGCAACTGCCGTTTTCGGCAGCTTTTACGGAAAAATATCCAATACAGTTGAAATCCTGCCCTGTATAACTCCCTGATACAATTCTGAAGTATGATGCTATGGAACTTATATCATTTTGGTCTCATGTAAAGGGACGGTCTTGTCCGTAGGTTGTCAGGCTTACATACGCTGACGTAAACCTAACAATTATCCGTTGGGAAATAACAGAATAAGACTCAGATCTTGGGCCAAGTCGGCAGCCCTTGGGCCACCTCCCCGTGATGAAGTGGTTGCTACGCGCGGCCGTTGCTAAGCAGCGGCCGCCCTTAGCAACGGCCGCGCGTAACAACGCCGACCCCCAGACTCGACCTACGGCCCCAAGACAGAGGCCCAAGGCCCCCAGACTCGACCAACATCCTCTAGACTATGTCAAGGGCCTCTAGATTCAACCCACAGCCTCTAGACTCGATATAGGGCTTCAAGACTTGTCCAAAGCCTCAGAAACTCACCACAGAAGTGTCGTCTGATCACCTAGCTGTCACAGTCACACTTGTGATGTCACTTCCTGCTGTTCTCTTTGTGGCACTCCCTCCCCAAGAATGTTCATCATATATGCGAACAGCCAGGGGAGGCAGGACAGCAGATGGGTCAGCCAACAAACCCTTACTCTAAAGACCTGTGTACTGAATAGGGTTAAATTGATTTTGCCTTTCAATCATTTCATACAAAATGCAACTAAAGTGCATGTTTATAAGCACCCACATATTAACTAAATTCTATACTATGTTGAATATTATTTAGAATGAGAATTAGATTGAGTTTAAAGACTTAGAAACTCAAAACAGCTCTCAAGAAAACTTCATAAATGACCCTTTCTTGAAAAGTAGGTCTTTAGGTCCAAAAGTTACCTTTTGTTGCCATGGTTACCAATAGTTTTCAGTGAATTACACCAAAATACTGAGATGGGGCGCTTTCTCATGTTGAAAATCTTTTTTAGGAGGTCTCATTTGATAAGAAAATGTTTGGTTTGAATGGATTAAGGCTATTATTAAACATTTTCTGATTAGCATTATACTTGAGTTAAACAAGCTAGAACCACACTCAAGTATAATGCTATGTAATTTGTATTATTTTTGTTGCATTTTATAAAACCATGATAGGTTTGTGGAAATTCATCCAATTATTAAATAAATTATGATAAGCATTATTCTTGCACAAGCTAGAACCACACTCAAGTATATCGGTATGTAATTTGTATCTTATTTGTATTGTTTGATAATTCCATGATACCTGTGAGTGAATCTATCCTTTTATTAAACAAATTCTGATTAGCATTATTCTTGGCACAAGCTAGAACCACACTCAAGTATAATGCTATGTAATCATTTAATAAAATCATGATAAGTTTTAGCTCTATGAATCCTTCTATCACAGCAGGCTATGTACGAAGGCTCTGAAGCTATCCCAGAGTTTTTGAAGAGACTAGCTTGAAATTCCATCACTACATGAACCTTATTTGAAAAATCCAGACTAGAATATGCACAATTAAATCATAACCATAATAAATTTCATCCTACCTTACAATTACTATGAAAATATCAGAGGAATGGTCGATTTGAGGACGTTTTTACCGCAAATCCGACGCTTTGACCCTTAAAACGGGTATGGCGGACACGTCTTTGACGTTTTACTGACTCTCGGACGTATGAGATCAAGTAAAATCAAATAGTTTTTTTTGTACATACCCTCCCCATTGGTATTTTACAAAGTTTCATGGTGTATTATCTCACTGAAATAAAAAAAAAAACTTTTTCATGTTTATCCTTTGAGATGACATAAACATGTGCATGCTGTTGACGCATTAAGGCGACGTCTTTGGTAGGATACAGTGCATTTCCCAAAGAAATCAGCCTTGTTCTGATAGTAATTGATAGCCATGCAAATTAAAATAAATATAGCCTAACCTTTCAGACAGTATAATGTGGTTATAATTGTATCCACAAATGTATTCAGGTAGGTGGCCTAAGAAATTGATTTTATTCTGAGCCTATGGATAGCTTTTCAAAACTCTGTTTGGAGAATCAGGTCTTTGATGGAGAGTCCCGATATCCAGCCTGTTGCTCCGCGCGGCCCGTGCGCGGCCCGTTGCTACGCGCGGCCCGTTGCTACGCGCGGCCCGTTGCTACGCGCGGCCCGTTGCCTAGCAACGGGCAGCGCATAGCAACGGGCCGCACGTAGAAACAGTGCATTGACTTTTCTCAGCTTCTACTGCATCGATTTTGACAATCTTTTTTTTTAAACTTATCAGAATTAAGTGATCTTTTTGAATATTTGCATAAGAACCATGTTTGAAGTGTTTTATGGCCACAAACACGGCCGCAAACACGGCCACCATTTGTCAGAATAGCCTCTAACCTGACATTCCAAGTTTTAACTATCAAGTTACTATAAAGTTGCCCAATTATGAAAATCTTTTTATTCTAATTGATCCGAAAATTGATTGTGAATAGGATTCTTGTTGTTAGAACCATGTTAAAGGGGCCTATGGCCACAAATGTGTCTGCTGCTTTGCTTTGAGACTAGCTGCTCCCTTTCTTGCACTTACTCCCTGTAACAGCAAATCCTGTGAGGCAACAGCAGGGGGAGGGTGCCAGTAGATGGAACAGCTGACTTGTTTTCAGCAAAAGTTACTGACAGTTGCTATGGTTACCAATCTTTTTAGGCTAATTACAGCAAAATACAAAGATGGGGCGCTTTCTCATGTTGAAATTCTTTTTCAGGAGGTATCATTTGTTAAGAAAATGTTTAGTTTGAAAGGATTAGGGCTATTATTAAACATTTTCTGATTAGCATTATACTTGAGTTAAACAAGCTAGAACCACACTCAAGTATAATGCTTTGTAATTGCCCAATTGTCAAATTGTCAAATCATCAATGTCGCATGTCTTTGTTTATTATTTATCCTCATGTCCCACGTTGAATTTAACAAATGCTCATGTCGCATGTCACCGTAATTTTCACCCTGTCTGTTGCGTCATTATAAGCCCTCATGTCGCATGTCGAATTTATCAAACAGCCATGTCACCGTATAAAATTTAGTGGTCAACCCACATCACAGCGACCAGACACTGCCCATGGCCCCTACACACTACCCACGGCACCCACACACTACCCACAGCACCCACACAATACCCACAGCACCCACACACTACCCACAGCACCCACACACTACCCAAGGCTCCCACACAGTGTCCTCGGCCCTCACACACTACCCACAGCCACCAGACACTGCCCGAGGCCCCCACACACTACCCACGGCACCCACACACTACCCACACACTACCCACAGCACCCACACACTACCCACGGCCCCCACACACTACCCACGGCCCCCACACACTACCCACAGCGACCAGACACTGCCCACAGCCCCCACTTGTCCCTAGAACTCCCTAGGGCGGGAAAAGGACCAAACCTGTGCTTTGAGATTGAAGAATGCTTGGAGAGTGTCGTGGTCAAAGGTCACTTCCTATTCTCTGGGGAGCAGCTTTACAGTTTCTATACTCGACTTACACCTCCCAAACTTGACCTACACCTCCAACACTCGACATACACCTCCCATACTCAACCTACACCTCCCAAACTCGACTTACACCTCCTAAACTCGACCTACACCGCCCAAATGATGAAGTAACACTCACCGTTGCTACGCGCGGCCGTTGCTAAGCAACGGTCACGCGTAGCAACGACGGAAGTGTGGCGAAAGTGTTGCGACTTTTCTCAGCTTCTACTACATCGATTTTGACAATCTTTTTTTTTAAACTCATCAGAATTAAGAGACCTTTTCGAATATTTGCATAAGAACCATGTTAGAAGTGTTCTATGGCCACAAACACGGCCGCAAACACGGCCACCAATTGTCAGAATAGCCTCTAACCTGACATTCCAAGTTTTGACTATCAAAGTTAATTAACTTTGATAGTCAAAACTTGTCATAAAAAAAATTGTCATAACTGGGCAACTAGTAATTACTAGTTGCCCAGTTATGACAATTTTTTTTATTCAAATTGATCAGAAAATTGATTCTGAATTTGATTCTTGATGTTAGAACCATGTTAAAAGGGCCTATGGCCACATATTTGGTTGCTGCTTTGCTTTGAGACTAGCTGCTCCCTTACTTGCACTTACTCCCTGTAACAGCTGATTCTGTCAGGCAACAGCAGGGGGAGGGTGCCAGTAGATGGAACAGCTGACTTGTTTTCAGCAAAAGTTACTGACAGTTGCTATGGTTACCAATCTTTTTAGGCTAATTACAGCAAAATACTAAGATGGGGCGCTTTCTCATGTTGAAATTCTTTTTTAGGAGGTCTCATTTGATAAGAAAATGTTTAGTTTGAATGGATTAGGGCTATTATTAAACATTTTCTGATTAGCATTATACTTGAGTTAAACAAGCTAGAACCACACTCAAGTATAACACTATGTAATATCAAATATTTCTGTTGTCTTGTTTGATAAAACCATGATAAGTTTGCGTAACTTCATCCCATTATTAAAGAAATTCTGATTAGCATTATTCTTGCACAAGCTAGAACCACACTCAAGTATATCGGTATGTAATTTGTATCTTATTTGTATTGTTTGATAATTCCATGATACCTGTGAGTGAATCTATCCTTTTATTAAACAAATTCTGATTAGCATTATTCTTGGCACAAGCTAGAACCACACTCAAGTATAGCGCTATCCACTCTTATTTGTATTGTTTGATAAAACCATGATAAATTTGAATCACTTTATCCTTTTATCAAACAAATTATGATAATCATTATTCTTTACACAAGCTAGAACCACACTCAAGTATAATGCTATGTCGCTCATGGTCTAATGAATACAGAGTCATTGTGCTTGAGTAAGCTGTACTTGACAGGGGTCTGGGCAAGGTTTCAGATTTGGGGTGTTGAAGGCAGGGGAAAATCATCGTTCTATTAACAGCAGGGGAAAATTCCACAATATATTTCCATATACCAATGGTGTATCTTTCATTTATAGGTAATTTCACCAAAATTGATGTGTTGACTGTCTTAATCTAAGAATGACAGGGAAAGTCTTATTAAATTCCTGTAAAATTATCCAGTAAATTTCTAAAACACATTTGAAAAGAAGCTCTGCACTCGGGGCTACAATCCTAAACCAATTTTGAATAAAAACAATATTTTCATGTAGGCATCATGAATTTTTCTAATATTAAAATTTTCCAAAATGCTTCAATCTGCTTGTAAATCACATAAAAATGATCTCATGACATAGGTCAGCCTCCTCACACTCCCCACGGCTTCTACAACTCCCCACAGCCTCAACACACTCCCCTAGGCTTGCACACTCGACCTGAACCTCCCATACTCGACCTACAACTCCCACACTCGACCTACAACTCCCACACTCGACCTACACCTCCCACACTCGACCTACACCTCCACACTCGACCTACACCTCCCACACTCGACCTACACCCCCCACACTCGACCTACACCTCCCACACTCGACCTACACCTCCCACACTCGACCTACAGGCTACACTGTAGTGGCGGGAACGCTCGCAGCGCACCCAGTGTCAATTTCAGGTACTATATATAATAGAGAGACCGCATGGCGGCCCGACGGTCGGCACAGCATGTCTGAGTAATAAATCCAAGTTTAAAGTCATCTACTTCTCAAATCATTACATACACCTCCAACACTCAACCCACAGCCTCCTAACTTGACCCACAGGCTCCAGACTCGTCCACAGCAGCTGTTTATAAGCACTGACCGCTCGTTGCTAAGCGGCGGAGGCCGTTGCTAAGCAACGGCCGGCCCTAGTTACGGCGATCGGAATGCAATTACGGCCCCAGACCCAACCTACGGCCCCAAGTTTCAACATTATGGCATCCAGACCCAACCTATGGCCTTCAGATCTAGTCCATGGCATGCAGAATCGAACCAGAGTGTTCAAAAGTCGTTGGGAGTATCTAAAGGCAGCTACGACGGCCGTTGCTAAGCAGCGGCTGCCCTTAGCAATGGCGAAAGTTACTTCAACTCAAAAGAAGTTTGTGACGATTTCAGAACTTTTAGTTAAGCATATTTGACAATCTTAGTCTTGTTGAACAGCCATTTATCTGGACAATAATCGCTGCAATTGCCAAGGATAGACTTTCTCTTTTAACTGAGATATTTTAGAGGAAATACTTTTCAAATGCCTTCTGCACTTTCGGCTATTCTCTGAATGATACTCCCTCCCCCCTGATATTGATCATATATGGGAACAGCAGGGGGAGGGACAATGGCAGATGGGCAAGCCAGCAGATCCTGTCTCTATAGATCTTTCTACTGAGTAAGGGTCAATTTGAATTTGTGTTTCATTCATTTCATACAACAGTTAGCTAAAATGCATGTTTATGAACACCAAAATATGTGATAATTTGTCTATTATGTTGAATATTATTCAGAATTTGAATAAGATTGAGTGTAGACACTTAGGATTTCAAAACAGTTCTTGAGAAAACTTCATAAATGACCCCTTCTTGAATAATGGATCTATAGGTCCAAAAGTTACATTTTGTTGCCATGGTTACCAACAGTTTTCAGTGAATTACAGCAAAATACTAAGATGGGGCACTTTCTCATGTTGAAATTCTTTTTTAGGAGGTCTCATTTGATAAGAAAATGTTTAGTTTGAATGGATAAAGGCTATTATTAAACATTTTCTGATTAGCATTATACTTGAGTTAAACAAGCTAGAACCACACTCAAGTATAATGCTATGTGATCTTATTTGTATTGTTTGATAAAACCTTGATAAATCTGAATTACTTTATTGTATGATTTTTGGAAGAGGGCGTTATCACAAAGGCTATACTTAAGCTCCCCCCCTCCACCCCTTCCCCCAGGATCCTCACCTGATGATGCTCTCCCTGCTGCCCTGAACAATAAACACTATGTATAGGCCTCCCTACAGCCATCAGACACAGTCTTCAGTCCTAAACACTACCCATGGCCCTTACAACACCCTCCATGGCCCTCAGTATAGGTACTACCAACGCACTGGGTATAGGATGTGGACAGTTTTGGCCCTGTATTCTGTGACCATCCGGGATATTAGCCTTGATTTTAGAGTCATTTTCATTTTGCAATATCTCAGGATCTTCTAAAGGGAATTAGGCGCACTTAGATTCATTTTAAAGCAGAAATCCTGAAGTTTATCTTGGGATGTTAAATTTTTGAAAAATATTTTATTTTTCCAAAGTTTTAGGGTTTCAAAAAAAGAGAAAATTTATGTCATACTTTTTTGGTAATAACAAAGTGATCCACATGAAAATGGACCTCACCAACGTATTCCTTGGAAGATTTTGTATAAGAATAAGTCAACTTGAATTTTGTAAGAGGATGCGCAGGTATTTATATAAAATGCGCCAATTTTTGCCTCCTCATACTCAGTAATAGCCTTTTTTGCATCTATAGGATTGTTTCAAAGTATTTTTCAAGTTTTTTTGATAATCTGACCAAAAAAAAGAAACGTTTTGACATATTGAACTTTATAAATATAGCTATCATAATTGTTTGGAGCGACTATCTTAATTTTCTAATATAATTTTTCAACTTTCAATGAACTATTATAGTGAATCTCTGACTTTGCCGTGCAAATTTTGCCAAAAATACAATTTTTGAAAAAAGGGATGAAAACTGGTCATCCAAATTCTTGATACTTTTCTGATCAAATCACTTTTTATCTTATATTCAGAAGTTAAAAAGTTATATAAATTTTAAGTTTCCCCCAGTGTTAGGTTAACCTGTGATTTAGTCACAATACCTATATAGGCAATGTATGGAAAAATATGACAGAATTTACCCCCATTTTCGTGGTTATCTTATTAAATATCTCCGGTTCTGATGAAAAGAGAAAAATAAATTTTGGTTTGGTAGTACCTACTCAGTACGCCTCCTCTGGCCCATAAGGCTGTGAGTCTCAGGGCGGGAAAAAAACAAAATGTGCCTGGAGATTGATAGGTGGTTGGAGAGTGTAGTGACTTCGTAGAGCAACCCCCAGCAATGGGACTCACTCAGACTCTTGAGGGCCATTGATTGGGGTTGCTCTGAGAAGTCAGAGACTCACCACAGCCTTAGAGACTCGCCATGGCCCTCATAAATTCACCATAGCCCTGGGAGTAGTGTGGAGATCGTAGATAGCGTGTAATCATCATAAACATCTCATGTATTGTAGTTACGATTGCCGTTGCTATGCGCGGCCGTTGCTAAGAGACGGCCGGCCCTAGCAACGGCAATCTCAACAGAAGAAGCTTACGACTTCCACACACGATCTACAACTTCTACACACCATCTACGACTCCCCCACACCTCCTAGTTAATGCTCAGGGCGGGAAAAGGGCTAGAACTGTAATTGGAGGGTTATTCACAGAACACCAAGCAGCCGTTGCTAAGCGGCGGACGTTTCTTAGCAACAGCCGCGTGTGGCAACCACATGAATCTCCGATAGATTCATGGAAGCTGCGACGTTCATTTTCGACAGCTCTAACGAAAAAAGTATATGAAACAAATGAAATCTGACCTGTTATATCTCTGAATGGCACTATTCTGATGATGTGGTTTTTTTCCTGGATTCGAAACTCCAATTATCAAGGATTTTAGACCATTTCAGCAATACTGGAATTGTCTTCTGCTTAGTTGTGATGTAACTTCCTGCTGTTCTGTTACTGGCACTCCCTCCCCCTGTAGATCCATCGTATATTGGAACAGCAGGGGGATGTGGGGCAGCAGATGGAACAGCCAGGAAATCCTGACTCTATAGATCTATGTACTGAGTAAGGGTGAATTTGGATTTGTCTTTTAATTCTTTCAAGCAAATTGCAACTAAAATGCATGTTTATAAGCACCCAAATATTTGGTAAATTCTATAATATGTTGAATATTATTTAGAATTAAAGTTAGATTGAGTTTGAATACTAAGAAATTCAAAACAGCTTTCAAGAAAACTTCATGAATGACCCTTTCTTGAAGAGTAAGTCTATAGGTCCAAAAGTTACCATTTTATTGCCATGGTTACCAATAGTTTTCAGTGAATTACAGCAAAATACTGAGATGGGGTGCCTTCTCATGTTGAAAATCTTTTTCAGGGGGTCTCAATTGATAAGAAAATGTTTAGTTTGAATGGATTAAGGCTATTATTAAACATTTTCTGATTAGGATTATACTTGAGTTAAACAAGCTAGAACCACACTCAAGTATAATACTGTAACAGAACTGCTTTTCTGTTATGCCTTTTTACTAATGTGTTGCGGTGTGTGCTCTGTGCGCACTGTGTACACCATGCATACTGTGCACACTGTGCACACCGTGCACACTGTGCGCATTGTGCACACCGTGCACACTGTATGCACTGTGCACACCGTGCACACTGTATGCACTGTGCACACCGTGCACACTGTGCACACTGCACACCTTGCACACACACTGCACATTCTGGGTGTGTGCTCTGTGCGCACTGTGCACACTGTGCGTACTGTACACACCGTACACACTGTGCGCACTGTGCACACCGTGCACACCGTGCGCACACTCTGCTCATTCTGGGACACTATATAAGGAGCTGCGCCGCAGCCTTTAGCCAATAAACTGCGCAGAGTACACATCTAAAAGCACTTGTCTCTCTCCTTCTTTGGCACTTGACCCTGCCCTTAAGGCAGCCACAGCCACCACCCCCACCTGGTGGGCTCACTGGTGAACTATAGCCTGTGGACTACTACCCTGCTTCCTCCCTGCTCCTACCAGCAGCCTACAACTCACAACTTATTGTAGATCTTTTAATGACGAACTAGATTGAATACGACACGCTACCAATATAACGCCGTATAATATCAGTTGATCAGCTCAGAGTCGTAACAGGTGCGCCAACCCTATTATAATACGTCAATTCCTGTTACAATACTATGGAGCTCCTGCAGAATCATTCTAGTTGAATGACATGTACTTGTAGCAGTTTAGAAAAAGGCTAGGCTCTCACACTCGACCTACAGCTTCCACACTCCACCTATAGCTCTCACACTCCACCTACAGCCCCTAGACTCTACCCTCAGCCCCCAGACTCGACCCTCAGCCTCCAGACTCGACTCTCAGTCCCCAGACTCGAGCCTCAGCCCCCAGACTCGACCCTCAGCTCCCAGACTCGAGCCTCAGCCCCCAGACTCGACCCTCAGCTTCCAGACTCAACCCTCAGCCTCCAGACTCGACCCTCAGCCCCCAGACTCGACCTACAGCTCCCAAACTCCTTCTGCCCACACTGCCCCAAGAGGCGGGAAATGTTATCCGGCGGGGCCCTGACCATGTATGTGAAACCAGCAGGATGGGATAGGCCCTGTTCCTTGCATAATAAATCTAGACTCGACCTACGGCCCCAAGACTTAGCCCACTGCCTCTAGACTCGACTTACATCCTCCAGACTAGACCCTGACACAGTCCCCAACGCCCTGACACATTCCCCAGCGCCATGACATAGTCCCCAACGCCCTGACACAGCCACAGTCCCCACCTCCCTGGCGGGAAACGTTATCCGGCGGCTGGTACCCGGCAAGTTGCTACACACGGCTGTTGCTACGCGCGGCCATTGCTATGCAACGGCGGCGCATAGCAACGACTATCGTAACTGCAACACAGAAGATGTTTATGATGTTTGCACACAACCTACGACCTCCACACACTACCTACCATTTCTACCTACAATACCCACATGCCTGAGGAGTCAGGGGAAGGTGGTAGTAACCACCTTACGACCTCTACAAATTTCCAAACACTCCCCATCACTCTTCCACACTCCCCATCACTCCCCCACATTCCCCACCGCTCCCACATACTCCCCACAGCCTCCACACACTCTAAATGCTGTAGGAGGTTGTAGGGAGTGTGCAAAAATCCTTACACACACATATACTTACACACACCACCTACACACTTCCCAACACCTCAGGGCGGGAAAAGGAGCAAAGCTCTGCTTGGAGACTGTTGTCGGAGAGTCACGTGACTCATAGTGACGGCCGTTGCTAAGCACCGGTCGCCCCTAACAACAGCAATTGTGACTTAAGTTTTAGGCGTTTGCAGTACTTGTGGTTGAATGATTTTCACAATATTAGGCTTGTTTAAGAGGTATTTGTCTTTACAATAATCGCTGCAATTGCCAAGTATACTTTTACTCTATTTGCTGAGACATTCTAAAGGATATACTTGTGTGTGGGGGAGTGGGATGCCTTCTGCACTTCCGGCTGTTCTCCTTGTGACACTCCCTCCCCCATTATACCAATCATATATGGGAACAGCAGGGGGAGGTAGTAGAGTGGATGGAAAAGCCAGCAAATCCAGTCTTTACAGACATGTGAGCTGAGTTAGGGTGAATTTGAATTTGTCTTTCAATCATTTTTTACAAATAACACCTAAAATGAATGTTTATGTACACCAAAATATAGTATAAATTCTGTAGTATGTGGAATATTTTTTAGAAAAAAAATTGAATTTAGTCTGGATACTTGAATCTAGAAATGTCTAGAATGTCTAGAAATGTCTTGATGTCTAGAAATTCAAAACAGCTCATAAGAAAACTTAGTAAATGACCCCTATTCAAACAATGATCTATAGATTCAAAAGTTACCATTTTATTGCTATGGTTACCAATATATTTCAGTGAATTACAACAAGATACTGAGATGGGGTGCTTTCTCATGTTGATAATCCTCTTTAGGAGGTCTCATTTGATAAGAAAATGTTTAGTTTGAATAGATTAAGGTTATTATTAAACATTTTCTGATTAGCATTATACTTGAGTTAAATTAAATTACACAAGTTAGAACTGTCCTCAAGTATAATACACTACCTGTCTGTAAGAGGCGGGAAATGTTATCCGGCGGTGCCCCAAACATGTATATGAAAGCAGGAGTACTGGAAGGGCCCTGCCCTTTGGATAATGAAGTTGTCTGACTCGATGCACGGCTTCCAGACTCGACCCATGGCCTCCAGACTTGACCCATGGCTTCCAGACTCAGCCCAGATCCTTCAGACTCAAGCAAGGGCCTCCAGACCCGACCCAAAGCCTCCAGACTTGATTTTACAGCTTCTGTTGCTCAGTGGTGGCGGCCGTTGCTAAGCACTAACTGCCCCTAGCAATGGCGATCATAACTGCAATACAGATGGTCACCACCTACACCCTCCAAACACCACCTACAACTTCCACACATCACCTACGACTTCCACACACCATCTACGACTTCCACACACCATCTACGACTTCCACACACCATCTACGACTTCCACACACCACCTACGACTTCAACACACCACCTGTGACTTCCACACACTAGCTCCCTGACACCTCAGGGCGGGAAAAGGACCAAAACTCTGCTTGGAGAATCAGGTCTCTGGTGGAGAGTCCCCAATAACCGGTGGTTTGCTATGCTCGGCCGTTGCTAGGCAGCAGCCACCCCTAGCAATGGCGATTGTGACTACAACTCAGAAGCTGTTTGTTGTGATTACAGCATTGTTAGTGAAACAAACTCTACAATCTTTGGCTTGTTAGATAACCATTTATCTGTACAATAATTGCTGCAATCTCCAAGTGTAGCAATTCTTTATTTGCTAAGAGATTTGAAGAGAAATACTCATCAAATGCCTTCTGCACTTCCAGCTGTTCTCTGAGTCATACTCCCTCCCTCCCAATATCAATCATATAAAGGAACAGCAGGGGGAAGGAGAACAACAGGTGGGCCAGCCAGGAACCCTTACTCTATAGACCTGTATATTGAATTGGGGTTAATTTGAATATGTCATACAAAATGTAGCTAAAATGCATATTTATTGACACCAAAATATATGATAAATTCTATAGTCTGTTGAATATTATTCAGAATTAGAATAAAATTGAGTTTGAAAATTTAGGAGTTCAAAACAGCTCTTAGTGAAATTTCGCAATGACCCCTTCTTGAAACTTGGATCTATAAGTCCAAAAGTTACCATCTTGTTGCCATGGTTACCAATAGTTTTCAGTGAATTACAGCAAAATACTCAGATGGGGCACTTTCTCATGTTGAAAATCTTTTTTAGGTCTCATTTGATAAGAAGATGTTTAGTTTGAACAAGTTAGAACGACACTCAAGTATAATGCTAAGTAATTTACATATTTTTTGACTCATTAAATTAAACCATGATAGGCTTTAGTAAATTCCTCCCGTTATTAAACAAATTGTGATTAGCATTTTACTTGCAAAAGCTAGAACCACACTCAAGTATAATGCTGTGTAATTTATATATTTTTGTCTCATTTAATAAAACCATGATAAGTTGGAGTAAATTCGTCCCATTAAACAATTTCTGATTAGCATTATTCTTGCAAAACTAGAACCACACTCAAGTATAATGCTATGTAATTTATATATTTTTTGTCTCATTTGAAAACACCATGATAAGGTTGAGTAAATTCATCCCATTATCAATCAAATTCTGATAAGTATTATTCTTGCACAAGCTAGAACCTATCTCAAGTATAATACACTCACCACTGCCCTTACACACTCAGTAACACCCTACAGCTTTCACACACCACCTACGACTTCTACACACCATCTACGACTTCTGCACACAATCTATACATTTCCAATACACCATCCATGACCTCAGGGCGGGAAAAGAACCAAACCTGTGCTTGAAGAGTGATGGAGATTCAGCTGGTTGCTATACTAGATGCCGTTGCTAAGCACCGGCCGTCCCTAGCAACGGCGATAGTGACTTCAACTTGGAAGATTACAGCACTTGTAGTCCAGCAATTTACAAAATATTAGGCTTGTTTTATAGCCACTTATCTCGTTGCTACGCGCGGCAGGCGTTGCTAAGCAATGGCCGGCCATAGCAAGGGCGAATATCTTCTGCTCAGACTTCTGGCTATTCTCCTAGTGATAATCCCTCCTCCCTAATGTTGATCATATATGGGAACAGCAGAGGGAGGCAGTGCAGCACATGGGAGAGCTATCCTGCATCTATAGACCAGTGCACGGAGTTAGCGTTAATTTTGATTTGGCTGTTAATCATTTAATACAAAATGCAACTGAAATGCACACCAAAATATGTGATAATTTCTATAGTAAGCTGAATATTATTTAGAATTAAAATTAGATTGAGTTTGAACTCTTATAAATTCAAAACATCTCTCAATAAAAGTTCATAAATGACTCTTTCTTGAACAGTGGGTCTATAGGTCCAAAAGTTACCTTTTAGTGCCATTGTTACCAATGGTTTTGAGTGAATTACAGCAAAATACTGACATGGGACGCTTTCTCATATTGAAAACCTTTTTACGAGGTCTCATTTGATAGTAAAATGTTTAGTTTGAATGAATTAAGGCTATTATTAAACATTTTCTGATTAGTATTATACTTGAGTTAAACAAGCTAGAACCACACTCAAGTATAATGCAATGTAACTCTCGGTATAACCATAGAACTATATACGTAGTGCACAGTTCTATGGTATAACAAATGGAGAGTCAGCCTCAAAACAGGGAGTGTGTAC
Organism: Lepidonotus clava; assembly: GCA_936440205.1. Taxonomy (NCBI): domain Eukaryota; kingdom Metazoa; phylum Annelida; class Polychaeta; order Phyllodocida; family Polynoidae; genus Lepidonotus; species Lepidonotus clava. The sequence continues at coordinate 48,812,793 of OW387138.1, forward strand.
ATGCTGCCACACTCATCCTACAGCTCCCACACTCGTCCTCCAGCTCCCACACTCGACCTACACCTCCCACACTCGACCTACACCTCCCACACTCGACCTACACCTCCCACACTCGACCTACACCTCCCACACTCGACCTACAGCTTCCACACTCATCTCTACACACTGCCCGACCCCTCCAAACACTCCCAAGGACATCAGGGCAGGAAAAGGGCCAAAACTGTGCCTGGAGAGTGATGCTGGACAGCCGGTTGCTATGGGGGGAGCTATGGCCACCCTTAGCAACAGCGATTGTGACTCCAATTCAGATACACTCCCTATCCCCTACAAGGTTTACACTCTCCCTATGGCATCAACACACTCCCCACCACCTTCAAACACTATGTGCGACCTCTAGGCTCTGGAGAAACATCAGGGAATCACCTATATACATTCGCAGATGTTGCTTGCTACGCACAGCTGTTGCTAAGCTACGGCCGGCCCTAGCAACAGCAAACGTTACTCAGAAGATTCAGAAGAAGTTTGTGGTGATTTCAGTACTTTTAGTGAATCAAATATCACAATCTTAGGATTGTTTAATAGGAATTTATCTCTACAATAATCGATGTAATCACAAGGTTTCTCTTTTCTTTATTAATGTGACATCCTCTGCGAAAAGCAGTCTTATGGCCTGGAATATTAAATTAAAAAGGTGTCTTTGGGAATCTAATACTGAAAAAATTAAGCAAATATTCTTAGTAGAAAAAAAGTTATCTTAATTTGAAGAAACAAAGGTCGGATATGCTAAATATACTAAAATAGACCAGTCTTTGGTATTTATAAAGATATAACTTATATATAATCTAGGCCAAAAATTGAAATCCAAAATATGATTTCAGGAAAGATACTGCCATTTCCTCTCTATTTAAGATATTCAGAATCTGTTTTTTGCTGAATATAGTCAGGCAGTCACTTGATTCAGAATTTAAAATTTTGAAAACCTAATTTTGTTCCATGGTTACCATTTAAACCCTTATTTGCATAGCGGTGGTATCGGCAGGTTTAGACAATCTATCAACATTCTGGTTACCATGGCAACAAAATGCAAAAAATTCTATTTCTTCACCAGTAATGAAAACTATAAAAAAATTCATTTGTAGCATGAATCTAGCTTATTCTGCTTGTTTTTATGATTTCTAAGCTAAATAAAGGCTCTAAAACCATGAATAGGCATTTCCATAAGGCTGGAAATCCCAGAAACTGTCACAAATTTTACTGAAAAATTATTAAGGAAATACCTGTGTGTGGGCGGAGGGGAGGGAGGCAAATGTCTTCTGCACATCTGGCTGTTCTCAGAGTGATACTCCCTCCCCCCTACTATTGATCATATATTATGGGAACAACAGGAGGAGGAATGAGAGAAGATGGGCCAGTTAGTAAATCCTGTCTCTATAGACCTACCTACTGAGAGAGGGTTAATTTGAATTCGTCTTTTAATCTTTTTATACAAATTCAACTGAAATGCATGTTTATGAATGCTGAAACATATGATAATTTCTCTAGTATATAGAATATTATTCAGAATTAAAATTAGATGAGTTTACACACTTAGGAATTCAAAACAGCTATTGAGAAAACCTCATAAATGAACCCTTCTTGAAGAGTAGGTGTATAGGTGTAAAAGTTACAATTACAACAAAAATACTGAGATGGGGCGCTTTCTCATATTGAAATTCCTTTTTTAGGAGGTCTCATTTAATAAGAATTATTATTAAACATTTTCTTATAGATATTATACATGAGATACATTATCATTATAAATTTTAGAGAATGAGAAAAACAAAAGCAAAAAAAATCTTACTTTCTCTTGTTTTTGTTTTTATTAACAAGTTTCACTGGTGAGACACCCTGGACAGACATTTGAAGAAAACCTGAACCTGACCTGGGAGGGTTTTTATCTCTTACTGGAACAGACGGCCAATATTATATGCATGTATAACAGAGCAGTGCTGGATGGTGTGACAGAACCTAAAAAGACACAGCTATATGTGGATATAGTCTCAAAATAAGATGACTTATGTGTGCTGCTTAAACAGGGCGGCGTGCTTCCTGTGCTTCATATGGGAACTTACACATACACTGGTACCCTTAAACGGATGAATGCAAAGTGTATAAGCACATGTCCCACTTGCATAACCAACCCTTATAACCAGGAGGGTGTTATTCTACAGATGTCTGTTATTGGTTGACTGCAGTGCAACACTCTCAGTGAGAGAATTCAGGAAGATATGAGGTCAGTTATGGAAGAACTGGTTAAATCTACACTTGTCCAACTAACATTGTACTGCCAGGCCCCAAGTAGGTACCAGGCTTCAGCTGTCTAATCGTATTAGTTGAACATTTCTACCTCGTACTCTCTTGTAATAGTAGCTTTGAATCAATTAATCAAGTCTAGATGTAAATCACGTAAGTACTTAATGTGTGTTCATTAAAGATAGCCCTTTGATAACCCGTAAACAGATCCAGGCTAACACAAAAATTCTGAATGGCCTGATATAACTTTCCATAAATTCTGGGGTAAAGATCATCCTGTGATTTAGGGACATTTTAAAAACTCAGTTTGTGCTTCATAAATCACCATTTCTACTCATCTACCTATTGTAATTGTAATTTAATTGTGTTCAAATTGTTTGAATGATTTGTATTGGCATCCGACTTTTTCAGTGGACAATTCAGCTTGTAAACCTGTCTCACACTATGGATTGGATAATGCAAACATACATAAGGGTATGTATCCATGCTAAGTCCCATATAAAATGCTCTTTGGTGTTCATACTGCTTTGTAATTGAACAGATTTATTGTACAGGCTGTGACACACCACTGTGACATACCAATTTGCCACTCAATGGTTGATGGAATTAAAAAATGTCATGCACCAAAAGAAAATGAAAGAAAGATTCACCTTAACGTTTTGAGGACCATATTGACCATTATTTGGATGGATCACCATCCACTGATATTAATGGTAAGGTTCTAGTTATTGTAAATATATTATTGGAGTGTTATAAAGGCTGAGTTCACTTCATTAAATGTTCTTCCACTGCATACCTTTGGACCACTTGGGTGCATTTCCATGCAGGGGTCATCCAAATGTCATATCTTCCATACTTCACTGCATGGGACTCAAACCCACACAGTGCCAATAGTACCTATGCATCAATGATGTTGGCACCTATTCTATACCAAGGTTACAGTGCCTATACATTCACTCTTGTCCTGCCCCATTAAAAACTGGTGAATAACAGGCAATAGGCCAATAACAGTCCTGATCATGCAGGGAAAATCAATCTCTGTGAGGCCCCATCCCCTTTAGCAGATTAGACCAAAAAGAATAGAGTACACCATTATGAACTAGCCAATGAGGAGCAAGCAGGACAAAATAATTCTGGTGAATGAAATTTGTCTGCTTTTCATGAAATGCACACTGAAATCCATGGAAAACACACCTTTACATGATGAATTAGTCAATAAATTTGCACAAGAAATATTATGGTGGATAGAATATGAAGCAATGTTGGAACTAGGGGTCCTGTATTATCAGAAGTCATAGAAAAACTGTAAAGAGTACATGGGGCTTACTTGTTTTCGACTTGGTGCTTGCCACGGGTGGGGAGCAGGGATAGAACCTCTGGATGAAATAGGGAATGTTCATGCTGATAATGCTGTTCCCGATGTTCCCGTCATTAGTATCGTCGCTGGAGGACAAGATGACGCAGGTGATGACTGCTTTCAGATGTTAAGTGAAGACTTCCTGGCCAATGATGAGCCTAGAAATATAGATGAAGAGGTGAACATAGTGATTGAAATATGAGAACTTGAGAAAAACATCAAACTCCACAGAAAATTGCCCCAAATATTGGATTATATGTCAGAAAATGGGCCGAGAAATATTCTGGAATATATTAATCCTTTAGAAGCAGATATGGCAGTAGTATCTAGTATAGGTTGTGATAATGATGACTTGAAAGACTACATACAGGGGCATAGGAATGCCACCAAAAAGAAGACTGATTAGGGTAAATATGTTAATAATCCATTGTATGTACAATGACATAGTTGATAAAATACTTTAGTAGCTTTATATAAACTTTAGGCGCATAGATAAAGTTTTAAAATGGAAAAATGGTTTAAGAGATAGAGCAAGACCTACAGAATTGATATGAATAATAATAATAATTAAATTCTGATGATTTTCCAGGCTGTGAGAAATTTCTGAAAATTGGAAAAGGGGAGATGAGATGATCACATACCATACCTCCCTACCAGTTCGACACCTACTTGGGATCCTTGATTAGGATGGTGAGCAAAGAGGACTGGGAGCAGCTCGAGCCAGATTCCCCTCCAGTATTACACAGAGGCATAGACAGGCAAACTGGAAATTAAATTTCAAAATGTTAAAATATGCACTAAAAATGTAAGCATAGTTTCAGACACAATTTTTACATAATAATAAATATAAATAGATTGATTATATGAGTATTTTTGACTGGTGGGATATTTTGAAATGCATGGTAATTTTGTCTAAAAGTCTAGAGAATGGATGAGAAATGAAATAATGACACTAGTTTATTTTGCATATTCTATGAACTAATAAGATATTAATAACTTTTAAAAATCAAAAATGTATGTAACTGCAGAATGGATTAATAATTTACATCTGGAATGAAGGCTACAAACAGAATATTCTCAAAAGTGAGCTGTTCAAAATCAGTAGAGGGGTTCTAGAGGCTAGAAGAAAAGAGCTAAAACAGGTCGGCAATGGGAACAAGCTCAACAAGGCAGTTGTTTTGAACATTGATCAGGTTGAAAACTGTGGGAAACTTAGTAACTGGAAAACCTTGACCCAGATTCTCTTAGAGTTTCTGTAATTCTTTTTATTCTACGCTGTTTTGGGTTCCGTGGGTTCAAAAAGCATGTTGAAGATGAACATCTTGGATTTGATGAGCAACTCTCAAAGACAAGAACAGTTAATGGGACATCAGGAATAGCAGTTTTAATTTTAAAGTATTTGATCAGGTGAAGACCGTTTTCCAGTAAGATTATTGTGAATATAAATCCAAAATGCCAGTGTTTTATGATGATTCCTCATTCTCTTCAGCCATGAAAAAGATAGGTAACCCCCTCTAGTATTGTATGGTATGCCAAGATTCTAATAGGTAAAATGAAGTGGGGAAAATTGCCCCAAACAATGCAGAAATAGACGGTTATTTATGGAAATTGGTAAATCATTCAATAAGATTAAATAAACTCATAATCTGCTCAATGCTGGTGTTTCATCATCAATTATTTGCCAGGTAACGGGCCACAAGAATGTGAATTCTATCAATAATATTATGCTATCGCTGACAAGAATGGCCAGTTGAAATTGTCAAACATTTTGATGGATGAAAACAAAATATTTTGATCATTTGCAATTGAAAAAAAAAGGTTTTGAGATCAAAAATTGACAATAAAGTCTTGTACTGAGTTCCACTAAAAACTACTTCAAAACGTATTATGAGAATTGTGCACATCAGGAATCAGGTGCACCCCTAAAAGTGAAAAACAATTTCAACTTTGTCAATGTGTATGGCTTCATGTGACAAGGCATCTGTACTGACCCTTTAGAAAGTAGTTGGCTTCTTTCTGGTGCCACAGGGAAATGTGAATATTCAAGTGTCCTACAATGTATAAAACTAAGAGAAAACCACCACAAACCAATCCCTGTCCTTGAATCCTAACTTTGCTGTAGAGTGAAAAAAAAATCATTTTTTTCCACATTGAAGATACTTCTGACACCATGTTGTGTATTTCATTAGTCAATTCCATGAGAAAACAATACAGATTATTCATGTTCTGTTGAAATAATTCTTGATAGGTAATTCTCAAAGTATTAAAATACATCAGACCCATCACAGTATTAAGATACATCTGACCTTGATCTTACATGTACTTTTCCTAAAGATAGTCGTATATCTTGCTAAATTATGAAATTCTTGCAAAATGGATAAGATGAAATTGACCATGAATCCAAAGTCGAAGCCAATGTCACATTGAGCAAGGAGGCTGGAAACAGCTGAAGATATCCGAAAACCAGCAAAGAAGTTCTTTTTTTTTTCAAGTAATAAATTACAAAAGTCATACAACACTATATGGTTATAAAAGCACTTCAAATACTCATTTAGATTCATACAATTCACAATATTGAATTCAAAAGCGATATTGATTGATATAATCAAATATTTTGTAAAATATTCAGAAACCAAACAACAGTGTTGCCATCTCACGCAAAAACAAGTCAGGAAGAATAACCTCTCTTGTAAATACAAGTTGTCTCATGGGGTAGATATCCTAGAGAGGTAGTTTTCCTAAGATATAGTTACCCTAAGGGGTAATTGTACCATGAGTAATAATCCTATAAGGGTTAATAGTCCTAGGGGGTTATTATCTTAAGGGTTAGTTGCCCTAGGGGTAGTTGTCCTCTAGCAGTATTTTGGGTGACCCATTATACAACACAGCCTAGTTCAGCTCATCTGATTGGTCAGTTCATGTGTCTTCCTGAGATGGTGACTGCCTTCTGTCTGTTCAACCCTACTCTACCCGTAATCAGATTTCCCAGTGGCGTTGATGACTTGGCAGACATCAGACCATTTCGACCACTCTTTCCCACTGAGGGCATCCAAATTGTGCATCTTCACTTTTTCCTGTTGATAAAGAAAGGTTGAACAATTTTCATTGAATTTAGCCGTTTAGCCCCCAATCCGGCCATCGCCGCCCGAGGTTGTACTCCCCAATCCGGGTGTAGCCACCCGGAAAAATGACAATTTTCCCTTAATTTTCCCATATTTTTTCAAAGAAAATACTTTAATAAGTTTTCAACATACAAAAACGGCAAATATATCATTTGAAAGCTTATCTAATTCCTTCTGCAATACTTCAAACCAAGCATTTATAATTCTTATTGCCAGTGGTGGGTGAGCATTTGAAATTCTGCAAGTCATAGAAATTTAAGGAATTCCTGAGGGAATTCCATGGAAATCTTGGAGAAATACAGCAATTCATAGTTTCAATTGGTGGGGTCTTAAGGGTTAACAATAAGTAAATTATAGAATCACATTTATTTTTTTACTGCATTTCGTAATAACATATGTGCCTATGTAGGGTGATATGATGGGTTCAGGTACCTGGCTCTCAAGGGTTTTGTGTTGGGGAGTGATGGTTCGGCCATCATTGAAAATAAAGGGGTGGTAGCGTGCTGGTGGGCTGTCGTTTCCCTACCGTCCATGTCGTGGTAGACCATAGTCCTCATTCTATTGAGCTGCTAAGTTGTTTGTGCCTGGAAGAAGGAAGTGTCAACACCGTCAGTACCATGAAGGGACTATTCATTTCATGCCATATCAAGCCTTATATACTAGTTTTGATACATTTTGATACATTCTCGTACAATCATTGGTTAACCTGGTCACATGGTTCATTCTGTGATGTCACTTCTGGTTTGCATGTTACCTCATGTAGTGACCCAATAACCCAAAATCTTGTGTCAACTGCTGCACTACGACATGTGCAAATCAGTTTACTTTTTTGTTTTTACTTCTTTTATTAACCACATTCATTACAGTTAATGTTCTTTTCCTGTAGGTATTTCATGAATATTGTAAATATCATAAATTGTCAATAGTTTCTTGGTTCAGTCCACACTAAGTTAAGCGAAGGGTAACCATAGGGACACAGTTAAACTGTACGGTATATAATTAGTAAATAGTCGATCCCATGCTAAGTTAAGCGCTGGGATCACTGATAAACTTATTAACTGTGTCTGAGATTTTAATATAATAATAACAGTAATAGACTGTAATAATAATAATAATAGACAGTAAATTAAACAGATCACATAATACTGTTATATCTTCAGGTTAGGAACACATGGCCTGTTTTTATCAATTTATTATTCTCTTCTGAAAAGTGGCTTTATCTGGGATTAATTGCAATTCAATTGGGAGCTGATAAGACATTAAACCTGTTGTTCTGTCATTTTCTAATATTCATACATTCTTTTTTTGTTTAAACGCTCATATCAATTCATGAATTATTGTCAATTTATCACATCATAATGCTTCCTTTGTTTTGTTTTTTAGGTCATAATATGTTGCAAAAGATTTTACCTTATAAGTGTTAGATGGTTACAAACTTCTCTTTTCATTTCATTTTATTTCTTTGTACATTCCTAGGACATTTGCAGGGTTGGATACTAATTTAACATGCTAATCTACCCATTTCTACATAATATTTTTGTTGTGTTAATTTCCCTACACATTATATCAACAGAAATATTATTCATATTTGTAACAATATCCAAAAAAATCCAAAAACAACAAAAATTATTTACTTTTGGACAATTTAAAAACTGTTGATTTTTATTACGTAACTTTCTACTGTTGTTTTGACGATTGTTAATTTTAATTTCAACAGCGTTAAAAGTTGATATAACTATGTCTTTTCTGTTTACTCTAATCCTGATAAAGACCATCAATGGTCTAAACATGTTGATTGCATAATTAATACAAGAACCTTGGCAATAATTGGGACATAAACCATTTAATAAAACACAGGATCCACACAGGGTATCACAAACACTGAGTTGATAAAAGTCAATGATAACTTTTCTTTGGTATTCTCAAAATTCTTCGAAAGAAAAATATTCAAAGTATTGAAATATAAGTGGATTGTTGCATAAAGGTAGTTAGCAAAACACCTTGTGCATATAAATAAAAGTGTGTAAATATGTGACATCCTCTGCGAAAAGCAGTCTTATGGCCTGGAATATTGAATTAAGAAGGTGTCTTGGGGAATCCAATACTGAAAGATTTATGTAAATATTCTTATTAGAAAAAACGTTGTGTCCATTTGAAGATACAATGGTCGGATATGCTAAATATGCTAAATTAGACCAGTCTTTGGTATTTATAAAGATATAACTTATTTAATCTGGGCCAAACATTGAAATCCCAAATATGATTTCAGGAAATATACTGCCATTTCCCTTCTATTCAAGATATTCAGAATCTGTTTTTTGCTAAATATAGCAAAGTAGGTGCTCGATTCAGAATTTCAAATTTTGAAAACTTAATTTTGTTCCATGGTTACCATGGAAACACTCATTTGCATAGCAGTAGTATCGGAAGGTTTTGACATTCTATCAACATTCCGGTAACCATGGCAACAAAATGCAAAAACATCCATATTTTTTCACCATTAATGAAAACTATGAAAAATTTCATTTATAGCATGAATTTAGCTATTTTTCCTTATTTTTATGATTTCTAAGCTTAATAAAGGCTCTAGAGCCATAAATAGGCATTTCCATAAGGCTGGAAATCCCAGAAACTGTCACATATAGTGAAGGAAAAAGTCACCAATGTGTAGAAGACATAATATAAAAGGTATTCGAAATTATACAAACTACTGCGTTGTGTAATGTAAACATGGCAGGAGCTTCTGGTAGGGGTAGTAAACCTGGTCAGCTATGGCAGACAGGCTACGTCTCCTAGTAAGCAGCACTGCTTGGGAGAAAATCAGTAACCAAACTAATATATAAAGGTGGGAACCCATGGTTAAGGGCAGAGAACAAGTCGTTACACGTTTGGAACAATACGAGTCTTTGGGATTCGGGGGTTTTGGAAAGCTATTTACGTGACATCTGGTGACTAGTAGCAGAACTGTACTGTTGCATGGCCGCACGAAGACAGGTGGACTTTACTGAGGAAGCTTGCCTTCAGGCGGTTGTTTGTGAACATAGGAGTAACATAGGCTGTGACTTCACTGGCAATTGTAAGGCAATTGATACACTCTCAACCAAGCATTATGTGCGTTATGGATATGAGCGTCCATCTCACGGATCAGTCTACCACTTGGCTAGCAAGGATAAAGGAAGATTAATTAAGACTATTCGGAAGATAAAGTAAAAGCAGTTCCCCTGTTAATAACACATAACAACAACTAGCATTCATTGTAAAAGAAATAAAATGAAATTTGGAAATTCCCTAGTTTCTGGGCTTTAATTTCTGTCCTTGCTACGTCATGACAGAGGAAATTCCATTTCCAAATAACTAGGGAATCTCAGGTAACTGAATGAATTTAGGGGAGCAAAGGATAAAACTCTTTCTAGCCTGTATGTGGCCTGATAAAAAAAATTAATGCTACAACTAAAATTCCTTTCTGTACAATATTGGGAATTAGGGATTCACTTTTCTTGAAAGTTGGAGATTCCAAATTGGCCCAGTTTTTTCCCCTGCTGCCTCATTCCGAGCGTTACACCAAGAAACATCCAATGAAGGGACTTATTAAGAAAAGCATGGTCAATAGTGCCAGGTGAGGATGGGTAGCGACAAATTAGGGTTGGTAGTTACAGATGATGTTAGTACTTACAGGTGACGGTTCACAGTATCAAAGATGTGCATAATATTATGATGATAAGATTGCCAAAGGATGAGGGTTGGTTGCTATGCTTTTCTTAATTAGTCCATTTGTTGGTTGTTTGCATGAGGTTACAAGAGAGAAAGCTAGGCTAATCTTGGGCACATGGCTGAGTTGTACATTGTGTACGGAGGCAGACCCTATGGTGCATTGTTGGGGGAGGACAGTTGATCCACGATAACACTGGCAAAAAGGAGGGGGATTGGTGTAGGCTATGTGTTTCCATGCTCTGTGTATATTCCTCAGATGCCGTTACTTGGGATCATTTCCGGGTCACCTGTTTCTCACTCTATGCATTAACATTCATTCTACATTAATATTTATCATGAAATGCTACCAATTCCCAAGCTGTACTGATCTCCTTATTACTGTACAAGCACTGTATAACCTCAACTAGAGAATAACACCAATAGATGAGTGACCACTTGATGACTTTAACAACTACTATGTGTCCAATTTGATTCTCCATACCTCGTACTGCTATGATTTTCAAGCTTTCAAATCTGGTATCAATGAATTCATCACATGTATATGAGGCATGTAGGGGACATGAGTTAAAACATGTAAGGAGCAGGGTAACAGGGGTGGGGTGGGGATAAGGACAGGAAGGGGGTGGGGATAAACACAGGTAGGGGGGGTGCAGGTAGGGACAGAAAGGGTGCAAGGGGAAAATAAGAAGGGTGGGGTTTAAGGAGAGGTATGGGTTGGAGATAAGAATAGGGAGTGGTTGAGATGGAGGACAGGGAGGGATATGAAGGATGGGAAGAGTGACAGGTAGGAGATGAGAAGAGGGACACATAGGGGGTGTAAAGGGGGATGACTACAGTCCGCGAAGGGGTACAAGTGGAGAGTTGGAAGGGGGACAGACAGGGAAAGGTAGGGACAAAAAGAGGAGCAAGGTTGGAGGTAGAATGGGGGAAGGGTAGGGGCCAGGAACGGGGACAGGTAGGGGGATGGGAAGAAGAACTGTTACATATACAAGAATTGGAAGAGGGACAAGTAGAGGACAGGTAGGGCGACAGGTAGGGCGACAGGTAGGGGATGGGAAGAGAGACTGGTAGAGAGCAGGAATAGGGAGAGCTAAGGACAGAAGAGTTATAAGTAGGGACAGAAGTAGAACAGGTAGTGTAGCGCACCGGGTTGAGCCGATCGGCGGCCGGCGGCCTGAGGAGGCGGGGCGGCCAGGGGCGGTTGCAGTGTGGCCCATCTCCCGAGTCTCCCATGCCCCGGGCACTGGTCGGACAGTCGATGCAAGCCAATCAGAGGGCCCCATTTCTGACCAATGGGAGGCCAGCTCTCCCCTCCTTAACTGACCAATCAGAATGCAGCATTGTTTACTCCAGGGGAGCTCCAGGGGAGTCAGTTTGGGGCACTGAAGAGTTTTAGGAGGGGTGCTCTCTACTAGGTTGGTGCTTTCCAGTGCCCAGGTTAGATAAGGAGGGCTCTCCTGGGGCTGTGCTCATTCTGTTCATTGCTGTTTCGCTGTTGGGTTTTGACCTGGGAAGGTAACCCTGACCTTGGTTCTTTTTTAAGTGTTTGACTTTAGGGGACAGAGGCTATAGGCTTAGTCTAGATTTAGGCTGGTTTTAGTTATACTTGTGGTGGCTTATGTATGCCTATATCTTTTTAAGACTGAGTGAGTTAAACCTAGGTCTGTTTAAGACTAGGTGAGTTTTATTAACTTATTGGCTTAGGCCGTGAGTTAATGGTTTGCCCCACAAGTGTTTCTTTTTGAGTTATCAGTTTCCCCCTAAAGTTTAGACTTTTCTTTGTTTTGGCCTTTTCCCTAAATTACAGACTTTATTTATATTTGGCCTTTTTGTAAAAAGGTATTATTTTTAAAGACTTTATTTTGTAACTTAGTGCTTTTACATTCTGGTGTGGACTTTATTTTGTAAATATTGTGAGATATTGTATATTTAGAAATTGTTTTAATGAACTTTATTTTAATTTAAAGGGATTTGGGGCTGACCCCACCAGTGCCACCTGGTGTGAAAATCTTAGGGGCTTGAAATTGTATGTATATGAAAAATATCTTTTATTTCCAAAGAAATACTGACTTTTTCACAAAGATTTTAGATTAAAATGGGATAATGAGAGATTTCAAGAGAATTTGTTTACATAGGAATATACAGGAATTACCATATTATTCTGTTTGTAAGGGTTGTAGCTCTTTAATTAGCACGGTGACCCCCACTTTGTTTTGCTGAAACATATTGGTATAGGTCTACAGATGATATCAAACCATGTTTGATTAATATATGGTTGTTGAATTTTTCAGGAGATTAAAAACTAGTGTTTTCCCATAGAAACCTATAGTAAAACCTCATTTTTATAAGCCCATTTATCTTGAAAACGAATACGGTGAAATATGATATTTTTCATGGTTATTTATTCCCATAGTATTGGTCTAACCTCACAAACAGTATCAAGACTATATGCTGGTTCATTTAGAAACCTGCTAGACAGTCCTTAATCCCTTTAAGAGATTGTTGTTTGGTTTTATGCCACACTTCGCCAATCCTAGTGATCAACCTGGTCTTGATTGATTCCCTGAGCCTTCCTGACCCGGGGAGCGCTACAGTAGCAACAGGGTGAGGGACAAGTAGGGGATGGGAAGATGGTAAGGGTTGGGGATAAGTACAAAAAATGTGCAGGGATAAGGATAGGTAGGGGCATGGTTAAGGACAGGGAGGGGAGAGGAAAAGGGACAGTTAGGGTGCAGTGGTAAGGACAGGAAGGAAGTGGAAGGACATTTTTTTTTTTTTTTTTTTTTTTTTTTATTGTCCACAACTTCATATACACAGGGTTTATGTTCTTCCAGTTGTCCGTAATTAATGATAATGGAGTACAGAAAGGTGAACAAGATGAGATAATATGTAGAGAATAATAATAATGTGAAGGGAAGGCTGTGGGAAGGGGATAGATAGGTATGGGAGCCCAGTAAGCACAGAGCAATCTGACAACCGTGTAAAACATTACCTTTTTGCAACATTGCAAGAAAAACATTGCAGCTACAATGCTACAACCACTTAAGTCATGTTATCTTGCAACATTGCCACAATCTTGTAAAATAACGTTGTGAAAATGTCTTGTCTCAAACAAGATTATTTTTATGTTTTTTTAGCAGCATTGTGGAACAACCAAAAAGCAACCTATAGGTTGCCCCCCGTTTTAAAAGTATTTCAGAAACATTTTTTGAAATGAGTCCTTATTGAGATATTTCAAATTTAGATTTAAGACAAAATGCATTAAAGAGGTGTCTTGAATAAAGAAGTAGTGGTTCCCTTAAAGACACAACAAAATATTAACAACAATAGTGAAATTCAAGCAAATATCACATTTCAACACCTTTTTCATAGGTCCTTCACATAATATATGTCCTCCCCATCCTTGGGAGACTATGATTGTATATGCAATAGTTCATTATCCAGGTATAATCTCATCTAATGGGATTTTTTTTAATCACCCCCGCCGGGAAGCGGCCACCTGGCCGGCAGGCCAGGTGCCGGGGGTGGTTATGTCGTAGACACTTTCTATATAGTTTATTACATCAGCTCTATACATGCTTACATAGTGTGGGTTCTGGGCGCGGTGGGTTCTGGGAAGGGAACGCCGAGTCGGGAACCAAAACAAGCGCCGCGACGGCTGACACAGTCTAAACTTTGAACCAAAGCCATTAGTAAATGATGAAAGAATGAATTGTTTCCTTTGACCTGATCGTAGAACATATATAGTTTAATATATCTGACCATATTTCTAAAAATTCAAAGAGCAAATAGTTAAATAAATTGCATTGTTATTGTGGTGCTGGGCGATAATATAGTTCCAACAATGCAAATTTTCCATAGGCAGCGAGTTTCATTTGAGTATTTCAAAATGCAATTATGTTCATAAATATCAGACAATCTGATCTCAGATTCACACATGGTATGCAAAAAGTACTAGAAATTACGATTCTGGCCATGAAAATTCACTCAAAACCTTCCTTCATCTGCTATCAGACACTGATTTTTACACGGCCACCATTGGATTAACAGGAAAAGGCCTATGGCGTGGTTCATGTCACTTGTAAACTCTTACAAAGGTAAGATAGTGGCTTATCATGTTTCTTTTTCATGTCTTTTAATAAATAGGCTTCTGAAGACAATTTCTTTCATGTTTGTTTGGCCAAAAATCATTTTAGTGTTACTCCAGTAAGTGCAAACCCTGTTTTGATCGGACATGATGGCAGGCGCAAAATGCAGTACATTTCAGTATAACTCAAGGCATAATATCTCAGAAAGTTCTAAATATTTTGTGTTCCAATTTCAGTGTATTTATCAGCCTTAGTTGTTCTTGCAAAATAGATAGGTATGGGTTTAATAAAACCTGGATTGATTAGAAAAAATCGAAATTCTTTGTTTGAAATTTAGGGCGTATGTTGCATTGGATTCTCTATGACAAATTTATCTATTGTCGCCCACTGAGTTGTCATTGACAATTTTCTATCATTATAAGACATGAATTAATTTTTCTAATGAATTGATGCGATAGATTACCATCTGAGCTACTGTCTGCCTCCAAACATTAAAAGATTCACTCATATTTTCATGGAATAATCCAACTTTGAAAATTAGTTCTGGCTTGCAAAAAAAGTCGTAATTCAATGACAAATTTTTGATATTGCACCAAAACCTCTGAGATTCAAACTGAAAAGACCTAAGACATTAAAATAAAGTATGAAGGAATCAAAGTAAGTTCACTTTTTTTCTTCTTAAGCACGTATGAATAAAGGTCGTACTCCACGAAGCTTGTCGCGCTTCTCGTATAGAATGAGTCCATTGTTCTTTTTTCATTATTGTGGGGTTATTTGCTTTTTGCTAGGGTAACAAAAGATAATGGCCCTTCAAGGTTACCCCAGTGCGGGAATAAGCTCGATGTCCCTGTATTCCCTCTATGTTAGCCATACACGGTAAACATTTTATTTTTTTATTTTTTTATTCATACCCACAAAATCGTATTCGTTCATATTCGACTGGGTGATATATCATCGTTATCAATCATGTTTCACTTATTCAAAGATGTCAATAAAGTGAGTTAGACTAAGATAAAGGGGAGTTCTTAGTGATTAATCGTCGAAGTAGCCAGCTTTGTCCAGATAGATGTTATCCTGGACCATAGTTCAGTTCTTAGTGGTAGAGATTCTAAGTAAAGGGGCTCAAACCTATACAAAGAACACGCGCTTGGCAAGAGGTAAGTTTATTATATCGATGACAATATTCCGAAGGTACAAGTATACAGTTCTCCATCCATACAGTTCATTCCTTCCATTTCACAATTCTAACACATCAGTAACAATCCAACCAGGTATAGCTATGGTTAAGCTTCCCCTTTCACAAAGGTATATACGCTCCAACACTGTTGAGAGAGTCACCTCTCGCCTACCGGTAACGGAGACCATTGGTAGGATCTCCGTCACATCCAGTACGTAGTCCGTAAGGCTAAGCCCAAGCTGTCCCAATCCTTACTATCACCTAATCGTTGTAGTTACTACCATCTTAACACTACCCGTGTGATCCGTATGTCAGACTATTGCTCCCATGTGTTCTGATCGAACTCTATCTTGGTCTGCTCATCTGTCTCAAGTCTCATACCGCTTATATAGTGACAGCCAAAAGGCTTGTCGCTATTACCATTTACACTAATACTTACCGACGTCTTATTTCTTATTTATCTTTCATACTTTCCAGTCTTACCTATATAAACTAGTTCTACTTCTAACTATTATACAAACTAATGTTGACGGCGAAGCCTGCTATCCTCGGTATCTTTTAGCTAGATGTTTCGGTTCATAACGTACCCATACAGGTCTCCTTCGTCATTTGTCGTACCTGTGCGTACCTGCAGGACGAGAGCCAGCCCGGCTGCAGTCCCTACGCCTGGGGACTTTGCCACTCTCCATATACTCTAACTAAGCCACTAAACCATGGCGCCGCCTGGCGCCGAGCACACGTATCAGCGTTACACGTTTTACTATAATATTCTTGCCAATACAAACAAGTTTACAATATTTTATTATTAACTTCTACAGTCTATTCTAGTTCTTTTTGCACTGGACCTCAGTGCACTATTACCATTGGCAATGCCAGCACCCTACAGATACGTCGGGGAGTACACCCAACAATCCAGTCGCTAGGGCATGGGTTTGGTCAGTGAATGTCATAGCCTTGAGAGCACTCGATAGTGATGAGCAGCACATGGCAGGTATTATGCCTTATAGGCCCCAGCTTTGGTACTAGCAATATAATGAATAATGGAAACCTGCCCATCAAAATTGTTTGCCAAAACCTATCAATGCGTATTTTCATGAATGTCAAAAGTAGCCAGGAAGTACTAATGTGTAATAAAATATTAAGAGGTTTGAAGCTACATCCAACCCAACTCCAGATGTTGTTGACTTGTGTTTATTAATAAAATAGACGTGAATTACGGTGTATTAATGTGTAATAAGTATATTTCAGAACAGAAATTCCACAATGATTTGAAACGTTCCACTCCCCTATTCAGAACATCCAGAACGTTTGAATATCAATGTGTACAGAAAATGTCCAATTACATTAAAAATAGAGGGATAAACCTTTTTTTCAAAATGCACATTACATTTCGGACTTCCATGAATTGAAAGGTTCATTATAATTACTCATAAAACGTTTTGGTTATCCTCCTACAGAAAGCACTGGCGTTTGGGGGGCCGTTTTTACCTAACACTTAAGGACAGAGAGGTGTTATGCTGCTGTAATTTGCGGTAGTTGCACTTATTGCTCTTTTCATTATTCATCTTTTGGAAAATCTGCCTGATACTTTTAATATCCAAACTTGAATATGACCTCTAAAAGGTACTGCATGATATTTATCAATTTGTTGAAAATTGACCAGGGTAATGGATTGTAAAAACAAATATGTGTTTTTTAACTTTTATTTTTTGAAGGTGGATATCTCACTCAATGTTCAAGCTACTCCATTGAAAAGTTGGATATGCATTGAAAACATTCTTAAGCAGGGAACCGAGTCTCAGATTTGTTATATAGGTCCTGATTATTTTTTTTAGAAAATGTCGGAAAAAAATGTTAAAAAATCATTTTTAAGTTACCCGCTTTTTTCAATAAAATAAAAACTAGGACCTAAAACAAAAAACTGAGAGACAGCTCCCTCCAGAGTAAGGTTCTTGTTGTGCCTATAAAGTTTCATAGGTCAAGAGAAATTATTTGTGAAGATATTGACATTCAAAAAATAAAAGTAAAAATATAACGTTTTATTACATTTTCTTTTGAATTTTCACTTCAGTAAGAAACAACATATATCATTTGATAGAGAAAAATATGCCCTTTCATTTGATATATAATACATTATCCAAAAGGCATTATTAACAAAACTGTTGCAATTTTGCTGAAAATGCCGTTGATAACACCTCTCTATCCTTAACTATATTTTGGTTGTCCACCCAAAGAAAGCACTGGCGTTTAAAGGGCTGTTTTTACTACACGTTTCAGTACGTTCTGGTTGTGCTAAGGATATGTATAATCTTGCCTCCTTTGTCCCCAGCCACTTCCCCATCTCCCTCTTCCCCCTCCCCTAGTACTTTCTCTCCTCCCGCTGTCTTCTCTGTGACCCCTATAGCCTACAGCCTCCCCCTTTCTTACAGGGCCTTTACCTTTTAAATCCTGCGTCCCCATGTCCCCTCTGGCCTCCCCCTGTTCACTCTCACCCCCAACTATTTCCCCTCCCCTCCCCTTGCTCCCTCCCACCTCATCCAGTCTCCTACCACATGCCCCTGTCCCCGTCCACTGATGTGTGCCTTGAAGGTCTTCAGAGTAATAGATATCGTGAGAACAGACTTCAAAGCTCACCCAAATTCAGAGGTTAGATTAGATTTATGGTGTCTTATGTTGAAAAAAATTAATAGCCACGGGTGAGACATGACAAGCTAATCCTCTCATAAGACCTTTGCGCAACGGGGTCTTTGAAATACTGACTTTGATGGATTAGATGGAGGAATGGACGGTGAATTTCTTTTGTAAAGTATAGCAGAGCGTCAGACCTGGTAAAAAAAATTGTTTACCACAGTCTAACACATATAATTGATAGCCATGTCTACACAGTTACAGACAGTATTTGTGTAAGTGTGAGGCATTTAGAGAACTAGATGAGGCATAACGTCAGACTGAGGCCAACTCTCCTAAAGGCAATAACAATCTAGGAAAAAAATCGAACATACCAGCATCACAACCTCAACAGAGAGAAATTGTGTAAGTGCTAGGCATTCAGAGAACTAGGTGAAGCATAACATCAGACTGAGACAGACTCCCCCAAGTTACAGTGTCTTATGTTGAAAAAGATTAATAGCCACAGGTGAGACATGACAGGCTAATCATCTCCTAAGACTTTTCCCCAAAGGGGTCTTTGAAATACTGACTTTGATGGATTAGACGGGGGCATGGATGGTGAGTTTCTTGTAACATGAACTCAAGGGGCTTTCTTTGATCAAAGCAGAGCCTCCTGGTACAAAAGTGTTTACCACAAGCTTACCCATATAATTGATAGCCATGTCTAGACAGTACCACCCAGTAATTGTATAGGTTTCAGACGTTTATAGAACTAGGTGAGGCATGACGTCAGACTGAGGCCAACTCCCATAAAGGCTCCCATAAAGGCAATAACAAGCTAGATAAAAATCGAACCACCTACATCAAAACACCACCATATATCATTGGAGCACAGACATTACCTTGAATGTATAACATTACCAAAGAGAAGACAGTGTTATACATTTCAAACCCGTTCCAAGCTTTAACTGACTAGAGGAATTTGTATACTTTCTATGTGTGACCTAATGAAGGGGAAGGATGCTCTGAGTGGATATTTTCCCCCATTTTTGAAGATCACGATCTTAGCTTTATTAAGATAAACATGCCTATAAATGGGTACAGGCAAGTGTCCAACATATTAAATACAGTTTATTAAAAGAACATTTCAATAATGTATTATATTGATGATGATGAATTGTAATAGTTATGAATAGACACTTACAAAATGAAACTGTATGCAACTGTATTAGCCAATTTTGAATTTTATTTGAATTCTGTTTTCAATATAGACATCCTTAACAAAATCTGAAAAAAAAGGGCCAAGAATTAGAAAGTATTTAATACTTTCTAATAATTAGCATAGGGCCGACAGGGGAAGCATGGGACTGACAGGGGAAACATAGGATGAGTATGCAGGGGTCGACCTTAATTATATAACTTTCTCAAAACACTAACTGGCAAATGCCTTAAGTGACAAATCGTTTAACCATTTAGTGCCATTAGGGGACACTAAATCGCAAAATGAACCCTAACTGACAAAATTCATTAATTTTATGCTGGTTAATTACTAACAATTACCCCCCTCTCCCTCCTGCCGATGTGGTCTTTGAAGGCACCATAAATCCTGGGGGAAGTTGTAAGGCTGAAATAACATGTGCAGATTTTTCCGCGATTCCCTTGCATAAATGCGGATCTCACCAACAGAATGATGTCACCCCCCCCCCCCCCCCCACAAACACGTGTGGCCCACACCCACGCTGCCCAGCGGTCACGCCCGACCAGAAATGCGTTACCCCTCCTCCCAGGCCCCCTTCCCGGTCCTACCCTTGTATATGTAAGTAGACCCTTAAAATCGTCAGGGTAACATAGTCATTTCTTTAATTCGACATGCGACATCGACCTTAGTGACATTAAGAAAAAAATTAATGACATGACATAGGGTGTTTCTTAAATTCGACATGGGATATGGAGGGTTCTTAAAATCGACATGAATATCAAAAACAGGGAAATGCGACATAGTCAATTCTTAAATTCGACATGCAACATTGGGATACCCCCCCCCCCCTCCCATCTACACCCCTTTGTATTACCAACGAGTATAGACGAGTATAGACTGAAGAGAGACTCTGACACAGCTCTCAGGCCGGCAATCATCTGAAAGACTCCCGGCCCTTATCAGGGGCTATTAATCTAGTTAACGCCCTGACCACGGGCCAGGGACCCACCAGGGACCCTACTGGGTCGGTCCCCTCTCATGTCCGAACCTACGTTCGCTGGATGAGTGAGATTTCCAGATCCCCCATCAGACCCCTGACCCTTATGATTTACAAAAATGAGCAATACACCTAATATATTGTTCAGAAAGACTTCTATGCAATGCAGATGATCAAAGTATGTCATGTACTTGGTGACTACATAAAATCGCAATCTTACTCCTCTTATTCATCCATTTAATCCCTCAATCAAAAAGAAAAGTCACTTTTGAGTATTGATCCGAAACGATTACACTCATGAGAGCAAACTATGATGAACCTTGGATCATTGGTTATTAAATACTGTACTCATGTATGGTGTAATCATTTCGGAAGTATTTTTAAATATTTATTGAATATTAAAAGACAGAAGATAACCTCAACATAGAAATATAAAGGGCATGGTGGCAGCCTGTGCCAGTTAAAAGGTCATTAAATAGTAACCTGATCCAATATCTGTTCCTGAATCCCACGCCCAAGGACCCCCTGTCTCTCAGAGATGTGCTAATTACCCATGTTAATCCTGAACGTAAGCTCGGGACAGGCGCCCCCAGAGGGGCCCCCACAGCTACGTCTTTCTTCAGTCTATACTCGTTGCTTCAGTCTATACCAATACTCCCACTTGGACACTCTCTCTGGCAAATCCCCCTCCGCGTCAGAAATTCAAATGATGTCCGTGAGATGTGATATTCGCCGTTAGGAAGCATCGAAGTGGCAGAGTGACTTGGACAGGAACTATCATTTCTCGTGCGGAGGGTGATTTGCTGCAGAGTGCCACACCGTTCTTCTTATATTACTATGTGTTACAAGTGCCTTTGGCGCTTGGAGTGTAAAAACTAATTCTGTCTGCAATGAACAGTGATAATTTCTAATGTTTTTATTGTGCTAATGTCAGGAGGTGCCGGGCACAGAGGGCCTGCACAGTGAATCTAATGAAACTTTAATATATGTTTTACTTTAGAATGACAAAAATATCATGGGTCGTAGTTTAGACCCCAAACAAACCCCTGTGTGAAAACTAATGACACCAAATAAGGCAGTTGCTAGTTTTCGGGCATTTTTATATTATTTTCCGAAAATTTCCCGTTTTTCCTGAAATTTCTCACACCAAAATATAAATCAGGTCTTAAAAATTCCCTGCCCTAAGCTGGGCTCGTGCTAGCCACTCGCCACCCTCACATTTGCGAGTTCAAACGCTGTGTGGTGAGGACAAATGACCCCTAGATTCGCCACAATGCGAGGCCCTTATCCAGAACACATTTGATACCCCAAAGTGCGAGAACATTCATTTTTTGTGATAAATAATATTATTTCAAAATTGTCTGTTAATCACCTCCTCTTTGATATACGCTTATAATTTTGTTTGTTTTTATTCCATTGTTATTACATCTGATAGTAAGAAATTGTATGATATTCGAGAATCAGTGGTAGACTTAAAGTTTCAGAATTCAGGGACCAGTCGGAGCCCTAGCTTTCCTAATATAGGGACCTTCCCCTAAATCTAGGAGCCTTCATACAAAGTCTTAAAACACTAGGATTTTTTTTTCTTTATTCCAATTCTACTTATTAAAAGAGAAAATAGCATGACATTTTCAAACCCCTGAAATTAACTAGTTGACAGACTGTCTATTCTAAAATTTAGAAAAAAGGGACAATGTGCTGTCAAAACTGATAATCTGTGTTCATTGTCCATAATTTTCTAGGGCCCAGTCAGACACGTTGGCCAGACAATCTAGGGCCTAATCTGCTTTATAAGGGTCTTGGGCTTTCAGACCCCTAGTTATGTCCATGCCTGTTGAATAAACAGAACATTGGTTTTTTTCCCTCATAAAATAAAGATTAAGTGATAGTAAACCACCGCGGAGGTGGCGTTTATGGTATATAACCTCCGAGGCATTAGCCGAGGAGGTTATATACCATAAACTCCACCTCCAAGCTTATACTACGTCCCATAACACAAGATACACACTCTGGGGTGATAAGGACCTTTGTTGGTTGACTATATTATATATATATAATACATATATTATGATACAATATAGAGCATAAGGTGGTCATTGTGATCAGTGCAAACCAGCATGCACAATGGGCAAGTGGTCTAATCAAGCAAGCCAGACTTGGTAGTATAGTGGATAGCACCACCAACTCCTATGCAAAGGGTCCTAGGGTTGAATCCTGCATGGACCTAGTAAACGTTTTTACGTCATGTCAAAATATAGTAAGCTTTTTATGCCAAATAAGATATTAAATAATACATTTCTCACAGAAGAGATACATTATTTCATGTTTAACTATTTTTTGCATTTACCTGCAATCTATTTTTTCTAAATACAATAATGACAGTAATTAAAGTAATGCACTCTGTCTCAACAAGGACCTTACAGTGGCCTCAATAGGGTAGTGGTTAGGCACTGGGACTCTCTATTACTGGTCCATGGTTCGATCCTGGGCTATGCCAACTTGGCAACAGAACTTTTCATAAATTTGAAATTCTGGACATAGAAAAATATTCTTCAGGGCAAATAGAAAAATATTGTTCAAGCCATTCCCAAATAACCTCCTCAGGAGGTTATCCAGATACCTAGTAAACCTCCTCTGCATGTATATATGTAGTAAGAAACTGTAGGTTGCGGTCAGAAACCTACTAAGAGAACAATAGAGTTGTGGGCCGGGAGTAGTATAAGATCCAAATAACCGTCCAAGAAATGCTTCCCTCTATAACAATGTATGACATTTAGATCTAAATTAAATACGGCAGTTGCCCATTTTTTGCTTAATTTTTGCTTAATTTTCCTGAAATTTCCGAATTTTTCATCATTTTTAACCACCAAAATATGGGCATTTCAAACCGTGTGCAATATTCCAAGAAAAGCTATTTCTAAAATTATAGTAACCCAAGAATTTATCAATGTTACGTTTTGCCTTTTTTTTAAAAGCAATTTAATGCTTCTGTCAC
The DNA here is from genome assembly GCA_936440205.1 of Lepidonotus clava. Taxonomy (NCBI): domain Eukaryota; kingdom Metazoa; phylum Annelida; class Polychaeta; order Phyllodocida; family Polynoidae; genus Lepidonotus; species Lepidonotus clava. The sequence continues at coordinate 48,836,340 of OW387138.1, forward strand.
TGTCTGAACATGCATGAAAAGGTGCATTCTTTATACCTAACGTACACTTTTTCTCATTTCAAATTTTGTGAGACTACATGTAGCAAGCATGATATCCATTCTATTGATTATGTAGATAGCCAATGCTCAGGCATACAGTAATGGGAAACGCTTTCCTGAAGAGCCCTTCAGTGTTTTTTTCTAATTTTCAATATTTCCTATATTTTCTTTATAATTGTATATTCAAAATGTGTGAAAGTTAGCTACACAATGCACGAAAATAGGCTACAGTGTATGTGCGAAAACTGACAACTAAACATAGCAAAATTATTTGATTCCACCTCCATTAAAGATTGTGGCCTATAAGATTCTTTTTCATATACGACAAGCATGCCTCCTGTTGTCACCAAGGCCAACAAATCTTGACAAACAAATTGTTTTTGGCATAATTATGATGCATTTCCCGATTTTTTGTTATGATTCAAAATAGGAATGCAATCATGGTGTCTAATTAAAGCATTCTTTGTGCGCTATCATATGAAAAAAGCTAAGTTCCTTTACTGCCTAAACTGATTGTTTATATTTGAATTTATATTTTTGTTTTTTATTTAGTGAAGGTTCCATATATTTGTTGATAATTAGGGGGAAATTTTATTGAAAGTATCAACTTGAAGCACTCTCCAAGGAAAATGACTAATCCAATTTTTGAAAAAACGGCTGAGTTTATACACCCCAATAACCAGTCCTGACACTCAGACCCTAGGTTTGCTTTTGTTAAGTGTGCTCTATGCGCACACTTGGAAACTTTGCATGCACACTGAACCTTGTATATTTAGACAGTATATCAAATAATCATATATCATATCATCAAAATGATTCAGAGAATGTATTCAAATTGGGGGCCAAGCCCCTGAACCTCCTTTGTTTTCTTTCTGTCATTTTACTAAACCATATTGATTTATAAAAAGTTCCCATGTACAAGCATTTACTGTATATATGAAAAGAAGAATACTGATATAATGGTATTTGATGCCGTTATATATTTGAATGAAGGGAAACAAAGGCAGTTATGACGCTCTTGTCGATTCAGGACTATGATATCAAAATAAGTCAGCCCTTTTATTGACAATAATAAGAAACATGATTATGATTAATGAATAAATAATGAATAAAAACAAGCACAGGAGGAAGGAAACGTCTGAGTCCGATGGCGACCAGGTTTAAACTGTCTTGGTGCCAACAATGGTCCAGTGACCAATTAACATACATTTAACAAATCAATGAGATAACGACGTTCCCCAGAACATATATATCTATATAATAAAACCTATAATTATGTAAGTCATATAAATATTTTCCAGGAAAAATTACTCTGCAGTAGAAACTCTCTAATGCAACCACCTTAGGGACTGAGCCAAAAGTGGTCGTTATGTGAGGTGGTTGCCTATAGCTAAGTGAAGGAGTACCCTAGCCATGGAGCATGCATATAGGTTGGGAGGGGGGGTTGGCATAAACTTGGTATGAAGCCCTCCAAATCCCCCCCCCCTTCCCCCACCGCCTATGAGCCTGCTGTGTTTTTTTTTTTTAAATACATCATTGTTACAGTTTGGCTAAAGAAAATGTCGCTGCACCCCTCCTCCCTTCCACATCTTTCCCTGATGAAGGAGTAGGAGATGGGTAGGAGCAAACTAGACCCGAGAGACATTACATTCCGATGAGAGCCTGTGCCTCCCTGAGCTTTTGAGGTGAATGGGGAGTGTTTGAGGCAGCTTCAGTGAGACCTTATGATCATGACACCTGGTGAGTGCTTAGATCCCCCTGAGCTTCTGAAGGGGGTAGGGGAGGGGAGGGGGTGACTTAGGTGCGACATTATGACACCTGGTGAGCACTTAGGTCCCCCTGAGCTTCTGAGGGGGTAGGGGAGGGGAGGGGGTGACTTAGGTGCAACATTATGGCACCTGTTGAGCACTTAGGTCGCCCTGACCTTCTGAGGTTGTAGCGGCTTTGAGACAACAGAATAATAAAAAGATTTTTCTGACCATGGCAAAATTTCCCTTATTATCTATAATTTTATACAGGACTTGGGAAAGTAGTGCCCGCATTAGAGAGGGAAAATGGTTATTTCGGACTGGAAATTAGGTGGTCTATTAGTGAGGCCCTCACTAAGAGACCGGTCTGATTAGTGAAGCAAAATTAAAGATGAAATAGAGGGAAATATTCCGGTCTGACCAAAAAGTGATCTTTAAGAGAGGTGGTCTCCTTAGTGAAGTGGTCGTTAGGTGAGTCTCTACTGTATCTTCTTTATGAAACAAAATAGAAATACAAACAAGGTATTTTCTTCTTACACTAAACGTGGTTGCAATGGCAACCTGGAAAATGACCACATTATTAATTTTATCAGCTGGTTTCATCCAGTAAAATATTACATCTTTCTTGCCAAATGGCATAGAAAAATAATAGAGCTAAGTAATTTAAACAAACCTATGTGTGCTTATGGGAACTGTGTGAGAGTTTGAAAAAGTCGTCATATAATATAACTCTTCTAAATCAATCAAAACTTTCTTAAATCCACCCCAAACTCTGGTAAATCTATGCCACGCTCTCTTAAATATCAACATACTCACGAGAGTCTCAACCAAAGTCACATGACTACAATGAAGGTACAGCTGATCGTAAGTTATGAAACCCAAACTGATACTTTTACATAATGACATATGCAACAGGCCTCTGCTTGCCATAAACGCTAAAACATTACCAAGGAAAACTTAAAGTTTGATTTCTTTTCACTACCAAAAGTGCCACATCTTTCCCAAACAAGAAACTAGAAATTTTGTTTTATTATAATCAAATGTTGTCGCAAGTCTGTGTTTTTCATTGAGTTATTGAAATCGACTACTCCCTATTAGCTTATATGCAGATACAACATGATTTCTATTAAGTAATTGATGAAAGTATTTTCCATCTCAAAAGTTAAAAACGTTTGTTGAATGAAGACCTATAGACCTTGTGCAGATGTGGTAAGGTGACCACCTTTTGGTGATCACCATGTGCTTATCATGACAACATGGCTATGCCATAAATAAAAAATAAACAAATTTTATATCAAACAAGTTGTTCATTTGGATATCATATGATTATTCCAGATACATTTACCAACAATAAGTGGTCTGGATGTTTGTAAAACGTTTATAACAAGAATTCTTAATCGATCACCAAGATGGTGCCCAGTGCCCAGGGCTATTGTGATGTCATCTGCACAATGTCTATATAAAAAGTTGTTTTATTCTATTATCCCCTAACTATTGAATTACACAACATTATATCGATCTGATTGCTTATAATATTGACGCAAAAGGTTTAGGATTATTCCTTCCCTTAACTCCCTGCACAACTTAAAATTACATGTCATTGTTAGTTGTACCTCATTATTATTCATTTAATTTCAGATCGTTTCATTGTTAATACCATACAATCTCGTCTGTTGGAAGAGCACTATTTGTGAAACGGATTTGGTCAATAATAATAAAAAAATTCTAAATAAATGCCATATAAGGAAAACATTATTTGTGGCTGAATATGCTATAATTCAAACATTTGTATTACGAAAGTAATGTGACTAATTTAAATCACGGGTGTTGCAGATCATGCAAACTATAAGCATTCAAATGTGCATATCTCAGCCTCTATTAAGAATATTTGATCTGGAAGAACAGGGGATCGAATATAGGTTATAGTAATGCAGAATAATACTTTTTGACTTTTTGATATTTGATATACAGGTCTGTTCATGATAGAAGTAAGATCTTATTTTTAGATTTGTTCAATCAACAACATTCAAAATAGCTTCTTTTAAAGCAATGTATCATTAAACAATCTGTACAGGGCTTTTATGTTATTCTCAAAAAGAAAAATACATATTTTCACATTGAACATTCATATTTGAACATTTCTTGACAGTCTATTTCAAAAAGTATTACCCTTACAAAAAAGACTCTGATCATATTTACCACTTGTACATTTCATAGTTTTAAAAATATTTTTAAAATGTACATACGTTGCCTTTAACAATTGCACTTGTTTCTGTATTTCAAAACTCAGTAGTTTAACTCTGTTATGCATCATTGAGATGTTAACAAAATCATCCCTATTTAATTTTGAGCATACTCTAATACAATCATTGTGTATGACTTTGAATTCATCTTTATCTTTACGTGGAAGGCTTATCACTATAAAATCAATGTAGCCAAAAAAGGGTAGTGTTGTCTGCTCATCAATTCTAACTGAATCATTAGTATTTACACACCAGAAAAACTCAATCAAGCTAAACTATTTGTTTATAACTAGACTTTTTATCTTATGAAAGTATCTATCAAAAGTCAATTTGGAATCAATTATAATTCCCAGAAAGGTTTAATTTTGTATAGATACGATTTCCTGATTATCCATTTTAAAAAGCTTTTTTCATTCCAGTCCTGACAAGGGAAAATGCGTGCCCTGTCTCAAGCCAAAAATAAAGCATATGAAACTGGTTTTCCATGGGGCTATAGTGACCTCACACTATCTTATACGTATATATATGTATGCAGGAGCAACGACAATGACAGATGGTGGTCTATGGTTGTTGATAGTTACCTAACACACCTGCCCTCCATTACCAGACACTTTGGTTTAAAACGAAGACTTAAAATCGTACAAGTAAGGACACAATGTTCCACCTCACCTAGTTTAGATACAGAAGTAGCTTGCTCCAGTCTGACTTAGAGAAGTGAAGCCATTTATTACTGTGTCTCGACAACTTTATGACTGCGGTCAATTGAGCAGTGAACCTTCACTTTTGTAGTTTCTTAATTTTCTTTTTCACTTGGCCCCACATTTGTATTAACTTGTATTACAATATTAACCCAAACAACCCTGCCAAGGATTTGACGTCGAAGAACGTTCTAATAACGTTGCAGAACGTCACAGAACGTTATTAGAACACCGCAGAACGTGACTGTTACGTCACACCTTGGCTGGGAAGCTTCCATTTATATACCTTTGCTTGGCTTCAAAGGTTTGATACAAATTTACGCATCCAAATTTTGACACATAAAGATATATTAACTTGCTATTAGAGCTTATCAGCCCCATTAGGCATGCATGTTGCAAGTGCATGTAACTGCCATTGACAAATACAAGTACTTGTATTCCCTGGCCCTTAACCCTTTCCTGATGGCCCCATAGTAAATCGATCATATATGATTGATGGTCATTAATTAGGCTTCAATTTCTATAATTTTTGTATTCCAAGGTTAATTTTTGAAAAGTTTACACAAGATGTTGTAATACATGCAAAGGGAAGCATATTTTACTCAATAATACTTCAATATTAATTTTGTGGGCCTTTTATGTGAGGTACGTTTGACAATTTTTGATTTTATTGTAAAGACCATATTTTTCACCAATAAAAGATTACTATATTTAGAATTAAAAAGCTTTTTTTTAATTATTCCAGATATCTGATTTTCTTTCTAACTAATTGTAATGAATGCAACATTTTCATTGGTACACATGATGTAAGTTTAAGCAAGTGTTACATTTAATTTCTTTAGTTTGGTTTCAAAATTATTCTCCTACATTGGTCTGAAAAATGGCCACAATTGAGCCATTTTCATACAAATTCAAGATGGCTGCCCATGAAGCTGTAAATATAAGAGATTTGAGCCTTTAATTTTTAGATTTGCTTTAGCTTTGATATTTAAATCATTTACATAAGTGCACAACCAATCACTGAACTGACTTCAATAATAGTTTTGGAAATTTGGCTTTAACATTTGGCAAAATCGTTACTTTGATCAAATTTATTATCAAGATTAACTGTGAATAATACAAATTTCACGATTTTTATAACATGACATGGCCATATTTCTGTTGACATGTGGTACATGAAAAATAAGGAAAAAGATAAGAATATGGTATCAAATGATAGGAAATAACATGGAGAACAACTTTATAATCACCTTTTTGCTCTAAAATCCATATTTCTTCAGAATTTTGGGGGTTTATGATAAAATTGACTTAAAAATACAGATTATCTGAGAAATTTCATAGCTTTTCAAAGCTTCCATGGTTACCATGGTAACCAAAATAAAAGATGGAAATATATTTTCTATATCCTGTAATAATATGTTATGGTGCATATAATGATATAATAATTTTTGGTTAAACTTTCTTCTATAATATCAAAATTTAAAAATGAAATTTTGCATGCTTGTTTTCATGAATAAAATCCGTTTTAGTGCCGTCAGGAAAGGGTAAATCTTCCAATTTTGACACTTTTCCTTAAATTGTCAAAAAATGTATGCTGATGTGCTAAAACCACCTATGTAAGTGTATTGATTAAATGTTAATGCTTTGTTGGAATAGTATTTAATGCATCAGTTTCATTGTGAATAATTACCATCTTCTCGAAGATCATGGGTAACCTCTTTAGTCATGTCAGAAGATTAGATACATGATGGTTCAAGGCAAAATTCAGCCATATTGGCTTTTCCGCCTCAACTTTTGTACTATTGATATATAAAGGTAGCTCCCCGATCAGGGTATAAATGTGGTTATTTATATCATTGTTAGCCTTATGAACAGGATGAGGTAATGATGTTTTTTGTATATTGGTGAATAGAAAGCAAAAGCATATTAGAAAGACATCTAGTTTGAGGCATAACTATGAAAACTGGACGGGGAGGGCCAGTGTATAAAGTGTCCATTCAGTTTTTCACTTTTTTTTGGCCCACTTCAAATTTCAAATTTTCAATTTTTAACCCATTTTTGGATTAGTTCAAATTTCAAATTTTCATTTTTAGGCCTAATTTTTCTATCACGAAATAATCAGATATCCCCAATTTTCACCCGTTTTATGCTCAATAATTCATTTTTCTATCCTATCCTTTTTTCATTTAGTCTATTTTTTATTATCAAAGTTCCTTTTCCTCCCAGATCCTTTCCATTAGCCTAACCCTGATTTCAAAAAATAATCTCCTACCTACTTCAATTTTCCAATTTTCATTTATTCATTAATTTTTGTAGACAAAATATCTAATTTTCAATCTCCCTATGTTCATTTTCAAACTCAAAATGTTTGTAACCATGCATACTTATTAGCATAACCCCTCCCACCACAATCCTTACCGCCCCCCCCCCCCCACCACAATCCACAAACCTATGTGTCTCAAATGAAGATAATGATATATGTATATATGTTGACAGAGCAATAGATATACTGATCTTTAAATATATGTAAAACAAAATACATAATCACTTACATAAATGTACACATACATTTGTATTTATGTATACATATGCATGCAAAATTATAATGCATTATGTTAGGTTAACAAACACATTTCTAATCAAGGGATTTACATGAGGGACCTTTGACGCTAACTGACAGCTCTTCCTTTCACAGTCACCCGCCTCCATTAGTCATGGCTGGCTGGCCAGAGGCATCTCTCCTACCACCAACTGAGAGAGCGGCAAGGTAGAGATCAGCGCTTAGTTAAAGGCAGTGAACGGGAGCAGTCATCCACACTACATAATAAGATGACTCATACCAGTATAATCACTCAAACTTGGGGATTCTGAATTATTCTTTAGTTTTAGAGTAATGATTTGTGCTGGTCACAGCTATTGAAAATTTTACATCTTGTCAACTATATTTGTTTTGTAGCTATGTCATTATATAAACTTTATACCCTTGCTCATTCTCGTTCCGTAGGGGATTTTAGGGGTGACATCAAAATTCAGGGGCTGTGAACCTGAGATGCTGCGGCAGGCTGCAACAAGATGTTAGTTATAAACCCCATGTGTCATGGGTGGCTGCAGCCTTCTACAACCCATTCAAATCTCATTAACAGTGCCAGTGCCAGAAGAAAGATAAAATAGTTAACTTTCTTTCATGTTAGTATGCATAACATACCTAATCACCTCATTAGGGGTAATTAACTAATTAATTAGTTAATGGGGTAATTTGAGGACATTTAGATAGTATCACCACCTCCCTCATATCAGGCAGCAGCCCACTGCAGCAGGCTGCGACCCTCAGTCCCCCACAGTGGAGGCTACATGCTGTTAAGTCACTGACCATTGGCTGCGACCTGCTGTGGTGAATTTTGAGGTTTTCCCTTATCCCAGCCGTAATTGTGACATTATGATAACATTGTAGCAACATTCTGGTTTTGTTCTTGTCACGTTATTTTAATGGCTCCCAATTAAATTATCAAAATTTTTGTTTTGTTTTTACCATACTTTTGTTTAACCATCGTGGATCATATCAATGCTGATTCACTGAATTTTATGTGAAAAACTAAAAGACTGAATATATAGTTTTGCCCGTTATCACCTATGTGCATTTGCTTAATCTTTTGTATAAAATATAAATAATATCACAATGTATTTATGGTGTATATCGTTGGCTGAGTAATAAAGGTCGTATCTGACAAATGCTCATTTTGAGAAATTGATCATTAAAGAAATTTGACATATCCTAAAGCTCTGTATGATTCTAAATATCTGCTCAAACATCATAATATCTTATTATTAGGAATAATGATATGCTACAAATACTTTAGACTAAATTATGAATATATACCGGTTATTGGGATGTTACTTTGGTAACATATACATTTTTTTCCAGATACGACCTTTTATTACTCATTTTTAAGGAGATATCTAAATTTGAGATAAATACTAATTAAATCAGTTTAACTAATACAAATTACATGAAATAATATTTCTGAACTTGAACCAATATGCTAGTATTGAATCCATTCAATTATTCTACAAAAGGAAAGATTTATGTGATATATATTTAAACTATCAGATTCAATTGCAGCCCAGATACAACCTTTTATTACTCAACACACACACCAGAATTTCAGTAAACAAAGGTTGTATCCAATATTTTGCAATTATATTCCTTTGTGTGCTGTTAGTTTTCTAAAATCTATTTATGATATTTTACAATAAGGTTCATGTGACAGTTATAAAAAAAATCTAAATCATAATTAAGATGTGTACATTTTGCATTAATTAACATTTTTTATTTAGAGAGTCAAATGACCATTTTCAGATACGACCTTTTATTATTCACACAAAAGATAAATTCTAGAGATACGACCTTTGTTTACTAGGTTATAACATTCCAAAGATTTGGAAAATTTCATATTCTAAATACCTTAGGGGGAAGGGAAACATATTCAAAAATAAAAATATAATAGATTTTTTTGAGATACGACCTTTTATTACTCAGCCAACGATATGTATGTGTATGTGCCTCTAGATCTTGTTCAAATAAGAATGGATCAGAGTACTTCTAGAATATATATGTAAAGTACTGTTGCCAAAGGTTTAAGGCTTCAATGCATTGGCTTAAAACACAGACTTTACTTTTTATTTAAACACATAGGTTCCACTATTGGTTTGAACAAATAAAATGGCACTTACTTTGAATCTAGAATGTTTCCACCGCCGTGTATGTACTCGTGTAGTGTTGATGGCTGCGGCCTGACTGGTTAAGAAGCAATCATGCCGACACACAGGTAGACAGAGGACATTAGGATAATAAAAAAAGAAAGACTATGAGGTGCTTAATGTTGCTCCTCAATTTTCTTTGTAAGTATATGCTAGATGACTATGCTTTGCTAAGGCCATGCACATTGAGGTATACTTTCATGTAACCGGTTATTTTTTTAATCTAACTTTTGAATTTTACGGCTGATGAAGTTATTAATAAAAGTATATTTCCTAATGCTCTACAAAGTATAATATATATGTACCCTGTCAGAAAAAAGAAATATTTCACTATTTCACTATTAATATGTTGATCATTTTCCTTATTTTATTATACTTTTCCGGAATTGCCAAATAAGCATACAGTGAAAACGCGGACTGTACTGATATGGATTCCGTATCAGTAGACTCTACTGATACGGAAAAATTGACGTGGCACTAAGTCACACAAAGGTAGTAAATCACTAAATTATGTGAGTTAGTGTCTTTTGCAACTTAATATCTTGACAGATCTCCCATCCCCAGGGACCTATCAAACTATTGGGCCCTACCTGGACCTATCCCCGTCATATCCCAGACTCCGTCATTCTTTATGTGGCATACTTTGAGGTTATTTAATAAAGTACATTGACAGGTGTTTTTCAATCTTGAATGAAATGGTGGCGTGGGGAAAGGGTTAAGGAATGGCCATAGATCTTAAAGGTCTATACCCATACTAGAGAGGCCGTGCGTAGTGCGGCACAGGTGCCGGGACTTGCACGTTGATACCCCCGGCACTGGGAGCAGGAACGGCCGGGGGTAATGGTGTTAGGATACTAAGTCGCATAATGCCCCTAAGTCGCAAAATATCATTTTGTGTGACTTAGGGCCACCCCGACAACAAACAAGGGTTTTGTCTAAACAACTACTGTAAACATATTAATCTTCACACTGTACATATTTTCACGTATTTCGCACACCATTATAAATGCGTGAAAATATGATGTGAGTGAAATTTATCAGCATTATAGAACAAACAGAAATAAATATCAAATTTAGCAGCGCGAAAATATATGCGGTTAGAGTATGCTCTGCTTTCCTATTAGAACAAATAAAAATAAATACGTCTATAGGTCATGAAAGGACTACAACCCTATGACCCCAGTGACCTTCCCCCCCACTCCCGAGGAGGGACTGTCACTGCCCTATTATTACATTGATACCCTTGTACTATAATCAAGAAACCACCGCTACAAACATTCCAAGTAAGAAATAATAATGCAAAGATATGGAATATTAGATAATATTGGTGACACTAGCGACATGGAACATGGGCATTTCTTAAATTTGACATGCGACATGGGGACCTACTAGGGCCCCTCCCCCTAACACATACCACCCATGGGTTTATAGCCCATCAAAGGGCCGCCTGGAGGAGAGGGGACAATGGCCAGGGGCAGCCTACACTTAACAGGCACCCAGGGAACGTGAAAGTGAATGAAGATTTACTCAGATACAGACCAGGGGCGGATACGGGATTTTGAAAAAGGGGCTATAGCAAAACTTTTCCCATCACCCTCCTTGGGCAGGAATTTTACATTAAAAAGATTTAAATTTGGTCCAAAAAAAAAAAGGGGGGGGGGGGGCGCGCATGCCTGGCACGCCCCCACCCCACCTAAATCTGCGCCTGCAGACTAAGTTTGAATGATTCTCATGTTTTTATTTCTGTAAACCGATGGGAATCTTTGTAATTTTTCAATAGAAAAGATATTGATATGCTTGTTTATGTAGGTAGGTGACTTAGTGTTTTCTTATTTAAGTAAGAGACCCCTTAAAAAAAGTTAAACAAATGCAAGAATGGTTATTATTATTTTGTAGTCAAAGTTTCATTTGTCATATAAGTAGGAAAACGAAATATATAAACTCTGATTTCATATAATTCATATGATTCATATATATAGAAGGTTAAACATTGATTAAGGTGATGTTCTTCAAAAAGACATTATTTCATCAGCCAAAATGTGTCTACACTGTGCAAGTTGTGACATACCACGTGGTCACCAAACCATCACAAACAGGATACCGGGACGGCCTTTCCAACCCCCCCCCCCTACCCCTACACACACATTGAGGGCCACTGAGTGCCCATACAACGGTTCAGTTGGCAGGGGAAACATCAAAAGAAGATAGCGACATCAAGCCAATAAAATGACGCGCGGACCCCCAGTCAGCCCAGGGAGAGGGGGAGGGCCCTAAAGCTATGAGTGGAGGGGTATATAGGGTAAATTGGGGGTATATAGCGTGTTTAATTTCATTTTCACAGACTTATGTCTTCTAAACATAAGGTTTTCAAAATTTGATTCCTGATTTTATTTTGTGAAATAGAACCATATGAAACGTACATTTCTTTTTTAATTACACAATTTTTTAGTATTATCTAAATCAGGCTCGTATCGCGCAGCCAGCGTTACAGAATATTTTCAATACTCAATAAGGATAAGTGTTGTAAAGTGATATCATGGTTTAGTTTACCTGTCTTTTTGTCATTTCATTTATTTGTCCTATGTCTAAGTATTAGTGACAAGGAATGCCTGGCATGCCCCTCCCCACTAACTCTGCACCTGTGGCCCCTCACCGAGGCTGGGGATGTCGACATGAAAGGACCCTCACACAGGAGGAGGAGGTTCAGGAAATTGTGTGTGCGCGTGTGTGTGTTTCTTCAGATTCCAGAAGTGTTGATCTGATTATCTATACCCATTCATAGATGTACAAATTGGTGGGACTTTTGGCCCGCCACCCCTTCGGCAACCACCCCCTATGTGTATGGGCCTGGGGTGCCAACCCAAAAAAAATCCACGATATTTCACCCCCCACGATACATTTAGATACCGTGGGATTTTAATGACCTGCGATATTTCATGGATTTTTCTCTTATCCCAAACTGTTCAAACATGTATTAAAATGTATTATATGTAATTTCACGGACATTCTGAATGATTTTGTTAAGATTTATCCATAACTTTCATGTCCAAAAGTACTTTGAAGTACTTTTGAAGGGTACTTCAAGTACTTCAAGTAGCTTTCAAGTATCCTACAGTTGGCTGGAATTTAAACAATCTAATTATTTAACAATTTAGTTGCAGATGTGTCGTTTGCATTATCGTTTGCACTAGAATTGCAAACGATAAAGCGTCGAAAGAGATTGTATGCACCGAGTCCGCCAAGGTGAATGGACCTTCACTGTCCAGTGGCGGGTGAGGTGTGACCGGGGCCACACACCATGCACACACCCCTGCCTCCTTACACAGGTTCCCCGTGGTATTCCGCTACTCTCCAGTTACCAAGACCAACGGGTGGCCCAGAGTACCAGGTTCCTGCCTCCTCGGCGTCTAGTATGCGTGGGGGCTGGCGGAGGGGGGGGGGGGGGCGGTGGAGAGAGGCCTCTGCACCATTGGGCTAGTCAACACACGGGCCGTAGCATGTAGCATGTAGGAGGGCGGGGAGGGCGGGGAGGGCGGGGAGGGCGGGGAGGGCGGGGAGGGCGGGGAGGGCGGGGAGGGCGGGGAGGGCGGGGAGGGCGGGGAGGGCGGGGAGGGCGGGGAGGGCGGGGAGGGCGGGGAGGGCGGGGAGGGCGGGGAGGGCGGGGAGGGCGGGGAGGGCGGGGAGGGCGGGGAGGGCGGGGAGGGCGGGGAGGGCGGGGAGGGCGGGGAGGGCGGGGAGGGCGGGGAGGGCGGGGAGGGCGGGGAGGGCGGGGAGGGCGGGGAGGGCGGGGAGGGCGGGGAGGGCGGGGAGGGCGGGGAGGGCGGGGAGGGCGGGGAGGGCGGGGAGGGCGGGGAGGGCGGGGAGGGCGGGGAGGGCGGGGAGGGCGGGGAGGGCGGGGAGGGCGGGGAGGGCGGGGAGGGCGGGGAGGGCGGGGAGGGCGGGCAGGGCGGGCAGGGCGGGCAGGGCGGGGAGGGCGGGGAGGGCGGGCAGGGCGGGCAGGGCGGGGAGGGCGGGGAGGGCGGGGAGGGCGGGGAGGGCGGGGAGGGCGGGCAGGGCGGGGAGGGCGGGCAGGGCGGGCAGGGCGGGCAGGGCGGGCAGGGCGGGCAGGGCGGGCAGGGCGGGCAGGGCGGGCAGGGCGGGCAGGGCGGGCAGGGCGGGCAGGGCGGGCAGGGCGGGCAGGGCGGGCAGGGCGGGCAGGGCGGGCAGGGCGGGCAGGGCGGGCAGGGCGGGCAGGGCGGGCAGGGCGGGCAGGGCGGGCAGGGCGGGCAGGGCGGGCAGGGCGGGCAGGGCGGGCAGGGCGGGCAGGGCGGGCAGGGCGGGCAGGGCGGGCAGGGCGGGCAGGGCGAGCAGGGCGGGCAGGGCGGGCAGGGCGGGCAGGGCGGGCAGGGCGGGCAGGGCGGGCAGGGCGGGCAGGGCGGGCAGGGCGGGCAGGGCGGGCAGGGCGGGCAGGGCAGTGATGGTGAGGTCCAATAGTCGCACGTACGTTGAATTTTAGAATATATATGTATATATCTTAATAAACAGTGACTATGAATAAGGATGGGTTAGCTTATGAATGATTACTAAAGCTCTCTCAAAATATAGGGATATATATATCCAGTTTATTCCCCGTTATTAGAAACTGTGGAAGTGTGGCCACATCTTATGGGCCCAATTAGGCCCTAAGTAAACAAAGGAGGATTAGCTTGGGGGGGGGGGGGGGGAGTAGGTCGGTTCAGATGCCTTGCACACGGGGACATAGCTCTCCTTCCCAGCATCAGCCCTGACATGGCTGCCGCAGGCAGGGCCAGTTGTCTAGTCTAAGACCTTTCACACTTCAGTATTGTGAGTTGTAGGTCAATACAATTAATGCACAGAGATTGATGCACACTGATACCCTCCATGTATATGAGTACTATTGACACATATATACAGTGTAAATTATCAATACCATTAACACACAGAGAAATTGACGCACAACACACCAAGAGTATATGAAATACTATTGATACACACTGAGGTTTTGGTTTGATAGAGCGGCCACCCTGGACAGGGCTCAATCCATCCTGTGACTGTATCTGTAATTCCATACCATTTAATTGTGTGTCTAGTATTGAACAAGATTAATAGCCACAGTTGAGCAATGACAGGAAAACCTTCACATGAGATTTGTTTGCCAAAGGGATCTTTGAAATACTGACTTTGATAGATTAGTTCGGGGGCATGGAAGGTAAATTTTTTTCTGCATACACTCCAGGGGCTTTCTTTGATAAAAGCTGTTATACCAAAGCCTCAGTCCTAGTAAAAAAAATTGTTTACAGCAATCTTACATATGTAATTGATGGCCATGTCTAGACACCAACCCACAATAGTTGTATAAGTGTCAGTCAATCAAAGAACTAGGTGAGGCATAACGCCAAACTGAGACCGACTCCCCTAAGCTAGAAACGTCATATCCTTGGCTGGGACCAGAGCCTCCTGGTACAAAAGTGTTTACCACAAGCTTACACATATAATTGATAGCCATGTCTACACAGTTAACAGACAGTAATTGTGTAAGTATCAGGCATTTAGAGAACTAGGTGAGGCATAACATCCGACTGAGGCCAACTCCCCGAAAGGCAATAACAAGCTAGAAAAAAAAAAAAAAACAGCAAAACACCGCCATATATCATAGTAGCACAGACATAATCTCGAATGTATTCAATCACTTGATATAAGGTCGACTGTGTTATACATTGCAAATCAGGTCAAGGCTTTACTTCACTGGAGAGATTTTCTTACTTTCTTATGTGTGACCAAACAAGCGAGAAGGGGATATTCTGAGCAGATTTCTCTAGTTATCATTATGTATAGCAAATTCTTAGCTTCCAAATGACAGCAAACATGCCAAAAATGGATACAGGAAAATGGCTAACATTGCTATTATCTGCTGTTTATATATTGACATGTATTGACAATGATGAATTATGATATTTCAAGAGACAGATTTGTATGTCTGGATTGCCATGCACTACCACACCAAGTGTCAGTTGCACTTAGAAGTTGCCAACAGTAACCTGCTTGAAACCCAAGTTTCCAATAGTTGATGTGATTCAGGTAATGTTGTGCCCCAGGGATAAACAATATTGTGTAGTTACCCTGGTGATCCAAAAAGATGGAGTTGGCACACAGTTTGAATTTAATGTTGGTATTGTGTGGTTTCACCATAAAAGGATCATCAGGTGAGAATGTATGGAAATATTATAAAAATAAATTTAATGGAAAATTCCAAAATAGAATATAACTCAAATTTCTGAGAATTTTTTTATTGTGTTAGCAGATCCATCCTTATCTTAATCCATGCTATGAATAAAATAATTATAGTCAATGGTTAGGGAAGATGGATGTTGGTCAAAGTGGTAGGACTATGTCTATACACTGAGGAGTAAGTGTGTAATGTCACTGGTTAATACAATATGGCCGGTGATTGAAAATTATTTGAACGGAGTTTACCTTGATTGCAAGTGATCAAGTAAACTAGACTACTGCATGACAATTTACTTGGAACAACGGGGTGAACAAATGCCCGTCTTGATTGGACATTATTTTATGTGACCTGTTCAGCAGCAGACAATATCTGCAAGTGGTCGGTCGATTGCACGGGTGTCCACTTAAACCTGGCAATTTCATAGTGGTATGAATGGAGGCCCATATCAGAGCATTGCCAAGATTTTTATTTCTCCTTAGACCACAGGTAATTTTTGAGTCCAAAATCTGGCAGGTAGATTTAGAGCGTCCCAAAAGGGACCCATGTGCTCATACAATATCCGCAATGGGTGGGTTTTTAGGATTATGTGTGGCGATGCAATAAAATGTATCTTGATCTGATTTAGCATCAGTTTTAGGACCGGGAAGTAGATGTTTCTTTAAGACGGTCTCCCTATCAAGGGCTTCCACTCTCTCTAGGGATGTTTTAACCAGGGATTTAGGGTATCCTCAGCATATAGAATGGGCACTAAGCATAAGAGCATTCTGGGTGAAGTCTGCATTAAGGGTACAAATTCTTTTCAGTCTCAGGAATTGGGAATATGGTATACCGTTAAGGATATGCCTTGGGTGTTCAGAGGAATAGAGTAAGTAATGCTGTGCTGATGTTGCCACTGGGTAGTAATTTTACAGTGAGAACTAAAAAGTTGACCTCTGTTAGTGAAGTTTCCACTGTGAATATGATTGTAGAGCTTTAGGAGGTCAAATATTCTACAAATTCAGCAGAGCTTTCAGCACCATAAGTAAAGATGAGTAAAATGTCATCAATGAACCTTTTCCAGATTAATGGTTTGAGTCTGTAAGAATAAATGAATTTCTCTTCAAATGTGCCCATGAAGAGATTGGCAAACGATGGGGCTAATTTAGTGCCCATAGCCGTACCTCCTACTTGTGAGAAGTGTTTATTGTCAAATTCAAAGTCATTTAGTATAAGCACTAGTTCTAGGAGTTGGCAGATGGAGGCATTCATGGGGTTTTCCGGAGGGTCGCGTTCCTTGAGTAGATACACAGCAACAGCATTGATTCCTTCGGAATTAGGAATGTTAGTGTAAAGACTAGTGACCTCCCAGGAGGTGGAATTTTTTTTTTAAATTTTCGGGAGGAGGAATATTTTCAATGTTCTCAGTTGTTCTAAGACTAAGTAGTTAAAAGTTTTTCCCGAGCTCTCTTTTCTTAATTCCATTTCATTCACCACCCTAGCTACTAAATAATTATGTTGATCAGTCAAGTCCGCATCAACTTGCCTATAGAAATCTTTTTCAGATAACTGTCTAAGACCTTCTTTAATGTATTCTTCTCTGTTCTGAACCACCACTGCTGAATCTTTATTGGCTTTTTTTATCACTATAGAGCGATCTTTACTTAGGGATAATTTAGTTTGGAACTCAGCTTTAGTCATATTGTACTTGAACGGTTTTTGGGGTCATTTATAATTTTGAATACTGCTCTCATTAAGGAGAGCCATGTGTTATAGAATAGGTGGGCCTGGCGGATTCCATTTAGATTTGTTCTTGAACTTAGCATTCTCAAATGGTACTTTCAATATGTCGGGTGGAGGGCCAGGACAAACATTTGGTGAATAAGAGCTTAATTTAGGAATGGTCAAATTTTTTTGTAGACTCAAATGAAATTTTGAGATGTCTTTTGCTAAGACGCCCTTATCAAGCTTCTGAGGGGTATCAACAAAAGTGAGTCCCTTTGACAGAAGGCTACGTTCGGCATCAGAGAGAGTGCGATTGGACAAATTAACAACACCTTGGTAACTGTTGATTTCTTTACTGTTGGTGTTACTATTATTGACGTTTTCTGTGTTGAACAAGAGTGGTAAATAATTAAAGTGTACCTCCAAATAGACAGATGTAAAGTCCGAGTTAGACCACCAACAGTCCAAGGCATCTAGCCGGATAGTAGAAAAGCCTAGTTCTGACCATCTTCTCGGTTCAAGAGGCATTGGAGAAGGTTACTCTCTCGATTGGACAGGAGTGGCTGGGCACCAGAGTTTGGCTCTTGGTCCCGGCGGTTGCCTCTCCCCTGGGGTGGGCAGCCATTTGACATTGTCTGCGGACGATTCCCTGGTTCTCCATAACGTCCCCGGCGGCCCTGGTTTGGATGGCGTTGGGTGGAGCGGCGGTTGCCCAGAGGGGCCCAATATGTGCTGTACACCTGGTTTCAAGGGGGGATCACACTGACCTGCTCCAGGCTGTCAGGGTCCCGGTGCAATGTTGACTGATCATCTATAAACAGGGCTGACTGAAAACCCTGGTTGGTGATGTTTATTCTCTGCTGACGTGGTTGGTCTGAGACTCCTGGAATATTGGGGGGATCAGATGGTACGGGATCCCCTTGCACAAGGCAACATTAAGCTGATTCAGCTTTGAGTTGAGAGTCGCTGTATCTCTCTCAACTAAACAGTGGGATAAGGGGATGGCAGTGTCAACTGTTAGTAGCCACCCGGCGTGCTCTGATGATGGTCGCAGAGTTTTTTTAGACTGTCCGTGTTAGTTTCAACTGCAATATGATCTGAAGTGGCCTTATTTTCAAGCAGGGATGCAACCAAATTCATAGTATTCCTGGTTTGATCCCTCTGAAGGTTCTCTACTTGTAGGGCAGTCAACGGTGTTGTTATAAGTCCAACCGGGGGCAGGGTGCCTACTGCCCAGTCCGGGAATCTGCCAATACGAGATAACGGGTGAAAGAAGCTCGCAAGCTGGAAATGTGTTCATGTTGTAGAGCCACACAGAGCACATGCCAAGTTTTGCTGGCTTCAGGAAGTATTTCGGCAAAGTAAGCCTGCCTCTGCACAGGCTAGGCTGAGGCGATGAGATTATTGGCACTTGCATATCTGGCTGCGGCAGGGCCGTTGTTGACAGGAGTCTGGTTGGCCATAGTCTCAACTGTTGGGGCAGCTTGAGTGTCAGAGGGGCCGGCAGCCACAACTGGGTTGGGGTTGACTGGAGGAGTCTCATTGTAAGCCACAGTAGTCGGACGATCCTGTAAAAAGACAGAACTTTTGAAGTTATCCGAAGGGAAGGTTACCTTATGTGTGGGTGGACCATTCAAATTTCAGTTTTAGTAGATTGGCTATTGAATAGACTCCTGATATCAGTTGTGTTTGGAGCATTGGGCCTTAATAAAGAGATAAAGCTGGAGATGGTGGGATCAGGAGGCGGTTGCTCAGTTGGTGAGGCCCGAGGGATCTCTAAGGGGATTTGAAACCAGGGCCTTGCAGACTTTAAAATAGGAAAATTGTCCTCATAGTTTTCCAGAGTTTTCTGGATATGCCCAGTTGAGTTTTGGAGAGCCGGGCTATTAAGGAGGATGGCCTGGTTGGATTCATTGGTTGGCGATATGAACCAGCCATCCCTAACCCATTCAGACAAAGGGTGGAACGAGGTTTGAGAGCTATTCCAAAACTGTGATGACTCATTTGACTCCCTAGTGTCAAAAGTTGAGACAGCATCGTCTGGACCTCTAGTGATACCATCTTGTGTGGAGCTTAGATTTAAGTTAAGGTCCATTGTAGAGTCTAGTGCTTGACTATAGAGCCTTTTGTGTGGATTTAAGATGCTTCTCTGAGGCTTAGGGGTCCCAACATGGAGGTTGCTAGGATGGCTGCTAAGACACTTGCTAGGATGTTGATCATGATCTAACAACAGAGTACTGGACTGAGTAATGGGGCCTTTTGGAGGAAGTCCCTGGTTGTGGAAACACGATCGGGTACCAGGGAATGCGTCATTAATGCATTCGTATGAGGAATCAGGCATAATAAAAAGCATTGTTATCGGTTTTGGACACACTATTGAAGGCAATTTTGAGGTTCTGACGTATGATATTCATATTAGTATCAGAATTATTCTATATGGAAGCATTTTGAGAAGAAGATATTTTCGGCACTTTCTGGGTGGCAATCCGGAACTGGTCGATCAAAAGAGATAGCCTCGAACCGTGAATTTTTCTTTTCGCGTTTTGATCAAATAAAGTCGCATTTCTTAATTAATTCCAGGTTGACACGGTATGGCCCAACTCCGTTCAAATGTATAACCCTTTGTTATTTAGATTACCTGGGATTTAGTTTAATTGATAAGTAAATAGGAGGAATGAGGCGAAATTTCAAAATTAAAATGTTACTTTGACATTCCAAATGCGGGAGCATTCCTTGAAAATGGAGTGTTTTGAATGTGATAGCTGGATTTTAATTGAGTTTGTCTCATGAAATATTTTCCCTAATTTTCCTTAATTCACTTGTATCTCCTCAAATATTAGACTTGATAAAGGAAAAATAAAATCCTCGGAGTATTGTTTCCCCTAATTGAGTCACAAATATATTGAAGAAATGCATTTAAAGAAGAGGCTTGTTTGGTTTTCGATAATTTTCGATGCTTTTATATATATATATATAAGTGATAACCATATCACTGCTTGTATTCACTTAAACATGAAAAACATGATTAAATTCACATTTATCTCTCTTCCAGTGATTTGACACAGAATAACAATTTTACAACTTGCTAGCGTCAGATCTGAACGAGGCAAAGTGCCTAAATGGAATATCCAGTGTGAGGCATATTGGAGGTGTGAAAAACTTCTTGAACGTATTCAACTTTAATATGTCTAATATTGATCGAAAATTGTGAAAGTTATCAATAATTATTTTTGCAAATTAAGACACAACAATTTCAAGTTGAGACTAGCCATTCAATGGCTGAATCTGTATTTCATATATCTGCCTACAATGAATGGTCCAAGTTGTCCTTATCATTTTAATGATACATCTTGTGTCCAAAATGGAAGGGTTTCTGTTTTGTATGATCAAATATTTTTTCAACTTGCTCAATCTACATTATTTTACATGTGTTTACCATTTCATTTTTGTGGAAAACCCATTTTTGTACTTTTTGAGCCTTTTGCCTTGTTTTGCCATTTTCTCGTGATTCTTCTGAGCGACTTGTGCCTCATTAACTTCCGAGGGGTCACATGGGCAGCTGTATAATTTTGACACACATAGTCTGACTTCTGAAGGAGTAGTAATGCTCCAATGGCTGTAAGTAGGGGGCATTACAGTTGATGGAAACATCTATGAGGTGCATATTGTTGCTCTTTAATTTGGTTTTTAAAATCTAGATTCAACTGAGGCAATATTTATATGAACTACTGGATTGAAAAGATGAACACCTGCACCAGATTTAGAGCTATTCTTCTTATTAATATTAGAAACAGGTTTTAGTCTTTGTATTCTTTATCACATACATTATTATATTCATGCCATGCATTTTCATTAACTGTTTTCATTCATTGTAAAAAAACATCACTGATTTTTGTCTGATATAATAAGGACAGACTGCAGTCCTTGGGGATAAAGTGTAGCAATACTCATTATGTATACAAAGTAAAACAACTTTATTACACATTGGTGGGGAGCGTGTAACACACTCAGACGTGGCAGAAGGGCTACTCGACCACAAATGACCAGAGGGGCTTTGAAATTCCCACTCTTTCTGTGTAGACAAGTCATGTGACCAATATTTGTTGATGTAACCAAGGTATGGGGCCTCTGATTGGCTGTTGCCAGGCTGGGTGAGACAGGAATGGCTCTGTTCTCACTGCAATGAGAGTTGCTTATTGCATGTTGGTTTTTGTTTCTGGTTACTTTTTAATTGTGGTTTCGAATATAGATTCTCATCAGGAGTATTGTTGGCCTTTCTGAGTCTGTTTTGTGAAAAATCAATTTGTGATTTTGTGTGTTTGGTCTGTTGGTGGTGTCTGGTTTTGGCACCAGGTGTCACCACTGTTGGTGGGTGTATTCTGTGGGTGAACCACCTATATGTAGACTTGTAAGTGGTGGTCATTTGTGGTTGGTAGGTTGGCAGATCTGTGCAATATATTGGTAATAATTTTATTCACTGCAGAGAATGGTTTGGGGGGTGGCGTTTTGATACAGACATGTTTATATTCTCTCGAAGGAAAAAAAAAAAAAAAAAATTTTTTCCTTCGAGAGAATATAAACATGGGTGTGTCAAAACGCCACCCCCCAAACCATTCTCTGCAGTGAATAAAATTATTACCAACTTTATTACACATTAATTGAATTTTTTTCATTAAAATAAGATTAAGGTTCTTCAATTTGTCATAATAAGCCTGTTAAGAAAAAAATGATTGACCATCTGACCTAATACTGAATATACTATGTTTACCTGTGAAGTGAATTGTGTCTCAGTAATGAAGCTACATGGGAAATCCAAGCTTATTGCTAGTATAGATTACCCTGGATTTCCCATGGAGCATCACTAGTATGTCTTCTACCTTAATAGAGTTTTCTATTGTACCTCTATATGCTGATTATATGGTCTTATATTGTGCTCATACGGATCTTGATACTTGATAACATTAATTCAGATTTAATTAAATTGAACAATTGGTGTAATAGTAACAAGTTAACAATTAATTGTTAAAAACACTAATATTGTATCTATGGCACTAGATCTTGCATAAAGAAATGTAAAGACAAGAATGTGATCTTATCCCTGAATCACATAGTAATCAACTGTGTTAGTTCATATAAGTACTTGGGCTTTACATTTGATGAGAATTTGAATTTCAATAGGCATATTGACGAATTATGTAGACTTGTAAACCACAAATTATACCTGTTATCTAAAATTAGGAAATATATTACTGAAAATGTTAGTATTGCACAAAGGTAGATAGCAAAGCACCTTGTGCATGTAATCAATAGTATAGAATATAAATGAAGTAAAAGAAGCGTCACCAGATAAGTAGAAGGGATATTATAAAAGGTATTCGGAATTGGAAGATAACTACATTACATAGTGTAAATACAGCACAGGCTGCTGGTGGGTGTAAATATGCCTGTTTGGATTACAGGCTGGTTACATCTCCTAGCGAGCAACTCTGCTCGGGATAAATCAATAATTAGACTGCTATATATAGATGGGAATCTATGGGTAGAGCGGAGAACATTACCATTACCGTTTGGAACAATACAAATCTTAAAGAGGATTCAAGGGTTTGGGTAGCCATAACACTAACAGACATCTGGTGACTATTGAACTATCACTTTGTTGCACGGACTTTTAAAGGTAGGCGATCTATATGAAGGAAGCTTTTTTTTTTATTTATTGTTTAACCACATTCATTCATACCAATGTTCTTCCATGTAGGTAGTTCAATGATCATACAACATCATACAAGAAATCTATTACTAGAAATAATAACCAAGTGAAGTTAAGCAGTTGGTTGGTTTCCAGGTTTAAAAAAAAAGGTTTACAAGTCATATAGGACAGTAACAAATCTGAGCCAAAGAATGCAAGTACATTTAGTGACTTTTATGCATAAAATGCCTTCAAATCATGAGTTATTAAAAGTCGCTGTTTACCCCACCAGATTACATACAGCCCCAGTGTTTAACACATATAAACCAAATAATGACAAATCAAAAATGAATGTGATGTATAGAGGCGCATTAGCCTGGAACAATTTAGATTCTGTAACAAGAAATGAGGATTTTAACAAATTTAAGGTATTGGTTAAAAACAGTATGTAACTTAATTGTTATTGAAAACTATTGAAATTGGTTCTTAAAATTGGAATTTGACTTCCCTTGCTTGCCTTCATATATATATATATATATATATATATATATATATATATAGGTTTGTGTTTATAATCTACCTATTTCTATCGCGCCTATTAACGTGCTTATGTTAAATCAGATTAACTAATACAATTTTTATAGAATAACATTTCTGAAATAAAAACAATATCCCAGGGTTTACTTCATTTGATTATTCTAAAATAGTAAAGATTTGTATTGTAATTACACTGCCATATCTAAATGCAGCCCAGATACCACCTTATCAACATCCAGGCCATTTCTTCAGTAGATAAAGGTTGTATACAATATTTTGTGATTATATTCCCAAATCTGTTTCTGGTTATAAACAAATTTGATCATAATATTGCAAAATAAGGTCTACATGATAGTTATTTGAAAATTAAGTGCTAAGATGTTTTTATTGTGCATTTTATAACATAACTTTGGCTTATTTCAGGCACAACCTTATGTTATTCACTGAAAAGGGAAATTGTACAGATATAATATAATATATAATACGACCTTTGCTTATTAGTTAATAGCATTCCAACAATTTAAAAAATTCCAAAAATTCCAAAATTTCCAGATAGCTTAGGGCTAAGGGAAACATTAAAAATATATAAACAAAACTAATTTTTGAGATACGACCTTATGCTATTCAGCTGACGCTATAGTGATAGAAAATGCAAATATGAATGATATCATGGATTTTTGTGCAAGATCAAGGAGGAGTAAAAGCATAACACATAAAAAAAATAAAGAAAAACAGTTGAATTGAGTATACACCAAATATATAACATCCTAGTTCATACACATACATATTTATTTGACATTTGGTGCATGCAATTTCTACATTAGAAGATATTTGGTTAGTGCGTTTAGTTTTTTTGAAATGTTAAGACATTGAGATATTCGCAAACATTTAAGTTAATTTACAATATGAAATGAATATTGCATGGCATGTTAAAAGCCTGGAGTTTTCAATTCTCAACTAGAAGATAAAACTGAAATTTATCTCTAAAAACATAGATCAGTAAAGTTTGTTGTCCTTTCGAACTAACCAAGATGCTTAGTATTAGAGGGTTCATACTAATACTGGAAACATTGAAATGATGGATGTAAGTCTGGTTTTCCATAAGGCTACACACACATACATTATATAGGCTGAAGCAATGACAATGACAGATGGGGTCCTTTAGATCTTTATACTCCCATTAGACACCTGCAGTCCATTAACAGACACGTTGGTTAATAAAGACTTATGGCACAAGACGGAGAGAAACTGTTCCACTTCACCTAGTTTAGAAAAGTGGTAGGCTTATGTGGTGTGACTTGAAGTAGTGCAGCCATAAATCAACAATGTGCCCTCACAATTTTATGACTGGGGTCACTTAAGCAGTGACCCTTTACATTTTTAGATTCAGGCAGAGACCCTATATTAGGGAGACGGCCCACTCCCGTACATTGCCTATGTGATGCGTTATCTGGCCGCCTACAGGGTGCCACCTAGTAGCGGGGATTAGTGGGGATAGGCTGACAGGCTGTATAAAGTGCATTAGAAAGGGTTGATAAGTGTAATATTGCGCACTGTGATATATCTCAGCCACATTATTTCAGTGGATAGAAAATATAAAACTATATTCAAATCACAAATATGTACAAAGGACTTTCAGAGATAGCATAGACCCTACTTTTCATAGGTGTCTAGTGTACGGGGACAAGTGCAAAAATTTTGATTTATATGACCTTGGGTTTATGCAGAACTAATTTTCTAGTGGAGAATTCCTTCCAATTTCTGTTATCCTTGATTTTAGGACTAAATGAGACGCGTCAACTGATGGGGATTAGTTGGGTAAATTGGGGTATATCGCACACTTAATGTCATAAACTTCAATCTTTGTCTCTCAAACACGTTTCATAAATGTGACTTTCTGGTTTTATTTTTTGATGTAAAGCCCAATGGAACGTATCTGATGATATCATTTTGTTGTTGTCTGTAGCCTTAACCTTGTAATACAGATGTCATTGAATATGAGTCTAAACACGTTGATAATTTGCATTAATACCATTCACACTCAAGTTGATAGAGTATGCAAACACATGGGATTTGATATCCCATAACGTTCTAAAATGATTGAATTGTATAGAAATGTTAATACAGGGTGGTATTGCGAAGCCTACATAATGTGCTTAAAAAGGAATAGTACATCATGATGTACTGGTCAATATTTTTCATAAGTCTTTAGATCCCACGTATTTAGGGTAAGGAGGACTAATTATTTTCCCCTCGCATTTCCAAACATTTCCACTTACTTGGAAAATCAATTAGGATTTAAATGGCTTCATAAATTTCTAAATGATGTAAGGTGTATCTACGAGAATTGAATGGCAGGAAATTATCAGCAAACATGCACACTTATAGCAATGTTTGCACCCATGTCCCTACTCTAACCTTAAAAATATATAGTAGAAAAAAGGTACATGTAATAAGTCAGCAGATGGTTATCACCCTTGTTAACACTCATCACCTTTGTAAACGCTCAACACCTTTGCAAACACTCAGCACCCAGCAGGTCCATCTAAGAGTGCTTTTGACACCTTGCTCTGTTAATCCCCGCCACTTGGAGCGCTAGTGTCGCGCGCATCACAGGATAAGCGGGGAGTGGGCCGTCTCCCTAATATACCGTCTCTGTTTCAGGGTAAGCGACCAGGGTCTAGACCGGCCAAGTAGCGTTTCCCTTATGCTTGTACCTCAATTTTCTGAAAATTGCTCCTTATAGCTTTTACCTTTGTCTGTACATGGGGTCATATTTCCCAAATAAGAGAAAGTTCTCAAACATCCAGCCTCCCTGCCCCCCCCCCCCAGCAAACAGGACACGTGAATTTACCAGTTTACCACTTGTCAAATTCATGTATTACTGGTGTTGTGGTAATCTCTATATAATGTCAGTATCTTAATAGGCTTTACCATGAGTTTTTACATGGTAATACACTTATGTAAATTTCATAAATGAATTGTTGCGGGCGTCGTTGCGGGCGTCGTTGCGGGCGTCGTTGCGGGCGTCGTTGCGGGCGTCGTTGCGGGCGTCGTTGCGGGCGTCGTTGCGGGCGTCGTTGCGGGCGTCGTTGCGGGCGTCGTTGCGGGCGTCGTTGCGGGCGTCGTTGCGGGCGTCGTTGCGGGCGTCGTTGCGGGCGTCGTTGCGGGCGTCGTTGCGGGCGTCGTTGCGGGCGTCGTTGCGGGCGTCGTTGCGGGCGGCGTTGCGGGCGGCGTTGCGGGCGGCGTTGCGGGCGGCATTGCGGGCAACGTTGCAGGCGGGGGTGGGGGCGGGGGTGCGGGCGGGAGTGGGGGCGATGGCAGGGGCGATGGCGTGGGCGACGGTGGGGGCGACGGCGGGGGCGACGGCGGGGGCGACGGCGGGGGCGACGGCGGGGGCGACGGCGGGGGCGACGGCGGGGGCGACGGCGGGGGCGACGGCGGGGGCGACGGCGGGGGCGACGGCGGGGGCGACGGCGGGGGCGACGGCGGGGGCGACGGCGGGGGCGACGGCGGGGGCGACGGCGGGGGCGACGGCGGGGGCGACGGCGGGGGCGACGGCGGGGGCGACGGCGGGGGCGACGGCGGGGGCGACCTGAATTGCTGGCTCTGCCGGGGCCACTGGAGCCCCTGGGAACAACGCGGCCGGGGCCTCTAGGGCTCCAGCAGCCGCTTGTTCCGGGTGTTCCTCCCGAGGCCGGGCTTCGTTTGCCTGTAGCAGGCACACCAACAAATCTAATCCCGGGACACATTGTGCACCCCGGCCTCACAGTCGATAGGCCCACTCTTTCCACACAAGGGGCAGTTGATGCTTTGGGTTCTCGGCCGCTCCTGCCACCTCGCCCCCACGTTGCTGTTCCAGCATGGTGTGCATGCCACCACCCGCTTACAGCAGGCACTACCGAATGAGGATCCAGTTATAGCTGAAAAATAACATGAAAAGGATTATTCAATTGTACTTGCATATCAAGAGTGGGCACAATATTTGGTCAACTTGTCGCACATCTATGGGTCTACACCCTTATATTGGACATGACGACACATCCGTTTTCTATATATGACAGCAGGGCTCACACATTTTTTCTTTACTAATAATAAGATTTCTACAAAGTTCACAATATACACGAAAAGTATTGAAATGAAAATAATTTAACCTCCTAGCATTACGAAGACATCTATAGCTATGTAATTTACTTCTTAGAAGTAAATAGGAATGTACTCATAGAAATTGATTTGGATTATGCTCATTATGTGCCAACTTATGAAATTGATCCTCTGTTATTCTCAAATAATCACAAATAGACTCAATAGCAACACACAAATATAAATGAATTGTTCCTAAATAAAAAAAAATTTTTTAATTCTTTTATTTAGCCAGACAAGAATTAAGCAGTACACTTGCTTTACATTCCTATCTGGTTTGGATAGTTTCCACTATCCAAAAAAAAAATTTGTTACCCAATATAAACACTTATCATTAAACAGTGTATATAACAAATACTTGTATATATATATTAGATCTGCAGGTAACATATTCCATTTAATAGCAACACGATACATCACATTTTGCTTTGATTTTTCAAAATTTGGTTTATATAAATGGAAAACAGGCGCATTATGTAATCTAGTCCTAACATAGGTATTTCTAAGTAGAACTTCATTTTGTTTTTGCTTGTACATAAAAGTGAGGATATGTAAATCACATCGCTGTTGAAAATTTCAAATATTACAATCTCTATACAACTCCTCTTTGGACACTTTATAATTAACTTGTAAACAAATTCTAAGTCCTCGATAAAAAAGTTTGAGTACATCTTGTATATTCTTAGCATTAGTACCATTGAACGCTATAGTTTAGTTTAGTGTTGATTATCATTTCCGTGCATGATCCGATATAATTATTACGATTGGTATTGTCTCTAAGGGAATGCTAGTCGTGTGGTGAGCGAGTCGACGATATGGGCGCTCAATCAATAACATGAACAACGCTTGGCAGTACGGTAAGTTTATTGGTGGATATAGTGATGCGTACAGCTGCTCGTGATGGCAATAAGTCCAAGGTATTACAGTTCAGTTTGAGGAGGAGTAAGCTTCCTCCGTAGAGTCCGCCTATTCTCGCCTCTGGCCGTCGCGCAACAATGTTGTATAAGTCACCACATGTCCCTGTGATTGTATGGCTATCTAAACCCCTCCGAATCTCCCGATCCGTATGATCCAAACGCTACTGTTCTCTCTCTCGGCTCTCCTACACTCTTGCTTATAAAGCAGTCTGATATCGATTTTTACCCAGGGCATCGGTGCTTGCGGGGAAGTGTGTCCTGATGATCATTGTCGTCAGGCATATCAACACTTACCAGCGGCACCGGCCATTACTATATATTTTCATAAACTAAGTAATTTGGAAGAATTCTCATCATGTATATTCATCTGGTGGCTCTTACACTATTTCAGTAGGCATGCACAAAGCAAATGTTTTAATCTCTACCTTTGTGCACCATAGTAGATAATATCACCATATTCCATTATTCGTAAAATCGAACTCTTAAAAACCATAGTACTTGCCTGGGTTGTTAAATATCTTCTAATCTTTGAGAATAAGTATAATTTATGTGAAATGATCTTACATAATTCTTCAATGTGTTTGTTAAAATTTAAATGCTCATCTAAAGTGAAACCTAGATATTGATATGAACAAACTTTTTCAAGTTTATAATTGTTCAGGGATAAGTCCAATCTATGGTTACTACTTCTTGTTACATTTGAGCGCATTCCATAAATACAATATTTTTTTTTCCCCATTTATCGATAATTTGTTTTTCTCACAACAGGCTGTAGTTCTATTCAAATCTGATTGCACAATGTCAATAAAATCCAAAATATTAGTACCTGTATAGTATAAAACAGTATCGTCAGCGTACAGAGATACTTTACAATCAGATATTACACTTGATATATCATTAATATAAATTAAAAACAATAGAGGACCGAGAACACTCCCTTGTGGTACTCCACATCTAATTGATTTAGCCTCAGACATTTTATTGTTGGCCTTTGTAACTTGTTTCCTATTTTTCAGATAATTTTTTAGCCATAGAAAATTTTGATTTTTTATTCCCATTAACTCAATTTTTTAAAGTAAAATTTTGTGATTTACGGTATCAAAAGCCTTCATTAAATCCAAATAAATTGCTATTGTAATTTTCGACTCATTTATACCCTGATAAATGTCATCTAAAAAAGCAACCGTAGTAGAAATAGTAGAGTGTTCTCTTCTAAATCCTCCTTGACGTGTATCTAATAAGTTATACAGATCTAAATGCTTCATAATCCTATCATGTACAATTTTTTCAATAATTTTTTTACAATAACTGGCAGATTTGAAACTGGTCTGAAATCACTAACATTGGAACTATCTCCTGATTTCGGTAATGGGGTAACTTTTGCATATTTCCATATCTCTGGAATAGTTCCTGTATTAAAAGAATAATCAAAAAGTTCCACAATCTTCTCAGGTATCGCCAAGAAAGCATTCCGTAATATTTCTGAAGAAAGATCATCTATACAAGAAGACTTGTTAATATTAATATCCTTACATAACTTTATAACTTCATCCGTATTTGTTTGTATCAGATCTAGTAAATTTTCATTATGTAACCCAGTAAAAGTCCAATCCATTTTACATTTTTTTGCTAAATTAGGGCCAATATTTAAAAAGAAATCATTGATAAAATCGGCCGCATTGACTTCATCTATTTTTTTCTCCGTTGGTCTGATTAATAAGGTTGATATAAGAAGATTTATTTGAATTTTGTGGAATTATGTTCTGTATATTTTTCCAAATTTGTTTAGGATTGTTTTCGTTATTATTTAATTCATTTTTAATGAAGTCGGCCCTGGCTTGACGTAATCTATTTGTACAATGATTTCTTTTCCTCCTTGCTTCTTTCCAGACAATATCATCTTTTATTCTTTTGGCCCTTCTTAATACTAAGTCTTTATCCTTTATTAATTCTAATAAAGGAGGGGTTATCCATAGTCGCTTTACCTGTGCGATTTTAAAATGTTTGATAGGACATTGTAAGTCAATGCAATATTGTCCCATTTACGATCAATACTATTGGTTCCATAAAAGTCATTCCAATTCATATTTGTAATATCATCCTTAAATCTTACTTTGTCATAATTTCTATATGATCTACTACGAAATTCACTTTTTACTTTTTTTAACTTAAGTTTGTTCCTGGTAACAGAAATTACTTGATGATCACTTATATTAACATCTAAAACACCTGATTGACTTACTATATCTGAGTTTGTAAAACATAGGTCTATACAGGAATTCACAGTGCTAGTATAATGGGTAGGTTCTTTTATCAACTGCCGTAAACCATAGTATTGAGTCAGATATTTCAAGTCTTTTATATTTCTATTTTTTGCATCTAAATAATTCATATTAAAATCACCCATTATATACAATTCAATTTTTGTCAAATCCAAATCAGCTAGGTTTGAGTCAAGTATGTCCAAAAATTTTCCAATATCTCCTTGTGGAGGTCTGTATATATTTCCAATAAGGATTTTCTCATTTGGTTTTTGATAAATAGAAATCCATTGACTCTCAATATCTTTAGAATTCATATTCATATATCTTTCATTATCATCTGTGAAGTCTAAAGTATTCTTAACATACAGACCAATTCCTCCTCCTTTTTTTGGGTCAGCATTATCTTTATCATTCCAATTTCGATCTTGTCTGATAAATGTGTAATCCTTACCCATATTGAACATGTTATTTGGTAAAAGTCTATGCAACCATGTCTCAGTTAGACCTAATACATGTGTATTTTTGTTACTGAAAGTCGCATCAATTAGATCCCACTTATTAACAATACTTCTCGCATTAAAATTGACAATATGTAATCCTTGAGTGTTTGACATATTATTTAATTCGCACATTTAAGTACAATCATAATATCATCTTGTATTGAGTTTGTATTACAGGTATTACATATAAATACAACAATTTTAGGCGAAATCAGCACAAATAGCCTTTGCCTCCTCATATAATATTCTTGAATAATAAAACATGCATTCTAAAATTGACACTGTGACATGGCCTTTTTTCAAATGGTCGGGTTTACCTTGAGAGGTTATGCCATCAGGTTTTGCAAATTTTTGGCTATTATATCAATTTTTGCTAATCTAAATGGCATAAATCACCCTAATTGGGCCAAACTGGCAAGGTAAAATAAAGGCCTAGCAAACAGCCCCGTCCTGTTCTTAAATGTTACTTACCCCCACACATCGTGCATGAGAATTTGTTGCGGATCTCCTAATCTGTGTCAGGCCAGATAACCAGGCGGTCTGCAACTCTTTGCGTCTGGTCCAACATCCTAGCCAGAATTACCAACATCTTCAGCATGATGGCGAGGTCAGAAGTGGGACTAGAAAAAAAGTTAATATATGTATAGATCAGTATAGTGCACTGAGGTACAGTGCAAGAAAAACTAGAATAGTATATAATAAAATATTGTAAACTCGTTTGTATTGGCAAGAATATTATAGTGGAACTTGTAACGCTGATACGTGTGCTAAACGCCAGGCGGCGACATCGTTTAGTGGCATAGTTAGAGTATATGGAGAGTGGCAAAGTCCCCAGGCATAGGGACTGCAGCCTGGCTGACGAACGTCCTGCAGGTACGCACAGGTACGACGAATGACGATGGAGACCTGTAAGGGTACGTTATGGGTCGAAACATCTAGCTAAAAGATACTGAGGACAGCAGGCTTTGCCGTCAACATTAGTTTATATGATAGCTAGAAGTAGAATTAGTTTATATGAGTAAGAATGGGCAGTATGAGAGATAAGTAAGACTTCATTAAGTAATAGTGTAAATGAGCATAGCGACAAGCCTTTTGGCTGTCGCTATATGAGCAGTATGAGACTTGAGACAGACGAGCAGACCAAGATAGAGTTCGAACAGAACACGTGGAGCAATAGTCTGACATACGGATCACACGGGTAGTGTTAAGATGGTAGTAACCACAATGAACAGGTGATAGTAAGGATTGGGACAGCTTAGGCTTAGCCTTACGGACTGTGTGCTGGATGTGACGGAGATCCTACCAATGGTCTCTGTTGCCGGTAGACGAGAGGTGACTCTCTCAACAGGGTTGGAGCGTATGTACCTTACGAAAGGGGAAGCTTAACCATAGCTATACCTGGTTGGATTGTTACTGATGTGTTTGAATTGTGAAATGAAAGGAAAGAACTGTATGGATGGAGAACTGTATACTTGTACCTTCGGAATATTATCATGAATGTAATAAACTGACCTCTTGCCAAGCGTGTGTTCTTTGTATAGGATTGAGCCCCTTTACTTAGAATCTCTACCACTAAGAACTGAATTAAGATCCAGGATAACATCTATCTGGAGAAAGCTAGCAACTTCAACGAATAATCACTAAGAACTCCCCATTATCTTAGTACAACACTTTTATTAACATCTTCAAGCAAACGAAAGATCATCAATAAGCAATATAACATCACGCAGTCGAATAATGAATAAACGAATCAGTACAGGATATGAACGAGTACGAACTTTAAAAGTGATACTCCCCTATAAATAAATGAACATTAAAAATATAACCACCCAGCTCAATAGATCAGTATAATAAATAATATCAAATATACTATAAACACAAATAATATTCAAGACTCAAATCAAAAACGTTTTCCAACCCTTGTCTTGCACTGAAGTCCAGTGCAAAAGAATTATTATAGTCTTTAGAAATTAATAGTGATTATAGTAAGCTCGTCGGTACTGGCAAGGGTACATAGTGAAACATGTAACGCTGATACATATTCTGGATGCCGAGCGGCACCACTGTCCTGTGGCCTAGGTATAGTGTATAAGAGTTGTCGTGAACGATGACGCCCCCACGCGGAAAAGGCTGTAACTGAGTTAGTTTGCTCTTCTAAAGGTATGCACAGGTACGAAAGGGACACTAGTGCAATGGAAAGGCTGTTAGGGAGCATTATGAGTTAGGTGTACGAAATACCCAGTTTAAGAACACTGTGGGATAAAGGGTCTTGTCGTTTATGATAGCTTTTAGAAATAGAATTAGTTAATGTAAGTAAGAATGAGAAGTATGAAAGATAGAGGGAACACTGATATAGGTGTTAGAGTATATGTGTATAGCACCAAGCCTTTGGCTGTTGCTATATAAGCGGTATGAGACTTGAGATAGACGAGCAGACCAAGATAGACTTTGATCAGAACACATGGGAGCAATAGTCTAACATACGGATCAAGACGGGTAGTGTGAAGACGGTAGTAACCGCTACGATTAGGTGATAGTAAGGATTGGGACAGCTTAGGCTTAGCCTTACGGACAGAGTACTGGATGTGACGGAGATCCTACCAATGGTCTCCGACACTGGTAGTTGAGATGTGACTCTCTCAACAGTCGCGGAGTGTATGTACCTTACGAAAGGGGAAGCTTAACCATAGCTATACCTGGTTGGCACATTACTGATGTTGTTAGCATTGTGAAATGGATGGCATGTATTGTATGGATGGAAGAACTATTTACTTGTATCTTCAGAATGTCTACATGGATATAATAAAATTACCTCTTGCCAAGCGTGTGTTCTTTGTATAGGTCTGAGCCCTTTTACTTAGAATCTCTACCACTGAAGAACGAACAATTATCCAGGATAAAGATCTACTTGGATTAAAGAACGAAGCTAGTTAACTCGATGATTAATAACGAAGAACTCCCCTTTACTTCAAATAACGAACATTTATTGATATCTTCTGATAAGTAAAACGTAAATGATATGCAATGAAACATCACGCAGGTTAGCAACGATTCTGCATGCTTGTATGGAATACTGATAAATACAAACAATAACAACGAAACATCCTTGGAATTAACTAAAGATAAAATAACACCAGTCTAGCTCAGTCTAATTATTCTTAAAAAAGAAATAGTTCGATGCAGTTTCACCACACACTATCCTGCTCAACATCAGCCAAATGAATATGTTACAAGAAAATCCAATAACACAGTGTGCCCTGTCATAGGCCTACCACCATCCTCTGCAGGTAGTTCAAAAAACAATGATTATGTACGACCGAAAACTCTGACTTAAAGGGTTCCTTGCACATAAATTTTCAAACACTTATTTTTTTATTTGATTCCCTTCTCTTTAGTATTCTAAAAGTATGCCAAAAGAAAATAATGGAAGATATAGAAGTAATAGTGAATTATAATGAAAATAAGATAAATTCGGCAATTCCCTAATTTCTGGGCTTTCAATTCTGTCCTTGCTACGTCATTATATAGGGAAATCCCTTTCAAAACGATATGGGAATCTCAGGTAATTGAGTGAATTTAAGTGAGTAAAGAATTCAAGTGTTTATAGGATGTAGGGGGCTTAATATAAATATTCAATGATAAAGCTAAAATTCCTTTCTATACACTAATGAGAGTTGGGGATTCCCTTTTTTGAAAGCTGGGAATTCCCCATCAGTGTCCTTGTGACGTCACAAATTAGGGGATTTAC
Source organism: Lepidonotus clava (assembly GCA_936440205.1). Taxonomy (NCBI): domain Eukaryota; kingdom Metazoa; phylum Annelida; class Polychaeta; order Phyllodocida; family Polynoidae; genus Lepidonotus; species Lepidonotus clava. The sequence continues at coordinate 48,871,551 of OW387138.1, forward strand.
CTTAAAAACATATAAAATATACCAAATATCAAATTCTAATAACTCTGTCTACAATTGGACTATCCTTAAGATATTTCTAACGTCAATAGTTCTTGATATATATTTAATGCTCTATGAATTTTGTCAAAAAATATTTATCCTTAGATTATGTGAAAGAATCCCTTTAAAGTAATATACCCCAATCAAATTTCGGCCAAATTACCAGCAAATTTGGCATAATCTAGAAATATATAAATGTAAATTGTGATATAGTGTAAGTATCCATTCATTACAGTCTTTGAATCAAAAAATTGATTAGATATTGAGAAAGATAATGATTTACAAAAGTTACAACAAAATGTAAACAAATGGCAGAATTTTGGTGACGTAGCAATACAACCTAACAATGTAACCTAGCAATGTGACCTATTGGCTTACTCATATAAAGGGGAGTGGCCAATTATTCTTTGGTTGTCTGAGGGAATAACTTTTAGTTATTTTCCCAATGTCCATACTTTATAGTTTAATTCAGGGGAATCGTACTTAGGTTATTCCTCTAGTTGGGGAAAAGACATTAAGAAAATGTATGGACACTGTGCCATTAGGGATGAAATGAATCTATGAAAAACTACATTTTAATAGAAGGGCCTGGATTCTTCCTATGTTAATACAGTCGGATGAAGAATCATAAATCAATGTAAATCCAATACAACAAGATGTTATTTGAGTGGAGTTTGAAGAAAAAAGATTTTTTTTTTCTTTTTTTTATTTCAACTGTTTCCTGTAGTACAAGATCTTCCAACAGTATCATAATTTCATATAACATAGTAATATACAGTGAGAACATAAATTCAATAGTATTCAACACTTAGAATGTCTAGTAGTTCGTCATCAATCCGATATACACACAAATCTTTGACGAGTAATACCATCAATTATGAATAATACACAATATAATTATATTCTAGATTCCAACTCCTAGCCTTCCAGGCTGTATCAAAATCCACAGTTGATATAACCCATAAAACTAATCAAATACAATTAATTTTTACAAAAGACACATGAGGTTAATTACAAAAATACCCCTATTTAGGGTTCGTATACTTTTATAAAAGATTTGAAATTACATTCAATAGTCTCATTTTGCATCTGATCGGGTAAATCATCCCATAATTGTACACCCCTGTACAAAGGACTTTTTTGAATTTTACTAAGTTTCGTGAATTGACATTTAAATTTTACTTTCTTATAACTACGCAAGTTTATTAGTGGTCTACACAAGTTCAAATTCGATACACTCTTACTTTGAACATACATAATTTTCAGTAGATTTCTCTTTCTCTGCAGAGTTAAAGGTTCAATACTATACAATGTTTGCAAAGTTTTCATTTTACATAATTCTTGATGATTTTTACAATTTTCAATAACACGAGTTACTTTGTTTTGTAACTCATCCAATTTTATGACATTTTCCAAATTACTCGATTCTATAACAAAGTCAACGTAATCAAAATGAGGACGTATCATGACCTTAAAAATTAATAACGCTGCACTGAAGTACAGTGCAAGAAAAACTAGAATAGTATATAATAAAATATTGTAAACTCGTTGGTATTGGCAAGAATATTATAGTGGAACTTGTAACGCTGATTCGTGTGCTAAACGCCAGGCGGCGACATCGTTTAGTGGCATAGTTAGAGTATATGGAGAATGGCAAAGTCCCCAGGCGTAGGGAATGCAGCCGGGCTGAGGCACGTCCTGCAGGTACGCACAGGTATGACAAACGACGATGGAGACCTGTAAGGGTACGTTATGGATCGAAACATCTAGCTAAAAGATAGTAAGGACAGCAGGCCTCGCCATCAACATTAGTTTATATGATAGCTAGAAATAGAATTAGCTTATGTGAGTAAGAGTGGGTAGTATGAGAGATAAGTAAGATTTCGTTGGGTAATAGTGTAAATGAGCATAGCGACAAGCCTTTTGGCTGTCGCTATATAAGCGGTATGAGGCTTGAGATAGACGAGCAGACCAAGATAGAGTTCGAACAGAACACATGGAGCAATAGTCTTACATACGGATCACACGGGTAGTGTTAAGATGGTAGTAACCACAACGAACAGGTGATAGTAAGGATTGGGACAGCTTAGGCTTAGCCTTACGGACTGCGTGCTGGAAGTGACGGAGATCCTACCAATGGTCTTCGTTACCGGTAGACGAGAGGTGACTCTCTCAACAGTGTAAGAGCGTATATACCTTGCGAAAGGGGAAGCTTAACCAAAGCTATACCTGGTTGGATTGTTACTGATGTGTTTGAATTGTGAAATGAAAGGAAAGAACTGTATGGATGGAGAACTGTATACTTGTACCTTCGGAATATCATTATGAATGTAATAAACTGACCTCTTGCCAAGTGCGTGTTCTTTGTATAGGATTGAGCCCCTTTACTTAGAATCTCTACCACTAAGAACTGAATCAAGATCCAGGATAACATCAATCTGGAAAGAGCTAGCTACTTCAACGAATAATCACTAAGAACTCCCCATCATCTTAGTATAACACTTTTATTAACATCTTCAAGTAAACGAAAGATCCTCGATAAGCGATATAATATCATGCAGTCGAATAATGAGTAAACGAATCAGTACGGGATATGAACAAGTACGAACTTTAATAGGGATACTCCCCAATAAATAGACTAACATCAAAAATATAACCACTCAGCTCAACGCTGTATCTTCCGAGATGAATTTTCTAATTTTACGTAGTATACCTATTCTACTGTTTACCTTCTTATATACATTTTCTATATGATCATTCATGGTCAGTTTGTCATCAAGCCAAAGGCCAAGGTATTCATATTTATGTACCCTATCTATCAACGTACTGTCAATAAAAATTTTCCAAATAAAATCATGTTGTTTTTTATGCTCAATCAACATTGATTTAGTCTTTTACTTATTTATTGTTAGTTTACATTTTTTGCATCATGATACCAGATTATCCAACTCATTCTGAGTATTATTCATAGTTTCTTCAATCGTAATACCATTTTCTATAATCAAGGCATCATCCGCATACATAAATATATTATTTTGATTTTCAAGATTTGTGAAAAGATCGTTCATGTAAATGATGAACAATAATGGGCCCATAATTGAACCTTGGGTCGTACCATATAATAATGGCAGTTCAGTGGATATCACCTGTTCAATACGAGTACATTGTCTTCGATGTTTAATATAATTTTCCATGAATAACATTGAGTCTGACTCAAAGCCATAATGTTGTAATTTTTTTAGTAAAACATCTTGATCAATAGAGTCAAAAGCGCGAGACAAGTCAATATATACACATCCACTAAATTTGTAAGCATTCCAATTTTCATATAACCTTGCAAGAACATCAAAGATTGCCATTGAGGTACTCCTATGTGCCCTGAAACCATATTGTTGGTCCGCTAGCAAGCTATTATCTGTAAAGTATTTATAGATTTGTTGATGAATTATTTTTTCTAACAATTTACCAGGAAGTGCTATCTGTGAGATTGGTCGCCAATCAGACGGTGATTAACTATTTTTACTTATTTTGGGGATAGGTGTGACATATCCTATCCCCCAATCTGTAGGAAAAGTAGAAGTTTCCAGACACCTATTAAACAAATATGTTAACTCAAGACTCAATACTTTGAATGCATCCTTTAGAATTTTTGAACTTATGTTTTCAACTGCGCTAGACTTACATACATCAATGTCATTTATTAATTTTATGATTTCCTTTTCCGTTATGAAACTAAACTGGAATACACTCTTAGTCTGCATGTTCATATCAACATTCTGCCAGATATCCTGAAAACAACTCGCTAGTTTCATATAATTAGCTGCATTTTCCCCTTGTAATAATTTACCGGATTCATTTTTTATCTCTACTAGGCCTTTTGATTTATTTTTACCCTTTCCAAATCCGCTAATTTCATTGATATGTCTCCAAGATTTTCTTGAGTTTCCAGCGGCATTTGTTAGTTGCTCTTTTACATAAGTTTCTTCAGAATCTCTTATCAACTTTTTAACAAATTTCTTTTGACTAGTATATATTTTCCAACTCAACGAGGTATTTTCTAATTTATCATTTTCATATAAAGTGTTCTTATAGTCAATTTCCTCAATTAGTTCATGCGAGAACCAGTGGGGTGAGTCCGTACGAATTTTCATATGCTTCAAGGGACAATGTATATCTGCACTCTCATTAATTATAGATAGCATGATGAACCACAGATCATCTACACTCATACTATCATTCCAATAGAATCTCCAACTATCATTTTCTATTATACTCTGCTGAAAACATTCAGTATTATAGTTTTTATAAGTTCTTCCATAGATTTGAATTGATCATGTATTGGTCTAGTACGATCCTTCTTTTTAGTTATATAGACGGGCAGATGGTCAGATATTTTAACATCTAATACCCCACATTGGGATATCATTGACATATTTGTCCAAATAAGATCTAATGTACTTCTTGATTTTTCTGTCAACCTCGTGAAGTCTGTTATATATTGCGATAAATTAAAGTCCCGTTCAAAAGTCTTCAAGAGTGTATAATTCTTACTATTTCTGTCTCTATAGTTTACGTTAAAGTCACCTAGTATGATTATTTCCATGGAACTTAACGCCTCAACAAAGTCAAGAGATGCTGATAGTTCCGTCAGTGCTTGCTCGAGATTTCCCATAGGTGGCCGATATAATATTCCAATACATTTCTTAGTGTGATTTGGTACCTCTATGGTTACCCATAATTGCTCTAAATGTGCACTCATTTTAGATATATCATGTATAATATTTGTATGTCACGTTAGTCTATCACTAATATAGATTGCAACTTCACCACCTCGCTTGAGCACGTTATGGACATTTCTAATGTTGCCAGATTCCCTATCCTTATGGTATATAGTATAATTTTTTATAGTAACCATTTCATCAGTATGGTTCGAGGTTAACCATGTTTCACAAACTCCTATCACATCAAAATTACTTAATTGTACAGATACTTCGTCAATATTCAGATATAAACTCCTAACATTCAACATCACTACAGAGAAACCTTTGTTTATCCAACATGATTACAAGTACGCACAACAAAACACAGATATTATATACAACACAATCAAAAATACAAAATATAACGTTATTACATTTGTGATAGGCTGCTTTTACCAAGGAACTCTATCACCCACCGGTAGAAGACATATATACAGGACACCTGTGGTACGATGATTATTTTTCCCAAGATTAAGTATTAATTTTTGCTCAAATGATCTACGATATAATACTAACGAATAGGGTTTACTCAGTCGGGCAAACAGACAAAATCAATCCCTGATAGGTAGTTAAGCTTTACCAATTTCCATTTCAGATTCGAACATGTTTCTGATTTTTACCAGAAGTTTTCCTAAGTTGTTCTGGCTGGTCCAACAACCTTCTTCCAGCGCTATACTCTCCAGCCTACACCCCGAGCCCCAATATTCACACAGGGTGCTTTCGATTAACCTATGTGGTCGTTTATTCATTAATCTAAAGTATAAGTATTCGTTTTGCCGGAATTTACAGATTAATAGTTCCTCCATGACATGCAGTTTTACCCTGTCCCATTCAGAGTTTCCTGTTATATTTCCCCCTAGTCTTTTTGCCTCGGCCGGCGAGTCAGTTTCCATTATCATATGATAAGCGCCTTCGTCTTTACAGACAATAGCCTTTGTGGCGTGATAGCCTTGTTCAACAGATTTAAAAAGTCTAACTCTATTTCTGAATGTACACTTGTAAAAATTACTGAGGAAACATTGTGACGAGAAAAATGCAAGACCGTTCGGTGTCTTTTGCAAGCTGGGACCTATCATTATGACTCTCGCTGCTTTCTTTCTACACTTTTCATATTGAGTTAACAATCTAGGATATTCACTGCTGTCAGGTTCTGCTTGATCTACATTTTCCATAGTGAACATTGGTGGGATTTCCTCGACGTGAGCAATGTCAAACTCTACTCCATCTATTTTTATTTCACCATCTTTTGTAAATACTTCATGACCCTTACGCTGTGCAACCACTGCTGCCTGACACAGCTTGGCCCTTTTAACCCTCACATCTTTGCTCTCCTCTTTGCTTATCCCAAGGTCTTTAAATAATTTAGAGAAACGCAACCTTGATTTAAAGAACCAAATTTGATCCCGTTTTATGTCATCTCTTAGGGTTACTTTTACGGGTCTAGGCCATTTACGTGTCGTATTAAAGGCCCCTAGGCGTTCTGCGTGTACAATGTCATCAGGTTCTAATACGATTCCCATCTCGTTCACAAAATGTAATATTATACAGTTGAGATTTTCATGTACATGTTCGACAATGCAATCAACGATCAGTGTATTTCGAGAGGAATCAGACGAGGATACGGACCAATGCTTCCTCTATCGGATGAGTGGCTTGTCACACTACTGGCAGGTTGTGCTCTAGGTAAGTTACAACGATGTTCAAGACATTCATTCATCTGTTTTAATTTTACAAAGTTCTCCTTCAAGTTTTTCATTTCACCCAACAATTTTGCGTTTTCACTTTCGATATTTTCCGTCAAATTTTTCATTTTGTTTTCAAGATTTTGATGTTTGAGATCTGAATCAGCTAACTTTTCCTCTATATTAACGTTTACCGTTTCAATGTCAGTGGCTAGTGCCGTTTCTACCTTACTTACATGGTCATTTAAACCTATTAGTCCAGAGTCGGTACGTTGCCTACATGCTAGTAGATCCTCTTCCATCTCTTCAGCGCGGCGTTCAATGTCTATTATTTTCAGTTCTTGACTTTCACTAGTTTTTTTCAGATGTTGCAGGCTGCGTGAGTTCTTTTCTACGTTTCCTTTTAAGTCTATGATATCATTATCTAATTTTTTGTTAAGTTCACTGAATTTATTTTCGATCGAGTCCATCACGTCACCTTTGATATTCCTATGCTCTACTCGTACGTTGTTCATATCCTCCTTGACCTCGAGCAGTACCGTCATCATGTCAAGGTTCTTCTTTGCCATGTTCGTTCGATCCATACTCAGCGCTCGTCGCCTTGGTCTGCCCCTTTTAGCTGGTTGTTTCGCCGGTATGGCCTCCTTGTTCGGCAACGAAGGCACAGGGGTGGTTACCGGATCCTTTGGGTCCATAATCTTCCCAGTTATATCAGTAAGCTTGTCCGATTTCTTTGCCCGTGTATTTTCAGCCACCATGTTGTTTACCTCCTCGGATACTTCCGGTTGAGTACTCATTTCTCCTTTCTGTTTCGTATTCGCTGTAACATTTGCTTTCGTAGCATTAATTACCAGTTTTTTTGCAGCTTGTTTTGTTGGCGGACTGATGGGTTGGTTTTCCGTGTCTGGGTTATTTATAATGTCCACATTGGTTTTCAATGGAGAAATTGTAGTTGGGCTCGCACTGTGGAATCATTTTCGACCTCCGGGCCCACACGGCAAGTCCGCCATGTTGTCCTCCATACTTGATTTTGGCGCCTAGTTTGAAAATTGAATTTACTCGAAGTACGTCTTTGGTGAAAATATTCCGAGTTTTAGGTAGTCTGTACCTTTCACTGAGTGTCTTTTGTAGAATTTCTATGTTGCACTGTCACTTTTATCGTCTGTTTGCCCAATCTGATTATACCAGCGATCTGTCAACGTCTACACCACTCTGGCGCCATCTCGTAATGCAGCAGGAGACATCTATGAAAAACTAATTTTGATACATTGGCGTGGGGTCATTATAGGTGAATTTCTTTTGTGCGTACATTCTTTGTACATCCTTCCATTGAAGGTCCTACCTTTGAGCTTCACTCCTGGTGAAAAAAAGTGTTTACCACACTATTCTGTCTTCAAACATATAGGATTTGCGGCTATGTCTAGAGAGTAAATTACAGTTATAGTGTAAGTGTCAGCCACTCATAGAACTAGGTGAAGCAGAATATAACGCTGAAACAGCAACAGCAAAACTTGTATTCAAAAATGCTATAACTACATCTTTACTTGAACATTTTTTGAAGTGGAGTTGGACAAAATTATAGGACCATAATTCATCAATCAGTTTGACTTCCCTCAGACCATCTTGTCATCATAGACCACAATTTGTTTGTCTGTGCAATGAAAATGACAGACGGTCCCCTGGAGAAGAGGATAGATTTTTTATGTTACTGCTCTCTCCTAAACAGAATGTTACCAAAAAAAGTACATTATAGCACAAGAGAGAGGCAAGATGTTCCACCTCACCTAGTTTTCACAAAGAGGTACACTGCTGTGGTCTGACTTAAAGTGGTATAGACATTAATGTAATACATTTTATAACTGGGGTCAATTGACCAGCGTTCGTTCACTTTTGTTATTTGAGTGTAGAGGCCCTTTAGCATATACCGAAAGTGGGCTGCCGATTTGCAGCTGCAATACTTTCGGTAGAGTAGATATATAATCAGTGGCATTGCCATAAATATCTTAGTCATTATTTCCTGCTGATTTTGGAAAGGTTGCCAATAGTGCATTTTTGGTGGCTGATAGTGCATTTTTGGCAGTTGATCATGCACTTTTGGCAGCCGATAGTACACTTTTGGTGGCCAAAAGTGCACTGAAAGATGGGCTGCTGGTATATATACACAGAACTAACCGAGGGTGCACGAAGGAATAATCATTGCCCCGAGTCGGAGCGCATTGATGTGTCGAGGGCTTTAGCCCAAGATGCATCAATGTGTGGAGACAAGGGGCAATAATTATTGCTGAGTGCTCCCGAGGTTAGTTTTGGTTATTATATTATATATTATATATCAAATACCCGCCTATGTTGAAAATATGTGGAAAAAAACATGACAACTCTTTATTTACATTCGTATCCATTTGTTTGTGGGCTGCGCCATCTTGGATCCTTCTCCCCCACTGCTCCGGATCGTTCCGTCCACCCAACCTACATTTTGGCGGGAAACGACTGCGCCCGAGTGAATTTAGGCCTTTTTTTTCATATCGAGTTTTTTACGTTTTCTATTCATTATTATTAGTCCAATTAATCTTATACAATATTTGGAAAGCCTCTAGTATTCTATATTGTTGTTGTTCTTTACCAATTTCAATTTTGAAAAAAAAAAAAAGTTTGGTCATCTTCGCTGGTTTCCAGACACCTTTGGGTGTTTCCGGCCTCCTTGCTCGATGTGAGAATGGCTTCAATTTTGGATATACGATCAATTTAATCTCTTCTGTTTGGTCGAATTACACTATGTTATCACAATGGCTGATACATACATGAAATGCCCCTCGTAGGATCAAGGGTTGGTGGTTCTCTATTGATATTTTGAAGGATGACATTGAGAATTAGTTCAACAAATTTTATTCGTTTTCAACATGAATTCAAACTGTGAAATTTGACAACATGGCGTCTTCGTCATTCTCAAAGAATTCAGACACTGTAGACAAAATTCAATAACATTAGAATTGTTTACTCGACCGCCAGCTTTGGGCTCATATTTAATGAGTTGGTGGTTGTTTCGCGACTGCTGTAGACATTATATGACATCTGGATGTTTACATTACCATTGATTGTGGCACTAGTTAACAATGATCTTGCTGTACACTCGAGGTTCATTACAGACTCCTTCTCCTCAGGTGGAATCAATACAGTACATGTTGGCTTTTTTTTTTTGGGGGGGGGGGGGGGGGCTTGAGCCAGCCTCATGAATATCAGTTACATTTTCGACCTGTACATATCTTTTCTGTGGACATGGGACAAGACTTTGTACATTTTCCTGAATCTCTAGACAAGACTCTTCAATTTCTGCACATTTTTCAACCTGCAAATCGTTGTACCTTTTCCTATCATCAGTGAGAATATTACTCAGGTTTTTTATGTACATTTTTGTCTGCTGCGGCATAATTGTTGATGGAGTTTACATTTTTGTGTCCAGTTACCTGACATATAATACTGGGTGGTACTCCTGCATTCAGTAGATCATTGGCAGTTTTCTTCCGGATGGAATGGTTCACAAGTTTGCCAGAAAGTCCTGCCCTTTCAGCCATAGTAGGAACAATTTTTCCAAGCTTGTTTCTGCCCATAGGGGCTTTTGCATACCAAATATGGGTACTTGGAGTGATATCTTTCTTTGTTGCTAGGTAGAATGGTGACTCTGGTGTACACATTTCTACAGGCTTTTTATCTTTGAATTCATGGTAAAATTTTACAGGGCACCTGTTCCCCCCTTATGCAAATACTTTGGGGTTGAAACTCCTTGTTCCAGATGTTCTAGAACCTGTTCTTGTCTTGGTTAGCATTTCATTGAATTCCAGATACTCATCATCCCCATCCTGTTTGACTTCAACATCACCCCATTTTAATTGTCTACTCTTGTGGGACCCCCGAAATCCAAAGCATTGTGAATTACAGTGTTCGAGAGAGAATCAGCATCCCTGTTTCCCTGTTCCCCAGTTTCCCACAATATTTCAACCTGATCACGGGTGATTATGTCGGCTTTGTTGGGTTTGTTGCCCTTCCCCATCTGCTTGAGTTCTTTTCTTCTGGCCTCGAGCACCCCTGTTAAGACACTAAGTCACATAGGGCACTAAGTCACAAAGTTTTGTGACTTAGAGTCAGTATGTGACTTAGGGTCACCTCAAGTCCCTAAGTCACAAATAAAAGCCTAAGTGGTAAAGACACTAAGTCACAAACTGTCTTTGTGACTTAGTGTCACTTTGTGACTTAGGGCCACTAAATTATTTTGTCACATGTTTTGGACTTAGGGTCACTTTGTGACTCAAGGTCATTTTGTGACTTCGGGCAATTTTATTATTTTTTATTTTATGAATTGATCATTTTTCAGATACTAAATTTATTAATCACTTAATTTTAATCATTTATCTATTTTTATTTATCTATTTATCATTATTTATTTATGTGTTTATTTATTTATCATTCATATATTTATCTTATTTATTATTTGTATCTATATTTATTTATATTTTATCAATAAAATATTTTTCAAGTAATAAATTTTCAATTATTTCTTATCATCTAATTATGTGTTATTTATTCAGTTGATATCGTGTATATATTTATTCAGTTTATTATTTCTTAATGAATTAATTGATTATCTATTGATTATCTAATTAGTTATTATATACTTAAATATTACTATTATTGATAATTTTCATGTATGTTATTTTTCATTTTTTCAATTTATTATTTTTCTAAGTAGTACATCGTCAATTATTTGTCACTAATTTTTGTTTTTTGTTTTTTAGCCAAAATCCTGTTTACACAAGTTCTTCCTTTAAGCTTTTACACCACCAAAATCAATATTCATATCAAATACATTTCACATGTCTTATCAACACAGTATTTAGTTATATACAAGTGGCTCTGCCACCCTATTGTCCACAAAAGCAGTGAATCTCTGTGTGTAGAGTCACCCATGCCCATCTTCTCAAGTCAAGGCTCCTGTCGCCGCTACCGCTCTACCTCCTGAGTGCGGTAGCGGCTGGGGGACTGGTTGGCGAGGATGCCCAGGCCGAGCCGGTTGTTATCGGGGGCCCCCTCCAGGTTGGGCCGGGCCGGGCCGGGGACCAGGGGTATCAGGTGATCGGGCCGGTCATAAAGGGTTTAGGCCCAACACGTGGGACAGGAGGGGGTCCTTGAAACACCTACAGTTTCAAGGGGGCCCAGACTAAAGCTATAACACCATTGGCCCATGTTGAGTCCCCACGAAAATCCCAAATCAAATATGGGTCAACCAGGGCAGGGCCTAGACCAATAAGGGAGCCAGAATGAAGTAAGGCCGTTTTGTATATGGTTGTAACAATAATATCATTTGAGCAATCTACATAAGTCTGTACATCAACTTCTATTTTAAAATTCACACCAATTCACATTAGTCCATACCAACATGTTTCAAATTAGAATAATTCCTTTACCTTTTGCATAAACTTGACAATATCTGTTTCCTTTTGTAGGCTTTCATCAAGATCATCCCATAAACGAATCTATATAATAGGGGGATTTTTGTACTTTTTACTGTAAATTTTCGTTTTAATTTTACTTCTTAGGTTTATGCTTGGTCGATAGTTATCCAAATGTTCAGTTTGCTGACAGTATCTATGTATATGTTTCAATAAAGACCTTTTTCTCCGAATCTTAATTGATTCAATGTTATACTTTTTACGTAATATTCCAATATCATTCCGTGCCGACAAGTCAAAACAATATTCAATTCGTCTGATAGCCCTTTCTTCTAATTTCTGGACCTTCTCTATTAAATACATATCTGCTGACTCTACAACAAAGTCAATGTATTCTAAGTGAGGTCGTATCATAACCTTGTAAATCCTTCCAGCGGTTCTTTCATCAATATATCTCCTAATTTTACATAAGATACCCAATTTTGAATTAGCTTGTTTATACATTGCATCAACATGTTGATTTATGTCCAATTTATCATTTAATTTCATACCAAGATATTCATAACTATGTACCTGTTGTATTACAGTCGTGTCAATTCACATATCCACACCCTCTTTTCGATCCTTAGAACCAATTAACATATATTTAGTTTTTGAATTATTAATAGATAACTTATTTGCAAAACACCAATTAAAAATTTCATCAAGTAGCAGCTGCATTTTTAACTGTGCCTCAAAAGTCAATGCCCCAGTAGTGAGAAGAAGTGCGTCGTCAGCATATACATACATCTCCTCATTATTCTTTACTTCTTGAAACATATCATTGATATAAAGGATAAAAATTAAGGGTCCCAGGATCGAACCCTGAGCAGCGACGTATGTTAAAGATTCCACCTTTGATGCATGTCCATTAACAATCGTCTTCTGCCCTCTATGTTCTAGATAATTTCCAAAAAATGACAATACAGTTTCATCAAAACCATAGCATTTAAACTTCTGCATAATTATTCTATGGTCAATAGTCTCGAACGCGCAAGTAAAATCTATAAATGTGCAACACGATATGTTGTGATTATTCCACTTATCATACAGTGATTTTAATACATCAAAAACAGTGATTGAGGTACTCATACCTTGTCGAAACCCGTATTGTTGTGGGTTCAAAATATTGTTTTCATAGAGATATGTGGTGATTTGCTGATGTATGATTTTCTCTAACAATTTACTAGGTAATGCAATTTGACTTATAGGACGCCAGTCTTTAGGGTCTTTACTATCCTTAGTGGTTTTGGGAATTGGTGTAACCCAGCTTATTCCCCACCCCTTTGGAAATTTCCCCGTTTCAAGGCATTTATTATATAGATGGGTCAATTCGATTGTTAAACATTCCATCGCATCCTTTAGAATTTGTGAATTCAGTCCGTCTACTGCACTGGATTTGGTGATACTAATCTCTTTTACAACTGCTTTTACTCTCTCTTCAGAGACCCATTCAAAATGGAAAATACAGTCATGATCCAGTTTCCAATGCTCTTTAACATTCCATGCATCATTCATGTTCTTTGCTAAATTTGGACCGGCATTGACATAGAAATTATTCAGATACTCTGCTGCAGCCCCTTCTCTTAATTCTGTACCAGTTTCATCTGTTATAGAGTTAAAACTTTTATTTGATTTTTTCTTCCCCAGTCCAGAAAAGGTATTCACAAATCTCCAAAACTTCCTCGGATCCTTTTCTAACTCATCCAATTTCTCTTGGATTGCTTCCCTCTTACGCTGATACAACAATGCTTTTACTTCATTCTTTTTATTTTTGAAAGCATCCCAACTCTCCTTAGTATCCTCCTTTTTTGCCCTTTTATAAAGTTCCCCTTTTTGGTGTAGTTCATTTAATACTTCCTCATTATACCAAGATGGACAGTTGTCCCTTACCTTGATCTTAATTTTTGGGCAATGCTTGTCTGCTGTTTCCAGAATAATCTTATATAAAATATCCCATAATCTTTCAACGTCATCCTTTTCATCCCAGTAGACTTTCCAGCCCATATTTTCCTGCACATCTCTTTGAAAACAATATTTGTCGTAATTCTTAAAACTATGTCCCTCAATTTGAGTGCACAAATGAGTTCCCGCTCCTTCTATTTTATTACATATACTGCCATATGGTCACTGACCGAAATGTTAATTGTACCTGAGTCACATACGTATTCCATATTTGTAAAGATTAAATCAATACAGCAATTTAAAGTCTCTTGTATTTCCCTTAAGATAATTCGCATTGAAATCTCCAACGACAGTCATCTCAACATTCATCTGACCATTTATATAATTCATCATTGAAGTTAATTCGTCCATCGCAGATTTCACATTACCGGTCGGAGGTCTATATATTACCCCTATCACTTGTTTCCTAAAGTGAGGTTTACATATATATACCCACATTTGCTCCAAGTTAGAAGTTGTTTTCAAACAATTGACTAGATATTGCCTCCTCCCCATTTATTCTTACCAGTATCTTTATTAACTATTCCCTCTCTATCTAGTCTATATAAATTAAAACCCTGGATCGATACCATTTCATCATTAATTCCACAGTGAAGCCAACTCTCACAAATACAAATTATATTGAATCCTGACAATATAATGTTAATCTCATCTGTCTTTTGATAAAGACTGTGAACATTTAATGATACAATTTTAAACCCAAATTAATTAATTATATGATATTTATTAACCATTTCAATACTCCACCTCATGGAGGAATATATTATTTTATTTATTTATTTGCATATATTTCATTGATTATGTATCAATTATTGATTCATTTCTTAATAAAAAAGATTATTGATCATTTGTATTTATTAATGATTAATATTACTTTCATCATTTCCCCTATTAAGTAATTATTCACTTCATTTTTATTACTTTTTATTCATTACCATTTATAATTTTTCACTTATTCACTATATAGCTATTTATTCTTTTTCATTGTTATCTAAACCATAATTATCACAAAATCTAGTGCTATGTGACTCAGGGTCATTTTGTGACTTAGTGTCTTAACATGTTAGGACACTAAGTCACATAGGGCACTAAGTCACATAACTTTGTGACTTAGGGTCTCTTTAGGCCTTTGTGGGATAGGGTCTTGAGGGTGACCCTAAGTCACAAAGACTGGTGCTATGTGACTTAGGGTCACTATATGTGACTTAATGTCTTAACAACCCCTCTGCTGATTTTGGAGTGGTCACTGGTAATGATGCTCTGATTCAGCCCTCATCTCGAAGATACCTGTAAAAAATACATTTATTATGCATTTCACACACATTTTGCATTTTTATATTTTAATAGTTTTTATAATGTATTTTTTGATTCATATAATGCTCAAAATTTAGTTTTATTTAAATCATTTCACCCCTAATTCTTTTTTTTTACATTTTCATTGATTTTACATCCATTTCAAAATTTAATATGGCTTGTAAATATTTTTTTCAAGAGACTATATATGCTTAAGAGAATGTAACAATTATTCAAAAAATTTTGAATTCATTATTACATTTTAAATTAATCTTTTTTGCATTTTAAAATCTAGTTTTAATTTTACCTGAATATGTCTCTGTGTAGAGCTGTAAGGGAGTCTGGTTAAAATTCCTGGCCATCCTCCTTGGTCACTACACATATCCAGGACCCCAGGTAGTTGTCGAGCTGGTTGGCAGGTATTGTATGTGGTTCTCTTTACTCACCCTTCTCATTTTCAAGGAAATTCCTGACTTTTTTCATCACCTGGAAAATCGTAAAATTTCATTAATATTATTTATAATAATTATCTAGGTCTTCATCTATTTTTCACAATTTTTTTTTTAAATCATTTTTTCTAACCCAAAATCAATTATATAGATATTCTATATTAATCAAGCCTTAGCCTTTCTCGTCATATCACTCTTAGTAGGGTATCAAGTGTAATTCCGTGGGACTTTTGTGAAGAAAGCAAGAGACCCATCCAGATATCTTAGGGAGGCCCTAAGGTACAAGAAAATATTTGGTGGCAGTCTGGGATTTTGCTCCGGTTGCCAAGGCAACCATTTTAAGTAAAAAATAAGGGAAAATCAGGAAAAAGGTATTTTCATTTTTTTTTAGATATATAATGAGATTAAAGCAAGAATCTAACTTTGGAATCATATAGGGGCACTGGGGCTCTAACATACAACATGGTTTCCGTTTGAATCTCAAGGTCATCTCAAGGTCAAAACCCAAGGTCAAGGTCATTTTTTAGCCTTTTTTTGTCTTAGACTTGAGAACATTCCATTCCACAGAGAGGGATATGAATTCAAAAGAACATATCACAGTGAAGATGAAAGCTAAGGTCTAGACCTTTAATTTGATGCCTTAATGATGTCCCTAGCTATAGTAGAAGTATCAGAATCTCTACTGTGAAAAATGGATGTCCCCCACTTTACTGAGCTCTTTAGAGGTCAATGACCTTGGTTACCAATACTCTATGATTGCCATAAAGCACTCATTAGTAGAGGTTTTAATGTCATATCTCTGGGAATAACTAAGATAGAAATGCAACCAAGGTGTCAAATTGAAGCATTTGATTAGTGCTATTGGCTGGAAATTTTACATTGGTGTAGAGGATGATTCGGTGGCCATGGTAACCAGAATACCTATATTTTTCCCCATTTTCCTTCTGAATGTACCATATCTTTGCTGGTAGTTAAGATAGAAACTTATGTAAGGTGTCAAATTGAAGTATTCCAATAGTGCTTTTATATAGAAGTGCTTAATATCATGTTAGAGTGATTTGGTTGCCATGGTTACCAGATTTCTTGTTAAAAATAGCCATGTTTCGCTCTTTTCCTTCTGAATGTACCAGATATTCACTACTTATTCAGATAAAAAATACAAGTATGGTGTCACATTGACTTATTCAGGTAGTGGTATCATACTGAATTGCTAAATTTGATTTTAGAGTGAATTGGTTGCCATGGTTACCATAGTTTTTTTCAAAAATTGTAATTTTTCCCATATTTTCCTCCCGAATGCACTACATCTTCACTTATAATTAAGACAGAAATATAACCAGGGTGTCCAATTCAATTGGAACTATTATATGGAAATGGTAAATTTGATTTTAGGGTGAGTTGGTTGCCATGGTTACCAAAATCTTTGTCAAAAATTGCCATTTTCTCCCATACTTTCCTCCTGAATGCACTATATTTCCAGTGCTGATTAAGATAGAAAACTAACTAATGTTTTTCCGTTGTCATCCAGTCAAAACATCGATAATCTTATAAATCAGATTAGGGAGTTGCCCAAAATGGCTGAAACCAGCATAATATCATGTAGTCAATGGTCTGGATCGCTGGTACCCAGCGGAGGCATGCACAGCTTTCTTTGTTTTACAACATTTACTTTGCTTAAAGATTTCAGGATTTTCAATGCTAAGTCTATAGGGACACTGTAATTTTTTGGGGGACCAAATACTTCTTGTCATCAGAATGGTCGTAATAACCTCAAACTAGGATGGTAAAGGTGAGATCTGGTCATTCATGGACAGACATGGACAGACATGGTCAGTCCTGGACAGATATGAACAGTTATGGACAGACATAGTCAGTCATGGGCAGACATGGAAGGACATGGACAGTCATGGGCAGACATGGAGAGACATGGACAGTCATGGGCAGATGTGGTGAGACATGGACAGATGTGGTCAGTCATGGACAGACATTCAGCAGATGAGAAGGCTGTGCTGGCTGAGCATGACTGTGGTGATGGGGGTGATGCGGTATGCACTTAAAAGGAGGATAGGGGTTATTATTATATATCAAATTCATAGTGCCTATTGTACCACCCTGTTATCATTGTACCACCCTGTTAGCAAAGTTGGAATAATGGAGGCCTTTATGCCGCACTGGTCAATAATAAAAAATTATTGCCCTGGAGCCCGTAGAGTGGGAACCATGTAAACAATGCTTAAACCACGCCAAAATAGTCTTATTTGATCAAAAAACAATGTGCAATCGAGTTAATTACCAGCAAAATCATCCGAAAACATTGATTCCCTTGTCTTATTTTGGTAGGAGATGCCAGGCGGCATGGCAGTGCTACTCTAGGTCTAGTTTACTTTTTTTTAGATTCGCAATTCTATGCATTTTCTTGTGTTCAAGTGCATAAATTCATCAAAATATTAAAAATAACTCATGAATTGACCGAAATAATGCGTTAGAATCCGTAAATAAGGCGTTCACGTGTGGGGGGATGGAACTCTCCGGTGCAGGAGGCGAAGATAATGGTCACATGGCAATGCCCAGCAGGGATCATTGGCGGTGTTTGTTTGTGGGGTTAGTTTAACGTTCAGCCAACCCTTTAGGGTTCTTTTACCAGACTGCACAAGGTAAAGCTTTACAGCTAGTTTTACGCCACAGGGGCGGTGACCGAATCTATGAAATGAGGTGCCTATTTGTAGCAGTGGGACCCAATACCCTCTTTATAGTGCTGCCACATTGAGATATCATATCATACTATAGACCCACACAATACCCAACCCAGTCATATTATACTGACACCAGGCGGATCAGTTATGTTTTGTGGTTCTTACTTTATACCAAGTGCCAGGCAAGCAGTGACCACTGCCATTGTTAAAGTCTTTGGTGTGACTAGGCCAGAGATAAATCCTAAGACCTCCCAGACTCAAAGTGGGCACTCTACTAACTAAGCTACTGAGTCTAGTCTCCCCATTTGTTGCCTCTTACGAACAGCAAGGGGCTGCTGAGGACACATTCTTCCCAGGAGGCTCCCGAAGGCACACCCACCCCAGATCCCCATGGGGGTCATCGGCAGTGCCAAACGCTCATTGGTGGAGAACAGCGGGGGGCGTGGCTAACGCAAACGCCGCGAAAACAGAACCAACAGACGTCATTTGGCGTGGAAAAAGCAACTTTTTACGCGATTTAAAGCAGAAAAAGAACATTATTACTACCATTGGAGTTGAAACCAACGCTAAAGAGAACATGGATTTAACTTTGAAAGATTTAGATGACATTTTCGGCCCCCAAAATGACATTGAAGACGACTTTCAAGAAGAACCAGCCCAAATGGCGGTAGATAATGTGCAATCAGAAGAACAAGAGAAGAACATGGATGCAGAAATTCATGACCTTATTGCCCAGCAAAGGAACAAAAACACCAAAAAAAAGACAGACCTGTGTGTCAAGAAATTCAAAGAGTGGTTGGTAATGAAGTATGATGTCAAGGATACAAGTCTCCTAGGGATAAAACCTATCCTGATGAACCTATACATAGCCGGATTCATCCTAAGTTTGAAGAAAGAGGATGGGACATCTTATGAACCAGATACCATAACAAGCTACCACAGATCCCTACACAGGTAAATATATAAAGAAATAATAAAATAATAACTGAAATAAGTTGGCAAAATTGAAGTGTAACCCCGCCCGCGGCCCGCCCGCGGCCCGCCCGCCCTCGGACCTTCTATAAGTGTTTTAAAACGCCCAAAAAAAATAGTAAAATTTCTCCAACTGGCTGATAACCTAGATAGGAAACATCTAGAGATCCTATACAATAATTCCAATCGAATGAAAAAATTAAAATAATTTGTTTTAATGGTTTTACAAGCATATTTGTGAGACCGAGTTTGTAACCAATAACCCCCCCACCCGCGGCCCGCCCGCGGCCCGCCCGCGGCCCGCCCGCGGACTTCTATAAGTGTTTTAAAACGCCCAAAAAAATTAGTAAAATTTCTCCAACTGGCTGATAACCTAGATAGGAAACATCTAGAGATCCTATACAATAATTCCAATCGAATGAAAAAATTAAAATGATAGTTTATAATGATTTTTCAAACATGTTTGTAAGACCGGGCGGCCCCGGCCGCCGGCTCCCGGGAGCCGCCGGTAGCCGGCGGCCGGTCTCAGTAAATTAATTTCTAAAATTATTTTACAGGCACCTACGTAATGAGGGATACCCTCATGACATCATCAAGGACCCACTCTTTGCATCATCTAATGATGTCGTGAAATCCAAGAGGAAGGAGCTCAAAGCGGAGGGTAAAGGAAACAGGCCAAACAAAGCAGATTATATCACAGATGAGATGATATCTATCCTATGGGCAACAGGGGAGCTGGGCCCTAAATCTGGAAGGACCTTACAAAACACCATGATTTTTTTATAACCAGCTGCTTTGGTTTTAGAGGGTCACAGGAAAGTCGCCAGATGCAATGGGGAGATGTCCAGCTTAAAACTGATGAGACAGGCAGTGAGTATCTGGAATTTAACCTTGAGAGGCTGACCAAGACCAGGCAGGCAGAGGGCCATAGGAAATTCAAGCCTAAAATGTTTGCCATTGGAGGTGAAAGGTGCCCTATCCATCTGTACAAACTGTTTGTATCCCATCGCCCAGAAGGCACAAAAAAGGCAGATGCCCCCTTCTATCCGGGCATTAAACAGCACAGGGCCACCTATGATCCCCTCTGGTATGTCAATCAACCCATGGGCAAGAACAAGATCCAAGAAATAATCCACAGCATGGCTGAAAAAGCTGGGCTGGAATGGAAACTAACCAACCACAGTGAGAAGGATGACCTGCCAGAATCTGTTATCAGCTGGAATTGATCCAGTGATAGTGATCCAGCTGACCGGACATTCAAATACCAATTCCCTGCAGCATTATGTTGTGGCAGACAACGACCAGCAGAAGTTCATGTCAAATGTGCTAACATCAGGGAAAAAAACAGCCAAAGCAGCCCTAGGAGCCCCCGAAAATTGTGAGAACTCTGAGAAAATTGCCATGATTTGCCCAAGATCTCTTGCCTGTACTTGTCCGTGTTGAATTATTAACAACTACTGTGTTTATAAGTTTAATCAATTGAATTCCACAGAATAACATTTTTGGGTTTACTACATTTGATTATTTCAAAAAAGGAAAGATTTGTTTGATAATTACACTGCCATATCTAAAATGCAGCCCAGATACGACCTTTTGTTATTCAACATCAAAGCCATTTAATCAATAAAGATCACTCATATCCAACATTTTGTGATTGAATTCCCAAAATGTGTTTCTGATTTTATAAATTTGATCATAATATCCCAAAATAAGGTTTAATTGATAGTTATCTAAAAATCAACAGCTAAAAAACTTTTATTTTGCATTAATTTTCACATTTTACTACTAATGTAAAATTGGATTATTTCAGATACGACCTTATGTTATTCACTGAAAAGTGAAATGGTACAGATACAACCTTTGTTTATTCTGGTTAATAACATTTGAAACAATTGAAAAATTTGAAAAATTCCAAATTTTCCAGATAGCTTAGGGGTAAGGGAAACATTTTGAAAAATAAAAAGAATACAATTTTTTGAGATACGAACTTATGTTATTCAGCCGACGTCATGATATATAATTATCACTTCAGTATAATTAGAGGAATGTCATTTATGCTAGCAAAACTGAATATAGATATCAGATACTATATGTTTTTGCTCAAAATTTAGATAATTGGTTTAATCATCAAAAGTTGTAATTTATCTTTTTATAATTATATTCATAAATATGACCATAAAATGTTGTATCTTTTTGTTTTGTCATGGCATTATCTAAAATGATAATATTTGTGAAAAACCTATATTTCCACGTATTAAAAGATAGATACAACCTTCGGTTTCTCCCTGAATAGGAAACTAGAAGAAAAATGACTTTGTTTTATTTATTTTTAAAATTCCAAATACATTTCTAATTTTCAAAAATTCTTATTTTATGCAAGATTCACTGAGTGAGAAAATGATTATAATGATAAAAACAAAACACATTTTTTAGATTTAATATTATGTTACTCACTTGTCAATATACTTAATACCTCATTTTAAAGAACATCTGTGTCAAAAAAAATATTATTATTGAATTATAACCTCCATCCATGATCAGCTTTAATTTGTGGTACTTTAAGGAAGTAGGGGTACACACAAAATGAACAATAAGCTAAGATTCAAATGTCATATCATATAATCTTCATAACTCTTGAATTCAGTTTTCGGGGAATGAAGGGCAACCCAGCAAACAAATCTACGATGTCATAATGTTGTCACAACGTTACATTTTTGTTGCCATCACGTTGTATTTCAACGTAGTAACAACATCAAAATGTGGACTCCCTGGAAAGTTGCCATCACATTATGAACAACGTTATATAATACCTTTATACAACATTGTTACAATGTCACAATAATAACATCTGGACAACGTTATAAAATGATGTAGTAGCAACATCAAAATGTGGACTCCCTGGAAAGTTGCCATCACGTTATGAACAACGTTATATAATACCTTTATACAACGTTGTTACAATGTCACAATTATAACATCTGGACAACAACCTGTTACATTTACAATTGGTCTCTCAAACCTAAAGAAAGTGTATCACATTAAAGGGTGGCAAAAAAGGTGTGTCATTTGAGCATTTGTCTAAATTCCACCAATAAAATCAATATTTGATCAAATCTTGAACAGTAGCAAAGTTCCCTGCTTCAAGATGCTTCATTAATACATTTTGTCTTGGAAATGATAAAAAATATTAATGTTGACTGACATTTCATCAAAAACGTTTTGGAAAAATATCACATTTTAAACAGTGCTGCCACCTGTATGTTGCATTTAGGTTTTCCTACAATGTTGCTGCAACATTGTGAAAATGACGTTGTAATACACAACGTTTCTACCACATTTTATAAACCCGTTGTAGAAACGTTGCAACATCACATTGTGATATAATGTTATATCAACGTTGTGGCAACATTTTTCATAGAATGTTGCAAAAAGGTTATGTTGAACAACGTTGTCTGAACGTTGCGTGTTTGCTGGGAAAGTATCAAAAGTCTCAAATCTTAGTATTATACTTTCAAATCAGTATTCATGTTTTCTAGGAGCTGTTATCATTAATCTATTGCTATCGCCCCATGGGGGTCCGGGTGAGAATAGGCCTTCAGTAGCCCCTGCTGATCGTACGAGGCGACGATAGGGGGGACCCTGCAGTGACCAAGTGGTTCTTTGGGTTCAATTCCCGGTCAGTGCTTGGTTCACTAAGGGATGAGGTGCAGCAAAGATGATTGCCGGGTTTTGATCCCCTGCTGCTTGCCCGCCCTGTCACCTTCATCTCATAGATTCGATCACTAAAGACAGAATCATCCCAACTGGTTTTCGCCGTGAAAATGACCCTGGCTGTCGGTATGGCGTAAAACACCCAACACTCACTCACTCTATTGCTATCAAGGGAAATTACAGATTTTTACCTCTATTTGAAATTACACAGCATTGCTCAAAGGTAGAGATTAAAACATCTGCTTTGTGCATGCTTATTGAATTAGTGTAAGGGTCACCAGATGAATACAAAATGATAAGAATTCCTCTAAATCACTTAGTTTATGAAAATATCTAGTAATGGCAGGTGCCGCTGGTAGGTGTTAATATACCTGACGACAATGCTCACCGGGACACACTTCCCCGCAAGCACCGATGCCTCGGGTAAAATCGATATCAGACTGCTTTATAAGCAAGAGTGCAGGGTAATCAAGAGAGAGAGACCAGTAGCGTTTGGATCATACGGATCGGGAGACTTGAAGGGGTTTAGATAGCTATACAATCAAAGGGATATCTGGTGACTTTTACGGTATTACCGCACAACGGCCAGAGGCAAGACTAGGCGGACTCTACGGAGGAAGCTTACTCCACTCCAAACTGGAACTGTTATACCTTGGACTTATTGCCATCACGAGCAGCTGTACGCATCACCATATCCATCAATAAACTTACCATACTGCCAAGTGTTGTTCATGTTATGGAATGAGCGCCCATCTCGTGGACTTACTCACCACTCGACTAGCATCCTATTAGAGACAATATTAATAACAATAATCATCTCGGACAATGCACTATAATTATAATCAACCCTAAACACAACAATAGCGTTCAATATAAGGGGGGGTTGACCTGTAGGTTACGTCCATAACTTTAAGATCGATTATATCTTTCATGTAATAAATCATCTTACGACTGATGGTACTGATATATACAATAGACCTTTGTCAGGGCTTTATGGGAACTAAAATAACATATAATATAGAGAAATTTTCTGTCCTTTCATTGGAATAAGTCTTAGTTCCTGGATTTGAGTAATGACTGGCCATTGTTCAGTTGACCAATGCCTAAACACATTACTGAGGGCATCGGGAAGGACCATCCCCTCACCGGGTATGTGTACAAAGTGAAGGGAGGTCCGTGTTTCAGCAGCTTTATACCACATGGCATGGGCACAAGCCATGAGGACCTCAATTGTCCCTCCGGCATGGGAGTGGTCGACGAAGGCGCGTACCGCTGCCAGGAGATTTATCGCCTCCAACTGAGATATGTGGTGGTGGGTGGGCATCCTTGCCGGGTAGCGGTAGGAGTAGAACCTGGCGCCGTCCGTGGCCCCGCCCCCTTGAAGGCAGGAGTCGGCCCATATCCGTATGACCGTCCTGCAGTGCGGGATGATAGACCTTACATTGTTGCTGGCTAGGTAGCGGGAGAACCATGCTAGGTTGGCCTTGACATGCTGAGTTATGATCTGGAGTGTAGGGTAGGGCCACGCTGAGTAGTCATCTAGGAGCTTGTGGTTGGGGTTGGAGGCTTGATAGGTATGGTCATTGGCGAGGTGGTAATCAGAATTATCTGTGGGTGTCTATACGGACCTATAGTGCTGCAGCATCACCCCAAAAAAAGAGACCAACCCATGACCCAAAATTAATAAAGGTTGACATATATCATCGCGTTCGGGAGGTCCTAAGCTTTTCAAAACTGCCTGATGCCAGACTGAACACGAATTACGAACTTCAAGGTCACAGGTCAAAGGTCAAAGGTCACCAGAATAAATGAACCTACAATATTTGAAGGCTATTTGCCATATTTTGCCAACTGTTATAGCTAAACCTTAGATATTTTAGGTGTGTATAGCTATGAATCAGCCTCAATCCTGATATCCATATGAATGACCTTGCTCAAGGTCAAGGTCATCAAATTATGGATTGTTTACAGAAAACCTAAGTAATATGTGATTATGCTTTCTTTTAACTTTTGACAATGATAAAAAACTTACATATTGGAACATGGATGATAATATACATAGCAGACGGCCTTTTCTACATGATTCCAGGTCAAATGTCTATTTCAGCCAATGCATTTTGATAAAATATAAGACCAAAGTCAAGGTCATTTGAAAAATATTTTTACCAAAATCTAAATGTCTCTAAGAAATCACAGTTTTGTTTGGAAAATTACAATTTGCCAATTAGACATGGCTAATATGAATGTTTTTTTAGGGTTCTAGCACACTCACCTTGGACAGGTCAAGTTCATTTTCAAGGTCATTCACAAAATTTATGAAATTCCTATACATAATTATAGTTCTATCTTGTCTTTTACATCTAGCAATATTCAGTCTGCTTACGACAAAACAATAAAAGATGTAAATGTCAGATGCTTTCACCTTGATCAAGGTCAAGGTTACCCATTGGAGGGACCTAAATGAAAGTTGGAAAATCAGCTACTATATATGAGACAATTTTCACTATGGATTTTCAATCAGGTTTTCAAACTAAACCAGCTCAATGTAATCTCCTAACCTAACAATGATGATAACCTACTTTTTTTTACATTGGCGGACCAGTCCTGTGAATCCCCTACCAGCCCTATGGGTCCCCTCCCAGCCCTGTGTGTAATTCCCTTCCCTTTCTTTCCCATCCTGGCTATTTCTTTCCTCTCCCAGCCCTTTCTTTCCTATCCTGGCCCTTTCTTTCCCCTCCCAGCCCTTCGTTCCCCTACTGGCCCTGTGGAAAAAGTAAAAAGAAAGGGAGGAAGGTTGGAGGAATGAAAAAGAGAGAAAGATGTACTTCCCCACCCTCTCTTTCTCCTCCCGGCCCTTTCTTTCCCCTTCCGACCCTGAGTGTCCCCTCTCAGCCCTTTCTTTCCCCTCCTGGCCAGGTGTGTGCTCTCCCATTCCTGTGGCTCCCCTCCAGGCACCTTGCTTCCCCTCCTGGCCATTTCTCACCCCTTCTGGCCCTTTTTCCTTCCTTGCAAAATGAAATTTAAAATATTAGAAAAAAGATACTAGTGTCCCTTAAGGTCACCAAGGTACCTGAAAATGCCCCAGATTGCATGAATGAGAGGTTATATTTTAAAAATCATTTGGGGGTGCCCCCCCCCCCCCCAATAGGAGGGAGACCCTTCCCATCCACATATACTCCCACTCCTTGGAAGAATGGATATATGCAAGAAGATATATGAAAAGAACTATTTTCCCCTAAGGTACCTGAAAATGCCCCAGATTGCATGAGTGAGAGCTTATATTTTCAGGGGGGGGTTCACCCCCCATATCCCCTCAATGGCAGGGGAGACCCCTCAAATACCAGCCCTGTGGGTGGCTCCACCGCCCACAAATTGTTTACTCATGTACCACTTTCATTCTTTTTCAAATCTTGCAACCTCCCTCTAAACAATTCCTGGATCTGGTTTTATGCAGGGTTACATGGTTTCACTGTGAATTGATTAGCTTTAATATAATGAGGAAACATCTTATTGTTCATACAGTCTAATCTCACAGCTTACCAAACATGGGTCAAATGTACCGGAGCCAGAACACAGCATAATCCAGAAAGAAAAAGGGAAATTTCTATTGGTACTTATTAGTCCTGAAGGGGCCTTCCGGTAATAATGTATGCTTTTTCTTCCCCCCACACACCCCCGATCACCATTGGGTAGATGAGTGCAATAGAATGGTGACATAGGGGTTAAGCAGGAGGTTTAGGTAACTTATTATCTGGAAGTAAATGATCTTTGGGATCAATGGGAGCACAGCTTAGGCATATATAATTTAAGAAATTATCAAATCTATGAGAAGGTAGAGACCATACCCTTACATTTACTGAGGTAGGTGTTCTTTAAATGTGCAGAGCCTTATAAACAGGGCCCTACACTACAGCTGGTGGCCTTCTAGGGCCTTTGATAACCCTAGCACAGTGGGATTGACAGAGAGCTATGATAGCAAGCCCAAGCCCAGGTATGGTATGAGTAACACCTAAACCAGCAAATAGTGCGGAATCAGAAAGGTCAGCTTCATTATGGAATGGCCCTTGACAGTCCAAATGGAGATTTTAAGGACATTGAGCAATATAGAAATTTATCACCAATTGCATTAATTGATAAAGACACCTTTCACAAATACTTTATTGATTGGAGGCATTTATTGCCAACCTAGAGGCTGGAACACCCTTTAGGTTGGTATTGGTATAAACTGAGTTGATGACGAGGGACCCATTAACAGTTACTTAATCATTGAAAATTAATTAATCCATAATGGAATTCTAGAAAAAATGTAGAGCACCCATACTCCCACAACAATCCCTTTATCCTTTAACCCCATAATAGTTCAGCTCCAATGATCTCACTATCTATGATATGGCTTTAACATGACTGAAATTTGATCAAAACTTGAATCCTTAAGTCAGCCAACTCAACATACAAAACTGACAACTGACTTACAATTGTCTTAGTTGGTATGGGGCTTTAGTAGGTGGTATCATTTCAAAGAAAAGTCAATGCCTTCTTCTGTCTCTAAGGGTTGGTTTGGGACCAAATATGAGCTAAAAACGTCATATGGATGCCCCTGACAGACCTGTTAAATGTGAAATCTAAACATAAGATGATTAACCAAAAAACCTTGGTTGAACAAATTTGGGGGAGGGGGGGGTCAGTTGTAAATCTATTATATACAAGGAAAGAGCATCAGTGGTTCTGCAGATATTATGACTCAACTGAAATGGTCATTCATGCTTAGGGCCTATCCTTAAGAATGAACTTGATGAACTTAAGGTTTAAGTGTAAAAATGTGAATATTGGCAATATCTGGTAAATAGTATTTTTTCAATTGTTTGTTTGTTTGTTGGGGTAGTTTAACGTCCGGCCAACCCTGATGGGTTCTTTCCAGACTGCACAAGGTAATACTTTTCAGCTTATTTTACGCCACAAGGGCAGTGACTGAATATATGATATGGTTTAGGAGAAACCCGCCACCGGGTGCGATACCCTACTCGTTGCGAAGAGTGGCAAGGGGTCTTTAGTGTGCAATGTCCCATAGAAAGGACACCACACACCCGGCCTTAATACAATTGTGATCTTGGTTAACATTACTAGACAAAAGAAGGTTTTGCTATAATACTTTGCACATGACCTTGACTTTGGGTTTCATATATATCAGAAATGCATCATCTAATATGAAAGTGTGATCTATGATCATGTACATAAGGCTTTATACTATCTTCATTATCAT
The DNA here is from genome assembly GCA_936440205.1 of Lepidonotus clava. Taxonomy (NCBI): domain Eukaryota; kingdom Metazoa; phylum Annelida; class Polychaeta; order Phyllodocida; family Polynoidae; genus Lepidonotus; species Lepidonotus clava. Next base: position 48,899,855 of record OW387138.1, read on the forward strand.
CTATGTTCCCATATGTAAATTTTATATTCATTGACAAGGACCACAACCAAGCTTGAGCAGCTAGATTTTCTGTGAACACTCCTTGATATAATTACTTTGACCTTGAGCAAGGACATACAAAAACGTAACAGCATTGAGGATGATTCATTATTATACACGATTAAGGTTTTTATTCGTTATTGCTAGATCTAAAGCAAACTATATGTAACTAAAAGTACAACACAAGATAGAACTATAATTAGGTATTTTCATAAATTGTGTGAATGACCTTGAGAATGAATTTGACATCTCCTAGGTTAATGTGGTAGATCCCTCAAAATCATTCAAATTTGCCATATCTAAATGGCAAATAGCAATTTTCCAAACAAAACTGTGATTTTGACTTGACTTCTTAGAGAAATTTTGATTTTGGTAAAAATACTTTTTCAAATAACCTTGACTTTGGTCTTATATTTCATCGAAATGCATTCGCTAAAATGGACTTTTGACCTGTAATCATGTAAAGAAGGCCTTCTGCTATGTATATTATCATCCATGTTCCAATATGTAAGTTTTTATATCATTGTCAAAAGTTAAAAGAAAGCATAAGCACATATTACTTAGGTTTTCTGTAAACAATCCATAATTTGATGACCTTGACCTTGAGCAAGGTCATTCATATGGATATCAGGATTGAGGCTAATTCATAGCTATACACACCTAAAATATCTAAGGTTTAGCTATAACAGTTGGCAAAATATGGCAAATAGCCTTCAAATATTGTAGGTTCATTTATTCTGGTGACCTTTGACCTTTGACCTTTGACCTTGAAGTTCGTTATTCGTGTTCAGTCTGGCATCAGGCAGTTTTGAAAAGCTTAGGACCTCCCGAACGCGATGATATATGTCAACCTTTATTAATTTTGGGTCATCGGTTACTCAAAATCTAGAGGCCTTTTGATCAGGATGCTGCAGCACTACTATGTGGTTGATCCGCTGGAAGTACGGGGTACCCCACCCTGGCCATAAAGTCGGGCCACGGGGCGGGGCCCACGTTGCCGGAGTCGTCGGTCGGGGGATAAGGACCGGAGGCGGGGCCCGTTGAGTTGGGATCTGTGATGTCATCCCAGGGGAGCCCAGGTACGTCCAGTGCCAGTGGGTGGGGCATGTGTACACCGTTGACCCGAACGGGAGTGTCAGATTGGCAGCTCGCTGCAGCTGAGGTGGGAGCAGAGCAGGGGGGGGTTCCCCGCAGACGGGGGAGGCATACGGTTCCCGACCTCCTTCAACGGGCGTACTTCCTGGTTTGTAGCCTGTCTTCGGCGGAGAGCGTCCACTGCATCCTTGTACGGATGGAACCTCCTGGGGGACGGTGTCCGGACTCCCATCCGCTGCGATGGATCGCTGGGATTGTGGTGTGGTTCTGGAATCGGTGACCCGAGCATCCGAGGCAGCACGTGGTAGGCTGGTGGCCGTAGGGGCGGGCTGTGTGCACCCTGCATGTCGGGCTACACAGGGCTGCTCAGGTTGGTGAAGTATGTCGGGGGCCACATGCCGGCCGCCGAGGTCACCGGGGTGCTGTTGCAGGTATCTTCTTCGGTGCCCGGAGGCCTCAGTCGATGAGAAGGCGTTGTTGTCCCGGCTGGTCTTCGTTGTTGTTGTACTTGGTCGGCCATGTTGCATTTTCTGCTTTGCGGAGTGCGGCTGCTCTGATTGGTCGCTTTGCCAGATGTTGACACTGCGCACATGGACTGTTTGTAAACACTGAAGCACGTGGTCTTCAACGTTTAAGCTTTCGTCATTCACTTGTTCGGGAGCATAGCTGGTGTTTTGTTGTATAGCAGTGGGGGCGGGCATATCCATTTTGTCGACTAGGTGGAGGTATCTGCCAGGGCCCCCGCTGCTTTTGTCGTGGGGGCTGGCCCGCACACTAGAAGCCGTGGTGCGGGCCGGCCCCCTTCCTAGTTTTTTGGATGTGGGTCCGGCTTGTCCTTCTTCAGACGTTAGTAAAACGCCTCTTGCATATAATGTACTGTGTAGGAATAGAATGAAGAAACGTCACCAGTTCTATAGAGGGAATATCAAAAGGTATTCTAAATTATGTGAATAACTATATCATATAGTGTGAATATAGCATTGACTGCTGGTAGGTATAAATATACCTGTTTGTCAATAGCAGACAGGGTGCGTCTCCCAGCGAGTACCAATGCTTGAGTAAATTCAATAAACTAGACTGATATATATGGGGCAGTACCTATGGTTACAGCGGAGAGCACTACTTGATACCATTTGGACAATACAAGTCTTAAGGATTGGAGGGGTTTGAATAGCTATATGTAGAGAGGACATCTGGTGACGGTAGGAAGTACTACTGTGCTGCGGATTCAATGTGAAATCAGGCGGACTATTAGGAGAAAGCTTACTCTCCGTGGATTGGAATTGTGAACCTAGGAATCTTAAACCATCATCACACTGGTCACCTTAAGCATCAATGTGATCCACAAATAAACCTGACTTTCAGCTAAGCATTGTTCGCGTTGTGGATCTGAACACCCAATCTGTGAACTTATCTGCCACTTGACTAGCGTTTACATAAGAAGAGATAAAGGCAATTTTGTTGAACATCATAAGAACAGTTCCCCTATTATTAATTAACCACACACAAACAACTAGCATTCAAAGTCACACACAGACATCCATTATCAGCTGTACAGGGAGCCCAAGATATTTGATGATAACATAATAATATTCCATATATAATGAAAATTGAAATATTTGTATAAGAATATGATATTGCACTGAGGCACAGTGCAAGAAGAACTAGAATAGTATATAATAAAATATTGTAAATTTGTTTTGTATTGGCAAGAATATTATAGTGAAACTTGTAACACTGATACGTGTGCTAAACGCCAGGCGGCGACATCGTTTAGTGGCATAGTTAGAGTATATGGAGAGTGGCAAAGTCCCCAGGAGTGGGGACTGCAGCCGGGCTGACGCACGTCCTGCAGGTACGCACAGGTACAACGAATGACGATGGAGACCTGTAAGGGTAAGTTATGAGTCGAAACATCTAGCTAAAAGATAATGAGGACAGCAGGCTTCGCCGTCAACATTAGTTTATATGATAGCTAGAAGTAGAACTAGTTTATATAAGTAAGAATGGGCAGTATGAGAGATAAGTAAGACATCTTTAAGTAATAGTGTAAATGAGTATAGCGACAAGCCTTTTGGCTGTCGCTATATAAGCGGTATGAGACTTGAGACAGACGAGCAGACCAAGATAGAGTTCGATCAGAACACATAGAGCAATAGCCTGACATACAGATCACACGGGTAGTGTTAAGATGGTAGTAACCACAATGATTAGGTGATAGTAAGGATTGGGACAGCTTAGGCTTAGCCTTACGGACTGCGTACTGGATGTGACGGAGATCCTACCAATGGTCTCTGTTATCGGTAGACGAGAGGTGACTCTCTCAACAGTGTTGGAGCGTATATACCTTGTGAAAGGGGAAGCTTAACCATAGCTATATACCTGGTTGGATTGTTACTGATGTGTTAGAATTGTGAAATGAAAGGAAACATCTGTATGGACGGAGAACTGTATACTTGTACCTTCGGAATATTATCATTAAAGTAATAAACTGACCTCTTGCCAAGCGTGTGTTCTTTGTATAGGATTGAGCCCCTTTACTTAGAATCTCTACCACTAAGAACTGAACTATGATCCAGGGTAACATCTATCTGGATAAAGCTAGCTACTTTGAAGAATAATCACTAAGAACTCCCCTTTATCTTAGTACTACACATTTTATTATCATCAAGCAAACGAAACACTATTGATAAGCGATATAATATCATGCAGTCGAATAATGAATGAATGAATCAGTACAGGATATGAACAAGTACGAACTTTAATAATGATACTCCCCTATAAATAAACGAAGACAAATAACAACCAGTCTAGCTCAATATTTCTCATTTTCAAAATGAAATCTAAAGTATTGGACAAGAATTTTGAGAATTTCAAATTTCACTGGACCCTCTCTTTAAAATGTTCCATCAAAAACAATTCAGTTTAGAAGAATCTACATTTTGAAGATTATTGTTGATAGTTTTAAGAAATATATCAATATTCCGCCTTGGTGGGTTAGAAATGTAAGCAATTAATATTGTTTTTGTAATCTTTGGTTGTATATAAAACCAAAGGATTTCAACATTTGAGATATTAATGCAAAGCAGGTCATCTCTGATAATATCTAAATCATTTAAATTATAGGCACATACAAAATCTTCTTTCTTATTTGGGATTTAATAGCATTATCAAATTACATTAACACTTACCAACCGTATGCATGACAAAAATAATTTCTTTCAAATTCTTATAAAAAAAATCATATAAATGCCCTTGCGGAAATTCAACATAGGCAAATATTGGTCGTTTTATGGAAACTATTCTGCTGTTCTGATTTAGATTACAGATATTTGCCTAAACCTTAGATGGATACATAAGTAAGGCCTAGATACACCTGGAGGTGTTTTACTACTCAGACAATTATGTTTCCATTTTAAATTTAACAGATGCTGGCAGTAAAAGATTGATCAGGGACATCAGGACTCTACATTTATAGAAATAATGCTGTGTAATTTCAAATTGAGTTGAAAATCTGTAATTTCCCTTTATAGCCATAGATTAATCACAGCAGCTCCTAAAAAACTTAAATACTGATTTGAAAGTAAAATATTAAGATTTGAGACTTTTGATACTTTGTCCTTTATTCAATGAGAATTGATTTCAAGAGTTATGAAGATTATATATTATGTCATTTGAATTTTAGCTTGATGTTCATTTTGTGAGTACCCCTACTTCCTTAAAGTACCACAAATTAAGGGTGATCCTAGATGGAGGTTTTAATTTAAGAATAACGTTTTTTTTTGGCACAGACAGTATTCAAAATGAGATATTAAGCATATTGATGAGTGAGTAAGAAAACATTGAATCTAAAAAAATGTGTTTTGTTTTTATCAGCATAGGCATATTGTCAGTCAGTGAATCTTGCAGAAAATAAGAGTTTTTGAAAATTAGAATTTTTTTTTGAAGTTTATAAATTAATAAACAAAAGTAATTTTCCCTCCAATTTCCTATTCAGGGAGTCATCAAAGGTTGTATCTGATTTTTAAAACATGAAAATATAGGTTTTCCACAAAATTAGTATTGTCATTTCAGGTAATGCCATTTGACAAAACGAAAAGATACAACTCTTTATGGTTATATTTATGAATATAATTGTAAAAATATAAATTACAACTGAACTAATTAAACTGTACTAATAAATTAGAACTGATTATTTAGATTTTGAACTAATTAATTAGATTTTGAACTAATTAATTAGATTTTGAGCAAACACTAAGAGTACCTGATATATATTTTTAGTTTTGCTAGCATAAATGACATTTCCGTAATTTAACTGAAGTGATGTCATGAAATCTATGCTATTATATAGGCATCACCTGTAAAACATAGCTATTTCAATATTTTCATCAAATCATAACAATTTTACTTCTTTACATTTAATCATTAATAAACTTTATGAGATACAAACTTTGGTTGCTTATATAAATTGAAATTTTCTTCAAACAATTGAGGACGAAAGGTTGTATCTACATGAATTTCATTTAATGCTACCAAAGCTCCTGTTTTATGGATATTTCTTTTCTCTCAAAACCAGTGTTTATGCTTGTAGCATAATGCATGATAACACTCTGATAGATAAATACACATTCTTATACATTAGGGCTGTCAATGAATCTAATCAATGCTATAGTATATTAAGATAGAAGTTATATCTTGTTTATGTTGTATTACATAGCAAATGTTCCTTCAATGATTAAGGTACTAGAATATCTATAGACCCTATCTAATTCTGTGGAATGGGATTCAGGAGATGCTGTTTTTCTCACAACATAAACTATGTATAGTTCGATGTACGTGTTCTACTGATATAATAACTTGTGTGATTAATATAGAATTAATGCCAGTAAAACTGTTTTCTCAACAATATTCTGAAAAAAAATAACCAATGAAGGGTGACTTACTTGCCACTGATGTGATAAATCCAAATCATCAATGAGAATGTCACATTTTGATGTCTCTCCTATATACGGTTTAGGCCAAAAGCTTTGATAATGTAGGTCGAATAATAATACAAGCCTTAACTTTTCAATGTGACCTATTTTTCAATAATGTTGACCCTGTTTAATGTTTAATGATGTTTAAGCAATGCAAAACAAAAAAAACTGCTACCAGTAATACTAATTCATACTTGATAAAGACTCTGAAATTATTATTTTTCAAATATAATGAGAGACAATGAATAATAGTCAGTATATACAAGCAATGTAAACCAGGTCAAGCAAAATATACTCACCTAATATCTCCAGTTGTAATATGAAGTAGGTTAAATGTATTTACTGCTGCTTCTTTTACATATATGAAACAACATATAAGTAACAATTATTCAGTACATATTACATAATGCAGAAATGTTAATAACAGTTCCTAAAATTCCATTAACATGGCATATTTGTCTAAAATATCATTGAATGACCTAATGACCTAAATATTCAATTTTGATTTTTAAACCAATTCTAAACAGAATTATTCTGTGGTATATATAGACATATATATGAACAAATTTGTATATGAATGAATTCCTATAATCATTTCTTATCTTTAAACATAATATCCATAATTACATGATTAAGCATTAGCATTTCAATACAAAAGATTATATTCATATGGTAAACAAATCCTTATTAGGGTACATGTACAAATTCAGTACTCCCTTCACAACCCATGCCACAAATTTATCTAAAATAATTATTATTGTGAAGAATCGGTACTGTGCACCGAGGCAGAAACCTCAGGCTAATAGGTTACAAAATGTGCTTTATACTAAGTAATATTCAGTCTATTTATTTTATGCAGAATAGGGGCTGCTTCTGGTTAAGTGATAGGACATTACTATTTCATAGAACAGGTAGAGAAAAAAGTCACTGGATAATATTAGCACTGATATAAGATAATAACAAAACAAGTAATAAGTCTGTAATAAAATAATGTATTTACAGATTGTATCATATGGGAGCTGAGACTACCATCGAATCTTAGTATATGAAAGTATGAGAGTGTCATCTGCTTAAAGAGTTATTGTGCTGGGGAGATGGAAAGATCTAGAATCAATAAAGGATCATATATAAGGGCAGTCACTTTAGTGTAGCGGCGGAGAGCAAGAACCAGAACAGAAGGGATGAGATTTGAATTGAATTGAAGTTACTTGAGGAATCAGACTTTGCAGCTGGGTACTTGTTACTGTTAGAGATCCATGGGTATAGTATTGACTTATGTAGCTGGACTACTGTGTGACTTATACCTATACTTTTACACCCTGGGTGTAGTAGGAAATGCTATGGTTAACGTTGGCTAGCATATGACAGAATTCTACTTAAGGTAATACATCCGTGAATTCAAAATGCTCAAATAGTTATCAAAATTAGCACGATTATGGAGTTAAAAATCAGGAATTCAAATATGTAAAAAAAATATGTCACTGAATCAGATTTTATGCTAGGATATTTTCAATGAAAAAAGTTTAGTCAATTATTTAAAAAGGACCAAATCACATGGATGTGATATAAAAAAGTAATTGGACAGTGTGTAGGACATGCTTTAACTGGGTACGAATGTTATTTAATATATTCAACACATATTCTGTACCTATCCAACAGCAAAATGGGAGCCATTTTCCTATGTCAAAACCAAAGGTCAATAGCAACAATTTCATTAAGATTGATCAGAAAACTAAGTTTTCCTACAATTTTTTCCCCGTATATAACATCTATATAGGATACAGAATAAAATTATATATACAAATTTTCAATATCATTTTCCAACCTTCATTTATCGGGGTCAGGCTGAGGCTAGGCAGGCAGCCAGTCGTATTATAATATATTTCTGTCTGTCTATATATATTGTTGTAAAAACACATGTTCTACTATCTCTGTCGATCTGTAGATTTCACCATCTCATGTATGCATACATATGAACACTCGCTGATATTTAGAGATGCATATCATAAACAAAATCTTTTAAATTATTAGTTTGAAGTTCATATAAAAGGTTGTGACGGCAAAATGGGGGGGGGGGGCAAAGTGCAGCCTACTAAAAGATTATGGGAATATGTGTTCCACTATCCCGATTAGTCTGTGAGTTTTATTAAATGGTCTAAACATATATGTGAGCACGCGCTTATATTTTGGGATCTTGGGTGTAACTATAGATCTTCCATAATTGCCTTAACATTTGTATACAAAGTGCTGAGGAGTGATGGACGCTCTGCAACTTTGATGTACTAACAAGCGGAGATTGATGTGCAGCAGGATGCAAATCAAATCATGGATGCATTACCTTGAGAGTATAGATTTAAATGTTTAGACATTTCAAAAACGAAATATATGATATTATTTAATTTATACTTTATTCAAAGTGGATAAATAATATCGGACGACTTTGTTATCCTCAATTCAATGTAAATCTTGAAGATTTACAGCAAGATATGGCACAGATGCTGAGAGTTGATTTTATTATTTCTCGTATTTGTTTAATTCTTCTATTATTGGTTTTTGATTTACTAGCATCATAATTGTTGTTTTGTGTTATCCCTAGGCCTGTTATAAAATTATGCATAAATCTTAAATATTTTACATCAACAAAATAAAGATGAACTGAATGTGCATGCTGAATTGTGTACGTATTGATGCAATAACTTAATACATAAATATCTTTAATGGCAGTACTCTTAATAAGTTAGTACTATAATTTGGAAGTAACAAAAATTGAAATGATTAGATGGGATGATAAGAAATACACAGTAATAAGTTATACTATTACTTCAACTGTCAAAAATATTAAAAATGTGAATTCCAAGATTATTATAGGGATACATAAGCTCAGACTTCCCATTGAGTGTCACATATCACGAGGTGTAAGTTTCATAATTAGATTAACTGAAATGAAAGGATTATGACACTCAGCTGTATTCATAATGAGATGTTTAAGTAATGGTAACAATGTGGTTACATGACTCCCTACCTCTATGATGGCATACAAAATATTACTGTTAGTTGGAAAGATCTATAATAAGCAATACTTAAATACCACTAGGTTCTTTTTTTGATTTTCTATGTTATCTATATATTATTGTTATGATATAAGCATACAATTTTGTGAGCAAGCAAGAAAGTATATTTTCTTAATTCTCTTCTATTTAGAATTTTATCACTTACATAATTTCTTATCATTATGCTATACTACATGTCAATTCCACATGTTTCTTTCTGATGATTATATATGACCTGTTATGGCCAATTTAGTTGAATGTTGCACACAAGTGACAAGTGTGGGAAGTTTATTTCTAAGATGGCAGACAACACGAGAGAAAAGATCACAAAAACTAAAATCTTTGCCAATGGCAGGGGCCATTGTAACCAAGGTAATGTGGGATGTTATCAAATTAGTTTTGAAAGATTTTTGTAATCTTCTTGTTGAGTATGTTAAGAAGACTGTAATTCTAATATCAGAGAGTCTTAAATCTTTCATAAAGATAGAGAAAATAGTATCAGAAGGTCAGTGTTGGAAATCTTTTCTCTCTTTTTTTAAATTCTTTATTTAAGTGGCTAACCTCGGCCTTGACCAGTTTTCTTGTTAGTCCACTTTCAATTCAGTGTTCAAACATTTACAAAGCAATTTGTAGATAGTAATGAAACATGGCATATTGATTAAATCATGGTCAAATCATAAATAAACATATTTGGACAATGGTTTTTCCCAATTTTTCGTACATAATTACAGATATTCACGGACCTTTACCTAACATAAAGAAATATACCATTACAGTTTATAATATCACAGCCTTTGTATTGTTACACAAACAGTTGTAAAAGCTGGTTAGTTGTCAGTCAAATGAGGTTTAGAGCTCATTGTTTTTGCTCTTTCTTAAACTTTTCATAGTTATCGATTTTTCGTGAGGGGACATTCAATCTGTTCCATTTGATTGAGCCATAGTAGAATATATTCTTTTTAACTAGTTCACATTTTGGTTTTAATGTTTAAATAAGATTGCATCATGAGCCCTGGTACAGATTTCTCTGTTGTCTGTTCGAGAAGTATTAGATTTTTGTTTAAACATAAAATTCAGAACATGAATATTTCTTCTGTCAGTTAAATAGGGTACATTTGCAAAAATATACAGTTCATGTATATTCAAAAGAACATGATTTACATTTATACAAATTTTCAGCCTTCTATTTTGGAGTCTTTGTAGTTTATCCAGGAGATTTATATTGGCATTATGGTAAAAAACGTCTCCATAATCCAAGTAGGGTAGTATCATGGTTTTATAAATGGTTAAGCAGCATGTGTATTAATAAATTTCCGTATTTTGCACAAAAGATTAATTTTGTAAGCCACTGCTTTAATAGTGTACCTTATATAAGGTTTAAAGGACAATGAATTATCTATGATAACTCCTAGATATTTATATTGATGCATAAAATCAAGAACTTCAGTTCCAATATGGATAGGGTTGGGATTACAGTTTTTAACTTTGTGTTTACAACCCATAACCATCACCTCAGTCTTTTTAATATTAATTGATAGTCTATTACTAGCACACCAGTCAACCAGGTTCATTAGTGTTTCGCTGTGCCAGTAAGACAGTTTCAGCTGAGGAAAGTAGCACAGTGTCATCAGCATACATATACATTTCGCACATATTAATAATACTGTACAGATCATTTAAATAAAGTAAAGATAACCGCGGTCATAAGACTGAACCTTGGGGAACGCCACACTTAACAGTTTCATACCTTGAAAATGTGTTATTAAGAATAATTCTTTGTTGTCGTTGCCATAGATAATTTTCTAACCAGCTGGCTGGTTTGTTCTGGATTCCTAAATAGTTTAGTTTCTTAATGAGTATTTGATGTGAAACAGTGTTGAATGCCTTTGAAAAGTCTATGAAGGTTGCACATGTTATCTTAGAAGAGTTTATTGCTTCATAGGTTTTATCTAAAAACATGGCTATAGAATTTGTAGTTGAATGGTTTTTCCGAAAGCCCCCCTGGTTTTTTGTCAAGATATCATGTTGTTCAATGAAAGAATACCAATTGTTGTGTACAATCTTTTCAATTAATTTACCAGGTAGGGGTAGTAGTGAAATAGGTCTATAGTTATCACAATTATTGTTGTCACCATCCATGGGAATAAGTGAGCCTTGTGTCTTTTTCGAGATTTGCTGCGCAACAGCACATTATGTAAGTCGGGCACAGTCGGTGCCAGTCTTCCTGCGCCAAAATGATTAAATAGTCATAGTATGACTAACGCACCATTTGGTAATAACCCTACTTTGTACCCCTGTCCCGTATTGCATAAACCTAATTCACGCCCCAAATGCAGAGTCCCATTAACGCCAATAAAGCACAGTGCTCCCTTCCCTCAACACGTGCAAAGTTGAAGCACAGCTCAGCTATGTTTTATGGGCACTATGTAACTTTCCCTACTGTGCGCAGTGGTTAGCGCAAGTTAGACTGGTGCGCCTTTACTCACGCTCAGTCGGTGCAAAGTTTTTGCATAGGAGCACTGTGCCTCTTATATGACTTTAAATGATAAGCAGTCTATACCTCCAGTGGACCAGTGCCTCTTATGCTCATAGGTAGTCGCTCACAAAAAGCTCACAATTGGTTGACCAAAACATCCTGATAAATATACAGGTAATTACCTCTTCCCTGCAAGACTTACATAGTCTACTCACCATGATTTTATGGGAGAGAGAACCCATTTTCATTGGGGGCCTAGTATCAGTAATGACTGGAGATTTTAAATATTTTAAACAGCATGTGTTAGGATAAGACCTGATCTTTTACATGGTTTTGCTCACCAAAGCAAAATCTGATGTTATGCAGGATCAAATTACCTTTGTATTCTGCTAAATCCCAAGATCAGTTTTTTTGTGTTTTTTTTAAACGCTTTATTTTTCAACTGGTTACATTCTCAGACTAGTAGTCTCTTCTCCCTCGTGTACCAGCAATAGGGTTGGTTCAATGGTCACGGTATCAGGGATTAAGCGGGATAATAATACAATGCACGTTTATCAAATTAGACTTTGGTATGTTGAGAACATCACAATCTTATTCACAGATCACAATCAAAAGAGCGAAAAACTCGTGTGGGGTTAGAAGCTAATTAAAAATGGATTTAGATGAAATGAAATGAAATGAGATGAGATGGGGGTGAGACAAAAGTATCAGCACAAAACATTTATAGGTACAAAATTTTGGTAGTGTGCGTACATGACCTTAACTACCATCCCGTATTAATTGACTGTTGTCGGGGGACGTAGCCGTAACACAAACAATTGTCACATAGTAATTCAAAACTCTTTGTAGATTAGAGACATAAAAGTTAAAGTTTACAGGCTCGCATAATTCACATAAACTAAGCGTCATTTTCCAGTTCCCCACGCTTGTAACCTGCCAAATTCTGCAAAGGTTTAACCTGGGGAAAACACAATTCACTAGCTACGGAGCACACACTAGCACAATTTGAAAACAATCACAGTGTCTGGTATGTAGAATATCACATACAGTTAAGTGCTAAACAATTTATATGGGAAAGACAGTTTGTAATGTTTGATTATTAATCATTGATATAACCTCCTTTTTAAAAAGTCTCTTGTCTTCAGTTTGTCTCAGATAGAGTGGTAGTGTGTTCCAGATTTGAGACCCAAGATAAACTGGGGTCTTTTTAATAAAAGTGTTTATTGGTTTTGGTAGCTTAACACTCAAGCCATCATGTTGTCGGGTTCTACCATCATTTGAATAAAGTGAGAATCTTCCACTTTCCACTCTATTCTTGATACAAGTTAATAATTGGATTATACGTCGATTATCAACAAGTTTAATATTTGCTAGTGCGTGTAGGTCATTAGCATGAACATCCGTGGGGTTTACAACCTCGTAAGTAGTGCGTAGAACATGGTTGGCTGGTTTAATGACAGTCTGTCTTGTCTAAAAAGGTTATAACCATCTATATGGAGCAGCACATCATCGAGACTAGGTTACAGCCATGTCTCAGAGACTCCCAAAAAATCAAGGTTGCTGGCTTCTAGATTATTTTTGAAAACTTCCCATTTACTCCAGATACTTCGAACGTTCCAGAAGCCTAGCTTAATAGCTTTAGCATTAAGATGATTGATCATTTACGAGTGAAATCATGGTGATTTGACGGTGTCAACATGTGCATAGTACTACAATATACATGCAAGGGATATGAACATGGGGTGAATAATGATGTAGACAAGGATGAATAATATAGACCTATCCTGCATTTGAATGCTGGGGTCAAACACAATAACGGAATAGTCATCTTGGAAATTCAGATTCAGTCTACTGAGGTTCACAGTGAGAGACTAAAACATGAATGATGTTTCATTTGCTTAAAATTTAAAATTTAAGATGTTGTACTTATGGATAATGAACAATCTAAGACTCCTGGCTAGCTAGCCAAATAGCGTTGCTGGTAGTTCTATCTGCATGATAGAAGGACAGGGTACATACTATACTCTTGGATATAAGTATTGAAGACAATCTAGCTTCCTTGAGTAGTTTATAGCATCAGTAATTAATCTACCCGAGATCAATCAATATTTTGAATCACAGGAATAGGCGGTCAATACAGTTATTAGTTACTAGGGAACGATCCAGTTCTCTTGAATATAAATAAATAATAGAAAACGTTCAAGTTTACTGTAATAGTTTGCAGCACCAGTAGATAGTAATTAGCGCGAGATCAGTCATTATAATCACAGGATGTACGGTCGCTATTTCTGTTTCACCTGAGTTTTGGTCGTTTGAAGACTTGAGTAGGTTTATATTTTCCTGAGGTTAAGCACCGCGGACCAGTGAGAAAAAACTAATATTGTTAACGAAAGTTAGTATAGGCTTAAAAAGTGTGTTCTTAGGTGGGAGCAGGTTCTGCAAAAGCTGCAAAGGAATCCTGTCCAATACTTATATCAAATAGAGAAAAGGTTAGTTTTTCTCACTGGATTTACATAAAGAGAAACTGTTAGAACAAGGGTACGATACTAGTTAGCTGCTCATGATTTAAGTGCACTTCCAAGCGGCAGTGATGATGGTGGTTGCCCAGCCTTTGAGTAGGTTTGACGTCGGATGAAGTCCATCTGTTAGTAGATCGTTGTAGTGTACGTGATGGTTTGGCCCGCGGGTCCGGTGGACTTGGCAGCCTGTCCAGATGGTGGGTACACTGTTTTTCTGATTCATAGTGGAAATAAAGCCGTTAATTAAAGGTATTGTGGTATTCAGGATGTCCTGGTGGTTTGGGTCAGAGTCGGCACACCACGGTTAACGATGTAACTCCATACCTGTGAGGTGGAAAAGCGTGTCAAGAAGTGTATGTCTTACTCCACCATTAACCCTAAAACAGCAAGGTATCATTATACCACTCATAGTAGTGGGCGTGTTAGGTAATATTTTCGCGCCTACCTCAAAGTTTCCCTACCCCTTCTGGCGTGTATATAAGTGTAAGTCCGGGCGTGTTAACTATATTGTGTCACAAGAGTCCCGTTAGCTCATAGTTCTGTTTACACACCCAACTTTGTCGGCGTGTTAATGGTCTCTGGAACCCCCTCAGATTTATCAAAGTTTGTATAATTGAACTACAAATAGGCTATAAGGGATTATGAAAAATGACTTTACAGTACCATCTCAGTTTTACATTGAACATCCTAAATTTCCCTGGAACCCCCACAGATTTCCGGGCTGGGTACACCCCTGTAAATTATTTTAATAAAATTTATTGCATTGCATTGCAGTAGGTGCTGCTTTAACAAATTTGTTAACGTCGCATCTACAACTCCAGGGTTTCAAATATGCTATAGATGCAGGCGTAACCCCCCCTTTATAACATATAAAAAAGGAATGAAAAAGGTGTGCGAGTGTAACGGTGACACTGGGGGATATAGGACGTGTGCTAGGCCAGCCTAGCTGAATTTAGCGGGATTCGAACAAGCTAGTTGCTCCGATTAGTACAGACTGTCTGCGCAGCCCAGTGTCGCGGCTCGCCGATAAGGAACTCCGGAGGGGGCCTTTTAAACAAGTAGCCTACAAGGGCTGATGCAATGTCATGGCATACTACTGAGTTTGCTGACCTAATAAGAATAGATGAGGCTGAAGCGCAGAAGGAGTATAGTGTACACCGGCTAGGGTAAAACAGGGTTGTATCGCACACATTGGTATATCATTAGCACATTTTGTTTTAATAGCCCTTACATATAGAAAAAGAAATAAAATCACAAATAATTGATAATAATTAATGAAATGCATCAAAACAGCTAGTCTAAAGCGTGATTTAACTTTATAACCTCTATGATTACTTAATAATGAAACAATTTTTTTTCCTATTATGCTGGGTGCGCCCCTATTTTAGGAATTATCATGAAATGAAAGTAATATTTTGGAGAAATCTTATGACATATCATATCAATAATGGTTTTCCATCCCATCAAACAAAGTGCACATGGTCTACAATGAAAATGATAACATTCAATAACCTTGACTCCACATAAAACTATTATTTTTTGAGATTTTAATTTTTTACCCTTATTTAACTCTCAACATAATACATGATAAATGCGCGATATTAGCCTGATGGGCCTTGCCCCCCTCCCCCCTCCCCTGTTAAATCATGTTTAAAAAGGGGCCCCCCTCCCCTGTAGATTCATGTTTTTGCTCCCCGCCCCCTCTACAAATTCCTGGATCCGCCCCTGCATCCCCCCGGACTGGTCCGTGGGCCATCCTGTCATTTTAACACCTTTATTACAAATAAAACTTCCGAAAAAATGGAAAATTTGGAGTGGTAGGGGGTAATCGTGTGCATCAAGTTCGATTAGCTCCTACCACCCAGGTCTGGCGAACTCATCTGTGCCACACAGTTCATTGCATTTCATCGTAGGTTGCACAACCAGACCCAATTATCTATAGAGTTTGTGCCATATATATACCGTGGGTGTAATCGGGGCAACGAGAAAGGTGTGTATACCAAAAAGAGACATGTAGTTTCGGTCGTTGTGTTTTAGTGGGTTTTCCGAATTGGAAAACAAGCAATAAAACAAGTTATTAATTTTGATCGCCCTCAATTGTCACTTATCTGTCTCTTTCGGCGGAAAGGCAAGTTAATCAACTTCAATTTACAGTTCAGTTTCCGCAACGTAGTTTCGACGTATTTGGTCCTGCGAACCAGAAGGACCTTTAGACGGCTTTCGCTGGTTTCCGACGTCATCGTATTATTCGACCCGGTGGATCTTTGGGTACCAGCTAACTTGGTCGGACCCCGTTTTGAGTCCCCTTCATGCCCTATGTTGTTCGTTCATTTCAATTCTTACAATGACGATCATCAGGGTTTTTGCAGACGAGAGGGCCATGGACCTGCAGGCTCAGGTGGACAAGCTGAACCTTTCGGACTCGCAGATAGACGTGTCACACTTGCTGGATGCAATGGTAAATAACCTGGTTTCACTAGCGTGGATCCATGCAACCACCCGCCCTCACGATCTAGTAGTAGTTATGGGAGGTCCGTTTGATTTCCTTCTTTGGAACAACATTGCCAAGAAGTATCACTTCATACAGGAGTCCGCCGATGAGGCTGTTGACCGTATCCTGGGACATTTAAACGACGCCGACATTGCCTTCCACAGGAACTTCCCGACAGCAAACATCTTGTTCACGGACTTTACCGGGTGTAACCTGAGCCATAGTCCGTTCGTCCAAGACACAGACCCACAACACCAGAGAACTCTTAATGCCGCCATTATAAAACTGAATCAGGAGATCACAGCCATCAACAAACGCAACTGGCTACCGTCCTTGTTCCTAGGAAAATGGGTTCACAAACTGAGGCGTACCAAACGTGGGCGGAGCCACTTTTGGTCTCACAGGTACCAGCTGCTAGCTGACGGCTTCCGTCCTAGTCCCCAACTCTTGGAGAAGTGGGCTAAGCAACTTTCCCACTTGGGCCACCAATGCTCCTAAACACCCACACGCAAGAACTTTTTCTTCTTACTCACCTTTAACTTAATGTCTGAATAACCTAACATAAGCTTTTTGGAACATTACAGTGGCTGCTGGGCCTGGTAAATTCCTCCTTTTAAGCGTTGACTAGCTTGTGATTTAGACAGATAACTTATAGCCTCTGCTGGTATCTTGCAGACCTCCGGTTCTCCTAGTCAGTTCTAAAACTTTATATGGACCCTCTGATTACTGTTTGTTAAATCTAAAGATAGCTTAGGTACTGCAATTCAGTGGTTTTAAAATTTTCTTTCTACTCCAAATATTAAAAAAAGTTATGAGACTTTGAAATGTCGAATTTCAGGTGATTTTCGGACAGCCATTCCTATATAGTTCAATAGAAACATGTGTCTGAGGTGTGTCACATTGAGATTTTCTTGATTTCCTCATGTTTTTAATTGGCTGTAGCTATGATATAGTACTTCAATAAGGAGAAAATAATTATGGTATAGCATGAAAGACTTACTCAAATAGTTTATAGAAATCATGTACTTTTTATGATTTGATTAGTTTAACAAATTTAAGAGGTTGATGAAAATAACCCAAAATGCACTCGGTTTCCTACGGGTCATCATTTAACAGGTATTGTAGCACAAGTGCACTCAAGAACTGCAGCTTTACCATAGACCAGTACTAGTATAGGAAACCTCATAAACATGTTTCAGTCAACTGATTCCTTGAGCAGGGCTCACGCTGCCCAGTCGCCAAGTCGCCAATGGCGCTATATAGCCTCATTTGGCTACAAAAATCATGATTTCTCTGGCGACAGGAGAAGCTCAGTAATTTATTTTAGGAAATTTATTAATGACATCAAAATTTACTGAGTATTGCTCGCCGTTAAGTACATGTCATTATCTTGTTTTTAGTTGTGCCTCAGAAATTCTAGGCCAGTATGGTACATGACATAATGTAATATTGTAGCTTTCATTTGGCTCCTGGTATTAGAATTTGGTGGCAATAAACAGGTTCTGGCGATTTTTTGTGCTACAAAAATCAAATACCCAGCATGAGCCCTGCTTGAGAGTAAATACCGTTCTGTTCACATTCACGGGAAGATTTTGATCTCATACATTAGACAGACTAGGGGCTGGTTGAATAACTTTGCTATATACCGCGTCAATAAGTGTAAGTTTTCCCCCACCATTAACACCGAAAGTGCACAGTATCATAATCTGACTTATTGCACACGCAGTGTTTATTGTATTATTGCTACTATTTTACTACTACTTTCTAAGTTTCCCTACGCCTTCTGGCGTGTCAAGAAGTGTTGATCAGAGTGTGTTAACTATATTTTGCCACCAAAGTCCGTATAGCTCATAATACTGTTAACACCCTCAACTTTGGCGGCGTCTTAATGTGTCTACACTCCATGTAAGCACCAATTTAATGGGCGCGTCTTTCCGCGTCTTTCCGCAGTTCTCCTCACACTGGCCATATGCATGTGGTTCGACCTGAAAGATTGGTTTCCCCTAAATCTAGTAGAACAAAGGTTGGTTTGTGTGTAATCTCTGCACTTATGCAAATGGCGCTTGGTAGCACTCAGCAAAGCGAGTAGCTCATTCATCTTTCAACAGCCGAGCAAGGATGACCTCGACGTCTTGGAATATTACCCCGACTAAGGGCAAGCGCAGCCTAAGGCTTAAGCTCCGTGTAAGTTACATTTAAATCACCCCACTTCAATAGTTAAATCTCTTTTGCTAAAGATATTTAAAAGATAATTTGGACAATTAATAGTCTTATTTTTGGTACCGCCTACCAACCGCATCCCGTATCGTTGGGTAGGTTTTGTAGCGGCTCTCATTCATTTTTTCATTTTCCTTAACGTTCCGATCTATATTCAGCCAACCACAAGTCCCAAACTAGTTGATCGCGAACCAGTGGTCATCTCGGACGATGACGGTGAAAAGGGGGAAGAAAAGATGGTCATGGAACCGACGGTCATCTTGGATGATAATGGTCCAATTACTAACCATGATCAGCCCCCCCCCCCGGGAGCTCGACACGAACAGAAAGCCGAATCCAACCCGGTAACCAGTCCAAGGTGAGTCTGCCTTTACCCTAAATCAGTTAAACTTTGAGCCAAATGTCACATATGTATATATCTATTTACGGCTGTAAAACATTCCTTATAAATGCAAAAATTAATAACATTGATCAATTAACTATTAACGTTTCTTAATGTAAAAATTATAATCCCGAATGTGCTCCTCAATTCTTATAAATAAGTATAGGCACCCCCCCCCCTTCGTTTTGTAAAAATTCTCTGGATGCTTCTCCCTTGTTCTACCCCTTCGCTTCGTCTTTTTTACCTTCAGTTGCAACCTTGGCAATCAGTTGAACTCCCCAACCACTAATTGCAAGCGGCCGTATAAGACGTGCAATTTGACGGAGGACGAGGCAGAGAGTACCATTCTTGAGATTGGAGCCTTAGCAGAAAGACTTGTCCCCGGGGAGGGCAATTTTTTTCGCTACAAATTTTCGGCGTTATTTTTTATTCAAGCAAAAATTCAAATCTGTTAATAATTCCTAATCTTGTAAATCTTATCGAACCGTCAAACAATTATTATATCATATTCCTTTTATTTTATCGAGCGCATCTAACTCATATTATGTAATAAAAAAAGTTATTTACCCAAAACAAATTCCTATATCTTGTTCCGTCACCATATTTTAAACAATTCAAAATAACAACAAGTTACTGAAGAATGTTCTTTTATTCAAGTTTGAGTAATTCCCTTCAGTAGATCCCGAGATATTGAAAAGTTAAAATGACACTAAAATTGAGGCTGAAATCTCGGCAGGTGACAGAATACAGGGCCCAAACTGTCCAGATCCTATACCCGGTGCTGTCGTAGTACCTACACACAGCATGTCATGAATACTACATGTACACGTTGGTCACTCTGACTCATAGTCAATTTCCCCCGTCATCAGAAATCCATTGGCGTCAATGCCTTGGAAAAATCCACGTGCATACGACTGGGGGATTTCGAAGTCCTTTTCTTCAGCTATTACAGCTGCCGGCGCCTGCCCAGTCCGCAGCGCTTCACCCGTCAGGTTGTCAAAGTGCCGCTTAAGCCTTTCCTTGACATCGTCATTTCTGACAACCTCCTTTGTCTCTACTTCCTATAGAAGGAGAGTGTAGGTGTATAGGGTGTTTCTGATGTCCTGCAGGTTCATCACGAGAAGGCGCGCCCACTCGGTGTCCCGGTCATCCTCCAGCTCATTCTCTTCGGACTGGAGGGGGTCAGAAAAGGTGACACATCCCGAAGAAGTGCGCCGGCTGGTCGACGGGCAAGCCCCCCGGCAGTCATGGTGGTTGGTGGGGGCTAGTTGCCCGAGCATGGCCTCTAGCCGGTCGAAACGGTCGTCCAGTGATGTGAACTGAGCTTTTGTTGATTCCCTCACTGAGTCAATCAAGGCAGCGTTGATTGCCACTGTGCTCCTCTCCCTCTTCCTCTTAGGGATTTGAACAGAGAGGCCGTTATGCGGTTCAGTTTCCCCTTGGTTTGGGGTTGAAGGTGCGTTTGTAGACATGTTGATGAGTCGGGAGCTAGTTCAGTTCGTGTGTCGTAGGCGGTGGTCAGTGGCTAACTGACTAGCCCTCAGCCCCCAGTCCCCCCTGGGTTAGGGTCATCCTCCCACAACGGGGCCCGTCCCTCCCGCTCCCGGGGGGGGGGGGGGGGGGGGGGGCACTGACTCTTTGAAGGTTGTCCCCACTGCCAAACTTTTCATGACTTACCGCTCCTGAATTTTAGTTGACCGCCCCCTAATTTTGGGGACCACAGATCACCGCCCTCCAAAATACGAGTGTGTCAATACCAGAAAATATACATAAATAACCAAAATTGGTAAAGAAAACTTCTGATAATATTACAATAGCCATTTTTGGGTGAAATAAAGTAGTAATTAGGCTAATTACTAAATTATTGCCTCTATATTTTTCTCTGGATGCTGGTCAGGGCCCCCCTATTTTGCCTCAAAAGTCGTTGACTGCCCCTCAATTTTGAAGTTCACCACCCCTGCTTGGCAGGTCCGTTTTGCAGTGGGTACCTCCTCAAACCCAAGTTGCCCCCCCCCCCCCCCCCCCGGGCTCCCGCTCCTACACTACGTAGGTGACGGGAGCCGCACAGAGCCTGACCCCACCACACCCGTGAAGATGGGTTAGGGTAGACTAAGGGGTAGACTGACCCCGTCCGTTTCTAGTCCCACACATGTCTTCCAGTGGGAGTTGGCGAGGGTGGCCAAGCTACTTTGCCATTAGGCCTATATTAAAATAATATTTCTCAGTTGCGGTCCCATCAAGGGGGGTGGGGAGCCGTGCAGCCAATAGGGAGTTTCAGATACCACGACGTGCAGAAACCTATTATTCTATGTTAATCCTTTTTCTTATTCAAGTGTGTCTTAGTCACCTTCTGTAGTAAAAATGTCATTACAAACCCTCTTTTATCTGTGCTCAATAGCTTCGTAATTTCCAATCTGAAGTGTCAACACCTAAAAATTAAACTTGGTCAATATTATCCCATCCCAAATACATTTCTAAATCAACCCTTCTGTCTAGGTAGGTTACATATATAAACATGCCCGGAACCAAATGATTTGTTGTACAACGGTTTATTTTCGCTTGCAATTGATTATCAGATACAAATTTGTTTTACCAAAGGATCATATACAACCATCATGATCTGGCGCTATACCATGCATCAATATCCTTGTTCCATGGCCAATCATGAATAGTGTTTTCCTTCCCGATGCACCACTCACATAAGTAGTGTCGCGTCAGTATCTGTTGTGGCGTAAAATCCGTGCAATCCGCGTGGCAGCAATTTCCGCAGTTATGGCACCTCAAGTAGATCCTGAAATGTCAAGGCGGTATATTGATTAGGTGGATGTGTCCAACAAATACTTTACACAGTATGTCGGCCTTTTTTTTTAAATCAAGCTGTTGTAAGTGATGCCTCTACCTCTTCCTACATTTCAACCCTTTCAAATATAAACTTATGCCTTTCCCAATTTCTCCCAGACTATTTTAAACAGCCTACCTGTACAATTTTCCCAAGTACACCGACCGCGGCTGAAGGTCTTCGCCGTGCCAGTAAAAATCCTGCATCGCCCCTCTGAATTGCTGCTTCAAATAAGCCGCTTCCGTCTGAAAATTAGTACGTTTGAATGTATTAGACATCAAGCTGTAACAGTACTATACCATGCGTGGTTCTGGTAAAAATTCAAGTCGAGAGAGTTACTGAAAATTCCGACTCGGTAAATATGTAATAAATTAGTAGTTCCAATTATTTAGGTATTTACCTCTACAGTTAAATTTGCACATTTTTTCGCAAAGCAAAAAATCAGTCTCTCTATGGTCCCTTACTACTGTGTGAATGGGCAGCAGTGGAGGAGCTGCAGGCCGGACAGCATTACATAACCATCCCCGGGGTCTGCGACACACGGTAGACCGCGGAAGCGCTCACGTCATTTTGTGGGGAAACCCTGGTTCCCGAGTCCCAATGGTTCAAAACGGTGCCATGTCATTGTGGGCCCTCTTTGCACCATAGGGAATCGGTTGTAAACTTTAGGTTTTCTCAAAATATATTAACTTTTTACATATGAAACTCACAGATATATAAAGAAGGATGTAATAACACGCATGATCATAAGATAGTAAATATGCTTATTTCACACACTATCCGCTTTGGTTTTTTGCCCTGGTCTATTATCGGCACTCAGGGCACCGGGTGCCGGGAGTGACCACGGCCGTGGTGGGGGACCGGGGGCTAATTTGAACCACCCGTCGCGTGTCCAGCCCCCCATAACGCGGCACTTCTGTGGTGTTATACATAACCCAGTGACAGGCTTCCAAGGCCGGCCTGGAGCGGTCAGATACGACAAGAAAAAGGCGGGTAATATTAATTAGCGCAGTTTATCAGGCCAATCATACTTCTCAGGCTGTCCCGTATAACTATTCTCACCAACGTTACCTATGTCATTTGTGCATGGAACACCCATTGTCACCTTACACAGTACCCCCCCGTCCTGGACACTGGTCCTGGACCCTAACTGAGCGGCCCTCTATATCCTATAGTAAAACCAACTGTCAAACTCTCTACTTTCTTTATAAAGAGCTGCTCAGACTAACAAATTCATATACATGTAGGGGATGATATATCACAAAACATGGTATACTTTAGAAACACTGAACTTTCATCATAACAGATAAATCAGTTTATCAAAGCGAGGGGTTGGGCCCACGTCCCGACCCAGGTCTTATTGTCGCATCTTCTCAAGTCAAGGCCCTGTCGCCGCTGCTGCTCTACCAGTGGTAGGGGGGGGGGGGTTGCTAACGTTTTCCTATACGTTAGCCCCAACCTGCTCAAGTCTTGAGTACGTTAGTTTGGCTATTTTGGATTTCTGACCATCTTATCATGAGCTTTTGATGGTCAGCTTCCTGACTGGGATATGTACATTCTTTTTGTCATAAGACTCGAATGGCTCTAACGTCATTTTGGCGGGAAACCCTTGGTTCACGCTGTCTCTGGTTCCATGCAGAGCCATGTGGTTCCTCTATAAACCATAGAAGAACCAGCTGTCAAACTCAATAACTCCCTTTTCACACATTGATATTGTGGATAGCATATAAATGAACCTCATACCTTTAAATATAGGAAGAAATTATAATAAAAGGGTAAATAACGGAAATATGACGCTCGTTTACACCCCTAAACTCTGTTGTCAGGGGTCCCCCCAGGCCAGGCCGGTCAGTGGGCCCGACTGGGGGGTCAGTGGCCGGCCCTGGTAATGAGAGCCGGCCACCGAGTATGGAACCACCCGCCATGAGCGGCCCCTCTGTGACGTTAGCCTACTGGGGTCTAATAACTCTTACGAACCTGTGATGGGTGCCCATTACAGAAGCAGCACGTCCACTCTGTGTCTGAGATGCAGTGCGGGTGTATGTTGGCGAGGTCCATTTCCTCGTTGTCGTCGTTCTTTTCGTGGTAGTCCGCCCTTGAAAAAAAAAACAATTATCAGAACTGGGTCAATATTGTCCATATATTTTACGTCCATCAGAAAAAATCGAATAAATTTGTGGTTGACACTCCGCATGTGGACATTCTCTTAGACTTTGCCAGCTATATATTACTGAACATAGAGAATCATCGGCGATCTCCATAATTTTTCACAAACTAACCGGTTATGCCTTCCACAATATATAGATTATAACTAAATTCTACCATGTTAAAGTAAAGTCCTTTTCTTAAGTGTAAATTACCCGGGCATGATTTGGGTTACTACATTCAACTATTATACATGCACTTTTTATTACCGTCATTTATTTTACCATTGGATGTTTTGTAAAATGTCTAGAACAGTACTAGTATTAACATTTGAAACCTACTTCGGCGTGCACAGCATCGTTTCCGTCGAATTGGTTTCCCCGTCCTGACCATGTGGTGTGGAGGGGTGGGTCTCCTCTTCCTCCTCCTCATGCAGCACCTCAGCGCTGGAATGAGAGAAAAAAACACTATAAATTAAAAGGTTCCCAATTGTTTACATGCGGGTCCATTTAGAAAAGGGATAACATGGATCACCTGTTCCGCGTCGAGCAGCCGGCTTCATGACCATGACTGACCTGTTTACAAACACTCCACCTCCAGTCCCTTGAGGGGTAATCCCCGCCTCCAACTCATCCAACTTATTCGCCCCCATAACCTGAAGAACATTTATTTTACTGAAGCAACGCACTGACCCACCTGGTTTGACGATCTTGTGACATCTTCTGGAAGATCGGGAAGAAGAAAGGGAAGATTATACGTTGCAGCGTTGATGATCCACTGTCTCTTGCAGTCCTATGCCTGTAGACTGGACCCGCGTCCCAATCATGTGGGCCGGAGAGAGGGCGGCATTATATAACCTGTCCCTGAGTCGGCCGGAATGAAGGTAGGCTGGTGCCCGCCCATGTCCGCCCATGTCCCGCTCAGCTCCGACTAAGGGGCAGGTATTGAGAGGCAATCTAGGTCAGCCGAGCGGTCTGAGTGAGCGGTGTCACCTATTACATAATGGCTCAGGGGGGCCACTGTCAAACTTCCGCCCCCACTTTTCATGACTTACCGCTCATGAATTTTAGTTGACCCCAGATCACTGCCCTCCAAAATAACGAGGGCAGTTTCATTAGCCACCTCTTTTGACCAATATTATAAAGCGAAAGTTAGTACTTTATTCAGTGTATCGATGTATTATTTTTAAAACTGATTCAGACCTATACATGCTTGATGAAATTGTCTTCCAACACCTCATCTGATCCTAATTATGTTGATGTATGAATATTATTAAAATTGACAAGGTCTGTTTAAAGATATCAAAATATGTGATCCAAATTAATGTACATATCATTCATGGAAGAATATACATTTTCAATAGTGGCCTACCATATTAGGTCTCATGCATATGGTTTGATATAGTTTTAGTTAGTGATGAACCTAGATATTATTATTTCAAAAGGTACCATAGATATCAGATATTGCTATTGCTAAGATATAATTTTTTTTATTTTGACACATGAGCTAGTTAATTCTAAATCTGTTCCATGGTATAGGAGAGCATCAGTAAACGACGGAAACAAGTTTTATGAATGCACGTTGACCTAGGTAAAACACTACAATACTTATTATATAATATTTATTATACAATATTGTTTGGACTCGCAAATGCGAGTGTGGCGAGCGGCTAGCACGAGCCCAGCGCCGGGCATTGTAAACAATTCAAAAAAACAACACGTTACTGAAGAATGTTCTTTTATTTACGAAAATCAACTCCTTCTACGTCACACCAAACCAAACATCGTTGGCGATATGAGGAATCCCCATTTGGTAAACAACCCGGTCCGAACCTAGGAAATTAACTTTCCTTGAAATAAGTTGGGTAATATAAATAAATACCTCCCCCCCCCAAGGAACACCCAGCTAGCCTCATTTTCCACAATATTGGAGGTGGTTATACTCTTTCTTAACGTTGGTCACTCATGGTCCCCTGTTAACAGAAAAATCCAGACGACTTGGGGATTTCCAAGTCATTTTCTCCAGCTATTCGAGGTGCCGGCTCATTTCCTTCGGAATGGAGGGGGTCAGAAAAGGTGACATGTTTCTGTACACTGCCCGCTGTCCCACATCCCGAAGAAGTGCGCCGGCTGGTTGACGGGCAAGATTGTTCTCGTGTCTCCCCCCGGCAGCCTTGGTGGTTGGCCTCAACGATTCGGGCTCCTTCCTGCAATGCATACAACCATGCAAATTTGCTGATTTCACAGAATATACAATCCATATCGGTTCGGTATTGGTTACATGTTAGTTTAGTCAACTTTTGTAGTTCTAAAAACATTGCATTTATACGCCCAATCACCGTCCAGACTTCTATATTATTAATCACATACACAATCGACCCGTCTGATGATCGGTCTGGTTATAGCTTAATAAACACTTTTACGTACGGTACAAGCTAAGGTTGCCCTTTTTAATTTGTCCATCCATTTTCTTCCTCACCTTTTCTATATACTCGTAGGATGAGGTATACCTAGTCGAGAGTCCACTAAGGGAGGGTCCAAGGAACCCCAAGCGCGCCGCTACGTCGACATGACGCGCTGTAACTGGCTTTGCCATCACTCCCAACTTCTCATTGGCCTTGTACCGGATGTAAAACTCCGTCAACGTGTCCAGGTGTTTCCTCACTTCGTCGGCTAAAAATTTAAAATAAAAACACTAATTAGATATTCATGTCATGTTACATTTTAGGGTCCGCTCCAGAGGGCCCATGCCTTTCCCCCATTTAAAAAGTGTTGATCCCCCATGGCCAGTGGGTTTCGCACGTGCCGATTGTTATAATTTTTGTTATATTTGAAATCAAGAGAAATGATCATAATTTACTTCTGTTTTCTTTTATGGAATTGTTTTCAGTAATTGAAGAAATAACTGGGTTTTTGACTATCTAGGTCAAGAAATAATTAATATATTGAGACAATAAGTTTTTACATTTTCAAAACCCATATTACCCACCGCCGGGAAAATGGGCACCCCCTATTTTAATATATAGTAATTTCCTGAAAAGGAATGGTCTATGGCAATGATTTTTGGTTCCCCACATTGTGATATGAGTTTGCAGGACTTATATCTGATAGAAATATGAAATATTGGGGGTGCCCATATTACCTGCTATGCCCATATTACCCGACCTTACCCTACAGCCTAATTTCGGAGTTTACTTACCCGGCGCCCCAACTTCTTTTCCTATCTTTGTGTACGTTTCCCAATTCTGGTGTGGAGTAGTTGTTCCGTATGTGCTCCTCTCGTATAGGCTAGAGTGCAATCCGAACCAGTCGATGAGCAGGTCCTCCTGGTACATTGTCCAGGTGTAAGAGCGAACGGACAGCGACGACTTATTGCACGCTATGTTGTTTGTGTATGAGCAAGGAGAGTAGAATGAGTGGGTCCAGTTAGGTGGTCGCATGTCCCATCCAGCCATTATATAATTTAGGGTCATCCGCCCACAACAGGGCCCTCCCGGGGGGGGTGGGGGGGACTCTTTGAAGGTTACTCCCCTTCTTAATAATGGCGTCCCATCAATGGGGGTGGGGAGCCGTACAGCCAATAGGGAGTTTCATATCCCACAACGTATCTTGATACGTCAAGGTATCTCAAATCTACAGAATGATTTTTAAGGGTAATTGTGCAACATTCGGTGATTATAATTAAATCAGGATGTATGATTGAGGCTTACTAGTACACGGATACAAAAGATATTTTTGAAATACTTTCTAACGGCTATCATAAAACATACCAGTCTATGATACCAGTCGATATAGCTAGGACATTGATAAACGTTGAGACAACGTTGAATATAGGTTGATTGGTTTTGTTAGGTTGCAACCTAAGTGCAACATGTTGCATCAATGTTCATTATCAACGTCCCTTCAATTTACAAATTCAATGTTCAATTTACATTGAAGCAATGTCATTTCAATTTAAAATTAAATACAACCAAAACCTAACGTTGATTCATTTTGCCCAGTAATGCGTAAACATCCGCGACTGGGGCCCGCGTTAGCTAGTTCATCCTTGGAGGACCTGAAACTCCTTATAGCCCCCACCCCACCAACCCCACTCCCATCGAAAACACAACCCCGATGGCCCTTCCCAGGCCTAGCTAGATACCGGTGATTCCCCGCCAATTATTTTGGAACATGAAGTCGATAAAATGGCAGTTTAAGTAGTTATGCCTTTTAACTTATCTCGAGCTCTTTGGTCTGTGAACAAAATCTTTGAACTAGAGATTATATAAAACCAGTGTATCTTTTGCATCCGCTGATTCCTTATTGTGTTTCGATAATATGTGTTTTAATTGCGCTATTTATAGCGTGTGAACGTAAGTGTGTGAGATAAAGAGTGTTGTTTTCCGCTAATTAACTAAGTTCTCACGCTCGCATCGCGCTAGCTTCTAGCTGACGTCGTACGTCATGACGTCAGATATCAGAATACGTCGACGTCTTGGACAAACAGATAAGCGGAATTTCAATCATCGGGCCCAGAAGGCTCTAGAGCACACTCACGGAAACACCGTACCGTACTTCCAGCTGGATCAGACCCCGGATCAGACCTCAGTGTCCTCCGACCCTACTGGTACCTTAGGATTACAGCAAGGATAATAGTAGCTGATAATATGGCACAAAGAGCCGGGCATCAACAGTAAGTCTTTATTTGTTAGTTATGTTCCCTATTTTCCCAAGAACAAGGGTTTATAATATATAGAAACCTGTTGTGTTTTCGATGGTTTTTAGTTGGCCGTTTGGGCAAAGAGATGATCTGGCGGAGGCAGTGGCTGATTTAGAGGGGGTTGCGCGGGTGCCTTTTTGGGACCAATTTTACATTTTTTTAAATTTAAAACTCGTCCAAAAGGTATTTAAGAAGCAAACACTTCCAATAGCGCGCACCCCCGTCTTTTCGACACTTATTACAGACATGTCCACTCTAGATCTGGATATTCCGTGAGTCTCCCGATCTCCCCTAGCGCAAAATCGACCTGCCCCCCCCCCCCCTCCTCCTCCACTGGATCCGCCCCTGGACAATGCAAGGACGGGAAGGTCGGGGAATGTCTCAGGCTACTTGGCCGGCCTAGGTGGCCCTGCCCCTTATATACCCCTCCTTGCATGGTTTTATGACCCTTAAAGTACCATTTTAAATAATTTACACGATAAAGTTAATGTTTTGTCATTTAGCATCTTTTTGTAGTTTAGCACGATAAGAAGTCGCTAAGTGACAAATTAATGTTTTGTCACCTACATTAGAAACAATTTTGCAGCTTAGCAGCTTGTACATGTGCAACCGCTATGACATAAAAAATGGTCCTAAGTGACAAAGTTTTGCCCTAAGTGACAAAGTTTTGTCCTAAGTGACAAAGTTCTGTTTGTAGGATAGCGTCTTAACATGCTCTATACGAAATGGCCATGTCGCATGTGATTGTATTTTTTAAAGCCCCTGTCCCCTGTGAAAGTTAAGAAAATGGTAATGTCATGTGTCACTAAATTGCGATGTCGCATGTCGAAATTAATGAAAAAATGGCCGTGTCGCTGTGTCTAATTTAAGAAGTAGCCATGTCGCGCTGTCGATTTTAAGGGTCTATATATCCATAGGAGGGGGATTTGAGTACAGGTGTACCCAGTGGCGGATTTAAGGGGGGGGGGGGGCGCGCGGGGGCGCGCGCCCCCCCTTTTTTGGCCAAATTTAGATTTTTTTAATGTAAAATTCGGCTAAAAAGTAGTTTAAAAAAAATTTCCCAATAACGCGCTCCCCCTTTTCAAATTCCTGGATCCGCCACTGGTACCTGCTTATTCCATATTCGAAAAATAGGCCTACTAGTACATGTTTGAAGTTACTCTTCTGCTGGACCGGAGCTGTTTACTATTGATAGACATGAAATGACCTTAAGCATCACTATTCAATTTTCAGAGGCCTCGTGTACAGCCAGCAGGTTGGGCCGGGGATAGTTTTTCTCGTCCTCAGCGGGCCAGCCCCACGCTTGCAGTGAGTAGTCTCCTTGGTCTAATATATAGTTATAACACTCCATCATTTATCTAAATATAACTTCGAATTCCATAAATTAGTATTAGAATCAATTCTGATCCATTCATTTCATTTTTTTTTTTTCCCTTGTAACAAGGTAACGCCATGTTACCTCACCCTTAAGCTTATTATATATACTCTGCATAATTAAAAGTCAGTGGACATATAAATATCTTCGTCCAAATTTCCCATGAACAACCGTCACTTTACGAGCTTACATGCTTATTTAGAAGCGAAGCAAAGGCCGGTAGCAAAGGCAACAGGGTTAGGTTTAGGGTTAGGGTTAGGGTTAGGGTTATATCCTTATTTCGAAGGAAAGCAAAGGCAATATTTTTTAATTTTGTAAATTTGTATTTTTTCTCTTAGGGTGGTACGACCGACCGCAGGGGCCGAGGTGGTCATGCTGTTGCTACCCCAGCTGCCACCGCCGCCCCAGCCCCAGGGACCGTCCCCGGTACCACCACCGTCGCCCCCGCCGCCGCCGCCGCCGCCCCACCCCCAGCTGCCGCCGCCGCCCCACCCCCAGCTGCCGCCGCCGCCCCACCCCCAGCTGCCGCCGCCGCCCCATCCCCAGCTGCCGCCGCCGCCCCAGCCCCAGGCACCGTCACCGTCACCACCACCGTCACCACGTCCGTCACCACCACCACCACCACCGCCACCACCGCCGAGCCCTGCGTCTGTTTACTCTCTCTGGTCCGACTCAGGGTCCGACTCAAATAGCTAGACCAGAGAGTCGGGCCAGAGAGAGTAAAGTTCTTTGTTTTTTTTGAACCACACTCTTTTAACAAAGTTCTCGGTGTAGGTAATATATATGTACAATATTTGTAACTCAGCAAATATAACACTCATTTATCATCTACTGTTAATGAGTAAGGGATATTGTCTATGTTAAGAATTTATCCCGGTTTATATTATTATAAAAATTAAATATATTATGTCACTTGAACAAGTCAAGTAGTTATACAAAACGAGTAAGCAGGACTATGTTAAGCCTGCCTATCTCAGGTGTTAGAGTCACGTTACATATTCCTCAATCCATATCTTTACCATGGTTTTGAATTGTTGTAGACTTTCAGCTTGATATATGTGCATGGCCAATTGGTTCCATGCCAACGCCCCTATGTAATAGGGACTCTTACGATATAATTGTAAAACCACTTTATCTAAATGGAATTTCAGGGCAATAGTACCTCGTGTTACCCTTGTTGGTTTAACTTTCCATGCAATATTTGTTAATCCTCGTCTCCATGGCTAGACCTTACACGTGTGTGTGTGTGGGGGGGGGGTCAAGGGGGACAGGGGTCAAGGGGGACAGGGAATGGGGGGCAAGGGCAAGAGGGGAGAGAAGGTGTTTTTTTTGTACATTTTGTAAATAGTTTAGTTTAGTTTAGCTTAGTTTCTTAATTTATAGTATTATACATAGTTTGTTGTTTTTTTGTTTGAGTTGTTGTTTTTTATGGGTTTTTTGGTCTGGGGATGGGGGCAAGCAGGACAGGGAAGGGGGAGGGGGCAAGAGGGGGAGAGAAGGGGATCGGGTGGAGGGGAGGGGAGGGGGGTGGGGGTATGGAACGGGTGGGGGGGATAGGGGGGAGGGGGGCAATTAACCACATCCTCCTGTCCCCCTGATGGGATGGGAGGGTTGGGAGGGGACGGGGTTGAAGGGGTAAGGTGTGAGGTCAGGTGGTAAGTGGTGAAAAGGGTGACTGGGTGGGGCAGGTGGGAATGGGAATGGGAATTGGGATATATCTGGCCATGGGTTCTAGTGGGGGTTAGGGTTAGGGTTAGGAGCGTTAATACTTGGGGGCTACCTTTGTACTAGTACTGGCGGGACCCGGACTGAACTGCTTCAGGAAGACTGGCCGTGCGGTGAACTACTCATCCCATGGCCCATAGCTATACACTTAACGTTCTTCAGGACACTCCAACACGCATTAATACCAACACCTAGCTACCTCCTGGTCTTCAAGGTTTTGACAGCGATGCGGAACCAGTCCTCGTACATTTACCGCTCCGACGACCGCAGACGCAATTAGGGCCGGTCTGTGGCGTCGGATCGGTAGCTGTGCGAGGTCTACCAACGGCAGCTGGAAATTACCGCTTGAATTCCCCAGACCGAATGGGCCTATCCTAACAAGTAAAAATCAGGGCTGTCAGAAAGCTCTCAGGACTGACAATACTTGGCATATAGTCGGCCCTGTTGGCCCACAGGCCAAAAAGTTAGTTGCCAACACTGTATACATAACATGTTGCAGGGAGAAATGCATCCATACCAACACCTACCTCCTGGTCTTCAAGGTTTTGAGAGCGATGCTGAACCAGTCCTCGTACATTTACCGGCCTGACGACCGCAGACGCAATTAGGGCCGGTCTGTGGCGTCGGGTCGGTAGCTGTGCGAGGTCTACCAACGGCAGCTGGAAATTACCGCTTGAATTCCCCAGACCGAATGGGCCTATCCTAACAAGTAAAAATCAGGGCTGTCAGAAAGCTCTCAGGACTGACAATACTTGGCATAGTCGGCCCTGTTGGCCCACAGGCCAAAAAGTTGGTCGCCAACACTGTACACCTAACATGTCGCAGGGAGAAATGTGTTTAATCTGCAAAGAACAGTCTTGTACAGTGTCAGACCTAGTCCTATCATAAGTATACATGTGCACTGTGTTGTATTCGAAATTTTGGTTTTTCCTTATGTATTATTAGCTGGTGCATTTAGAGCTGATGTTTGTGTGCACGTGCACAGCACGTACGTGTATGGTGTGCAGGCGACTGGGCTATATCTATTACAATTTACATATATAGGTTGTCGTGTGCAGGTTGCAATTGAATTGTTGAGATGTTTACTAGTACTCGGTCTCTGGTACAGCTGGTACCTTCTTGTCATGCTATTTTACTTTTATGTAGCGCTGCTGATAATGTATCTAAAGACCGACAGAGGATCCAATTGGAAGTTTATTCCTAAATCATGGTAGTCGGCTAGAGTGATGTGATATTTATATTTACAAATAAGTATAGTAATCTTTTGAGATAGAAGTTACTTT
The DNA here is from genome assembly GCA_936440205.1 of Lepidonotus clava. Classification (NCBI taxonomy): domain Eukaryota; kingdom Metazoa; phylum Annelida; class Polychaeta; order Phyllodocida; family Polynoidae; genus Lepidonotus; species Lepidonotus clava. The sequence goes on from OW387138.1 coordinate 48,933,168, forward strand.
TTCCTCGTAATTTAACACCTTCAACCCTCTATTCCCAAAAATATTAGGTAGAAAATATCTGTAGACAACAAAAAGTAAGCTTTGAAATGCTGCAAACCTTTTTGAAATATTCCTTTTAGAAGCTAAGATATGGTTGTATGAAGTACCCTACCTCTTGTGTAACAGAAACACCCCAGTCCTGATTATCATATTACTTTCCATGCTATGGCAACTTGAACTTTACCATATTTAGTTAGGAAAAGAAGGCAAATCTAATTATAGAAAATGATAGAAATGTAATATCTTTTGATTCAGAAGGTTATTTTTCTACCTGTTTGAAGTATTAGGTGAACAATCATATCGATATTTTCTACATTATCCATGACAGATGTTCCATTGACCCTTAATATTCCTTTTTCATTAACCATGGTAAAGTGTGCTCTATTCTATTTCAATATTATATACATTCTAGTCAAGGAAAAAATCTTGTCATCAAGCTAGTCCTATTAGTCTTGTTAATTGTGGTTTTACGATAATAATGGAGTGATGATGTGAAACATTTTAAATGCCTTTATATTTGTAACCTATAGATTGTACCTAGATTGTACCGATATATTTTTAAAAAGTCAGTTTTACATTTAAACAACCCTGCTTAGCAGGCAGGGGTCAATAATAAGATCGAAGTGAAAACAAGAAGTGCAAAGTACTTTGGGGAACAGTTTATATAACGAATTGAACAAATTATGGCAAAATGGCTGAATGGCGGGGAGAAAATCTCTGGGCAGCTGGGGTGTTAGGCATCACCGCCCCAAAACCGATACGCAGGCTTCACTGCCCAGTCTGGGGCGCCGGGAGGAGGCTGTTGGTGTTCTGGTGCTGGGTCGCAGGTCGGCGAGCGCTCCACAGTTAATCGGACGGACTGCTGACGTGTGGTGGTGACAGAGTCCTCTTTGTCGTCTAGGTGCGCTTTAGAGGATCTGAGGGCGTCACTTTCCCACACCAGGGTTTTGATTAGGCGGCGGTATCGCCGGGAGTGTTCATCAAGGACGCGATCCTCATCACTTGTATAGTCTGGTGTGAGGACAGCCCTCATGGCCGACCTCCTATCCTCGTCCCACTCCTGATGAACAAGCTCGTCCAGTGCGACACGCCGTCTTTGTATCTTCTGCAAAGTTATTAAATATATAACATAGTTAAGACATACTTGGCCAACAACATCAAACGCAAAGAAGTTGTTTAGCATTGGATCTTACTTGCTGGAAATTAAATAGTGCAACTCAGTATTAACAAGCGTTGCAATATTAATTGGTCACTCTAATAGTAAGTGTAGGTTCAATTGTGAGATGGCAACTATAAGAAAAGTACATGCTTAATAGGATCGGGGCTTCACGAAATAATGCCTGCACGAGCGCCCATTCTCTTTCGACCAAAATTGATTTACCTGGGTTAAATGGTGACGGAGGTTGGCCTTTCTGTTTTTCTCCTCGATCTACCCGGCCCGCTCTCGCCTCGCCCTGGTTTGCTGAGTGTGGAAATACGTCTGGGTAGCGACTATATAAATAATGATTTGAAATCAGCTTACAATTCAAGCCACTACTTGAGAAAGGATATAAAGGGTTCTTACATGTTAAATCAAAGCACGGGAAAGGATAAAAACGTTCTATAGGAATGGTATAGGAAATATATATGAAATACTTTGACATTGTATGGAATTATTGTACCAGGTTATTAATTAGTGTGAAAGCGTATTAGCCCTAATTATAAGCTTTCTTCTTTGTGATACACACTCAGAGGTGTGAAAAAACTGTGATAGGACTTTTTATGAAGAGAGACTGCGACTGTCACATTTGTTGTGACCCTTTATATTTTGTAATACCAGTTATGTTGTCATACTTTACATTGTGACACTTTACATTTGTAACACTCAATGTATAAGATATTAGTTATACAGTTGCAATTTCCTATTTGTATAACATTATCTCCTCCGGGAGTGAGCCTTTATTAATAAATTATGGATTATACCTGTATTAACTCTCCAAGTCATCTTTCATTTAATAGACAATTATGGACACGCATATGCCAAGCGAGTAGTACAGTTACATCATAATTATAACATTGACATAGGTATATCAACACTTTTTCCGATAACCTGAATTTAGGTATTAAGATGACTAGGAGGAGCGTGATCCATCCACTCATGTACCTGTACAGGTAATTACTTAACAGGGAAACTTGCTACCGATCCGACTTACCTAATACCTCGGGTCTTGGGGCATCTTCGCCGGTGCTGACGTTATCAACCAAATCCTGGATAATCGCAGCGTTTTGAGGATGGTTCATCCCCGCCCTGAATGTAGGAATATAATCATATGTATTATAGTAATGAACGGCATGGCTTGGGGTGCACGTGCTATATCCCTACAATTAGATTACAATATTAAGGGAAAACAATATTAAGGTCTCCACTGTTCACATCGATCGTTATCACCTTACATGATCTTCTAATTCATGCACCTACCCAGCAGTAAGCGTGAAGCCAGCGTTTTCCCTGCACCTGCCCTTGTAAGCGGAACGAACAGAATACTAGAAACAACAAATAAAACCAAGCATTAAGCAGTGAATTGTAAATACATTTAAGATGGAATTCGATTACTTACTAAATGATATGTCGATAATTGATAAACCAAGACTATGTTTAATATGTACATTTTTATAATATAAGGAGCCGTTGAAACATATTTCGCAACTTACAGCTATAGCATTACTCGGCTTCGGTTCGTATGCCAAGGATGTTTGGGCAGGCGCAGGCTTGGCTTGCTGCATACTGGCGAACTTTTCGGCCCTTGCTCTTACCGCAGACGCTTCACACTCGACCTTTCGGCACTTCGCCTCCAGGCGATCCATCTTAGCCAACACATCGGCCATGGTTGGTTTTGAAATGGCGGAGGTGGATGAAGAGCCAGACGCTTCCAGCTTCTCGTCAAAAATATTTGTCACGTGAGACACATCCATGGGGAACAGGGAATGATCCGGAGACAGATCAAGATCTGTTATTTGCGCGCCACCCCATTTTGGGCTGCTGGTGATCATCATGCACGGGCTGATACTCGGGTTGGACAGGACAGAGTCAGGACAGTCATTTGATGCGTTCATGGTGGCAGCAGGTTTTCCAGTGATCTATAGCCATATGCCACGCCGTATTTATACATCCCAGGCTGGCTCTCCTGTGGACACATGATCTGGCGAAAGCGATCTTTTATCGATGAGGCAAGACTTTTACCATAAGTTGCGTATGTCCCAGGGGTTTCAGTGACACCATAAGTTACTATAAGTTACGTCCTAGGAGTATGAGCGACACCATGACCGCCGCCCTGTTTGAGGCCTGTTACGTCACGTGTCAAGAAGTGTTAAGACTACGTGGGCCGGCCCTGGTACTCCAATGAGGGACCTGACCAATAGCTAGCTGACATGCGCCGCCTAAAATGGCCAACAGCTGGACGCGGTCATCATCGACGCGTGTCCCGGTGTGAAACGCGACAGGTACTCCTATGAGGGACCCGACACAGAAGCTAGTTGAAATGCGCCGCCTCAGATGGCCAACAGCTGGACGCAGTCATCATAGACGCGTGTCCCGGCGTCAAACCTGTCATGTCCTGTCCCATGAGTTTCATTACTTATTCAACTGCCAATCCCTTGCCAAAGAGAGACCGATGTACATATCTCTTACTCACACATGCCTGTGACGTCAAAATGCCCTAACCATGGAAGCGCTCTTCTGAACTGAAAACCATGCAACATTATACAATTTGACAGAATTAATTTTGCAGCATTATGATGGCCAAATTCAGACAAGTACGTGGCCGAAAAGCTGGACCACAAAACAAAAAAAAATCTAAATCCTCTAAAAACAAAAGCATGCGCATGCGGCTCCATGCCAGAGAAGAGCGCAGGCCGGAAGCCTAAGAGAAAAGCATGAAATGCGCTAGCCTGCGATGCATCCCCTCCCCTGCTCAACCACCTCCGCTGTATAGGAATGGCAATATCCAGGGATGAATACTTTGTCTACAACTATGAGTAGTGCGGCAAGGTACACCTCTCGGGGCATAGAATCTCAGCTCTAAACTACTTAGTCGACATGTTAAAAGCATTTTAGTCTCAAGGTGCTACCTCAAAATAACTACCCTGGCCAAGCCATGTCACTATCCAATCCCCATCAAAGGGGATACTCTGGATAACCATTACACTTAAATTATTTTATGGTGCGGGAGGAGATTTCCAAAATAGCACCCCCCCCCCCCCTTTTTGAAAATTGATCTGTTTCATAGTCTTTAGTGTTATCATGGAGTAGCTAGCTGACTCTAGATCTAGATCTTTCTATTCTTAATCTGGGATTCCAAGTAACTATATATCGGCTAAACGATCTCTTTCCTTTGCCTCAATTAGGGCTGTGAATAAATTATTGTATTGTATTGTTGTATTGTAAGTCGTTAACGTTTGGTAGGAACCCCCCGTCTGCTTTGGGCTCGATGAAGAAATAGCATATAGGACTTGAATAATATTCGCCATCGCCATAAACAAGGCAGCAATACCTTTTTTTTTTAATAGGAAAATGAACCCTGAATTCTAATATCTATTGAATAAAATATCGTTCAGCCCGGCAGGTGCTTTGTCTTATAGAATGAGTCAAAATTCTTTGCTAATCAATAATTGTGAAGAAATTTCAAGTTATCAACAGGCCGTGATTCTGTTATAGAAAGTACAATAATTTCGATTTTATATTTTTGCATTTTATATTTTTTCAACCAGAATTCGAGGCCTGGGGACGGAGTTGGTTATATTAATGTAAAGACCGGCAGATGTCCCCAGTACATATTAGGATATTAAGTGTACGCTAGCTGGCTTTTGATTTATTCACTAGATGGCTCCGACTTCAAGTATTTGAAAGATAACGCTAATTTGGGTCACGTAATTATGGTTAACGCTATCGGCTAAGTTAACACAAGATGGCACTATTTACTGCAAATGACAACGTTGATGAAGTCGAAGGTATATATGGAATGGAATATATATATTGTTCTTAAAACTTTTAGTCTACAGTAATGCCTAAAGACTCTTATCGTTTAATAATATGATTTAATATATCAGGATGTAAGCATAATATTCTGAATCTTTGTACTTGAAATTGAACTTTTATAAACACCTTTTCCATAAAGTTAGTGTTTCACTTGAATTCCTTGATGATAAGACAATTCCTTTAACAATCAATTACACTCGATTACCTCTCTTTAGCCAACCGAGGTTCATTTTTGTAGGCTTATCATGCTGGAAGTGTTGCAGGACTCCACTTGGTTGCCCTTTACACAACCCATGAGCCGATAATTAATCAAAGATAATTTAAAATAGCACTCTTATTGCTAGGTAAACACTTCACAGTATTATGCACAAATCAATGCAGTGATTGATGAGAAAACAATGATAAAAGGCACTAAATCGCGTGAATACTTTCTTTTATTATGATTAATTGTTTACACTGGTACTATGACATACGTCGACAGAGTTGATGAGGTAAATGAATTCAAATGTACCACCCAGAACTGATGATAAAGGGCCGATGATGGGGTGGGGGGAGGGGAAGGGGGAACTTTACCCCCCCCCCCACCTGTACATATTCCGGGATGCGCCCTTGGCCCTGATCCACCAGGTAGCGACCAAAGGAAAAATTGCAAAGCGATGTCGACGAGGACCAGCCAGGTTCAGAAGAACTAGATATTCTGATCAATTCGGAAGCCCTGACCATGAAGAGCTATCTCAGAAGACGGGCGCCACTGAAATCATTAAATAGAAGCTGATTAGCACTAGACGGAGAAGGAAAGTAGATTCTGGCACAGACTGCTCGGTACCGGGAGAAGATGTAATTACGATAAAAAGTTAGAACCCGTTCAATATATAGTAGCTATAGGTTATTGAAAATGCAAGTATACCAGAAAAGGAAAGATGAAACGGTTTATTAGATAATTAACCGAAACATGTAGACGATTTACAGGGATGTTGCTGGAAAAAAAAAAGAGTTTCTTTCTTACCTCACTTGGATGGAGGGGGTGATGGGTGGCCACTCTTTTGGGTATGGGCTCCCAGCTGACTTGATAATGCCCGCAGCACGAGCGGAGAGAGGGAAGCCCGGGCCAGGGGAACAGACTGCCGACGATCATACATGGTAGTAGTGCTCATTGCGCGACAGTATGGATGAACGGTTACGCGATTTCTTTTCAAAGGAGGCCTAGTGTCAGCACAATCTTTAGTGATTGTCGCGGGAGGATTGACCTCCCGAGAGGGCCCCTGTGACTGTGGACTTTCGATGATTTCCAGAGGAGGGGTCGACATGACTCAGATGTTTCTTCTCTAAGTTTTATGTGTGAATGGGCGCTAGTTCGAGTACATTCAAGTTGAAACTAACGCAATGTGCCTGCACCCTAGGCCTGTTGATAAGAAAATGCAACACATGCTCCGAAACTGAGCAGGGTCACGTTGTCGGTTACGTGAAAAAATGTGCCCTGGTGGGTGGAGCAGGGTTGCGATCGATGTAACTCATGATCATAGAGATATACAGTGAGTTTGTAGCTAATCACAAACAGGATCAAGAGCTCGAGGATAATTATCTTAATTTATTCTATACCAACTTCGTAGCGCCTATACCTTCGAATTTATCAGTGTCCTTCCCCGCTAGCAAATTTGGGCTAATGAGCGTTGGAGTGGAATAGCCTCTCGGTTGACACAAGAAATGTAGGCTCCCTATTGTCGTTTAAAGTGTTACAGAAACAGTGGCTTAAAAAGACTATACCATGATTATCTTATTGTAGTATCGGGTCTACTTACTCATACTGTATTTTTTCTTTAATTCACACCCGTTATTAATTGATCACTGTTTATTGTACGCTTTTTAATCTCTAGAGTATGTCTTTGCATTTGTAAATTTCTTAATTTTCTTGACCAATTAATTATCATGTCATCTTCTTTATGATTTGTGTATTTGATGTAATTGTATTTCCAGGTGGGGGCCAATTTATCCTTACACAGGATGCCCCTACCTAATTCTGTAACTACTGTAAGTGTCGCTAATCATGTGATTTACACGGGAAGAATTTGAACTCATACATTCGACAGGCTCGGGCTTGTCTGAAACCACTTCCTCTAAAACGTGTCAAGGAGTGTAAGTCTTACTCCACGATTATCCCTGAAAAATCATAGTATCATTATACTACCCATAGCAGTGGGCGTGTTAGGTAATACTTTTGCGCTCACCTCAAAGTTTCCCTTCCCCTTCTGGCGTGTATATAAGTGTAAGTCAGGGGGTGTTAATTATATTGTGTCACAATAGTCCCGTCCGCTCATAGTTCTCTTCACACGCCCAACCTTCTCGGCGTCTTAACGTACCTACCCTCCATTCAGGCACCAATATAATTGCCAGCAGTGGCGTACCCAGTCCCCCCACTTCCCACATTTGTGCATATATCTATAAACGCCGGTTGATATTGGTTTCCAAGCTCAACAAAAATAATACTCAGTTTCCTGACCTAATAAGAATAGATGAGGCTGAAGCGCAGAAGGAGTAGCCTATAGTGTGCACACAACTAGGGTAAAACAGGGTTGTATCGCTCACATTGGTAGGCCTATATCATTAGCGCATTTAGTTTTTTAAACCCTTACATATAGAAACAAAAGTTATATAAAATCAAAATAATTCATAATAATTAATCAAATGCGTAAAAACAGCGATAAAGCGTGATTTAACTTTATAACCTCTATGAATAATCAATAATGAAACAATTGTCTCCCATGATGTTGGGTACAACCCTTATCATGAAATGAAAGTAATATTTTTGAGAAAACTTATCAAATATAGCATATCAATAATGGTTTTCCATCCCATGAAAGTGACGTCCAATAGGCCTATTTCTAAAAAAAAAATAGGGTTAGTTCAACCCCCCCCCCCCTCCACAAATTCCTGGGACCGTCCACCCCTGTCCCTTAGATACAGTACTAGTTTAACTAAAACAGGTAGAAATATAGCATTTTTAAAACAGATTTTCTTGAAACACATTATTTGGGAGTTAAACCAGGCTGCCTAAACCAGATTCTTAAACTTCTTGGAAATACAGGGTGAAAGGGCTGAAAGCGCAAATGGTTTTCACTGAAAATGATAATATTAAATAACCTTGACTACACATAAAACTATTATTTTGTGTGATTTCAAGTTTTTACCCTTATTTAACTCTCGACATAAGAAATGATAAATGCGCTATATTAGCCTGACGGGCCATGCCCCCCCTCCCCCCCCTCCCCTGTTAAATAATGTTGTTTAAAAAGGGGCCCCTCCCACGTAGATTAATGCATTAGCCCCTCCCCCCCCCCCCCCCCCCTAGAAATGCCTGGGTCCGCCCCTGCATCCCTCCGGACCGGCCCGTGGGCCATCTTTTCATTTCAATACCATTATTACAAATATAACTTCCCAAAAAAAAATTTGGAGTGGCAGGTGGTAATCGAGTGCATGAGGTTCGATTAGCTCCTACCACCCAGGTCTGGCGAATTCATCTGTGCCATTATTCAGTTCATTTCATTTCATTAGTTTGCACAACCAGACCCAATTACGTATAGAGTTTGCGACATATATATACCGTAGGTGTAATCGGGGCAACGAGAAAGGTGTTTACCAAAAAGAGACACTTTGTAGTTTCGGTCCTTGTGTTTCAGTGGGTTTTCCGATTTGGAAAACAAGCAATACCACAAGTTATTAATTTTGATCGCCCTCAATTGTCACTGATGTGTCTCTATCAACTTCAATTTACATTGCCCGTCATCGTTTTCCCCAACGTAGTTTCGACGTATTTGGTCCTGCGACCGGAAGGACCTCTAGACGGCTTTTCGCTGGTTTCCGACGTCATCGTATTATTGAACCCGGTGGATTTTTGGCTACCAGCTATCTCTCCCGGCCCCGGGTTCGAATCCCCTTCATGCTTTACGTTTTTCGTTCATCCATCAGACTTGTATTATCAAATTAATGATAAGGATAGGACTACTCTGAACCCTAATCGTCATGTCAAGAGAGGAGGTTGATTGTTAACTTATTTTAAACAGGATCGGGACGTTACGCTATTTAAAGGATAACTCTCCATTTGTAATCGAAAAGTTGTTAAATCAAAAAGACCCTTAAAAAAAAAGGAAAATTATAAAAAAAAAAAAAAACCTGCTCGAACCCGCCCTCTCCTCAACTACTAATTTTAAACATGATAGTCCTAATGTTAATGAGACTGATCCGGCTTAAATCCCTAGGCTTAAATTCCTAATATTATAATATTAATATATATACTTCTTGCAAACATTCTAAATAACCTTCTTTCCCGATCTTAGCATCTGAATAAACAGGAGACACTGGGCATCACACTTCATTTAAATTAATTGTCTCAGTTAAATACGACCATTAGTTAACAAGTTCCATGTACTTTTTAAGTAACATGACAGAAAGCATTTTCGCGATTCTGCAGCTATCCCTCGCTCCCCTCTTCCCTTGTGCATAACATTTCCTAATAAACCAGGTCCATTCCTAACGGCGGCAAAGTTTGGAAGCGTCCATCATGGCCGGCCTTAATCCATTAACACCCATAAGTACCCGGAAGCACCCCATCTAATCTGTACCCCCCTCTGACATCTGACAAGGGCAGGGGCACAGTCTTGGTAATCACATAACTCACACCAAACCCACTCAAGAGCGACACAGGTATCATGCTGGGTGTCATCTGACGGACTCCCCGCCATTAATCAGGGGTTAGTTATCGAGTTAACACGGGCCAGAGTTGCCCCATGCAGGGAACCTGCTGGGTCGGGCACTTCCATACCCAACCTACGTTCGCCTGCAAAGCACATGTAGCTAAATCTTTGACAGGCCTATTTCACCCTACCATCCATCGCCCCTCCCACCCGGAAAACCATTTACCCTTACCATCCATAGATGGAGTATTAAAAGTGTTTGAAATTAACTTCTTTTGAAGTCATCCGTGAGAGATGAGATTCATTAAAAATTAATTAAACATTTTCTGTATGGATAAAAGGTACCTCCCGGCCTATATAACTACCCTAAATAATTCACCTTAAACTGGGTCTAAGCTGGTTAGATATAAAGCCGACCTTAAGGTTTGAGACTAATTTCAGCCAGTCCAGACTTAAATCGGCCTGAACTCCATATAAACCACCTGCAAATAAAACCTATAAATATCAGGCAGTAATGGCATTTACAGGCTTTCTCACTTCTCATCCACAAGTTAAGGAACCCCATGCCAACAATTCATTTTGAAGTCTGCCTTCCAATTCAATTAGAACAAGCCGACACCCTAACCAACGAAAGCTTACAAGCAAGCATACGCGTAAGCTTATACTCTTCGCACGGCTTTTCTTTTGGCATTAACGTAAGCTTAAGGTTTCTGCACGGAGGTCAAAACCTTTAGATCCCAGGTGCATGTGGCGACTGTCTGTCTACTCCTTCCTGTGACTGGGAAAAAGTAATAAAAGACTAGAGCGGTCTCTAGCCTGCATCAGACATGGCTCCAACAGTATTCATACTCCTCCTTCGTGGACTCTTTATCCTGGGCACTGTCTCAGCTAAGCCATGCCTATGCACCAGTACGGTAAACCGTTTTCGTACCAACTATGGTGTAGTATTCGAGAGTAAACCGTCCATCCACATAGGTAATGAGTACTTCACTACCCAAGTCGATATCATTTTACCACTTCCTCCTTCTCCCAAACAGGCAGCCGCACTAAATTGTAGACACGGCGCTACCCTGGCAGCCGGTTCAATGGAACAGTGTCGAAAAATCCAACTTATGTTGAATAACATAACATCTATTGGGAAGACTATAGCAGCGAAGGTCACCAACGGACTCCGGGAAGTGCAATCAATTTTGGAATTGACGGCCCAGCCAACACCTCCATCAGCCAAATCCAGGAAGCAGCGGGCTCTGATTCCAGAAATCGGCAAGTTCTCCGAGACTTTATTTGGAACGGCCACACTCGATGACTTGAAGCAACAGACTCGTGCTGACCAGGTAAATGCCGATGAAATTGGCTTCCTCGATGGCAAAATAAATGCAGTCCTAAAGGTAGTTGACTCCACTTTGGAAATCCAACTCCAGGCCATCATAGAGAACACTCATTCCATATACAATTTGTCCAGAGGACTCCAGGCTTACATTAGTAACCGGGAATTGATGGTCAGGTTGATGCAAGATTTGCAAGAATTGCGTCTACTGGATTTTAAACTGGACTATTCCCTTGATGTCTTGCTACAGGCTATTCGCGACCTAACGGAGAACAGGCTGAGTAACTCTTTGATATCGGAGACTGATATGAGGAAGATTCGGTACCTTTTCCTTTCCAAGTCAAATCGTTCAAATATTTATATTCCAAACACTCGCGACATGTATAGAAGTGTAACTGTTTTAGTCCCCCCGGTTTTACAGCGAAATGTTCTGAAAACTATTTTGAAGATTCCCGTTATTTCCTTCGACAAAATATTCAAGGTTCTAAAAGTGAACACCTTCCCTCTAGCCTTCCATGGGCATTATACTCGCCTCTCCAACACACCGGCTTATTTATTGGTGTCCGCAACCCAATACACAGTATCCTCCAACCCAGATCTGGATAATTGCCATTCTCCGTTTTGTCATTATGACCTACCACTTCGCAGGGTTTCTCCCTCGTCGTGCCTCATTTCTATCTATCTACGTGATCATGAGTCTGTCAAACTTTATTGTGATTTCAAAATACTCATTCAGTCTAATTTCAGAAGGTCGAACATCCAAGTCATTGCAACAGGGACCTATTTGTTCTCTCACATAGACGAGGTCGTTGTGCGCTGCCCCAACCGAACAACAACCCATCCTGGATGTGAATCGTGCGTTCGTGCCTTTGAATGTGGTTGTTCTGTGTCCGCCAAAGAATGGGAAATTCCAGTCTCAAGTGTTAACTGTTTGCCTTCTACAGCAGGCCCCTTAAGAACAGTTTTTCCCGTCAACCTTGCTAGTCTTCAACACCTCAACCTGTCACTTAGCCGACTTGTGAACCCGGATTTTTCGTACGATAAACCATTCCCAATTTTACCTCTTAGCCCGCAAATGCGAGTCCGCCAAGAGGATATTTTTAAGCGAGCAAAAGACAATTTCCTTTCCCTCCGTACATACATGAAAGAGATTCGACTGAATGAGGTCGAATACAAGAAACTTCGTGGTGACTTGCATCTTCCCCACGTACCATTCCTCCCCCCCAGTGTGCACGGTACTGTTTACCTGTTGAACATTGGACTTACTTTTATAATGGTACCAGCACTTTTTGTTTTCATCTCAATTCTGTATTTCAGACAACGTAGGATTCAAAGCGCATGCAGACGCTTGACTTTAAATTGAGTTGGTTATATATACATTAGCTATTAACTCTTCCTTTTATTGCAGCTCAAAAGTTATCAGTTCTCATTCATGTTCGATTTTTGTTGTTTAGAATATATACTCGCCCTCATAATTTCGTCACACATGTACAGCTGCAATTCATTCACATTATCCTCATGAATTCCCATTTATAATTAGTCACAGCCACATAAGACTACACACGTTCATGATATCAAAATGTTTTATTGTTATGCATGCGGAAAAGGTTTTATGATGTCCACGTGTCAACGTTTCGCCTATTTTCCCATAATTGTATTTACTGACCATACACTAATGTACATACGTAACTCGAAAGCTTCGTGAACATATGCATTTCACAATTAAAATTTTCCCATATCTACTTCAAACATATCGTACACTTTTATATAACTGTTCATCACACCCAAGAGTCTACGTCAGGCATGCAGCCCAGTTTTTCGGCTGGGAGTAGTTCTTGGGCCATGTTGTTCCTGTTGTTTATCAGGCAAACGCTCGCTCTACAAAGTCTGTGCCTGAAAAATTTGTTCAGGCGCACGCGCTCCGTACGAGGAATCTTGACTTCTTGCGGGAGTTCCAACGTCAAGGGTTCGTCACTGCCATTCAGATGGACCGTGAGTGGGCCCGACCAGGCGACGGTCAGGGCCTTGGACAGGATGCTCGGTCTTTGGATGATCATTCGTGGGCAGGCAGCACTTCCTACGGCTTCCATTTCGGCGGGAATGGGAGCCAGTGGAAATAGGAGCGTTTCCCATCGGCAGTAGATTCTCAGACAGCACTGCACTGTAGCCCTCCGACGTTGACCCTGAGCCAACGAGCGACAGCCTGCTGCCAATTTCCAGAAGATACCGATAAATTTCCACCCCAGGTATATCACTAACAAGAGAAGCAGCCACTGATGGTCGGATTGGTCCGCGGGTTGGAGGTGACTAGGTCTCACCACTGGCCTTTCCTCCCGAACAAGACGCAGACGCAGACTTGCGTTTAACAGTCGCTCGATGTCCATGGCCATCAAGTGGCTGTTCTGAACCAGTGTATAGTACAGGCACATACTTATACCCCCCACCCCACATGACATCACAACCCCCCCAGGTACTGTAAGGGCTTCGTCTAGTCTTTAGCGAAAAGTTAACCCTCGGTCGACAACTTAAACGCTAGGTAAGGTACAACTAAAACGACTTCTTCTAGCCGGGGGCTTCACAATTTTTTACACTGGGTAGTGCTTATAGGCCGCTATTTTCTTCAGAGAGCCGATCGACAGGGGGTTCATCTGAAATGACTTCTGTCGCGTTTGACACCGGGACACGCGTCTGTGATGACCGCGTCCACCTGTTGGCCATCTGAGGCGGCGCATGTCAACTAGCTTCTGTGTCAGCTCCCTCACAGGAGTACCGCGGCACGCGGCCCGCGGGGTAGTCTTAACACTTCTTGACACGTAACAGGCCTCACAAGGGGCGGCGGTGAGGGTGTCGCTGATACCCCATGTACTCCCCGTCACGGCTAGCACGTAACTTATGGTAAAAGTCTCTCTTACCCCGTCCACACCCCGTCACGTCTACCACGTAACTTATGTTCAAAGTCTTGCCTCATCGATAAAAGATCGCTTTCACCAGATCATGTATCCACAGGGGGGCCTGCCCGGCATGTATAAATACGGCGTGGCATATGGCTATATAGATCACTTGAAAACTTGCTGCCACCATGAACGGGTCAACTGATTATAGTGACGCTGTTCTGTCAAACCCGTCTACCAGCTCATGCAGGATCTTGACCAGCAGCCCCAAACCGGGTGGCGAGAAAATAACCGATCATGATTCATCAGCAGGCGTAGGTACTCTGCTGTTGGATATGTCTGGGGATGCGCGTCAGTATGGGTCTCAGAATGGGTTTCCGGATCTCTCTGCGGATCAGTCTCTTCACGACTCCCTGTACGCGGAAGAGGGATCCACCCTCAACGACGTGGACCTTAGCCTTGGTGCTTCCCAAGGCGGTCCTGCATCCGCATCGTCGTCCACGCCCTCCACGCCCTCCACGCCCTCCACGCCCTCCGGATCCACGCCCTGGGGGATGACGCCCTCCACGTCGCAATCCCATCCATGGTTCCCCAGCTCCACGTCCAGAACGTCGTCCACGCCCGGACCCTTGACATCGCAAGGGTCGTTCTCGTCGACGACGTCCCAAAGGTCGTTCACGCCCGGGCCCTTGACATCGCAAGGGTCGTTCTCGTCGACGACGTCCCAAAGGTCGTTCACGCCCGAATACTCGTCCTCGTCCGGCCCCTCCACGTCTACAGCTGAACCGTCCATGGCCCATTTGCTGGCCAGGATGGAGGAGCTGGAGAAGAAGTGCCGAAGGGCGGAGGCTGAAGCGGCTGCGGCAAAGGCCCAGGTGGAGGTGCTCGTGAACCAAGCGAAGCCAGCTGCAGCTGCCAAACCACCCAAACCACGCAATGAAATATGTGTAAGTTCTAAAGTTTGTTTTTACAGCTTATAATTAACTAATAATCTCACCTTGAAAACGTTACCGTTTGATATAGTTCTCGGTTTGTTTAGAAATGATCTCATTCCTAGTATAGCCCTGATGTTCTTCTCCTTTGCCGCGCCGCCAGGGAACATCCCGGAAAACAACGAAAATCCGTAATGATTTCGTACACTGACATATAGTTAGAAGTCCACTATTAATTATTGGCTTATTATATTGTTTGTAGGAACTCGTTCGTTCGGCCTACAAGGCCAAGAGAGGTGAGCCTGGTTGGGGATTCAACCTGAACCCTGGGTAAGTTGATTACGTCATAACAAGATGAATAGTACAGAAAATAATATTGTTTTTAAGTAAGCAATGGGTAATGTGTTCCTGAACACCAGAAGCTGCAGCTGAATATAAGTTTTGCTGTTTTTTTTTCATGTTAATAGAGTCATAGAGCACTTGACGTGATGCCGATGAATTGAACAATATAAATATATTCCAACATTCAGGGCGGGGATCAAACACCCGGATAACGCGCCGATCATCAAGGCCGTTGTTGACAACGTGTGCCTCGGGCCAGATACCCCCAGAGAAGAGGTGTTAGGTAAGTCCCATAGGTAGCAAGTTTCTTTGTTAACTAACCTGCAGCTGTACATTTCATGCATCTAATGTCCATGATTCCAAAGTATTGGTCCTTCAATTAACACAAATTTTAACATGCTTGAAATGCTGGAAATCTGTTTTTAGTGTCTAAATAGGCTCCACTTACATTGGAAATTGTTACTTTTATAATTTAAGTTATCCTCCCAGTCATCTGAAAAAAACGTAAGTTCTATTATCTGGACAAAGAAATATAATACCAGTGTAATGATGGTTTTAATTCGTGAATAATATGTTGACCCTCACTTTGCATTTTTAACATGTATTCCCTTGATTTATTGCCTTTATAGTGCCTTTGTCTACTTAATGGCTCCAGTTTTAAGCACACTTCATGTCCTTCCTCTTTTTCTAGCTTCTGCCAACACCTACTTCAAGACCCTCCAAAACAGGGCCAACAGAATGCGGAAGAACCGAATTAAGGCTGACAATGAAAAGGCTATCATCCGTCACCACGTGAACGAGGTAAATAAATTTTTGTTACAGACTTCCTCTATAGACCACAAAAGTCTGACGTCACGGACCCCTCCCGCAACACGTGTTGGGCCCTGTGTTGGGCATAAACCTTTTACGACCGGCCCCGGTAACCCTACACCCCCGGTCACCGGCCCGGCCCGCCCTGGAGGGGGCACCGATAACACCCGGCTGGACCACGGTCACCCGTACACACAGACAATAACATTGCCTATAACTTTGCTATTTATTAACTCTTTTTCTTTTCAAGTATATATCATAATGCACATTGATAATTCCCCTATGAAAATACATGTTTTCATAAGTTTGCGAGCATTATTAGTGGAAATAGCAAATCTGACAGCTGGGTCCTACTAAAGTTCATAGAGGGGACCCCCGGCCCAGCCCTGCCCATGTTTAGGCACGGGAGCAGCGTGCAGTGACCGTTAGGGGCCCGCCCGACGTCATGGCTTTTGCGGACTATTGTTCTCAACATTGTTTGACGTAGTTCGATTCAGGCAGGCCGAAATTTTACACCTTTCAAGTGCAAAGCCGAGGAGAAAGAGTAATGTCTATGGTCTATGCCCAGTCTGTCCACTCCTTGGGTGGAAGGATACGCATCATTGTTCTAAAAAACGCGAAGAAAGGGTCTAGTTTGACAACATTCACATGTCCTTGTTTCTAGAAAAAAGGTTACTTTTTCATCCCAAATATCCATGATATGAAAATAAGGGTCTTTTTTTTCCTGGGAAATATGAAATTTCACGAAAAAGGGTATTTCTTGGCCACTAAATGTCTGCGTTTTGAAGAATAAGGGGTCGATTTTTTGGTATAAATGTCAGTGGAAAGGGGTTGTTTTCTATTTTGAAGAACGATGATATGTCCTACTTTGATATCTGAGTAGACAGACTGGGGGTCTATGGTGTAGGGGGTGTGACTTCCCGGGGACCCACTCAGTTCAAAAAGGGGTATACGTACAAACTGCGGTCGGAACTATACCGGGGGCTGTAGCTGTGAATCGGCAATTTGGCTTAAAACAGGGGGCCCGGCTGTGAAATGATCTTATGGTTGTAACACTGAAACTTGGGAAACAATTATAATTTTTTTACATTATGAATTTTTATAGAGCACTGTAACCTTACTTGCTTCCTTGGACAATAATCTTGACATACAATTAGAATGGATATGACACAATTAATAAAAAGTGCCTGTATGTTATAGAGACCAAGGATAAAGCAACGCTTTTGAAATTAACTGCAGTGACCAGCTTTTAAATTAAGGCAACTGAAATATTGAAAAACTTGTTTGTGTTTATTGGATGTTCTTGACCAAGTATGTCGTAACTGTATTAAAATAAAAAAGTGTCTTTTTAACTTTGCAGAAGCTCAGAAGACGGATAGTGGGGTTGGAAAATTTCGTCAAAACGTGGGACGAAGCTCGAAAGAATTCCGTGAGGCGCCTCCTCACCCCCGACTACACGAGCGACGAGGAGCGCGGACTTTATTATCCGGCCGCGGTCGACAAAGACGGGAAGACGAAAGAGCGATATCACCGCCGCGTCAAACCGCTCGTGTGGGAGAGCGATGAGCTGAGGGCCTACAAAGCCCACCTGGACGAAATTGAGTATGACGAAATTAGCGGCCGTCAGCGGGGCGTTAGAATGGAAAAGAAGCGGAACAATGTCCCCGACGATAATCCAAAACGCCAACAGCCTCCTCCCAACACCCCAGACTGGGCGGTGAAGCCCGGGTATCGGTCGGGTATCGCCGATGCACAGCCAATTTAACTTATTTCTAAAGGGTCTGTTTAAAGCTCTATTTTATGTGATGTTTATGTTTATCATCTTTATGTTTTCTTTATAATTACACTACGTTTAATTGTATGGTCTGTGTCACGCTGTATGTTAGGTCTTTGTACTTTCTTCAATTGTATAGTCGTTTTATAAACTTTTATCAAAGAACTTTGCGCTTCTTGTTTTGATTGTGGCATGCTCGATAAGCAGGGAAGTATTTCTATAGATATGTTGGTAAGACTCGCCTTATATTAGTCTAAAACCGTACGCATTATACAGGTCCTTCTCATAAGTGAATCTTAAATTCATGAATACTTTTTATTTACGATACGAAACGCATTTAACTATAATGACCTGTCATTTTGTTGAAAACCCGAATGTGCTATTTCTTGAAGATAGACCACGAACTTGAAATCGATTACAATACAACACTTTTTTGATGAGTGTTATGGTACAAGGTCTCTACCATTAGAAGAGCAATGGAATGACACCTAGGCCTGTTATCAATAATAACATAAATCAATCATAAAAAGTGTATTTTAAACAAACATAAGCTCGATATACGATTTTTAAAATGATGCGACATGAATCATCTCTTCGTACTTATTTCGCAGTCATGAAAAAATAATGTTGCATGAAGCCGGTTTTAATTAAGAACTGTTACTTCTTTTCAAGTGGATCCTTTTTAGTTCGATTCCATGCAGTAAGGTGCAAAAGTAATTTTTCAGAAATTTTATTATGATCAAATACATCGCTGCCAGTAGGACCTATCAAAATTTACAAGTGACCATGTAGTCTCCTGATGAACCCGAAATACTTTCTAGGATTTGTATGGCACGGTGACCTATATTCTTTCTGTGAGAGAATAAAAAAACCTCTTGCATATAGTGTAACCCTTTAAAGTGGGAGTTCTCCGGGAGTTATGTATAGGTAACTTGGAGCTTCTGTGACATTGCAAAATTAATAATTTAAAAAACAAACAAGTCAATTTAGGTGTCGAGATTTATTAAGGGACAATAGCTTAATTAGCTATAGCCATAATTTCGGTTGGAGCCCGATCGCCAGATTGTGGCGTTAACCACATTTAATTCCACTACTAGTTTTGGTTGCAGACCTAGTTTAGCCTCAGGCCCCTAAATTAGGGGCCTGTCTCGCAGATTACCTAAGGGGTCGACCCTAGCCCGAGCCAGAGTAAAAGCGCTCTTTTCAGCGTCATACTGCTCTTTCCAAAACCGAAATTTTATTTAGCTACAAATTCAATTTATAACCATAACACTTGTATCGATTGAGGCACGTTCGGCAGCATATTGGTAGTAAACACACAAAAATACAACATTTTTCACACAAGACTTAATCAAGGTCAACACGGCTTAAGTCGACTGAAGTATTAGTACTAATTGCAAGCTCACCGGGCCGGTATTTCCCCAAAAGAACAGGCTCTCCTATGCCTATACCCATGGTAACCAACTGGTAGCGTATAATGTCCTTAGTCATCAATCTTGTCAACATGATGTCCTTCAGTTTATTAACCTTTAAATGTGTGGGCAGTCGTGTCGATGTGCCGGTATAGCAGTCGGTCATTTGGATGACACAGTTCAATGTGTATCGTGCGCCTAGGCATATATTTTCGGCTTTAGTCAGTGTGATAGGATCGTCTGTTTGAAAGATATAATCTCCAAAATGTCCAGGGAACGTGCCTATTTTAAGCCATACACTGTGATTGCCCGAGACAAGCAAGTATACACGAAAACGAGCATCTGCGAAGATGCGATTAATTCCGGAGCAAACAAAGAATATGCTAATAATTATCGCTACGGCGAGGATAAGAAGAAGAGTGTACGAAGAGAGAAGTACGACAGTTGGGAATTCTTTAATGTTTCCGTCTCCTGGGTTGGCTTCAGATCCAGTGTCAGTTACGGTATGGTCCTGGTCCAACAAGGCTTGCAGGGTGTCATGAAAGGTGAGGCCGGTCATCGCATCGTGTTTTGGTGGAGGGTGACCGGTAAATGGAGCAGTGAGGTTGACCAACCGGGTACGGGTTACTCCAGGCTTATTGTGAACGACCCTAGGCCAGTGTCCGCCACTGGCAGCTCGAACAAATTCCACGCATGATACAAGAACCAAGTACGCGGCAGCTATATATTGAAAAAAAAAGAAAGAAGAGAACATGAAGGTTGTCATCTCAACTTTAAACAAACACCTTCGTTCCAAATTACCATGGCCAGGCTATTCAAACAGACAGAATAAACTATAACTGCCATATGGCCACACCCTAGAATTCAGAAAACTGGCCATATTATTTAATTAGGAAGGGCGACCCCCAGAATGAATACATATGTTTTACCTATTTTGAATAATTTGGAAAGTCGGCCATCGACTCGTATCACTTGTACAACAAAAGTAATTAAGAAGATTCTCACCAAGGGTGGCACTCAGGATTTTGACACTCATGATATTCACGTAGCCGTACACCAAACGCACTATATAACGAAATAAGCTGACCCTAAGTAGTAGCAGAAAGCTTAAGGTTTGACCTTCGAGCTAAACTTCGAGCTCAGTTTTCAAGGCAGATGAAATCCTATGACCAGTCGACCTGACGGCAGCCGATGCGTTTCGGAAGCTGAGGAAACTTCACCGCCCTTTAATGGATAGACCCTAGGTTTTAATGGCAGGTGTCATGCCCTCACCAGTCCAGACGGCGGACGATGCGTTTCGAAAGCTGGAGAAACTTCACGCGCCTGACAAATCACGACAACGCGCTACCGTGACGGCCAGGCTGGAGGCGACATTAATCTCCTGGTAATACTGTGGCAGGCTGTTCTCGGCTTTAATTTCACACGGGTGTCTGAGGTTAGGAGCTCGAGTGCAACTACCCCTGGGTCGGGGCTGTGGCATGTCGCGGCAATTCGCGGCTTTCAGCTGGTGGGACCATAGGCGTCGGTCTGTACCATATATAAATACTTGTGTCGCGGTCGCAAATGGGGAAGGTTCATCGCCCTGAAGTGCTGCTGTCTAACTCAAGTTCGCCATGGCCTCGCGATCGTGGTGTTTCAAGGGTCTGACCAGTGACCAGGCAGAAACCAGAAGAAATATGGACACTAGCCGAAACCGATGGTGCGACACATGTAAACGTGCAGTTTCAAAAAGTACATATAACAGGAAGCATCTTAAGGAGCATGGTGAGTACCAGATAAATAGTATAACTAGGATAAAGTCACTTTCACCTGAAATCGATATCCTTCAAAACCTTCCTAGCTAGCTTGCGCGCATAGATATTATTTTCAAATACCTACTATACTCTTAATGATCAGTTAGTGTTTGGAAAATTATCGCCAGCCTAAATCTTTTCTTGACAATTAAACAATTGTTCAAATAATGAATGACTTGAACAATGGACGTTATATATATGTATCCCTCCATGCATCTTTCTATCATAGCTTTTGAGTCAGAGAAACAACATTGGGTGGGAAAGTCTGTACTCTGAAACCCGACTGTACATTTGATTTATTATTATACATGTGTCTTGCAGAACCAATCCCATTTGGTTTACCTCAACGCGCTGGCAATCAGGCAGAAGTGGGTCTTGAGGCCGAAGCTGCAGATATTCAGGCTGAGGCAGGTAACCAGGCTGAAGCAGGTTTTCAGGCTGAGGCAGGTAACCAGGCTGAAGCAGGTTTTCAGGCTGAGGCAGGTAACAAGGCTGAAGCAGGTTTTCAGGCTGAGGCAGGTAACCAGGCTGAAGCAGGTTTTCAGGCTGAGGCAGGTAACAAGGCTGAAGCGGGTGTTGAGGCTGAGGCAGGTAACCAGGCTGAAGCGGGTATTGAGGCTGAAGGTGGTATGCAGGTTGAAGCGGGTGTTGAGGCTGAGGCAGGTAACCAGGCTGAAGCGGGTATTGAGGCTGAAGGTGGTATGCAGGTTGAAGCGGGAATTCGGGCTGAAGGTGGTATCCAGGTTGGAGCTGGTATTCGGGCAGAAGCTGCAGCTGCTAATCAGCGGCAGGCTGAAGTCGGGAATCCGGGAGAAGCAGACAGTCAGCCTGTGGGTCGCAATCAGCCTGTTGAAGAGGCGGTACCCATGGAAGCCGATGAGGAGTCAGGTGATGATATGCAAGACTATTACGGTACCATGGAAGATTCCCAAGAAACGGAAGAAAATGATAAGCTTGATCCAGAGGCAGTCAAGATTCGCAACAGGGCCATCCGTCACTTAAAAGTGGTTTTCGGTGACGGGACGGGTCGTCCTAGCCCATTGGCAAGGCTTGTTAGTGGTACCCCTAATAAGAATATCCAAAGCCTATTTTCATGGGTTCTGTTCTTTCTTTTGCAGTGGCAGATCCACACCTTCACCAGTGATACGCAAATGGCTAAAGTTATGTGCTTCATTTGTGAATTATTGACGGTAGCAGGTAATGACCGGGTTTCACAAGCAGCGGAGGCAGTATTCCCCAAAACGATGCGGATGATGTACAAATGGTTGGGTACAGACCTAACGATGACTAATTACTCTATCAGTGTATGCTGCCCGGCCTGTTATACGTTGTCGCATTCTGTGTTGTCCACCACTGAGCGTGTGCGAGGTCTAGGCTTTTACACGGATCGTAATGGTAATCAGCAACCCATTAGGTGTACAACCATCGGTGATGATTTAAAACGCTGCAACAGGAAATTGTTTTATGAGACCAAGATTGTGGGGGAAATTACCTTCCTTCCAGTCAGGACATTCTGTTACCAGTCGCTCGAGAAGAGTTTGCAGGTTATGATGAAACGTCCAGGTTTTGAGCTGAAATGTAGAGAGTGGAAGGGCAGGAGGATACCTGAAGGAGTGTTTGCTGACATCTACGACGGTTCGGTATGGAAAGAATTTGACGCGAACAACGACGGCTTTCTTGATAATGAAAACAACTTGGCTCTTCAGATGAATATCGATTGGTTTCAACCATTCTCTCGGAAAGCTTCGATGTCAGTAGGGGGCATTTACCTAACAATACTTAACCTACCCAGAAATGAGCGGTACAGACTTGAGAACGTCATACTATACGGTATCATTCCAAACTTAAGTAAAGAACCTGCCGACCTTACCAGTTTTCTGAGGCCCCTAGTCAACGAACTCAAGGAATTCTGGCATCAGGGAAAAAGGCTTATAACCAACGATTGCCCAAATGGCAAGACCGTTAAGTTGGCGCTTTTGAACGTTGCTGCCGACCTGCCTGCAGGGAGGAAGACCTGCGGTTTCCTGCTACCTAATGCTATCATGGGTTGTTCAAAATGTCTGAAGGAATTCAAGAATTCAAACCGTGGAGGATTCAACATGGCGAATTGGACTCCTCGTACTCTGGACCAACACAAGGAGAGAGTGAGTGAGATTACAGCTGCATCCACCCCGAGAGAGAAAAGTAAACTTGAGAAGCAGTATGGAGCTCGTTCCTGTGTCCTCCTAGAATTGCCCTACTTCAATCCCATCAGGTAAGTTCAATCTCCAGGCCGAACAAATTTAAAGGCAAATCTTACACAGAATTATACCAAAATATTAACAATTTTAATTTGACATTTGAATAAACATTAATACAAATGTTTCCATTAGCAGTAACTGTATTATATTACATTCATTTCTTCAGGTTCCTCTCGATCGATGTGATGCATAATGTACTGTTGGGTAAGTGTTGAAGCTTGACCTAACGTTAATTAATGTTTAGCACTGATAATGTGTTTGAAATGGAACTTGCATTTGCCTTTAATTTGGACTATTAGTTCATTGGGGTTTCAATACCGATTTCACATATGTGCTTTTATTATTGGGATTCAGGGACTGCCAAGCGAATGTGGAAGAGGTGGACCGACAAAGAGTTGTCAAAGAAGAAGAAGAATTCAACAGATGACGTTTTACTAAGCGCTAATCAGGTGTTGACTATTGATGCTCGTCTGAATCAGTTTAAAGAGGGACTACCGGATGACTGCGTGGTAACTAACATCAAATCGAACGCTGGGATGTGGACGGCAAAGGAGTGGAAGAATTGGGTTACAGTCTCGTCTGGATACTGCCTCCAGGGCCTTTTGCCGGAGAATATGCTTCATAGCTGGCAGCGTTTCGTAGAAGCCACTCGACTTCTGTGCAAGCCTTGTATTACACACCACGAGATAGAACAGGCACACAGGAAACTATTGCACTTTTGCAAGAGCACAGAGCTCCAGTTCGGTTCTGATTTCATTACCCCAAACATGCATCTACATCTCCATTTAAAGGAGTGTCTCCGGGAGTATGGTCCAGCTCCCAGTACTTGGCTGTTCAGTTTTGAGCGGTATAATGGTTACTTGGGGGATGTGCCGACTAACAATCGCCAGATAGAGAAACAATTGTTTGAGAGGTTTCACAGGATGAGTCGTGTCAGTCAGGCGCGCGACGAAATGCCGTCCAAACACGAGGGGAAATTTGTCAAACACTGCCAGCTGGGAGAAGGAGAGAAGAAAGCAAGAACGGTCCTGGAAACACTCGATGTACCCAATGAGCGAGAATTCGCGCGGTGCGAGAGCCTATGGAGTCTCACCGACGGCTTCGAGACAGTTAGAGAAGAAAAGGCGTGGATCGACTCGGACGATCTTGAGCTGCTCAAAAAAAACATACAAAAAGATGTACCCCACAGAACAGGAGATCCTAGAGAAGTCATTTCTGCCTTCATTTTACGTGAAGTCTAAAGTCGTAAAATATGGCCCCATGACTTATTCCAGCACAAATTCCAGCAGTGGTAAAAAGTTGTCTAGACTAATGGCAAATTGGTACGAAGACGGACAGAATGACCCCCGGGAGCGACCGTGCATCGCCACCCACTACGTGAAACATTACATACAATGTAATGCAACCGGGCAGAAGAGGCAACATGTGTTTGCAGCTGTGAAGTGGTACCGACCCAGCACCGTCGAATCCAGATACATAAGTCCTTATACAATGTGGCACAAGGAAAAGTTCGAGCAACCTTCATGGGCATCTTTCCTGCCTGTTATGCGGATAAGTGGACATTTTGGATATGTGGTTGAACAAGAAAATATGATCGTATGTCCCCTTCGGCGCCACGACTTCTTGTAGATCTAGAGGACCTATAGATATATCGAACTCGTGCACGTAGTGTCCGAAATTAAGCTGAAAACGTATGCATCATTAATGAGATTGTGCACCACAAATATTGGATATGCACCCCCCGATATATGGGAATAAAAAAAAGTGCAAAACTTAAAAATAACGCACCTGGCAGTGAGTGTGCAGAATCACGAGTGTGAGTGTGCAGATCTAGACTCACGAGTGTGAGTGTGATCCCCGGGTGAAGGCCTATAGGCCCGGCCTATAGGGTGCAGCAGCTTAATTTCGGACAATGTCCGGTGTTTTATATGCATTGTTAGGATTATGTGATTTAGACGCTTTTGCCAACAAAAGCAACATTTTTTTATTAGGAATAATTATATTACGCCCTAAACCTTATAATGTGACTACTTTCAAATTTAAAATAAAAGGTAGGAAATTACTTCGCAAGGTTACGGTGCCAGGATGTGCGACTTTGAGGTACGTTTTCTGAAGTTATTTCACAGGCTGGGGGTGTGGGGCCGTGTGCATTTACGGGTGGTTTCTTGAGTCAGGTGTCAGGACGTGCACATCCAGCTGCCAGGGCTGCGCTGCGCGAGCGACACCTTATGTAACACCTGACACCGGTCGCTCAGGCTGCTCGGCTGACCTAGATGGCCCCTCATTACCCTGCCCCCCGGGGGGGTCGGGGGGGGGGGGGGCACCAGCTTTATAAGGAGGTGCCCACCACGTGCACACACACAGTCCCGCGCCAGCCTCACGACCATAAAAGCCGTACGTACGCAGAAGTTTGCTGATATTAAACACAAGCACCACATTGTGAACAATGGCGACCGCGCAGAAAACCCGGTAGGTGAATCAGATAACTTGCCTATAATTTGATAAGATAACATGCCTATATAGAGAAGTAGTGTTTTTTCAGGCTTTGCGGGAGAATGACTTGGGGGTTACACTTCCATATATAGAGTGTTTGTTAACAAATGTATAATTGTGTGGATAATAGCTGTTACGTTTGGTAGATATTTTCCATTTTTTTTCGTTTTCTCCCCATACACGTAGATAACCAATTCCAGACACTTAAAGGTTGTTTTTTTTGGCTCATTCAAGCAACCATGTGCGGTCGGAGGAGGAAGAGGAATCCCAGGCATGGACACCGCGTGAGGAGAAAAATATTGAAGAGGAGGAAACGATCTGGACGGAACCTGAATGGACCGAGTGCGCGCCCCTGTTCACCCCTAAGTAGGTTTAAATTGTTCAACACTGTTGATGGACAGGGATGGAAGAGAAGCATGGAAAGAAAATTATTAACTTACTATCTGGTAGGATGACTATCGTCATGCCAAATAATGCACACTGTCTAAAACCCGACGACGGACTCGCGGTCGGACATAGTTGTGGTCGCTCGAATTCATGTAACATGCTGAAACAACAGGCTCTTTTTTGGACAATTTAAAAATTGCAAATTTGTCAGACTGGCACAATAACATGAAATAGAGATTGGATGAGAAAAATTGAGATGCCGATGATTTGGTAGTTTCGACCACCTATGTTGAAATGATGGACGGTGTGATGATTTTTGAAATTTTTTCCAGGACGCACGACCAACAACAGCTCCCGGACGGCCCATCAGAGTGGACGTGCGTCTACTGTTCGGAGGATCCGACCCAGGTTGGTACATTTGTATTTACACGATGAAGCTAAGTGGGAAATAAAACATGTAAGCGTATGAAGGGAAATATGTATAAACAAAACAAAATGATGAGTGGGGCGATTTCACGAGTACAATTGTTCTGAAATTTGCCAATATTACGAGGGACACGCTGGTATGTAGTAAGTGCAAAATTGACTTTTGCACATTTAACTATAACCACACAATTTTTTTCAGGAGCAGGAGGAGTACTTAACGGACCAAAGGTGGAAGGCGATGGAAACGTTTGCCGAAGACCAACACGCCACACAACCGCAGGCCATATTCTTGGATGGCAACTACAGGTACGCCGGGTTTTTTTTTCATAATAAATAATATTATATAGCGACAATGATTTTCGATGATGCTACTAGGCAAAAAATAACGAGGGCATAGAATCTTGATGTTGACGTTGGAGTGAACGCCGAATTTCGTACGGTTACTAAAAATTGTGATTGATGATGGTCCGATTAGTTCGTGCACACAATTTAAAAAAATGTGTATTTAAACATGCCTCCGTAATATTTCAGAATGTACTTGGTCTGCAACTACTGCGGCCGGTGCTACCACGCCGACTGTGAGGGGGGCGAGCCTGCCAGCATCATGTGCTCCGAGGTGTTGTGCGAGTGGTGCGCCGAGGATAAAGATTAATAGAATCGATTCAGCAATAAAATAGTACACTAGATTTTAACTACACTTTGTGTCAAATGTCCTTTTATTTTTGTTTTTATATAGTAACACTAGCTATAGGTTAGAATTTACCTTAAATCACAGCTTCACGCTAAACTATGTTTTTTGTGTGTACCTGGCAGTCTACGGCCGATCGTACAGAGTATATTGAACAGATAATGTGAGTCATAATATATGTTTCATCTAAATTTACAAATATACTAGATCAGAGTGAAACACAGTCTTTTAATGCCTACTAACTTCTAAGTACAGTGAGAGTAGAACACTGGTAAAGCGCGGCCATCAAATACAACCCACATTCCCCGTATAGGTCTATAGGCATAGAAACTTTGCTAAATCTGAGGGGTTCCAGAGACCCCCTAATTTGGATAATTCCCTTTATTGGTAGTTTAATTGCGTAAAATTTGAGAAATCGGAGGGGGGTCAACCGAACATGGGACCCCCCCCCCCCCCCCCTTCAATACATTCTGCTACAGACTGCAGGCTTTAAGCCGGATGGCAGGTGCACACCCCTGTAACGACCAACAGAGAGCTCCTCTCAGACTGGGGCAAATTAAACTCATGGGGCAAACTGCGACACAGCTCAGAATCCGTCCCAATCATCGGTTGAGACCGGGGTTTACTTACGCAGTGCAACGGGGCGTGGTGGGGCGTGGCCCGGTAAGGGTTACACCGTCAGGCGGTCTCTGGGTCGGGCACCCGGGTCGGGCCCTGGAGATTAATCCTCCATCACGCAGGGCTCTCTCCCTCACTCCCTCCCAGTCTATCCCGACAGATTACTAGTTTTAGCGGGGCAGGAGCCTTGATTTGTGAAGACGTGGAGAAATGGCAATGTTTGACCCCATCGTAAGGCCCGTGGAGGAACCTACCCGTCGGAAAATCAATCACCTGCAGCATCAAGTCGGCGGTAAAATGGATAAGTCATTTCACCGGCGACCTGATGTGTTTTCTCTGCACGGGTTCGAATCCTGTAAATGCCTGGGTAAACTTGACGTATCGTCCGTCATACGGCAATACGCCTTTTTTCTGTTCATAATTTTAAAGTGTCATTATTATTGTACTATTTTATATCAATATTATCTAATTCACGAATATGTCTTGGTAGGGAAAACCAGTGTTTAGCACCCCTGTAATAAGCTAAGGGGATTTCCAGAGATGAAAGTGGTCCATGAGAAAAAAAAAGTGTAAATTCATCCTCGAAGAATTGCATGCATTTACGGGAGGGTCGAGTATTAACATATTATTATTTGTTTAATTCTCCGAATTTTGTATTTATCTTAATTATTGCTCATTTTTGACTTTAAACATATCAATTTGTTCACAATTATGTTAAAGAATGTTTTCCGTAGAAAAATCCTACTTTGATTTATGATTTCAGACTTTTCTATCATCACTGTCGGAATAATTTAATGCTCCACAGGACAGAGACCACATGCTGTGTCTATCGCCCAACCCCCGTTCTTCCCCCACATCACATAACCATCTGCAGCTGGTCACCAGACACCCCTGACCACAGGGCTACCCATGACGGGGATAAGACTACAAATTCAGAATATAAAACTATAAATATTTCATATGGAAAAAAAAAAAAAAATACGTACATTTTCCTTGGTGTTAGGACTAAGAATGAACAATATATACAAATGCTCAGTACATTCTGATGTGAAATTAGTTTCTGAAATTAAAGTGTGAACAAAATGTTGCATAAATTTATATTTGCAATTCCAATGGGACTCCCCATATGAATCCGATCCTCCACTTTCTCCTTTTCCACTTCATACTGGGAAGGGGGCCCTTTCAAGGATACTACCCACTGCCAAACTACCGCCCGCCCCTTCTTTTTCTCACCGATCCCTCCTAAATTCTAGTTGACCACGTGCACCTCTTGTTTATGGCCCTAGACCCTTAAATTCGAGACGGCGACATGGCCCTTTTTGGGCTTAGTGACATGGGACAGGGCTAATTCTTAAATTCGACAGGGCAACATGGATGTTTCTTAAAATTGACATGCGACATTGGGACCCCCCCCCCCCTCAAGGGCCCCTTGTTTGTCAGGGAAGACTCACATCACCGCCCCCAAAATTCTGGTTCTGTACATGTCAGTACCAGGAAATATGCCTAAATACCCCAAACTGCTTAATCTAATAATAGTGGGTATGCAGAAGGTTTAATTCAGTTTGGCAGGTATCCAAGTCTATCAATACTAGACTTTATCTCTTGATGGCTCCTGGTTGATATGTTTAAATCCATACAGTCAATTTCACTAAGCTACGATCTGTTCATACCGGTGGGTATTTGGATGGTCCCTAGCCCGGGTAAGTTAAGCAACATTGAGACCGGTTGTTACTTGGATGGTGGCCTGCCCGTGTTCAAATCTATTTGAATACATTTTTTTCGTTCATGGTCGTCCTGGTTTCAATTTAATCCACCAGGTGTCGCTGGAGGAAAGATCAGTCTACACTATCACTCTGCCACCTCGACGCTCGCTAACTGCGAATCATGGATGACGATTCTGGCGCGGAGGGGTCATTCGCCGCAGATTGTCTACACTATACTAGAAGTAGGACGCGGTGTATTGCATCAGTCCTGTGGTTCGGATATAAAAGGCCTCTATCGGCCACAACCGTCCGGCGAGCCGTGACGCTGGGCCACTAATGAATTATTCGAGCCCCTCGTGGGTTCGACCCCCACTAGATTCGTTAGGCCCGGCCTAACAAAACGATTGTCGTTTCCCCAGCGTCAACATGACACTCGCCACTTTTGTGAGTTTTTACTATAATATGTATTGAAACCAGATATATATATACGTTGATAAGTTTGAGACATAAATCTGTACGATTCAAAACATGTCAATATCCCACCCCCCCGCTTTCCTCCATTAATTACACTTAGGCCTACAGAATACCTTTGGATACAGGTTGTCAGATTAACTGTGATAGGAAAGCGCATTAATGGTATTAACACGTTGAAGCTGGAAAGGGGGGATTGTTTTGTTAAAGCTGCAACTACTGCAATGGAATAGATTTTCGATGATGCTACTAGGCAAAAAATAACGAGGGCATAGAATCTTATATGTGTACCTTTTGTGTGTACCTGGCAGTCTACGGCCGATCGTACAGAGTATATTGAACAGATAATGTGAGTCATAATATATGTTTCATCTAAATTTACAAATATACTAGATCAGAGTGAAACACAGTCTTTTAATGCCTACTAACTTCTAAGTACAGTGAGAGTAGAACACTGGTAAAGCGCGGCCATCAAATACAACCCACATTCCCCGTATAGGTCTATAGGCATAGAAACTTTGCTAAATCTGAGGGGTTCCAGAGACCCCCTAATTTGGATAATTCCCTTTATTGGTAGTTTAATTGCGTAAAATTTGAGAAATCGGAGGGGGGTCAACCGAACATGGGGACCCCCCCCCCCCCCCCCCCCCCCCGCCCTGTGGGGGGGGGGGGGGGCGGGGGGGAACTGGATACGCCACTGCTGGCAATTATATTGGTGCCTGAATGGAGTGTGGGTACGTTAAGACGCCGAGAAGGTTGGGCGTGTGAAGAGAACTATGAGCGGATGGGACTATTGTGACACAATATAGTTAACACCCCCTGACTTACACTTATATACACGCCAGAAGGGGAAGGGAAACTTTGAGGTGGGCGCAAAAGTATTACCTAACACGCCCACTGCTATGGGTAGTATAATGATACTATGATTTTTCAGGGATAATCGTGGAGTAAGACTTACACTCCTTGACACGTTTTAGAGGAAGTGGTTTCAGACAAGCCCGAGCCTGTCGAATGTATGAGTTCAAATTCTTCCCGTGTTACTCTGTGTTTCCCTGTTTCTATTGTCACTCTGGCGATCCAGAGAAGACCGGTAATGTACCGATGTTTTGCCAGAATAAATAAAGTATTTAAAAAAAAATATATGGTCAGCGTTATTTCCCTGCAAGGACATAATCCAAAATTATTTCCCCGCTTTAATCCCCTCTTCATGGGTTAATAGGATATTTTCCAGGGTTATTGTATACAATAAAACAAGACGGACCTGGGGGATGACTCAGCCAAAGCCGAAGCCCTGAAGGCATAGACGTGCACCTACTCGGGGGAATAATTTGGCTTCGTTGGGGGGCACTTGTCACTTGGGTTTGAAAAGGTACCCACTGCGAAACAGACCAACCAAGCGGGGGCGGGGAACGTAAACATTGGGGGGCGGTCAGCAAATAGGGGGGCGGTGAACAATATTCATAGAACAGTATAGGGGCAATAACTTGGTAATTAGCCTTATTGTTACTTTATTTCACCCAAAAAAATACAGTTATTTCATAAGAAGTTTTGTTGAGCATTTTTGTTTTTTTCTGTATATTTTCTGGTATTGACACACTTTTATTTTGTGGAGCGGTGACCTGAAGCCCCCCAAAATAGGGGGCAGTCAACTAAAATTCAGAGGGGTAAGTCATGAAAAGTGGGGGCAGTAGTTTGGCAGTGGGGAGTAACCTCCAACAAGTCAGCGCCCCCCCCCCCTCCCCCACACCCCCTAGGATGTTGTGATGGGCGGCCGTTAGTGGGCATTACAGAGGGGCGGACCCAGGAATTTGTAAGGAGGGGGGGGGGCAAAACATGAATGTACAGGGGGGTGGGCCCCCCATCAAACATGATTTAATAGGGCTTCTACCCCAGATTGGTAACTATAAAAAAATAAAGGCCGGATTGAGTGTCAACACCTCCCCCCCCCCCCTTCAATACATTCTGCTACAGACTGCAGGCTTTAAGCCAGATGGCAGGTGCACACCCCTGTAACGACCCACAGAGACCTCCTCTCAGACTGGGGCAAACTCATGGGGCAAACTGCAACACAGCTCAGATTCCGTCCCAATCATCGGTTGAGACCGGGGTTTACTTACGCAGTGCAACGGGGCGTGGTGGGGCGTGGCCCGGTAAGGGTTACACCATCAGGCGGTCTCTGGGTCGGGCCCCCGGGTCGGGCCCTGGATATTAATCCTCCATCACGCAGGGCTCTCTCCCTCCCTCCCTCCCAGTCTATCCTGACAGATTACTAGTTTTAGCGGGGCAGGAGCCTTGATTTGTGAAGACGTGGAGAAATGGCAATGTTTGACCCCATTGTAAGGCCCGTGGAGGAACCTACCCGTCTGAAAATCAATCACCTGCAGCATCAGGTCGGCGGTGAAATGGATAAGTCATTTCATTGACGACCTGATGTGTTTTCTCTGCGCGGGTTCGAATCCTGTAAATGCCTTGGTAAACTTGACGTATCGTCCGTCATACGGCAATACGCCACGTGGTGTGGTGGCGACTTTTTTCTGTTCATAATTTTAAATTGTCATCGTCAGTACTATTTCATATCAATATTATCTAATTCACGAATATGTCTTGGTAGGGAAAGCCAGTGTTTAGCACCCCTGTAATAAGCTAAGGGGATTTCCAGAGATGAAAGTGGTCCATGAGAAAAAAAAACTGTAAATTCATGCGCGAAGAATTGCATGCATAAAGGGAGGGTCGAGTATTAACATATTATTATTTGTTTAATTCTCCGAATTTTGTATTTATCTTAATTATTGCTCATTTTTGACTTTTAACATATCAATTTGTTCACAATTATGTTAAAGAATGTTTTCCGTAGAAAAAATCCTACTTTGATTTATGATTTCAGACTTTTCTATCATCACTGTCGGAATAATTTAATGCTCCACAGGACAGAGACCACATGCTGTGTCTATCGCCCAACCCCCGTTCTTCCCCCAGATCACATAACCATCTGCAGCTGGTCACCAGACACCCCTGACCACAGGGCTACCCATGACGGGGATAAGACTACAAATTCAGAATATAAAACTATAAATATTTCATATGGAAAAAAAACAAAATACGTACATTTTCCTTGGTGTTAAGACTAAGAATGAAAAATATATACAAATGCTCAGTACATTCTGATGTGAAATTTGTTTCTGACATTAAAGTGTGAACAAAATGTTGCATAAATTTATATTTGCAATACCAATGGGACTCCCCATATGAATCCGATCCTCCACTTTCTCCTTTTCCACTTTATACTGGGAAGGGGTCTCTTTCAAGGTTACTACCCACTGCCAAACTACCGCCCGCCCCTTCTTTTTCTCACCGATCCCTCCTGAATTCTAGTTGACCACGTGCACCCCTTGTTTGTCAGGGAAGACTCACATCACCGCCCCCAAAACTCTGGTTCTGTACATGTCAGTACCAGGAAATATGCCTAAATACCCCAAACTGCTTAATCTAATCATCCTGGGTATGCAGAAGGTTTAATTCAGTTTGGCAGGTATCCAAGTCTATCAATACTAGACTTTATCTCTTGATGGCTCCTGGTTGATATGTTTAAATCCATACAGTCAATTACACTAATCTCTAAGTTATGATCTGTTCATACCGGTTGGTATTTGGATGGTCCCTAGCCCGGGTAAGTTAAGCAACATTGAGACCGGTTGGTACTTGGATGGTGGCCTGCCCGTGTTCGAATCCCCATTTGAATACATTTTTTTCGTTCATGGTCGTCCTGGTTTCAATTTAATCAACCAGGTGTCGCTGGAGGAAAGATCAGTCTACACTATACTAGAAGTAGGACGCAGTGTATTGCATCAGCCCTGTGGTTCTCACGGGAAGAATTTGAACTCATACATTCGACAGGCTCGGGCTTGTCTGAAACCACTTCCTCTAAAACGTGTCAAGGAGTGTAAGTCTTACTCCACGATTATCCCTGAAAAATCATAGTATCATTATACCACCCATAGCAGTGGGCGTGTTAGGTAATACTTTTGCGCCCACCTCAAAGTTTCCCTTGCCCTTCTGGCGTGTATATAAGTGTAAGTCAGGGGGTGTTAACTATATTGTGTCACAATAGTCCCATCCGCTCATAGTTCTCTTCACACGCCCAACCTTCTCGGCGTCTTAACGTACCCACACTCCATTCAGGCACCAATATAATTGCCAGCAGTGGCGTATCCAGTTCCCCCCCCCCCCCCCCCCCCCCCCCCTCAGGGCGGGTGTGGGGGGGGGGGGGGGTCCCCATGTTCGGTTGACCCCCCTCCGATTTCTCAAATTTTACGCAATTAAACTACCAATAAAGGGAATTATCCAAATTAGGGGGTCTCTGGAACCCCTCAGATTTAGCAAAGTTTCTATGCCTATAGACCTATACGGGGAATGTGGGTTGTATTTGATGGCCGCGCTTTACCAGTGTTCTACTCTCACTGTACTTAGAAGTTAGTAGGCATTAAAAGACTGTGTTTCACTCTGATCTAGTATATTTGTAAATTTAGATGAAACATATATTATGACTCACATTATCTGTTCAATATACTCTGTACGATCGGCCGTAGACTGCCAGGTACACACAAAAGGTACACATATAAGATTCTATGCCCTCGTTATTTTTTGCCTAGTAGCATCATCGAAAATCTATTCCATTGCAGTAGTTGCAGCTTTAACAAAACAATCCCCCCTTTCCAGCTTCAACGTGTTAATTCCATTAATGCGCTTTCCTCTCACAGTTAATCTGACAACCTGTATCCAAAGGTATTCTGTAGGCCTAAGTGTAATTAATGGAGGAAAGCGGGGGGGTGGGATATTGACATGTTTTGAATCGTACAGATTTATGTCTCAAACTTATCAACGTATATATATATCTGGTTTCAATACATATTATAGTAAAAACTCACAAAAGTGGCGAGTGTCATGTTGACGCTGGGGAAACGACAATCGTTTTGTTAGGCCGGGCCTAACGAATCTAGTGGGGGTCGAACCCACGAGGGGCTCGAATAATTCATTAGTGGCCCAGCGTCACGGCTCGCCGGACGGTTGTGGCCGATAGAGGCCTTTTATATCCGAACCACAGGACTGATGCAATACACCGCGTCCTACTTCTAGTATAGTGTAGACAATCTGCGGCGAATGACCCCTCCGCGCCAGAATCGTCATCCATGATTCGCAGTTAGCGAGCGTCGAGGTGGCAGAGTGATAGTGTAGACTGATCTTTCCTCCAGCGACACCTGGTGGATTAAATTGAAACCAGGACGACCATGAACGAAAAAAATGTATTCAAATGGGGATTCGAACACGGGCAGGCCACCATCCAAGTAACAACCGGTCTCAATGTTGCTTAACTTACCCGGGCTAGGGACCATCCAAATACCCACCGGTATGAACAGATCGTAGCTTAGTGAAATTGACTGTATGGATTTAAACATATCAACCAGGAGCCATCAAGAGATAAAGTCTAGTATTGATAGACTTGGATACCTGCCAAACTGAATTAAACCTTCTGCATACCCAGTATTATTAGATTAAGCAGTTTGGGGTATTTAGGCATATTTCCTGGTACTGACATGTACAGAACCAGAATTTTGGGGGCGGTGATGTGAGTCTTCCCTGACAAACAAGGGGCCCTTGATGGGGGGGGTCCCAATGTCGCATGTCAATTTTAAGAAACATCCATGTCGCCCTGTCGAATTTAAGAATTAGCCCTGTCCCATGTCACTAAGCCCAAAAAGGGCCATGTCGCCGTCTCGAATTTAAGGGTCTAGGGCCATAAACAAGAGGTGCACGTGGTCAACTAGAATTTAGGAGGGATCGGTGAGAAAAAGAAGGGGCGGGCGGTAGTTTGGCAGTGGGTAGTATCCTTGAAAGGGCCCCCTTCCCAGTATGAAGTGGAAAAGGAGAAAGTGGAGGATCGGATTCATATGGGGAGTCCCATTGGAATTGCAAATATAAATTTATGCAACATTTTGTTCACACTTTAATTTCAGAAACTAATTTCACATCAGAATGTACTGAGCATTTGTATATATTGTTCATTCTTAGTCCTAACACCAAGGAAAATGTACGTATTTTGTTTTTTTTTCCATATGAAATATTTATAGTTTTATATTCTGAATTTGTAGTCTTATCCCCGTCATGGGTAGCCCTGTGGTCAGGGGTGTCTGGTGACCAGCTGCAGATGGTTATGTGATGTGGGGGAAGAACGGGGGTTGGGCGATAGACACAGCATGTGGTCTCTGTCCTGTGGAGCATTAAATTATTCCGACAGTGATGATAGAAAAGTCTGAAATCATAAATCAAAGTAGGATTTTTTCTACGGAAAACATTCTTTAACATAATTGTGAACAAATTGATATGTTTAAAGTCAAAAATGAGCAATAATTAAGATAAATACAAAATTCGGAGAATTAAACAAATAATAATATGTTAATACTCGACCCTCCCGTAAATGCATGCAATTCTTCGAGGATGAATTTACACTTTTTTTTTCTCATGGACCACTTTCATCTCTGGAAATCCCCTTAGCTTATTACAGGGGTGCTAAACACTGGTTTTCCCTACCAAGACATATTCGTGAATTAGATAATATTGATATAAAATAGTACAATAATAATGACACTTTAAAATTATGAACAGAAAAAAGGCGTATTGCCGTATGACGGACGATACGTCAAGTTTACCCAGGCATTTACAGGATTCGAACCCGTGCAGAGAAAACACATCAGGTCGCCGGTGAAATGACTTATCCATTTTACCGCCGACTTGATGCTGCAGGTGATTGATTTTCCGACGGGTAGGTTCCTCCACGGGCCTTACGATGGGGTCAAACATTGCCATTTCTCCACGTCTTCACAAATCAAGGCTCCTGCCCCGCTAAAACTAGTAATCTGTCGGGATAGACTGGGAGGGAGTGAGGGAGAGAGCCCTGCGTGATGGAGGATTAATCTCCAGGGCCCGACCCGGGTGCCCGACCCAGAGACCGCCTGACGGTGTAACCCTTACCGGGCCACGCCCCACCACGCCCCGTTGCACTGCGTAAGTAAACCCCGGTCTCAACCGATGATTGGGACGGATTCTGAGCTGTGTCGCAGTTTGCCCCATGAGTTTAATTTGCCCCAGTCTGAGAGGAGCTCTCTGTTGGTCGTTACAGGGGTGTGCACCTGCCATCCGGCTTAAAGCCTGCAGTCTGTAGCAGAATGTATTGAAGGGGGGGGGGGGGGGTCCCATGTTCGGTTGACCCCCCTCCGATTTCTCAAATTTTACGCAATTAAACTACCAATAAAGGGAATTATCCAAATTAGGGGGTCTCTGGAACCCCTCAGATTTAGCAAAGTTTCTATGCCTATAGACCTATACGGGGAATGTGGGTTGTATTTGATGGCCGCGCTTTACCAGTGTTCTACTCTCACTGTACTTAGAAGTTAGTAGGCATTAAAAGACTGTGTTTCACTCTGATCTAGTATATTTGTAAATTTAGATGAAACATATATTATGACTCACATTATCTGTTCAATATACTCTGTACGATCGGCCGTAGACTGCCAGGTACACACAAAAAACATAGTTTAGCGTGAAGCTGTGATTTAAGGTAAATTCTAACCTATAGCTAGTGTTACTATATAAAAACAAAAATAAAAGGACATTTGACACAAAGTGTAGTTAAAATCTAGTGTACTATTTTATTGCTGAATCGATTCTATTAATCTTTATCCTCGGCGCACCACTCGCACAACACCTCGGAGCACATGATGCTGGCAGGCTCGCCCCCCTCACAGTCGGCGTGGTAGCACCGGCCGCAGTAGTTGCAGACCAAGTACATTCTGAAATATTACGGAGGCATGTTTAAATACACATTTTTTTAAATTGTGTGCACGAACTAATCGGACCATCATCAATCACAATTTTTAGTAACCGTACGAAATTCGGCGTTCACTCCAACGTCAACATCAAGATTCTATGCCCTCGTTATTTTTTGCCTAGTAGCATCATCGAAAATCATTGTCGCTATATAATATTATTTATTATGAAAAAAAACCCCGGCGTACCTGTAGTTGCCATCCAAGAATATGGCCTGCGGTTGTGTGGCGTGTTGGTCTTCGGCAAACGTTTCCATCGCCTTCCACCTTTGGTCCGTTAAGTACTCCTCCTGCTCCTGAAAAAAATTGTGTGGTTATAGTTAAATGTGCAAAAGTCAATTTTGCACTTACTACATACCAGCGTGTCCCTCGTAATATTGGCAAATTTCAGAACAATTGTACTCGTGAAATCGCCCCACTCATCATTTTGTTTTGTTTATACATATTTCCCTTCATACGCTTACATGTTTTATTTCCCACTTAGCTTCATCGTGTAAATACAAATGTACCAACCTGGGTCGGATCCTCCGAACAGTAGACGCACGTCCACTCTGATGGGCCGTCCGGGAGCTGTTGTTGGTCGTGCGTCCTGGAAAAAATTTCAAAAATCATCACACCGTCCATCATTTCAACATAGGTGGTCGAAACTACCAAATCATCGGCATCTCAATTTCTCTCATCCAATCTCTATTTCATGTTATTGTGCCAGTCTGACAAATTTGCAATTTTTAAATTGTCCAAAAAAGAGCCTGTTGTTTCAGCATGTTACATGAATTCGAGCGACCACAACTATGTCCGACCGCGAGTCCGTCGTCGGGTTTTAGACAGTGTGCATTATTTGGCATGACGATAGTCATCCTACCAGATAGTAAGTTAATAATTTTCTTTCCATGCTTCTCTTCCATCCCTGTCCATCAACAGTGTTGAACAATTTAAACCTACTTAGGGGTGAACAGGGGCGCGCACTCGGTCCATTCGGGTTCCGTCCAGATCGTTTCCTCCTCTTCAATATTTTTCTCCTCACGCGGTGTCCATGCCTGGGATTCCTCTTCCTCCGCCGACCGCACATGGTTGCTTGAATGAGCCAAAAAAAACAACCTTTAAGTGTCTGGAATTGGTTATCTACGTGTATGGGGAGAAAACGAAAAAAAATGGAAAATATCTACCAAACGTAACAGCTATTATCCACACAATTATACATTTGTTAACAAACACTCTATATATGGAAGTGTAACCCCCAAGTCATTCTCCCGCAAAGCCTGAAAAAACACTACTTCTCTATATAGGCATGTTATCTTATCAAATTATAGGCAAGTTATCTGATTCACCTACCGGGTTTTCTGCGCGGTCGCCATTGTTCACAATGTGGTGCTTGTGTTTAATATCAGCAAACTTCTGCGTATGTACGGCTTTTATGGTCGTGAGGCTGGCGCGGGACTGTGTGTGTGCACGTGGTGGGCACCTCCTTATAAAGCTGGTGCCCCCCCCCCCCCGACCCCCCCGGGGGGCAGGGTAATGAGGG
This sequence comes from Lepidonotus clava, assembly GCA_936440205.1. NCBI lineage: Eukaryota > Metazoa > Annelida > Polychaeta > Phyllodocida > Polynoidae > Lepidonotus > Lepidonotus clava. Next base: position 48,972,618 of record OW387138.1, read on the forward strand.
GCCATCTAGGTCAGCCGAGCAGCCTGAGCGACCGGTGTCAGGTGTTACATAAGGTGTCGCTCGCGCAGCGCAGCCCCGGCAGCTGGATGTGCACGTCCTGACACCTGACTCAAGAAACCACCCGTAAATGCACACGGCCCCACACCCCCAGCCTGTGAAATAACTTCAGAAAACGTACCTCAAAGTCGCACATCCTGGCACCGTAACCTTGCGAAGTAATTTCCTACCTTTTATTTTAAATTTGAAAGTAGTCACATTATAAGGTTTAGGGCGTAATATAATTATTCCTAATAAAAAAATGTTGCTTTTGTTGGCAAAAGCGTCTAAATCACATAATCCTAACAATGCATATAAAACACCGGACATTGTCCGAAATTAAGCTGCTGCACCCTATAGGCCGGGCCTATAGGCCTTCACCCGGGGATCACACTCACACTCGTGAGTCTAGATCTGCACACTCACACTCGTGATTCTGCACACTCACTGCCAGGTGCGTTATTTTTAAGTTTTGCACTTTTTTTTATTCCCATATATCGGGGGGTGCATATCCAATATTTGTGGTGCACAATCTCATTAATGATGCATACGTTTTCAGCTTAATTTCGGACACTACGTGCACGAGTTCGATATATCTATAGGTCCTCTAGATCTACAAGAAGTCGTGGCGCCGAAGGGGACATACGATCATATTTTCTTGTTCAACCACATATCCAAAATGTCCACTTATCCGCATAACAGGCAGGAAAGATGCCCATGAAGGTTGCTCGAACTTTTCCTTGTGCCACATTGTATAAGGACTTATGTATCTGGATTCGACGGTGCTGGGTCGGTACCACTTCACAGCTGCAAACACATGTTGCCTCTTCTGCCCGGTTGCATTACATTGTATGTAATGTTTCACGTAGTGGGTGGCGATGCACGGTCGCTCCCGGGGGTCATTCTGTCCGTCTTCGTACCAATTTGCCATTAGTCTAGACAACTTTTTACCACTGCTGGAATTTGTGCTGGAATAAGTCATGGGGCCATATTTTACGACTTTAGACTTCACGTAAAATGAAGGCAGAAATGACTTCTCTAGGATCTCCTGTTCTGTGGGGTACATCTTTTTGTATGTTTTTTTGAGCAGCTCAAGATCGTCCGAGTCGATCCACGCCTTTTCTTCTCTAACTGTCTCGAAGCCGTCGGTGAGACTCCATAGGCTCTCGCACCGCGCGAATTCTCGCTCATTGGGTACATCGAGTGTTTCCAGGACCGTTCTTGCTTTCTTCTCTCCTTCTCCCAGCTGGCAGTGTTTGCCAAATTTCCCCTCGTGTTTGGACGGCATTTCGGCGCGCGCCTGACTGACACGACTCATCCTGTGAAACCTCTCAAACAATTGTTTCTCTATCTGGCGATTGTTAGTCGGCACATCCCCCAAGTAACCATTATACCGCTCAAAACTGAACAGCCAAGTACTGGGAGCTGGACCATACTCCCGGAGACACTCCTTTAAATGGAGATGTAGATGCATGTTTGGGGTAATGAAATCAGAACCGAACTGGAGCTCTGTGCTCTTGCAAAAGTGCAATAGTTTCCTGTGTGCCTGTTCTATCTCGTGGTGTGTAATACAAGGCTTGCACAGAAGTCGAGTGGCTTCTACGAAACGCTGCCAGCTATGAAGCATATTCTCCGGCAAAATGCCCTGGAGGCAGTATCCAGACGAGACTGTAACCCAATTCTTCCACTCCTTTGCCGTCCACATCCCAGCGTTCGATTTGATGTTAGTTACCACGCAGTCATCCGGTAGTCCCTCTTTAAACTGATTCAGACGAGCATCAATAGTCAACACCTGATTAGCGCTTAGTACAACGTCATCTGTTGAATTCTTCTTCTTCTTTGACAACTCTTTGTCGGTCCACCTCTTCCACATTCGCTTGGCAGTCCCTGAATCCCAATAATAAAAGCACATATGTGAAATCGGTATTGAAACCCCAATGAACTAATAGTCCAAATTAAAGGCAAATGCAAGTTCCATTTCAAACACATTATCAGTGCTAAACATTAATTAACGTTAGGTCAAGCTTCAACACTTACCCAACAGTACATTATGCATCACATCGATCAAGAGGAACCTGAAGAAATGAATGTAATATAATACAGTTACTGCTAATGGAAACATTTGTATTAATGTTTATTCAAATGTCAAATTAAAATTGTTAATATTTTGGTATAATTCTGTGTAAGATTTGCCTTTAAATTTGTTCGGCCTGGAGATTGAACTTACCTGATGGGATTGAAGTAGGGCAATTCTAGGAGGACACAGGAACGAGCTCCATACTGCTTCTCAAGTTTACTTTTCTCTCTCGGGGTGGATGCAGCTGTAATCTCACTCACTCTCTCCTTGTGTTGGTCCAGAGTACGAGGAGTCCAATTCGCCATGTTGAATCCTCCACGGTTTGAATTCTTGAATTCCTTCAGACATTTTGAACAACCCATGATAGCATTAGGTAGCAGGAAACCGCAGGTCTTCCTCCCTGCAGGCAGGTCGGCAGCAACGTTCAAAAGCGCCAACTTAACGGTCTTGCCATTTGGGCAATCGTTGGTTATAAGCCTTTTTCCCTGATGCCAGAATTCCTTGAGTTCGTTGACTAGGGGCCTCAGAAAACTGGTAAGGTCGGCAGGTTCTTTACTTAAGTTTGGAATGATACCGTATAGTATGACGTTCTCAAGTCTGTACCGCTCATTTCTGGGTAGGTTAAGTATTGTTAGGTAAATGCCCCCTACTGACATCGAAGCTTTCCGAGAGAATGGTTGAAACCAATCGATATTCATCTGAAGAGCCAAGTTGTTTTCATTATCAAGAAAGCCGTCGTTGTTCGCGTCAAATTCTTTCCATACCGAACCGTCGTAGATGTCAGCAAACACTCCTTCAGGTATCCTCCTGCCCTTCCACTCTCTACATTTCAGCTCAAAACCTGGACGTTTCATCATAACCTGCAAACTCTTCTCGAGCGACTGGTAACAGAATGTCCTGACTGGAAGGAAGGTAATTTCCCCCACAATCTTGGTCTCATAAAACAATTTCCTGTTGCAGTGTTTTAAATCATCACCGATGGTTGTACACCTAATGGGTTGCTGATTACCATTACGATCCGTGTAAAAGCCTAGACCTCGCACACGCTCAGTGGTGGACAACACAGAATGCGACAACGTATAACAGGCCGGGCAGCATACACTGATAGAGTAATTAGTCATCGTTAGGTCTGTACCCAACCATTTGTACATCATCCGCATCGTTTTGGGGAATACTGCCTCCGCTGCTTGTGAAACCCGGTCATTACCTGCTACCGTCAATAATTCACAAATGAAGCACATAACTTTAGCCATTTGCGTATCACTGGTGAAGGTGTGGATCTGCCACTGCAAAAGAAAGAACAGAACCCATGAAAATAGGCTTTGGATATTCTTATTAGGGGTACCACTAACAAGCCTTGCCAATGGGCTAGGACGACCCGTCCCGTCACCGAAAACCACTTTTAAGTGATGGATGGCCCTGTTGCGAATCTTGACTGCCTCTGGATCAAGCTTATCATTTTCTTCCGTTTCTTGGGAATCTTCCATGGTACCGTAATAGTCTTGCATATCATCACCTGACTCCTCATCGGCTTCCATGGGTACCGCCTCTTCAACAGGCTGATTGCGACCCACAGGCTGACTGTCTGCTTCTCCCGGATTCCCGACTTCAGCCTGCCGCTGATTAGCAGCTGCAGCTTCTGCCCGAATACCAGCTCCAACCTGGATACCACCTTCAGCCCGAATTCCCGCTTCAACCTGCATACCACCTTCAGCCTCAATACCCGCTTCAGCCTGGTTACCTGCCTCAGCCTCAACACCCGCTTCAACCTGCATACCACCTTCAGCCTCAATACCCGCTTCAGCCTGGTTACCTGCCTCAGCCTCAACACCCGCTTCAGCCTTGTTACCTGCCTCAGCCTGAAAACCTGCTTCAGCCTGGTTACCTGCCTCAGCCTGAAAACCTGCTTCAGCCTTGTTACCTGCCTCAGCCTGAAAACCTGCTTCAGCCTGGTTACCTGCCTCAGCCTGAATATCTGCAGCTTCGGCCTCAAGACCCACTTCTGCCTGATTGCCAGCGCGTTGAGGTAAACCAAATGGGATTGGTTCTGCAAGACACATGTATAATAATAAATCAAATGTACAGTCGGGTTTCAGAGTACAGACTTTCCCACCCAATGTTGTTTCTCTGACTCAAAAGCTATGATAGAAAGATGCATGGAGGGATACATATATATAACGTCCATTGTTCAAGTCATTCATTATTTGAACAATTGTTTAATTGTCAAGAAAAGATTTAGGCTGGCGATAATTTTCCAAACACTAACTGATCATTACGAGTATAGTAGGTATTTGAAAATAATATCTATGCGCGCAAGCTAGCTAGGAAGGTTTTGAAGGATATCGATTTCAGGTGAAAGTGACTTTATCCTAGTTATACTATTTATCTGGTACTCACCATGCTCCTTAAGATGCTTCCTGTTATATGTACTTTTTGAAACTGCACGTTTACATGTGTCGCACCATCGGTTTCGGCTAGTGTCCATATTTCTTCTGGTTTCTGCCTGGTCACTGGTCAGACCCTTGAAACACCACGATCGCGAGGCCATGGCGAACTTGAGTTAGACAGCAGCACTTCAGGGCGATGAACCTTCCCCATTTGCGACCGCGACACAAGTATTTATATATGGTACAGACCGACGCCTATGGTCCCACCAGCTGAAAGCCGCGAATTGCCGCGACATGCCACAGCCCCGACCCAGGGGTAGTTGCACTCGAGCTCCTAACCTCAGACACCCGTGTGAAATTAAAGCCGAGAACAGCCTGCCACAGTATTACCAGGAGATTAATGTCGCCTCCAGCCTGGCCGTCACGGTAGCGCGTTGTCGTGATTTGTCGGGCGCGTGAAGTTTCTCCAGCTTTCGAAACGCATCGTCCGCCGTCTGGACTGGTGAGGGCATGACACCTGCCATTAAAACCTAGGGTCTATCCATTAAAGGGCGGTGAAGTTTCCTCAGCTTCCGAAACGCATCGGCTGCCGTCAGGTCGACTGGTCATAGGATTTCATCTGCCTTGAAAACTGAGCTCGAAGTTTAGCTCGAAGGTCAAACCTTAAGCTTTCTGCTACTACTTAGGGTCAGCTTATTTCGTTATATAGTGCGTTTGGTGTACGGCTACGTGAATATCATGAGTGTCAAAATCCTGAGTGCCACCCTTGGTGAGAATCTTCTTAATTACTTTTGTTGTACAAGTGATACGAGTCGATGGCCGACTTTCCAAATTATTCAAAATAGGTAAAACATATGTATTCATTCTGGGGGTCGCCCTTCCTAATTAAATAATATGGCCAGTTTTCTGAATTCTAGGGTGTGGCCATATGGCAGTTATAGTTTATTCTGTCTGTTTGAATAGCCTGGCCATGGTAATTTGGAACGAAGGTGTTTGTTTAAAGTTGAGATGACAACCTTCATGTTCTCTTCTTTCTTTTTTTTTCAATATATAGCTGCCGCGTACTTGGTTCTTGTATCATGCGTGGAATTTGTTCGAGCTGCCAGTGGCGGACACTGGCCTAGGGTCGTTCACAATAAGCCTGGAGTAACCCGTACCCGGTTGGTCAACCTCACTGCTCCATTTACCGGTCACCCTCCACCAAAACACGATGCGATGACCGGCCTCACCTTTCATGACACCCTGCAAGCCTTGTTGGACCAGGACCATACCGTAACTGACACTGGATCTGAAGCCAACCCAGGAGACGGAAACATTAAAGAATTCCCAACTGTGGTACTTCTCTCTTCGTACACTCTTCTTCTTATCCTCGCCGTAGCCATAATTATTAGCATATTCTTTGTTTGCTCCGGAATTAATCGCATCTTCGCAGATGCTCGTTTTCGTGTATACTTGCTTGTCTCGGGCAATCACAGTGTATGGCTTAAAATAGGCACGTTCCCTGGACATTTTGGAGATTATATCTTTCAAACAGACGATCCTATCACACTGACTAAAGCTGAAAATATATGCCTAGGCGCACGATACACATTGAACTGTGTCATCCAAATGACCGACTGCTATACCGGCACATCGACACGACTGCCCACACATTTAAAGGTTAATAAACTGAAGGACATCATGTTGACAAGATTGATGACTAAGGACATTATACGCTACCAGTTGGTTACCATGGGTATAGGCATAGGAGAGCCTGTTCTTTTGGGGAAATACCGGCCCGGTGAGCTTGCAATTAGTACTAATACTTCAGTCGACTTAAGCCGTGTTGACCTTGATTAAGTCTTGTGTGAAAAATGTTGTATTTTTGTGTGTTTACTACCAATATGCTGCCGAACGTGCGTCAATCGATACAAGTGTTATGGTTATAAATTGAATTTGTAGCTAAATAAAATTTCGGTTTTGGAAAGAGCAGTATGACGCTGACAAGAGCGCTTTTACTCTGGCTTGGGCTAGGGTCGACCCCTTAGGTAATCTGCGAGACAGGCCCCTAATTTAGGGGCCTGAGGCTAAACTAGGTCTGCAACCAAAACTAGTAGTGGAATTAAATGTGGTTAACGCCACAATCTGGCGATGGGGCTCCAACCGAAATTATGGCTATAGTAATTAAGCTATTGTCCCTTAATAAATCTCGACACCTAAATTGACTTGTTTGTTTTTTAAATTATTAATTTTGCAATGTCACAGAAGCTCCAAGTTACCTATACATAACTCCCGGAGAACTCCCACTTTAAAGGATTACACTATATGCAAGAGGTTTTTTTATTCTCTCACAGAAAGAATATAGGTCACCGTGCCATACAAATCCTAGAAAGTATTTCGGGTTCATCAGGAGACTACATGGTCACTTGTAAATTTTGATAGGTCCTACTGGCAGCGATGTATTTGATCATAATAAAATTTCTGAAAAATTACTTTTGCACCTTACTGCATGGAATCGAACTAAAAAGGATCCACTTGAAAAGAAGTAACAGTTCTTAATTAAAACCGGCTTCATGCAACATTATTTTTTCATGACTGCGAAATAAGTACGAAGAGATGATTCATGTCGCATCATTTTAAAAATCGTATATCGAGCTTATGTTTGTTTAAAATACACTTTTTATGATTGATTTATGTTATTATTGATAACAGGCCTAGGTGTCATTCCATTGCTCTTCTAATGGTAGAGACCTTGTACCATAACACTCATCAAAAAAGTGTTGTATTGTAATCGATTTCAAGTTCGTGGTCTATCTTCAAGAAATAGCACATTCGGGTTTTCAACAAAATGACAGGTCATTATAGTTAAATGCGTTTCGTATCGTAAATAAAAAGTATTCATGAATTTAAGATTCACTTATGAGAAGGACCTGTATAACGCGTACGGTTTTAGACTAATATAAGGCGAGTCTTACCAACATATCTATAGAAATACTTCCCTGCTTATCGAGCATGCCACAATCAAAACAAGAAGCGCAAAGTTCTTTGATAAAAGTTTATAAAACGACTATACAATTGAAGAAAGTACAAAGACCTAACATACAGCGTGACACAGACCATACAATTAAACGTAGTGTAATTATAAAGAAAACATAAAGATGATAAACATAAACATCACATAAAATAGAGCTTTAAACAGACCCTTTAGAAATAAGTTAAATTGGCTGTGCATCGGCGATACCCGACCGATACCCGGGCTTCACCGCCCAGTCTGGGGTGTTGGGAGGAGGCTGTTGGCGTTTTGGATTATCGTCGGGGACATTGTTCCGCTTCTTTTCCATTCTAACGCCCCGCTGACGGCCGCTAATTTCGTCATACTCAATTTCGTCCAGGTGGGCTTTGTAGGCCCTCAGCTCATCGCTCTCCCACACGAGCGGTTTGACGCGGCGGTGATATCGCTCTTTCGTCTTCCCGTCTTTGTCGACCGCGGCCGGATAATAAAGTCCGCGCTCCTCGTCGCTCGTGTAGTCGGGGGTGAGGAGGCGCCTCACGGAATTCTTTCGAGCTTCGTCCCACGTTTTGACGAAATTTTCCAACCCCACTATCCGTCTTCTGAGCTTCTGCAAAGTTAAAAAGACACTTTTTTATTTTAATACAGTTACGACATACTTGGTCAAGAACATCCAATAAACACAAACAAGTTTTTCAATATTTCAGTTACCTTAATTTAAAAGCTGGTCACTGCAGTTAATTTCAAAAGCGTTGCTTTATCCTTGGTCTCTATAACATACAGGCACTTTTTATTAATTGTGTCATATCCATTCTAATTGTATGTCAAGATTATTGTCCAAGGAAGCAAGTAAGGTTACAGTGCTCTATAAAAATTCATAATGTAAAAAAATTATAATTGTTTCCCAAGTTTCAGTGTTACAACCATAAGATCATTTCACAGCCGGGCCCCCTGTTTTAAGCCAAATTGCCGATTCACAGCTACAGCCCCCGGTATAGTTCCGACCGCAGTTTGTACGTATACCCCTTTTTGAACTGAGTGGGTCCCCGGGAAGTCACACCCCCTACACCATAGACCCCCAGTCTGTCTACTCAGATATCAAAGTAGGACATATCATCGTTCTTCAAAATAGAAAACAACCCCTTTCCACTGACATTTATACCAAAAAATCGACCCCTTATTCTTCAAAACGCAGACATTTAGTGGCCAAGAAATACCCTTTTTCGTGAAATTTCATATTTCCCAGGAAAAAAAAGACCCTTATTTTCATATCATGGATATTTGGGATGAAAAAGTAACCTTTTTTCTAGAAACAAGGACATGTGAATGTTGTCAAACTAGACCCTTTCTTCGCGTTTTTTAGAACAATGATGCGTATCCTTCCACCCAAGGAGTGGACAGACTGGGCATAGACCATAGACATTACTCTTTCTCCTCGGCTTTGCACTTGAAAGGTGTAAAATTTCGGCCTGCCTGAATCGAACTACGTCAAACAATGTTGAGAACAATAGTCCGCAAAAGCCATGACGTCGGGCGGGCCCCTAACGGTCACTGCACGCTGCTCCCGTGCCTAAACATGGGCAGGGCTGGGCCGGGGGTCCCCTCTATGAACTTTAGTAGGACCCAGCTGTCAGATTTGCTATTTCCACTAATAATGCTCGCAAACTTATGAAAACATGTATTTTCATAGGGGAATTATCAATGTGCATTATGATATACTTGAAAAGAAAAAGAGTTAATAAATAGCAAAGTTATAGGCAATGTTATTGTCTGTGTGTACGGGTGACCGTGGTCCAGCCGGGTGTTATCGGTGCCCCCTCCAGGGCGGGCCGGGCCGGTGACCGGGGGTGTAGGGTTACCGGGGCCGGTCGTAAAAGGTTTAGGCCCAACACAGGGCCCAACACGTGTTGCGGGAGGGGTCCGTGACGTCAGACTTTTGTGGTCTATAGAGGAAGTCTGTAACAAAAATTTATTTACCTCGTTCACGTGGTGACGGATGATAGCCTTTTCATTGTCAGCCTTAATTCGGTTCTTCCGCATTCTGTTGGCCCTGTTTTGGAGGGTCTTGAAGTAGGTGTTGGCAGAAGCTAGAAAAAGAGGAAGGACATGAAGTGTGCTTAAAACTGGAGCCATTAAGTAGACAAAGGCACTATAAAGGCAATAAATCAAGGGAATACATGTTAAAAATGCAAAGTGAGGGTCAACATATTATTCACGAATTAAAACCATCATTACACTGGTATTATATTTCTTTGTCCAGATAATAGAACTTACGTTTTTTTCAGATGACTGGGAGGATAACTTAAATTATAAAAGTAACAATTTCCAATGTAAGTGGAGCCTATTTAGACACTAAAAACAGATTTCCAGCATTTCAAGCATGTTAAAATTTGTGTTAATTGAAGGACCAATACTTTGGAATCATGGACATTAGATGCATGAAATGTACAGCTGCAGGTTAGTTAACAAAGAAACTTGCTACCTATGGGACTTACCTAACACCTCTTCTCTGGGGGTATCTGGCCCGAGGCACACGTTGTCAACAACGGCCTTGATGATCGGCGCGTTATCCGGGTGTTTGATCCCCACCCTGAATGTTGGAATATATTTATATTGTTCAATTCATCGGCATCACGTCAAGTGCTCTATGACTCTATTAACATGAAAAAAAAACAGCAAAACTTATATTCAGCTGCAGCTTCTGGTGTTCAGGAACACATTACCCATTGCTTACTTAAAAACAATATTATTTTCTGTACTATTCATGTTGTTATGACGTAATCAACTTACCCAGGGTTCAGGTTGAATCCCCAACCAGGCTCACCTCTCTTGGCCTTGTAGGCCGAACGAACGAGTTCCTACAAACAATATAATAAGCCAATAATTAATAGTGGACTATCTAACTATATGTCAGTGTACGAAATCATTACGGATTTTCGTTGTTTTCCGGGATGTTCCCTGGCGGCGCGGCAAAGGAGAAGAACATCAGGGCTATACTAGGAATGAGATCATTTCTAAACAAACCGAGAACTATATTAAACGGTAACGTTTTCAAGGTGAGATTATTAGTTAATTATAAGCTGTAAAAACAAACTTTAGAACTTACACATATTTCATTGCGTGGTTTGGGTGGTTTGGCAGCTGCAGCTGGCTTCGCTTGGTTCACGAGCACCTCCACCTGGGCCTTTGCCGCAGCCGCTTCAGCCTCCGCCCTTCGGCACTTCTTCTCCAGCTCCTCCATCCTGGCCAGCAAATGGGCCATGGACGGTTCAGCTGTAGACGTGGAGGGGCCGGACGAGGACGAGTATTCGGGCGTGAACGACCTTTGGGACGTCGTCGACGAGAACGACCCTTGCGATGTCAAGGGCCCGGGCGTGAACGACCTTTGGGACGTCGTCGACGAGAACGACCCTTGCGATGTCAAGGGTCCGGGCGTGGACGACGTTCTGGACGTGGAGCTGGGGAACCATGGATGGGATTGCGACGTGGAGGGCGTCATCCCCCAGGGCGTGGATCCGGAGGGCGTGGAGGGCGTGGAGGGCGTGGAGGGCGTGGAGGGCGTGGACGACGATGCGGATGCAGGACCGCCTTGGGAAGCACCAAGGCTAAGGTCCACGTCGTTGAGGGTGGATCCCTCTTCCGCGTACAGGGAGTCGTGAAGAGACTGATCCGCAGAGAGATCCGGAAACCCATTCTGAGACCCATACTGACGCGCATCCCCAGACATATCCAACAGCAGAGTACCTACGCCTGCTGATGAATCATGATCGGTTATTTTCTCGCCACCCGGTTTGGGGCTGCTGGTCAAGATCCTGCATGAGCTGGTAGACGGGTTTGACAGAACAGCGTCACTATAATCAGTTGACCCGTTCATGGTGGCAGCAAGTTTTCAAGTGATCTATATAGCCATATGCCACGCCGTATTTATACATGCCGGGCAGGCCCCCCTGTGGATACATGATCTGGTGAAAGCGATCTTTTATCGATGAGGCAAGACTTTGAACATAAGTTACGTGGTAGACGTGACGGGGTGTGGACGGGGTAAGAGAGACTTTTACCATAAGTTACGTGCTAGCCGTGACGGGGAGTACATGGGGTATCAGCGACACCCTCACCGCCGCCCCTTGTGAGGCCTGTTACGTGTCAAGAAGTGTTAAGACTACCCCGCGGGCCGCGTGCCGCGGTACTCCTGTGAGGGAGCTGACACAGAAGCTAGTTGACATGCGCCGCCTCAGATGGCCAACAGGTGGACGCGGTCATCACAGACGCGTGTCCCGGTGTCAAACGCGACAGAAGTCATTTCAGATGAACCCCCTGTCGATCGGCTCTCTGAAGAAAATAGCGGCCTATTAGACGTGCTTCGCACTACCCAGTGTAAAAACTTGTGAAGCCCCCGGCTAGAAGAAGTCGTTTTAGTTGTACCTTACCTAGCGTTTAAGTTGTCGACCGAGGGTTAACTTTTCGCTAAAGACTAGACGAAGCCCTTACAGTACCTGGGGGGGTTGTGATGTCATGTGGGGTGGGGGGTATAAGTATGTGCCTGTACTATACACTGGTTCAGAACAGCCACTTGATGGCCATGGACATCGAGCGACTGTTAAACGCAAGTCTGCGTCTGCGTCTTGTTCGGGAGGAAAGGCCAGTGGTGAGACCTAGTCACCTCCAACCCGCGGACCAATCCGACCATCAGTGGCTGCTTCTCTTGTTAGTGATATACCTGGGGTGGAAATTTATCGGTATCTTCTGGAAATTGGCAGCAGGCTGTCGCTCGTTGGCTCAGGGTCAACGTCGGAGGGCTACAGTGCAGTGCTGTCTGAGAATCTACTGCCTATGGGAAACGCTCCTATTTCCACTGGCTCCCATTCCCGCCGAAATGGAAGCCGTAGGAAGTGCTGCCTGCCCACGAATGATCATCCAAAGACCGAGCATCCTGTCCAAGGCCCTGACCGTCGCCTGGTCGGGCCCACTCACGGTCCATCTGAATGGCAGTGACGAACCCTTGACGTTGGAACTCCCGCAAGAAGTCAAGATTCCTCGTACGGAGCGCGTGCGCCTGAACAAATTTTTCAGGCACAGACTTTGTAGAGCGAGCGTTTGCCTGATAAACAACAGGAACAACATGGCCCAAGAACTACTCCCAGCCGAAAAACTGGGCTGCATGCCTGACGTAGACTCTTGGGTGTGATGAACAGTTATATAAAAGTGTACGATATGTTTGAAGTAGATATGGGAAAATTTTAATTGTGAAATGCATATGTTCACGAAGCTTTCGAGTTACGTATGTACATTAGTGTATGGTCAGTAAATACAATTATGGGAAAATAGGCGAAACGTTGACACGTGGACATCATAAAACCTTTTCCGCATGCATAACAATAAAACATTTTGATATCATGAACGTGTGTAGTCTTATGTGGCTGTGACTAATTATAAATGGGAATTCATGAGGATAATGTGAATGAATTGCAGCTGTACATGTGTGACGAAATTATGAGGGCGAGTATATATTCTAAACAACAAAAATCGAACATGAATGAGAACTGATAACTTTTGAGCTGCAATAAAAGGAAGAGTTAATAGCTAATGTATATATAACCAACTCAATTTAAAGTCAAGCGTCTGCATGCGCTTTGAATCCTACGTTGTCTGAAATACAGAATTGAGATGAAAACAAAAAGTGCTGGTACCATTATAAAAGTAAGTCCAATGTTCAACAGGTAAACAGTACCGTGCACACTGGGGGGGAGGAATGGTACGTGGGGAAGATGCAAGTCACCACGAAGTTTCTTGTATTCGACCTCATTCAGTCGAATCTCTTTCATGTATGTACGGAGGGAAAGGAAATTGTCTTTTGCTCGCTTAAAAATATCCTCTTGGCGGACTCGCATTTGCGGGCTAAGAGGTAAAATTGGGAATGGTTTATCGTACGAAAAATCCGGGTTCACAAGTCGGCTAAGTGACAGGTTGAGGTGTTGAAGACTAGCAAGGTTGACGGGAAAAACTGTTCTTAAGGGGCCTGCTGTAGAAGGCAAACAGTTAACACTTGAGACTGGAATTTCCCATTCTTTGGCGGACACAGAACAACCACATTCAAAGGCACGAACGCACGATTCACATCCAGGATGGGTTGTTGTTCGGTTGGGGCAGCGCACAACGACCTCGTCTATGTGAGAGAACAAATAGGTCCCTGTTGCAATGACTTGGATGTTCGACCTTCTGAAATTAGACTGAATGAGTATTTTGAAATCACAATAAAGTTTGACAGACTCATGATCACGTAGATAGATAGAAATGAGGCACGACGAGGGAGAAACCCTGCGAAGTGGTAGGTCATAATGACAAAACGGAGAATGGCAATTATCCAGATCTGGGTTGGAGGATACTGTGTATTGGGTTGCGGACACCAATAAATAAGCCGGTGTGTTGGAGAGGCGAGTATAATGCCCATGGAAGGCTAGAGGGAAGGTGTTCACTTTTAGAACCTTGAATATTTTGTCGAAGGAAATAACGGGAATCTTCAAAATAGTTTTCAGAACATTTCGCTGTAAAACCGGGGGGACTAAAACAGTTACACTTCTATACATGTCGCGAGTGTTTGGAATATAAATATTTGAACGATTTGACTTGGAAAGGAAAAGGTACCGAATCTTCCTCATATCAGTCTCCGATATCAAAGAGTTACTCAGCCTGTTCTCCGTTAGGTCGCGAATAGCCTGTAGCAAGACATCAAGGGAATAGTCCAGTTTAAAATCCAGTAGACGCAATTCTTGCAAATCTTGCATCAACCTGACCATCAATTCCCGGTTACTAATGTAAGCCTGGAGTCCTCTGGACAAATTGTATATGGAATGAGTGTTCTCTATGATGGCCTGGAGTTGGATTTCCAAAGTGGAGTCAACTACCTTTAGGACTGCATTTATTTTGCCATAGAGGAAGCCAATTTCATCGGCATTTACCTGGTCAGCACGAGTCTGTTGCTTCAAGTCATCGAGTGTGGCCGTTCCAAATAAAGTCTCGGAGAACTTGCCGATTTCTGGAATCAGAGCCCGCTGCTTCCTGGATTTGGCTGATGGAGGTGTTGGCTGGGCCGTCGATTCCAAAATTGATTGCACTTCCCGGAGTCCGTTGGTGACCTTCGCTGCTATAGTCTTCCCAATAGATGTTATGTTATTCAACATAAGTTGGATTTTTCGACACTGTTCCATTGAACCGGCTGCCAGGGTAGCGCCGTGTCTACAATTTAGTGCGGCTGCCTGTTTGGGAGAAGGAGGAAGTGGTAAAATGATATCGACTTGGGTAGTGAAGTACTCATTACCTATGTGGATGGACGGTTTACTCTCGAATACTACACCATAGTTGGTACGAAAACGGTTTACCGTACTGGTGCATAGGCATGGCTTAGCTGAGACAGTGCCCAGGATAAAGAGTCCACGAAGGAGGAGTATGAATACTGTTGGAGCCATGTCTGATGCAGGCTAGAGACCGCTCTAGTCTTTTATTACTTTTTCCCAGTCACAGGAAGGAGTAGACAGACAGTCGCCACATGCACCTGGGATCTAAAGGTTTTGACCTCCGTGCAGAAACCTTAAGCTTACGTTAATGCCAAAAGAAAAGCCGTGCGAAGAGTATAAGCTTACGCGTATGCTTGCTTGTAAGCTTTCGTTGGTTAGGGTGTCGGCTTGTTCTAATTGAATTGGAAGGCAGACTTCAAAATGAATTGTTGGCATGGGGTTCCTTAACTTGTGGATGAGAAGTGAGAAAGCCTGTAAATGCCATTACTGCCTGATATTTATAGGTTTTATTTGCAGGTGGTTTATATGGAGTTCAGGCCGATTTAAGTCTGGACTGGCTGAAATTAGTCTCAAACCTTAAGGTCGGCTTTATATCTAACCAGCTTAGACCCAGTTTAAGGTGAATTATTTAGGGTAGTTATATAGGCCGGGAGGTACCTTTTATCCATACAGAAAATGTTTAATTAATTTTTAATGAATCTCATCTCTCACGGATGACTTCAAAAGAAGTTAATTTCAAACACTTTTAATACTCCATCTATGGATGGTAAGGGTAAATGGTTTTCCGGGTGGGAGGGGCGATGGATGGTAGGGTGAAATAGGCCTGTCAAAGATTTAGCTACATGTGCTTTGCAGGCGAACGTAGGTTGGGTATGGAAGTGCCCGACCCAGCAGGTTCCCTGCATGGGGCAACTCTGGCCCGTGTTAACTCGATAACTAACCCCTGATTAATGGCGGGGAGTCCGTCAGATGACACCCAGCATGATACCTGTGTCGCTCTTGAGTGGGTTTGGTGTGAGTTATGTGATTACCAAGACTGTGCCCCTGCCCTTGTCAGATGTCAGAGGGGGGTACAGATTAGATGGGGTGCTTCCGGGTACTTATGGGTGTTAATGGATTAAGGCCGGCCATGATGGACGCTTCCAAACTTTGCCGCCGTTAGGAATGGACCTGGTTTATTAGGAAATGTTATGCACAAGGGAAGAGGGGAGCGAGGGATAGCTGCAGAATCGCGAAAATGCTTTCTGTCATGTTACTTAAAAAGTACATGGAACTTGTTAACTAATGGTCGTATTTAACTGAGACAATTAATTTAAATGAAGTGTGATGCCCAGTGTCTCCTGTTTATTCAGATGCTAAGATCGGGAAAGAAGGTTATTTAGAATGTTTGCAAGAAGTATATATATTAATATTATAATATTAGGAATTTAAGCCGGATCAGTCTCATTACCATTAGGACTATCATGTTTAAAATTAGTAGTTGAGGAGAGGGCGGGTTCGAGCAGGTTTTTTTTTTTTTTTTTTTATAATTTTCCATTTTTTTTAAGGGTCTTTTTGATTTAACAACTTTTCGATTACAAATGGAGAGTTATCCTTTAAAAAGCGTAACGTCCCGATCCTGTTTAAAATAAGTTAACAATCAACCTCCTCTCTTGACATGACGATTAGGGTTCAGAGTAGTCCTATCCTTATCATTAATTTGATAATACAAGTCTGATGGATGAACGAAAAACGTAAGGCATGAAGGGGATTCGAACCCGGGGCCGGGAGAGATAGCTGGTAGCCAAAAATCCACCGGGTTCAATAATACGATGACGTCGGAAACCAGCGAAAAGCCGTCTAGAGGTCCTTCCGGTCGCAGGACCAAATACGTCGAAACTACGTTGGGGAAAACGATGACGGGCAATGTAAATTTAAGTTGATAGAGACACATCAGTGACAATTGAGGGCGATCAAAATTAATAACTTGTGGTATTGCTTGTTTTCCAAATCGGAAAACCCACTGAAACACAAGGACCGAAACTACAAAGTGTCTCTTTTTGGTAAACACCTTTCTGGTTGCCCCGATTACACCTACGGTATATATATGTCGCAAACTCTATACGTAATTGGGTCTGGTTGTGCAAACTAATGAAATGAAATGAACTGAATAATGGCACAGATGAATTCGCCAGACCTGGGTGGTAGGAGCTAATCGAACCTCATGCACTCGATTACCACCTGCCACTCCAAATTTTTTTTTGGGAAGTTATATTTGTAATAATGGTATTGAAATGAAAAGATGGCCCACGGGCCGGTCCGGAGGGATGCAGGGGCGGACCCAGGCATTTCTAGGGGGGAGGGGGGGGGGGGGAGGGGCTAATGCATTAATCTATGTGGGAGGGGCCCCTTTTTAAACAACATTATTTAACAGGGGAGGGGGGGGAGGGGGGGCATGGCCCGTCAGGCTAATATAGCGCATTTATCATTTCTTATGTCGAGAGTTAAATAAGGGTAAAAACTTGAAATCACACAAAATAATAGTTTTATGTGTAGTCAAGGTTATTTAATATTATCATTTTCAGTGAAAACCATTTGCGCTTTCAGCCCTTTCACCCTGTATTTCCAAGAAGTTTAAGAATCTGGTTTAGGCAGCCTGGTTTAACTCCCAAATAATGTGTTTCAAGAAAATCTGTTTTAAAAATGCTATATTTCTACCTGTTTTAGTTAAACTAGTACTGTATCTAAGGGACAGGGGTGGACGGTCCCAGGAATTTGTGGAGGGGGGGGGTTGAACTAACCCTATTTTTTTTTTAGAAATAGGCCTATTGGACGTCACTTTCATGGGATGGAAAACCATTATTGATATGCTATATTTGATAAGTTTTCTCAAAAATATTACTTTCATTTCATGATAAGGGTTGTACCCAACATCATGGGAGACAATTGTTTCATTATTGATTATTCATAGAGGTTATAAAGTTAAATCACGCTTTATCGCTGTTTTTACGCATTTGATTAATTATTATGAATTATTTTGATTTTATATAACTTTTGTTTCTATATGTAAGGGTTTAAAAAACTAAATGCGCTAATGATATAGGCCTACCAATGTGAGCGATACAACCCTGTTTTACCCTAGTTGTGTGCACACTATAGGCTACTCCTTCTGCGCTTCAGCCTCATCTATTCTTATTAGGTCAGGAAACTGAGTATTATTTTTGTTGAGCTTGGAAACCAATATCAACCGGCGTTTATAGATATATGCACAAATGTGGGAAGTGGGGGGACTGGGTACGCCACTGCTGGCAATTATATTGGTGCCTGAATGGAGGGTAGGTACGTTAAGACGCCGAGAAGGTTGGGCGTGTGAAGAGAACTATGAGCGGACGGGACTATTGTGACACAATATAATTAACACCCCCTGACTTACACTTATATACACGCCAGAAGGGCAAGGGAAACTTTGAGGTGAGCGCAAAAGTATTACCTAACACGCCCACTGCTATGGGTAGTATAATGATACTATGATTTTTCAGGGATAATCGTGGAGTAAGACTTACACTCCTTGACACGTTTTAGAGGAAGTGGTTTCAGACAAGCCCGAGCCTGTCGAATGTATGAGTTCAAATTCTTCCCGTGTCTGATATAAAAGGCCTCTATCGGGAGATCCGTCCGGTGAGCCGTGACACTGGTGCACTAATGAATTATTCGAGCCACTCGTGGGTTCAAACCCCACTAGATTCGTTAGGCCCGGCCTAGCAAACGATTGTCGTATCCCCAGTGTCAACATGACACTCACCACTTTTGTGAGTTTTTACTATAATATGTATTTAAACCAGATATATATATACGTTGATAAGTTTGAGACATAAATCTGTACGATTCAAAACATGTCAATATTTTAGTCCTCTGATAATTAATTTTGTGCCCACAGGAAAACACTAAAATAAATCGTGCTAAACACATTGGCATTAAGTGACTCTTGATAAACTTTTGAGCCCTTGGAAAAAATGCACAGGAATTTGGAAGCAATCATAGTAAATTAGAGTAGTAAACTATCTACAGCTTGGAAAAAAATGCCTCTTTTTATTTATACTGGTTTGGATAACTTTTAATTTATAAGTTTATAAAGCTTAAGGTTGGTTTAGGCCTGCAAGTATTTGAAACCCGGAAATTATATTTGATATGAAACAAATACAAGGCCTTGAATCTAACTTTACCAATCCTACATGATGTATTTAAACAGGCATTCCCCCCCCCCCCTCAAATATTAAATGATGTTTGTTCGGTGGGCCCCCTCCCACGTACATTCATATTTTTGCCCCCCTCTCCCCCCCCCCCCCCCCCGCTTTCCTCCATTAATTACACTTACAGAATGTTGGCATTTCTGTAATCATGTACATGTGTCGCTGGCTGGGGGGGGGGGGGGTCCCAAAAACTGCCCAGATTTGTGTGTAGATTAAAATTAACAGGAATTAATGTGGTTTAATGAATAATTCTATATATCGCTAGTGGGGGGTACCGGGGTAGCATACCTTTGGATACAGGTTGTCAGATTAACTGTGAGAGGTAAGCGCATTAATGGAATTAACACGTTGAAGCTGGAAAGGGGGGATTGTTTTGTTAAAGCCGCAACTACTGCAATGGAATAGTGTGAAACTATACTTTGTGCTAGGACGGTGTTAAGAATACTATTCCTGCAGGAGGGCTTGTAACATGAGCGCACATCAAGGAATAAATTGGTGCAGTAAAACCTACGCACCCGTTTGAAAAGTTCAGGATAGTCGTTTTAAACCGGGCGAGAGTATAATGATACTTTGCTGTTGGAGGGTTAGTGGTGGAGTAAGACATACACTCCTTGACACGGTTTGCAGCAATTGGATTCAGACACGGCCAAGTCTGTTTAATGTATGAGTTCAAAAATTTGCCGTGATTGTTCTGTTGACCTATGTTTAGTTAAACATAATATAATAATTATATTATTATAATGACCGGCTCTGCGATTTTGGGGCTACTTGACATGAACAATGAATTTAGAACAAGGCTCAGGCTTTCTAAAAATGTAAACATCTCTCAACTATTCTGAGTAGAAGCTGAGATGTGAGCTTCTGAACATGATATGGTCAGACACCTTAAATTCATAAAAATTACGATGTAGATGGTAGCGTCAGAATTACAAACAGTTAAATATAGAGGAAAATATGATCTACATTAATTATTTCGCAAACAAAATACTCCCAATTTTTTTCTAATGAAGATAGATACAATTCGTTTTTTGCATAATGTAGCTTGAAAGTTGTACTTTTAAGTTTTACTAATTCTAGAATAAATGTCACATGACCTGGTTTCCATGGAAACCAAATTCTTCATAATAACAGTAATTCTACGTTTTTACGTTCGATAAACATTCCGGTTACCATGGCAACAAAATGTAAAATTTTAGGAAATTTTAAAGTTTCATATAAAACTACACAAAATTTTATTTTTAGTCAAAATTTTGCTTATTTTAAGATTTTTGGTCATTTTCTGTGTAAATATTGAAGGTAGACCTATAAAAGTGTATGTTAATAGGCCCTGAATTTGCAGAGCTGGTCATTATAATTGTGAATACTACTGAACATCGATGTAGAACACTGGGTATAGTGGCTAACAAATGCAATTTTTTAGTTTCCTTGGCTTCTTGTGATGCCCTAACCATCCTGCTATATGGAAGCCCTAACCTGTTTTTTAGTTTGTCTAAGAAGTACCTGTTATATTTCCTTGAGATAAATATCGATTAGTTCATATTATATGACTACCTTAGATAACTCTAATAACTGTAACTGATGTATAATCAGCTAGTGTCTCATACTATCTTGTTACTTGGCGGATTTGTTCAGGCTTTGTAAGCCCAAAGTTTAGTCTCATACCAACCTAACCTATTATATCCCAGAACGATCTCACTACTATGTACAGAAAACTTGGATTTGTTACATTATCGTGTAAGTGTCCATCCGTACGTCTTGTCTCTTTTTAAGTATTCTTGAATTGTGTGAAGGGTAATTCATCAATCTAGATCATGTTCAAATGTTTAACTATAATTAAAACTAACTTTTTTTACCCGCACCCTATGAAGAAGCGTCCGTTGTATCTAACAGTATTCCCTCAAATTAATGATAAGGATAGGACTACTCTGAACCCTAATGGTCATGTCAAGAGAGGTGGTTGATTGTTAACTTATTTTAAACAGGATCGGGATGTTACGCCTTTTACAGGAGAACTCTACAATATTTGTAATCAAGAAATTGATAAATCAAAAAGACCCTAAAAAAATTGGGATAATTATAAAAAACCTGGTCGAACCCGCCCACTCCTCAGCTACTACTTTTAGAGATGATAATGGTAATGAGATTGATCCGGCTGACAATCCTATGATTATGAATTTATTATATATACTTCTTGCAAACATTGGAAAAAAAAATGTTTCCCGATCTTAGCATCTGAATAAACAGGAGACACTGGGCATCACACTTCATTTGAATGATGGTCTCAGTTAAATATGACAATTAGTTAAGAAGTTCGATGTACTTTTTAAGTAACATGACAACAAGCATTTTGGCTATTCTGCAGGAATCCCTGGCTCCCCTGTTCCCTTGGTTAACACATTGTGGATAACGTTTCATAATAAATCAGGTCCATTCCTAACGGCAGCAAAGTTTCAAAGCGTCCATCATGGGCCCCCTCAGGCGTTTAAGCGCAGCACTAGTATGTCTTTATGTAATCGTGGTATGAAGGGTCATGGTTCTCTCCCTTCAAACTCGTGAAATTAAAAACCACCTCAAAATTCCAAGTGCCTTCCCCGCTAATTTGTTTTTCGCTTGTCTGCGTCCAAAACTTTCGAGACGGGCACAATTATATTTAACTGTAGGGGCCTCTCGGGGCCAACTGGGTGAGTTTGATTCACCGGTCCGTCGCCGTCTCTCAACAGGAAATGTCATACTAATCATTGGGCTGAAATTTTGCATATTGGCTTCCTGCGAGCCAGTCGAACTCAGGATACAAGATGGAGGCCAATAAGCAAAGAAATGTATTATCACCAAAGTTGGTTTTCGTTATTATCAGCTGTACACGGTATGTCACCAATATTTCTCTCGACTTTTCGGAAGTACCCGTATTTTGTTCCTTCCCAATAAGCCCAAAATAATTGTTTACTTTAAATGAACTTCTTATCAAGACATAATGGTTTCAATTTTGTGGGCGGTCAAGTGTTGTGTTAGTCTTTGCATACACTGATACAGGATTCGTATGTGTGTCCAAAAGCAATCCACACAGCGTGACACAGTCCCTTTAGAAATAAGTTAACTGGCTGGCCTTAATCCATTAACACCCAAAATAACCCGGAAGCACCCGATCTAATGTGTACCCCCTGTGACATCTGACAAGGGCAGGGGCACAGTCTTGGTAATCACATAAGTCACACCAAACGGACTGAAGAGCGACACAGCTCTCACGCTGGGTGTCATCTGAAGGACTCCCGGCCATTATCAGGGGTTAGTCATCGAGTTAACACCCTGCCCATGGACCAGAGTTGCCCCAGAGAACCTGCTGGGTCGGGCACTTTCATACCCAACCTACATTAGCCTGCAAAGCACATGTAGCTAAATCTTTGACAGGCCTATTTCACCCTACCATCCCTCGCCCCTCCCACCTGGAAAACCATTTACCCTCACCATCCTTATAGTAATAAAAGTGTTTGAAATTAACTTCTTTTGAAGTCAGCCATCAGGTATGAGAGTCATAAAAAAATCGTTAAACATGTTCTGTATGGATAAAAGGTACTTCCCAGCCTATATAGCTACCTTAAATAATTCACCTTAAACTGGGTCTAAGCTGGTTCGATATATAGCCGACCTTAAGGTTTGAGACTAATTTCAGCCCATGCATGTCTTAAATCGGCCTGAACTCCATATAAACCACCTTCAAATAAAATCTCTAAATATCGGGCAGTAATGGCATTTTCAGGCTTTCTCACTTCTCATCCACAAGTTAAGGAACGCCATGCCAACAATTGATTTTGAAGTCTGCCTTCCAATTCCATTAGAACAAGCCGACACCCTAACCAACGAAAGCCTACTAGCACGCGTACGCCTAACCTTATACTTTTTGCGAGGCTTTTCTGTTGGCATTAACGCAACGTTTATGCACCGAGGTCTAAACCTTTAAATCCCAGGTGCACGTGGCCACTGTCTGTCAACTCCTTCCCGTGACTGGGATAAAGTAATAAAAGACTAGAGCGGTCTCTAGCCTGCATCAGACATGGCTCCAACCGTATCCATACTCCTCCTTCGTGGACTCTTTATCCTAGGCACTGTCTCAGCTAAGCCATGCCTATGCACCAGTACGGTACACAGTTTTCGTACCAACTATGGTGAAGTATTCAAGAGTAAACCGTCCATCCACATAGGTAATCAGTACTTCACTACCAAAGTCTATATCATTTTACCACTTCCTAATTCCCCACAACAGGCACCCGCACTAAATTGTAAACACGGCGCTACCCTGGCAGTGTCGAAAAATCCAACTTATGTTGAATAACATAACATCTATTGCGAAGACTATAGCAGCGAAGGTCAGCAATGGACCCCGGCAAGTGCAATCAATTTTGGAATCGACGGCCCAGCCAACACCTCCATCAGCCAAATCCAGGAAGCAGCGGGCTCTTATTCCAGAAATCGGCAAGTTCTCCGAGACGTTATTTGGAACGGCCACACTCGATGACTTGAAGCAACAGACTCGTGCTGACCAGGTAAATGCCGATGAAATCGGCTTCCTAGATGGCAAAATAAATGCAGTCCTAAAGTTAGTTGACTCCACTTTGGAAATCCAACTCCAGGCCATCATCGAGAAGACTCATTCCATATACAATTTGTCCCGAGGACTCCAGGCTTACATTAGTAACCGGGAATTGATGGTCAGGCTGATGCAAAATTTGCAAGAATTGCGTCTACTGGATTTTCAACTGGACTACTCCCTTGATGTCTTGCTACAGGCTATTCGCGACCTAACGGAGAACAGGCTGAGTACCTCTTTGATATCGGAGACTGATATGAGGAAGATTCGGTACCTTTTCATTTCCAAGTCCAATCTTTCAAATATTTATATTCCAAACACTCGCAACATGTATAGAAGTGTAACTGTTTTAGTCCCGCCGGTTTTACAGCAAAATGTTCTGAAAACTATTTTGAAGATTCCCGTTATTTCCTTAGACAAAATATTTACGGTTCTAAAGGTGAACACCTTCCCTCTAGCCTTCCATGGGCATTATACTCGCCTCACGAACACACCGGCTTATTTATTGGTGTCCGCAACACAATACACGGTATCCTCCAACCCAGATCTGGATAATTGCCATTCTCTGTTTTGTCATTATGACCTACCACTTCGCAGGCTTTCTCCCTCGTCGTGCCTCATTTCTATCTATCTATGTGATCATGAGTCTGTCAAACGTTATTGTGATTTCAAAATACTCATTCAGTCTAATTTCAGAAGGTCGAACATCCAAGTCATTGCAACAGGGACCTATTTGTTCTCTCACATAGACGAGGTCGATGTGTGCTGCCCCAACCGAACAACAACCCATCCTGGATGTGAATCATGCGTTCGTGCCTTTGAATGTGGTTGTTCTGTGTCCGCCAAAGAATGGGAAATTCCCGTCTCAAGTGTTAACTGTTTGCCTTCTACAGCAGGCCCCTTAAGAACAGTTTTCCCTGTCAACCTTGCTAGTCTTCAACACCTCAACCTGTCACTTAGCCGACTTGTGAACCCAGATTTTTCGTATGATAAACCATTCCCAATTTTACCTCTTAGCCCGCAAATGCGACGTCGCCAAGAGGGTATTTTTAAGAGAGCTAAAGACAATTTTGTTTCCCTCCGTACATACATGAAAGAGATCCGACTGAATAAGGATGAATACAAGAAACTTCGTGGTGACTTGCATCTTCGCCACATACCATTCCTACCCCACAGTGTGCACGGTACTGTTTACCTGTTTAACATCGGACTTACTTTTATAATTGTACCAGCACTTTTTGTTTTCATCTCAATTCTGTATTTGAGACAACGTAGGATTCAAAGCGCATGCAGATGCTTGACTTTGAATTGAGTTGGTTATATACATTAGCTATTAACTCTTCCTATACACTGCAGCTCAAAAGTTATCAGTTCTCATTAATGTTCGATTGTTGTTTTTTAAAATACTCGCCCTCATCATTTGGTCACACAGCAGCAATTGATTTCCCATTATCAAAATTCTTTAAGCACCAGTTCCGAATTCATTGTCGCCCTCATGAATTCACATTTAGTCACAAACACATAAGACTACACGCGTTCATGATATCAAAATGTTTTATTGTTATGTATGCTGAATAGGTTTTAGGATGTCCACATGTGAACATTTCGCAAATTTTCACATAATTGTATTTACTCAACATACACTGTAACTCGAAAGCTTCGTGAACATTTCACAATTAACATTTTCCCATATATACTTCAAACATATCGTACACTTATATATAACTGTTCATCACACCCAAGAGTCTACGTCAGGCATGCAGCCCAGTTTATCGGCTGGGAGTAGTTCTTGGACCATGTGGTTCCTATTGTTTATCAGGCAAACGCTCGCTCTACAAAGTCTGTGCCTGAAAAATTTGTTCAGGCGCACGCGCTCCGTACGAGGAATCTTGACTTCTTGCGGGAGTTCAAACGTCAAGGGTTCGTCACTGCCATTCAGATGGACCGTGAGTGCGCCCGACCAGGCGACGGTCAGGGCCTTGAACAGGATGCTCGGTCTTTGGATGATCATTCGTGGGCAGGCAGCACTTCCTATGGCTTCCATTTTGGCGGGAATGGGAGCCAGTGGAAATAGGAGCGTTTCCCATCGGCAGTAGATCCTCAGACAGCACTGCACTGTAGCCCTCCGACGTTGACCCTGTGCCAACGAGCAACAGCCTGCTGCCAATTTCGAGCAGATACCAATACATCTTCATCCCAGGTGTATCACTAACAACAGAAGCAGCCACTGATGGTCGGATTGGTCGGCGGGTGGGAGGTGACTTGGTCTCACCACTGGCGGTCCCTCCCGAACAGTACGCAGACGCAGACTTGCTTTTAACAGTCGCTCGATGTCCATGGCCATCATCTGGCTGTTCTGAACCAGTGTCTAGTAGAGGCACATACTTATACCCCCCCCCCACGACCTCACAATCCCCCAGGTACTGTAAGGGCTTCGTCTAGTCTTTAGCAAAAAGTTATCCCTACAACTTAAACGCTACGTAAGGTATAACTAAAAAGACTTCTTCTAGTCGGGGGCTTCACAGGTTCTTACACTGGGTAGCGCGTAGCACGGCTAATAGGCCGCTATTTTCTTCAGAGAGCCGATCGACAGGGGGTTCATCTGAAATGACTTCTGTCACGTTTGACATGGGGACACACGTCTATGATGACCGCGTCCAGCTGTTGGCCATCTGAGGCAGCGCATGTCAACTAGCTTCTGTGTCAGGTCCCTTACAGGAGTACCACGGCACGCGGCACGCGGGGTAGTCTTAACACTTCTTGACACGTAACAGGCCTCAAAAGGAGTGGCGGTGATGGTGTCACTGATACCCCATGTACACCCCGTCACGTCTAGCACGTAACTTATGGTAAAAGTCTCTGTTACCCCGTGTACACCCCGTCAGGTCTACGACGTAACTTGCTGCCACCATGAACGCATCAATTGACTATCGTGACTCTGTCCTGTCCAACCCGAGTATGAGGTCTTGCAGGATGATCACCAGCAGCCCAAAATTGGGTGGCGCGCAAATAACAGATCATGAATCATCAGCAGGCACAGGTACCCTGCTGCTGGATTTGTCTCATGATCAGACGGAGGCGACTATTGATGGTGATCTGTCTCAGAATGTGTCTCAGAATGTGTCTCAGGATGTGTCTCAGGATGTGTCTCAGGATGTGTCTCAGGATCATTCCCTGTACCCGGACGAAGGATCCACCCTCAACGACGTCCACCTTAGCCTTGGTGGTTCCCAAGGCTGTACTGCATCTGCATCCTCGTCCACGCCCTCCATGCCCTCAACACCCTCCGGATCCACGCCCTGGGGGATGACACCCTCCACGTCTCAAACGTATAAATGGTTCCCGACCTCCACGTTCCAAACGTCGTCCACGCCCGGGCCCCTGACGTTTCAAACGTCGTTCATGTTGACCACGTCCCAAAGGTCGTCCACGCCCGTGCCCTTAACATCTCAAACGATGTTCACGTCGACCATGTCCCAAAGGTCGTCCACGCCCGGGCCCTTGACATCTCAAACGTCGTTCACGTCGACCACGTCCCAAAGGTCGTCTACGCCCGGGCCCTCCACGTCTCAACTGCCCCTGGCCGATTTGCTTGCCAGGATGGAGCAGCTGGAGAAGAAGTGCCGTAAGGCGGAGGATGAAATGGCTGCGGCAAAAGCCCAAGTGGAGCTGCTGGTCAACCAAGCCAAGCCTGGCAAACCACCCAAACTGCACCCATGCAAAGAAATATGTGTAAGTTCCAAAGTTTGTTTTTACAGCTTAACTAATAATGTCACCTTTAAAACATTACCCTTTAATAGAGTTCTCGGTTTGTTTAGAAATCATCTCATTCCTAGTATAGCCCTGATGTTCTCTTTTACCCAGCAGTTTATGTAAAGATTTCGTACACTGAAATTTAGTTAGAAGTCCACAATTAATTCTTGGCTTGTTATATTATTTCTAGGCACTCGTTCTACAAGGCCAGGAGAGGGGAGACGGATTGGGGCTTCAACCTTAACCGTGGGTAAGTTGATTACGTCATAACAACATGAATAGTACAGACAATAATATTGTTTTTAAGTAAGCAATGGGTAATGTGTTCCTAAACACCAAAAGCTGCCGCTGAATATAACCTTTGCCGTTCTCATGTTAATAGAGTCATAGAGGACTTGACGTGATGCCGATGAATTGAACAATATAAATATATTCCAACATTCAGGGCGGGGATCAAACACCCAGACAACGTTGCCATCATCCAGGCTCTTGTTGACAACGTATGCATGGGCCCAGATACCCCCAGACGAGAGGTGTTAGGTAAGTCCCATCGGTAGCAAGTTTCTTTGTTAACTAACCTGCAGCTGTACATTTCACGCATCTTATGTCCATGATTCCAAAGTTTTGATCCGTCAATTAACACAAAATTTAAGATGCTTCAAATGCTTGAAATCTGTTTTTAGTGTCTAAATAGGCTCCACTTACATTGGAAATTGTTTCTTTTATATATTAAGTTATCCTACCAGTCATCTGAAAAAAAAACATGAATAAAAAGGGTGCATAACTTAAAAATCGCGCACCTGGCCGTGGGAGTGTGCACGCCGGACGCAGGCCTCGGGCGCAGCAGCTTAATTTCAGACACTGTCCGGTGTTGTATATGCATTGTTAGGATTATGTGTTTTAGACGCTTTTGCCAACAAAAGCAACATTTTCTAATAAAAATTCGTCTT
This sequence comes from Lepidonotus clava, assembly GCA_936440205.1. NCBI lineage: Eukaryota > Metazoa > Annelida > Polychaeta > Phyllodocida > Polynoidae > Lepidonotus > Lepidonotus clava. Next base: position 49,000,913 of record OW387138.1, read on the forward strand.
GAAGTAGTGTATTCATAGGAGGAATAATTATATTACGCCCTAAACCTTAGAATGTGACTACTTTAAAAAAAAGGTAGGAATTTACTTCACAAGGTTACGGTGACAGGATGTGCGACTTTGAGGTACGTTTTCTGAAGTTATTTCACAGGCTGGGGGTGTGAGGCTGTGTGCATTTAAGGTTAGACTACGGTGATTAGGAGCAGATTTACTAAAACTGCCATATCTCAGGGGGTATTGCTGATATTCAAACATATTATACATCATTTACAAGCTCTAATTTTTCTTTATCCTAGAATATATTGAACAGCGTTTATAGATCTAAATTAGAGAAAATAATGATTAAAAATGATTTTTTTCACTTTTATTTTTTGAACCAAGATTTCTTACTTGATATAGTTTTCTACGTTTTGAGACTTGGTAGTATTGTCAAAAACATTCATCTAGAGGGAACTGTGTCTCAGATTTTTAATTTAGGTCTTAGTTTTTGTTTTATGACAAAAAACGGGGAACTTTTTGTATTTTTTTGGTCACTTTTTGCAACTTAATATTCTAAATTTCATAAAATTAAAACTAGGCCTTAAATCAAAATTCTGAGACACGGTTCCCTCCATATGATCATTATCTACATGCATGCCAAATTTGAATGATTTCCCTTCATTATTAACTGAGATATCACAGTTTGAAAAAAATGTGTATAAAACTTAATTTTCACATTTCTGGTGAATTTCTATTTTTACTCTATTACCCATAATTATGTAATTTATATAATAAGATATGCTATTCAATGTGATATATAATGATCTATGGTAAATAATAAGATAGCTTGTGGCAAAATAATTATTCTACATTTTTGAGAGACCGGCAAAAACGTGCCTCATCACAGTAGTCTAACCTTAAGGGTGGTTTCTTGTGTCAGGTGTCAGGATACCTCCTGCCCGGGCTGCGCGCGCGACACCTTATGTAACACCTGACACCGGTCGCTCAGACTGCTCGGCTGACCTAGATCGCCCCTTATTACCTGTCCCTTGTATAGCGGGGGGGGGGGGGGGGGGCACCAGCTTTATAAGGCTGTGCCAACCACGTGCACACACACAGTCCCGCGCCAGCCTCAGGACCATAAAAGAAGTACGCAGCAGATTACTGACATTAAGCCCAAGCGCTACATTTTGAACAATGGCGACCGAGCAGACAGGGATAGAAGAGATGTGGTAACAGGATTACAACATAATTATTATGTAAATATGCATAACGATCACAAATACGACAAGCATCGAAAGAAAAATGTTAACTTACTATCTGGTAGAGCTGACTATCTTCATGCAAAATAATGCACACTGTCTAAAACCAGATGGCGGACTCGGACATAGTTGTCGTCGCTCGAATTCATGTAACATGCTGAAATAACAGGCTAGTTCTTTTGACAATTTAAAAATTGCAAATTGATCACACTGGTACAATAACATGAAACGGAGATTTGGTGAGACAAATTGACATGCCGAAGATTTGGTAATTTCGACCACCTATGTTGAAATGATTGATGGTGTCATGATTTTTGATATTTTTTTTCCAGGACGCACGACCAATAGCAGCTCCCGGACGGCCCGTCAGAGTGGACGTGCGTCTACTGTTCAGAGGCACCGACCCAGGTTGGTACATTTGGATTAACATGATGAGGCTGAGGGGGAAAAAAAACATGTAGGCGTCGGTAGGAAGAGAAATATTTGTAAAAAAAAAAAAAAAAAAAAAGATGAGTGGGACGATTTCACGAGTACCATTCACAGGAAGAACTGAGCCTTGTGTCGTTTCGATATTTGCTGCGCAACAGCACATTAAGTAAGTCGGGCACAGTCCGTGCCAGTCTTTCTGCGCCAAAATGATTAAATAGTCATAGTATGACCAACGCACTGTTTGGTAATAACCTTATTTTGTACCCCTGTCCCGTATTGCATAAACCTAATTCACGCCCCAAATGCACAGTCCCATCACGCCAATAAAGCACAGTGCTCCCTTCTCGCAACACTTGCAAAGTTTTAGCCCAGCTCAGCTATGTTTTTTGGGCATTATGTACTGTGCACAGCGGTTAGCGCAAGTTAGACTGGTGCGCCTTTACTCACGCTCAGCGTGTGCAAAGTGCTTTCATGGGAGCACTGTGCCTCTTATAAAACTTTAAATGGTAAGCAGTCTATATCTCCTGCCCTCTGATCATGGACCAGTGCCTCTTATGCTCATAGGTAGTCGCTCTTTCCAAGCATAGGGCACCTGCTCTTCCAAAATGTTATGAAGAACCCCCTAAATTTGTAGGAAAGTATGGAAAAGTTCCACATTTTCCTTTTATTTTCTAATAATGTCCACCTCCCTTTCCAAAATGTCATGTAGACGCCCCTAAAGTTAGCAAGAAAAAATGGAAAGGTCCACACTTTACTGCTTTCCAACCCCCCCTTTCCTTTACAAGTTCTGACAAAAAGTGTGAACAAAATGTTATGGAAATCCATCTGTGCAATGGGACTCCTCATATGAAGTCCCACCCTCGGCTTTCTCCTTTTCCAGTTTCTACTTGAAAGGGGTATAGTACTGTAGAGTATGGCGCATGTTCCTGTAACAACTGCAAAGTCTGAAGGGCTATCACATGAAGGACAACGTCTTTTCAACGGAAAATCATGACATTTATTAAATAAAACCATTTAAAACTCATTTTTAGACAAGAAAAACATGACCGTACTGACATAGGATACCGAAATTTTTGACGATCTGAAAAAGCTTTCAACCTTATTTTCAAATCGGGTCAACGGGGTCTTAGATCAGTTTTACTACTGTTAATTTTTAATTAATAACATGGGCACTTGCAGGAAAATATGCCAATAAACTCACAGTTGCAACATTTCCATATTTATTTGATCGGTACTGAATTACGGAAGACGAAATGTTTTACTGTACATGTATAGTCTGCTGAATTTATATATCCATCTTCGAATCTCTTTCCACATTCATGCGAAATAAACAATGCCCAACTAATAAACTATACAGCACTTTTGAAAAAACTCCTACATGTTTTGAAGAGTCTTAAACGCACTATACATTTCTGGGCACTTTGTCCTTGTGCATGAGGTATATGTATATGTGGCCCGCATAATCTCCTCAAACAGAAGAAATAATAGAGTCTTCTCCAACAAAATAAGGTCAGCAGTCACGCTCCAGTGGAGGCTGGACAAAGAAACGTGTTGGAGCAGGCTCAGTGTTGGAGGGTTATTACATAATGCTGATAAGGCCTCTGCATACACTTCGTGGTCGGGGCCCGGTGGCCAATATGGCAATATAAGTCTGTCGCCTAACGTTGAATCTCTACGTATATATAAATACCCAAACAATAATTGCAATATAACAATGTTCTAACTTATAAATTTAACCATACAATCCTTTTCATACATCTTACTTCCATAAAAGTATTCGTATACGCACCAAGAACTTAAATAAAGCCGGGTTGGAAATTGTACATGCAGGTCGTCCCGTTCACGATGGAGACACCTTATTAGCCTGGACTCTATGAAACAAACAAACATCAAAGAATACGCAAAACCTATCAAATTCTTTTTTTTTTTTTTATTGAACTTAGAATCATCACACAGTCCTTCAGCTTCCAAAGCCCATCTTCCAGGAACCGCCAGCCTTACAATTTGCTGGCTTAGATATAAAAGTGAAGTGGAAGAAAAATGAATTAACAGTTAAGTAATGCTGTTATCCAATACTACTACATTATTGTTATGTCACTGCATGTATAAACTTTAGTCATATCAGTTATGGTACAACATGAGTCACATCCATTCAGTGAATGTTCTGGGCTTTTTTTTTACTATCATTTGTTTACAACGATGCTGGTCAAATATCGGTTTGAACCGGTTTTCGGCAAAGCACCAGCGTAACTTGAATGTTATACATTTAATCGAAATAAGTACATGGTATTGTAATAGGCCTACATCAAAGTCTATCTAAGTTGATTAAAATATACCAGAAAAGGAATAAAAAAAAAATGTCTGCGTTCACTAATTGAGATATATAAGTACATTTCAATACATACATGTTAACATGCGCTTAATTTGAAGAATATTGTTTGCTTTTAACTTTAAATGAATTTGATGGTGGTTCAGATGAACTAATAGACTACTAGTTCGGTGATCGTATCTATGAGATCAAGTCTTGTGGAGAACGAAAGGTCCTCTCTCCTTGGATGATCAAGTCTTCTATCTAACTCCGAGTTAGGTCACTACTGTTCATGTCTGCAGAGAACTGAGAAGTTGGCTACATGACATTGGTCATTTTTTTTAATCGACCTAGGCCTATTGAACGTATGTAACCTACGTACAGGCCTACGCACTCATGAATCATAAATTAATATTGAATATATAGTTGTGTGTCTTTATGTTGCTCATGAATGACATCGATATAATAATTGATGTTGCTAATTTACCACCACGCAGCGTCATCAATCCCCCGCCGGGTGTCCCTGAAAATTTATTCTTGTCCAAAAATAGGGGGGGGGGGGGCTCGCGCCTGCTGCTGAATTACCTCCCCCCCCCTCTCTATATCCGCTACTTATACATGTGTCCACCTTATCTTTTCTGCACACCAGACAACACTTACTCGTCCTCGTAGAGGCCCAGGCCGGCACCAGGTTGGTGCTGGTCCCCCCTGGGTTTTATTGGGGGGGGGGGCGTGCCAGGCGTGCGCCCCCCTTTTTTTTGCCAAATTTAGATTTTTTTTAATGTAAAACTCTTCTACCCAAGGGGGTCCAGGTGCACAAAGGTAGAAATTAACATTTGCTTTGTGCATGCCTACTGAATTAGTGTGAGAGCCACCAGATGAATATATATGATGGGAATTCTTCCAAATTATTTAGTTCATGAAAATATATAGTAATGGCCAGTGCCGCTGGTAAGTGATGATATACCTGACGACAATGATCATCGGGATACACTTCCCCGCAAGCACCCAGGCCTGGGGAAAATCGATATCAGACTGCTTTATAAACGAGAGTGTAGGGGAGTCGAGAGAGAGAGAACAGTAGCACTTGGATCAATCGGATCGGGAGATTCGGAAGGGGTTCAGATAGCCTTACAACCACAGGGACATCTGGTGACTCATACTACGTTGTGCCGGATGGCCGAAGGCGAGAACAAGTGAACTCTACGGAGGAAGCTTACTCCCTTCCAACTGAACTGTAAAACCTTGGATTCATGGCCTTCACGAGCAGCTGTACACATCACTATAACACCCAATAAACTTACCGCACTGCCAAACGTTGTTCATGTTATGGATTGAGCGCCCATACCGTGGACTCGCTCACCACTCGACTAGCCCTCCCATTAGAGACAATATCAACCGTAATAATTATAGCGGACAATGCACGGAAATGATAATCAACCTTAAACGAAACAATAGCGTTCACAGGTGAACATTTTCCAATAGCACGCCCCCCCTTTTTTCAAAATCCTGGATCCGCCCCTGCCCTGTTGGGTCCACTGTAGTAAGTAAACCAACTTTCTACTTCACTTATGTTTAAAAAATTTTGAATTTTCCACATATGCATGGCATGGAAGTCTATCGCTCACTGGTATTTAGGTGGTAGTGCCTACTTTGAATTTGCCAGCATGCGCAGCTCCAGATCGAAGCGCCGGCTGGCACCAGAATGGTGCTGGTACCCCCTGCAGGCACGGATTTAGGAGGGGGGCGTGCCAGGCGTGCGCTCCCCTTTTTTTTGGCCAAATTTAGATTTTTTAAATGTAAAACTCTTCTACCCAAGGGGTCCAGGTGAACATTTTCCAATAGCACGCCCCCCCCTTTTTCAAAATCCTGGATCCGCCCCTGCCCTGTTGGGTCCACTCTAGTAAGTAAACCAACTTTCTACTTCACTTATCTTTAAAAGAATTTTGAATTTTCCACATATGCATGGCATGGAAGTCTATCGCTGACTTGTAATTATTTAGGTGGTAGTGCCTACTTTGAATTTGCCAGCATGCGCCGGCTGGCACCAGAATGGTGCTGGTACCCCCTGCAGGCGCGGATTTAGGGGGGGGGGGCATGCCAGGCATGCGCCCCCCACATGTACATGGCATGGAAGTCTATCGCTCACTGGTATATAGGTGGTAGTGCCTACTTTGAATTTGCCACATCTACTAATCGACCTTTCACATTACATTAGACTAGTGGACACTAGCATTTGCTTGTCACAAACATGTTCTCCGTTTATCACGCATTCATCTTAGCCTTTTTACATGTTACTCTTACTATCAGTACGCTACATGTTGATTACGAGTTACCTCTGTTTCCTGCACAGCCTAGTGTCTGTGCCTCCGGGCCATGATAGCGCCCTCGTGAGGTGGTCAGTCTGACGTCATCGATATAATATTTGTTGTTGCCAATTTACCACCACGCAGCATCGTCGCTCCCCCGCCGGGTGCCCCGGCTTTCATTGTGGCGTTGCCGGCGGGGCAGGGCCAAGTCATTTCTGTGTGTGGTGGAGACTCTACTGGTGTAGTGGGCAGGGGCGGACCCTGGAATTTGTAGAGGGGGGGCCCCAAGAACATGAATGTACAGGGGGATGGGCCCCCCATCAAACATGATTTAACTGGGCAAGGGTGTTGGGGGTGGGGGCAAGGCCCGTCCGCCCACCCCCAACCACCACCCCTGGATCCGCCCCTGGGCCGCCTTGGAGACTTTTTCGGTGTAGCGCCATTCTGGACGTTGTACCTTGCACCGGCAACTGTCTGTCTATTGAGGCAAAATCAGCGATTCACGTCAATGATTCTGAGCGACTGGTCTCTCCGTGGTCCAGGAGGGTATAAAAAAAACAATTAAACCAGGCTTATATTAATGTCTGTAAAATTTAAATTTACATGGCTTTATTATGTGGTTTAAATGGTATAAATATCAATATATGGGTGGAGGGCGCACCTTAATTTCCAACACTGCACGGTTGAGTTTCTTGTAGCTGTGCAACTCACCTTCTGAGTGTTAGCGGAATTGTTGCGTGAAGTGCCGAATGTTCTCGGTGGAGTCAAGGTCCGTCACCTCTTCTGAGGAGGAGGCCTTCGATGACGACCCAAAAGATGACCTTCTGGCTTTGTAGCTGGCCACGGCAAATTTCTGTGTGAGAATCTATGAGGAACAGAATAATTCGAAGGGAACAACAGGACCGGTGTGATGGCGGGCGGCGGGAAAGTGCCACGTCTACGTCATCAAATTCAGGTACGCGGGCGACAATTTTTTTATATATTTTTCTTCCGGTAAATCTAAATTATAAGCACAGTGCTTTGCCCATACGCCATCACAGTTCCAATTAGTTTCCAGATCCCTTCGTAATTGATGTTTATAATGTTTATATTGTTTTTACTAGGGCGGGACCTCAGCCACTGTCAGGTTACATGATCAGAAAAAAACAAAAATGACGCAGGCGCTCGTGTGAGTATGAAACCTCTTTATTTCAATAACACATTTCAAACATTTGTAGGCATGTTTACCCCCAGTTTTGTACATCTTAGGATGGAATATGATACAGACCACAAAGAGGATCATTAATTCCACCTCGGAACGTGATCAAATACTAATTTTGCTCGTAAGAAAGGTGACATTTTTCATAGATTGGTCGCCGGACGGTGGTTTGGGCAAAACCGACGCCAACCAGTACAACTCACTCGTACAACTCCACGTACCCTCTGCCTCTGGGGCTGCTGGCCAGATAAGATATCAACAGTGTGTCGTCAGGCTTTTGCGGCCCACAACCCCCCGACTGTAATTTAGCTAGGTCAGCCATGCTCCCGGGGACCCTCCCTGGCCAGGGGAGAGTTACAACCCAACACAGTCTGGCAACAGGGCCAGTGTATGGGTCCTTCTAACTCTGAGTGAGGTCACTACTGTTCATGTCTGCAGAGAACTGAGAAGTTGGCCACCCTGAACTACATGACATTGGTCTTTTCTTTTTCCAGCGACGCTGTTACGTACCATGTGCCGGCAGGGCACAATATCTTGGTCCGGGCGGCGGGCCAGGAGGGGGCGCCCTTACAGTAAGTAATACAATATCAGTTTGTATATACTGGGATAACATTATGGCATTTATGCCTGGTACCTTATCCTCCAACAGGTCACCTAACTTTCATGTTTATTTATAAAAGGGTATCCCCAAGTTGGAGTGAAGTAAAGCTGAACTAAACTTATTAGTCTGGATATTGTGGAATTATTGAAGAGGTAGGTGATACTCAAGTAAGACGGACAGCTGATTAATTATAAAAGGATACTCCAACTAGGCCTATTGAACGTATGTAACCTACAGGCCTACGCACTCATGAATCCTAAATTAATATTGAATATATAGTTGTGTGTCTTTATTTTGCTCATTAATGACATCGATATAATAATTGTTGTTGCAAATTTACTACCACGCAGCATCATCGATCCCGCGCCGGGTGTCCCGACTATAATTTTGGTGTTGCCGGCGGGGGAGGGCCAAATTTTTGTTCCGCCCCCTGCTGGCCCGCCACCGTCACCGGAGGGGTCTCAGTCCTCGAGTTCAGGGGCTTCGTCTGAGGCGGGGGCCGATGCCCCACAGGACGGCCAAGGGGATGGTGGTGTTCCCCTAGACCAACCCCTGGTTAACGGGGATGTTGGTCCAGGGGAACTTGACCATCCTGCTGTCGGTGGGGATGAGCCCCCGGCTCAGGCGGGGTCCCTGAACTCGAACAGCCATTAACCCTGACCCCTAGCCTGACCACGGACACCTTTTTTTTTTCTTTATTTTTGCTTTTTTTTTGTTTATAGTTTGAATCGATAAAAAAAAAAAAAAATTTAGTTGGAAGTTATTTATACGTAATTTACCCAAATTCAAATACTAATTCATTGAAATCATTTTTTTACACCAATAACTACAATAATTTTGTCAATCACATCGAATCTACTTTGATTTAAATACTCCAGAAGTTTTCAAGATTGTTTATATTTGTAAGGATGTTTTTTTCTGTTTTTTTTACATATATTATCCCAGAGGTTTTTTAAGATTGTTTAGATTTGTACCTGTAGGAACTTTTTTTTTTTATTTATCCCAGATTGTATTCGCTCCTTTTTTTTTGGTGGGGGGGGATAGGGGGTTAGGGTGACATTGGCCATAGGACTTAGACCCCTTACTTTGTAAACGACGTACTAGTCGCTAAGATCCATTGTTAAGACGGTGGTGGCTTTAAGCTAAAATGGGAGAATGGGAGTGGGTCCTGCGTATTTTGTGGGACCCCCATAAGCCGGATACACGTCAGCTTGCACAAGTTTCTTACGGTAAAACATATCTAGAGCCGCTAAGGGGTTAACCACCCAGACTGTTCTTTCCTGTAAAAGGTTATGCCTTACCAGCCTTGGTACAGTCCGGACGCTTGCAGGGCATAGAGTTTTAAGTTGTTTGCTTTGTCAGGCCTAGGCTTGGCAAATGGGCGTCAGCGTGATCAGTTTGCGATGTGCACTTTGGCGACTTTTGGCTTCTGCACACAATACGGTCATAAACCACTGGATAAACCACATCGGTTGTCATGAATAGAAAAGTGGTGCGCATTTGCCCGGCCTGGCTTGCACGGCAAATTTTTGAACTCATACATTAGACAGGCTCGGCCGTGTCTGAATCCACTTGCTCCAAACATTGTCAAGGAGTGTATGTCCTACTCCACCACTAACCCTCCAACAGCAAACTATCATTATACTCTCGCCCGGTTTAAAACGACTATCCTAAACTTTTACAACGGGCGCGGAAGTTTTACCCCACCAATTTATTCTTTGATGTGCGTTCATGTTACAAGCCCTCCTGCAGGAATAGTATTATACACACCTTCCTACCACATAGTATAGTTTCACACTATTGCATTGCAGTAGGTGCGGCTTTAACAAAACAATCCCCGCTTTCCAGCTTCAACGTGTTAATTCCATTAATGCACCTACCTCTAATCTGACAACCTGTATCCAAAGGTATGCTACCCCGGTACCCAGGTACCCCAGGTACCCTAACTAGCGATTATTTTTTTTTTTAAACGTGTTTATTTAGCTGGATGAGTTTCAGTTTAAGCCACTTGTTTCCAGCCCCGCCCAGCCTGTTGGTTTTTACATTGCGGCGGTATACAGGAAAACAATGGAGATATATACATAAATAACTGATCATACCGTTTGTCAGCATTTGTCCTATGTGCATTTTGAACAGATCTTTAGATTCAATTTGTCTAATTAAAAGATTTAGGGGAAGTCCTCCACCCCAAACCTTATTTGTCAGAAAAGAGAAAGAACAAGACTGATTCATCTCCTTTCCTTCACTTAAGGCCAGTTCGAGAGGTATCCTGGTTAGCATAATCGGGTAATAAAAAGCAAGTTGTCAAGATCAACACACAGCCCTATCAACGTCACAGGTGTTGACAGCCCTTATGCGGGGGTGCTACATAATAACCATAACCAATTCTCTTTAACACGCTGAGATACTTATATCACATATAACAAGGCTGCTCTAGTATGATATAAATGGTTAAGAAGTAGCCCTATCAACGACACAAGTAACATCAATCCCTGTGCGGAGGTGCTGTATGGAGCCATCCGCAGACAAAGAGTTTACCTTATCAGGCTGGGAATTTAAGTATCACGTGAAAAATGTTTAGAATAGATATCAGAGGTGTTGTACGGAACCATCCGCAGACAAAGAGCTCTCCTTATCAGGCTGAAAATTTAAAATTTCACGTGAAAGAAGAAATGCTTAGAAATGGTATCAATGACTAAAGCATAGCCCTGTGGCACCGGTAACATCAGTTTCTTATTTAACGATATCAAGCTACTTTTCCCTATGGGATATGCGATATATAGAATTATTCCTTAAACCAAATTGATTCCTGTCAATTTCAATCTACACACAAATCTTGGCAGTTTTGGGACCCCCCCCCCACCCCCCCGGCCAGCGACACATGTAGGCTACATGATTACAGAAATGCCAACATTCTGTAAGTGTAATTAATGGAGGAAAGCGGGTGGGGGGGGGGGGTGGGGATATTGACATGTTTTGAATCGTACAGATTTATGTCTCAAACTTATCAACGTATATATATATCTGGTTTCAATACATATTATAGTAAAAACTCACAAAAGTGGTGAGTGTCATGTTGACGCTGGGGAAACGACAATCGTTTTGTTAGGCCGGGCCTAACGAATCTAGTGGGGTTCGAACCCACGAGGGGCTCGAATAATTCATTAGTGGCCCAGCGTCACGGCTCACCGGACGGGTGTGGCCGATAGAGGCCTTTTATATCAGAACCACAGGACTGATGCAATACACGGCGTCCTACTTCTAGTATAGTGTAGACAATCTGCGGCGAATAACCCCTCCGCGCCAGAATCGACATCCATGATTCGCAGTTAGCGAGCGTCGAGGTGGCAGAGTGATAGTGTAGACTGATCTTTCCTCCAGTGACACCTGGTGGATTAAATTGAAACATGGACGACCATGAACGAAAAAAATGTACTCAAATGGGGATTCGAACACGGGCAGGCCACCATCCAAATACCAACCGGTCTCAATGTTGCTTAACTTACCCGGGCTAGGGACCATCCAAGCAGCAACCGGTATGAACGGGGCTTAACTATGCGGTTAAATATATATATGAAATGGGTCGAGTGATTCCCCCATCCTGATCAGATCATAACTTATAGATTAGTGTAATTGACTGTATGGATTTAAACATATCAACCACGAGCCATCAAGAGATAAAGTCTAGTATTGATAGACTTGGATACCTGCCAAACTGAATTAAACCTTCTGCATACCGAGGATGATTATATTAAGCAGTTTGGGGTATTTAGGCATATTTCCAGTCAGGCGCGGATTTAGGGGGGGGGGGGGGCGTGCCAGGCGTGCGCCCCCCCTTTTTTTGGGCCAAATTTAGATTTTTTTAATGTAAAACTCTTCTCCCCAAGGGGTCCAGGTGAAAATTTTCCAATAGCACGCCCCCCCTTTTTCAAAATCCTGGATCCGCCCCTGTAATCCTGGTACTGACATGTACAGAACGGTCAACCAGTTTTTATGGGGGGGCGGTTATGTGAGTCTTCCCTGACAAACAAGGGGTGCACGTGGTCAACTAGAATTCAGGAGGGATCGGTGAGAAAAAGAAGGGGCGGGTGGTGGTTTGGCAGTGGGTAGTAACCAGGGGGGGTATCGGGACCTACCCAGAATACACCGCGCGTCACCTATATTACCAATCCTCCAGTTGTGTGGCCCTCACTGCACACCCGGTCTTTGCTCTGTGCACATCCCCAGGAGCTCAATGTGATTGTCCCTGACCATTATGCCCAAAATGAATAGTTATTTTTTATGTCGACTTGCTCAGACAGCCTATATTATGTGTCCAAACGTACCTGAATCAATCAGAACACTGAATTTGGTTTATTTACCCCTTATCTAATGAAACGACCTGTACATATTTTGAATCCACCAGGACGGTTACAAATGTGTGTCACAGATGCACCCTCCCCCTCCCCTCCTCCTATCACCACCCTGAGACATACCACCCGTGGTTTATGGCTTATCAAAGGGCCGCCTGGAGGAGGCAGGGACGGATTTAGGGGGGTGCGCCCCGGGCGCGCGCCCCCCCTATTTTTGGCCAAATTTAGATTTTTTTAATGTAAAACTCTTGCCCCCAGCTGGGGCGCTGGGACATTTTTAATATGGGGCCCCCTCCCTTTCTTGAACTCCTGGATCCGCCCCTGGGAGGGGTGTGTGTAACGGTCAGTGGAGGCCCTCAGACACCAGCCACACAGGGAAAATGAATGAAGATTTCCTCAGATACACGCTATTTTTGAATGGTTCTCCTGCTTTTATTTCTGGAGACCTATGGGGACCTTTGTAACAAGGGGTGCACGTGGTCAACTAGAATTCAGGAGGGATCGGTGAGAAAAAGAAGGGGCGGGCGGTAGTTTGGCAGTGGGTAGTAACCTTGAAAGAGCCCCCTTCCCAGTATAAATTGGAAAAGGAGAAAGTGGAGGATCGGATTCATATGGGGAGTCCCATTGGTATTGCAAATATAAATTTATACAACATTTTGTTCACACTTTAATGTCAGAAACAAATTTCACATCACAATGTACTGAGCATTTGTATATATTTTTCATTCTTAGTCTTAACACCAAGGAAAATGTACTTATTATGTGTTTTTTTCCACATGAAATATTTATAGTTTTACATTCTGAATTTGTAGTCTTATCCCCGTCATGGGTAGCGCTGTGGTCAGGGGTGTCTGGTGACCAGCTGCAGATGGTTATGTGATGTGGGGGAAGAACGGGGGTTGGGCGTGTGGTCTCTCTTCTTGTGGAGCATTAAATTATTCCGACAGTGATGATAGAAAAGTCTTGAAATGATAAATGAAAGTTGGATTTTTTCTAAGGAAAACATTCTTTAACATAATTGTGAACAAATTGATATGTTAAAAGTAAAAAATGAGCAATAATTAAGATAAATACAAAATTCGGAGAATTAAACAAATAATAATATTTTAGTACTCGACCCTCCCTTTATGCATGCAATTCTTCGCGCATGAATTTACTGGTTTTTTTTCTCATGGACCACTTTCATCTCTGGAAATCCCCTTAGCTTATTACCGGGGTGCCAAACACTGGCTTTCCCTACCAAGACATATTCGTGAATTACATAATATTGATATAAAATAGTACTGACGATGACAATTAAAAATTATGAACAGAAAAAAGGCGCACGTGGCTTATTGCCGTATGACGGACGATACGTCAAGTTTACCAAGGCATTTACAGGATTCGAACCCACGGAGAGAAAACACATCAGGTCGTCAATGAAATGACTTATCCATTTGACCGCCGACCTGATGCTGCAGGTGATTGATTTTCAGACGGGTAGGTTCCTCCACGGGCCTTACAATGGGGTCAAACATTGCCATTTCTCCACATCTTCACAAATCAAGGCTCCTGCACCGGTAAAACTAGTTATCTGTCAGGATAGACTGGGAGGGAGGGAGGGAGCGAGAGAGCCCTGCGTGATGGAGGATTAATCCGGTCGGGCCCGACCCGGGGGCCCGACCCAGAGACCGCCGGATGGTGGAACCCTTACCGGGCCACGCCCCACCACGCCCCGTTGCACTGCGTAAGTTATCCCCGGTCTCAACCGATGATTGGGACGGAATCTGAGGTGTGTTGCAGTTTGCCCCATGAGTTTGCCCCAGTCTGAGAGGCGGTCTCTGTGGGTCGTTACAGGGGTGACAGGGCGGATCCAGAACTTCGTATAGGGGGGGGGGGGGGGGGCACAAACATGAATGTACAGGGGGAGGTGGGCCCCCCTAAACATGATTTAACATGGGAGGGGGGGGTGGGGGGGGGGGCCAAGGCCCGTCTGGACCCCCCCCCCTGGATCCGCGCATTTAGTCTCCGTGTGCACCTGGCATCCGGCTTAAAGCATGCAGTCTGTAGCAGAATGTATTGAAGGGGGGTGTCGACACTCAATCCGGCCTTTATTTGTTTATAGTTACCAATCTGTGGCGGATTCAAGGGGGGGGGGGGGGCGGCCGCCCCCCCCCCCCCTTGCCCTATTAAATCATGTTTGATGGGGGGCCCACCCCCCTGTACATTCATGTTTTGCTCCCCCCCCCCCCGCCTCTACAAATTCCTGGGTCTGCCCCTGTGTAATGCAACAAAACTTCTTATAAGATAACTTTATTTTTTTGGGTGAAATAAAGTAACAATAAGGCTAATTACCAAGTTATTGCCCCTGTACTGTTCTCTGCATATTGTTCACCGCCCCCCTATTTGCTGACCGCCCGCCAATTTTTACGTTGACCGCCCGGGGCCCCCCGCTTGGTGGGTCCGTTTCAAACCCAAGTCGCCCCTCCCCCCCCCCCCCCCCCCCACGGGCTCCCGCTCCTACACTACGTAGGTGACGGGAGCCGCACAGAGCCTGACCCGTGAAGATGGGTTAGGGTCTGGGTTAGGGTAGACTAAGGGGTAGACTGACCCCGTCCGTTTCTAGTCCCACACATGTCTTCCAGTGGGAGTTGGCGAGGGTGGTCCCTTCCAGCCATTATATAATTTAGGGTCATGACTTACCGCTCCTGAATTTTAGGCGACCGCCACCTATTTTTGGACACCAAAAATCACCGCCCTCCCAAATAAGAGTGTGTCAATGGAGGGGGGTAGAATGACCCCAGGGGCGGATCCAGGGGGGGGGGGCGGACGGGCCTTGCCCCCCCCCCCCCCCCCCCTTGCCCTGTTTAATCATGTTTGGTGGGGGCCCACCCCCCTGTACATTCATGTTTTTGGGCCCCCCCCTCTACAAATTCCTGGGTCCGCCCCTCTCAC
This sequence comes from Lepidonotus clava, assembly GCA_936440205.1. NCBI lineage: Eukaryota > Metazoa > Annelida > Polychaeta > Phyllodocida > Polynoidae > Lepidonotus > Lepidonotus clava. Next base: position 49,016,282 of record OW387138.1, read on the forward strand.
CCCGTCCGTTTCTAATGGCTATCATAGAACATACCAGTCTGGTGATTCCCCGCCAATTATTTTGTAACATGAAGTCGATAAGATGGCAGTTTAAGTAGTTATGCCTTTTAACTTATCTCGAGCTCTTTGGTCTGTGAACAGAATCTTTGAACAAGAGATTATATAAAACCAGTGTATCTTTGCTGATTCCTTATTGTGTTTCGATAATATGTGTTTTAATTGCGCTATTTATAGCGTGTGAACGTAAGTGTGTGAGATAAAGAGTGTTGTTTTCCGCTAATTAACTAAGTTCTCACGCTCGCATCGCGCTAGCTTCTACCTGACGTCGTACGTCACGACGTCAGATATCAGAATACGTCGACGTCTTGGACAAACAGATAAGCGGAATTTCAACCGGGGCGCAGAAGGCTCCAGACCCCAGACACGGAAACACCTTGATTTTGAGTGTCTAGGATTACGGTTCAGGATTACCACACAATGGCACATAGACCCGGGCATCAACAGTAAGTCTTTATTTGTTAGTTATGTTCCCTATTTTCCCAAGAACAAGGGTTTATAATATATAGAAACCTGTTGTGTTTTCGATGGTTTTTAGTTGGCCGTTTGGGCAAAGAGATGATCTGGCGGAGGCAGTGGCTGATTTAGAGGGGGTTGCGCGGGTGCCTTTTTGGGACCAATTTTACATTTTTTTAAATTTAAAACTCGTCCAAAAGGTAATTAAGAAGCAAACACTTCCAATAGCGCGCACCCCCCTCTTTTCGACACTTATTACAGACATGTCCACTCTAGATCCCGTGAGTCTCCTGACCTCCCCTAGCGCAAAATCGACCCCCCGCCCCCCCCCCCTCCTCCACTGGATCCGCCCCTGGACAATGCAAGGACGGGAAGGTGGGAGAATGCCCGGGGAGAATGTCTCAGGCTGAATGGCCGGCCTAGGTGGCCCTGCCCCTTATTTACCCCTCCTTGCATGGTTTAATGACCCTTAAAGTACCATTTTAAATAATTTACACGATAAAATTAATGTTTTGTCATTTAGCATCTCTTTGTAGTTTAGCATCATAAGAAGTCGCTAAGTGACAAAATTAATGTTTTGTCACTTACATTAGCAACAATTTTGCGGCTTAGCAGCTTGTACATGTGCAACCGCTATCCCATAAAATATGGTTCTAAGTGACAAAGTTTTGTTGGATAGTGTCTGTTTGTAGGATAGCGTCTTCGGCTGGAGCTGATTACTATTGATAGACATGAAATGACCTTAAGCTTCACTATTTAATTTTCAGAGGCCTGGTGTACACCCAGCAGGTGGGGCCGGGGATTGTGTTTCTTGTCCTCAGCGGGCCAGCCCCACGCATACAGTGAGTCTAATAATATATAGTTATAACACTCCATTATTTATCTAAATATAACTTCGAATTCCATAAATTAGTATTAGAATCAATTCTGATCCATTCATTTCATTTGTAACTTTTTTCCCTTGTAACAAGGTAACGCCATGCTACCTCACCCTTATTATACATACTCTGCATATATAATTAAAAGTCAGTGGACATGCATATGTAAATATCTTCGTCCAAATTTCCCATGAACAACTTTCACTTTACGAGCTTACATCCTTATTTAGAAAGCAAAGGCAATATTTTTTAAATTTGTATTTTTTCTCTTAGGGTGGTACGACCGCCCGCAGGGGCCGAGGTGGTCATGCTGATGCTACCCCAGCTGCCACCGCCGCCCCAGCCCCAGGGAGCGTCCCCGGTACCAGCACCGTCGCCCCCGCCGCCGCCGCCACCGGCCCACCCCCAGCTACCGCCGCCCCACCGGTACCCCCAGCTGCCACCGCCGTCTCAGCCCCATGGCCAGGCACCATCACCACCGTCACCACGTCCGTCACCACCACCACCACCACCGCCACCACCGCCAAGCCCTGCGTCTGTATACTCTCTCTCGTCCGACTCAGGGTCCGACTCAAATAGCTAGACCAGAGAGTCGGACCAGAGAGAGTAAAGTTTTTTGTTTTTTTTTAACCACACTCTTTTAACAAAGTTCTCGATGTAGGTAATATATATGTACAATATTTGTAACTCAGCAAATATAACACTCATTTATCATCTACTGTTAATGAGTAAGGGATATTGTCTATGTTAAGAATTTATCCCGGTTTATATTATTATAATAATTAAATATATTATGTCACTTGAAAAAAGTCAAGTAGTTATACAAAACGAGTAAGCAGGACTATGTTAAGCCTGCCTACCTCAGGTGTTAGAGTCACGTTACATATTCCTCAATACATATCTTTACCATGGTTTGAATTGTTGTAGACTTTCAGCTTGATATAATGTGCATGGCCAATTGGTTCCATGCCAACGCCCCTATAGAATAGGGACTCTTACGATATAATTGTAAAACCACTTTATCTAAATGGAATTTCAGGGCAATAGTACCTCGTGTTACCCTCGTTGGTTTAACTTTCCATGCAATATTTGTTAATCCTCGTCTCCATGGCTAGACCTTACACATGTGTGTGTGTATGTGGGTGGGGGGGGGGGGGGGGGCAAGGGGGACAGGGGTCAAGGGGGACAGGGAATGGGGGGCAAGGGCAAGAGGGGGAGAGAAGGTGTTTTTTTTTGTACATTTTGTAAATAGTTTAGTTTAGTTTAGCTTAGTTTCTTAATTTATAGTATTATACATAGTTTGTTGTTTTTTTGTTTGAGTTGTTGTTTTTTATGTGATTTTTGGTCTGGGGATGGGGGCAAGCAGGACAGGGAAGGGGGAGGGGGCAAGAGGGGGATTAATACCAACACCTAGCTATCTCCTGGTCTTCAAGGTTTTGACAGCGATGAGGAACCAGTCCTCGTACATTTACCGATCCGATGAACCACAGACGCAATTAGGGCCGGTCTGTGGCGTCGGATCGGTAGCTGTGCGAGGTCTACCAACGGCAGCTGGAAATGACCGCTCGAATTCCCCAGACTGAATGGGCCTATCCTAACAAGTAAAAATCAGGGCTGTCAGAAAGCTCTCAGGACTGACAATACTTGGCATAGTCGGCCCTGTTGGCCCACAGGCCAAAAAGTTAGTTGCCAACACTGTATACATAACATGTCGCAGGGAGAAATGCATCCATACCAACACCTAGCTACCTCCTGGTCTTCAAGGTTTTGACAGCGATGCGGAACCAGTCCTCGTACATTTGCCGAGCCGATGAACCACAGACGCAATTAGGGCCGGTCTGTGGCGTCGGATCGGCAAATGTACGAGGTCTACCAACGGCAGCTGGAAATGACCGCTCGAATTCCCCAGACTGAATGGGCCTATCCTAACAAGTAAAAATCAGGGCTGTCAGAAAGCTCTCAGGACTGACAATACTTGGCATAGTCGGCCCTGTTGGCCCACAGGCCAAAAAGTTAGTTGCCAACACTGTATACATAACATGTCGCAGGGAGAAATGCATCCATACCAACACCTAGCTACCTCCTGGTCTTCAAGGTTTTGACAGCGATGCGGAACCAGTCCTCGTACATTTGCCGCTCCGACGACCGCAGACGCAATTAGGGCCGGTCTGTGGCGTCGGATCGGTAGCTGTGCGAGGTCTACCAACGGCAGCTGGAAATTACCGCTTGAATTCCCCAGACCGAATGGGCCTATCCTAACAAGTAAAAATCAGGGCTGTCAGAATTCTCTCAGGACTGACAATACTTGGCATAGTCGGCCCTGTTGGCCCACAGGCCAAAAAGTTGGTCGCCAACACTGTACACCTAACATGTCGCAGGGAGAAATGTGTTTAATCTGCAAAGTACAGTCTTGTAAAGTGTCAGACCTAGTCCTATCATAAGTATACACGTGCACTGTGTTGTATTCGAAATTTTGTTTTTTCTGTATGTATTATTAGCTGGTGCATTTAGAGCCGATGTTTGTGTGCACGTGCACAGCACGTACGTGTATGGTGTGCAGCCGACTGGGCTATATCTATTACAATTTACATATATAGGTTGTCGTGTGCAGGTTGCAATTGAATTGTTGAAATGTTTACTAGTACTCGGTCTCTGGTACAGCTGGTACACTGTACCTAATTGTCATGCTATTTTACTTTTATATAAACCATGGTTGACGGGGAGAACAAAGGATCTAGGCTGTGAATATATCACGTATTGGTGAGTTCAGTGAAGTGGAACGGTATAATCTCATAGCGTACACCTTGCTGCCACAGGGGATGTGGCCCTTATTTTTACACTTTTGCATCTAAGTTTTTTAATTTTCATTATAAATGTGAACAGTAAGCAAGTAGATGTTGCTAGGAACCTTCTGAACATAGCCCATGTGTCACATATCTTTTTTCTAGTAGATTTCTATTTTTTATGATTTATTGAAAAATAAAAGTAATGGGAATGAACCACTTTTACTTTCCATTAAATCATAAAAAATAGAAACCTTCTAGAAATTAAAGATTTGACATATGGGTTATCCTCACAAGATTCCTGACTGCAAGTCACTCCATATTGTTGGATGATTCAATGAAGATTTCAAAAGTTATGATGATAAATGCCAAAGAATGTCCCGTGGTTTATGTTAGATACAACACTCGTGTGTGTCTGCACTTGATATAATCACTCGGCTAGCGCCTCGTGATTATATCGCGTACAGACACACACTCGTGCTGTATCTACCACGTAGCGCTGCTGATAATATATCTAAAGACCGACAGAGGATCCAATTGGAAGTTTATTCCTAAATCATGGTAGTCGGCTAGAGTGATGTGATATTTATATTTACAAATATAGTCATCTTTTGAGATAGAAGTTACTCTTTACTCGTAATTTAAAGTGTGCTCTATTCTATTTCATTATTATATACATTCTAGTCAAGGAAAAAATCTTGTCATCAAGCTAGTCCTATTAGTCTTGTTAATTGTGGTTTTACGATAATAATGGAGTGATGATGTGAAACATTTTAAATGCCTTTATATTGGTAACCTATAGAGTGTACCTAGATTGTACCGATATATTTTTAAAAAGTCAGTTTTACATTTAAACAACCCTGCTTAGCAGGCAGGGGTAAATAATAAGATCGAAGTGAAAACAAGAAGTGCCAAGTACTTTGGAGAACAGTTTTTATAACGAATTGAACAAATTATGGCAAAATGGCTGACTGGCGGGGATAATGTCTGGGCAGCTGGGGTGTTAGGCCTCGCCTCCCCCACACCGATACGCAGGCTTCACTGCCCAGTCTGGGGCGCCGGGAGGAGGCTGTTGGCGTTCTGGTGCTGGGTCGCAGGTCGGCGAGCGCTCCACAGCTAATCGGACGGACTGCTGACGTGTTGTGGTGACAGAGTGCTCTTTGTCGTCTAGGTGCGCTTTAGAGGATCTGAGGGCGTCACTTTCCCACACCAGGGTTTTGATTAGGCGGTGGTATCGCGGGGAGTGTTCATCAAGGACGCGATCCTCATCACTTGTATAGTCTGGTGTGAGGACGGCCCTCATGGCCGACCTCCTATCCTCGTCCCACTCCTGATGAACAAGCTCGTCCAGTGCGACACGCCGTCTTTGTATCTTCTGCAAAGTTATTAAATATATAATATAGTTAAGACATACTTGGCCAACAACATCAAACACAAAGAAGTTGTTTAGCATTGGATCTTACTTGCTGGAATTTAAATAGTGCAACTCAGTATTAACAAGGGTTGCAATATTAATTGGTCACTCTAGATCTAATAATAAGTGTAAGTTCAATTGTGAGATGGCAACTATAAGAAAAGTACATGCTTAATAGGATCGGGGCTTCACGAAATAATGCCTGCACGAGCGCGCATTCTCTTTCGACCAAAATTGATTTACCTGGGTTATATGGTGACGGAGGTTGGCCTTTCTGTTTTTCTCCTCGATCTCCCCGGCCCGCTCTCGCCTCGCCCTGGTTTGCTGAGTGCGGAAATACGTCTGGGTAGCGACTATATAAATAATGATTTGAAATCAGCTTACAATTCAAGCCACTACTTGAGAAAGGATATAAGGGGTTCTTACATGTTAAATCAAAGCACGGGAAAGGACAAAAACGTTCTATAGGAATGGTAGAGGAAATATATATGAAATACTTTGACATTGTATGGAATTATTTTACCAGGTTTTTTAATTAGTGTCAAAGCGTATTAGCCCTAAGCTTTCTTCTTTGTGATACACACTCAGAGGTGTCAAAACACTGTGATAGGACTTTTTATGAAGAGAGACTGCCACTGTCACATTTGTTGTGACCCTTTATATTTTGTAATACCTTATGTTGTCATACTTTATATTGTGACACTTTACATTTGCAACACTCAATGTATATGATATTAGTTCTACATTTCCTATTTGTAATAACAATATCTCCTCCGGGAGTGAGCCTTTATTAATAAATTATGGATTAAACCTGTATTAACTCTCCAAGTCATCTTTCATTTAATAGACAATTATGGACACGCATAAGCCAAGCGAGTAGTACAGTTACATCATAATTATAACATTTACATAGGTATATCAACACTTTTTCCGATAACCTGAATTTAGGTATTAAGTCAAGATGACTAGGAGGAGCGTGATCCATCCACTCATGTACCTGTACAGGTAATTAGTTAACAGGGAAACTTGCTACCGATCAGACTTACCTAATACCTCGGGTCTGGGGGCATCTTCGCCGGTGCTGACGTTATTAACCAAATCCTGGATAACCGCAGTGTTTTGAGGATGGTTCATCCCCGCCCTGAATGTAGGAATATAATCATATGTATTATAGTCATGAACGGCATCGCTTGGGGTGCACGTGCTCTATCACTACAATTAGATTACAATATTAAGGGAAAACAATATTAAGGTCTCCACTGTTCACATCGATCGTTATCACCTTATATGATCTTCGAATTCATGAACCTACCCAGCAGTAAGCGTGAAGCCAGCGTTTTCCCTGCACCTGCCCTTGTAAGCGGAACGAACAGAATACTAGAAACAACAAAAGAAACCAAGCATTAAGCAGTGAATTGTAAATATATTTAAGATGGAATTCGATTACTTACTAAATGATATGTCGATAATTGATAAACCAAGACTATGTTTAATATGTACAGTTTTATAATATAAGGAGCCGTTGAAACATATTTCGCAACTTACAGCTATAGCATTACTCGGCTTCGGTTCGTATGCCAAGGATGTTTCGGCAGGCGCAGGCTTGGCTTGCTGCATACTGGCGAACTTTTCGGCCGTTGCTCTTACCGCAGACGCTTCACACTCGACCTTTCGGCACTTCGCCTCCAGGCGATCCATCTTAGCCAACACATCGGTCATGGTTGGTTTTGAAATGGCGGAGGTGCGTGAAGAGTCAGACGCTTCCAGGTTCTCGTCAAAAATATTGGTCACGTGAAACACATCCATGGGGAACAGGGAATCATCCGAAGACAGATCAAGATCTGTTATTTGCGCGCCACCCAATTTTGGGCTGCTGGTGATCATCCTGCATGGGCTGATACTCGGGTCACCGTTGGACAGGACAGAGTCAGGACAGTCATTTGATGCGTTCATGGTGGCAGCAGGTTTTCCAGTGATCTATAGCCATATGCCACGCCGTATTTATACATCCCCGGCTGGCTCTCCTGTGGACACATGATCTGGCGGAAGCGATCTTTTATCGATGAGGCAAGACTTTTACCGTAAGTTACGTATGTCCCAGGGGTTTCAGCGACACCATAAGTTACCATAAGTTACGTCCTAGGAGTATGAGCGACACCATGACCGCCGCCCCGTTTGAGGCCTGTTACGTCACGTGTCAAGAAGTGGGCCGCGGTACTCCTATGAGGGACCTGACCAAAAGCTAGTTGACATGCACCACCTAAGATGGCCAACAGCTGGACGCGGTCATCATAGACGCGCGTCCCGGTGTGAAACGCGACAGGTACTCCTATGAGGGACCTGACACAGAAGCTAGTTGAAATGCGCCGCCTCAGATGGCCAACAGCTGGACGCAGTCATCATAGAGGCGTGTCCCGGTGTCAAACCTGTCATGTCCTGTCCCATCAGTTTCATTACTTATTCAACTGCCAATCCCTTGCCAAAGAGATACCGATGTACATATCTCTTACTCACACATGCCTGTGACGTGAAAATGCCCTAACCATGGAAGCGCTCTTCTGAACTCAAAACCATGCAACATTATACAATTTGACAGAATTAATTTTGCAGCATTATGATGGCCAAATTCAGACAAGAACGTGGCCGAAAAGCTGGACCACAAAACAAAAAAAAACTAAATCCTCTAAAAACAAAAGCATGCGGCTCCATGCCAGAGAAGAGCGCAGGCCCGAAGCCTAAGGGAAAAGCATGAAATGCACTAGCCTGCGATGCATCCCCTCCCCTGCTCAACCACCTCCGCTGTATAGGAATGGCAATATCCAGGGACGAATACTTTGTCTACAACTATGGGTAGTGCGGCAAGGTACACCTCTCGGGGCGTAGAATCTCAGCTCTAAACAACTTAGTCGACATGTTAAAAGTATTTTAGTCTCAAGGTGCTACCTCAAAATAACTACGCTGCCCAAGCCATGTCACTATTCAATCCCCATCAAAGGGGATACTCTGGATAACCATTACACTTAATTATTTTATGGTGCGGGAGGAGATTTCCAAAATAGCACGCCCCCCCCCCCCCTTTTGAAAATTGATCTGTTTCATAGTCTTTAGTGTTATCATCGAGTAGCTAGCTGACTCTAGATCTAGATCTTTCTATTCTTAATCTGGGATTCCAAGTAACTATATATCGGCTAAACGATCTCTTTCCTTTGCCTGAATTAGGGCTGTGAATAAATTATTGTATTGTATTGTTGTATTGTAAGTCGTTAACGTTTGGTAGGAACCCCCCATCTGCTTTGGGCTCGATGAAGTAATAGCATATAGGACTTGAATAATATTCGCCATATCGCCATAGACAAGTCAGGAAAATGAACCCTGAATTCTAATATATTGAATACAATATCGTTCAGCCCGGCAGGTGCTTTGTCTTATAGAATGAGTCAAAATTCATGGCTAATCAATAATTGTGAAGAAATTTCTAGTTATCAACAGGCGGTGATTCTGTTAAGTATACGCTAGCTGGCATTTCATTTACTCACTAGATGGCTCAGACTTCAAGTACTTGAAAGATAACGCTAATTTGGGTCACGTAATTAAGGTTAACGCTATCGGCAAAGTTAACACAAGATGGCACTATTTACTGCAAATGGCAACGTTGATGAAGTCGAAAGGTATATATGGAATGGAATATGTATATTGTTCTTAAAACATTTAGTCTACAGTAATGCCTAAAGACTCTTATCGTTTAATAATATGATTTAATATGTCAGGATGTAAGCATAATATTCTGAATCTTTGTACTTGAAATTGAACTTTTATAAACACCTTTTCCATAAAGTTAGTGTTTCACTTGAATTCCTTGATGATAAGACAATTCCTTTAACAATCAATTACACTTGATTACCTCTCTTTAGCCAACCGAGGTTCATTTTTGTAGGCTTATCATGCTGGAAGTGTTGCAGGACTCCACTTGGTTGCCCTTTACACAACCCATGAGCCGATAATTAATCAAAGATAATTTAAAATAGCACTCTTATTACTAGGTAAACACTTCACAGTATTATGCACAAATCAATGCAGTGATTGATGAGAAAACAATGATAAAAGGCACTAAATCGCGAGAATACTTTCTTTTATTACGATTAATTGTTTACACTAGTACTATGACATATGTTGAGAGAGTTGATGAGGTAAATGAATTGAAATGTACCACCGAGAACTGATGATATAGGGCCGATGACAGGGGGGGGGGAGGGGAAGGGGGAACTTCACCCCCCCCCCCACCTGTACATATTCCGGGATCCGCCCTTGGCCCTGATCCACCAGGTAGCGACCAAAGGAAAAATTGCAAAGCGATGTCGACGAGGACCAGCCAGGTTCAGAAGAACTAGATATTCTGATCAATTCGGAAGCCCTGACCATGAAGAGCTATCTCAGAGGACGGGCGCCACTGAAATCATTAAATAGAAGGTGATTAGGACTAGACGGAGAAGGAAAGTAGATTCTGGCACAGACTGCTCGGTACCGGGAAAAGATGTAATTAGGATAAAAAGTTAGCACCCGATCAATAATTAGTAGGTTATTGAAAATGCAAGTATACCAGAAAAGGAAAGATGAAACGGTTTATTAGATAATTAACCGAAACATGTACACGCTTTACAGGGATGTTGCTGAAAAAAAAAAAGAGTTTCTTTCTTACCTCACTTGGATGGAGGGGGTGATGGGTGGCCACTCTTTTGGGTATGGGCTCCCAGCTGACTAGATAATGCCCGCAGCACGAGCGGAGAGAGGGAAGCCCGGGCCAGGGGAACAGACTGCCGACGATCATACATGGTAGTGGTGCTCATTGCGCGACAGTATGGATGAACGGTTACGCGATTCCTTTTCAAAGGAGGCCTAGTGTCAGCACAATCTTTAGTGATTGTCGCGGGAGGATTGACCTCCCGAGAGGGTCCCGGTGACTGTGGACTTTCGATGGTTTCCAGAGGAGGGGTCGACATGACTCAGATGTTTCTTCTCTAAGTTTTATGTGTGAATGGGCGCTAGTTCGAGTACATTCAAGTTGAAACGAACGCAATGTGCCTGCACCCTAGGCCTGTTGATGAGAAAATGCAACACATGCTCCGAAACTGAGGGTCACGTTGTCGGTTACGTGAAAAAATGTGCCCTGGTGAGTGGAGCAGGGTTGCGATCGATGTAACTCATGATCATAGAGATATACAGTGAGTTGGTAGCTAATCACCAACAGGATGAATAGCTCAAGGATAATTATTTTAATTTATTCTATACCAACTTCGTAGCGCCTATACGTTCGAATTCATCAGTGTCCTTTCCCGCTAGCAAATTTGGGCTAATGCATATGGTCAGCGTTATTTCCCTGCAAGAACATAATCCAAAATTTTTTCCCCCACTTTAATCCCCTCTTCATGGGTTAATAGGATATTTTCCTGGGTTATTGTATACAATAAAACAAAAACAGACCTCGGGGATGACTCAGCCAAAGCCGAAGCCCTGAAGGCATAGAGTCGAGTAGACTGACGTCACACAGAGGCCGCGCGTGGCGGGTGGTTCCATACTCCAGGGCCGGGTCTCATTAACAGGGCCGGCTACTGACCCCCCTGCCGGCCCTGTGGCCAGCTAGACCAGGGGGGACCCCCGACAACAGACTGGAGGGGTGTCAACAGTCAAAATATTTCACTAATTTATCCTATTTTCATAATATTTTCTCAATTTCTTTAGTATGATGGTTTTCGATATGATATACCCAATGTGTAGGTGGCTCCGTTTCTAAGTGCAGTACCTTGGGTTTGAAAAGGTAACCACTGCAAAACGGACCCACCAAGCGGGGGCGGGGAATGTAAAAATTTTGGTTATTTATGTATATTTTCTGGTATTGACACACTCGTATTTTGGAGGGCGGTGATCTGTGGTCCCCAAAATTAGGGGGACCTAATTCAGGAGCGGTAATTTTGGCAGTGGGGACAACCTTCAAAGAGTCAGTGCCCCCCCCCCCCCCCCAGGAGCGGGAGGGACGGGCCCCGTTGTGGGAGGATGACCCTAGCTAACCCAGGGGGGGCTGGGGGATGAGGGCTAATCAGTTAGCCACTGACCACCGCCTACGACACACGAACTAGCTCCCGACTCATCAACATGTCTACAAACGCACCTTCAACCCCAAACCAAGGGGAAACTGAACCGCATAACGGCCTCTCTGCTCAAATCCCTAAGAGGAAGAGGAAGAGGAGCACAGTGGCAATCAACGCTGCCTCGATTGACTCAGTGAGGGAATCAACAACAGCTCAGTTCACATCACTGCACGACCGTTTCGACCGGCTAGAGGCCATGCTCGGGCAACTAGCCCCCACCAACGACCATTGCTGCCGGGGGGCTTGCCCGTCAACCAGCCGGCGCACTTCTTCGGGATGTGACACCTTTTCTGACCCCCTCCAGTCCGAAGAAGAGGAGGTGGAGGATGACCGGGACACCCAGTGGGCGCGCTTTCTCCTTATGAACCTTCAGGACATTGGTAATGACGACGTCAAGGAGAGGCTTAAGCGGCACTTTGACAACCTGACGGTTGAAGCGCTGCGGACTGGGCAGGCGCCGGCAGCTGTAATAGCTGAAGAAAAGGACTGCGAAATCCCCCAGGCGTGCGCACGTGGATTTTTCCAAGGCATTGACGCCGATGGATATCTGATAACGGGGGAAATTGACTATGAGTCAGAGTGACCAACGTGTACATGTAGTATTCATGACATGCTGTGTGTAGGTACTACGACAGCACCGGGTAAAGGATCTGGACAGTTTGGGCCCTGTATTCTGTCACCTGCTGAGATTTCAGCCTCAATTTTAGTGTCATTTTAACTTTTCAATATCTCGGGATCTACTGAAGGTAATTGGGCTTAATTGCAAATTGAGCCCGCTCCCAGGCTACTGCCCTCATCGTCTATGCCGTACCTCACTCCCCATACTGCCCAGTCTCAGCATGGAAGCTCGCCTGCGACCAGGTCCCTGCTCCACCAACAGCCCCGGCCTTCCTACTGCCGGGACCACGCCCCCTCACAGCTCCCCCACTAGTGGCAGTGATGGGGGAGGCCCTAACACGTGTGGGCAGCCCCCATGCTGCTCGTGTGACCATGCACTCCCTCCGCCGGGGGGCTGCGTGTGTCGCCGCACAGGCCGGGAGCACCCTGGAGGAGCTGTGCCATCACGGAACGTCGTGGGCGGGGCGCTCTGGCCTCTCAGCCTATGTACCACCTGAGCGCCTTACCTCTGTCCCAGCCCACCTCGCGGCGGCCCTTGGCCCCATAAATCGGGACAGAGACGGCACCACGGCCAGGACGGCCAATACCGCCTCATAGTGAACACTTAGACTTAGGACTCATATTTACTCGCATCTACTCACTTTTGCTCGCTCCTACTCGCATATAACCATGTCTCTTAAGTAATAAAATGCCAAAACTTGTATACCATGTGTTGCTCTCAATTACTCAAACTTGGTAGCTCTAATAGCTGAAGAAAACGACTTCGAAATCCCCCATTTTTCCAAGGCATTGACGCCGATGGATTTCTGGTAACGGGGGAAATGGACTATGAGTGACCAACGTGTTCCTTGGAAAATTCTGTATAAGAAAAAGTAGACTTTAAATATGTAAGATAATACGCAGCGCTTCATATAAAATGCACAAATTTATGCATCCCAATTGCCACAGAGCCTTTTTTTTGCATGTATGTTATTGTTTCACAGTATTTTTAAAAGCTTTTTTGGTTAATCTGACTATAAATAGCATATTGCAATGGTGTATTGAAGATATATATAAAAACCTATGACAATCGTTTGGAGCAGGTATATTAATTTTCTAATCTCCATTTTCACTTGTTTAGTGACATTTTATAGCCTAATCTCTGACGTTGGCAAAAAAATTTTGTCCAAAATGCAATTATTGAAAAACAGGATGTGGTTCCTCTATAGGCTATAGAAGAACCAGCTGTCAGACTCAATCATTTCCTTATCAAGTATTGCATTTATAAACGGAGCTACCTAAATATTGGGGATAACATATGGATAACCCTCATACCCTTGAAATTATGAAAAAAAGGGTTGATAAGTGAAGTATGTCGATTGTTTACACCCCTCCAGTCTGATGTCGCCCCCCCCCCCCCCCCCCCCCCCAGGCCCGGCCGGTCAGAAGGCCCGGCAGGGGGGTCAGAGGACGGGCCTGTAATGAGAACCGCCCCCCAGTGTGGAACCACCCGCCACGTGCGGCGTCCTGTGTGACGTGAGCCTACTGGAGTCTTACACCACAGAAGTGCCGCGTTATCGGGGGCCGGACACGCGTCGGGTGATTCAAATTAGCCCCCAGTCCCCCACCACTGGAGTGGTCACTCCCGGCACCCGGTGCCCTGAGTGCCGACAATAGACCAGGGCAAAAAACCCAAGCCGATTGTGTCAAAAATAAACATATTTATGAAATTTTGATATGACCATGCATGTTATGACATGCTTCTTTCTATATGTTGTGAGTTTCATATGTAGGAAATGAATATATTTAGAGAAAAGCTAATGTTTACAACCGATTCCCTATGGTGCAAAGAGGGCCCACATGGCACCGTTTTGAACCATTGGGACCCTTGAATGACATTTTTAAATGACATTTTTACTACAGAAGGTGACTAAGAGACCCTTGAATAAGAAAAAGGATTAAGATAGAATAATAGGTTTCTGCACGAAGCCACTAAAACTGGAGGGCGTACGTGTACACAATACGACACGAAATTATGGTGACGGAACAACATATACGAATTTGTTTTGGGTAAATAACTTTTTTTATTACAGAATATGAGTTAGATGCCCTCGATAAAATAAAAGGAATATGATATAATAATTGTTTGGTCGTTCGATATGATTTACAAGATTAGGAATTATTAACAGATTTGAATTGTTGCTTGAATAAAAAATAACGCCGAAAATTTGTAGCGAAAAAATTGCCCTCCCCGGGGACAAGTCTTTCTGCTAAGGCTCCAATCTCAAGAATGGTACTCTCTGCCTCGTCCTCCGTCAAATTGCACGTCTTATACGGCCGCCTGCAATTGGTGGTTGGGGACGTCAACGGATTGCGAAGGTTGCAACTGAAGGTAAAAAAGACGAAGCGAAGGGGTAAAACAAGGAGAAGCATCCAGAGATTTTTAAAAAAACGAAGGGGGGGAGAAGGTGCCTACTTAATTGTAAGAATTGAGGAGCACATTCAGGGATTAGAATTTTTACATTAAGAAACGTTAATAAATTAATTAATCAATGTTTATTAATTTTTGCATTTATAACGAATGTTATACAGCCGTAAACAGATATATACATATGGGACATTTGGCTCAAAGTTTAACTGATTTAGGGTAAAGGCAGACTCACCTTGGACTGGTTTCCGGGTTGCATTCGGCTTTCTTTTCATATTGAGCTCCCGCTCCCACGGGGGGCTGAACATGGGTGGCAATTGGACGATTATCATCCGAGATGACCATCGGTTCGATGACCATTGGTTCCTGATCAGAGAACTGAACTTTGGGACATGTGGGTGCCTGGCTGGGACTTGTTTCCTGGTTGCAGTCCACGGCTTTCTTTTCTTCCCCCTTTTGACCGTCATCGTCCAAGATGACCACTGGTTCGCGATCAACTACTTTGGGACTTGTGGTTGGCTGAATATAGATCGGATATATATAGAGTGCGTGAGTGCGTGACAACTGTAAATTAAATGAAACTGAAAAACGCTACAAAACCCACCCAACGCTACGGGATGCGGTGGGTAGGCGGTAACAAAAACAGGCTATTACAAATTATCTTTTAAATATCTTTAGCAAAAGAGAATGAACTATTGAAGTGGTGTGATTTAAATGTAACTTACACGGAGCTTAAGCCTTAGGCTGCGCTTGCCCTTAGTCGGAGTAAGATTCCAAGACCTCGAGGTCATCCTTGCTCGGCTGTTGATAGATGGATGAGCTACTCGCTTGGCTGAGTGCTACCAAGCGCCATTTGCATAAGTGCAGAGATTACACACAAACCAACCTTTGTTCTACTAGATTTAGGGGAAACCAATCTTTCAGGTCGCACCACACATGCATATGGCCAGAGTCAGGAGAACTGCGGAAAGACGCGCCCATTAAATTGGTGCTTACATGGAGTGTAGACACATTAAGACGCCGCCAAATTTGAGGGTCTTAAAAGTATTATGAGCTACACGGACTTTGGTGGAACAATATAGTTAACACACTCTGATCAACACTTCTTGACACCCCAGAAGGCGTAGGGAAACTTAGAAAGTAGGAGTAAAATAGTAGCAATAGTACAATAAAGACTGCGTGTGCAATAAGTCAGATTGTAATACTATGCACTTGCGGGGTTAATGGTGGGGGAAAACTTACACTTATTGAGGCGGTATAGAGCAAAGCGATTCAACCAGGCCCGAGATTGTCTAATGTATGAGATCAAATTCTTCCCGTGTTGCTTTTGTTTAACTACGCCATACAGTGGCACTTTTCAAGAGGAAGTTTTACGTCTAAGAAAACAAATCTGCTAAACAGTGTTGAAAAACAGGACCAATCTCGCAAACCTTTATCTAAGTACCAAGTAGCAAAGTTGAGCCCTCTTTTGAATTATACAACTTTTGAAATATCTGGTACTGGTAAGCCATGTAATGATTGGAAGTGTCTAGAAGCAACCAAAGATGTAAATTTATATGCTCGTTTGCGTTTTATGAATTAATGCACCTTTGTTTTTTCTAGACTATCCTGAAACAATTACATGATTTATAATATAGTAAGTCTCTCTCTCTCTATGTCTGCAACAGCAAGCTGATGCGCGGGGTATCATACCGCAAAGAGGTGCGTGGCCACTGACTGCACCTAGAAGCGTCTGCTCACAAGAGACAGTGATAGACGCGAAATCACGCCCAGGGCCCCCGCCAAGTGTACGTTTAGAAATCTGTGCTTGTCACAATCACTGAACCAATACCAGGTGAAATTCCATTAATCTGTTTTGAGTATATATAACAGGTATATATAACTTATTCCCCTCAAAAAGACACAATGTAGCTTCAATTTGATATTGAAGAAGGATTAATAATGTAATCATCCCATCTCATCCATCATTATTCAACTCTAATGTGAATTCACCTATATGTATATATTATGACTGAATTTAATAGACTTTGATAGAGTATGTCAAAGTAACATCTATGTATTCTACTAACTATTGTCGTTATAAAAGGATTGGAACACTTTGATGTATTAGATTAAGTTATAGCTGAGGGTGAAAGAAAACTGGAGCGATCCAATTCACCCTCAGGGTAAATAAAATGTTTAAAAAAAAAACAGGTGGAGGTCTTGCGGTTTGGTTAGCAAAGTATTTTTGTAGTTAGTGAGACGGCTATGGGTGTCTGGGTCCCGTTGGCCTTCACTTTATGACTAGAAAAAGTCCCGTGTTACTGTATGCAGAAAGATTACAAAGAACAGTAAAACCTTAAACTGGAACACATGGACATATTTACCGCATCGTCAAACTATAAATTTATTCTAATCCTGTTTTCGACAGCTGCACCTACAAGAAGCGGATCCGGACAGACCGACCTTTTGCAGAGACTGCCCAGCTGATCCACAACTCCTCTGCCGATTCCAAAAAGGCATGCTGTAGGCTACCGCTGTAGGCGACCCCACCCCAGCAGAACTGGACTGCAACCCTAGGCCTTGACGCGAAGCACTGCACCAACGTCAGGGGCATCATTTCTCTATGAAAGTGAGCTAGGTGGTTATATTTTTAATGTTCGTTTATTTATAGGGGAGTATCACTATTAAAGTCTGTACTTGTTCATATCCTGTACTGATTCGTCTATTCATTATTCGACTGCGTGATATTATATCGCTTATCGATGATATTTCGTTTGCTTGAAGATGTTAATAAAAGCGTTGTACTAAGATAATGGGGAGTTCTTAGTGATTATTTGTTGAGGTTGCTAGCTTTCTCCAGATAGATGTTACCCTGGATCATAGTTCAGTTCTTAGTGGTAGAGATTCTAAGTAAAGGGGCTCAATCCTATACAAAGAACACGCGCTTGGCAAGAGGTCAGTTTATTACATTCATGATAATATTCCAAAGGTACAAGTATACAGTTCTCCATCCATACAGGTCTTTCCTTTCATTTCACAATTCAAACACATCAGTAACAATCCAACCAGGTATAGCTATGGTTAAGCTTCCCCTTTCGCAAGGTATATACGCTCTAACACTGTTGAGAGAGTCACCTCTCGTCTACCGGTAACGGAGACCATTGGTAGGATCTCCGTCACATCCAGCACGCAGTCCGTAAGGCTAAGCCTAAGCTGTCCCAATCCTTACTATCACCTGTTCATTGTGGTTACTACCATCTTAACACTACCCATGTGATCCGTATGTCAGACTATTGCTCCATGTGTTCTGTTCGAATGTTATCTTGGTCTGCTCGTCTGTCTCAAGTCTCATACCGCTTATATAGCGACCGCCAAAAGGCTTGTCGCTATACTCATTTACACTGTTAATTACTAATATCTTACTTATCTCTCATACTGCCCATTCTTACTTACATAAACTAGTTCTACTTCTAGCTATCATATAAACTAATGTTGACGGCGAAGCCTGCTGTCCTCAGTATCTTTTAGCTAGATGTTTCGATCCATAACGTACCCTTACAGGTCTCCATTGTCATTCGTCGTACCTGTGCGTACCTGCAGGACGTGCGTCAGCCCGGCTGCAGTCCCTACGCTTGGGGACTTTGCCACTCTCCACAACTATGCCACTAAGCGATGTCGCCGCCTGGCGTTTAGCACATGTATCAGCGTTACAAGTTCCACTATAATATTCTTGCCAATACAAACGAGTTTACAATATTTTATTATATACTATTCTAGTTTTTCTTGCACTGTACCTCAGTGCAAAAGTAAGGAACTGAACTTTTTCTCCTTGCATTACTGAGGTGTTTAATCTAACCATACCATGGTTTCGGACGCATCAAAGAAGCCTGTTGACGGGAAGGAAGGAGGAGTGTTCAAGGCCTCATGGGCGGGAAGTCGAGACGGGAAGTCCTAAGCCTGTTGACGGGAAGGAAGGAGGAGTGTTCAAGGCCTCATGGACGGCAAGTCGAGACGGGAAGTTGTTGGAGCCTACCACCAAACCATGATTACCAGAGTTAAGACGTGTACTAAAGCATGCATAAGACTATGTACTAATACATTAACTCGAGAATGGTGCATATTAGACATAGACTGTGTTCTTTAAAAAGGTTAGAACATCGGGAGTAGTCAGGATAGAATGTGTGACCTATGGGAAACACAGCAGGAAGGGTCCATGTTATCGATTAGAACATATTAATGCATGGAGGGAACGTTTATCGTGTTGAAGGTACACCCAAACAAACTCGGGAGTGTTCTTGTTCATATTATTTATTAAGCCAACATGACATACATATATATATTACAAACTTAAATAATATAAAATCGAAAGTTGGTTAATGCTATTACAACTCTTCTAGTTCCGCAACTACAGCGTTGGCCTGGGGAGGCTGGCACATGGTCCATTTGGCCGTGCCGGCTGGTGGGTTTAAGTTTTTGGGGTCCATGGTCTCCGACCGCTTGGTGCACATCTAGACCACAATAAATTGAAATACTTAAAACTAAGTAGGAAACTTCTAATCTTGAACTATAATAATTACATGTACATTTTACATTTTCACTTGACAGTAATATGTCAGGACAGATACTACTAGTTAGTCAAAAAGTAAGGTCGATCAGGCACAGAATATTATGTATTCTGGGTTTGTGAGAGTCGCGCCACTAGCCGGGCTATAGGTTAAACGACATCTACAATTTCAGTAACACTGTGCTTTGCAATTGGTTCATGTAACCCGCGCCGATAGTATCACATCTTCATGTTTCTTAAATGTTATTACGAATTCAATTTCCAGTAGTGTCAGCCCTCCAGCCCACCAGACTGGTGCGGCTTTCCGGAGGCACACATTTCCAGCTCACTCATCTACCAGTGCCCAGCCATGCCACTACACA
This sequence comes from Lepidonotus clava, assembly GCA_936440205.1. Taxonomy (NCBI): domain Eukaryota; kingdom Metazoa; phylum Annelida; class Polychaeta; order Phyllodocida; family Polynoidae; genus Lepidonotus; species Lepidonotus clava. Next base: position 49,035,946 of record OW387138.1, read on the forward strand.
CAGCTTCATTCCTGACTGGACGGTCCCTGTGGCGTGGACCAGGAGTGCCGACCAAAGAAATTTCACGCATCTTTTTTTCCATCTAACCTCGTCCAGAAAACACTCACGCATCTAGAAAATGATGCGTGAAAGTGTAAAAAAGATGCGTGACAGATTCGTGAAGGAAAATGTCAATATAAAAACATGTTTAAATGATAGATATTTATGTAAAATGGCTCATTAAATCTATTAGAAACAAATTGCAATTTAATTAGAGTGTTTTAAGGCAAAGAAAATGTCACGAATCTAAAATTTTGTGTTATTTCACGCATCCAAATTTTGGAATCGTGGACATAAGATTCGTGAAATTTCTTTGGTCGCCACCCCAGAAGCTGCGGCTGGCCTGTGGCTGACTTAACCAGTCTGATGGTCTGACGGGTTTAAATACTACCTTCGTGCAATAAATGCGCTGACAGCAATTAAGGTGTGGCTGACCCGGAGATGTGCAGCTGCACATCCAGAGACTAGCTATAGTGTACATGTCTGGACCCAAACCGTACCCCCTCTACACGAGCCAATCAGCTTAAGGGCCACGTACACCGTCAAATTTGTCTTCTGCAACCTGCAATTGTCTATATTGAATCTTCCAATCATAATGTTGGTATATGAACTAGATTGGCTTGAACACTAGCACGGAACTTGGATAACGCACAACTTATAGGAACCTAGTACTTTTAAACTCACTGATATACTGGAGTTGTAAATATTCTAGCCGGTATTATCTATTTTTTGCCTGATCTGTATATCAACTTGATTTTGTACTCGATATTACTGGAAAGTTCTATGAGTTGCAACCCGTTTAAGCCTAATGGAACACATGGAGTCCTAGCAGATATTCTGCCTGACGGGTTTATTAACGTATGTAACATTTTAACAGTCCATCGTGGATTTTTTGTACTCTAGGGTTAGCAGCTGGTCTGCAACTGAAGGCCATGTTCTTTCCTTTTTTTTGGATGCGCGACAAACCTTTTACGGCTTGAAATATATATAGTTAGTGCTAGAATTGTCCCTGTGATTGCCCTACAATAAATTATTTTTAATCTGTAGAAATTGCGTTCTGTTTACATAGCAGTATTGTTGGGTTTTTTCGGCCTGTGGGTCTGGAATAAAGTCATTTGCTATTCTCCTAACTTAATTAAGAGCAGCGGAACCTTATATAATTAAAATTCAATGCAACAACAGACTAATAAAGACATGGCCATATAGTAACTTGCAAAACCATATTATACAAATTTTATAACCTCCTTACAAAACGTTACAAATATGACAACCATAGCGGGTAATTAAGGAACAGCAAATCCTCAAAAATACGACCATATAGTCCCTTCTGCAAACAAAGGTCAGCAGTCACGCTCCAGTGGAGGCTGCACCTGGAAACAAAACTCAGTCTGAGTAGTGTAGCCCTAAGTTGGTATGGGGTTATTACATAATGCCTCTCCTGACCCCGTCATCCGCTAGAATGTAACTTTTAATTTTGAAAATATCTATAAAGTACTCGTCATTAAATCGCAAGTATGGGTTACACGCATTAAAAAGATAAATTCCTCCCCATTAGATTCTTGTTATAAAACTTAATGTCAGGCAGTGAGTCGTCAGTGCTATAATGGTGCGATTGTCCTGCATATACTATTATCACAACTTTAACATCTAAACTGTGGGGTCATCGTTGGTCTGGGGAGGCTGGCGCACCGTTCACTTGGGCGCACCGGCTGGCGGGTTTGGCTTATCGGGGTCTGGGTTCTCAGACCGGTTAGTCTTCAGCCGGCTGGCGAGCGACCGTTTCAGGGCCATCGTCTGTCGAGGCGGTCCAGCTCGGCCTTGACATCCGTCAGCTCGGGGCTCTCCCACACTAACGGCAGCATGTTGCGGGTCCTTGTGCCGTCGGTGGGGTCGCGGTCCTCCCCGCTGGTGTAATCCAGCGTCAAGACCTTCTTGACCCGTTCACGTTTTTCCGCGTCCCAGTTGGTTAAATCCAGGGCGGCCTTTCGTCGACGAATTTTCTGAAAAGGATAAGTGGACCTGTATTAAATATATATTAATTGATTGTAATTCAAAAAGATTGTCCAAAATACCCGGCGATTTTACTTAATGTCGGACCGTTTAAGGGTCCAAAGTTTACACCTACCAGAGGGACATGTACTACTGTACTACATGTATTTATATATGTATTGGTTAAATCATTAAATAGAACAACCAAATTCATAGCCACGTGAAACACTTCAATCACAGTGTTAAACGAAACCAACCTGGCCCTGATGATGTCGCACAAGTGACCTCTTCTTCCTACCAGGAATAAGTCCATTACGCTCTACGCGGGCCCTGGTGTAGTGAGTCGTGTAGTGTGCCTTGCACGAGTCTGAAAAATAGTTAAATTAAGTTCGATTACATTGAAGGAAAGGTTCAACGGCCTGGTATATTTGAGAGTGAATAATCTGCATGTAATTACTTAGATGTAAAGCATAAAATAATTATATTAATGAAACTTAGAGTTATTATCTGCTACAATACTTACTCAGTATGTCTTCCCGGCTGTACTCAGGATAGCCTAACTGGACGTTATAGAGCACACTTGCAGCCACTGCCTGGTTGTGGGGGGTCGGTAAACTTCACACTGAAAAGGGTACAATTGTGAAATTAATTGGAAAAAGCCAAATCGAAAATCAATATAAAGGGTGATAAGGGAATGATCGTAGATGTTCATTTCAATTATTTGCATTAATTTAAAAGTGAAATTATTAACGGCAATAAAATTCAGCATCTTGGGTCGCTTGACTTGTTGATTTTAAAAACTTACTGATTGCAATAAAAAACAATGTAAATTAATTGCCAAATAGACGGAAAAATTAATTTAACCATGTGACTTGACAGATGACGGATATATTATTAAACCACCACCGAAACCAAAACCCACCCTTCTGACACGTCGAACTTCAAGTTATCGTGTGCTGAAGCCCACGCGTTGTAGTTGTCGCGGACCCCACGCTGGAATAAGTACAGAGAGGAAATTGAGATTATTTTTTTCATTCGGGTGGACCATGACAATGCTGGTGCATGAGATTATTAAACGTGAATGGAAGCATGAACAACAACCGTAGCGAAGGTTTCCAACATTTCACCATTATTGGGTATATATATGGTAAGTATAGCCTAAATTTTTGTGAAGCTAATGGCACTAGGTGCTTGGCGAGCAAGAGGAATATATATACTCACGCTGACTTCCATAATCGTCAGGGGCGTTAGGGCACGTTTTGGTGCTCGAGCGGGGCCTTTGGCCTGCGCCACGACAGCAGCCATGGCATCAGCCATGGTCCTGTCTATCTGCTCCTGCACCGCCGCCTTCGTCCTCTCTTCGGCTTCCTTATTGGCTTGTTCCAGCAATTCTTGGATACCTGCCGCGTCAATTTCAGAGGACATCATCAGCTGGCTGCTGCAGGTCCTGGTCGGCTGCTCGCTGCCCGTAGATCACTAGGTCGGCTGGCTGCTGCTGAAAGCGGCCTGCTCGTATGACACATCAGTCCCAGTCTCTGATGCAGCCGAGTATTCCAGGTGAATGTTCAAGCTGGCCATGGACGTGCTTGCCGTTGACAGGGCCCTGGAAGTAGTGGGCATGGGACTGCTGGTCAGGTTTGGTGGGGGCGGGGGCATGTTAAGGTCTAGATCGTGCAGCTGCATCTGCCTGGTGCCCATCCCCTGGTATACACTGGTACTAAGGTCCGGGGTGGAATCCAAAAGGTGTTCCTGCGACATGTTCCTAGATCTGGTTGGTTATGTTCTCTTTGCTGGTAGTGCCCAGGGTGACAATATGCCAGTTCTTACTGGGTATTTGTACCCACAGGCGACCGGCCAACCGTGGTGGGCACGTGCCTTAGAGAAAAAAAGGAAATCACCATGCTTTCGAATAAAGGAAGCCCCTTCGGTGGGGAGATGGGGCGCGCCTACAGGGACTGTGTAAACTAATGGGCTGGTGAAGAAAACACTTTAAAGAACGGGCTAGTGCGCGACCCAGGGAAGACAATACTCAGGAATACTGCGTTACTTTGAAGGCGTGCGATGCGCTCTTTGACGCCAAAATAACCGAGGGATGGTGCGACCTTAGAGTCGCTAAGGGGAAACCACCCCCAATCATCGGGCACCGCCGCCCCCTTTTTCATGGAAACCCCTTCGCTGGGGAGGTGGGGCGCGCCTACAGGGACTGTGTAAACGAAAGGGCTGGTGAAGAAAACACTTTAAAGAACGGGCTAGTGCGCGACCCAGGGAAGACAATACACAGGAATACTGCCTTACTTTGAAGGCGCGTGATACGCTCTTTGACGCCAAAATAACCGAGGGAAGGTGCGAACTTGGAGTCGCTAAGGGGAATGCTCCCCCAATCATCGGGCACCGCCACCCCCTTTTCATGGGAACCCCGTTCCCCTACGCCTGTCCACTGAGTGTGATGGCTTGAACTTCTTCCGGAGAAGCCACCAAAGAGACAGAGACTAGAGCCCAAAAGCCAGTTGAGCTCTGTGACTGGATGAAGCCCACTTCCCCAGTCATACAGGTGGGGTTAGCCGGGCAGTCAATGGGTACAAATACACCTGCCTACACTGGACTCAGACACAACGTTAACCCATTCACCATGGACATGGACGCCCTGCTTAATACTAGTCTGGACACATGTACATGGCTTGCAGAGCGGTCCCGGCCTACGGCGAAACCATTCCCTACTAACCCCGTCGAGACTGAGTTGTTGGTGCTGGCCTTGACCATGTGGCTTGGGTGGCAATTTTGTAGGAGCTGTTCCAAACTAGTCAAGTCTGTCCGCAGTCTGCTGTGCGGTCGTCGACAGACTGCCCCAGCGGAGTTCTGGTTAAGGATCTACTGCCGGCGGGAGTCCATCACTTTACCACTAGCCCCCATTCCGGCTGACACGCAATTAATATTGCAAGTCAATGACAGGGTGGTGAGCCCCCAGATGCTGCTCAAACGACCAGGCCTCCTCTCGCGACGAATTACTTGGTCGCTTCCTCGGGCCCAGTAACAATATGCACTTTGCCTCCAGTACACCACCAACCACATCACGAGTCAGTTGATCGGAGCTCAAAAACAATACTATATCACCAACATAGACTCGTGTGTTGGATACTAATTATAAGAGGACTGGTTACCAATTACCAAATAACAAGCTTGCGAGTGTGTTTATTTAAGACGGTCTGGTAGTTGCCGCGGTAGCCTGGAAGTTTTAGATCTGTAACGCACTGTTTCGATTTGCGGAAGTTGTTTTTATTGGAAACAAAGTTGGTTATTTGAATAAAATGGTTTGAAAATAAACACAACTTGCATTGATTTGAACGAGGTCCTGAATTCATGTTTTATTGCAACATTTACACAAAAAATGTGTAGTTCGCCAGTTGTGGGTGTTATTTCGCTCAGTTATTAAATAAAATTCCCAACTTCAAGGAAATTAGTCCTAAACCATAAGCCGTACTTTGCATTGACCCCGATCGACTGCATAGTGTGGCCAAACATTGTTTTCATATCCTTCCTGGTTAGAAATGTATGCGTTTATTCAAACTTAAATGCGGAATCTTTGCACACGCGTACACTTTCAGATTATGCAGAACAAATCACTTGATCAGTGTGTTATTTATACAGAAACGGCCTTCACGGTGCATGCACGTGCTAGCTGCCATTGTCTTACATGTAAAATTAACAACAGCACAAACATTATCGGTGTTAAAACAAAGGTTAGTCCAAAGTGTATTCTGTCCACCACGCTATGCACCCCAGCAGAATCAATAGAAGGATTCGAACGGTCCAGCTCCGCGCGATGTTTTTTGAACTCTTCGGTGTTCATTGTCATTTCTTCCATGTACCTTTTGAGGGAAACAAAATTCTGCTTCGCCTTCGCAAACAGGTTTTCCTGGCGACGTCTCTTCTACATGCTGATGGGTAGGATTGGAAACGGTTTTGCAAAAAAATGGTCTGGACTAACCAGTTCGCTGAGTGAGACATTCAGGTGCTGGAGACTGGCCAAGTTCACCGGATACACGGTACGTAGAGGACCTTGAGTTCCAGGAAGACAGTTAACATTAGATCTTGGAATGCTCCAGTCGTCTGCTTTCACAGAGCAGCCACATTGAAAAGCGAGAACGCATGACTCACATCCGGGGTGCGTTGTCGTCCCGTTCGGACAGGTTATATTGACTTCGTCTATGTGCGACAACATGTACGTCCCTGTCGAAAACACTTCAATATTAGACCTTCTGAAACTCGGTTGAATAAATAGTTTAAAATCACACAGTTGTTTCACGGAAGCGTGATCACGTAGGTATATTGCCATTAAGCAAGACGTCGGTGATATGCTTCTAAGTGCAAAATCATATTGGCAAAACTGCAAAGTGCACTCGTCTAGTTTGGGGTTTGAAGACGATGTGTAATGTGTTGGGGAAATTAGTAAATAAGCCGGGGTGTTTGCGAGTAGAGTAAAATGCCCATGGAAAGCCAAAGGAAACGAGTTCACCTTAAGAACCTTAAACATCTGGTCAAAAGACATAATAGGAACCTTTAAAAATTATTTTGAGCACATTACCATGTAGGGTCGGAGCCCCATGAACAGTTACACTCTTATACATGTCGACAGTATTAGGGATATGAACCTTTGAATTATTTGTTTTGGACAGAAAAAGCTTGCGTATCTTGTTCATTTCCGTCTCAGTTATCAATGAAGGACTCAGCTTATTTTCCTGTAGGTTGCGAATATCCTTTACAAGAGTGTCAATGGAGTAGTCCAGTTGATAATGGAGCAGGCGCAGTTCTTGCAAGTCGTGCAATAACCCTACAATGTAATCCTGGGTGGTCATGTAAGATTGGAGTCCTTTGGAAATATTGTAAATGTAATCGTTGTTTTCCATAGTGGCGCGAAGTTGCAGTTCCAGGCTAGAGTCTACTACCTGCAGTACTGCAGTAATTTTCTCATCAAGGAATATGAGTTCGTCGGCAGTCATCTGGTCCGCACGAGCCAATGGTTGGTTGAATACCTTCTGTGGAGTTCGAGCGTTCGTCGAGCGTGGCAGTACCGAATAGAGCCTTGGCGGCCGTGCCAATTTCTGGTATGAGTGCCCGCGCCTTCCTGGACTTGCGTGAAAGATTGGTTGTGCGAATGTGCGCTTCAACAATTTCTTTCACTACTTTTAGTCCGCGTTCAAACTTAGCGACTATTAAATGCCAATGCTTTGATATCTTTTCAGCGATTGCTTGCATTTCTTGGCACTGGTTTCCCAAACCGATTCATAAGGTGGAGTCCCGACCGAGTGGAAGGGAGGTGCTGACGGGGGAAGGGGAGGCTAAGGTAGAATAATATCGACCTTGGTGGTGAAGTAGTCCTTGCCAATGTACATGTATGGTTTGGTCTCAAAGACAACCCCATAGTTGGTTCGAAAGATGTTTTTTCCAGTGGAATGGGCAGCGCCTAGGCTAAGCAAAATAGTCAGCATGAGTGACGGTACTCTATCCATACCTGGGTTAGTCTGAAGCAGGTTAGAAACCACGGGGCTCTTTATACGAGACTAAAAGGTACAGCGCGTACAAAACCGTGAGCAACAGCGTTCGCGTTAGCGTTCACGCTCAAGGAATTTCGTTAGCGTTCACGCTCAAGGAATTTCTTGTTAGGTGGTTTTCTAACGCCGCCCCCCCAATCCACCTTCCAAATCCACCACTTCCCCATTCTCAGGGTAACGGTATGAAATCATTTATTTCAAGTGGGGCCATTTTGTATTCTTGCTTATACTGCTATACAACAAAACCCCAGGTATGCTCCCGGACAAGTTAACAACGAAAGCTTAAACGGTGAAGCCCACGTGCTTCAGTGTTTACAAACAGTCCACGTGCGCAGTGTCAACATACGGCAAAGCGACCAATCGGAGCAGCCGCACTCCGCGAAGCTGAAAAACAACAACGAAGACCAGCCGGGAGAACAACGCCTTCTCATCGACCGAGGTCTCCTGGCACAGAAGAAGATACCTGTAACAGCACCCCGGTGACCTCGGCGGCCGGCATGTGGCCCCCGACATACTTCACCAACCTGAGCAGCCCGGTGGAGCCCGTCACGCAGGGTGCACACAGCCCGCCCCTACGGCCACCAGCCTACCACGTGCCGCCTCGGATGCTCGCGTCACCAATTCCAAAACCACACCACAACCCCAGCGATCCATCGCAGCGGATGGGAGTCCGGACACCGTCCACCAGGAGGTTCCATCCGTACAAGGATGCAGCGGACGCTCTCCGCCGAAGACAGAATACAAACCAGGAAGTACGCCCGTTGATGGAGGTCAGGAACTGTGTGCCTCCCCCGTCCGCGGGGACCCCCCCTGCTCCGCTCCCACCTCAGGCTCAGCTGCAGCGAGCTGCCACTCCGACGCTCCCGTTCGGGTCAAAGGTGTACACGTGCCCCACCCACTGGCACTGGACGTACCTGGGCTCCCCTGGGATGACATCACCGATCCCAACTCCACGGGCCCCGCCTCCGGTCCGTACCCCCCGACCGACGACTCCGGCAACGTGGGCTCCGCCCCGTGGCCCGACTTTATGGCCTTGGTGGGGTGCCCCTCACCTCCAGCGGATCAACCACATAGGTCCGTATAGACACCCGCGGATAATTCTGATTACCACCTCGCCAACGACCATACCGACCAAGCCTCCAACCCCAACCACGAGCTCCTAGATGACTACTCAGCGTGGCCCTACCTACCCTACACTCCAGATCATAACTCAGCATGTCGAGGCCGACCTAGCATGGATCTCCCGCTACCTAGCCAGCAACAATGTAAGGTCCATGATCCCGCACTGCAGGACGGTCATACAGATATGGGCCGACTCCTGCCCTCAAGGGGGCGGGGCCAAGGTCAGCGCCAGGTTCTACTCCTACCGCTACCTGGCAAGGATGCCCGCCCACCACCACATATCTCAGTTGGAGGCGATAAATCTCCTGGGATCGGTACGCGCCTTCGTTCGTCTGGCGCACTCAGATATTAAATTGGATGTATGTTAGAAGTCTTAAGGAACATATGGTTGCTAAACCAGTTCGCGTTACCCGCTCACACTTGAAAAGGAAATATATTTTGCCTGCTAAACTTTCAACAAGTTATATGAGAAGTCCCTTTTACATTGGTTCCACCGTATGGGATACTTTGGATGTGGAGTTACAAATTTGTTCAAGTCAGATAATATTAATATTTAAACGTCGTATCAAAGAAATTTACAGACGCTATAGAGAATTTCTCAGCTGAAGTAATTAGAAATAGACACTTAGGTTATCATTCTTTGGTATGGTATATGACATTGATTGTACCGTTTACTGTTTGTTATAGTTTGCTTTGGTATGTCATTTATTTTTGAATTTATGAGAAATATAAATGTTATTGATATAGATCGCACTGATGGTTCCAAAATCATTCTAGATTGCTTTTATCTACTGCATGATTTGTAGATGTTTGCAAAAGGAAGTGATGCTTTAAATTTCATACAAGTAATTTGTTTTGCTAGTATTTGTTATTATCATGTTTGGATCTGACTGCGCGCTGAGATAACAAACTGGTATTTGCTCAATATGTTGTAGTCAATCACTTGATGCTTGTTTCAACTTTGAATGTTCATATACTATTTTTCTTTTCATTTAATACACTGAAAACCAAGGGAAACCCTGATGTTATTACAAATAAAACTTTAAAAAAAATCACTCTCCAAAACTATAATTCATGTGTTTGCCACAGACATCCCACTTCTGTTCTAAGACATGTACAAAACAACAAATTCGCTGAAGTTCTTCTTGCAAACGCACATACTTTATTCACAAATCTTGTCAGGCATAAATAAATAATATTATGCAAACTCAAACTATATATCACACTGTTGGTATAGTAAATACGTATATATATATATAAATAATTAAATACAGCAGCCATCGGTTTGCAACCGTCATCATTTTTGGCACCTAAGGAACAGTTTTCACCGTCAGGCACACGCCGGCCTATGGAGTCGCTGTTCTAGGATGAAAAGTAAAACAGTCCGTTATACATTCCAGAGTACACACTCAAACAACAATCATTAACTGAAATTAGCCCGGCCGATATATAAACAGATATATAACTAATAACATATAATATTACAAGTACAGTCCTCATGCATGTCCTTATGTAGGGAACTCACTTTTAGCCACCCTAGTCCGTTTAAGGGGTGCAATTAACTAATACTCCTCTAGATCTAAAAATCACTGTAATGGGTAAACAGCTCTTACTTGTTTCGAGCATGCATAATTATGGGTTCTACCACAGAGTCGACAGTGTTTTATAGTTAAAATCGCCTAACCTTAAACATACACTCACCTATTCTGTTGCACACCTCTCACAGATAACCTCGCTCACCAGCATCGATGCAGGCTCATATTGGGCACACGCCGGGTGAAACACAGTGTTGCAGTAGCTGCACACCAGGTATATTCTGGAAAATAAATCAGTTCACCATGGCCTTTTACGAATGTTTTTTGCACTTTTGTTCAATACCGAACATCAGTGTGAAATATACGGACTATAGATAGACTAGGGATGACATGCGCTTTAGATTATTTTTGACCTTACTATCATGAGACAAATTATAAGACCCCTTGGGATTTTAATACATACCTATACTTCGTGTCGAAGAATACACTTCACGGAGCAAATACACGGTATTCCCCGTTGTACGTGTCCATGTCGTCATCACGCGCATTTTTCAGGTACTCCCGGTCTCTCTAATATAATTAAATAAATTACAAGTTTGTTTATAACCTTTCGGCATATATGGCAGTCCGTATATATACTGTCTCGGCTTGTCTTTTATTGCATTCAAGTTTAAACTAGAGTTTTAGGAAATAATGAAGGCTTAACAGTTGTGCAGGTACCACTCTATATATCTCTTTTTGTAAATAAACACCATAAGATTATGCATCTAAAATCCATTGAAATAGTAACAGGTTGATTGCCAGTAGTCATTAAATAGTTCGGGGGTCGTCCCTATAATTACCTTTGAGGGTTCTTCTCTGCAAAGGAAGCACTCCCAGTCCGCATTACTGTGCACGGTGCTGTCCCCTGGGCTGCTGCCAAATAGGTCCGAGCTGTAATCAAAAATTGAAAGTCAACATCAAGTTGTGCTTCAAGTACTTAACAATGGATGCACGTGCTCATGAATGGCTAGAAGAGGAAAAAAGTACTTGATGTTTGTGTTTTCTTTTCCATTTGGCGTATGCTATAAAAGCTGCGCAGCTTAAGCTTGTGAAAGGCGACACACCTACACATTCACAAGTAGAGTGTGAAAGTGGAGGTGTCAGTCAGTAAGTGCGCCTGGGTTTCCATGCAAAATGTTACATTTATTATCTGGTTGGTTGAAGACCCCTTGTTTCTGTCCTTTCCAATTGGCCGAATGGGCCAGTATTACTGGAAATGTTTAGTTGGTATGGTTACAAATCCCATTTATGCACCTTAATTAATCATACCATCAAATGAACTTTAACGCTTAAAAACACTTGGGTGAATTGCTCCATACCGTCATGAGCGTATAATAAGCAACAACAAAAACAATGACCTCGTGAAGCTTTCAGTGTCCGATTGTCTCAGCTCAGGGGACGGGGTTTCATCATAGGTAGGAGCAGCTTCATCCATCCGGAGCCGCCGCCTTGACTTTAACGGGGCCGTTGGTGTTTCAGGCGTCCTCGGCCGCTTCGGCGTCTTGGATTCCGGGCTGGAACAATAAAAATCGTACTTTCATAAAGCTCATGGTAAAAATGCATTATCACAATATATTAATTACTCCGCCTAATACGTTATAACTATACTCCTCTATTAACACGCCCGTGGTACGTCATGGGTATAAACAAGCACTCGGTTAAGTTGTGTTGTACATGCATATGTAGATTGTGGTGGGGCGGGGTGTAAACAGAGATCAGCTGTTCCGACCAGCTGTGACCCAGATACTGATGTTTACAAACATGGTGAACTTCCGAGAAGTGCATGGACTCACTTTATAACTGTTAATTATTGGATGCCATAGGGTATTGACTTGAATTACTCACCTGGCACTCAAAGTAGATGTGGAAGCTCTGTTGCTGTTTTCCATTCTGTTTGGTGTGGTCGTTTGAAAGATAGGGGAATGTGGTGCTACTTCTTCTGCTCGGTCGGGCGCGTTAGTCACAGATTATGTAGGTCACGCGTGGGCCGAGTCTTATACCCTGCACGCGCCTACTTACCTGGGGTATACCGGAAGAGCCACCTGGAAAAGTAGTACCTGGTGCCATTGGCAACGGTCGCAGCCAATGGTTCTTTACATTTCCAAGGCGTATACATGGTTTGCGATAGGAGAAGGATTAATGCGCCCATCCAGATTCACCATACTGTATTCCAACTCACTTGTTCCACATAGCCCACTTGCGGTTCAGAATTTTTGGGGAAAAAAATGGGGGGTGGGGTACGTTATTGGTAAATTAATTCATCAATTGCTTTTGTGCCGAGTTTTACTTTAACCACCACCCCCCGGACCCCCCACTTGAGCCCCACATCCAGCCTGGTCCACATTATTTACGTGGTTTTATTTGTTAACGCAGGGTCATGGGAGCGGCTGTCTGAGTATTAAGTCAAGTAAAGATAATTCATTAAAAAGTTATGTAAATAAATATGTGGCCAATGCTGATGTCATTGCGTTACGTGATATGGTCTATCTCAATTTAATGGGAGTAATGGCCAAAAAGCTATGGCATGGGTCCCTTGTCTCTAGCCGTGGGAATGACCAAACTTATGTCTTTTCCCTCCCCTCTGACCGCTGTGTATCACATGCCTATATATTATATTTAGATAGCTTCTCCACAAAAATGCACAAGTAAGATTAGGGAATCCAATCGCCCTTTTATTTGTTTGAGGGCTAGAAGAAGTGGGGGGGGGGGGGTAACATAAAAAAGAATAAGACTGGGAGGTACGTCATTATTTATTGGAGACGGAGGAACTTTTTCTTTTTCTTTATTAAGTCGGCACTCTATTGAGTACCTTGCACTGTCGATTGATTATCGGACCTGCACTGGTTTTTAGGCCAGGAGAGGAGTGAAGGTCTGAGAGGGGTATGCGGTCACCAGGTTGTGATGCACCTTAACCTGACCAGCCATAGAAGTTTCGATCAGTACCACCACAACAGTGGCAATATAGAGGCAACCGAGACTTCCGTGGCCTATCTCTGTGTCGAATAATTTCTCGACTTTATATGAGTTCCTTTCATTATCATTTATAACTTTATCTGGGTAGGTCAGTGTCGCCCTTATAACTGGCGAAACAATATCCTGGTGCAGGAAAACAGTTAAATCGTAATTTTCTATTTTGAACTGGTCCTGCTTACGCCGAGAGTCGAAATCCCAATGAGGGATTTCGCTGATGGCATGCTTTTGAATAACATGCCTAACAGCATTTCTTGGTATGTGTACGTAAAGTTTGGCCGAAATAGAGTTGACAAATTCAGCCTCACTGACGAATTGGTTGAGTTTTATCGTGCGGTCTGAATGACAACCAATTTTGTTGAGGAGGCGGCATTTCCCAAAATGAATGTTTGGGTGCATGTACCCATCCTGACACACCTCATCATCTCTACAGATCCTTTTCACCTGGTAATCACGGTTACCCTCATTATAGATTTGAACCGTGCAGATCCGATAATCCCTCGGCCCGGCTACCCTGGGGGCAACCGGGATGCCATACTGCTTTGCCTTGGAAGGGCTAGGGCCGGCGAATGCCATGTCATTCAGTTGTTGCAACAGAATTAGCAATGAACCTCCTGAGGAGTTGCTCAGAATCTAAGTTTAATAAACACGAAACTCGTGGTGCAATCGAAACCGTTTGTATTGTGCGTTGGTCCGACGTGGTGCGAAAAAGTTGCATAAAACAATAGCCTTTAATATTGTTAAATAATCGTATCACTGGATTCAACATCGATATCTAAGAGATAGTAAATCTACAGGAAATGCCTTATCTTGGGAAAGAACATTTTCATGCCTCTTGACTCACCAAATACCAGACCAAAACAAACTTGGAAAGTCCCTCAGCTCATCCGAATGTATGGAACCTCCGACCAACGGGCGCATTAACAAATTTAACATGCTACAAAATTAAATGACCAAAAAAAACGTCGACATGGCCTTGCACTCTCCATGACATAGACCATCACCTAGGACCAAGTTCGAATGAACGGCCCACCGGTTCTGGCCATGGGTCATTTCCGTGGACATCCCCCCCACCCCATCCCCCCCCCCCCCCCGAGCCATCCCCATACCACTCAATATCAAATAGGGGGTTGCTTATAGTGCATTATGGTGGCTGACAAATTCATCTAACATTCCCGGTCTAACAAAAACCCAACGGCGTTACATACCATATTTTAAACAATTCAAAATAACAACAAGTTACTGAAGAATGTTCTTTTATTTAAGAAAATAAACTCCTTCTACGGCACACCAAACATCGTTGGCGATATGAGGAATCACAATTTGGTAAATATCCGTATGCCTAACACACAGCATGTCATAAACAATACATTTACACTAAGACGTTCGTCACTCATAGTCCATTTGCCCCGTGACCAGAAATCCATCGGCGTCAATGCCTTGGAAAAATCCACGTGCACACGACTGGGGGATTTTGAAGTGCTTTTCTTCAGCTATAAGAGCTGCCGGCGCCTGCCCAGTCTGCAGCGCTTCACCCGTCAGGTTGTCAAAGTGCCTCTTAACACGGCAAATTTTTGAACTCATACATTAAACAGACTCGGCCGTGTCTGAATCCACTTGCTCTAAACCGTGTCAAGGAGTGTAAGTCTTACTCCACCATTATCCCTGAAAAAGCAAAGTATCATTATACCACCCATAGCAGTGGGCGTGTTAGGTAATATTTTTGCGCCCACCTCAAAGTTTCCCTTCCCCTTCTGGCGTGTATATAAGTGTAAGTCAGGGGGTGTTAACTATATTGTGTCACAATAGTCCCGTCCGCTCATAGTTCTCTAAACACGCCCAACCTTCTCGGCGTCTTAACGTACCTACCCTCCATTCAGGCACCAATATAATTGCCAGCAGTGGCGTACCCAGTCCCCCCCCCCCCCCCTCAGGGCGGGAGTGGGGGGGGGGGGAGGGGTTCCCATGTTCGGTGGACCCCCCTCAGATTTCTCAAATTTTACGCAATTAAACTACCAATAAAGGGAATTATCCAAATTAGGGGTCTCTGGAACCCCCTCAGATTTAGCAAAGTTTGTATGCCTATAGACCTATAGGGGGAATGTGGGTTGTATCCCGCAAGTGGGTTGTATCACGCATATACACTTTAATGCTTATGAAATAGCTTCGATTAATTCGATCATCATAATTTTCATAATTTTTGCAATTATCACATGGGACAAAATGTCATTCATCTAGAATTCAATCATGACTTCATTATTTTTTTTTGCTAATATCTATTCTGACGATTGGATTAAGCAATTTGGCTCCACAATCTGAAAATTTCGTTTGGAATTTCTTATTAGATTACTTCACATGTTTCTATCAAAAATGAGCCTATAAAAATCCGCCATACAAAGTTTACATGCGCGACATAACAACCGACCGTTCATTCTTATTCATATAAATACGAATTTACCTTTAAAAAGGGCAACTTCAGGGCTACACTATTATTTATCTACACCGGCCTTCCCACATTTGCGTCATATAATTTATGAACGCAGGTTGATATGGGTTTCCAAGCTCAACAAAAATAATACTCAGTTTCCTGACCTAATAAGAATAGATGAGGCTGAAGCGCAGAAGGAATAGCCTATAGTGTGCACACAACTAGGGTAAAACAGGGTTGTATCGCTCACATTGGTATATCATTAGCGCATTTAGTTTTAATAGCCCTTACATATAGAAACAAAAGTTATATAAAATCAAAAATAATTCATAATAATTAATCAAATGCGTAAAAACAGCGATAAAGCGTGATTTAACTTTATAACCTCTATGATTACTTAATAATGAAACAATTGTCTTCCCATGATGTTGGGTACAACCCTTATCATGAAATGAAAGTAATATTTTTGAGAAATCTTATCACATATCATATCAATAATGGTTTTCCATCCCATGAAAGTGATGTCCAATAGGCCTATTTCTAAAAATAAATAGGGTTAGTTCAACCAAACTTGTAGCTAAAAGTTTTAAGTGCGTATTTCGAAAAAGCAAATATGGTTTAAGCCTGTTTTAAACCAGATTTCTTAAACTCACTTGTGAGATTGGTGTAAGCATTATAAGGCAAAAATAATTTGGTCCCAACGTTAACCTTTCCCAACCTAGCTACTGAACTCAGTAACAGAATAAAACCTGTCTAACTAATACAATTCACAAGTTATAGCCTCATAAACCTATTCTAAATTTGTATTTCGCCCTATTTATTGTTTACCATTTCAACAAGAACTCTCCACCTTAACTTTGTTTTAAGGTCCTTCAGAGGCAGATCCAGGGGGGGGGGGGGCAGACGGGCTTTGCCCCCCCCCCCCCCTCCCCTGTTAAATAATGTTTGATGGGGGGCCCACCCCCCCGTACATTCAAGTTTTTGGGCCCCCCCCCTCTACAAATTCCTGGGTCCACCCCTGTCCCTTAGATACAGTACTAGTTTAACTAAAACAGGTAGAAATATAGCATTTTTAAAACAGATTTTCTTGAAACACATTATTTAGGAGTTAAACCAGGCTGCCTAAACCAGATTCTTAAACTTCTTGGAAATACAGGGTGAAAGGCATGAAAGCGCAAATGGTCTTCACTGAAAATGATAATATTAAATAACCTTGACTACACATAAAACTATTATTTTGTGTGGTTTCAAGTTTTTACCCTTATTTAACTCTCGACATAAGAAATGATAAATGCGCTATATTAGCCTGACGGGCCATGCCCCCCCCTCCCCCCCCCCTCCCCTGTTAAATCATTTTGTTTAAAAAGGGGCCCCTCCCACGTAGATTAATGCATTAGCACCTCCCCCCCCCTCCCCCCTAGAAATGCCTGGGTCCGCCCCTGCATCCCTCCGGACCGGCCCGTGGGCCATCTTTTCATTTCAATACCATTATTACAAATAAAACTTCCCAAAAAAAATTTTGGAGTGGTAGGTGGTAATCGAGTGCATGAAGTTCGATTAGCTCCTACCACCCAGGTCTGGCGAATTCATCTGTGCCATTATTCAGTTCATTTCATTTCATTAGTTTGCACAACCAGACCCAATTACGTATAGAGTTTGCGACATATATATACCGTGGGTGTAATCGGGGCAACGAGAAAGGTGTTTACCAAAAAGAGACACTTTGTAGTTTCGGTCCTTGTGTTTCAGTGGGTTTTCCGATTTGGAAAACAAGCAATACCACAAGTTATTAATTTTGATCGCCCTCAATTGTCACTGATGTGTCTCTTTCGGCGGAAAGGCAAGTTTATCAACTTCAATTTACATCACCCATCATCGTTTTCCCCAACGTAGTTTCGACGTATTTGGTCCTGCGACCGGAATCTTAGCATCTGAATAAACAGGAGACACTGGGCATCACACTTCATTTAAATTAATTGTCTCAGTTAAATATGACCATTAGTTAACAAGTTCCATGTACTTTTTAAGTAACATGACAGAAAGCATTTTCGCGATTCTGCAGCAATCCCTCGCTCCCCTGTTCCCTTGTGCATAACATTTCATAATAAATCAGGTCCATTCCTAACGGCGGCAAAGTTTGGAAGCGTCCATCATGGCCGGCCTTAATCCATTAACACCCATAAGTACCCGGAAGCACCCCATCTAATCTGTACCCCCCTCTGACATCTGACAAGGGCAGGGGCACAGTCTTGGTAATCACATAACTCACACCAAACCGACTCAAGAGCGACACAGCTCTCATGCTGGGTGTCATCTGAAGGACTCCCCGCCATTATCAGGGGTTAGTTATCGAGTTAACACGGGCCAGAGTTGCCCCAGGGAACCTGCTGGGTCAGGCACTTCCATACCCAACCTACGTTCGCCTGCAAAGCACATGTAGCTAAATCTTTGACAGGCCTATTTCACCCTACCATCCATCGCCCCTCCCACCCGGAAAACCATTTACCCTTACCATCCATAGATGGAGTATTAAAAGTGTTTGAAATTAACTTCTTTTGAAGTCATCCGTGAGAGATGAGAGTCATTAAAAATTCATTAAACATTTTCTGTATGGATAAAAGGTACCTCCCGGCCTATATAACTACCCTAAATAATTCACCTTAAACTGGGTCTAAGCTGGTTAGATATATAGCCGACCTTAAGGTTTGAGACTAATTTCAGCCAGTGCATGACTTAAATCGGCCTGAACTCCATATAAACCACCTGCAAATAAAACCTATAAATATCGGGCAGTAATGGCATTTACAGGCTTTCTCACTTCTCATCCACAAGTTAAGGAACCCCATGCCAACAATTCATTTTGAAGTCTGCCTTCCAATTCAATTAGAACAAGCCGACACCCTAACCAACGAAAGCTTACTAGCACGCATACGCCTAAGCTTATACTCTTCGCACGGCTTTTCTTTTGGCATTAACGTAAGGTTTCTGCACGGAGGTCGAAACCTTTAGATCCCAGGTGCACGTGGCCACTGTCTGTCTACTCCTTCCCGTGACTGGGAAAAAGTAATAAAAGACTAGAGCGGTCTCTAGCCTGCATCAGACATGGCTCCAACAGTATCCGTACTGCTCCTTCGTGGACTCTTTATCCTGGGCACTGTCTCAGCTAAGCCATGCCTATGCACCAGTACGGTAAACCGTTTTCGTACCAACTATGGTGTAGTATTCGAGAGTAAACCGTCCATCCACATAGGTAATGAGTACTTCACTACCGAAGTCGATATCATTTTACCACTTCCTCCTTCTCCCAAACAGGCAGCCGCACTAAATTGTAGACACGGCGCTACCCTGGCAGCCGGTTCAATGGAACAGTGTCGAAAAATCCAACTTATGTTGAATAACATAACATCTATTGGGAAGACTAAAGGCAGCGAAGGTCACCAACGGACTCCGGGAAGTGCAATCAATTTTGGAATCGACGGCCCAGCCAACACCTCCATCAGCCAAATCCAGGAAGCAGGGGGCTCTGATTCCAGAAATCGGCAAGTTCTCCGAGACTTTATTTGGAACGGCCACGCTCGATGACTTGAAGCAACAGACTCGTGCTGACCAGGTAAATGCCGATGAAATCGGCTTCCTCGATGGCAAAATAAATGCAGTCCTAAAGGTAGTTGACTCCACTTTGGAAATCCAACTCCAGGCCATCATAGAGAACACTCATTCCATATACAATTTGTCCCGAGGACTCCAGGCTTACATTAGTAACCGGGAATTGATGGTCAGGTTGATGCAAGATTTGCAAGAATTGCGTCTACTGGATTTTAAACTGGACTTTTCCCTTGATGTCTTGCTACAGGCTATTCGCGACCTAACGGAGAACAGGCTGAGTAACTCTTTGATATCGGAGACTGATATGAGGAAGATTCGGTACCTTTTCCTTTCCAAGTCCAATCGTTCAAATATTTATATTCCAAACACTCGCGACATGTATAGAAGTGTAACTGTTTTAGTCCCCCCGGTTTTACAGCGAAATGTTCTGAAAACTATTTTGAAGATTCCCGTTATTTCCTTAGACAAAATATTTACGGTTCTAAAAGTGAACACCTTCCCTCTAGCCTTCCATGGGCATTATACTCGCCTCTCCAACACACCGGCTTATTTATTGGTGTCCGCAACCCAATACACGGTATCCTCCAACCCAGATCTGGATAATTGCCATTCTCTGTTTTGTCATTATGACCTACCAATTCGCAGGCTTTCTCCCTCGTCGTGCCTCATTTCTATCTATCTACGTGATCATGAGTCTGTCAAACGTTATTGTGATTTCAAAATACTCATTCAGTCTAATTTCAGAAGGTCGAACATCCAAGTCATTGCAACAGGGACCTATTTGTTCTCTCACATAGACGAGGTCGTTGTGCGCTGCCCCAACCGAACAACAACCCATCCTGGATGTGAATCGTGCGTTCGTGCCTTTGAATGTTGTTGTTCTGTGTCCGCCAAAGAATGGGAAATTCCCGTCTCAAGTGTTAAGTGTTTGCCTTCTACAGCCGGCCCCTTAAGAACAGTTTTCCCCGTCAACCTTGCTAGTCTTCAACACCTCAACCTGTCACTTAGCCGACTTGTGAACCCGGATTTTTCGTACGATAAACCATTCCCAATTTTACCTCTTAGCCCGCAAATGCGAGTCCGCCAAGAGGATATTTTTAAGCGAGCAAAAGACAATTTCCTTTCCCTCCGTACATACATGAAAGAGATTCGACTGAATGAGGTCGAATACAAGAAACTTCGTGGTGACTTGCATCTTCCCCACGTACCGTTCCTCCCCCCCAGTGTGCACGGTACTGTTTACCTGTTGAACATTGGACTTACTTTTATAATGGTACCAGCACTTTTTGTTTTCATCTCAATTCTATATTTCAGACAACGTAGGATTCAAAGCGCATGCAGACGCTTGACTTTAAATTGAGTTGGTTATATATACATTAGCTATTAACTCTTCCTTTTATTGCAGCTCAAAAGTTATCAGTTCTCATTCATGTTCGATCTTTGTTGTTTAGAATATATACTCGCCCTCATAATTTCGTCACACAGCAGCAATTCATTTCCCATTATCAAAATTCGTTAAGGACCAGTTCCGATTTCATTGTCGCCCTCATGAATTCCCATTTATAATTAGTCACAGCCACATAAGACTACACACGTTCATGATATCAAAGTGTTTTATTGTTATGCATGCGAAAAAGGTTTTAGGATGTCCACGTGTCAACGTTTCGCCTATTTTCCCATAATTGTATTTACTGAACGTACACTAATGTACATATGTAACTCGAAAGCTTCGTGAACATATGCATTTCACAATTAAAATTTTCCCATATCTACTTCAAACATATCGTACACTTTTATATAACTGTTCATCACACCCAAGAGTCTACGTCAGGCATGCAGCCCAGTTTTTCGGCTGGGAGTAGTTCTTGGGCCATGTTGTTCCTGTTGTTTATCAGGCAAACGCTCGCTCTACAAAGTCTGTGCCTGAAAAATTTGTTCAGCCGCACGCGCTCCGTACGAGGAATCTTGACTTCTTGCGGGAGTTCCAACGTCAAGGGTTCGTCACTGCCATTCAGATGGACCGTGAGTGGGCCCGACCAGGTGACGGTCAGGGCCTTGGACAGGATGCTCGGTCTTTGGATGATCATTCGTGGGCAGGCAGCACTTCCTACCGTTTCCATTTCGGCGGGAATGGGAGCCAGTGGAAATAGGAGCGTTTCCCATCAGCAGTAGATTCTCAGACAGCACTGCACTGTAGCCCTCCGACGTTGACCCTGCGCCAACGAGCGACAGCCTGCTGCCAATTTCCAGAAGATACCGATAAATTTCCACCCCAGGTATATCACTAACAAGAGAAGCAGCCACTGATGGTCGGATTGGTCCGCGGGTTGGAGGTGACTAGGTCTCACCACTGGCGTTTCCTCCCGAACAAGACGCAGACGCAGACTTGCGTTTAACAGTCGCTCGATGTCCATGGCCATCAAGTGGCTGTTCTGAACCAGTGTCTAGTACAGGCATATATATGTCTTATACCCCCCACCCCCCACGACATCACAACCCCCCAGGTACTGTAAGGGCTTCGTCTAGTCTTTAGCGAAAAGTTAACCCTCGGTCGACAACTTAAACGCTAGGTAAGGTACAACTAAAACGACTTCTTCTAGCCGGGGGCTTCACAAGTTTTTACACTGGGTAGCGCGAAGCACGTCTAACAGGCCGCTTTTTTCTTCAGAGAGCCGATCGACAGGGGGTTCATCTGAAATGACTTCTGTCGCGTTTGACACCGGGACACGCGTCTATGATGACCGCGTCCAGCTGTTGGCCATCTGAGGCGGCGCATGTCAACTAGCTTCTGTGTCAGGTCCCTCACAGGAGTACCGCAGCACGCGGCCCGCGGGGTAGTCTTAACACTTCTTGACACGTAACAGGCCTCACAAGGGGCGGCGGTGAGGGTGTCGCTGATACCCCATGTACTCCCCGTCACGGCTAGCACGTAACTTATGGTAAAAGTCTCTCTTACCCCGTCCAAATCCTGTCACGTCTACCACGTAACTTATGTTCAAAGTCTTGCCTCATCGATAAAAGATCGCTTTCGCCAGATCATGTATCCACAGGGGGGCCTGCCCGGCATGTATAAATACGGCGTGGCATATGGCTATATAGATCACTTGAAAACTTGCTGCCACCATGAACGGATCAACTGACTATAGTGACTCTGTCCTGTAAAACCCATCTACGAGCTCATGCAGGATCTTGACCAGCAGCCCAAAATCGGGTGGCGCGCAAATAACAGATCATGATTCATCAGCAGGCGTAGGTACCCTGATGTTGGATATGTCTGAGGATGCGCGTCAGTATGGGTCTCAGAATGGGTTTCAGGATCTCTCTGCGGATCAGTCTCTTCAGGACTCCCTGTACGCGGACGAAGGATCCACCCTCAACGACGTGGAGCTTAGCCTTGGTGGTTCCCAAGGCGGTACTGCATCCGCATCCTCGTCCACGCCCTTCACGCCCTCCACGCCCTCCGGATCCACGCCCTGGGGGATGACGCCCTCCACGTCTCAAACCCATCCATGGTTCACCACCTCCACGTCCAGAACGTCGTCCACGCCCGGGCCCTTGACGTCTCAAACGTCGTTCACGTCGACCTTGTCCCAAAAGTCGTCCACGCCCGGGCCCTTGACATCGCAAGGGTCGTTCTCGTCGACGACGTCCCAAAGGTCGTTCACGCCCGAAAACTCGTCCTCGTCCGGCCCCTCCACGTCTACAGCTGAACCGTCCATGGCCGATTTGCTGGCCAGGATGGAGGAGCTGGAGAAGAAGTGCCGAAGGGCGGAGGCTGAAGCGGCTGCGGCAAAGGCCCAGGTGGAGGTGCTCGTGAACCAAGCGAAGCCAGCTGACAAACGACCCAAACTGCGCCCACGCAATGAAATATGTGTAAGTTCTAAAGTTTGTTTTTACAGCTTATAATTAACTAATAATCTCACCTTGAAAATGTTACCGTTTAATATAGTTCTCGGTTTGTTTAGAAATGATCTCATTCCTAGTATAGCCCTGATGTTCTTCTCTTTTGCCGCGCCAGGGAACATCCCGGAAAACAACGAAAATCCGTAATGATTTCGTACACTGACATATAGTTAGAAGTCCACTATTAATTATTGGCTTATTATATTGTTTGTAGGCACTCGTTCGTTCTGCCTACAAGGCCAGGAGAGGTGAGCCTGATTGGGGATTCAACCTGAACCGTGGGTAAGTTGATTACGTCATAACAACATGAATAGTACAGAAAATAATATTGTTTTTAAGTAAGCAATGGGTAATGTGTTCCTGAACACCAGAAGCTGCAGCTGAATATAAGTTTTGCCGTTTTTTCTCATGTTAATAGAGTCATAGAGCACTTGACGTGATGCCGATGAATTGAACAATATAAATATATTCCAACATTCAGGGCGGGGATCAAACACCCAGATAAAGTTGCGATCATCAAGGCCATTGTTGACAACGTGTGCCTGGGGCCAGATACCCCCAGAGAAGAGGTGTTAGGTAAGTCCCATAGGTAGCAAGTTTCTTTGTTAACTAACCTGCAGCTGTACATTTCATGCATCTAATGTCCATGATTCCAAAGTTTTGGTCCTTCAATTAACACAAAATTTAACATGCTTGGAATGCTGGAAATCTGTTTTTAGTGTCTAAATAGGCTCCACTTACATTGGAAATTGTTACTTTTATAAATTAAGTTATCCTCCCAGTCATCTGAAAAAAACTTAAGTTCGATTATCTGGACAAAGAAATATAATACCGGTGTAATGATGGTTTTAATTCCTGAATAATATGTTGACCTCACTTTGCATTTTTAACATGTATTCCCTTGCTTTATTGCCTTTATATTGCCTTTGTCTACTTAATGGCTCCAGTTTTAAGCATACTTCATGTTCTTCCTCTTTTTCTAGCTGCTGCCAACACCTACTTCAAGACCCTCCAAAGCAGGGCCAGCACCATCCGGAACGACAGAATCAAGCAAAACAATGAAAAGTCTATCATCCGTCACCACGTCAACAAGGTAAATACATTTTTGTTACAGACTTCCTCTATTGTTCTCAACATTGTTGACGTAGTTCGATTCAGGCAGGCCGAAATTTTACACTTTTCAAACATATTCCGTTAATTTTTTTTTTTCTGGAAAAGTGCAAAGCCGAGTAGAAAGAGTAATGTCTATGGTATAGGGGGTGTGACTTCCCAGGGACTCACTCGGTTCAAAAAGGGGTATACGTACGAACTGCGGTCGGAACTATACCGGGGGCTGTAGCTGTGAATCGCCAATTTGGCTTAAAACAGGGGGCTGTGAAATGATCATGGGGAGCTTTCAATAATGTATTGTCCATTATATTATATCAACAGTTTATTTCATGTCATTCAACTACGTCAATTCATAATGCTTCTTAATCCACTTTTTAGTACCAAAATCAAATAATGGCCACTAAATTTGTCAACAAATGCCTTTTTGGAGGCCTGAAAAGGGGGGACTGTCAGAGTTGATCTATACGTATTCAAAAAAAGTATCTACCTTCAAAGAGTGAGTGCCCCCCCCCCCCTCCGGGTGTGCCTTATGGTTGTAACACTGAAACTTGGAAAACAATTATCATTTTTTTACATTATGAATTTATATAGAGCACTGTAACCTTACTTGCTTCCTTGGACAATAATCTTGACATACAATTAGAATGGATATGACACAATTAATAAAAAGTGCCTGTATGTTATAGAGACCAAGGATAGAGCAACGCTTTTGAAATTAACTGCAGTGACCAGCTTTTAAATTAAGGCAACTGAAATATTGAAAAACTTGTTTGTGTTTATTTGATGTTCTTGACCAAGTATGTCGTAACTGTATTAAAATAAAAAGTGTCTTTTTAACTTTGCAGAAGCTCAAAAGATGGATAGTGTCGGTGGAAAGAATCGTCACAACGTGGGACGAAACTCGTAAGAATTCCGTGAGGCGCCTCCTCACCCCCGACTACACGAGCGACGAGGAGCGCGGACTTTATTTTCCGGTCGACAAAAACGGGAAGACCACCGAGCGATACCACCGCCTCGTCAAACCGCTCGTGTGGGAGAGCGACGAGCTGAGTGCCTACAAAGCCCACCTGGACGAAATTGAGTTTAAAGAAATTAGCGGCCGTCAGCGGGGCGTTAGATTGGAAAAGAAGCGGAAAAATGTCCCTGACGATAATCCAACACGCCAACAGCCTCCTCCCAACACCCCAGACTGGGCGGTGAAGCCCGCGTATCGGTCGGGTATCGCCGATGCACAGCCAATTTAACTTATTTCTAAAGGGTCTGTTTAATGCTCTATGTTATGTGATGTTTATGTTTATCATCTTTATGTTTTCTTTACACTACGTTTAATTGTATGGTCTGTGTCACGCTGTATGTTAGGTCTTTGTACTTTCTTCAATTGTATAGTCGTTTTATAAACTTTTATCAAAGAACTTTGCGCTTCTTGTTTTGATTGTGGCATGCTCGATAAGCAGGGAAGTATTTATATAGATATGTTGGTTGCCTAAGACTCGCCTTATATTAGTCTAAAACCGTACTCGTTATCCAGGTCCTTCTAATAAGTGAATCTTAAATTTATGAATACTTTTTATTTACGATACGAAACGCATTTAACTATAATGACGTGTCATTTTGTTGAAAACCCGAATGTGCTATTTCTTGAAGATAGACCACGAACTTGAAATCGATTACAATACAACACTTTTTTGATGAGTGTTATGGTACAAGGTCTCTACCATTAGAAGAGCAATGGAATGACACCTAGGCCTGTTATCAATAATAGCATAAATCACTCATAAAAAGTGTATTTTAAACAAACATAAGCTCGATATTTTAAGATGATGAGACATGAATCATCTCTTCGTACTTATTTCGCAGTCATGAAAAAATAATGTTGACATGAAGCCGGTTTTAAGAACTGTTACTTCTTTTCTAGTGGATCCTTTTTAGTTAGATTTCATGCAGTAAGTTGCAAAAGTAATTTTTCAGAAATTTTATTATGATCAAATACATCGCTGCCAGTAGGACCTATAAAAATTTACACGTGACCATGTAGTCTCCTGATGAACCCGAAATACTTTCTAGGATTTGTATGACACGGTGACCTATATTCTTTCTGTGAGAGAATAAAAAAACCTCCTGCATATTGTAACCCTTTAAAGTGGGAGTTCTCCTGGAGTTATGTATTGGTAACTTGGAGCTTCTGTGTCATTGCAAAATTAATAATTTAAAAAACGAACAAGTCGATTTAGGTGTCGAGATTTATTAAGGGACGATAGCTTAATTAGCTATAGCCATAATTTTGGTTGGAGCCCGATAGCCAGATTGTGGCGTTAACCACATTTAATTCCACTACTAGTTTAGGTTGCAGACCTAGTTTAGCCTCAGGCCCCTAACTTAGGGGCCTGTCTCACAGATTACATAAGGGGTTGACCCTAGCCCGAGCCAGAGTAAAAGCGCTCTTGTCAGCGTCATACTGCTCTTTCCAAAACCGAAATTTTATTTAGCTACAAATTCAATTTATGACCATAACACTTGTATCGATTGCACGCACGTTCGGCAGCATATTGGTAGTAAACACACAAAAATACAACATTTTTCACACAAGACTTAATCAAGGTCAACACGGCTTAAGTCGACTGAAGTATTAGTACTAATTCCAAGCTCACCGGGCCGGTATTTCCCCAAAAGAACAGGCTCTCCTATGCCTATACCCATGGTAACCAACTGGTAGCGTATAATGTCCTTAGTCATCAATCTTGTCAACATGATGTCCTTCAGTTT
This sequence comes from Lepidonotus clava, assembly GCA_936440205.1. Lineage (NCBI taxonomy): Eukaryota > Metazoa > Annelida > Polychaeta > Phyllodocida > Polynoidae > Lepidonotus > Lepidonotus clava. Next base: position 49,063,002 of record OW387138.1, read on the forward strand.
ATTAACCTTTAAATGTGTGGGCAGTCGTGTCGATGTGCCGGTATAGCAGTCGGTCATTTGGATGACACAGTTAAATGTGTATCGTGCGCCTAGGCATATATTTTCGGCTTTAGTCAGTGTGATAGGATCGTCTGTTTGAAAGATATAATCTCCAAAATGTCCAGGGAACGTGCCTATTTTAAGCCATACACTGTGATTGCCCGAGACAAGCAAGTATACACGAAAACGAGCATCTGCGAAGATGCGATTAATTCCGGAGCAAACAAAGAATATGCTAATAATTATGGCTACGGCGAGGATAACAAGAAGAGTGTACGAAGAGAGAAGTACCACAGTTGGGAATTCTTTAATGTTTCCGTCTCCTGGGTTGGCTTCAGATCCAGTGTCAGTTACGGTATGGTCCTGGTCCAACAAGGCTTGCAGGGTGTCATGAAAGGTGAGGCCGGTCATCGCATCGTGTTTTGGTGGAGGGTGACCGGTAGTTGGAGCAGTGAGGTTGACCAACCGGGTACGGGTTACTCCAGGCTTATTGTGAACGACCCTAGGCCAGTATCCGCCACTGGCAGCTCGAACAAATTCCACGCATGATACAAGAACCAAGTATGCGGCAGCTATATATTGAAAAAAAAGAAAGAAGAGAACATGAAGGTTGTCATCTCAACTTTAAACAAACACCTTCCTTCCAAATTACCATGGCCAGGCTATTCAAACAGACAGAATAAACTATAACTGCCATATGGCCACACCCTAGAATTCAGAAAACTGGCCATATTAATTAATTAGGAAGGGCGACCCCCAGAATGAATACATATGTTTTACCTATTTTGAATAATTTGGAAAGTCGGCCATCGACTCGTATCACTTGTAGAACAAAAGTAATTAAGAAGATTCTCACCAAGGGTGGCACTCAGGATTTTGACACTCATGATATTCACGTAGCCGTACACCAAACGCACTATATAACGAAATAAGCTGGCCCTAAGTAGTAGCAGAAAGCTTAAGGTTTGACCTTCGAGCTCGGTTTTCAAGGCAGATGAAATCCTATCACCAGTCGACCTGACGGCGGCCGATGCGTTTCGGAAGCTGAGGAAACTTCACCGCCCTTTAATGGGTAGACCCTAGTTTTTAATGGCAGGTGTCATGCCCTCACCAGTCCAGACGGCGGACGATGCGTTTCGGAAGCTGAAGAAACTTCACGCGCCCGACAAATCACGACAACGCGCTACCGTGACGGCCAGGCTGGAGGCGACAGTAATCTCCTGGTAATACTGTGGCAGCTGTTCTCGGCTTTAATTTCACACGGGTGTCTGAGGTTAGGAGCTCGAGTGCAGCTACCCCTGGGTCGGGGCTGTGGCATGTCGCGGCAATTCGTGGCTTTCAGCTGGTGGGACCATAGGCGTCGGTCTGTACCATATATAAATACTTGGGTCGCGGTCGCAAATGGGGAAGGTTCATCGCCCTGAAGTGCTGCTGTCTAACTCAAGTGCGCCATGGCCTCGAGCTAGTGGTGTTTCAAGGGTCTGACCAGTGACCAGGCAGAAACCAGAAGAAATATGGACACTAGCCGAAACCGATGGTGCGACACATGTAAACGTCCAGTTTCAAAAAGTACATATAACAGGAAGCATCGTATGGAGCATGGTGAGTACCAGATAAATAGTATAACTAGGATACAGTCACTTTCACCTGAAATCGATATCCTTCAAAACCTTCCTAGCTAGCTTGCGCGCATAGATATCATTTTCAAATACCTACTATACTCTTAATGATCAGTTAGTGTTTGGAAAATTATCGGCAGCCTAAATCTTTTCTTGACAATTAAACAATTGTTCAAATAATGAATGACTTAAACAATGGACGTTATATATATGTATCCCTCCATGCATCTTTCTATCATAGCTTTTGAGTCAGTGAAACAACATTGGGTGGGATAGTCTGTACTCTGAAACCCTACTGTACATTTAATTTATTCTTATACATGTGTCTTGCAGAACCAACCCCATTTGGTTTACCTCAACACGCTGGCAATCAGGCAGAAGTGGGTCTTGAGGCCGAAGCTGCAGATATTCAGGCTGAGGCAGGTAACCAGGCTGAAGCAGGTTTTCAGGCTGAGGCAGTTAACCAGGCTGAAGCAGGTTTTCAGGCTGAGGCAGGTAACCAGGCTGAAGCAGGTTTTCAGGCTGAGGCAGGTAACCAGGCTGAAGCAGGTTTTCAGGCTGAGGCAGGTAACCAGGCTGAAGCAGGTTTTCAGGCTGAGGCAGGTAACCAGGCTGAAGCAGGTTTTCAGGCTGAGGCAGGTAACCAGGCTGAAGCAGGTTTTCAGGCTGAGGCAGGTAACCAGGCTGAAGCAGGTTTTCAGGCTGAGGCAGGTAACCAGGCTGAAGCAGGTTTTCAGGCTGAGGCAGGTAACCAGGCTGAAGCGGGTATTGAGGCTGAAGGTGGTATGCAGGTTGAAGCGGGTATTCGGGCTGAAGGTGGTATCCAGGTTGGAGCTGGTATTCGGGCGGAAGCTGCAGCTGCTAATCAGCGGCAGGCTGAAGTCGGGAATCCGGGAGAAGCAGACAGTCAGCCGGTGGGTCGCAATCAGCCTGTTGAAGAGGCGGTACCCATGGAAGCCGATGAGGAGTCAGGTGATGATATGGAAAACTATTACGGTACAATGGAAGATTCCCAAGAATCGGATGAAAATGATAAGCTTGATCCAGAGGCAGTCAAGATTCGCAACAGGGCCATCCGTCACTTAAAAGTGGTTTTCGGTGACGGGACGGGTCTTCCTAGCCCATTGGCAAGGCTTGTTAGTGGTACCCCTAATAAGAATATCCAAAGCCTATTTTCATGGGTTCTGTTCTTTCTTTTGCAGTGGCAGATCCACACCTTCACCAGTGATACGCAAATGGCTAAAGTTATGTGCTTCATTTGTGAATTATTGACGGTAGCAGGTAATGACCGGGTTTCACAAGCAGCGGAGGCAGTATTCCCCAAAACGATGCGGATGATGTACAAATGGTTGGGTACAGACCTAACGATGACTAATTACTCTATGAGTGTATGCTGCCCGACCTGTTATACGTTGTCGCATTCTGTGTTGTCCACCACTGAGCGTGTGCGAGGTCGAGGCTTTTACACGGATCGTAATGGTATTCAGCAACCCATTAGGTGCACAACCATCGGTGATGATTTAAAACATTGCAACAGGAAATTGTTTTCTGAGGCCAAGATTAGTGGGGAAATTACCTTCCTTCCAGTCAGGACATTCTGTTACCAGTCGCTCGAGAAGAGTTTGCAGGTTATGATGAAACGTCGAGGTTTTGAGCTGAAATGTATAGAATGGAAGGGAAGGAGGATACCCGACAGAGTGTATGCTGACATTTACGACGGTTCGGTATGGAAAGACTTTAACGCGAACAACGAGGGCTTTCTTGATAATGAAAACAACTTGGCTCTTCAGATGAATATCAATTGGTTTCAACCATTCTCTCGGAAAGCTTCGATGTCAGTAGGGGGCATTTACCTAACAATACTTAACCTACCCAGAAATGAGCGGTACAGACTTGAGAACATCATACTATATGGTATCATTCCAAACTTAAGTAAAGAACCTGCCGACCTTACCAGTTTTCTGAGGCCCCTAGTCAACGAACTCAAGGAATTCTGGCATCAGGGAAAAAGGCTTATAACCAACGATTGCCCAAATGGCAAGTCCGTTAAGTTGGCGCTTTTGAACGTTGCTGCCGACCTGCCTGCAGGGAGGAAGACCTGCGGTTTCCTGCTACCTAATGCTATCATGGGTTGTTCAAAATGTCTGAAGGAATTCAAGAATTCAAACCGTGGAGGATTCAACATGGCGAATTGGACTCCTCGTACTCTGGACCAACACAAGGAGAGAGTGAGTGAGATTACAGCTGCATCCACCCCGAGAGAGAAAAGTAAACTTGAGAAACAGTATGGAGCTCGTTCCTGTGTCCTCCTAGAATTGCCCTACTTCAATCCCATCAAGTAAGTTCAATCTCCAGGCCGAACAAATTTAAAGGCCAAACTTACACAGAATTATACCAAAATATTAAAAATTTTAATTTGACATTTGAATAAACATTAATAAAAATGTTTCCATTAGCAGTAACTATATTATATGTTTTTACTTAGACGCTTGACATTCATTAATAAAAATGTTTCCATTAGCAGTAACTATATTATATGTTTTTACTTAGACGCTTGACATTCATTTTTTCAGGTTCCTCTCGATCGATGTGATGCATAATGTACTGTTGGGTAAGTGTTGAAGCTTGACCTAACGTTAATTAATGTTTAGCACTGATAATGTGTTTGAAATGGAACTTGCATTTGCCTTTAATTTGGACTATTAAGTTCATTGGGGTTTCAATACCGATTTCACATATGTGCTTTTATTATTGGGATTCAGGGACTGCCAAGCGAATGTGGAAGAGGTGGACCGACAAAGAGTTGTCAAAGAAGAAGAAGAATTCAACAGATGACGTTGTACTAAGCGCTAATCAGGTGTTGACTATTGATGCTCGTCTGAATCAGTTTAAAGAGGGACTACCGGATGACTGCGTGGTAACTAACATCAAATCGAACGCTGGGATGTGGACGGCAAAGGAGTGGAAGAATTGGGTTACAGTCTCGTCTGGATACTGCCTCCAGGGCCTTTTGCCGGATAATATGCTTCATAGCTGGCAGCGTTTCATAGAAGCCACTCGACTTCTGTGCAAGCCTTGTATTACATACCACGAGATAGAACAGGCACACAGGAAACTTTTGTACTTTTGCAGGAGCACAGAGCTCCAGTTCGGTTCTGATTTCATTACCCCAAACATGCATCTACATCTCCATTTAAAGGAGTGTCTCCGGGAGTATGGTCCAGCTCCCAGTACTTGGCTGTTCAGTTTTGAGCGGTATAATGGTTACTTGGGGGATGTGCCGACTAACAATCGCCAGATAGAGAAACAATTGTTTGAGAGGTTTCACCGGATGAGTCGTGTCAGTCAGGCGCGCGCCGAAATGCCGTCCAAACACGAGGGGAAATTTGGCAAACACTGCCGGCTGGGAGAAGGAGAGAAGAAAGCAAGAACGGTCCTGGAAACATTCGATGTACCCAATGAGCGAGATTTGGCGCAGTGCGAGAGCCTATGGAGTCTCCCCGACGGCTTCGAGACATTTAGAGAAGAAAAGGTGTGGATCGACTCGGACGATCTTGAGCTGCTCAAAGAAACATACAAAAAGATGTACCCCACAGAACAGGAGATCCTAGAGAAGTCATTTCTGCCTTCATTTTACGTGAAGTCTAAAGTCGTAAAATATGGCCCCATGACTTATTCCAGCACAAATTCCAGCAGTGGTAAAAAGTTTTCTAGACTAATGGCCAATTGGTACGAAGACGGACAGAATGACCCCCGGGAGCGACCGTGCATCGCCACCCACTACATGAAACATTACGTACAATGTAATGCAACCGGGAAGAAGAGGCAACATCTGTTTGCAGCTGTGAAGTGGTACCAATACAGCACCGTCGAATCCAGATACATAAGTCCTTATACAATGTGGCACAAGGAAAAGTTCGAGCAACCTTCATGGGCATCTTTCCTGCCTGTTATGCGGATAAGTGGACATTTTGGATATGTGGTTGAAAAAGAAAATATGATCGTATGTCCCCTTCGGCGCCACGACTTCTTGTAGATCTAGAGGACCTATAGATATATCGAACTCGTGCACGTGGTGTCCGAAATTCAGCTGAAAACGTATGCAGAATTAATGAGATTGTGCACCACAAATTTTGGATATGCACCCCCCGATATATGGGAATGAAAAAATTCCATGAGAAGTGTGCACATGTATAAAAAAAAGTGCAAAACTTAAAAATAGCGCACCTGGCCGTGAGTGTGCAGAATCACGAGTGTGAGTGTGCAGACTCACGAGTGTGAGTGTGCACCCCGGGTGAAGGCCTATAGGCCTGGCCTATAGGGCGCAGCAGCTTAATTTCGGACACTGTCCGGTGTTTTATATGCATTGTTAGGATTATGTGTTTTAGACGCTTTTGCCAACAAAAGCAACATTTTTTTATTAAAAATTCGTCTTTAAGTAGTGTATTCATGGGAGGAATAATTATATTACGCCCTAAACCTTATAATGTGACTACTTTCAAATTTAAAATAAAAGGTAGGAAATTACTTCACAAGGTTTAGGTGCCAGGATGTGCGACTTTGAGGTACGTTTTCTGAAGTTATTTCACAGGCTGGGGGTGTGGGGCTGTGTGCATTTACGGGTGGTTTCTTGAGTCAGGTGTCAGGACGTGCACCTCCTGCCAGGGCTGCGCTGCGCGAGCGACACCTTATGTAACACCTGACACCGGTCGCTCAGGCTGCTCGGCTGACCTAGATCGCCCCTCATTACCCTGTCCCCCGGGGGGGGGGGGGCACCAGCTTTATAAGGAGGTGCCCACCATGTGCACACACACAGTCCCGCGCCAGCCTCACGACCATAAAAGACGTACGCAGAAGTTTGCTGATATTAAACGCAAGCGCCACATTGTGAACAATGGCGACCGCGCAGAAAACCCGGTAGGTGAATGAGATAACTTGCCTATAATTTGATAAGATAACATGCCTATATAGAGAAGTAGTGTTTTTTCAGGCTTTGCGGGAGAATGACTTGGGGGTTACACTTCCATATATAGAGTGTTTGTTAACAAATGTATAAGGGTGTGGATAATAGCTGTTACGTTTGGTACATATTTTCCATTTTTTTTTGTTTTCTCCCCATACACGTAGATAACCAATTCCAGACACTTAAATGTTGTTTTTTTGGCTCATTCAAGCAACCATGTGCTGTCGGAGGAGGAAGAGGAATCCCAGGCATGGACACCGCGCGAGGAGAAAAATATTGAAGAGGAGGAAACGATCTGGACGGAACCCCAATGGACCGAGTGGGCGCCCCTGTTCACCCCTAAGTAGGTTTAAATTGTTCAACACTGTTGATGGACAGGGATGGAAGAGAAGCATGGAAAGAAAATTATTAACTTACTATCTGGTAGGATGACTATCTTCATGCCAAATAATGCACACTGTCTAAAACCCGACGACGGACTAGCGATCGGACATAGTTGTGGTCGCTCGAATTCATGTAACATGCTGAAACAACAGGCTCTTTTTTTGACAATTTAAAAATTGCAAATTTATCAGACTGGCACAATAACATGAAACAGAGATTGGATGAGAAAAATTGAGATGCCGATGATTTGGTAGTTTCGACCACCTATGTTGAAATGATGGACGGTGTGATGATTTTTGAATTTTTTTCCAGGACGCACGACCAACAGCAGCTCCCGGATGGCCCATCAGAGTGGACGTGCGTCTACTGTTCGGAGGTTCCGACCCAGGTTGGTACATTTGTATTTACACGATGAAGCTAAGGGGGAAATAAAACATGTAAGCGTATGACGGGAAATATGTATAAACAAAACAAAATGATGAGTGGGGTGATTTCACGAGTACAATTGTTCTGAAATTTGCCAATATTACGAGGGACACGCTGGTATGTAGTAAGTGCAAAATTGACTTTTGCACATTTAACTATAACCACACAATTTTTTTCAGGAGCAGGAGGAGTACTTAACGGACCAAAGGTGGAAGGCGATGGAAACGTTTGCCGAAGACCAACACGCCACACAACCGCAGGCCATATTCTTGGATGGCAACTACAGGTACGCCGTTTTTTTTTCATAATAAATAATATTATATAGCGGCAATGATTTTCGATGATGCTACTAGGCAAAAAATAACGAGGGCATAGAATCTTAATGTTGACGTTGGAGTGAACGCCGAATTTCGTACGGTTACTAAAAATTGTGATTGATGATGGTCCCATTAGTTCGTGCACACAATTTAAACAAATGTGTATTTAAACATGCCTCCGTAATATTTCAGAATGTACTTGGTCTGCAACTACTGCGGCCGGTGCTACCACGCCGACTGTGAGGGGGGCGAGCCTGCCAGCATCATGTGCTCCGAGGTGTTGTGCGAGTGGTGCGCCGAGGATAAAGATTAATATATATATATAATCGATTCAGCAATAAAATAGTACACTAGATTTTAACTACACTTTGTGTCAAATGTCCTTTTATTTTTATTTTTATATAGTAACACTAGTTAACCTCGGGAGCATGATAGCTATAGGTTAGAATTTACCTTAAATAACAGCTTCACGCTAAACTATGTTTTTGTGTGTACTTGGCAGTCTACGGCCGATCGCACAGAGTATTGAACAGATAATGTGAGTCTTAATATATGTTTCATCTAAATTTACAAATATACTAGATCAGAGTGAAACACAGTCTTTTAATGTCTAACTAACTTCTAAGTACAGTGAGAGTAGAACACTGGTAAAGCGCGGCCATCAAATACAACCCACATTCCCCCTATAGGCATAGAAACTTTGCTAAATCTGAGGGGTTCCAGAGACCCCTAATTTGGATAATTCCCTTTATTGGTAGTTTAATTGCGTAAAATTTGAGAAATCTGAGGGGGGTCCACCGAACATGGGAACCCCTCCCCCCCCCCCCCACTCCCGCCCTGAGGGGGGGGGGGACTGGGTACGCCACTGCTGGCAATTATATTGGTGCCTGAATGGAGGGTAGGTACGTTAAGATGCCGAGAAGGTTGGGCGTGTTAAGAGAACTATGAGCGGACGGGACTATTGTGACACAATATAGTTAACACCCCCTGACTAACACTTATATACACGCCAGAAGGGGAAGGGAAACTTTGAGGTGGGTGCAAAAATATTACCTAACACGCCCACTGCTATTGGTGGTATAATGATACTTTGCTGTGTCAGGGATAATGGTGGAGTAAGACTTACACTCCTTGACACGGTTTAGAGCAAGTGGATTCAGACACGGCCTAGTCTGTCTAATGTATGAGATCAAAATCTTCCCGTGTAAGCCTCTCCTTGACATCGTCATTTCCAATGTCCTGAAGTTTCATAAGGAGAAGGCGCGCCCACTGGGTGTCCCGGTCATCCTCCAGCTCATTTTCTTCGGAATGGAGGGGTTCAGAAAAGGTGACACGTTTCTGTCCACTGGCCGCTGTCCCACATTCCGAAGAAGTGCGCCGGCTGGTTGACAGGCAAGATTGTTTGCGTGTCTCCCCCCGGCAGCCATGGTCGTTGGCCTCGAAGATTAGGGCTCCTTCCTGCAATGCAAACAACCATACAAATTAGCTGATTTCACATAATATACAATTCATATTCGTGCGGTATTGGTTACGTGTTAGTTTAGTCAACTTTTGTAGTTGTGAAACCATTGCATTTATACGCACAATCACTGTCCAGACTTTAAAAATACTAATCACATACAAAATCGACACGTCTGGTGATCGGTCTGGTTATAGCTTATTATATTCTTTTACGTGCGGTACAAGCTAAGGTTGCCCTTTTTAATTTGTCCATCTGTTACATTCCTCACCTGTTCTACATACTCGTAGGATGAGCTAGTCGAGAGTCCACTGAGGGAGGGACCAAGGAACCCTAAGCGCGCCGCTACGTCGACATGACGTGCTGTTACTGGCTTAGCCAACACACCCAACTTCTCATTGGCCTTGAACCGGATGTAAAACTCCCTCAAGGTGTCCAGGTGTCTCCTGACTTCGTTGGCTAAAAATTTAAAAGAAAAAAATGGCATGTTACATTTCAGTGTCGGCTCCAGAGGGCCGATGCCTTTCCCCCATTTATTAAGTGTTGATCCGCCAGTGGGTTTCGCACATGCACAATTGGTTATAATTTTTGTTACAATGTTCGAACCATATTATTTACTTGTTTCATCTGCATGCGGTTGCCCAAAACTCAAAGCAACAGAACTGTATGTTTACTTTAAGACTATGATTCGAGTACGAGTATGAGTACTAGTACGGGTGATATCGATAATGATATAGGCTAATTTCGGAGTTTACTTACCCGGCGCCCCAACTTCCTTTCCTATCTTTGTGTAGACTTCCCAGTTCTGGTGTGGAGTTGTTGTCCCATATGTGCTCCTCTTGTATAGGCTAGAGTGCAATCCGAACCAGTCGATGAGCAGGTCCTCCTGGTACATTGTCCAGGTGTAAGAGCGACCGGATAACGACGACATGTTGCACGCCATGTTGTTTGTGTATGAGTGGGCCAAGCAAGGTGGTCGCATGTCCCTTCCAGCCTCCTGGAACCCTCCACTGCAGAGAGTTCCAAGTGTGACGTCAGCCCCCAACCTCCCCCCTCTCCCCCCACCCACCACCCACGCTGCCCAGTGGTCAGCTTTATTACGCAACTGTTACAGAGCCGAACCCGAGGAGACGTGCCCGGGCTTGACCCACGCTTGACTCATCACACCCCGGTACAGCACCCCAGTCCGTCCACTCAGATATAAGCGTAGGACATATCAGTGTTCTTCAGACTAGAAAATACCGACTTACCACTGACTTTTGATGTCAAAAAAGCACCCTCTGTTGCAAAACCCTCACTTTTTGAAGCTATAATTTACCCTTTATTGTTGAGATTAAAAAGTGTCACGAAACAAACAACCCTTTTTCCCATATGACTGACATTTAGGTGGGAAAAGTACCCTTTTTCCCCAGACACAATGACATGAAAATTGTGTAAAACTAAAGCATTTCCTCGTGTTTTTTTAGAACAAGGATGTGCATCCTTTTAGTCTAATTACAACTTTGTAATTAGACTGGCAGGATTTGGGACCAAAATAGTTGACATGAAAATGCATGGAAAACCATAAGAGAGAATAAAAATGTTGGGGCATGTACATTATTTTTAAATACTGTCGTCCAACCAAAGCCTGTATCCAACCCACACTTAATCGACCACCAAAAAGAGAACATATTTCGAACGATTCAGATATAAATTTTACATAGAAAATTAATTAAAGTTGCCCATTTTGCAGCACCCACAGATGAATGTTGTTCAAAATAGTCGACATCAATCGATGTGTCATACCATGGACAGCTTCTAATAGAACAGGTCTTATTTTCCTGTTTAAAGTACAGCATTTAGTGTGACGGTGGGGGTGGGGAGAAGATAAAGAGCTTCACTTTGTGCACTGAGGGTGCGTGGGTGCCTTAGTAAGGGAGGTGGTCGGAGCGGTTCGTTTTGAGTTTGGTCAGTTCTATGTGTCGAGCAGCTCATGCCAGTTCCGCTCCAAGTCCGCATTCGCAGACGTATCCTACAATCACCCGCACTCTTTGTTGTTTCTGCCGCTCGAAGGCCGACACAGGGGAGCGTGAACAGTCAGGGTATAAGAGGGTATTCGGCTGTGCAGGAGTGCGAGGGGCTTCTTAGTCAGCATCTTGGGGTTAAAAGACTTCCCTGGTCGCGTGCCCCAGACCTTTATAAGGCACTGATAAAATAGACTATGCCATTATATATTGGTAGTCTGACTGCAGAACACATCGCCTGTGCTCCTGTTTCCCTCGGTTCAAGATATTTACCATGGCCGTCCGGATCCACAGCTGCATGACGGTCAATTTAGGCCATCCCCCTGCCTGTGTAGTTTGCAATTTTATTGTGCGACCACGCCACCAAGCATTGATGGGTCAACAGCTACAGTGCACCCTTTGGCGCCATCCCCACTGTCAGTCTCTCGCCTCCTTGTATACAGACTCTGTTGAGGTTGGCTGCGACTTTGACGGTCAGTGCCCAATGTGCACTCCGCCACTACTCCCGCCCCCACGCTCAACCTCAACGTCCTCCAAGAGATCCTTGGCCCAGCAGGATAGCATGCCCAGCTGCACGAGTTGCGACTTCTCCGACATTATCTGTGAAGCCGGGGAACTAATGTGCGATGACGTTTTTCTGGATGTCTTCCCAGACAAGGAATTCCTGACAAGTTCCAGGCGGGAGAGCATGCCCAGCTGCACGAGTTGCGACTTCTTGGACACTTTGTGTGAAGCTGGAGAACTAATGTGCGATGACGTTTTTCTGGATGTGTTCTCAGAGAAGGGATTCCTGACAAGTTCCAGGCCGGAGAGCATGCCAAGCTGCACGACTTGCGACTTCTCTGACATTATCAGTGATGCCGGAGATCTGATGAGCGATGGCGTTTTCCAGGACGTCATGGCAGACAAGGAATTCCTGGCAAGTTTCTCGGTGGGTGATTGGACTGCGGCCGTGACCATGGCCAAGAGCGACAATCCTTCCATTTCCTGATCACCTAGGCTTCCCTTCATCAACAATAGCAATGACTTTAATTGATGTAAACTTACCATTGTTTCTTCGGTTTGTGTGAAAGTGCGAGTGCGAGCCCGACACCTGTATATATATTTATCTGTCCCAGTTGACTCTCGCAAAGTTTTAGCCCGGCATCTGTTTAAATATTTATCTCTACATCATTTGTAATAAACTATGAGTTTCCACCAAGTGTTTGTTTGCGTGTCTGTTCCAAGTACTCATGCATCATACTGTTCATACTGTTCTATACTTAACAGCGATATTTGTTTGGTTGCTGACTCTCTATAAATTTGTGTTAGCCCTGTCCGCATCAGATCCATTGTTCCTGGTCTTTTTAAGTGCTAGGTGTCTGTCCCTCATTAACTCGATTAGTTCACATGTAAGCCAGGCTGGCTTGTCCTTCTAAGCTTTGAACTCTCTGACCGGTATGATGTCATCGGCTATTGCTAGAACAGTTTGATACAAAAAGGCCTGATTAACATTTAGAAATATTCATTTTGTCGACCAGGTGGAGGTATGTGCTTTTTGGACGTGGGTCCGGCTTAAGCTTGTCCTTCTTCAGACGCCTTCCATGTAAAGACTAGGCAGGGGCCATGGGGACGCGATCGATTACCAATTGCAAGTGACGCCTGTTTTGCCTTAAAAACCAAATTGTGAGGAAACAATAGAGTTATGCCCAGGCCGGCATCAGTTTCGGTGAAGAAGTCTATGAGGTTACCCTCTTATCTTCGTCAATGGATTTAATGGATTTAAGGGTCTGGACGCACGTGGATGCATGGTAGACATGGGGAATTAGAATTAGAATCACAAAGATTTTAGTTTTAAGCCCATGACACACGCACCACGGTTGATGAACACGGTTTAATGGTGCGGACACACAGTGACGCATAGCAGACATAGGGGATTTAACTCGAACTTTGCACGGTTACATTGATGCTCTGCCTAGCACAATTGCAGCACAGTATCACCGTGAATATCCTTTTACACTGGTGCGCAACTCCACTGTGCCTCTCCTGTGCTAGTGGCTGTGACTGGTATGGCTGTGGTCATTGGCCGCCATATACCTTTTGCTCGAGGGGGGACAGTATGCGGGAAAGTACGTGCGCACAATATGGCTTTCCCGCAGGCTGGGGGTCAGGATACAACAGGATACTTGTTGCGCACGTGCTGTCGCGCGACGCCAGCAAAATATCAAAGGGGAGTTGAGAGCGTGAGCGTAGAGGCTGTACAAAGTTTTACTGCGCTCTGCTATGCACCTGTTATCACAAGCAGATTGTGAATAAACTATACCAGAGACGCACAGACTGATTGCACTAACTGTGCCCGACTTACATAATGTGCTGTTGCGCAGCAAATATCGAATACGACACAAGGCTCAGTTCTTCCTGTGATTGTTCTGAAATTTGCCAATTTTACCAGGGACACACGGGTATGTAGTAATGTCAAACTTGATGTCTGCTACATTTAACTTTAACCACACAATTTTTTCAGGAGCAGGAGGAGTACTTGACCGACCAAAGGTGGATGGCGATGGAAACGTTTGCCAAAGACGAACACGCCACACAACCACAGGCCATATTCTTGGATGGCAACTACAGGTACGCCGTTTTATTTTTTTTCATAATAAATATTGCAGCAATGATTTTCGATGATACTACCGGGCAAAAATAATGATGGCATAGAATTATAATGTTAACGTTGAAGTAAATGCCTAATTTGCTACAGTTACTAAAGATTGGAATTGTTGGTGGTCGGATTAGTTCATGCACAAAATTTGGACAAATGTGTATTTTAAACATGCCTACTTAATATTTCAGAATGTACTTGGTCTGCAATTACTGCGGCCGGTGATACCACGCCGACTGCGACGGGGGCGAGCCTGCCAGCATCATGTGCTCCGAGGTGTTGTCCGAGTGGTGCGCCTAGAATAAAGTTTAATCGATTCAGCAATAAAATACTACACTAGAATTATAACTACAGTTTGTGTCAAATGTCCTTATTTTTATTCTTATATAGTAACACTCGTTAACCTCGGGAACATGATAAGTTATAATTTACCTTAAATCACAGCTTCACGCTAACTACATATTATGTTTTGTGTGTACCTGGTAGTCTACGGCCGATTGTACAGAGTATTGAAAATAAAATGTCAGTTAAAAATATATCTTTCCACTAAATTTAGAAATATACTAGATCAGAGCGGCACACAGTCTTTTAACCTCTAACTTCTAAGTACAGTGAGAGTAGAACTCTGGTAAAGTGCGGCCATTATATTGGTGCCTGAATGGAGGGTAGGTACATTAACACGCCGACAAGGTTGGGCGTGTAAACAGAACTATGAGCTAACGGGACACTTGTGACACAATATAGTTAACACGCCCTGACTTACACTTATATACACGCCAGAAGGGGTAGGGAAGCTTTGAGGTAGGTGCAAAAATATTACCTAACACGCCCACTGCTATGAGTGGTATAATGATACTTTGCTGTTTCAGGGTTAATGGTGGAGTAAGACATACACTCCTTGACACCGTTTAGAGCAAATTGATTCAAACAGGGCCAAGTCTACTTAGTGTATGAGATCAAAAATTTCCTGTGGGTGTGTGGGAAAGCTGCCTTGAAAGCCTCAGCAGCTTCCCTAAATAGTGTGGCCATGTGGTCGACTAACTCCTTGGATGACTGGTAAGGGAAGACGGAACGGTGGACGGCTGGGTCATATCGTGTCAGATCACACACGCCAGTAATGACAAAGATCAGGTGGTGCGGGTGGTTCATGGCCTGCTGGAAGGCGGCTGAGCAAGTGGCGTGAACGCCAGCCCCTGGCATCAGATGGATTTCGATTGTGGGGGTCGTGTTGTTTGCCTTCCTGATATATTCTTCGATATATCTAAGTCTTGAGTCCCCAAAGAGGGCAACATGGGTCATTCTGGCGGTTGATCACGTTCCTAGGTGTCATGTGAGGGGTATCTCAAGAACGGTGATGTTCTGGGGATGCAGTTTGTCAAACTTCAGTCTTGGGTCAAGATCTCAAGACGGACTTGGGACGTTCTGGGGATTGACTGCAGGAAGGTGGCCCGGCGGCCCGGTGTCAGAACACAAAAACAACAAGGTTCAAACAAAACAACAAAGTTCATCAAATTCAGGTACGCGGGCAACAATTTTTTTTTTATCTTCTTCTTCCGGTAATTCTAAATTATTAGCACAGGGCTTTGCCCATACACCACCACAGTTCCATTTAGTTTCCACATCCCTTCGTAAGTGATGTTTAGAATGTAATGAAGTTGGCCTTTGGAATTGATTTTAACACAAAGACATTGTTTTTACTAGGGCGGGACCTCAGCCACCGTCAGGTCACATGATCAGAAAAAAAACAAAAATGGCGCAGGTGATGATGTGAGTATGAAACCTCTTTATTTCAATAACACATTTCAAACATTTGTAGGCATGTTTACCCCCAGGTTTGTACATCTCAGGATGGAATAGGATACAGACCACCACAAGGATCATTAATTCCACCTAGGAACGTGATCAAATACTAAATTTGATCGTAAGAAAGGTTACATTTTTTATAAATTGGACACCGGTGGTTTGGGCAAAACAGACGCCAACCAGTTTAACTCCGCGTCTCCTCCTGGGGCTGCCGGGCACTCGTAAGAAAGGTGACATTTTGTATAGATTGGTCGCCGGACGGTGGTTCGGGAAAAACCGACGCCAACCAAACAATAATTCCGCGTACCCTCTGCCCGGCCCTGGGGCTGCTCGCCGGATAAAGCCCCAGCCACACTGCACGACTCAACTCAACTCGACTGTCGAGTTGAGTTGAGTTGGGATCAGTCGTAGAGTGTGTCATAGGTTAACACGAGAGTCTTAGCATTTTCCTACGAGTGGATCGTCGGGTCATACATCTTGAGATAGGGACGTCACTCAAATAGCGTCACAAATTAGCTAAGACTAGACAGTCGGGGGTGCTGGCGACCTCAAAACCTGCGACAGTCGAGTTGAGTTGAGTTGGTAAGTGTGGCAGGACCTTAAGATATCAACAGTGTGTCGTCAGGCGGCAGCGGCGGCGGCCCACAACCCCACAACTGTAATTTAGCTAGGTCAGCCATTCTCCCGGTGACCCTCCCCGGCCAGGGGGAGAGTGACAACCCGACAACAGGGCCAGTGTATGGGTACTTCTAACTCTGAGTGAGGTCGCTACTGTTCATGTGTGCAGAGAACTGAGAAGTTGGCCACCCTAAACTACATGACATTGGTCTTTATGTTTTCCAGCGAAGCTGTTACCTACACAGTCCCGGCAGGGCACAACTACCTAGTCCGGGCGGCGGGCCAGGAGGGGGCGCCCTTACAGTAAGTAATATGATATCAGTTTGTATATACTGGGATAACATTATGGCATTTATGCCTTGTACCTTATCCTCCAACAGGTCACCTAACTTTCATGTTGATTTATAAAAGGGTAACCCCAAGTTGGAGTGAAGTAAAGCTGAACTACAGTTATTAGTCTGGATATCGTGGAATTATCGAAGAGGCATGTGATACTCATGTAACACGGACAGCTGATTAAAAGGATACTCCAACTAGGCCTATTGAACATATGTAACCTACTGGCCTACGCACTCATGAATCCTAAATTAATATTGAATATTTAGTTGTGTGTTTTTATGTTGCTCATTATTGACATCGATATAATAATTGTTGTTGCCAATTTATCACCACGCAGCTTCATCAATCCCCAGCCAGGTGTCCCGGCTATAATTTTGGTTCTCCCGGCAGGGCAGGGCCAAATTTTTGTTCCGCCCCCTGCTGGCCCGCCACCGTCACCGGAGGGGTCAGAGTCCACGAGTTCAGGGGCTTCGTCTGAGGCGGGGGCCGATGCCCCACAGGACGGCCAAGGGGATGGTGATGTTCCCCTAGACCAACCCCTGGTTAACAGGGATGTTGGTCCAGGGGAACTTGACCATCATGCCGTCGGTGGGGAAGAGCCCCCGGCTTAGGCGGGGTCCCTGAACTCAAAGAGCCGGCTGACACCTTTCTTTTATGTTTTTTTGTCTTTTAAAGTTCGTTTTAATAGATAAAAAAAAATTAGTTGGAAGTTATTAAAAGTAATTTACCCAAAATTCAAATAATAATTCATTGAAATAATTTCTTTTACTCCAATAACTAATAATCATTTTGTGAATCACATCTAATCGAATTTCATTTAAATATTCAGGAAGAGTTTAGGATTGTTTGTTTTTTTCAGTTTTTTACATATATTATCGCAGAGGTTGTTATTAGTATTTTTTTTGGGGGGGATAGGGGGTTAGGGTGACATTGGCCATAGGACTTTGACCCTATCCTTTGTAAACGACGTACTAGTCGCTAAGATCCATTGTGAAGACGGTGGTGGCTTTAAGCTAGAATGGGAGAATGTGATTGGGTCCTGCGTATTTTGTGGGAGCCCCATAAGCCGGATACATGTCAGCTTGCACAAGTTTCTTACGGTAAAACATATCTAGAGCCGCTAAGGGGTT
The DNA here is from genome assembly GCA_936440205.1 of Lepidonotus clava. Lineage (NCBI taxonomy): Eukaryota > Metazoa > Annelida > Polychaeta > Phyllodocida > Polynoidae > Lepidonotus > Lepidonotus clava. The sequence continues at coordinate 49,080,740 of OW387138.1, forward strand.
AACCACACAGACTGTTCTTTCCTGTAATAGGTTATGCCCTACCAGCCTTGGTACAGTCCGGATGCTGTCAGGGCATAGAGCTTTAAGTTGTTTGCTTTGTCAGGCCTAGGCTTGGCAAATGGGCGTCAGCGTGATTTGTTTGCCATCTGCACGTTGGCGACTTTTGGCTTCTGCACACAATACTGTGATAAAACCACTGGATAAACCACATTGGTTGTCATGAATAGAAAAGTGGTGCGCATTTGCCCAGCCTGGCTTGCTTTTGTTTAACTACGCCATACAGTGGCACTTTTCAACAGGAAGTTTTACGTCTAAGAAAACGAAGCTGCTGTACACTAAACAGTGCTGAAAAACAGGACCAATCTCGCAAACCTGTATCTAAGTACCAAGTAGCAAAGTTGAGCCCTCATTTGGATTATACAACTTTTGAAATATCTGGTACTGGTAAGCCATGTAATGGTTGGAAGTGTAATCTAGAAGCAACAATTCATGTATATATATATGCTCGTCCGCGGTTTATCAATTGATGCACCTTTGTGTTTTCTAGACTATCCTGAAACAATTACATGATTTATAATATAGTCACACTCTCTCTCTCTCTCTCTCTCTCTCTCTCTCTCTCTCTCTCTCTCTCCCTCTCTCTCTCTCTCTCTCTCTCTCTCTCTCTCTCTCTCTCTCTCTCTCTCTCTCTCTCTCTATGTCTGCAACAGCAAGCTGATGCATGGGGTGAGACGTATCATACCGCAAAGAGATGCATGGCCACTGACTGCACCTATAAGCGTCTGCTCAAAAGAGACAGTGATAGACGCGAATCATGCCCAGGGCCCCCGCCAAGTGTACCTTTAGAAGTCTGTGCTTGTCAATCACTGAACCAATACCAGGTAAAAGTCCATTAATTTATTTTGAGTATATATATATAGGTGAAGGTCGTGCGGTTTGGTTAGCATAGTATTTTTTCTACTTAGTAAGACGGGCTCTGGGCGTCTGGGTCCCGTCGGCCTTCACTTTATGACTAGAAAAAGTCCCGTGTATGCAGATAGATACAAAGAACAGTAAAACCTTAAACTGGAAAACATATTTACCGCATCGTCATTTATCGAATCCTGTTTTCAACAGCTGTGCCTAGAAGAAGCGGATCCGGACAGACCGACCTTTTGCAGAGACTGCCCAGCTGATCCACAACTCCTCTGCCGATTCCAAAAAGGCATGCTGTAGGCTACCGCTGTAGGCAACCCCACCCCAGCAGGACTGGACTGCGACCCTAGGCCTTGACCTGCAGCACTGCACCACCGTCAGGGACATCATTTCTCCATGAGAGTAAGGAACTGAACTTTTTCTCCTTGCATTCGCACTAACCATATGCATGATTAGTACAATTAATTCTGGGCTACCCCGTTTACTGAGGTGTTTAATCTAACCATACCATGGTTTCGGACGCATCAAAGAAGCCTGTTGATGGGAAGGAAGGAGAAGTGTTTAAGGCCTCATGGACGGGAAGTCGAGACGGAAAGTCCTAAGCCTGTTGACAGGACGGAAGGAGGAGTGTTCAAGGCCTCATGGACGGGAAGTCGAGACGGGAAGTTGAGGGAGAGTCTCCTTATCTCGTGCCAAGTCCAACATGTACACTGTCAACAGGGTTCTCCCCAGCGCATAATTATAACCGGCTCTTTCCGTCCCAATCATATGATAACTGGTAATTTAATTCATAATTACTTTTTCTGTATATTTCAATAAGTTTGACGACCTTTAGCAGTTCACAGCCACTCGATCAGAATTACAGCTGGTCATTACAGCCGGCTGTAAGGGCCTGGGGAAAACCCTGTGACAGACTTCCCGTCGAGTAGAGGCCTACCACCAAACCATGAATACCAGAGTTAAGACGTGTACTAAAGCATGCATAAGACTATGTACTAATACATTAACTCGAAAATGGTGCATATTAGACATAGACTGTGTTCTTTAAAAAGGTTAGAACATCCGGAGTAGTCAGCAAAGAATGTGTGACCTATGGGAAACACAGCAGGAAGGGTAGCGCATGTAGCTCGCAATATTTAACTAGTACCATAAGGTAGATGTCGGGTATGGATAAGTTCAGTTAAGATAAGGATTTCAAGATAACACCACAACAGTTGCTAGCCATGCATCGTTAGGTATATGTATCAGTAACTATTCATCCAATTTAAAAATGTGATACATCAAATGAAAGCATGGATTTTTCTCTATTTACTGTTAGGTTCAACTTTATTTTCTGACTGAGATAAAATGTAGGAAAAGGTAAAGAGCAAGTACTTTTTAAACAATGATATTTCCCTTAATATGATAGGTGACAGCCTAAAATTTTAAGTACATGATATCGATTAGAACATACTAATGCATGGAGGGAACGTTTATCGTGTTGAAGGTACACCAAAGCAAACTCGGGAGTGTTGTTGTTTATATGATTTATTAAGCCAACATGACATATATATATATATTACAAACTTAAATAATATAAAATCGAAAGTTGCTTAATGCTATTACAAGTCTTCTAGTTCCGCAACTACAGGGTTGGTCGGGGGAGGCTGGCGCACGGTCCATTTGGGCGCGCCGGCTGGGGGGTTTAAGTTTTTGGGGTCCGTGGTCTCCGACCGCTTGGTACTCCCAGCCCCCGGTCCTTGGCGTGCGTTTTGTCGAGAAGGTCCAGCTCGGCTTTCACCTCCGTCAGCTGTGGGCTCTCCCACACGAAAGGCACCATGACACGGGTCTTTTCCTCGTCGGTGGGGTCGCAGTTCTTCCCTGCTGGTGTAATCCACTGTCAAAACCTTCTTGACCCGTTCCCGCTTTTCCTCATTCCAGTCTGTTAGCTCAAGGGTGGCCACTCGTCATTTCATTTTCTGAAAACGAATAATTTACCCGCATTAATGGCTTGTAAATCATAAATTTACGGGTAATTTTACATAGTATATTCGACCCTTTAAGTGTCCCCACTTTCTACTTGCCAGAAGGACATGTACTACTGCTCTATGTGTATTGAAAATAACAACCAATTCCATTTCAACGTGGGACATTTTTAACCAGTCTTAAACAAAACCAACCTCACTGCGATGATGGCGCATAAGAGTCTTCTTATTCTTGGTACGAGTCAGTCCCTTGCGCTCGGTGCGTGCCTTCGTATACTGGGTGCGATGGTATGCCTTGCACGAGACTGAAAAGAAGATAAAAATTCAACACTGTTATAACATGACAAGAAGGCTTTATATGTTCAGGGAAAGGTTCAATGGCTTTGATAGTCTAAACTCTGGAAACTACTTGGACGTGAAAAATACACTAATAATAAAATGCAGCTTTGTTAGCGGCTTCAATACTTACTCATGATGTCTGCCCGGCTGAAATTTGGATAGCCCACCTGCACATCAGTGACTATGCGTTCAGCCACTGCCTGGTTGTGGGGGTCGGTAAACCTCGCACTGAAAAGGGCACGTTATGTGGAAATTAATTTCAACACGCAATATAAATCTGAATTGTGATTGACTCTATCTGACCTTAGCATGTTCACACAGATCTAAAATTAGTGCTTATTGGAATATATATATTGACATAGGTCCGTCAGTCCTGGACTCCTAAATATATACATAACCTCAATTCAATATATAAGGCCATGAGACTGGAAGAGCATGTCACAATTAGTGAGTTCATATATATTGCCACCTGGTTCGGGGCTTTTAGGGCCGTGGGACGAGTTATTTGGTCTGTATTTCACAAAAAAAAAGAAGAAAATTTAAGTTCATATTGAGGTGAAAAATAAACTATTAAACTACCACGGAAAATAAAACCCACCCATCTGAGAGTTCGAACTTCATGGTGGGGTCTTCAGACGACTGTGCCTTGTAGATAGCACGGACCTCACGCTGGAATAAATATCTAGTGTTACCCAGTATTTCCACTTGCAAAGTATCTAAACAAGGTGGGCATGCATGGACAGATGACATAAAACTCTTTGATTGTACTCATGACCCTTCATTAGTTTACCTTTGTTGGTGTAAATTATTACTGATCAAATAGTATCAGATCATATTTTTTGAACATGAAAATACACTCTTCGATGGTACTACTTCAATTATGCTAACTTGAAAACCTTGAAACATGGAGGGTTTTTTTAATAGGCAACCAGCTAAATTCAAAGTAGAAGGAGAAAGGGCCGACTGTATACTCACGCTGACTTCAAAAATCGTCCGGGGCGGCGGGATACGGGCGGGTGCTCGTGCGGGGACCTTGGCTAGCTGAGCCACAGCAAGAGCCACTGCACCAGCCACGGAACTGTCGATCACCCCCTGCCACTGCATGAAATTTTACATTTAATTGACCTTTACATTCCATGTAAAAGTGATTAAAGGCCCTCTTTAACCCCCTTTACATGACATTTACTCTACCTTTGCCTGAAAAAGTAAAACCCTTAAAGGTCAACATTTAATGGGATTTAAGTACTGATTTAAAGTTTGTAATGGCCCACTTTGTCTCTGCTTTACAAACAACTTAAATATGATTAATTCCATGTTGTAAAGACTTTTACACACCTTTACTCTGGTCTAGCTTTATATCCTAGTAAGAGGCTTTAAGAGACATTAGGAACTTTAAGCACATTTACATGTACATTTTATCAACACATTTATGTTTCTTTACTAAATGTTTAATCACCTTTATAAACACATCTTTACAGTGCATTTAGATACCTTTACTGAACATCAGCGGTTTTATACACCTTTACACATACACCCTTTTAGCACATTTAAGTATCTTTACTTGGTTAACAAGGCTGTCAGCACCTTTAAGCAATGATCTTTATATGCATTTAAGTATCTTTAAATGACATTTGAGGCTTTAATCACCTTTAAATAGAGGAACTTATTGACTTTACAGGATCTTTAATAGCCTTTTAATAAAACCATCATCTTTTGGGCAGACACAGGGTGCAGGCCGGCCCTGGGGCCTCCAGGGGGCCGGGAGAGGGGGCAGGCCGGCCCTGGGGCCTCCAGGGGGCCGGGACAGGGGGCAAGCAAGCCCTGGGGCCTCTAGGGGGCCGGGACAGGGTGCAGGCCGGCCCTGGGGCCTCCAGGGGGCTGGACTGGTCTTTGAGTGCTCCAGGTCCCGATGAGAGGGTTAGGCAGACCCTGGAGCCCACAAGGGCCCCAAAAAGGGGTAGGCTGGCTGGAGAGTGTAGTCTGGAGATCTGGAAAAGTTCATTCAATAATGTTTATCAATTATCCATTCAGTCTATTCTGAAAACAAGTTCAGTCAATGATGTTCCAGAATTATCCATTAGTTTATCTTCTAGATAATATCATACAATAAATATGAGGTAATTCATGAACACGTGGTTGCATAAAATTTCATAAAGTAGAAAAATGATTACCTGCTTCTACCTGGGCTGCTTTACAACAACTCTCAACACCTACCAAGTCTCTATGTCAGCCCTCAGTGAGCCTACTAAGGGTACTGGGCCCAGGGCCGACTTACACTGCTCCAGCACCTCTATCTGGGTCACCAGCCGGCCCTTAGTCAGCCCACTAAGGGCTACTGAGCCCAGGGCCGACTTACACTGCTACAACACCTCTCACAGACTCACAAGCCGGCCCCCAGTCAGCTCACTAAGGGCTACTGAGCCCAGGGCCGACTTACACTGCTACCACACCTCTGCCTGGGTCACCAGCCGGCCACCAGTCTGCCTACAAAGCCTACTGGGCCCAGGGCCGACTCACACTGCTACAACACCTGCCCTACCTCACCAGCCGGCCTCAAGTAGCCCACTAAGCCTACTAAGCCCAGGGCCGACTCACACTGTTCTAACACCTCTCTGGGCTCACCAGCCAGCCACCAGTCTGCCCACTCAGGGCTATTAGGCCCAGGGCCGCCACTCACTGCTACAACACGTTTTTTTAGATACATGTAGGCCCTATGTAAATCTTTAATTTTTTCATGGTCCTTTATGGGCCTCTGAAACATATAATCATGTTGTATAACTGGTGTTTAACTCTCCATAGATAATTTACATTACAACCAGTCCACTCTGTGAATATACAATCTAAGCCTACAGGATGTCCTAATTAGGATGAATAAACATAATATTCTAAAAGTTTAAATAAAGCAAAGTCATAGGGTTTTCTCTTCTGTATAATTATTAGGAGACTATTCAAAATGATATGACCATGTACAATATACACCTAGGCAGTAGATACAACTTCAAAATCTATGACAATCAAACAACAACAAATAGACATGAAAATACTTGGACACTGGCAACTACCTTATCTGTAATTTGTTTGACTTGAAGGCACTCTGGGACCCCTCAGGCCATCAGGAGAGGGGGCAGGGCGGCCCTGGGACCCTTCAGGCTGGTAGGGGAGGGGTAGGCCAGCCATGGGGCCCCACAGGCCGTCAGGGGAGGGGCATGCCACCCTGGGGCCTTTCAGGCCGTCTAGGGAGGTGTAGGACGGCCCTGGGAGTGGGACCCCTCTGGCCTAGGCCTACAGTCTACCAGGCCTAGGGTCACCTCATACTTTTAAAGCCTTTCTAGTCTCAATGTTTTTGGGTTTTTTTTTTATTATTATTATTATTATTTAACTACATTCATCATTGATGATCTTCCATGTAAGTGTAATACGTAATAACTCCATTAGCTAAGTTAAGCCGACCGGAGTGAAGAAACAATATAACAATTCATTCTCTTGAAGACATATTAAACAATTAAGTGATATTATAGGCAATAACTAAGTTAAGTTAAGCCTATTATATAGGAATTTGCCACTAGACAACCCACTATGCTTAGGCCTGCCCCCTGGGAGTCCCTTGGTCCTAATAAGAACAATAACCTTTACTGAAATAAGTAAAAGCTATACCCTTACATTTACTGCAAGCATTAAATATGGAGTAAACATGATGATTGCTTTAATAACAACTCTAAGACTTTTACATGCATTTTACTGAAAAGTAAAGCCAAAGACACTTAGAGTGAACTTTACTAAAAGTAGTAAAGATCATTACATCACCTTTTCTTAAAAAAGTAAAGAACATGCTTATATCAAAACACATTTAATGTGATTCATATGATTTTTATGAGCTTTAGGGATGCACTAAATGTAACTAAACATTAAAGTTAAGTAAAGGTAAAGAAAAATAGTGGTTGCAACTTTCCATTAGATTTAAGCATCAAATGAATCTCAGTAAATGTCAAAGTTCATGCAGTGTGCATGGCCTCTCTGGTCCTCTCTTCGGCTTCCTTGGTGGCGTTGTTTATCATTGCTCGAACAGTCGCCCTACTAAAGACTTGAGGTCTGCTGGTGGAAGGAAAAGTGGGCTGGCTGCTGGAGGTCCTGGTCGGCTGACTGCTGCCCGTAGATCCGCCGGTCGGCTGGCTGCTGGTGAAAGGGGCCTGCTGGTATGATAAATCGGTACCAGTCTCAGAAGCAACGGAGTTTTCAAGCTGCAGCCCCAAGTTGATATCGGATGTGCTGGCCATCGACATGGCCCTTGAAGTACCGGGCATGGGGCTGCTGGTCAGGTTTGGTGGCGGTGGAGTAGAGTGAAGGAACGACCCATCCAATTGCATGTCCTGGTCGGTCATCATCCCCTGGTATAGAGCCGAACCAAGGTCCGCGGTGGAATTGAAAAGGTCTTGCTGCGACATGTTGCTAGATCTGGTTGGTTATGTTCTCTTTGCTGGTAGTGCCGAGAGTGACATTATGCCAGTTCTTACTGGGTATTTGTACCCACGGGCGACCGGCCAACCGTGGTGGGCCAAGCCTTGGAGACAAAAGGAAATCACCACACATTCGACTTAGGGAAGCCCCGTCGGTGGGGAGATGGGGCGCGCCTACAGGGACTGTGTAAACGAGCACGAAACGAGAGGGCTGGTGAAGGTGAAGAGAACACTTTAAAGAATGGGCTGGTGCGCAACCTAGGGAAGTCAACACCTAGGAATACTGCGGTACTTTGAAGGTGTGTTTCGCGCTCTTTGACGCCAACATAACCGAGGGAAGGTGCGACATCTTGAAACCTTTGCCGGAGAAGCCAACGCAGAGAAAGTGACTAGCGCCCCAAAGCCAGTTGTCCTTCGTCACTGGATGAAGCCCCCTACCCAGGTCGTACAGGTGGGGTCGCCCGGCAGTCAAGGGGTACAAATAAGCCTGCTTACACTGGTCTCATACACAATCCCAGTCACCCTGAACATGGACGCCCTGCTCAATACTAGTCTGGACACCTGGAGTGCCGCACGGTGCCGGCCTACGGAGAAACCATTCCCTACCAACCCGATCGAGACTACTACTACTCGCCCTAATGAGTTGTTCGTTCTGGCCTTGACTGTGTGGCTCGGTTGGCAGTTTTGTAGGAACTGTTCCAAACTAGTCAAGTCGGTCCGCAGTATGCTGTGCAGTCGTCAACAGTCGGCCCCCATGGAGTTCTGCTTAAGGATCTGCTGCCAGTGGGAGTCAATCACTGTACCACTAGCCCCCATTCCGGCCGACATGCACGTCATTGGCAGGGTGGTGAGCCCCAAGATGATGTTCCAACGACCAGGCCTGCTCTCACGATGAATTACGGTAGCTTGGTCGGGCCCAGTGATAATATTTTTCACTGGAGAATGTGAGCCCTTGACTCTCGAGCTTCCCACGGCTTTCAGAATTCGTCCGACCGAGCGCCTGCGCTTAAATAAGTTGTTTTGCCACAGACTTTCTACCATTGCACTATGCCTCCAAGACAACACTGGTACCAACCCCATCACGAGGCAGTTGATCAGAGCTCAAAGACTGGACTATTTAACTTACATAGACTCTTGAGTTTGATAGTAAAGAGGACTGGCATATGGTTACCGAATAACAAGTTTAAATGCTGCTTTAAATTCATGTTTTTTTTAATTGAAACAAAGTCTGTTATATATAGATCAATAAACTTGTCAGAAAAAAACTCCTTCTTTCGTATTTTATTGGATAAGTTAAGCAAAAATAGTCCTCTTTTGTTAGATGTTTTTTCTTTTTAAATCTTATTTTGTTGCGTGGCATATTATTGGCCTCCAGTGGCCGTACGTTATTGGCTGACGGCGACTGGGGGCCGGGCAGGCCTAGGCTGCGTGACTAGTCACTGAAAAAGTAAGGTAGATCAGGTTTCTGGTTAAAACTGCCCACTATCATTCCGGTGGGATAACTAAAAGTGTGTGACACATGAACTGTGGGCGGGGCTTAGCATTCCAAATACTGTTAGAAATTTGTGAATGACATTACAATTTTAGTAACACTATGCTTGGTTGATGTATCCCAAGCTTCGTATTTCTTAAATGTTGTTACGAATTCAAATTCCAGCGTCAGCCCTCCAGCCCACCAGACTGCTGCTGCTTTGCTGAGGCACACATTTCCAGCTCACTCATCTTCGAATAACCAGCCATGCCACCACACAGAGCTTTATTCCGGAGTGGACGGTGCCTGGGGGTGTGGACCTGCAGCTGCGGCTGACCTGTGGCTGACTTGACCCGTCTGATGGTACCTCTTAAATACTACCACGGTATGGTAAATGCCACGACAGCACAGTGTGCCCGACCCGGAGATTTGCAGCTACACCATAACTGTAACCCCTCTGCACGAGCCAAGAAGGGCCACATACACCGTCAAAGCCTTCTGCAACCAGTGATTGTCTCCTGAATCTTCTAATCATAATGTTGGTATAATTATGAAGATATATTGGCTTGAACGATAGGACGGATATTGGATAATGCGCAATTTATAAGACACTCTCATATACTGGAGTCGTAAATATTCTAGCCAGTATTATTTATTTATTACCTGATTTGTATTGAATTGTTTTTGTACTTGATAATACTGGAATGCCCTATGAGTTTTAAACTGTTTAAGCCTGATTGACCAGAAGGAGTCCTAGCAGCTATTCTGCCTGACGGGTTTATAAATGTATTTTCGTTCTCGTAAGCCCTGCAACATTTTAAGGGTCTATTGTGGATTAATTGTACTTGAGGGTTAGCAGCTGGTCTGCAGGCCATTTTTTGTATTATTTTATATTCATGGTGTGCAACAATCCTTGTACGGGTTGATATATATATATATATGTTGCTAGAAGTGTCCCTGTGATTGCCTCCAATAAATTATCTTGAATCTGTATAAAATGTATTCTGTTTGCATAGCAATATTGTTTTGTTTTTTTCTGGCCTGTGGGTGTGGAATAAAGTCATTTGTGATTCTCCTAACTGAATTCACATCGCCGTTAACCTGGGTCATGATGCTGCTATATATGGGAATAAATCTAGTCTTTGCTCGGTAGCTCTGTAACTTATTCATTCAAGTACTATCAAAATTTAGAGTTTTCACACATTTGAGTATGTAAATTTGGTTTACTTATTGCAATTTGACTAGAGAATGTGTAAATATGCTATATCCATTTCATATCTTCCCCTTCATACCTAGTATCTGCAATGCCTCTATTACTCTTTATATCCCTAAAATAAACCTCACAACACTGTAGTCCATGTGTAGGATAATCCAACTTACCTATTACATAACTTTAACGCAAGAATCTATTACATAACTCATAACCACCTCTGCGTGGGCAGGTGCGTTTACAGAAGAAGGTTTATGGTGCTACGTGTGGCAAACTAGGTGCGACAAGTGAAAGATGGAAGAGACAGACACTGTCTAGCAGTTATTATTGGGTACGAAGTGTTCCGTTAATTAAAAAAATAAATCAGATAGAAAAAAAAGACAAAAAACTTATTAGTACACTACCTTATTTTGATAGCTGAGGAGCCCTTGGCCTTGCATGTGTGAATAGAGAAATCAGACGTACATTGCAAGGGACACGTCCTAACTGGCGCGATTTAGATAATATGTGGAGAATTCACTATCCATCAATATTTGCTTGTCAGATGGGTTAAAGGTAATTGGGCGTGTTCAACCTGATTTTTATTGACCAGTCAAATTTCTTAGATAATTTTTTAAAGCAAAGCTTATATCTATAGGAGTAAATTGAAACTGAAATTTTGATCTTTTACCGTTTGTGAAAGAAGTTACAGCCTAATAAGAAAATTGCCTTTACCATTGGTTTCTATGGGAAAAATGTTTTTTTGTAAAATCATACAAAAACTACCAGTGCAATTCCCACCAAACTCAGTGTACAACAAGAATAGGCAATTATACACATTTTAGAAAAAAATAAAGAACATTTACTGTTTAAATTTGTGAGATCAGTTATGGTGAATAAACCTAAAAATGGGGGTATTTGAGCACTATTTGCTTGGATAATACTAGGAAACATTACTTGATTCAAAGAAAAAATGTGTGCATTGTATTTTTTTAAGTGTCAACAAACCTAAGATAGCATTGAATTTGGCTTAAAATCAGATTTTTTTTCTAGTTCTTGATACACCTCCCAGGTGGCGCCCTGAACGCACCCTATTACCTTTAAGATGTGACAGAGTGAGAGGATTCCCTTGCCACTACAATAGTATTGGGTTGGGGCTCCCAAGGATAGCCCCTTGATAGTGCCTGCGCCTATATATATATATATTTATATTTATATATATAGGCCATTCAGAGCACGTGCGGAGGTCAGCGGGTGGGGTGAAGAATGGCTGCAATTTCTGTATGACGCTTTTTTGTCGATAAAACGACTTCTGCACTATTAATTATAATGCTTGATGGTTCCAGCTGCTGGCCTGCTTGATGTGTGGTTGGGAAATTTATTCAACTTTACACTTACATCACTCGATTGTATATGCTTCAGACAAAAACAGAACGCAATATCGGACAAACAACCATATTCTCGCCTTCGTTAACAGCTCCCAAGCGACCAGTGATTCACATCACTGGCAGGAAGCACGCCTAAGTGGGATCCTCATACTCATTCACATGTCAAATGCTCGTGTCAAATGACCAATGCTTGTGTCACATGACCAATGCTTGTGTTTTTCCATATTGATAATTATAATTGTCATACTTGATTTCTATATTTCATATGTATATATTCATCACTCCATTGTAACTGCTGGAAGATCACGATGTACGATGAAGTGGTTCTTGAATAATAATAATATAAAAAAAAATACTATGAATGCCTCCAGATGGGTAACAGATGAATAAAGGGGTTTGGATCTCTAGCCACAATGAACCACTGAACCACGGCGAAGAAGTGTTCTCTCCTCCAACCAGTCACATCACATGTCATGGCATGTCTCATGAAGTGCTTGATAACACACAGACGCTCTTGGCTGTCGCCATCTTGATCTTCTTACAAGTTGGCCATGAACCAACAGAACTTGACCTTTCGACCGGACATCGTGCCGGCATAGCTATTTGGTCCATACTGTACAGTGCTGTACCTAATACAGTTTTTGGAGAAGGTCTGTGTTTCAAACAGGCAGGGTTTAGTGGGGTACATTTTCCTGTATGTTTGCAGACACCGTCCATGTTACTCCAGAGGTGTTGGCAGTTAGTGAGCTCTGATTCCAGGACTTGCATTGTATCGAGGACGGTGGGAATCGGTGCCTGTATCTTGTGGCAGAGAGGCAATAATTCCTTCTTGTACTCGGCCGGCATTTCAATTCGCATATGATTCACGGTCTTTGTGAGAAGAAATCTCTCATAACCTGTTTGTGAATTTGATATTTGTTGGTTTGGAGGTCTCCTTCAAAACCATTGTACCGTTCGTCACTGAAAATCCATGTACTGGGCGCATGCCCGTACTCACGCAGACAGTCCTTCAGATGACAATGAAGGTGCATGTTGGGAGTAACCACCTTCTTTCCGTACTGTACCTGGGTTTCTTGGCAGTACTGGAGATAGTCTTTATGTGCTAAATCAATCTTATGGTCTGCTATGCACAGCTGACATAATAATCTGGCCATAACAAACCGCTGCCATGTTTTCAGGTGTTTCTTTGCCAAAAGACCTTGGAGACAATATCCGGAAGAGACAGTAACCCAGATTTTCCACTCTTTGGCTGTCCACATACCAACGTTGGATTTGGTGTTGGTTACAACCAGGTCATCTGGTAGTCCTTGCTTGAACTTTTCCAGTCGTTCATCAATAATGAGTATCTTCTGTTTGGTCAGTGTTCGAAGCTTTTCCCACATTCTCCAGGTTTTTCTTGGCTGTACCTGAAATAGATTGAGCAAAACATTTGGGAGTTAGTCTAATGAACGCTGACTAGAGTGATCTAATTTAAATAAAAAACAGTCGAATTCCTCAATACAAAAATTAGGTGTATATGAAATGATTGTTCCTTGAAAACTCACCCAGTAGGACGTTGTGCATCACATCGATGAACAGGAATCTGTAGATACTGTTATATACTGTATATACTGAAAGCTAGTGGGAGTTTATGGGTCTTGTTATAGATATGGAGAAATCTGCCTTTAGACTACATCTTTGGCATGGGCGTTCATATCCACAACACAAATTTCGCTTGGCTGAGAGGAAGTTTATTGGTGTTAATCCAAAAGCATACAATGGCTGGTGCGTTTTGGCCTAAGTATCCGGCCCTCGTTCAAGGCTGCCAAAGACTAGCTTCGTCCTCAGAGTCTGCTTGTCTTAGTGCAGCAGTACAATGGTAAACTCCTTCCAAGTCACCCGATGTTGCTAATAACAAAACCCCGAATCATATAGATTCGTAGTGATCCAAACAGGTAGTGTTCTCTCTGTCCAGCCTCGCTTACCGGCTCAGACTAATATACCATCCCATTATTGATTTTAACCCAAGCAGCACTGCTTACTGGGAGGCGCTCTTCCCCTGCTGTGGTTGTACAGGTATATCGCCTACTAGCAGCATCTGCCATTCTCATATTTATATAATTTTGACTGTTCTTTGGAATTTCTATTATAATTCCCTTCTCATCCGGTGACTTTTCCTTCCATCTAAAATTTCAAAGCAAAATGTACATAAAAAAGAATTCTACTAATATTTCCTATGCACAAATGACTTTTGTGTATCGGTGTACGTAATAAATGATGAAAGTCGAGGTTTTGATGTAGGAGACGAGGTTCATTTTCATTTTAACTTACTCGATGGGATTGAAGTAGGACAGTTCCAGGAGTGGGGTGTAGCGAACTCCATATTTCTTCTCCAGATCCTTCTTCTCCTTGTGTGTACCAGCTGCTCTGATCTTCTCAATTTGCTTCCTATGGCAGCCCCATGTGTGCATCGGCCATAAATGCATTTTGAAACCAGAATAGTTTCGCTTGGGTTTACCCTTGAAATTCTTTTGACACTTGGAGCATCCCATATTGGCTGCGTGTGACAGAAACCCACATACCTTTCTGGTGGCGGGCAGGTCAGCGGCCACGTTCATCAGAACAACGTTAACCTTCACGTGTTTACCTAAGGGCGTGTTTACCTAACGATCTTAAGACCATTCCGCATCTCCAAAACACCTTCAGTTCCTCCACCAGTGGCTGCAAAAATGTTAATAGGTGAGCAGTTTCCTTTGGGAGGTTTGGAATCATGCCAAACAGTATGACATTCTCAATTTTGTAGTGCTCTTCCCTGGGTAAATTAAGAACTGTTAGATAAATACCGCCAACAGAATAGGAGCTCTTCTGTTGTATCTCCACTGCTTACATTTCATCTCGAATCCAGGGCGATGGAGCATTTCTTAAAGACTACAAGCCAAGGGTTTGTAGCAGTAGGTGACAATACCCACATATTGGATGTTCACACCAACCTTGATTCGTTTGAACAGTTCGGTGCCACATTGGTTATCTTCATTGAATACCTTCTTTGTCCATCCCCGGATTCTCTGAGTGCCACCTGGGCCTGTGTACAGTACTTCGCGAACATCGTGACAAAAGGTGTAACACTTGGAGCAAATAGTAGTCTCTTCGAACGAACTTTCTCCTACTCCCAGCCACTTGTATACCATCTACATGGTGGTAGGGAAGACATTACGAAGCACACTTGCATATTCTTGCTATCCACCTAGGGACAGTACTTCACATCCAAACGCAAGTAATGTTGTGAGAGCTGTGTCACGCGTGAAGTTAGCAATCTGCCACTGCAAAATGAAAAAAACAGTCCATATGTTGATACTTTTCCTTATCATGTTCCTTACCATGTCCATCAACCACTTTCCGTAGGCGCGTACATACCACGCCTGTGTCGTTGATGTGAGCGATTATCACCTGGTATAGGGAAGACAACCCAACCTTGGACGATGAAGATCTTTTCAGGGGGGAGACTTCCTGCATGGCGTGTGGTGCAGAAGACCCCATCGCTCGGCTGGGAACTGCAGGTAAATCCTGGGCCGGGCGAATAAGCTTTCCGGACATGGTGGTGTGGGATCTTTTCCTCGATGCTTCCTGTCCAGCAGGCCCCTCAGAAACTGCTGTCTCTTGAATGGGATCTGCATGTACATTCTCAGCCAACTCTCTTTGATGTCTTGGCATGGTGGAAGGTAATGCTTTTCCAGCTGACCCAGGTTATTTCTTTTATTTTCAGTGTCAATGTTATAGTACATTAGTTATTCCTAGGCGTCAATGTGACATGAGTTCAGAATTAACCCCACTAAATTAGTACAATCTTTTAATTTATTGTAGTGGGATCTCTTCGGCAGCAGCCCAGGGAATGGTAGTGTGCACAGCCATTCTGGGAGTGCTGCCTATGTGGGGAGCAACCCTCAAAGGTAAATGTTGCAATGATATTGCCAGTTAGGAAAACTAATTAGAATAGTCTTCACTGTGTGAGTTCTTGCGAAAAATTATGCGTAGTCTGGAGGAAGAATTATCGTCTCTTGGATAGTATGCATTTAACTTGACTACAAAAGATGGGATCAGTCGACACTAGGCCACTATTGCCTGCGGTTTTACTCAATACTTATATTTTTATCATTCCTTTAGGTAGACTGGAACTACTTGACAAACGAGTGGGACATCGACATGGATGCCTACAACAAAGACACCAGTGTGATTGTCCCACATGGTATATATTTCGTGAAAAACGGTCAGGGGTCTTGTCAGTACAAGGGCTACCGTGACAGTGAACCGGTGGGCTCACACTGACATGTGACCTAGCTGCCTAATATATGCAGCCCTGTGCAGTGTGCAAAAAACCCAAGGTTGGAACCCCATCTGCGAATCTAGACCCCCATGGTGGCATGGTGGAGAGGTAAGGAAAGGGTTTGTGAGGACGCTGGGGAGGGCACTATCAGTGAGAGAAGCCTTTTCAGGCCTAAAACACTGTAAACCAACCCAGTGGAGGGTTGGTAGCAACAGGGGACTGTAACACCGTTTCGGTGCAATACCTCATCAGGCCTTATAATGTACTCACGGTGTCCGCTTGTGAAAGGGGAACTTGACGAGGATTACCTATCGGCTGGGCGAGACGGTTCGCAAGTGGAAGTATCAGTCGTCAGTTCTCCTGGCATCGTCTGGGTAAGTGAAGGTCGGTGGCAAAGTAGGTCGGTTCCATCCCAAGATGAACAATTATGCTGGGGTCGCAAGGTGGTGCTGGTCGGGGGACTGGAAATCATATCATTCAATATGCAGTGTTTTACATGGAGAGTCCCGAGACTTGGCCCCACCATGTGGGCCTAGCGGTTAGATTTGTAACCCGTGTCGATCGAGTTAAGGCCCTTAGGTATTTGTGTGATCAGGTCATGGATCTAGTCAAATTCCAATTGTAGCCTTTTCTCGGTTGTCCCGTCATGGCCAGGATTACGGTTGACGAATTCCAAAGCATGTATTTCTACATCATTAATGCCATTGTGGCTGTGCAGGTTGAAGTGACATGAGACTTCGGTTGACGACAGGTTCTTGCTGATCTGGTAGAAGTGGCTCTTGAAACGTTCATTGAGAGCATTTTTGGTTTGGCCCATGTATTGTTTGCCACATTTCTTGCAAGAGATGCTATACACCAGGTTGTTGCTGTTGCAAGTGACGTTTTTACATGCACGATGCTTTCTCCGGGTGGTGTTTGAGTGTATCGTCCCTGAGACGTTTATCTTGGGGCAGTACCGGCAGTGTTTGCTTTTGCATTTCCTGTCAAGGGAGGTGCTAGAAGGGGAGTTGTCAGTAGCCTGTTCAGGAAGTTCAGCTCTGACTAACGTGTTATGCAAACTTTTCGGTTTGCGAAAACCCACTTGGAAGCCCCGGGTATGTACATTCCTGGTACTGCTTGCGCGGTCCAGGTAGTCCCAGGTAGTGTTGACCTGCTTGCGGAGGTCGTCTTCATGTGGGTGGTAGTCAGTGGTGAGGAAGGTAGGTCCCCGGTTGCAGGGTCAGTTTGGTTTGGTGTAGTGTTTCTGTCCTATCTTTACTTGCAGCCCTCAAGTAAGCCTTCAAAAGCATTTCGATGGGATACCCTTTTTGGACAAGAAGGTCACCCTTTCTTGTGCAATGTGTCAAGAAGTCATCATGAGCACTGCAGATCCGTCTGATGCGGAGGAATTGTCCATAGGGCAATCCCTTCTTGCAATGGTGCGGGTGCGCAGAATCGTAAGGCAAGTAGTTGTTTCTGTCTGTCGGCTTACAATATAAGCTGGTAGTCAGTTTGCCATTACGGATGTTGACGGTCGTGTCCAGGAAATTTATGCTACTCATCGAACGTTCTTCGGTGAATTTGATGGTCGGATGGCAGGTTTTTAGTGATTAACAAAGCTGTTAAGCTCTGTTTCGCCTTGCTGCCAAATACAGAAGACGTCGTTGATGTAGCAGTACCAGGCTAGCGGTTGCAGTTTGTAAGAGTAGACATGCTTGCTTTCGAACATATTCATAAATATGTTCGCGTATGACGGTGCGACTCGCGTGCCCATAGCTGTCCTGCCCACCTGTAGGTAGTTTGTTCCGTTGAACTTGAAATTGTTGAAGGTGAGGACCTGTCCTAGTAGTTCTACCAGGGACAGGTGGCTGGGTTCTTCACCTGAGGTGCACCCATTTGCTGTTGGATTTTAACTTAAGAAACTTAGTGTTAGAGAAAGGGCCTGTAACAGGCTCTTCGGTTGGGACAACGTAACCTAAGTGAGCGATGAAATCTGTCCAGATCTCTACGTTTATCGCTACCCCGAGGGGTTAGAGGGGTAGGGCAGAACTTAAGTCCTTTGTTCAGAACCTCCTTCTCAGAATCTGAAAGTTGATAGTCCGAGGGATTGATTACATTGATGATGTCTGTTAGTTTGTCGGCCTCCTGGGTTATGTAATTTTCAAATTCAGACTTAAGGATACTGATCTCCGGAGAAGAGTTCTTGCCCTGGTCGGTATCAAGACTGATATAGTGGGAAGAATCGACAATGGACAACCTAGAACAGTTAACTGACATTTTATTGAGAAATAGATCGTGGGTCTGAGTGTCCATACGGTTGTTTTCTTCCATCTGAGTAGTCCCTTTCAGTGTGGTTGATCGTGGCGTGGGCAGTCGTCGTGGTTGCCTCGACTGTTGGTAGAGGGTGCTCTTTCGTGGCGAGAAGGACTGCGTTGGCGACTCTCTGTGGCTGTTTGGCGTGGTGGCCGTTGGCCACGCCGACCTGGCCAAAAAGGGCGTTGGTCCCTTTTGTGTCCAGGCACCTGGGTGTGGTCACGCTCGAGGGCGTGTGTCTCTCGCTCTATCACTTTGACCGTACCTGTCAGGGGAGTGGTCCCTTGACTTCCTATCAGTATATATTTCAACACCTAATATACATATGTATTACAAGGGGCATTAATTGACTGATTGCATAGTTCCCCAACATACAGCACCTTCTTTATTGTTTTTTTTGTGTCATATTGTTTTTACTACATATGAAATAAAAAATATTCTAGTAATAAGTGGGAGGGAAGAACTGATTCCATGTTGTTGTATGTAGACAGATTTATACCATATTCCACATAAACCCTGCAAATGAATAGGTAAGTTAAGTGTATGCTTAATTCCACAGTTTGAATTTTCGTAACCACTAGCCCAGGGGGTTACCAGAGGAAAATAACTTTTAGAATCTAATGTCCTTTGTGGAATGTTCAAGATTTGGATCCCATACGCCAACGACGGTTATTATGAGAACAATAACAATCAGTTAATGTGTTATAAATACCAGACAGACCCAAACTAAATGGCACCACCCTCTGGGTCCTAGCCTGTGTGTAACAGGTGGCAGGCAGGAGCCCTTCACCTGTTCCCGGGACACTCACTCACAGGCTCCAGCAGTGGATGGACGTGTGGTGCCGAGGCAATTTTTCTTTTTCTGTATCCGGACAATAATTGTGTTTATAACCTATTTATCATAGATTGGTGGTTACCCGTACCACAAGTGGTAAAGAAAATTATTGTGGCCTAATTTTAAGTTGAGGGTGGTTAAATTATTGCCTATACGTCTAGATAATTATTGTGGTTTAAGATGTTGATGATTAAATGAGTGAATGAAGTAGCAAATGCACGACGCTTGTATATATTTAATTACTAGTTACTTAATACGTGTAAACATCTATATTACTTATTGCCACGACTCGCTATTATAAAGAGTGCTTGTACAAAAATAAAGTTATATATGGAAAATGTGTTAGTTTCAATAAAAAAATGTACATTTGAAAGATTGACTTTGTTTGAGATTGTTGTTCGGTCTGGACACATAAATGGGAGACGGTTCGGCTTATATTTAGATAACCAGGCAAATGATGAGCCTGATTATATCTGTAGGAACATAGCCTGTGTTGTTTGGAGAGTGTACTGGGAAATGAGAAAACTAGATAACTCTACAAAGACACATATCATTTATGCTAAAAACTAAAAAGAGGGTTGTAAATAACAAGATAGATTGAAGTAATTATTGGAGGAGACACACAGGCCTTATAGACAGCCTTATAGACATATTAGAAATTGTAGACTAAAGCTGATGACACATATACCTACTCAACTGTTGGTAGTCCTTCAGACCCGACTGTCCGGGACTAGCCAGTCTGAGGTATTTACCTGAGGGATGCCACATATAACGACCAGTTGGTCACATAAACAGAGTACATTTTTGATAAGAAATAAAACACATACGGTGAGCATTAACAGTAATTACACTTTACCAATTTAACTTGTGAAATATAACATTATTTTAGGGTAGAAATGAGTAGTAGGCTTTTCTTTAAATAACATTATAGAAATAATTCTCGGAGACTGACAAACAAGACATTATCTAAAACCTTATTTCATGCTGCATTTTAGTATCAACGTCACTTTCAAGTAAGAAAATATAAGAAAGATTCCTTGTTAGTAACTGGCCCTACAGACTAGACAGTTTAGTTGCTTAACTTCAACATCTCGTGATTACCAACCCGACGGATCCGTCTGTAGAATTGCCAACAATCTAGTTTTAAGCCCATGACACATACACCAACTGACCCATACCCAACTGAACTGTTGAGTCGTGTCGGTGTATGTGTCCAGGCCTCAACTTAGGCTAGTCTAAAGAAAAGTCTGAGGAAACTATACAGAATGTGCCTGTCGTAGGGATGCCTATTCCTAGTATGGCTAGCTGTATGGGTTGTATTTTGTACATGTGGGAGTTATTTAATTTACACGGTTTAATGGTATGGACCCACATCGACACATGGCAGACATAGGGGATTTAAAGTGAACTTTGCACAGTTATATTGATGCACTGGTCTAGCTCAATTACAGCACAGTACCACCGTGCTTGTCCTTTTACATGTGCGTGCACCTCTCCTGTGCCAGTGGGTGGGACTGATATGACTGGTGATTGGCTGTCATATGCCTTGTGCTCAGAGGTGGGGAGTTGGACCATTGCCATGCTGGTAAACTTGCATACAAGATGGCTCTCCTGCAGGCGGGGGGTCAGGGCCCTTGTCAAGCACATCCTGACGCCTGACGCCGGCAAAGTAACAAAGGGGAGATGACTGCGTGAGCGGGCAGGCCATGCAAAGTTGAACTGTGCTGTGCTATGCACCTGTTATCACAAGCAGATTGTGAAGATACTATACCAGAGATGCACAGACTGATTGCAATAACTGTGCCTGACTTACAAAATGTGGTGGTGCGCAGCAGATTTCGGAAAAGACACAAGGCTCACATTTTCCTGTGATAGAAAATTAAGAATAAAATGCTTGTTTATATATACCTACTATTGTTTACTTAAAACATTACTTATTGCCACCGTGTGCTATTATAAACAGTGCTTGTACAAATGAAAGTTATATATGAAAAATGTGTGAGTTTCAAAAAACATGTACCTTCAAGAGATTGACTTTTTTGAGTCTGTTGTTCGGTCTGGAAACATAAGTGGGAGTTTAGAAAACCTTTATATTTTGCATAATTAATGCGTGAAGGGGGGAGGGGGGAATAGGGGTAAATGATAAGCCTGAATCTGTCTATGCCATGCTACCCGGTGTTGTAGGGAGAGTGTGCCCTGAAATGAGAAAAAGTAGATGACTCTAAATTGGAATACTTATAGGAGGAGAAACACAGGCCTCATAGATACTACTTAAATATAACTTAGGTTAGTCTAAAGATAAATCTGTGATTCACAATTATTGAGCCAGACCATTCGTATTATTTTGTCTATTTCAAAGGAAAATTAAACAAACTGATTATTATATGCAGCTGACACATTTTCCTATAACATCCAGTGTGTGCCTTACGTAGGCATGCCTAGTACCGCTAGTTATATAGGCTGTATTTTTTGGAAGTAAGTTGATTTACATGTAAACCAATGATTTAAGGTGCCACATATATGCTTTTTCTGTCCCGGAGACTCAACTAACATGTAAACAAGTGAGCTATTCCATTGCATGGGGTTCACAAGGTTTAGTGGGATCATTCATTGACAGCCCAGAGGCATTATAGTTTTAACATTACTGAGAAGTGTCTTTGTTTGAGAAAGTGAACATGACTTAAATCCGCGCATGGGAACAACAACAATTGTAAGCAAATGTACAGTTTTACCCAATGCTGTACATCAGTCACGTTAACGCTGACTATGATGAGACCCTTGTTACCCTCTTATCTTCGGCAATGGGTTTAGTGGTTTGGACACACCTTGACGCATGAACGGACATAGGCGTTTTAACAGGAACTCTGCACAGCTTTTTTTATCTTTTTTTTTTTTGAACAGTTTTATTATCTTGGGACAAGTTGGATTGCTCCTGTCTTTCCTTGTAGCCAGCGGAACTTAATACTAATACAAATTCTCGATATGTTATCATCGCCGTTGGTATTTTTAGTTTTATGAGACTTATACTGTCTCATTGAAGGTAGCAATTCTACAATCCGTGACATATACAACTTTTTAATTAAATGAATGTGCAATATGATATTTAATGTGACGGGATGAGATGAGATGAATGTATGCTAATTTTCATTCAGACAAAAATACCCTGTGCCAGTTGTGCTGTTTCATTTAGAACATATTTAGTTTGTAAGGCATCTTTCACTTTGGACTTAAAAATATCATAATCTCTTATTTGTTGTAAATTAGGGTCAAGGTTATTCCAGAGTTTTATGGCTACAAAAACCGGCGATTTCAGGATATACTCAAATCTTGTAAAGGGTATTGGCACAGTAGGAGCACTATTCCTACGAGTACTACGAACAGTAGTTTGTGAGTGAAAAAAGCCTGCTTCCAATAGGCGAAAAACAATATTGATTAAGAAATACTTTCTTCTGTACTCCAAGGGGAGAAGTTTTGCTCTTGTATACAGTTCGATTCTATGTACGTCCGTTGGTGCATTCACCAAATATACTTAACGCAATGAAACATTCAACAGAGTTTCTAGTTTTTGACAGTCAACTTGGGTACAGGATGTAAAATAGATATTTCCCATATCAAGATATGGGAGTAACATACTTTTAACAATTTTCAGACCAGTAAACTCATTAATGAATTTCCTAATTCTTCGCAATAAAGAAAGTTTGTAGGAGGCAAGTTTAAATGTCTCTTGTAGTTGATATTTAAAGTTCAATACCTTTCCAGGTTTATGCCAAGGTATTTATAGATATGTACACGCTCAATTTCTATAGTCTCTTGTCTTTGGAATAAACATCATGAATAGTTAATTTATGAAAACGACACCATATATCTATTTTTCACAAGTCTTATTGCAGCATTAATTGGCTATTTTGTAGTCTCTTATCTGTAACAAACAAAACAGTGTCATCCACATAAAGTAATGTATCAGAATACGTAGGTACATCTCATAGGTCATTTATGTAAATATTAAACAAAAGAGGGCCCATTATTGAGCCCTGTGGAACACCAAACGTAATATCCTGAAGACCTGACATGTCACTATTTGCTATTGTTTTTTGCTTCCTATTGTGCAGATAGTTTCCTAACCAATTTTTAGTAGCCTGTGTTAAGTACATTTTATCCAGTTGTTGTACTAATATGAGGTGGTTTAAGGTGTCAAAAGGCTTTTTAAAGTCAATAAATACTGCTAGGGTAGGCTGTTTACTGTTATTGGTCAGAGTTACTTCTGTTATAAGTTTAAAAATAGTATCTTGAGTACTGTGTTTGGTTCGGAAGCCATTCTGTTAGGTGGTTTTTTTCAATGTGACTATACAACTGATTGCACAAAGGTAGAGATTAAAACATCTGCTTTGTGCATGCTTATTAAATTAGTGTAAAGGTCACCAGGTGAATACAAAATAAAAAGAATTCCTCTAAATTACTTAGTTCATGAAAATATCTAGTAATGGCAGGTGCCGCTGGTAGGTGTAAATATACCTGACGACAATGCTCATCGGAACACACCTCCCTGCAAGCACCGACGCCTAGGGTAAAATCGATATCAGACTGCTTTATAAGCAAGAGCACAGTGTAAGAGAGGGAGAGAGACCATTAGCGTTTGGATCATACGGATCAGGAGATTCGAAGGGGTTTAGATAGCTATACAATCTAAGGGACATCTGGTGACTTACACGGTAGTACCGCACGACGGCCGGAGGTGAGATTAGGCAGACTCCACGGAGGAAGCTTACTCCACTCTAAACTGGAACTGTTATACCTTGGACTTATTGCCATCACGAGCAGCTGTACGCATCACCATATCCATCAATAAACTTACCGTACTGCCAAGCGTTGTTCATGTTATGGATTGAGCGCCCATCTCGGGAACTTGCTGACCACTCGACTAGCATCCCATAAGAGACAATATTAATAACAATAATCATCTCGGACAATGCACTATAATTATAACCAACCCTAAACAATAGCAATAGCATTCATGATCATGAATCAATTTTTCCAATAGCTTTCCTGGTAGGGGAAGCAGAGTGATGGGACGCAAATCTTCAACATGTTTCAGATTACTTATTTTCGGAATAGGCACAACTGTGCCTATTTTCCATTCTGTTGGGAATTTTTGCGTTTCAGTTGACAAATTAAAGACATGTAACAATTGTGCATGTAAGCAAATAAAGCTATCCTTCAATATTCGTGAAGAAATTGCCAGGCCGGATGATTTATAAATATCTATCTCCTTAAGTTTCTTCGTCAGCTGTTCATGTGTAATAGCAAGGATTTCAAGGGATTCAATATTCCCTGGGTCCATCATTTCACGGGTCACCGAGTTAATTTCTGCTCTACTTAGTTCGACTATCTTAGCTGCAAGATCGCTACCAATATTAGTAAAGGAGCTATTGATATAAGTAGCTACTTGATCTTTTTCAATCTCAGTGCCTTTATCACGCTCCAATGAGAAACTATCATTTTTAAATTCCTCAGGTATCACATAATTCAGGTGGTCCAAACATTTTCGGGGATCATTTTTGAATCTATCTAGCCTTTCAATTATATAGTCTATTTTAGCTCTCTTAAACTGTGATTTACATTCGTTCCTCAGCCATTTACTCACTGATATGTCGTCAGCCCTGCCACATTGTCTGGCAATTTTTAATGATAGGTCTCGATCGTTAGCTAACTCTATTAGCTCTGCAGATAGCCATGTTGGTCGAGTTTTTTTAAATTTGGACTTCCTAACTGGACAATCAATGTCAAAAGTCAATTCTATTTTTTCATATAAATAGGCCCAGGCAGCATCAACATCCTCAGTTTCACAGAAGTGGATCCAGTCCTTTCTAATTAGTTCAGCACAAAAAATGTCTTTATCAAATTTTTATAGCTCCTTCCTAGAAATTCACTTTTAGGGGTTTTCAGTTTAATCTTTTTTTCGTATTAGATATACGGGCACATTGTTACTAATATTAATATTGAGTATACCATTTGATAATAAAGTTTCATTATTGGTTAATATAAGATCAACAATAGTTTTAGAGTACAAAGGTCGGGTAGGATGTACTACTAATTGCTTATGGCCAAAGTGCCTTTCCAGGTTTTTCAGCTTTGTTTTATTACTATTTCTGCCAGCATAGTCCAAATTGTAATCCCCACCTATGTATATGTCTGTGGTTTTTGGGTTAATAAGATTTAACGTAAGGTCTTATAGATGCTTAAAAAATATATTTATGCAGAAAATGGTGATAAATCAGATGTAAATAATCTAAGACCAGTTTCACTCTTACCACTTCTAGGCAAAATTGCTGAGCGTCTAGCCCGTACCCAGATTAGTGAATATTTGGAATTTAATGGCTTACTTCGTGAAAACCAAGGGGGATTTCGAAAAAATAATTCAACTATAAATACTGTTGCTCAATTTACAGATGATATAGCTTTTGGTTTAAATGAACATAAATACACTGTAGCTGCTTTCATTGATTTACGTATACGGAAAGCTTTTGATACCGTTAACCATTCCGTATTAAAAAATAAATTATACAATTTTGGTTTTCATGAAAAGACAATTAAGTGGCTGGGTAATTATTTGGTTGGTAGGAAACAGGCAACTTTGGCTAATGGTATCACCTCTCCATATTTAGATGTAACCTGTGGTGTCCCCCAGGGTTCAATTCTTGGTCCCACTTTATTTTTATTATATGTTTATGATGGTGTACATGGTGTAAAAGAAATAGATTGACAATGAATATCAAAAAGACTAAAATTATGGTTTTTGGTACGAAGAATATGCTGAAGAACACATTGTCTTTGGATGTTTCTATAGGAAAGCAGCCCTTGCAATATGTCAATGATTATAAATATCTAGGGGTGAGACTAGATAATGGTTTTACATTTGAAAAACATGCAAATGAGTGCATAAGAATGGTGTTACATAAGAACTATATACTTTCTAAAATAAGACATTATATCTCCATGGAACAAGCTCTTGCAATTTACAGGAGTAAAATCATTCCATATTTTGATTATGGTGATATCTTTCTGAATAAGATATCAATTAAAACCAAAGATAAATTGCAAAAGTTAGAGAATAGGGGACTGAGAATCTGTACTAGGAGAGATCATTTAGCAAATGTTGGTACTCTCCACAAGGACTGTAAAATTGGTTATATATCTGATTGTAGGGAATATCATACATTGAATTATATGCATAAGCGGAGATCAATTAATAGATTTATTGATCCAGGGAATAGGGCACTGAGAAGATTTGATGAGGTCATTTTTAGAGAATATAAGAGTAATAATATCTGTTTTGAAAGAAGTGTTTTGTATTATGGTTCTAAATTGTGGAATTCTCTGCCAGTAGAGGAGGGGGGAATTACCAACCACACAGAATTTAAAAAGCTACAGAAACAAAAATTAATTAGTAAAATTGTTGAATATTAAGTTTGTACTCGCCCCTAGATAATATTAGTATTGTACATAGTATGTTTGGTATGTGGTTTATGTTGATTTATCATTGGTTTGTTCATTCCTTTTCCTTGATAAAAAATATTTGTTATTAATCCAGTAAAGGTATTTCATAAGAGGTACTGATTTCCTAATTAAATATTTGAAATAGTAGATATTATTAGTAATAAATAGTTAATGATTTTTTTTTATCATGAATTTTTGTAATTACAAGTATTTAATTTTTATATATTTCTGTCCAAACCATCCAATTTCTCATGTCAACTTATATTATGTAGGACATTTATATAAAAATGTATACTGGTTTATACAATGAAAACTAGCAATTATTTGCTAATTGTATCCAGTGGTGAAATAAAGTATCTAAAAAAAAAAGGCGGCCTATATAAGTTGCATATATGGATTGGACGGAGGTGATTCAACTTAAGGGTTATTGTCTGCTGTTCTATGTCCTTGGTACTAATACTACTAGTTAAGCCTGGCATAAATACATACGGTATAGTATCTTTTACATAGATACCTAGCCCACCACCTCTTTTGGCAGTACCTTGTGGACCAAGTATTTGCCTATCCTGTCTAATAAAAACGTAGTCCCTCACATGCGTGAAATTATCTGAAACATATTCATTTAGCCATGTCTCATTTAAACAGAGCACATCCGTATTAGTGTTATGGAGTAGTTCCTCTATGTGGTCTTTCTTATTCATAAAACTTTGTGTATTCAGGAAAATAATTTTTAGACCATTGTATGCTTCAAAGGTATTATAGATTAAACCTTCCATGAGTGAGTATTACACATTTCATTTGCGAGTGAGTTTATGATGAACATAAGTGAAATAATAATGTGACACTCCATGGGAAATCCAAGCTTATTGCAGGTATAGATAAGCTTGGATTTCCCATGGATCGTCATATATGTGACAGTCTATGGGATTTCCAGCCTTATGGATATGCATATTTATAGCTCTAGAGCTTATATTTAGCTTAGGAATCATGAAAATAAGAAAAATAAGTTTAATTTATGCCCAAACGGTTGCCATGGTAACCGAAACGTTGTTGGAATGGCCAAACCAGCTGATACTACCGCTATGTAAAAAATGGTTTCCATGGTAACCATGGAATAAAATGAAATTTCTGAAAATATGAATTCTGAATCTATGGATACCTTGGCTATGTTATGCGAAAAACAGATAATGGATATCTCAAATAGAACAGAAATGGCAGTATATTTCATGAAATTGTATTTGGCATTTCAATTTTTGGCTCCAGTTCTTTTGCGTCTTATCTTAACAAATATCAAGAGCTCGCCCATTTCACCAGATTTACCCGATCTAACCTTACCATCTTTAAATAGACGTAACTTTTGTTCTAATTGGAATATTGACATAATTCTTTCAGTGTTGGACTCCTAAAGTCATATTCTCAATTCAATATTCCAGGCCATAAGACTGCTTTTCGCAGAGGATGTCACATATGGTGAGTACATTTGATATGTAATATGATGAATACTAGGCATGATAACCTAAATATATAGATCATGTCTAGTGGTAATTCAGGTAAGAATGATGTTTGGCATTTCCCAGGGGATGATTTCATTTGAGATTGGTATAATTGGGAATCCTATCACATTGCACAAAGGTAGAGATTAAATCATTTACTTTGTGCATGATCATTGAAATAGTGTAAAGGTCACCAGTTGAATACAAGATAATAAGAATTCCTCCAAATTACTTGGTTTATGAGAATACCTAGCATAGATGGCAGGTGCCGCTGGTATGTGTAAATATACCTGACGACAATGCTCACAGGGGTACACCTCCCAACAAGCGCCGACGCCTGGGGTAAAATCAATATCAGACTGCTTTATAAGTGAGAGCGCAGTGTAAGAGGGGGAGAGAGATCATTAGCATTTGGATCATACGGATCAGGAGATTCGGAGGGGTTTAGATAGCTACGCAAACACAGGGACATCTGGTGACTTACACGGTACTATCGCACTATGGCTGGAGGTGAGACTAGGCGGACTCTAAGGAGGAAGCTTGCTCTACCCTAAACTGGAACTGTTATACCTTGGAACTTATTACCATCACGAGCAACTGTACGCATCACCATATCCATCAATAAACTTACCGTACTGCCAAGCGTTGTTCATGTTATGGATTGAGCGCCCATCTCGTGGACTTATTCACCACTCGACTAGCACCCATCAGAAACAATATTAACAATGGTAATTATCTCGGACAATGCACTATAATTATAATTAACCATAAACAATACAATAGCATTCAACATAACAGTACACTGAAGTCACACGATGAGTAATGCAATAAACAGTTAGAGTTTATCCATTGTAATGGGAGTTCTATCCAGTTGCATTGATGCACTGCTCAAGCACAATAGCAGCACAGTAACACTGTACTTGTGCTTTGCACTTGCCAATACCCTTCTGCACCAATGGGTTGGACTGGTACAACTGTAGTGAATAGGCGTCAAATGCCTTGATGCTAGGGGGGGGGGGGGGGGGGGACTAAGACTGACGCCATGCATGAAAATGTGAGCAAAAAGGGTCTCTCGTGCATTGACACACAGGTGGGGGGGTTGAGGTCCCATGACACGCACCTACTGACGCTCAACGCCTGCAAAGCTTCAAAGGGGAATTGACTTTGTAAGCGGGCAGGCAATGCATAGTTAAACTGCGACGTCCTGTGCACCTGTTATCAAAAGCAGATTCTGAAGATACTATGCCGGACAAGCAAATACTGACTCCACTAACTTAGCTATTTGCGCAAATTGTGAACACACGCAGCAAAATGCGGCAAAGACATAAGTGTCAGTTTTTTCTGTCAGATAGATTTTGCTGAAACCTTCCATAAATGATATATATGTGTATGAAATAGGCCTGAGCCATTCTCCAGGCACCAGTCACACTGTTACAATGTGCCTGAAACAGAAAAATTTGTCTGCTGCTGGGTGTCAATAGTATTGCCCCTTTACAAGCAGCCGTCCTACTAATGAACAACAGCACCAATATTAAAGACACTGATTATTGCAACAAGTTGCAAAATGTGACTAGTGCAGAGCATCAGCGTGACAAATGCAGTTGGTAATGTGTCCTGTGATTCATATGCTTTAAGCTCCTACCAGATATTTTAAATGCTATTCTTTTTGTGTGTCCTATGTTATTTCAGGTTTTCATCTGACTTTAGATTAAAATTTGATATTTGATCTTCCCCATTTGCATACTATCATATACATTTTTGAATCTAATAATTATAATTACTAATTCAGATTTTGTATTAATAGAGTTTAGTGAGATGTTATAAGATGAAAAAATTATTTGGATTCACGTGAATGTATGTTACTGTTTTTCAATGAATTTTCTGCCCATATTTTATATGATTTGATATTTGTAAAATTACTTCCATGAAAGGAGGCCAAGAAATATGGGGGCCAGAATATGATGTTGATAGATCCAGGTAAGTCCAAATTAAGTGATAGGCCTTGGGGATAGTTGGGAAAAGATGTAGGGGCAGGGATATGGTGGGGATAGGTCCAGGTTGGTTTCAATCAAGTGATAGTCCTGGAGGATAGGACAGGAAGGATATAGGGGTAGAGACATGAAAGTAATAGGTCGAGGTAGGTCATAATCAAGTGATAGGCCCAGGGGATGGGAGGGGAAGGATGTAGCAGCTGGGATATGATGGGGATAGATCCATGTTGGCCTCTACCTCTCAGAGTATAGAAGCATCTTCTTGGTAATATACTAGATAACTCCACATATACTTTGCCCCTGAGGTGGGCCCCTGATAATTTGATACCCAAATCATTTATTTAACTTTTTATCAAAAAAATATTTGTTGGATCTGTCATCGTACAAAAAAAAGGTAAAAAAATGTCGTACTTGTCACACATTTTCCTGACATGTATTTAATTCAAATTCTTACTTGGGGATATGTGGGGTTTCAACTCATAGTTGACACATTATGGAGTCAAAACTGTTTCAATTTTGGATTTATTTTAACTGCTCAAATCAGCATATATAAACCCTAATAGAATAATCTTTTCTACTACAAGTCATCAGTTCTTAGCAACCTGAGAATATCAAGGAGGATCCTATTGCAACCACATGACCATCCCTCTCTCATTTTCCATGTAACTGCCAAAATTAAATCAAAAGATTTGTATTCCTGACATTGTTATCTAAATTTTGGTACATGTAAATATTTGGTATTTTTCAGGTTGAGGTAACATGGATTTTTGGCCATTTGCTGCTCTACTATTAACCCAGGAATAATAACCACTCAGATTAAAATCTTACCTCGATATGATATTGAAGGTGGCTTGTTTTCTGGTACATATTTTGATTCTAGTTTTCTTTTCTATTATGCTTGTTTGACATTCCTTGATTTTGAATGCATTGTTTCTCCTTTATAATACTTTGTTCTGGAAAATCAAAATGTTGTTTTCAATTGTAGTGAGAACTAATCTATGTGACCTGTTCTGCAATTTTGGGGCTTATTGACATAAATGAAGAAGGTAGCACAAATATTAGACTTTCTTAAAATTAAGCTCTTAGTAGAAGCTAAGGTCTGGGTTTCTGAAAATAATAATCTATTGAAAATACAATATAAATGGTAACAAAACTGGTTGAAAAACTTAAATTTAGATTGCACACATTTATGATACAAACATAATACTCTCATTTTTTTTCTAATGAAAATGACTTCAAAATGTTTTTGTGTGATGGAAGTTAAATTTGTTAGGTTTTTAATAGTTCTAGAATTACTGTCATATGCTTTGGTTTCCATGTGAAACAACTTCTAATCTTGATTTTCTCTTTAGATATTGAGTCCATTGGAAAAGGCCATTAATTTGCAAAGCCATTGCTGAATCACTAGGATATAGGAATATGTGCCTATATTAATCTTCTGTAGACTCTTTCTCATGTATTGCTCGAAATTCCAAGTTTAAACATCCAACAACCAACTAGTTTATTTAATTTTTTTTCCTAGGATGTACCTCTGTGCCCTATTCATTTAACATTAATCAGTATTACAAATGTCGCTGTATTGTTATCTTTTTTACATCTTTTGTCAACTGTTATCAATGTATGTTTTACAATTTTATATTCTAATTATTTTAGAACTTTCCCTGAGGGGACACAGCTGTAAAGAGTCTGTTATCCCTTTGATTCTAATTATTAACCTTGTTCAACATGGTATCTATTATCTATTTAATTTGTCTTACAAATATTGTAAATTACTCAATAAAACATAATATATAATTGACAGGATATACTTACGTGGTATTTAGGTTTGAAGCAAATTAAGTAACTATTGTGTAGATGATGAGTTACTTTATATTCAAAATAAACAAGTTACTGCAGGTTTCTGCTTTCACCTTTGTTTGCTCCTTGGCTCTTTGTACCTTAGAATTGTTGTCACCTGGTTGCATGTGTTCTGGTTCAGGTAAAGATATTTTCACACTATTACTTGTTAATTTCATCAGTTTGTATATCTTCTCTCCACATAGGGTTCTGCTGCTTATATTCTTTTCAAGTACAAGTAAACCATTCCTTAAATATTCACAATTCAGTGTTATTCTTGTTATCCTTTAAAGGCCTTTTATACACATTAATCATTCTGTTGTGACTGATCATTTATATCACACGTCTCTATTATGCATGATTGTTCAACACTCAAATGATTTATTTAAGTCACCCTCCTCCATGTTTGTTTCTTCTTTGAGTTTTACTCATAATTTTCTTTCAATATTTGAAGTTCTGAAGTGATATTTTGTAATCAGCTGCTTTTATCATTTCCTAGTAACCATTGACATGCTTATATACTGATGCTGAGTGATATCCTGTGATCAGCTTCTTTTACTTTTACGCAGTAAGTATTAAGTTGCATGATTTGAGGTTACTTTCCTTCCTCCTTGTTAATTTTCCTCTTCTTTTTGCTCTTAATTTTCTTTCAATATATTGAAGTTTGGAAAGCATGCTAAATGATATCCTCTGATTACCTTCTTCTTTTATTTCCTAGTAGGTGTTGATATGTTTACACTTGTTTCTTGATTATATCCTTATTATCAAACTTGTTTTTATGGGAGTTTTGACAAGATCTTCTTCATCTTATTCAGCTTGTTTACTCTTGTATCTCTATCTACCTCTGACCGAGAATAGTGAAATCCTTCTGTATCCCTGTAAAACATAATATGAAATTACAAAACAGTATTAAGATATGACTTAAAGTATCAATAATTTCATCTGTCAGTGACGAATAGATAATACCTTGAAAAAGGAATTTGTGAAATGGGACTTAGAACATATATTTTGTGTACATTCTTTTTAATGCCCAATTGAAAATTAAGAATACAGATGATCACAGATTTGGTTTTCATGAATAACTGAAGTATATTTTTCAACAACATAATATTTCAAGTGGTCAGTGAGACGGTTAGTTTCTGGAATTGTAGTAAGAAATTTAACAAGATTGCAGGAATCACTATTCAGAAGATAGTTAGGCAATGTTTGTCTTGTTGCAGAGAATTAGTAAGTAAGACTAAGAAAACCAATAAATGAAGTTGTAAGAAAGCTTCTGAAAATAATCAAATGCATAGAAATGTATGAGTATATGGATCGGACTAGGTGAAGAAGATGTCTGGACGAGTCTGAATCCAGATGTCCTTCTGCTGGGTCCAATCCTGCTTTGCAGATCCATTGACATGTACAGTTTTGTATTCATTATACTTTTTCAGAATTGTCATGGTTAAATGACATTTATTACCCACAATTTACTACTTTTTACTCAAAAAACATTTTCCATCAGCCTGATTCATTTGGAACTCTATGTGTGGCAGACTACCATTGAGGAAGGCAAAGTAGTTATTTGACCAACTTCACTACAATTTCAGCACTCTCTGATATTATTGCATGAGTAAGGTTAACCTATAGTGCTGCTATATTTTAATATGTATGATGGGGGGGTTAATAAAGGTATTTCTAAGTTCATATCGTGAGTTGTTATAAATCAATGTCCTTCGTTTGCCGCTACACACGGGAAGTTGAAATTCAAACCCAGACCCTCACTTTGCTGATGTTCATTTTAATTAAATGCTGACATAGGTTGGAGATATTCGTTGTCATTTATTATACATAAACAAAAATGTACTCGTATGGAGATACAGATCACCAGATTTCCCAAAGCTGGAAGCATATCAGGACATCGGGAAATCCGGTGATCTGTATCTCCATATGAGTATGGTTTTGTATTTATTATACTTTCATGGAAATGTGAAGGTTAAATGATACACATAATATATGTATCACATAAAAAATATCAAATCATGATATATTATATCATGAATTGATGTGATCGACTAGCATCCCATTAGAGACAATATTAATAACAATAATCATCTCGGACAATGCACTATAATTACAATCAACCTTAAAAACAACAATAGCGTTCAATTGTACTTGTTTTAGATAATTTTTTCTAAATTTGATATTTATTTTATTGTTATTGATAAGATTTTCTCAACTACCAAAGTTTTTCTTTCATCTGAAATAATAATATTTAGTGTAATTTGGTCAATATTCAATAAATTATCCAAATCCTTTTGTAATTATCTTTCCAATATTTCAAAATCAGTTCGGTAAAATTTCTATAGTTTAGAAAATTAAGTCCATCTTTTATAGGTACAACGTACTATGGTCTATGAAGAAAGGATTAACCTAATTTTCATTTTTACATTTTATGAGTGTTGAATGAACCATTTCAAGGTCACTGATATTCAAGTTGGTCATTTCAGAAGAGTTAGTAAGGGTAGAGTTGCTGAATAGTCTATCTATTGGAATATTTGGATTATCATTTCCAGGGTATATTATTCATTCATTATTTAGAAGGTTCAGTCGAGATTATTTTGTAAGAAAAAATTTTTTTTTGTATATTTATTGTAGATATCAAGAAGATTGATGTTAAAGGGAGGGGCCAGTGATTATCAATTATCACAGGATCATGATCCGCACCACTCAAGTAGCCACAATGGCAAGAGTTTTATGTTCAGTAGATATGATTTATTCAATTTTGTTTAAATCATATCGAATGTCCCTTTGTAAACTGGATGCACCTTGCACAGTGCATTTAACTGTTTGTGACGTCACAAGCAGAATATATGAGAAACAATGAACATTGAAAAATATCAGGATGTTTTTCTTAATTAGTCTTTTAGTGTTAGTAGTCACACAATATAATGATTTGATGCAAACATGTCGTTGGCTGAGTAATAAAAGGACGTATCTCAAAAAAATCAATTTATTTTTTATTTTTGAATATGTTTCCCTTTCCTCTTAGGTTTCTAGAAATTTTGGAATTTTTCTGATTTTCCAAATGTTTGCAATGTTATAACCCAGTAAACAAAGGTTGTATCTCCACAATTTGACTTTTGGTTGAGTAATAAAAGGTCATATCTGAAAGAAGCCAATTTGAATTGTTTTAGTAAAATATGCTAATTAATGCAAAATGAACATATTTTATGATTCAGTTTTTAAGATAACTATTATATGAACCTTATTCTAAGATATTAAAATTAGATTAATTAGATCAGTAGCAGATATAGGTATATAATTCTAAAATCTTGGATACAACCTTTGTTTACTGAAGTAGTGGTCTGTGTGTTGAGTAATAAAAGGTCGTATCTAGGGTTGCAAGTTAATCTGATAGTTTTAATGTCACATAGATCTTTAATATTTTAGAGTAACCATATGAAGTCAATTCTAGCATATTGGTTTTAGTTTAAAAAAGTTTTTTTGTGTAATTTGTATCAGTTACATTGATTTGATTGGTATTTATCTTAAATTTATATAAGCCAGATGCGACCTTTTATTATTCACTCATTTCCAGCTTTTCTTCTTAAAAATGAGTAATAAAAGGTCGTATCTGGAAAACACTATGTATATGTTACCATAGTAACCTCCTAATGATCTAAACATATTCATAACCATGATAAAAGTATTTATAGCATATTCTTCTTCCTAGGAATGAGATATTATGATGGTTGAGTAGATATTTACAATCATACACAGCTTTAAAGTATATCATTAACCTTTAATCAGCAATTACTCAAAAAGACCATTTGTTAGATACAACCTTTTATTACTCAGCCAACGATGTGTAATTTCAATGTTTCATAAGAATTTAAGATTTTGAAGTCTAGATATAAAGGCTTCTATGTGTGAAGTTGCACAAATGTAGTTAGTAAAACGCCTCTTGCATATAATGTACTGTGTAGGAATAGAATGAAGAAACGTCACCAGTTCTATAGAGGGAATATCAAAAGGTATTCTAAATTATGTGAATAACTATATCATATAGTGTGAATATAGCATTGACTGCTGGTAGGTATAAATATACCTGTTTGTCAATAGCAGACAGGGTGTGTCTCCCAGCGAGTACCAATGCTTGGGTTAATTCAATAAACTAGACTGATATATATGGGGCAGTACCTATGGTTACAGCGGAGAGCACTACTTGATACCATTTGGACAATACGAGTCTTAAGGATTGGAGGGGTTTGAATAGCTATATGTAGAGAGGACATCTGGTGATGGTAGGAAGTACTACTGTGCTGCGGATTGAATGTGAAATCAGGCGGACTATTAGGAGAAAGCTTACTCTCCGTGGATTGGAATTGTGAACCTAGGAATCTTAAACCATCATCACACTGGTCACCTTAAGCATCAATGTGATCCACAAATAAACCTGACTTTCAGCCAAGCGTTGTTTGCGTTGTGGATCTGAACACCCAATCCGTGAACTTATCTGCCACTTGACTAGCGTTTACATAAGAAGAGATAAAGGCAATTTTGTTGAACATCATAAGAACAGTTCCCCTATCATTAATTAACCACACACAAACAACTAGTATTCAAAGTCACACACAGACATTCATTATCAGCTGTACAGGGAGCCCAAGATATTTGATGATAACATAATAATATTCCATATATAATAAAAATTGAAATATTTGTATAAGAATATGATATTTCTCATTTTCAAAATGAAATCTAAAGTATTGGACAAGAATTTTGAGAATTTCAAATTTCACTGGACCCTCTCTTTAAAATGTTCCATCAAAAACAATTCAGTTTAGAAGAATCTACATTTTAAAGATTATTGTTGATAGTTTTAAGAAATATCAATATTCCCACTTGGTGGGTTAGAAATATGAGCAATTAATATTGTTTTTGTAATCTTTGGTTGTATATAAAACCAAAGGATTTCAACATTTGAGATATTAATGCAAAGCAGGTCATCTCTGATAATATCTAAATCATTTAAAGTACAGGCACATTCAAAATCTTCTTTCTTATTTGGGATTTAATAGCATTATCAAATTACATTAACACTTACCAACCATATGCATGACAAAAATAATTTCTTTCAAATTCTTATAAAAAAAATCATATAAATGCCCTTGAGGAAATTCAACATAGGCAAATATTGGTCGTTTTATGGAAACTATTCTGCTGTTCTGATTTAGATTACAGATATTTGCCTAAACTTGAGATGGATACATAAGTAAGGCCTAGATGTACCTGGAGGTGTTTTACTACTCAGACAATTATGTTTCCATTTTAACTTTAACAGATGCTGGCAGTAAAAGATTGATCAGGGATATCAGGACTCTACATTTATAGAAATAATGCTGTGTAATTGCACTGAGGTACAGTGCAAGAAAAACCAGAATAAGTATATAATAGAATATTGTAAACTCGTTTGTATTGGCAGGAATATTATAGTGGAACTTGTAACGCTGATTCGTGTGCTAAATGCCAGGCGGCGACATCGTTTAGTGGCATAGTTAGAGTATATGGAGAGTGGC
Organism: Lepidonotus clava; assembly: GCA_936440205.1. NCBI lineage: Eukaryota > Metazoa > Annelida > Polychaeta > Phyllodocida > Polynoidae > Lepidonotus > Lepidonotus clava. The sequence goes on from OW387138.1 coordinate 49,118,262, forward strand.
AAAGTCCCCAGGCGTAGGGACTGCAGCCGGGCTGAGGCACGTCCTGCAGGTACGCACAGGTGTGACAAATGACGATGGAGACCTGTAAGGGTACGTTATGGATCGAAACATCTAGCTAAAAGATATTAAGGACAGCAGGCCTCGCCGTCAACATTAGTTTATATGATAGCTAGAAATAGAATTAGTTTATGTGAGTAAGAGTGGGCAGTATGAGAGATAAGTAAGACTTCGTTAAGTAATAGTGTAAATGAGCATAGCGACAAGCCTTTTGGCTGTCGCTATATAAGCGGTATGAGACTTGAGATAGACGAGCAGACCAAGATAGAGTTCGAACAGAACACATGGACCAATAGTCTGACATACGGATCACACGGGTAGTGTTAAGATGGTAGTAACCACAACGAACAGGTGATAGTAAGGATTGGGTCAGCTTAGGCTTAGCCTTACGGATGGCGTGCTGGAAGTGATGGAGATCCTACCAATGGTCTTCGTTACCGGTAGACGAGAGGTGACTCTCTCAACAGTGTAAGAGCGTATATACCTTGCGAAAGGGGAAGCTTGACCAAAGCTATACCTGGTAGGATTGTTACTGATGTGTTTGAATTGTGAAATGAAAGGAAAGAACTGTACGGACGGAGAACTGTATACTTGTACCTTCGGAATATTATCATGAATGTAATAAACTGACCTCTTGCCAAGTGCGTGTTCTTTGTATAGGATTGAGCCCCTTTACTTAGAATCTCTACCACTAAGAACTGAGTCAGAACCCAGGATAACACCAATCTGGAGAGAGCTAGCTACTTCAACGAATAATCACTAAGAACTCCCCATTCTCTTAGTATAACACCTTTATTAACATCTTCAAGTAAACGAAAGATCCTTGATACACGATATAATATCACGCAGTCAAATAATGAATAAACGAATCAGTACAGGATATGAACAAGTACGAACTTTAATAGGGATACTCCCCAATAAATAGACTAACATCAAAAATATAACCACTCAGCTCATAATTTCAAATTGAGTTGAAAATCTGTAATTTCCCTTTATAGCCATAGATTAATCACAGCAGCTCCTAAAAAACTTAAATACTGATTTGAAAGTAAAATATTAAGATTTCAGACTTTTGATACTTTGTCCTTTATTCAATGAGAACTGATTTCAAGAGTTATGAAGATTATATATTATGTCATTTGAATTTTAGCTTGATGTTCATTTTGTGAGTACCCCTACTTCCTTAAAGTACCACAAATTAAGGGTGATCCTAGATGGAGGTTTTAATGGAATAACGTTTTGTTTTGGCACAGACAGTTTTCAAAATGAGATATTAAGCATATTGATGAGTGAGTAAGAAAACATTGAATCTAAAAAAATGTGTTTTGTTTTTATCATCATAGGCATATTCTCAGTCAGTGAAGCTTGCAGAAAATAAGAGATTTTGAAAATTAGAAATTTATTTTGAAGTTTATAAATTAATAAACAAAAGTAATTTTCCCTCCAATTTCCTATTCAGGGAGTCATCAAAGGTTGCATCTAATTTTTAAAACATGAAAATATAGGTTTTCCACAAATTAGTATTGTCATTGCAGGTAATGCCATTTGACAAAACGAAAAGATACAACTCTTAATGGTTATATTTATGAATATAATTGTAAAAATATAAATTACAACTGAACTAATTGAACTGTACTAATAAATTAGAACTAATTATTGAGATTTTGGACTAATTAATTAGATTTTGAACTAATTTATTAGATTTTGACCAAAAACTAATAGTACCTGATATATATTTTTAGTTTTGCTAGCATACATGACATTCCCGTAATTTAACTGAAGTGATGTCTTGAAATCTATGCTACTATATAGGCATCACCTGTAAAAGATAACTATTTCAATATTTTCATAAAATCATAACAATTCTCTTCTTTACATTTAATCATTAATAAACTTTACGAGATACAACCTTTGGTTAATAATATAAATTCAAATTTTCTTCAAACAATTGAGGACGAAAGGTTGTATCTACATGAATTCCATTTAATGCTACCAAAGCTCCTGTATTATGGATATTTCTTTTCTCTCAAAACCGGCATTTATGCTTGTAGCATAATGCATGATAACACTCTGATAGATAAATACACATTCTTATACATTAGGGCTGTCAATGAATCTAATCAATGCTATAGTATATTAATATAGAAGTTATATCTTGTTTATGTTATATTACATAGCAAATGTTCCTTCAATGATAAAGGTACTAGAATATCTATAGACCCTATCTAATTCTGTGGGATGGGATTCAGGAGATGCTGTTTTTCTCACAACATAAACTATGTATAGTGGGATGTATGTGTTTTACTGGTATAATAACTTGTGTGATTAATATAGAATTAATGCCAGTAAAACTGTTTTCTTAACAATATTCAGAAAAAAAAACGAATGAAGGGTGACTTACTTGCCACTGATGTGATAAATCCAAATCATCGATGAGAATATCACATTTTGATGTCTCTCCTATATATGGTTTAGGCCAAAAGCTTTGATAATGTAGGTCGAATAATAATACAAGCCTTAACTTTTCAATGTGACCTATTTTTCAATAATGTTGACCCTGTTTAATGTTTAATGATGTTTAATCAATGCAAAACAAAGAAAACTGCTACCAGTAATACTAATTCATGCTTGATACAGACTCTGAAATTATTATTTTTCAAATATAATGAGAGACAATGAATAAAAGTCAGTATATACAAGCAATGTAAACCAGGTCAAGCAAAATATACTGACCTAATATATCTCTAGTTGTAATATGAAGTAGGTTAAATGTATTTACTGCTGCTTCTTTTACATATATAAAACAACATATAAGTAACAATTATTCAGTACATATTACATAATGCAGAAATGTTAATAACAGTTCCTAAAATTCCATTAGCATGGCATATTTGTCTAAAATATCATTGAAAGACCTAATGACCTAAATATTCAATTTTGATTTTTAAACCAATTCTAAACAGAATAATTCTGTGGTATATATAGACATATATATGAACATATTTGTATATGAATGAATTCCTATAATCATTTCTTATCTTTAAACATAATATAGATAATTACATGATTAAGCATTAGCATTTCAATACAAAAGATTATATTTGTATGGTAAACAAATCCTTATTAGGGTACATGTACAAATTCAGTACTCCCTTCACAACCCATGACACAAATTTATCTAAAATAATTATTATTGTGAAGAATCGGTACTGTGCACCGAGGCAGAAACCTCAGGCTAATAGGTTACAAAATGTGCTTTATACTAAGTAATATTCAGTCTATTTATTTTATGCAGAATAGGGGCTGCTTCTGGTTAAGTGATAGGACATTACTATTTCATAGAACAGGTAGAGAAAAAAAACACTGGATACTATTAGCACTGATATAAGATAATAACAAAACAAGTAATTAGTCTGTAATAAAATAATGTATTTACAGATTGTATCATATGGGAGCTGAGACTACCATCAAATCTTAGTATATGAAAGTATAAGAGTGTCATCTGCTTAAAGAGTTATTGCGCTGGGGAGATGGAAAGATCTAGAATCAATAAAGGATCATATATAAGGGCAGTCGGTATAGTGTAGCGGCGGAGAGCAAGAACCAGAACAGAAGGGAAGAGTCAGAAACAACTGTGTGCAGTGAACTCAAGGGTAAGTTACTTGAGGAATCAGACTTCACAGCTGGGTATTTGTTACTGTTAGAGATCCGTGGGTATAGTATTGACTTATGGAGTTGGACTACTGTGTGACTTATACCTATACTTTTACACCCTGGGTGAACTAGGAAACGCTATGGTTAATGTTGGCCACCATGTGACAGAATTTTACTTAAGGTAATGAATCCGTGAATTCAAGATGCTCAAATAGTTATCAAAATCAGCATGATTATGGAGTTAAAAGTCAGGATTTCAAATATGTGAAAAAAAAAAAAATGTCACTGAATCAGATTTTATGCTAGGATATTTTCAATGAAAAAAGTTTAGTCAATTATTTAAAAAGGACCAAATCACATGGATGTGAGATAAAAAAGTAATTAGACAGTGTTATTCAATATATTCAACACATATTTTGTACCTATCCAATAGCAACATGGGAGCCATTTCCCTGTGTCAAAACTAAAGGTCAATAGCAACAATTTCATTAAGATTGATCAGAAAAAAATGTTTTCCTACAATTGTTTTTCTGTATATAACATCTGTATAGGATACAGAATATAAATACAAAGTTTCAGTATCATTTTCCGACCTTCATTTACCGGGGTCAGGCTGAGGCTAGGCAGGCAGCTAGTCGTATTATATATTTTTGCTTTTCTATATATATTGTTGTAAAAACACATGTTCTTATTTCACCTTCTCATGTATGCATACATATGAACACTCGCTGATATTTAGAGACGCATATCATTTACAAAATCTTTTAAATTATTAGTTTGAAGTTTATATACAAGGTTGTGAAGGCAAAATGGGGGGCAAAGTGCAGTGAAATGATTGGTAGTCTACTAAAAGATTATGGGAATATGTGTTCCACTATCCCAATTAGTCTGTGAGTTTTATTATATGGTCTAGACATATACATGTGAGCATGCGCCAATATTTTGGGATCTTGGTTGTATCTATAGATCTTCCATAATTGCTTTGACATTTGTATACAAAGTGCCGAGGAGTGATGAACGCTCTGTAACTCTGATGTACTAACAAGCGGAGATTGATGCGCAGCAGGATGCACATCAAATCATGGATGCATTACATTGAGAGAATAGATTTAAATGTTTAGACATTTCAAAAACGAAATATATGATCTTATTTAATTTATACTCTATTCAAAGTGGATAAATAATATCGGATGACTTTGTTATCCTCAAGTCAATGTAAATCTTGAAGATTTACAGCAAGACGTGGCACAGATGCTGAGAGTTAATTTTATTATTTCTCGTATTTGTTTAATTCTTCTATTATCAGTTTTTGATTTACTAGCATTATTATTGTTGTTTTGTGTTATCCCTAGGCCTGTTATAAAATTATGCATAAATCTCAAATATTTTACATCAACAAAATAAAGATGAACTGAAGGTGCATGCTGAATTGTGTATGTATTGATGCAATAACTTAATATATAAATTTCATTAATGGCAGTAAACTTAATAAGTTAGTACTATACCAATTTGGAAGTAACAAAAATTGAAATGATTAGATGGGATGATAAGAAATACACAGTAATGCACAAAGGTAGACTTTGTGCATGCCTACTGAATTAGTGCAAGAGCCACCAGATGAATATACATGATGGGAATTCTTCCAAATTACATAGTTTATGAAAATATATAGTAATGGCCAGTGCCGCTGGTAAGTGCTGATATACCCGACGACAATGATCATCGGGACACACTTCCCCGCAAGCGCTGAGGCCCTGGGAAAAATCGATATCAGACTGCTTTATAAATGAGAGTGTAGGAGAATCAAGAGAGAGAGAACAGTAGCACTTGGATCATACGGATCGAGAGATTTGAAAGGGGTTTTGGATAGCCATACAATCGCAGGGACATCTGGTGACTTATGCAACGTTGTTACGAGACGGCCGGAGGCGAGAACAAGCGGACTCTACAGAGGAAGCTTACTTCCCCTCAAACTGAACTGTAATACCTTGGATTCATTGCCTTCACGAGCAGCTGTACGCATCACTATAACCACCAATAAACTTACCGCACTGCCAAACGTTGTTCATGTTATGGATTGAGCACCCATATCATGGACTCGCTCACCACTCGACTAGCCCTCCCATTAGAGACAATATCAACCATAATAATTATATCGGACAATGCACGGAAATGATAATCAACCTATATCGAAACAGTAGCATTCAATTGGTGGAGAAAAACCCGAATAGCGAGGGGTGGATTGTGAAGTGATGCGCCTACATGTTTCCTGGCCCTGCCTCTGGAGCTAGGCCGCCCTCGGGAGCCGAGCAGGAGCCCGGCACGGATGAACTGAGAGAAAGCAACGGTCGGCCTGATCAACCGACAGCTGCAACAGGAGCGACACGACTGGAGTGGCCACAGGGATACCAACTGAGAGGCAGAGGAACATTTGTACCGTATCAGCTGGGAGTTAAATACCAAGTCCAAAAAGAAGGAAAGACAACACCAAAGGTAGGACAGACAGTACAACAAAAGTCACCACGAGGTAGAAGGAGAGAGGAGACTCTCAAACTAACCCTGACGGAGCAGGAAAACCAATCCACTTCAACGGAACAATCATCTGGAGAGGATTTGGTAGACCTGTCAGGTTGGGAGGTTACCACTCCAAAGCTTTTGGGATCTTTGTACAAACCCGGAGGTGAAGGGGATACCTCGTCGACGGAGGAGGAAGACTGGGGGCACGTCGAAAGTCCAGCATCCTCTCGTCGTAAAACTAGAGAACGAATCATAGGTGTATCCTTACCGAACACCACTACCCCAACCACCGGAGCAGCTGCCACAACGGGAGGAGCCCTAAAACGACTGGAGGAATGCGTAAAAGCACTTAGTGAGGGAGTGAAACCAAGAAAGGGCAGGGGTATAGTGGTTGATTCGTTCTTAACACCAAGACCAGGGACAGCTAACGCGCGCGAAAATCCGGATAATTCAGACAAAATAATAAACCGCCAACTCTTTACCATGGCGGATAGGGGTGGTCCGAGCCTGAAACTCCCTGAATTCGCAGGCAAGACCGGCGAAAGGGTAGATCAGTACTTTGCGGGCATAACGAACATGGCTAAGATTTATGGCTGGGACGAAGCAAAAACATTAGTTATGACACTGCATGGGTTAAAAGATAAGGCCAGGGATTGGGTTAGAAGACGGTAAGAAAGATTCAGTAGCCCATCTTAAGTAAGCCATGGTTGCCATCTTCGGGGATAAGAGACCGTCGTGGCAGAAGTACAAGGATATTGTAAATATGAAGCAAACCCATGACCAGACAGTACTAGAGTTCGCGGGTAGTTTAAGACAACAACAATTCTTAGCCGGGGTAGAGGATAGTGTTATCCTAGCGGTATTCATTGACGGATTACTACCGTCCCTCACGAAACAAGTGGCAATCATAAACCCTGAAGGATTTGATAATGCAGTGCAAGCGGCAACACGGTTGGAATCATTAGAAAAGGGCAAAAAGGGAAGTAAATCATTAGCTGTAGCCAACACTATTAAAGTGGAAGACAATAGAAAAGATACACTAGATGTGGATGAAAGATTACTTGTTAGTAAGTTTGACAATTTGATAGCGGCACTTAATGAAACCCGATCGTGGAACGTGGCCGAAAACAGTCAAGGAAAGGGGGAGAGTGCGAAAAAAGAAGGTGGACTGGACCGGAATAATATGGGAAGGTATAGCCCGGGTCCTCAGAGGAGGGATTGGCAGGCAAGATCCTGGCAGTCGAGCCAGACTCCCAGGAGAGAGCAAAGTAGGTCCCAGATTCTACAGGTTAGGAGCAATACCCCCAGTCCAGTGGCATTTACGAGATCAAGGGTGTCCTTTAGGGACGACACTAAAGTACCTAATTATGGGAGTTATGAAAGGAAAGGAAATTTCCAAGAAGGGAATTATTATGATAGAGGATATGGGAGTAAATATTGTACAATACATGAGAGTAGGACGCATAACACTGATTCCTGTGCGTGGCTACAGGCGAGACTGATGGACATACGCCAAGCTGCCAGAGCGGCGGCAGGCCCACGCTCGTCTCGCCGCTCGAAGAATCAGGCGAAGCCGGGAAACTGGGAAGGAGGTCCGCCGCGCCAGTAGAAGCTGAGTTGTATTTGGTGGACGGACCAAAGACAAATAATAATTATCCAGTTTTACTAGGAGTAGAGTTAGGTAAAAAGAAAATTAGGGCCTTGGTAGATACTGGAGCTAGTGATTGTTTTATATCAAAGCAATTTAGGGAACAATTAAATTCAGCCTGCATACATGACATATTTCATTGTGCAAACACTAGAGTAAATCTGGCCAACAACTCGAAACAATACATCTTAGAAACAGCAAGACTCGAGATTAAGATCGGGGGATCGAGAGTATTCTTTGATTTCCATGTTGTAGACGCCTTATGCCATGACATGGTGATAGGTAGAAGTTTACTAATGGCCCTGAGGACGGATGTCACGTTACCGGGACCATCGGTAAAAGTGTTTTGTGGGAATCCAATATCCAGTATAGAAAGTTTGGAGATAATGCCAAGTACAGAAAGAATTATACTGGTAGTGAGCTGGTACCCGGATAAGGTGCCGAAGGGCCATACGGTCTACTGCGAACCCTCGGTGATGGCTCCTGTAGTTGTAGAGGGAGGAGTGAATCTAGAAGGTAGACAATGGTGGTTAAAGATACTAAACCCCCTAGATAAACCATTAAGAGTCACCCCTGATGATGTATTGGCGTTTTGTGAGCAAGGGAGGGTTGCGCCGGGCGAAGAGGAGCAGGCGCGGCGCTTCCTAAACCCTAAACGCATGGCTGACAGGAAAACACCCAGTGGTTTGACTAGCATGGCCATGAGAGTCATAGAGGAGGCCGTTATGTACACCGCTAGTGGCGATTCGCCGGGCAAAACAAAGGCCGAAGTTGACAAAATAGAGAGTATAGACCTATCGCAGTCGTGCCTCACGACGAAACAAAAGAACAGATTCCGCGACATGTTAAGACGTGATAGGGAGACCTTAGCTTTTGATATTACGGAATTGGGCCAGTGTGAAATCCCTCCGATGGAAATTAAAGTAAATGAAGGGGCAGGCATTATAGCTTCAAGACCATATCGGTATTCACCACAAAAGATGGACATCATAGACGAGCAGGTGAAACAACTCATAAAGTTAGGGGTAATCGAGCCGAGTGAATCAGCATGGAGGAGTCCACTTGTAGTGGTTCAGAAGAAAGACGGAAAGCCGCGGTTGTGCACTGATTTTCGAATGTTAAATATGATTACTTTTAAAGATAAGTTTCCAATGCCAACGGCTCGATCGTTGTTTCTTTATATGGCCTACAAGCGACCGACCATCTGGTCGGCACTGGACCTCCTCAGTGGGTACCATCAATGTGTGATAGAACCGAGTTCGCGGAAATACACGGCCTTCGAGACCCCTATGGGGGTATACCAGTATAAGCGGGTACCGTTTGGCCTGGTGGGTGCGCCGTGGCAGTTTACTAAGGTAATGGCAATAGCGTTGAAAGGGCTAGTACCCCGAGTATGTTTGGCATACTTAGACGACGTAATTGTCTATGATTCCACGTTCGAGGAACATCTGCATAGTGTAGAATTAGTATTACAGGCCCTCAGAAGAGCGGGGCTCAAGCTGAAGCCTCTAAATGCGAGTGGTGTAAAGCTGAGATCAATTTCCTCGGACATAAGGTGAATGCTGAGGGGCTGAGAACACAACCCCAGATAGTTGATAGAGTAAAGGCTTTCAAGCGACCCCATAACGTCAAGACAGTTAAGTCCTTTTTGGGACTTTGTAATTATTACAGATCGTTCGTGCCAAAGTTCGCGGAGATTAGTGTACCTCTTAATGGGTTATTAAAAATAGGAACACCTTTTAATTGGACTGAAGAATGTGAAATAGCATTCCAGAAGATTAAAGAAAGTTTAAGGACTCCGCCTCTCCTGATCCATCCAGAGATTGGAGGACATTTCTATGTGCTGACTGACGCATCGGATTCAGCGTGCGGCGCAGCCATTTGCCACCGGCGGAAGGAGCTGTACCGCCCGATCGCGTTTTGGGGTAGCGCACTGAGAGAGGCCGAGTTGAATTACACTGTTACCGAGAAAGAGGCATTAGCCATAGTAAAAGCATTAAAGAACTACGAAGACAAGCTGCAGGGAGCGAAGGTAACAATAGTCACTGACCACAAACCGTTAGTTCCCCTATTACAGAACGCATATAAGGCTCCGTCTACTAGACTAAAACGATGGGCCTTAGCGTTAACTGATTTTGATTTTGAGATAATACACGTACCGGGGGCTACTCATTACCTACCCGACTATCTATCAAGAGTACAAGAAGAAGAGACTAAGCGACCCATGTCTGAGTTCGAACCAGAGGTAGGATGTGAACTAATGGCTGTGAATACCATTCAAACCGAAATAGATTTCTCAGCATTGATTGCTGAACAAGCTAAGGATAAGGAGTGTAGGGAAATGATAGAATATATCAGGAATGATACGCTGCCCGAACCACCGGAGCAGGCGAGAACTGTGGTAGCGAAGGCAGATACTATGGGGTTGATTTCACCAGGAGTATTGTGTAAATTTTCAGTTCCTAAAAGAAAGAATAATGTTAAATATATTCAACTTATACCTAGAATCGTGGTGCCACAGTCTATGAAGTTGAAGATTTTAAACTTACTTCATAATGATATATTAGCTGGAGGACACATTGGGGTAGATGCTTTAACACAAAAGATAACGTCGAAATTTTACTGGATAAATATGTTTAAGGACATTGTAGACTATGTTAAATCATGTGCTGTTTGTGCACTGCCGAAAAAGAACTCCACACTTTAAAGCCTTAGCTAAATCATGGGAACGCCCACAACGTGCTTGGCAATGGGTCCAGTGCGATTTCATCGGGCTGCTTATCAAAGCAAAAGACGGGTCTAAATACATTATGACGTTCATAGATCTGTTGACGGGGTAGCCGGAAGCCTTCCCTACCAAGGATTCCACCGCCGCCACAGCTGCTAAGATATTTCTGCATGAAATAGTGTGTAGATATGGCCGCATAGATAGGTTGCACTCAGACAGAGGAGCGACCTTCCTATCGGATTACGAAGTAACAACTAGAGTAGGGTGCAAACAAACGTTCACCATGGGGCAAATGCCCACGGGCAACGCCCGTGTGGAACGAATGCACAAAAGTTTGGAAGATCTAATAGCATGTTATGTGTCGGAAGACCATAGCGTATGGCCCGACCTGATTCCAATAGCGCTGTGGAACTTAAGGTCCACTGTGAGCGTACGCTCGGGCTTCGCGCCATACTCCTTACTGTTTGGTATGGATCCCGTTAGCATGGGATTCCCAACTCATAACGAAAGCCCCGCATCCCTAAATGATAATGAAGCTTTTCTGGGTATCAGGGACAACATTGCCTTGATTCGACATATGGCCGAAGATGTTATCAATGCATATGAGGAAGACTTACGTAAAAGAATAGATAAGAAAGCCAACCCAGTAGTGTTCTACGCTGAGGATTTAGTGTATATGTATGATCCGCTCTGTGCGAGTAATAGAGTATCAAAGTTCTCCAATAGATACCGGGGTCCGTATAGGATTGAGGAAGTAAAGGCCGACCACGTAGTAAGACTAACCTCATTAGCCACGGGAAAAGAAATCCCACATTTAGTAAATGTTTCAAAATTAAAACGCGCGTATGTCCCCTGGAATCCTGTTATATCGAAACCGATTACTCAGGATAATGTGCCCAATGAACCAAGCGCCGTACAGCAGCAGCAGGACCAACCCCAGGCAAGCCCGGGCACGGACGTATATGAGCCTGTCGCAGGTGGGGCCCTAACCACGGGAACATTCACCACAGCTGGCAGTGAAGCTTTGGTCCAGAATGATACAAGCCGGAAAGGAGCATCAAATAATGAAACCTTGACCGTCCCCGAAAGCAGTAAGGAGCCCGAGACGAGTGAGGACGCTGCTGCTGCAGAGCCGTCGGGGAAAGCTGCCAGGACAGCCCCCCGAGACCCCCCGTTGTCGGTTCCGCCTGAAACTATAGTGTGTGAATTTGGCAAAGATGTCCCTAACGATGCTATCGAACCCCGACAGACGCCCGAAGTAAAAGGCAGGGTTCCCCGTAAACGGGGAAGACCCAGGAAACAAACGGCAAGGACAGGGTCCCACGACAACGTGGCGGTGGAACCAAATACGGAACCACCCATCTCAGAAACTACAAGAAATCCTCACTACAATCTACGACAGAAGAAACCTGTGAACTATAAGGAAACCGCTAACGATGAATAAGTAGGTGCCCGTATCGGGAAGAAGCGATCCTGAATCTGTCTTCCCTAAAAAGAATACAGACTAACACTCTCTCTCTCGTAAAAGGAAATATACGTATAACCGTATATATGTCATGAAACGGATAATAGTGACACGGTGTGGCGGATATGTATATATTTACGTGTGAGGTGCGTTGTTGCACTGCGCACTTGCTCACGCATATCTACGAACTGTACTGGAATGTACGAATTGGAGCCCATTGTGAAGTATTTAGAACAAATTAGCAACAAACACTTAATGTATTTGAAACAGTACATGGAAGCGTTTGGGGACGGACGAAGTATGTCCGTAAAACCCATTAAGCTACGGAGCAGGTCCGTAAAAGCCATTAAGCCACGGGGGTGATGACATCACCGCCGCTGCATGGAATAGGAAGCGAGCGGTGAGCAGGAGCAGAGCGTTCTTGTAACAATCAACCGTCGTGCAGGATGGTCAGTGCGCAGTGGACTCCCGTAGACAGCAGACCACAGCTATGGAAGACTACCCGTACTCAATAACAGAATTAGTATTAGGACTTTAGCTTTAGTGAAACCAGAGTTGCTCGCCCTTGCCAATGGTGCGTAACCCTTCTCAACGGACATCAACATGAGAACACTACCATGACACAGTATGTTCGGAGGTGGAAGAGTATGGGCAGCAGACGGACAGCCTGTACTGAGACAGAATGAAACAAGTGACCACGCACCATTATTAGTGTGTCCATTTATTGAACAATTCAACTTGGATAAGGACTTTCATATAGTTTATGTACCAGTGTTATCCCGCGAGGCGACTCAGTTCAGATACGCAGGAACGCCGAGAGTGGGACTGAGATTTGACTGTAGCCGAGGAACAGTGCTGACTTTTCCTTATATGCCTAAGTGCATCGGGCGACATCGGTACATGGTAAGACCGAATGGGACATGCTGCTGCCCGCCATGCATAAGGGGCGCCCTATTAGGCGTCGCAGATAAGAGGGAATGGACTAAGATATTAACCACCCTCTACCAGTTGGACGGAGAAATAGCTCTGGTGACGTACCGACGCGTTGAGGAACTATTCCTAGCATGGGACAGTGCTTTCGCTGCTGTGCCCAACGCGCCTCCTATGGTCCACCCGTGCTCGGGGTGGGGACAGATGGACAGTGCGTCACCCAACTGCGACATAACCAGGAATCCATTCGAAAGATAAAGCCTCATCGGGGAAAGGTTTTCCTCAGCACCCTCGGGGAATAGAACTATTATTGTGGCATGTAACTAGACATAAAGCATGTGATATAGAGACAGTGTGTATGGCAAGTTACAACCAGTCAGGCATGGGCGGTGCATCCGGCCACGATTGAAAGAAACGTCGGAGTTCGTAGTACACTCGAAGAAGGTCGCGAATAAACTCTATGCTGCGCCCTGAGAAGGCCGAGGCTGGTGCGTCTGGAGTACTGCTGGTGGCGCCTGCGGACGGCCTCACAGAATCTGACGAAGGCTCAAAGGGAATCTCCGGGAGACGAATCTCCGCCACGAGTCGGCCCAGTAAGTCACCCACAGGGGCAGAACATGGAGTGGGAGCTGGACCTGGATCCGCCGTGGTGATCTGGGAAGCAGGAGTGGCGACAACCACATCCGCATCCGGATCCTGGACAGGTGGAGAACGTCCCGCCGGGGCCGAAGCCATAGAGGCCGCGGGATCGCTGGGGGAGGAAGCCGGACAACCGCCAGGACGAGCGGCCGAAGGAGGTGATGCGGGCGTGACTGGACGAGGTGAAAGCCTGAAGGCAGGGGAGAGTTGTCGACTGCCAAATGTCGACGGATGAGAGCTCCGACGGGGCCGCTTCCCTACAGGAGCTTCCGCACCCGACAGTGGATCAGGGGCCGAGATTGAACGCTTTGGACCCGCGCCTGCTGAGGGCAACGTTCCCAGCGATACGGGATCTGCTAGAAAGCGGTCCAGGTCAGCCGAGGGAGGCTGACGGTCATCCAGAAGCCAACCAAAAAGAGGAAAGTGTGCCAGATCGCCCTCAGAGTCGGACCCCACCTCCGGTGATCTCTCCGAGGAGATCAGTGCGGGAAGATCTTTGACGGGCCATTCTAAGGCATCAGGCTCTGGCCGGCCTCCCTATCTGGAGTCGGCTCCCTGGCACTAGGGGGAGCGGGATCGGGCTCTGGAGTGGCGGGAGGCCTGGAGGAAGGCGTACCTGGCTCAATTTGAAAGGCAGACGATGGAAGAAGCGGGTCGCCGGACGAAAAGGCTGAAGGGGACGCAGAGCAGAAACGAGGTTTTTCCGGAGCCTTCCCTGCGCGAAGGTAACGGTGAACCTTCCCCACCAGCCGATCAACAGTCTCTTTAATTGACTTTGCAGTATAGGTGAACTCTGGAGGGGTCATTGGTAAAGAGTACCCGCTCGGACCGGGAGCACATAGGTCCGGGCTGCGAGGTTCGAAGGCGAAAATCCGAGTGTCGCTCGACGGGCCAGCCACCGCCAAAGAAGCATCGGCAAGACGGAGATCACTCCCGGGCGCGGGCTGACGCCCTGCCTGCGTCGACGGAGAGCCACCCTCTTCATCGTGAGGGCTCGTGGGAACCGCGGGCACCTCCGGAGGGAGCGTGTGATCATCCTCCTGTACAGCGACGGACAACTCCCTCTTTGGAATTGCTTCCAGGTTGGTAGAAGTTGCTGCGGGAGACATGCAGGGCGGTGAAACCCCGCCAGCCACGTCATCGCTGGGGCTGCACCTGACGGATGCCTGTACGTTGTAGGGCATCAGCGGAGGCATTGTGACATCAGAACTCTGGAAGTAGGACAAGTGAATACTTTAATGCGTGGAAAATGACAGTGTAAAATGTTAAGAAAAAAATCTAAGGCAGGTAAAAGTCCTAAGGACAAGTTACCGAACACTAAGGTAACAACCACTGAAGTGCTTGAGAGTGAAGAAGTAGAAACTAAGACAGTAAAGACCAGAACACATCTGGAAGTTAAGAAACCGTCAGTGGTCGCTAAGGAGAAAGGAGTAGAAGTGGTGTTGGAGGAAGTAAGGATACATGCTACTTTGAAAACGTTGGATGTAATGAGACAACTGTTGGAGGATGACGAATTGCTGCGCTTCCATGTAATAGTTGCAATTAAGACAGGGGATGGAACACCATTCAGGATGACGGTGAAAGACCTACCTGGACCCCACCTGTGGGCAGAGTTTCCGCAGGAGGAACCCCTGGACTTATCGGTACGTAGACCGCCGAGCCAGGAAGCGCTCCACCGGATGACCGTTCAGGGGACGGCCGGTTAGCCGCGGGATCCGGTCCAGACTAGCCTGAAGGTTGGAACGAGGACCGAGGATGGCGGCCCGACTAGTAACTGAACGCGTCATGGTTGGGGAACCCTCCGAATCACGCACACGGAGAAAGTAACGGCGACCGGGCTGAAAGTCGCTCGCCTCTAAATAGAGAATCGCGCCGTTATCCAGCCGCACGGAGGTGTAGCGGCGACTCATCAGATCCTCCTCACCTGACATGTATGAAAAGTGAAGTCGTACGGAGATTAAAACGAACAGTAGTGACGATGGTAACTCCGAAAGAGGGGTGAGGGGTCGTGCGGAAGCCCCGAACAGCGGGCGGTAACGCAATGTATGCCGATACATTAAGTAGGGAACAATATGGTGTTGTATTAAAACCGGGCAGACTAATGTCTACCGCCGATGTAACACACATGTTGCAAGGATTCAAAGTAACTGTCCCAAGGGAAGAATCTCAAAGATACCGCTCCCTCAATACCACTCAGTGGTGTTGGATGACCGCGGATAACAGGGGGCGGACCATTGACAGGACTACCTGTAACCAGCTGACGCACACCGAAAGATGGTTAAACGCAACCGCAGAATCCCTAAGTGCAGCACACGTTAGGGAACTGGCAGAAGCACTAGCAGCACTGCCTCGAATCGATGATTCTGAATACATTGAACAATCCCCCAAAAATCGGTCAAAACGGGGTCTCCTAGACTTTGTAGGAAAGGCAAGCTACCATTTGTTTGGAACTGCCACGGCAGAGGATGTCGAGGCAAATAGGGCATTGATCGAGGTAATAGGCGACGAGTTGTGGGGAACAAATTCCGATTTAGAAACTATTGCAAAACAATCAAGAGAAACATTTTCGAACCTTCAGAAATTAGGTCTACGCGTGGATGCGTTCAATGAAGACTTCAAGGTAGCGACGAACAACCTCAGGGAAAGACTGAAGGTACATGCCGATCACTTGCGTGCTCTAACGCTGCAAGATATGTTTAATTCTATGATTTATGAGGACCGGTTAGGCATGGTGGTTTATTTAATGGATTTGATGAGACGCACGATTGGGAGCGCAATCTCTGCTGCAAGGGAAACTGTCTGAGGAACTGGTGCCACAATCGGCATTACGTCGGGCTATCGAATATGTGGACGACTATCTAAAGAGGGTGTATCCCCGCTTTAGGGTGGCGTTTAGTGAGCCATCATTCTATTATGACAATGCCAATCCATTGTTTGTGCGTAGTGGAAATAGGGGCGAAGTCACGCATATTCACGTATACATAAGGATCCCCCTGGTATCGGAAGAACATTTGTTCCGAATATATAAGGTTCAGACGTTCCCGGTGCCGGTAACCATACAGGGTACGCCAGATCGGGACGCCCTACAAATTGTGGGATTGCCCCCACAGGTTGCTGTGTCGCTGAGTGGTACGTATTACATCCCGATGCCGAGCTCGGACTTTGCTGGGTGTTACGGACGCACATTACTGCTGTGCAAGGACGTACCCTATATGAAGCGGAGCACAGAAAACACCTGCATAGCCGCTCTTCTAAGGAACGATCATGACATTGTCAAAGCAAAGTGTGAATTGGACTATCTATTGAATCCCGACTTTGGAGAGATGGCGATCTATTTGGACGACGGGCATATGCTGCTCGTAAGTGCGGAGACAGAGGGACAGCTAATCTGCAGCAACAAACCACCGATAACAAAGAAGATCGAACACTTTGCTAAACTGAGAATCGGGTGTGATTGTGCATTTCAGACGAAAGGGGCCTGGATCCCTTACAGTCTGCGCAATTGTGAACGACATGTGGGCGAGTATGCAGTGGAACACCCCGCCAGTGGATTACTGAAAGCCCGAATGAGGGTAGAGACCTGGACACTTAATGAAATTAGCAACGGAATCCTGGAGGCACCACTAACTTTAGCTGAAGACCCACTGCCGCAAGAACTTAGATCCCGATTGAAGAGACAGGCAGAAGGATATACGTATCGCATACCGATGACGGACTTACTTGGCCGTATAAGGGACAGGAAAGACAGAATAGCGGATCTGGGAAACAGGATCAACACCATGGGATGGTCAGCCTATACGGGATGGCCATCCTACGTAGCCCTGGTGATCGTAATTGTGGTAGTGCTGGTACTCATAGGAGTCGCTTGTAAGATGAAGAAACCTATAGTGGCCCTGTTCATGGCCGCTCGGGCACCAGCAGCTGCTAACGCGAGCCGCCTCAAGGCCTACTGTCCCTCAACGGCGGCCCCATGCCCGCTACCATCGAATGTGTCTAGCATGACGGGGGCGACGCTGGCAATTACGATCTTCTCACTGGCGCTCTTTATGTTGTTTATGTGGTGGCGTCAGAAAAAGGATAAGAATAAGGAGACACCTGACGAACTGTATATTGAGATAGCGGCCCCCACTCACCGTGAAATCGTATTTCTGGGAGAAATCATGATCCCAAATACGCACATCTTCACAGAGGGCAACGCCTTAGTAGACGACATTCTGGTTAATCAGTTATTCATGCAACACAAGGTGTGTGTCAAATGGGGACAGAAAGTAAAAGGAGCGGCAAGCCGTGTAGGGGAACATCCAGTAAACATACCACTACCAGATTCAATGGTGGTATCGCCCGAACTGGCTAACATGATGACAGGTCCGGCAAAACACGGTACGCATACACGGCTACTGCGAACAGTGTCGGGAATCACGTATCCTGTTCCGCGTAATGTGCCCTGTCTGCTGGACGGATCATGGACCCTGGTGGGAGGTCGTGGGAATCGACCAGCAGCGACCTTACTGGTCACCTGGAGCCAGTCTAACAAACGTGAATGAGAGCAGATTAGCCCACGAAGCAGCGGAGGTCAGCTGACAAAACAGCAGGAATTCGGAAATGACTTCACTAATGATGGACAGAACTGACCGAAGAGGCACAGGAGCCGTATACGAGCCACTCCGGCACGCGTCGCCAGATGCGATAATGGACTTGCCCTAGAAAAGAAAACGGAACACTCGCTGTACCAAACTGAGATTGGAACTGTGTCAAGTTGGCGTTGTGCCAAAGTATCGGGGTAGGCGGGCTCGAGTCATGCATGGGCGCATGATGAGAGCCTCACCGGGTATTAAAACCTTAACACTACGCAACGGTGCCCCAGGAAGCTTAGCGTAGACATTTTTTCTTATTGTTAAAGTGAACCAAAATTCCAAATAATACATGTCTAATATGCTTGTCTAGGATTGTTTAGACAGCAGTTCAGGTGCATGTTAATAACCCAAAACCAGGAATGTGTACACCGGGATGGTTCTGTGTAATCCCTGTCGACGGATTTTTGGGAGAATCGGGCCATCGCCGGATGGTATGCCTTGTGTCGGCGGTGCGTCATCTGGCAACAGCACGGCGTGCCGAGGGCACAACTATAGGCACCATGGATGGGCGTCCAACGACAGCCAATATCATCCATGGACTGTCCAGGCATCAGATAGACCGACAATTAGTAAGGCGAAAACTCGCAGGGACAGAGTACCAATAGAACAATACCCATTAGGCCTAATGAAACATATAAAGAACGGTCAACACACGTGTGGAACTGAGGGAACGAAAACGGACTTGTATATATAGCAACGCTTTGGACACTTTATGTGTTAATTGTATAAACCCTAGAATAAGAACTGTTACCACAAGGATATATTGATTTACTGGTGCTATAATGGTGCTATGAGACGAACCATCCGAATAAGTAACATATCGTCAAAAGCTACTACTGTGAAATATGAGGCAGATACAGCTTATGCATAATGGTGCCTTGTAAGATACTAGTATATATTAGCCATTTTAATGTTAAGAAATTCTAGAGCATACACCTGAAAGGGAGAGCTCAAAAGCAAGATCGGTACTACGAGGTGTATTTAGTATTGTTAGATATCGGGTAAGATGTTGACCAAGGGATTATGAAACCATTGATACAACCGAGGTATAAATCTAACTGCATTGCGAACGGCCGCAGGCATCTCTTACCCTATGCCTGTAACGCTGTGTCATATCATCATTAACATAGGCTCATCATTACATTGATGTTTTGGTTGATTCAGATAGGCGGTTTCGAACCGGGTAAAACTTACCAGAACTT
The DNA here is from genome assembly GCA_936440205.1 of Lepidonotus clava. NCBI lineage: Eukaryota > Metazoa > Annelida > Polychaeta > Phyllodocida > Polynoidae > Lepidonotus > Lepidonotus clava. Next base: position 49,137,736 of record OW387138.1, read on the forward strand.
ATGGTTCCATATCCTTGAACTCTTCCTCCTCGCTCATGTATGGGCAGGGATACAACACTCCTTAAACTCTTCCTCCGCGTCCATATGCTTGCATGGACGGAGACTCTTAAATTCGACACGGCGACATGACCTTTTGGGTTTCATGATATAGAATAGGGGGGTTCTAGTTGACATATATCTGGACCCTCCATCAAGAAGTCCACTTGTGGATTTAAGACATGAGTTAGCTAGTAGATTAATCACTTACCGTTTTCTAAAGCATAAAAACAAAATCTTTTCTTGTGTCAAGGAAATCTAAAGAAATTCCAATAAGGAATACGCATCGTTCATTCATCTCAAGGGTCATTTCATGACACATTAAGAAAACTTACCGTCATAGAGTATTGCATAGCACTATACATCGCTGTGAGTTAGTAATAACTTACCAAATATAGCCCGGATATTTGCCGAGCTATATATATAATGATGTTGCAACACATAATCTATGATGAACTTCCGCATAGCTCACACATATATCGTGGAGCTAGTAGTCCAACAGACGCAGCTTCGCACAAGAAAGTAGGAATGCCGACCCTCTGTGGAACTCGTCCTCCATTGGTCACATTTGCTGGACCGAATGGGTCTAGGATTTTTCCTTGGAATTGTGTCATATTGACTAAAATTCATAAAACATAGGATCTTTTGGGGTTTTACCCTGACAGTTAGTAACTGACGTGTATCAATGGTCGAAAACTACGCCATAAAAGTGCGTAAATCTCTTGGTCATTCTTGTAGCGGGAACGATAGGAAGCTTACAGGAAGGTAGAAATAAGATAAGTTAGCCATGTACCCTAAAAACACTGCTAGTTAAATGTTAAGTAGATAGAAACTCACAGAATAGGAATAACTCAGGGATGTATGGTTATGTGAAAGCTTTTATTTATTGGTCCTCTGTTTCTCTTTTCTTAAACGGAAGGACCACGCTTGAATTATCCCATTCTGGGAAACCTGCAGACTTTTTCTTTTCGGATGCCAGAACCGTCTCGGGGCATCTAGGAGTAGACCTCACTTGAGGAACACTCCATGGGTTTTGAGGGTGTGGGTCCATCCAAGATTATGGTCATGAATGGACGAACATACCTACAGCAAAACATTAGTTTGCGCTATTTTGATTGATTGTGTAATTGCAAAAAGGTAGTCCTTTACTAAGGACTGCCTGATTGGAAGTGATAATTAATTCTTTACGGAAATCGATTTCATCTACTATGAAACCGGTTTCCTATTTTAAGTGCCGTCAACTGCACAAAGGTAGACTTTGTGCATGCCTACTGAATTAGTGTAAGAGCCACCAGATGAATATACGTGATGGGAATTCTTCCAAATTACTTAGTTTATGAAAATATATAGTAATGGCCAGTGCCGCTGGTAAGTGCTGATATACCCGACGACAATGATCATCGGGACACACTTCCCTGCAAGCGCTGAGGCCCTGGGAAAAATCGATATCAGACTGCTTTATAAACGAGAGTGTAGGAGAATCAAGAGAGAGAGAACAGTAGCACTTGGATCATACGGATTGGGAGATTCGAAAGGGGTTTTAGATAGCCATACAATCGCAGGGACATCTGGTGACTTATACAACGTCGTTACGAGACGGCTGGAGGCGAGAACAAGCGGACTCTACGGAGGAAGCTTACTTCCCCTCAAACTGAACTGTAATACCTTGGATTCATTGCCTTCACGAGCAGCTGTACGCATCACTATAACCACCAATAAACTTACCGCACTGCCAAACGTTGTTCATGTTATGGATTGAGCGCCCATATCGTGGACTCGCTCACCACTCGACTAGCCCTCCCATTAGAGACAATATCAACCGTAATAATAATATTGGACAATGCACGGAAATGATAATCAACCTATATCGAAACAATAGCGTTCAGTAATAACTTATAGTATTACTTCAACTGTCAAAAATATTAAAAACGTGAATTCCAAGATTATTATAGGGATACATAAGCTCAGACTTCCCATTGAGTGTCACATATCACGAGGTGTAAGTCATAATTAGATTAACTGAAATGAAAGGATTATGACACTCAACTGTATTCATAATGAGATGTTTAAGTCATGGTAACAATGTGGTTACATGACTCCCTACCTCTATGATGGCATACAAAATATTACTGTTAGTTGGAAAGATCTATAATTAGCAATACTCAAATACCACTAGGTTCTTTTTTTGATTTTCTATGTTATCTATATATTATTGTTATGATATAAGCATACAATTTTGTGAGCAAGCAAGAAAGTTGTATATTTTCTTAATTCTCTTCTATTTAGAATTTTATTACTTACATAATTTCTTATCATTATGCTATACTACATGTCAATTCCACATGTTTCTTTCTGATGATTATATATGACCTGTTATGGCCAATTTAGTTGAATGTTGCACACAAGTGACAAGTGTGGGAAGTTTATTTCTAAGATGGCAGACAACACGAGAGAAAAGATCACAAAAACAAAAATCTTTGCCAATGGCAGGGGCCATTGTAACCAAGGTAATGTGGGATGTTATCAAATTAGTTTTGAAATATATTTGTAATCTTCTTGTTGAGTATGTTAAGAAGACTGTAATTCTAATATCAGAGAGTCTTAAATCTTTCATAAAGATAGAGAAAATAGTATCAGAAGGTCAGTGTTGGAAAACTTTTCTCTCTTTTTTTAAATTCTTTATTTAAGTGGCTAACCTCGGCCTTGACCAGTTTTCTTGTTAGTCCACTTTCAATTCAGCGTTCAAACATTTACAAAGCAATTTGTAGATAGTAATGAAACATGGCATATTGAGTAAATCATGGTCAAATCATAAATAAACATATTTGGACAATGGTTTTTCCCAATTTTTCGTACATAATTACAGATATTCACGGACCTTTACCTAATATAAAGAAATATACCATTACAGTTTATAATATCACAGCCTTTGTATTGTTACACAAACAGTTGTAAAAGCTGGTTAGTTGTCAGTCAAATGAGGTTTAGAGCTCATTGTTTTTGCTCTTTCTTAAACTTTTCATAGTTATCGATTTTTCGTGAGGGGACATTCAATCTGTTCCATTTGATTGAGCCATAGTAGAATATATTCTTTTTAACTAGTTCACATTTTGCTTTTAATGTTTAAATAAGATTGCATCATGAGCCCTGGTACAGATTTCTCTGTTGTCTGTTCGAGAAGTATTAGATTTTTGTTTAAACATAAAAGTCAGAACATGAATATTTCTTCTGTCAGTTAAATAGGGTACATTTGCAAAAATATACAGTTCATGTACATTCAAAAGAACATGATTTACATTTATACAAATTCTCAGCCTTCTATTTTGGAGTCTTTGTAGTTTATCCAGGAGATTTATGTTGGCATTATGGTAAAAAACGTCTCCATAATCCAAGTAGGGTAGTATCATGGTTTTATAAATGGTTAAGGCAGCATGTGTATTAATAAATTTGCGTATTTTGCACAAACGATTAATTTTGTAAGCCACTGCTTTAATAGTGTACCTTATATATATATATTTTTTTTTTGGAAACAATTTGTTTATTCTGGATGATTTCAGATTTAACATCTGTTCTTCCGCTCCACCCAGACCTGGTGATACATTGATTGTTGGTCTGAGCAGCGGATTTGGGTTTGTCGATACATTGGTGGATTTTATAGTCCGTACATCATTGGGTATGTGTTTGATTGATATTTGTGCAGGTATGAGATGGGATGGATGTGCAACAGTTTAAGTCTTGATGCTTATATAGTCTCCTAAAATCGGGATTTTAATATCACGTTGATTTACAGACAGGTAAAATCATCTCGAAGGGAAGGATATAGGTATTCACATGCTGAGGGCCAGCTCGTCTTAAGGAAAAGATATATTGACCATATTATCCACAAACATTTGTTTCAACTTGGATTTAAACAGCGATTTGGTCGGTAGTGAACGGGTTTAAAGGTTTAAAGGACAATGAATTATCTATGATAACTCCTAGATATTTATATTGATGCATAAAATCAAGAACTTAAGTTCCAATATGGATAGGGTTGGGATTACAGTTTTTAACTTTGTGTTTACAACCCATGACCATCACCTCAGTCTTTTTAATAGTAATTGATAGTCTATTACTAGCACACCAGTCAACCAGGTTCGTTAGGTTATATTGAGTGTTTCACTGGGCCAGTAAGACAGTTTCACCTGAGGAAAGTAGGACAGTGTCATCAGCATACATATACGTTTCGCAGATATTAATAATACTGTACAGATCATTTATATAAAGTAAAGATAACTGCGGTCATAAGACTGAACCTTGGGGAACGCCACACTTAACAGTTTCATACCTTGAAAATGTGTTATTAAGAATAATTCTTTGTTGTTGTTGCCTTAGATAATTTTCTAACCAGCTGGCTGGTTTGGACTGGATTCCTTAATAGTTTAGTTTCTTAATGAGTATTTGATGTGAAACAGTGTCGAATGCCTTTGAAAAGTCTATGAAGGTTGCACATGTTATCTTAGAAGAGTTTATTGTTTCATAGGTTTTATCTAAAAACATGGCTATAGAATTTGTAGTTGAATGGTTTTTCCGAAAGCCCCCCTGGTATTTTGTCAAGATATCATGTTGTTCAATGAAAGAATACCGATTGTTGTGTACAATCTTTTCAATTAATTTACCAGGTAGGGGTAGAAGTGAAATAGGTCTATAGTTATCACAATTATTGTTGTCACCATCCATGGGAATAAGTGAGCCTTGTGTCTTTTTCGAGATTTGCTGCGCAACAGCACATTATGTAAGTCGGGCACAGTCGGTGCCAGTCTTCCTGCGCCAAAATGATTAAATAGTCATGGTATGACTAACGCACCGTTTGGTAATAACCCTACTTTGTACCCCTGTCCCGTATTGCATAAACCTAATTCACGCCCCAAATGCAGAGTCCCATTAATGCCAATAAAGCACAGTGCTCCCTTCCCTCAACACGTGCAAAGTTGAAGCACAGCTCAGCTATGTTTTATGGGCATTATGTAACTTTCCCTACTGTGCGCAGTGGGTGCAAAGTTTTTGCATAGGAGCACTGTGCCTCTTATATGACTTTAAATGATAAGCAGTCTATACCTCCTGCCCTCTGATCATGGACCAGTGCCTCTTATGCTCATAGGTAGTCGCTCACAAAAAGCTCACAATTGGTTGACGAAAACGTCCTGATAAATATACAGGTAATTACCTCTTCCCTGCAAGACTTACATAGTCTACTCACCATGATATTATGGGAGAGAGAACCCATTTTCATTGGGGGCCTAGTATTGGTAATGACTGGAGATTTTAAATATTTTAAACAGCATGTGTTAGGATAAGACCTGATCTTTTACATGGTTTTGCTCACCAAAGCAAAATCTGATGTTATGCAGGATCAAATTACCTTTGTATTCTGCTAAATCCCAAGATTGCCCCAAGTCAACCCTACCCATGTCTTGAGTCAAGTTCAGTTTTTTTGTTTTTTTTTTTAAACGCTTTATTTTTCAACTGGTTACATATTCTCAGACTAGTAGTCTCTTCTCCCTCGTGTACCAGCAATAGGGTTGGTTCAATGGTCGCAGTATCAGGGATTAAGCGGGATAATAATACAATGCACGTTTATCAAATTAGACTTTGGTATGTTGAGAACATCACAATCTTATTCACAGATCACAATCAAAAGAGCGAAAAACTCGTGTGCGGTTAGAAGCTAATTAAAAATGGATTTAGATGAAATGAAATGAAATTAGATGAGGTAGGGGTGAGACAAAAGTATCAGCACAAAACATTTATAGGTACAAAATTTTGGTAGTGTGCATACATGACCTTAACAACCATCCCGTATTAATTGACTGTTGTCGGGAGACGTAGCCGTAACACAATCAATTGTCACATAGTAATTCTAAACTCTTTGTAGATTAGAGATATAAAAGTTAAAGTTTACAGGCTCGGATAATTCACATAAACTAAGCGTCATTTTCCAGTTCCCCACGCTTGTAACCTGCAAAATTCTGCAAAGGTTTAACCTGGGGAAAACACAATTCACTAGCTACGGAGCACACACTAGCACAATTTGAAAACAATCACAGTGTCTGGTATGTAGAATATCACATACAGTTAAGTGCTAAACAATTTATATGGGAAAGACAGTTTGTAATGTTTGATTATTAATCATTGATATACCTTCCTTTTTAAAAAGTCTCTTGTCCTCAGTTTGTCTCAGGTAGAGTGGTAGAGTGTTCCAGATTTGAGACCCAAGATAAAATGGGGTCTTTTTAATAAAAGTGATTTTTGGTTTTGGTAGCTTAACACTCAAGCCATCATGTTGTCGGGTTCTACCATCATTTGGATAAAGTGAGAATCTTTCACTTTCCACTCTATTCTTGATGCAAGTTAACAATTGGATTATACGTCGATTATCAACAAGTTTAATATTTGCTAGTGCGTGTAGGTCATTAGCATGAACATCCGTGGGGTTTACAACCTTGTAAGTAGTGCGTAGAACATGATTGGCTGGTTTAATGACAGTCTGTCTTGTCTAAAAAGTTTATAACCATCTATATGGAGCAGCACATCATCGAGACTAGGTTTCAGCCATATGCATGTCTCAGAGACTCCCAAAAAATCAAGGTTGCTGGCTTCTAGATTATTTTTGAAAACTTCCCATTGACTCCAAATACTTCGAACGTTCCAGAAGCCTAGCTTAATAGCTTTAGCATTAAGATGATTGATCATTTATGAGTGAAGTCATGGTGATTTGACGGTATCAACATGTGCATAGTACTACAATATACATGCAAGGAATATGAACATGGGGTGAATAATGATGTAGACAAGGATGAATAATATAGACCTATCCTGCATTTGAATGCTGGGGTCAAACACAATAACGGAATAGTCATCTTGGAAATTCAGATTCAGTCTACTGAGGTTCACAGTGAGAGACTAAAACATGAATGATGTTTCATTTGCTTAAAATTTAAAATTTAAGATGTTGTACTTATGGATAATAAACAATCTAAGACTCCTGGCTAGCTAGCCAAATAGCGTTGCTGGTAGTTCTATCTGCATGATAGAAGGACAGGGTACATACTGTACTCTTGGATATAAGTATTGAAGACAATCTAGCTTCCTTGAGTAGTTTACAGCATCAGTAATTAATTTACACGAGATCAATCAATATTTTGAACCACAGGAATAGGCAGTCAATACTGTTATTAGTTACTAGGGAACGATCCAGTTCTCTTGAATATAAATAAATAATAGAAAATGCTCAAGTTTACTGTGATAGTTTGCAGCACCAGTAGATAGTAATCAGTGCGAGATCAGTCATTATAATCACATGATGTATGGTCGCTATTTCTGTTAACGTTTCACCTGAGTTTTGGTTGTTTGAAGACTTGAGTAGGTTTATATTTTCCTGAGGTTAAGCACCGCGGACCAGTGAGAAAAAACTAATATTGTTGAGGAAAGTTAGTATAGGCTTAAAAAGTGTGTTCTTAGGTGGGAGCAGGTTCTGCAAAAGCTGCAAAGGAATTCTGTCCAGTACTTATATCAAATAGAGAAAAGGTTAGTTTTTCTCACTGGATTTACATAAAGAGAAACTGTCAGAACAAGGGTACGATACTAGTTAGCTGCTCATGATTTAAGTGCACTTCCAAGCGGCAGTGACGATGGCGGTTGCCCAGCCTTTGAGTAGGTTTGACGTCGGATGAAATCCATCTGTTAGTAGACCGTAGTAGTGTACGTGATGGTTTGGCCCGAGGGTCTGGTGGACTTGGCGGCCTGTCCAGATGGTGGGTACACTGTTTTTCTGATTTATAGTGGAAATAAAGCCGTTAATTAAAGGTATTGTGGTATTCAGGATGTCCTAGTGAGTCGGCACACCACGGGTAATGATGTAACTCCATACCCGTGAGGTGGCCGAAGGCGATGCAGGTCACGGGAAATTTTTGAACTCATACACTAAGTAGACTTGGCCCTGTTTGAATCAATTTGCTGTAAACCGTGTCAAAAAGTGTATGTCTTACTCCACCATTAACCCTGAAACAGCAAGGTATCATTATACCACTCATAGTAGTGGGCGTGTTAGGTAATATTTTCACGCCTACCCCTTCTGGCGTGTATATAAGTGTAAGTCAGGGCGTGTTAACTATATTGTGTCACAAGAGTCCCGTTAGCTCATAGTTCTGTTTACACACCCAACTTTGTCGGCGTGTTAATGTACCTACCCTCCATTCAGGCACCAATTTAATGGCCACAGTGGCGTACCCAGGGGTGGGGGGGGGCTGGTTCCCATGGTGTCTGGAACCCCCTCAGATTTCTCAAAGTTTAGACAATTAAACTGCCAATATAGGGAATTATCGAATAAAGGGGTCTCTGGAACCCCCTCAGATTTATCAAAGTTTGTATAATTGAACTACAAATAGGCTATAAGGGATTATGAAAAATAACTTTACAGAACCATCTCAGTTTTACATTGAACGTCCTAAATTTCCCTGGAACCCCCACAGATTTCCGGGCTAGGTATGCCCCTGTAAATTATTTTAGTAAAATTTATTGCATTGCATTGCAGTAGGTGCTGCTTTAACAAATTTGTTAACGCCGCACTTACAACTCCAGGGTTTCAAATATGCTATAGATGCAGGCGTAACCCCCCCTTTATAACATATAAAAAAGGAATGAAAAAGGTGTGCGAGTGTAACGGTGACACTGGGGGATATAGGACGTGTGCTAGGCCAGCCTAGCTGAATTTAGCGGGATTCGAACAAGCTAGTTGCTCCGATTAGTACAGACTGTCTGCGCAGCCCAGTGTCGCGGCTGCCGATAAGGAACTCCGGAGGGGGCCTTTTAAACAACAAGTAGCCTACAAGGGCTGATGCAATGTCACGGCATACTACTGAGTTTGCTGACCTAATAAGAATAGACGAGGCTGAAGCGCAGAAGGAGTATAGTGTACATGCAACTAGGGTAAAACAGGGTTGTATCGCACACATTGGTATATCATTAGCGCACTTTGTTTTAATAGCCCTTACATATAGAAAAAAATATTAAAAAATCACAAATAATTGATAATAATTAATGAAATGCGTCAAAACAGCTAGTCTAAAGCTTGATTTAACTTTATAACCTCTATGATTACTTAATAATGAAACAATTTTTTTTCCTATTATGCTGGGTGCGCCATACAACCCTGTTTTAGGAATTATCATGAAATGAAAGTAATATTTTGGAGAAATCGTATGACATATCATATCAATAATGGTTTTCCATCCCATCAAACAAAGCGCACATGGTCATCAATGAAAATGATAATATTCAATAACCTTGACTCCACATAAAACTATTATTTTTTGAGATTTTAATTTTTTACCCTTATTTAACTCTCGACATAAGACATGATAAATGCGCGATATTAGCCTGATGGGCCTTGTCCCCCTCCCCCCTCCCCTGTTAAATCATGTTTAAAAAGGGGCCCCCTCCCCCGTAGATTGATGTTTTTGCCCCCCCCCCCCCTCTACAAATTTCTGGGTCTGCCCCTGCATCCCCCCGGACCGGCCCGTGGGCCATCCGGTCATTTTAACACCTTTATTACAAATAAAACTTCCGAAAAAATGGAAAATTTGTAGTGATAGGTAATCGAGTGCATCAAGTTCGATTAGCTCCTACCACCCAGGTCTGGCGAACTCATCTGTGCCACACAGTTCATTGCATTTCATCATAGGTTGCACAACCAGACCCAATCACCTATAGAGTTTGCGCCATATATATACCGTGGGTGTAATTGAGGCAACGAGAAAGGTGTTTATACCAAAAAGAGACACTTTGTAGTTTCGGTCGTTGTGTTTTAGTGGGTTTTCCGAATTGGAAAACAAGCAATACAACAAGTAATTAAAGGACGGCAAGAACTGCAGCTTTACTATAGACCAGTACTAGTATAGGAAACCTCATAAACATGTTTCAGTCAACTGATTCCTTGAGCAGGGCTCACGCTGCCCAGTCGCCAAGTCACCAATGGCGCTATATAGCCTCATTTGGCTACAAAAATCATGATTTCTCTGGCGACAGGAGAAGCTCAGTAATTTATTCTAGGAAATTTATTAATGACATCAAAATTGACTGAGTATTGCTTGCCGTTAAGTACATGTCATTATCTTGTTTTTAGTTGTGCCTCAGAAATTCTAGGCCAGTATGGTACATGACATAATGTAATAGTGTAGCTTTCATTTGGCTCCTGGTATTAGAATTTGGCGGCAATAAACAGGTTCTGGCGATTTTTTTGGGCTACAAAAATCAAATACCCAGCATGAGCCCTGCTTGAGAGTAAATACCGTTCTGTTCACATTGTTATTACATTGTTACTACCTCATGTAAATGTAATCTCATGTAGAATCATCTTGTGCCTGACTAGAGTTGACTTATGTTTAGTTAAACATAAATATTGTGAATACTACTGAACATCGGTGTAGAACACTGGGTATAGTGGCTAACAAATGCAATTTTTTAGTTTCCTTGGCTTCTTGCAATGCCCTAACCATCCTGCTATATGGAAGCCCTAACCTGTTTGTTAGTTTGTCTAAGAAGTACCTGTTATATTTCCTTGAGATAAATATTGATTAGTTCATATTATATGACTACCTTAGATAACTCAAATAACTGTAACTGATGTATAATCAGCTAGTGTCTCATACTATGTTGTTACTTGGCAGATTTGTTCAGGCTTTGTAAGCCCAAAGTTTAGTCTCATACCAACCTAACCTATTATATCCCAGAACGATCTCACTACTATATACAGAAAACTTGGATTTGTTACATTATCCTGTAAGTGTCCATCCGTACGTCTTGTCTCTTTTTAAGTATTCTTGAATTGTGCGAAGGGTAATTCATCAATCTAGATCATGTTCAAATGTTTAACTATAATTAAAACTAACTTTTTTTACCCGCACCCTATGAAGAAGCGTCCGTTGTATGTAACAGTATTCCCTCAAATTAATGATAAGGATAGGACTACTCTGAACCCTAATGGTCATGTCAAGAGAGGTGGTTGATTGTTAACTTATTTTAAACAGGATCGGGACGTTACGCTTTTTACAGGAGAACTCTACAATATTTGTAATCAAGAAATTGATGAATCAAAAAGACCCTAAAAAAATTGGGAAAATTATAAAAAACCTGGTCGAACCCGCCCCCTCCTCAGCTACTACTTTTAAAGATGATAATGGTAATGAGATTGATCCGGCTGACAATCCTAATATTATAAATTTATTATATATACTTCTTGCAAACATTGGAAATAACCTTGTTTCCCGATCTTAGCATCTGAATAAACAGGAGACACTGGGCATCACACTTCATTTGAATAATGGTCTCAGTTAAATATGACAATTAGTTAAGAAGTTCAATGTACTTTTAAAGTAACATGACAACAAGCATTTTGGCTATTCTGCAGGAATCCCTGGCTACCCTGTTCCCTTGGTTAACACATTGTGGATAACATTTCATAATAAATCAGGTCCATTCCTAACAGCGACAAAGTTTCAAAGCGTCCATCATGGGCCCCCTCTGGCATTTCAGTGCAGCACTAGTGTGTCTTTATGTAATTGTGGTATGAAGGGTCATGGTTCTCTCCCAGCAAACTCGTAATATTAAAAACCACCTCAAAATTCCAAGTGCCATCCCCGCTAATTCGTTTTTCACTTGTCTGCGTCCAAAACTTTCGAGACGGGCACAATTATATTTAACTGTAGGGGCCTCTCGGGGCCAACTGGGTGAGTTCGATTCACCGGTCCGTGGCCGTCTCTCAACAGGAAATGTCATACTAATCATTGGGCTGAAATTTTGCATATCGGCTTCCTGCGAGCCAGTCTAACTCAGAATACAAGATGGAGGCCAATAAGCAAAGAAATGTATTATCACCAAAGTTGGTTTTCGTTATTATCAGCTGTACACGGTATGTCACCAATATTTCTCTTGACTTTTCGGAAGTACTTGTATTTTGTTCCTTCCCAATAGGCCCAAAATAATTGTTTACTTAAAATGAACTTCTTATCAAGACATAATGGTCTCATTTTTGTGGGCGGTCAAGTGTTGTGTTAGGCTTTGCATACACTGATACAGGATTCGTATGTGTGTCCAAAAGCAATCCACACAACGTGACACAGTCCCTTTAGAAATAAGTTAACTGGCCGGCCTTAATCCATTAACACCCAAAATAACCCGGAAGCACCCGATCTAATCTGTACCCCCTGTGACATCTGACAAGGGCAGGGGTTTGTCTTGGTAATCACATAAGTCACACCAAACCGACTGAAGAGTGACACAGCTCTCACGCTGGGTGTCATCTGAAGGACTCCCGGCCATTATCAGGGGTTAGTCATTGAGTTAACACCCTGCCCACGGAGTTGCCCCAGAGAACCTGCTGGGTCGGGCACTTTCATACCCAACCTACGTTTGCCTGCAAAGCACATGTAGCTAAATCTTTGACAGGCCTATTTCACCCTACCATCCCTCGGCCCTCCCACCCGGAAAACCATTTACCCTCACCATCCTTATAGTAATAAAAGTGTTTGAAATTAACTTCTTTTGAAGTCAGGCATCAGGTATGTTGTTTGGATCGTATTAAGAAATTGCAACCGTTACAACATAGAGCAATTAGGATTATATCTAAGTGCTGGAACTATATAAGCAGTGATAAATTTGTAAAATTGCAGCTTAGATACGGTCTTGAAAACCTTATTGTTAGGCTAAAACGACAATTATTGAACCTTGCCTATAAATATAGTAGAGATCCAGACTTTGTGGAACCTAAAAGAGGGGATAGACTCTTGAGGACCAGTAACAAGATAGAGTTAAAGAGACCTTTCAGTATAAAACATTATGTATTAAACAGTCCATATTACAGGATGTGTATCTTGTGGGGTAAAATCCCTGGGACAATGCATCAAATGGATAGTCTGACTCATTTTAAATGTCAAATAAAGAAACTGGATGTGCATAAATTTGATTGGAAGACATGAATTTAGCCATTGAAGAATCCTTTCTTCTTTGGTAAGTTTATGAATGGGAACTGCTTATCAAATGCACTACAATCATCTACTCATCATATTATCATCAAACTGTATACTAACCATTAATTGTGACTAACCATTCTACTGTCTGAAAAGCGTTGTAACGACGAGATAGTTTTGCTCAATAAAAAAAAAAAAAAAAAAAGTGAGAGTCATGAAAAATTCCTTAAACATGTTCTGTATGGATAAAAGGTACCTCCCGGCCTATATAGCTACCTTAAATAATTCACCTTAAACTGGGTCTAAGCTGGTTCGATATATAGCCGACCTTAAGGTTTGAGACTAATTTCAGCCAATGCATGTCTTAAATTGGCCTGAACTCCATATAAACCACCTTCAAATAAAACCTCTAAATATCGGGCAGTAATGGCATTTTCAGGCTTTCTCACTTCTCATCCACAAGTTAAGGAACGCCATGCCAACAATTGATTTTGAAGTCTGCCATCTAATTCAATTAGAACAAGCCGACACCCTAACCAACGAAAGCCTACTAACACGCGTACGCCTAAGCTTATACTTTTTGCACGGCTTTTCTGTTGGCATTAACACAACGTTTATGCACCGAGGTCTAAACCTTTAAATCCCAGGTGCACGTGGCCACTGTCTGTCAACTCCTTCCCATGACTGGAATAAAGTAATAATAGACTAGAGCGGTCTCTAGCCTGCATCAGACATGGCTCCAACCGCATCCATACTCCTCCTTCGTGGACTCTTTATCCTGGGCACTGTCTCAGCTAAGCCATGCCTATGCACCAGTACGGTACACAGTTTTCGTACCAACTATGGTGTAGTATTCGAGAGTAAACCGTCCATCCACATAGGTAATCAGTACTTCACTACCGAAGTCGATATCATTTTACCACTTCCTCCTTCTCCACAACAGGCACCCGCACTAAATTGTAAACACGGCGCTACCCTGGCAGCCGGTTCAATGGAACAGTGTTGAAAAATCCAACTTATGTTGAATAACATAACATCTATTGGGAAGACTATAGCAGCGAAGGTCAGCAACGGACTCCGGCAAGTGCAATCAATTTTGGAATCGACGGCCCAGCCAACACCTCCATCAGCCAAATCCAGGAAGCAGCGGGCTCTTATTCCAGAAATCGGCAAGTTCTCCGAGACGTTATTTGGAACGGCCACACTCGATAACTTGAAGCAACAGACTCGTGCTGACCAGGTAAATGCTGATGAAATCGGCTTCCTAGATGGCAAAATAAATGCAGTCCTAAAGTTAGTTGACTCCACTTTGTAAATCCAACTCCAGGCCATCATCGAGAACACTCATTCCATATACAATTTGTCCCGAGGACTCCAGGCTTACATTAGTAACCCGGAATTGATGGTCAGGTTGATGCAAGATTTGCAAGAATTGCGTCTACTGGATTTTCAACTGGACTACTCCCTTGATGTCTTGCTACAGGCTATTCGCGACCTAACGGAAAACAGGCTGAGTACCTCTTTGATATCGGAGACTGATATGAGGAAGATTCGGTACCTTTTCATTTCCAAGTCCAATCTTTCAAATATTTATATTCCAAACACTCGCGACATGTATAGAAGTGTAACTGTTTTAGTCCCGCCGGTTTTACAGCAAAATGTTCTGAAAACTATTTTGAAGATTCCTGTTATTTCCTTAGACAAAATATTTACGGTTCTAAAGGTGAACACCTTCCCTCTAGCCTTCCATGGGCATTATACTCGCCTCACGAACACACCAGCTTATTTATTGGTGTCCGCAACACAATACACGGTATCCTCCAACCCAGATCTGGATAATTGCCATTCTCTGTTTTGTCATTATGACCTACCACTTCGCAGGCTTTCTCCCTCGTCGTGCCTCATTTCTATCTATCTACGTGATCATGAGACTGTCAAATGTTATTGTGATTTCAAAATACTCATTCAGTCTAATTTCAGAAGGTCGAACATCCAAGTCATTGCAACAGGGACCTATTTGTTCTCTCACATAGACGAGGTTGATGTGCGCTGCCCCAACCGAACAACAACCCATCTTGGATGTGAATCATGCGTTCGTGCCTTTGAATGTGGTTGTTCTGTGTCCGCCAAAGAATGGGAAATTCCCGTCTCAAGTGTTAACTGTTTGCCTTCTACAGCAGGCCCCTTAAGAACAGTTTTCCCCGTCAACCTTGCTAGTCTTCAACACCTCAACCTGTCACTTAGCCGACTTGTGAACCCGGATTTTTCGTATGATAAACCATTCCCAATTTTACCTCTTAGCCCACAAATGCGACGTCGCCAAGAGGACATTTTTAAGCAAGCTAAAGACAATTTTGTTTCCCTCCGTACATACATGAAAGAGATCCGACTGAATAAGGACGAATACAAGAAACTTCATGGTGACTTGCATCTTCCCCACGTACCATTCCTCCCCCCCCCAGTGTGCACGGTACTGTTTACCTGTTTAACATTGGACTTACTTTTATAATGGTACCAGCACTTTTTGTTTTCATCTCAATTCTGTATTTGAGACAACGTAGGATTCAAAGCGCATGCAGACGCTTGACTTTGAATTGAGTTGGTTATATACATTAGCTATTAACTCTTCCTTTACACTGCAATTCAAAAGTTATCAGTTCTCATTAATGTTAGATTTTTGTTGTTTAAAATACTCGCCCTCATCATTTGGTCACACAGCAGCAATTGATTTCCCATTATCAAAATTCTTTAAGCACCAGTTCCGAATTCATTGTCGCCCTCATGAATTCACATTTAGTCACAGACACATAAGACTACACGCGTTCATAATATCAAAATGTTTTATTGTTATACATGCTGAACAGGTTTTAGGATGTCCACATGTGAACATTTCGCAAATTTTCACATAATTGTATTTACTCAACATACACTAATGTATATATGTAACTCGAAAGCTTCGTGAACATTTCACAATTAACATTTTCCCATATATACTTCAAACATATCGTACACTTATATATAACTGTTCATCACACCCAAGAGTCTACAACAGGCATGCAGCCCAGTTTATCGGCTGGGAGTAGTTCTTGGACCATGTGGTTCCTGTTGTTTATCAGGCAAACGCTCGCTTTACAAAGTCTGTGCCTGAAAAATTTGTTCAGGCGCACGCGCTCCGTACGAGGAATCTTGCGGGAGTTCAAACATCAAGGGTTCGTCACTGCCATTCAGATGGACCGTGAGTGGGCCTGACCAGGCAACGGTCAGGGCCTTGGACAGGAAGCTCGGTCTTTGGATGATCATTCGTGGGCAGGCAGCACTTCCTACGGCTTCCATTTCGGCGGGAATGGGACCCAGTGGAAATAGGAGAGTTTCCCATCGGCAGTAGATCCTCAGACAGCACTGCACTGTAGCCCTCCGACGTTGACCCTGTGCCAACAAGCGACAGCCTGCTGCCAATTTTGAGCAGATACCAATACATTTCCACCCCAGGTATATCACTAACAACAGAAGCAGCCACTGATGGTCGGATTGGTCCGCGGGTGGGAGGTGACTAGGTCTCACCACTGGCGGTCCCTCCCGAACAGAACACAGACGCAGACTTGCGTTTAACAGTCGCTCGATGTCCATGGCCATCATCTGGCTGTTCTGAACCAGTGTCTAGTAGAGGCACATACTTATACCCCCCCCCTATGACCTCACAACCCCCCAGGTACTGTAAGGGCTTCGTCTAGTCTTTAGCGAAAAGTTATCCCTACAACTTAAACGCTACGTAAGGTATAACTAAAAAGACTTCTTCTAGTCGGGGTCTTCACAGGTTCTTACACTGGGTAGCGCGTAGCATGGCTAATAGGCCGCTATTTTCTTCAGAGAGACGATTGACAGGGGGTTCATCTGAAATGACTTCTGTCACGTTTGACACGGGGACACGCGTCTATGATGACCGCGTCCAGCTGTTGGCCATCTGAGGCGGCGAATGTCAACTAGCTTCTGTGTCAGGTCCCTCACATGAGTACCGCGGCACGGGGCACGCAGGGTAGTCTTAACACTTCTTGACACGTAACAGGCCTCAAAAGGGGTGGCGGTGATGGTGTCGCTGATACCCCATGTACACCCCGTCACGTCTAGCACGTAACTTATGGTAAAAGTCTCTGTCACCCCGTGTACACGCCGTCACGTCTACTACGTAACTTATGGTAAAAGTCTTGCCTCATCGATAAAAGATCACTTTCGCCAGATCATGTGTCCACAGGGGGACCAGCCGGGAATGTATAAATACGGCGTGGCATATGGCTATAGATTGCTTGAAAACTTGCTGCCACCATGAACGCTTTGAGCTAGACTGGTTGTTATTTGTCTTCGTTTATTTCTAGGGGAGTATCATTATTAAAGTTCGTATTTGTTAATATCCTATATCGTTCCTTTGTTCATTATTCTACTGTGTGATGTTTCATCGCTTAACGATCGTGTTTCATTTATTCGAAGATGTTAATAAAGTGTGTTATATTAAGATAAAGGGGAGTTCATAGTGATTAATTGTCGATGTAGCTAGCTTTGTCCAGATAGATGTTATCCTGGACCATAGTTCAGTTCTTAGTGGTAGAGATTCTAAGTAAAGGGGCTCAGACCTATACAAAGAACACGCGCTTGGCAAGAGGTAAGTTTATTATATCCATGACAATATTCCGAAGGTACAAATATACAGTTCTCCATCCATACAGTTCATTCCTTTCATTTCACAATTCTAACACATCAGTAGTGATCCAACCAGGTATAGCTATGGTTAAGCTTCCCCTTTCACAAAGGTATATACGCTCCAACACTGTTGAGAGAGTCACCTCTCGTCTACCGGTAACAGAGACCATTGGTAGGATCTCCGTCACATCCAGTACGTAGTCCGTAAGGCTAAGCCCAAGCTGTCCCAATCCTTACTATCACCTAATCGTTGTGGTTACTACCATCTTAACACTACCTGTGTGATCCGTATGTCAGACTATTGCTCCCATGTGTTCTGATCGAATCTTGGTCTGCTCATCTGTCTCAAGTCTCATACCGCTTATATAGCGACAGCCAAAAGGCTTGTCGCTATTCCCGTTTACACTAATACTTAACGACGTCTTATTTCTTATTTATCTTTCATACTTCCCATTCTTATCTATATAAACTAGCTCTACTTCTAACTATTATACAAACTAATGTTGACTAACATTAATACTGCTATCCTCAGTATCTTTTAGCCAGATGTTTCGGTTCATAACGTACTCTTACAGGTTTCCTTCGTCATTTGTCGTACCTGTGCATACCTGCAGGACGTGAGCCAGCCCCACTGCAGTCCCTACGCCTGGGGACTTTGCCACTCTCCATATACTCTAACTAAGCCACTAAACGATGGCGCCGCCTGGCGCAGAGCACACGTATCAGCGTTGCACGTTTTACTATAATATTCTTGCCAATACAAACGAGTTTACAATATTTTATTATTAACTTCTACAGTCTATTCTAGTTCTTTTTTTGCACTGGACCTCAGTGCAGCATCAACTGACTATCGTGACTCTGTCCTGTCCAACCCGAGTATGAGGTCTTGCAGGATGATCACCAGCAGCCCAAAATTGGGTGGCGCGCAAATAACAGATCATGAATCATCAGCAGGCGCAGGTACCCTGCTGCTGGATTTGTCTCATGATCAGACGGAGGTGACTATTGATGATGATCTGTCTCAGAATCTGTCTCAGGATCTGTCTCAGGATCTGTCTCAGGATCTGTCTCAGGATCTGTCTCAGGATCATTCCCTGTACCCGGACGAAGGATCCATCCTCAACGACGTCCACCTTAGCCTTGGTGGTTCCCAAGGCTGTACTGTATCCGCATCCTCGTCCACGCCCTCCACGCCCTCAACGCCCTCCGGATCCACGCCCTGGGGGATGACGCCCTCCACGTCTCAAACGTATAAATGGTTCCCGACCTCCTCGTCCCAAACGTCGTCCACGCCCGGGCCCCTGACGTCTCAAACGTCGTTCACGTCGACCACGTCCCAAAGGTCGTCCACGCCCGGGCCCTCCCTGTCCCAAAGGTCGTCCACGCCCGGGCCCTCCACGTCTCAACCTTCCATGGCCGATTTGCTTGCCAGGATGGAGCAGCTGGAGAAGAAGTGCCGTAAGGCGGAGGATGAAGCGGCTGCGGCAAAAGTGGAGCTGCTGGTCAACCAAGCCATGCCTGGCAAACCACCCAAACTGCACCCACGCAAAGAAATATGTGTAAGTTCCAAAGTTTGTTTTTACAGCTTAACTAATAATGTCACCTTTAAAACATTACCCTTTAATAGAGTTCTCGGTTTGTTTAGAAATCATCTCATTCCTAGTTTAGCCCTGCAGCTGTACATTTCACGCATCTTATGTCCATGATTCCAAAGTTTTGATCCGTCAATTAACACAAAATTTAAGATGCTTGAAATGATTGAAATCTGTTTTTAGTGTCTAAATAGGCTCCACTTACATTGGAAATTGTTTCTTTTATATATTAAGTTATCCTACCAGTCATCTGAAAAAAAAAAACATGTATAAAAAGGGTGCACAACTTAAAAATCGCACACCTGGCCGTGGGAGTGTGCACGCCGGACGCAGGCCTAGGGCGCAGCAGCTTAATTTCGGACACTGTCCGGTGTTGTATATGCATTGTTAGGATTATGTGTTTTAGACACTTTTGCCAACAAAAGCAAATTTTTTTAATAAAAATTCGTCTTGAAGTAGTGTATTCATAGGAGGAATTATTATATTACGCCCTAAACCTTAGAATGTGACTACTTTAAAAAAAAGGTAGGAATTTACTTCACAAGGTTACGGTGACAGGATGTGCGACTTTGAGGTACGTTTTCTGAAGTTATTTCACAGGCTGGGGGTGTGAGGCTGTGTGCATTTAAGGGTGGTTTCTTGAGTCAGCTGTCCGGACACCTCCTGCCCGGGCTGCACGAGCGACACCTTAATTGTGACAGTCTCTGGGATTTCCAGCCTTATGAAAATACATATTCATGGCTCTAGAGCCTTTATTTAGCTTAGAAATCATAAAAATCAGAAAAATAAGTGAAGTATATGCTATGAGTGAAATTTTCCATAGTTTTCATTAATGGTGACAAAATTTGGATTTCTTTGCATTCTGTTGCCATAGTAACCGGAATGTTGATAGAAGGCCAAACCTGCCGATACTACTGCTATGCAAATGAGGGTTTCCATGGTAACCATGGAACAAATGTGAGTTTCCAAAAATTAAAATTCTGAATCAAGGGACTGCTTTATATATTCTGCAAAAAACAGATTACGAATATCTTGAATAGAAAGAAAATGGGAGTATATTTCATAAAAATGTATTTGGGATGTCAATATTTGGCCCAGATTAACTATTTTATATCTTTACAAATACCAATAACTGGTTGATTCTACCATATTTTAGCGTTTCTGGCCCTCACATCTTTAAATTAACATAACTTTTTTCTAATTAGAATATTTACATAGTTTTTTCAGTATTGGATTTCCCAAGACATTTTCTTTATTCAATATTCACGGCCATAAGACTGCTTTTCGCAGAGTATGTCACTTATGTAACACCTGACACCGGTCGCTCAGACTGCTCGGCTGACCTAGATCGCCCCTCATTACCTGCCCCTTGTATAGCGGGGGGGGGGGGGGGGGCACCAGCTTTATAAGGCTGTGCCAACCACATGCACACACACAGTCCCGTGCCAGCCTCAGGACCATAAAAGAAGTACGCAGTAGATTACTGACATTAAACTCAAGCGCTACATTTTGAACAATGGCGACCGAGCAGAAATCCCGGTAGGTGAATAAGATACCTTGCCTATATTTTGATAAGATAACTTGCCTATAGTGAAGTAGTGTTTTTTCAGGCTTTGCGGGAGAATGACTTGGGGGCGGGGATTATGCATCCATAGAGTGTTTGTCAACAAATCTATCAGGGTGTGGATAACAGCTGTTACGTTGGATACATATTTTCCATTTTTTTTCGTTTTCTACACATACACGTAGATAACCAATTCGAAACACTAAAAGGGTGATTTCTGGCTCATTCCAGCGCCCAAGTGCTGTCGGAGGAGGAAGAGGGGACCCAGACATGGACACCGAGTGAGGACAAGCTAGAGGAGGAGAATATTGAAGAGGACGAAACGAAAAGGACGGAACCCAAATGGACCGAGTGGACGCCCCAGTTCACCCCTAAGTAGGTTTAAATTGTTAAACACTGTTGATAGACAGGGATAGAAGAGATGTGGTAACAGGATTACAACATAATCATTATGTAACTATGCATAACGATCACAAATACGACAAGCATCGAAAGAAAATTGTTAACTTATTATCTGGTAGAGCTGACTATCTTCATGCAAAATAATGCACACTGTCTAAAACCCGATGGCGGACTCGGACATAGTTGTCGTTGCTTGAATTCATATAACATGCTGAAATATCAGGCTAGTTCTTTTGACAATTTGAAAATTGAAAATTGATCACACTGGCACAATAACATGAAACGGAGATTTGTTGAGACAAATAATTGACATGCCGAAGATTTGGTAATTTCGACCACCTATGTTGAAATGATTGACGGTGTCATGATTTTTGATATTTTTTTTCCAGGACGCACGACCAACAGCAGCTCCCGGACGGCCTGTCAGAGTGGACATGCATCTACTGTTCGGAGGCACTGACCCAGGTTGGTACATTTGGATTAACACAATGAAGCTGAGGGGGAAAAAAAACATGTGGGCGTAGGTAGGAAGAGAAATATTTGTAAAAAAAGAAAAAAGATGAGTGGGACGATTTCACGAGTACCATTGTTCTGAAATTTGCCAATTTTACCAGGGACACACTGGTATGTAGTAATGTCAAACTTGACGTCTGCTACATTTAACTTTAACCACACAATTTTTTCAGGAGCAGGAGGAGTACTCGACCAACCAAAGGTGGATGGCGATGGAAACATTTGCCAAAGACGAACACGCCACACAACCACAGGCCATATTCTTGGATGGCAACTACAGGTACGCCGTTTTATTTTTTTTCATAATAAATATAGCGGCAATTATTTCCGATGATACTACCAGGCAAAAATAACCAGGGCATAGAATTATAATGTTAACGTTGAAGTAAACGCCTAATTTGCTACAGTTACTAAAGATTGGAATTGTTGGTGGTCCGATTAGTTTGTGCACAAAATTTGGACAAATGTGTATTTTAAACATGCCTACTTAATATTTCAGAATGTACTTGGTCTGCAATTACTGCGGCCGCTGCTACCACGCCGACTGCGAGGGGGGCGAGCCTGCCAGCATCATGTGCTCCAAGGTGTTGTGCGAGTGGTGCGCCGAGGATAAACACGGCAAATTTTTGAACTCATACATTAGACAGGCTCGGCCGTGTCTGAATCCACTTGCTCTAAAACGTGTCAAGGAGTGTAAGTCTTACTCCACCATTATCCCTGAAAAATCAAAGTATCATTATACCACCCATAGCAGTGGGCGTGTTAGGTAATACTTTTGCGCCCACCTCAAAGTTTCCCTTCCCCTTCTGGCGTGTATATAAGTGTAAGTCAGGGGGTGTTAATTATATTGTGTCACAATAGTCCCGTCCGCTCATAGTTCTCTTCACACGCCCAACCTTCTCGGCGTCTTAACGTACCTACCCTCCATTCAGGCACCAATATAATTGCCTGCAGTGGCGTACCCAGTCCCCCCCACTCACGATTGGATTAAGCAATTTGGCTCCACAATCTGAAAATTTCGTTTGGAATTTCTTATTAGATTACTTCTCGTGTTCTATCAAAAATGAGCCTATAAAAATCCGCCATACAAAGTTTACATGCGCGACATAACCACCGACCGTTCATTCTTATTCATATAAATACGAATTTACCTTTAAAAAGGGCAACTTCAGGGCTACACTATTATTTATCTACACTGGCCTTCCCACATTTGCGTCATATAATCTATAAACGCAGGTTGATATGGGTTTCCAAGCTCAACAAAAATAATACTCAGTTTCCTGACCTAATAAGAATAGATGAGGCTGAAGCGCAGAAGGAGTAGCCTATAGTGTGCACACAACTAGGGTAAAACAGGGTTGTATCGCTCACATTGGTATATCATTAGCGCATTTAGTTTTAATAGCTTTACATATAGAAACAAAAGTTATATAAAATCAAAAATAATTCATAATAATTAATCAAATGCGTAAAAACAGCGATAAAGCGTGATTTAACTTTATAACCTCTATGATTAATTAATAATGAAACAATTGTCTTCCCATGATGTTGGGTACAACCCTTATCATGAAATGAAAGTAATATTTTTGAGAAATCTTATCACATATATCATATCAATAATGGTTTTCCATCCCATGAAAGTGATGTCCAATAGGCCTATTTCTAAAAAAAAATAGGGTTAGTTCAACCAAACTTGTAGCTAAAAGTTTTAAGAGCGTATTTCCAAAAAGCAAATATGGTTTAAGCCTGTTTTAAACCAGATTTCTTAAACTCGCTTGTGAGACTCGTGTAAGCATTATAAGGCAAAAATAATTTGGTCCAAACGTTAACCTTTCCCAACCTAGCTACTGAACTCAGTAACAGAATAAAACACGCTAACTAATACAATTCACAAGTTATAGCCTCATAAACCTATTCTAAATTTGTATTTCGCCCTATTTATTGTTTACCATTTCAACTAGAACTCTCCACCTAAACTTTGTTTTAAGGTCCTTCATGGGCAGATCCAGGGGGGGGGGGGGCAGACGGGCTTTGCCCCCCCCCCCCCCTCCCCTGTTAAATCATGTTTGATGGGGGGCCCACCCCCCCTTACATTCATTTTTTTGCCCCCCCCCCCCCCTCTACAAATTCCTGGGTCCACCCCTGTCCCTTAGATACAGTACTAGTTTAACTAAAACAGGTAGAAATATAGCATTTTTAAAACAGATTTTCTTGAAACACATTATTTAGGAGTTAAACCAGGCTGCCTAAACCAGATTCTTAAACTTCTTGGAAATACAGGGTGAAAGGCATGAAAGCGCAAATGGTCTTCACTGAAAATGATAATATTAAATAACCTTGACTACTCATAAAACTATTATTTTGTGTGATTTCAAGTTTTTACCCTTATTTAACTCTCGACATAAGAAATGATAAATGCGCTATATTAGCCTGACGGGCCATGCCCCCCCTCCCCCCCCCCTCCCCTGTTAAATCATGTTGTTTAAAAAGGGGCCCCTCCCATGTAGATTAATGCATTAGCCTCTCCCTCCCCTCCCCCCTAGAAATGCCTGGGTCCGCCCCTGCATCCCTCCGGACCGGCCCGTGGGCCATCTTTTCATTTCAATACCATTATTACAAATAAAACTTCCCAAAAAAAATTTTGGAGTGGTAGGTGGTAATCGAGTGCATGAAGTTCGATTAGCTCCTACCACCCAGGTCTGTCGAATTCATCTGTGCCATTATTCAGTTCATTTCATTTCATTAGTTTGCACAACCAGACCCAATTACGTATAGAGTTTGCGACATATATATACCGTGGGTGTAATCGGGGCAACGAGAAAGGTGTTTACCAAAAAGAGACACTTTGTAGTTTCGGTCCTTGTGTTTCAGTGGGTTTTCCGATTTGGAAAACAAGCAATACCACAAGTTATTAATTTTGATCGCCCTCAATTGTCACTGATGTGTCTCTTTCGGCGGAAAGGCAAGTTTATCAACTTCAATTTACATCGCCCATCATCGTTTTCCCCAAGGTAGTTTCGACGTATTTGGTCCTGCGACCGGAAGGACCTCTAGACGGCTTTCGCTGGTTTCCGATGTCATCGTATTATTGGACCCAGTGGATCTTTGGGTACCAGCTAACTCGGTCGGACCCCGGTTCGAGTCCCCTTCATGCCCTACGTTTTTCGTTCATTTAATTTCAATTTTGCAATGACGATCATCAGGGTTTTTGCCGACGAGAGGGCCATGGACCTGCAGGCTCAGGTGGACAAGCTGAACCTTTCGGACTCGCAGATAGACGTGTCACACTTGCCGGATGCAACGGTAAATAACCTGGTTTCACTAGCGTGGATCCATGCAACCACCCACCCTCACGATCTAGTAGTAGTTATGGGAGGTCCGTTTGATTTCCTTCTTTGGGACAACATTGTCAAGAAGTATCACTTCACACGGGAGTCCGCCGATCAGGCTGTCGACCGTATCCTGGGACATTTAAACGACGCTGACATTGCCTTCCATAGGAACTTCCCGACAGCCAACATCTTGTTCGCGGACTTTACCGGGTGTAACCTGAGCCGTTGTCCCTTCGTCCAAGACACAGACCCACAACACCAGAGAACTCTTAACGCTGCCATTATAAAACTGAATCAGGAGATTACAGCGATCAACAAACGCAACTGGCTACCGTCCTTGTTCCTAGGAAAATGGGTTCACAAACTGAGGCGTACCAAACGTGGGCGGAGCCACTTTTGGTCGCACAGGTACCAGCTGCTAGCCGACGGCTTCCGTCCTAGTCCCCAACTCTTGGAAAAGTGGGCTAAGCAACTTTCCCACCTGGGCCACCAATGCTCGTAAACACCCCCACACAAGAACTTTTTCTTCTTATATTACTGACCTAATTACCTGTAACCTAATGTTTGAATAACCTAGGACAAGTTTTTGGGAACATTACAGTGGCTGCTGGGCCTGGTTAATTCCCCCTTTTAAGCGTTGACTAGCTTGTGATTTAAACACATAACTTATAGCCTCTGCTGGTATCTTGCAGACCTCCGGTTCTCCTAGTCAGTTCCAAAACTTTATATGGACCCTCTGATTAACGTTTGTTAAATCTAAACATAGCTCAGGTACTGCAATTCAGTGGTTTCAAAATTTTCTGTCTACCCCAAATATTAAAAAAACGTATGAGATTTGGAGATGTCACATAGAGATTTCCTTGATTTCCGGATGTCTTTATTTGGCTGTGGCTATGATATAGTACTTCAATACGGAGAAAATAATTAAGGTATAGGATGCAAGACTGACTCAAATAGTTTATAGAAATCATGTACTTTTTATTATTTCATTAGTTTAACCAATTTAAGAGGTTTGATTAAAATAACCCAAAATGCACTCGGTCCCCTACAGGTCATCATTTAACAGGTATTGTAGCACAAGGCCAACCTAAAAAAAAAATTGTTTCTCGCCAGCGGGTGACCAGATAAATACGCAGTCGGGAGGTCGGACAATCTGTTTTTTTTCCAAATTTTCTTTTGTTGGTAAGGCTTTAACTGAAAACTTTGATTAAAAAAAAAATCAAAAAATGATAAAAAAAAGTTTCCAGTCGGCCCTAAAATAGTCACTCGGGCGGTAAACAGGAAACAAACATTATTTTAAGGCTGGGCCAGGCCAAGTGCACTCAAGAACTGCAGCCTTAAGCTTACTATAGACCAGTACTAGTATAGGAACCTCATGAACATGTTTCAGTCCACTGATTCCTTGAGTTGAGAGTTAATACCGTTCTGTTCACATTGTTATTACATTGTTACTACCTCATGTAAATGTAATCTCATGTAGAATCATCTTGTGCCTTACTAGAGTTGACTTATGTTTATTTAAACATAATATATTGTGAATACTACTCAACATCGATGTAGAACACCGGGTATAGTGGCCAACAAATGCAATTTTTTTAGTTTCCTTGGCTTCTTGCGATGCCCTAACCATGCATCCTGCTATACGGAAGCCCTATAGCTAACCTGTTTCCTAGTTTGCCCAAGAAGTACGTACCTAGGCCTGTTATATTTCCTTGAGATAAATATACATTAGTTCATATCATTTGACTACCTTAGATAACTCAATAACATTAACTGTAACTGATGTATATTCAGCTAGTGTCTCATACTATGATGTTACCTGGCGGATTTGTTTAGGCTTTGTAAGCCCACAGTTTAGTGTCATACCTACCTAACCTATTATATCCCAGAATGATCTCACTACTATGTACAGAAAACTTGGATTTGTTAAATTATCCTGTAAGTGTCCCTCCGTACGTCTTGTTTCTTTTTAAGTATTCTTGAATTGCGCGAATGTTAATTCATCCATCTAGATCATGTTCATATGTTTAACTTTAATTAAAAGTGACTTTTTTACCCGCACCCTATGAAGAAGCGTCTGTTGTATGTAACAGTATTCCCTCAATTTAATGATAAGGATAGGACTACTCTGAACCCTAATCGTCATGTCAAGAGAGGAGGTTGATTGTTAACTTATTTTAAACAGGATCGGGACGTTACGCTTTTTAAAGGAGAACTCTCCATTTGTAATCAAAAAGTTGTTAAATCAAAAAGACCCTACAAAAAATTGGAAAATTATTAAAAAAAAAAAAACCTGCTCGAACCCGCCCTCTCCTCAACTACTACTTTTAAACATGATAGTCCTAATGGTAATGAGACTGATCCGGCTGAAATTCCGAATATTATAAATTTATTATATATACTTCTTGCAAACATTCTAAATAACCTTCTTTCCCGATCTTAGCATCTGAATACACAGGAGACACTGGGCATCACACTTCATTTAAATTAATTGTCTCAGTTAAATATGACCATTAGTTAACAAGTTCCATGTACTTTTTAAGTAACATGACAGAAAGCATTTTCGCGATTCTGCAGCTATCCCTCGCTCCCCTGTTCCCTTGTGCATAACATTATATAATAAATCAGGTCCATTCCTAACGACGGCAAAGTTTGGAAGCGTCCATCATGGCCGGCCTTAATCCATTAACACCCATAAGTACCCGGAAGCACCCCATCTAATCTGTACCCCCCTCTGACATCTGACAAGGGCAGGGGCACAGTCTTGGTAATCACATAACTCACACCAAACCCTCTCAAGAGCGACACAGGTATCATGCTGGGTGTCATCTGAAGGACTCCCCGCCATTATCAGGGGTTAGTTATCGAGTTAACACGGGCCAGAGTTGCCCCAGGGAACCTGCTGGGTCGGGCACTTCCATACCCAACCTACGTTCGCCTGCAAAGCACATGTAGCTAAATCTTTGACAGGCCTATTTCACCCTACCATCCATCGCCCCTTCCACCCGGAAAACCATTTACCCTTACCATCCATAGATGGAGTATTAAAAGTGTTTGAAATTAACTTCTTTTGAAGTCATCCGTGAGAGATGAGATTCATTAAAAATTCATTAAACATTTTCTGTATGGATAAAAGGTACCTCCCGGCCTATATAACTACCCTAAATAATTCACCTTAAACTGGGTCTAAGCTGGTTAGATATAAAGCCGACCTTAAGGTTTGAGACTAATTTCAGCCAGTCCAGACTTAAATCGGCCTGAACTCCATATAAACCACCTGCAAATAAAACCTATAAATATCAGGCAGTAATGGCATTTACAGGCTTTCTCACTTCTCATCCACAAGTTAAGGAACCCCATGCCAACAATTCATTTTGAAGTCTGCCTTCCAAATTAATTAGAACAAGCCGACACCCTAACCAACGAAAGCTTACTAGCAAGCATACGCCTAAGCTTATACTCTTCGCACGGCTTTTCTTTTGGCATTAACGTAAGGTTTCTGCACGGAGGTCAAAACCTTTAGATCCCAGGTGCACGTGGCCACTGTCTGTCAACTCCTTCCCGTGACTGGGAAAAAGTAATAAAAGACTAGAGCGGTCTCTAGCCGGCATCAGACATGGCTCCAACAGTATCCATACTCCTCCTTCGTGGACTCTTTATCCTGGGCACTGTCTCAGCTAAGCCATGCCTATGCACCAGTACGGTAAACCGTTTTCGTACCAACTATGGTGTAGTATTCGAGAGTAAACCGTCCATCCACATAGGTAATGAGTACTTCACTACCGAAGTCGATATCATTTTACCACTTCCTCCTTCTCCCAAACAGGCAGCCGCACTAAATTGTAGACACGGCGCTACCCTGGCAGCCGGTTCAATGGAACAGTGTCGAAAAATCCAACTTATGTTGAATAACATAACATCTATTGGGAAGACTATAGCAGCGAAGGTCACCGACGGACTCCAGGAAGTGCAATCAATTTTGGAATCGACGGCCCAGCCAACACCTCCATCAGCCAAATCCAGGAAGCAGCGGGCTCTGATTCCAGAAATCGGCAAGTTCTCCGAGACTTTATTTGGAACGGCCACACTCGATGACTTGAAGCAACAGACTCGTGCTGACCAGGTAAATGCCGATGAAATTGGCTTCCTCGATGGCAAAATAAATGCAGTCCTAAAGGTAGTTGACTCCACTTTGGAAATCCAACTCCAGGCCATCATAGAGAACACTCATTCCATATACAATTTGTCCCGAGGACTCCAGGCTTACATTAGTAACCGGGAATTGATGGTCAGGTTGATGCAAGATTTGCAAGAATTGCATCTACTGGATTTTAAACTGGACTATTCCCTTGATGTCTTGCTACAGGCTATTCGCGACCTAACGGAGAACAGGCTGAGTAACTCTTTGATATCGGAGACTGATATGAGGAAGATTCAGTACCTTTTCCTTTCCAAGTCCAATCGTTCAAATATTTATATTCCAAACACTCGCGACATGTATAGAAGTGTAACTGTTTTAGTCCCCCCGGTTTTACAGCGAAATGTTCTGAAAACTATTTTGAAGATTCCCGTTATTTCCTTAGACAAAATATTTACGGTTCTAAAAGTGAACACCTTCCCTCTAGCCTTCCATGGGCATTATACTCGCCTCTCCAACACACCGGCTTATTTATTGGTGTCCGCAACCCAATACACGGTATCCTCCAACCCAGATCTGGATAATTGCCATTCTCTGTTTTGTCATTATGACCTACCAATTCGCAGGCTTTCTCCCTCGTCGTGCCTCATTTCTATCTATCTACGTGATCATGAGTCTGTCAAACGTTATTGTGATTTCAAAATACTCATTCAGTCTAATTTCAGAAGGTCGAACATCCAAGTCATTGCAACAGGGACCTATTTGTTCTCTCACATAGACGAGGTCGTTGTGCGCTGCCCCAACCGAACAACAACCCATCCTGGATGTGAATCGTGCGTTCGTGCCTTTGAATGTGGTTGTTCTGTGTCCGCCAAAGAATGGGAAATTCCCGTCTCAAGTGTTAACTGTTTGCCTTCTACAGCCGGCCCCTTAAGAACAGTTTTCCCCGTCAACCTTGCTAGTCTTCAACACCTCAACCTGTCACTTAGCCGACTTGTGAACCCGGATTTTTCGTACGATAAACCATTCCCAATTTTACCTCTTAGCCCGCAAATGCGAGTCCGCCAAGAGGATATTTTTAAGCGAGCAAAAGACAATTTCCTTTCCCTCCGTACATACATGAAAGAGATTCGACTGAATGAGGTCGAATACAAGAAACTTTGTGGTGACTTGCATCTTCCCCACGTACCATTCCTCCCCCCCAGTGTGCACGGTACTGTTTACCTGTTGAACATTGGACTTACTTTTATAATGGTACCAGCACTTTTTGTTTTCATCTCAATTCTGTATTTCAGACAACGTAGGATTCAAAGCGCATGCAGACGCTTGACTTTAAATTGAGTTGGTTATATATACATTAGCTATTAACTCTTCCTTTTATTGCAGCTCAAAAGTTATCAGTTCTCATTCATGTTCAATTTTTGTTGTTTAGAATATATACTCGCCCTCATAATTTCGTCACACAGCAGCAATTCATTTCCCATTATCAAAATTTGTTAAGGACCAGTTCCGATTTCATTGTCGCCCTCATGAATTCCCATTCATAATTAGTCACAGCCACATAAGACTACACACGTTCATGATATCAAAATGTTTTATTGTTATGCATGCGGAAAAGGTTTTAGGATGTCCACGTGTCAACGTTTTGCCTATTTTCCCATAAGTGTATTTACTGAACATACACTAATGTACATATGTAACGCGAAAGCTTCGTGAACATATGCATTTCACAATTAAAATTTTCCCATATCTACTTCAAACATATCGTACACTTTTATATAACTGTTCATCACACCCAAGAGTCTACGTCAGGCATGCAGCCCAGTTTTTCGGCTGGGAGTAGTTCTTGGGCCATGTTGTTCCTGTTGTTTATCAGGCTCGCTCTACAAAGTCTGTGCCTGAAATATTTGTTCAGGCGCACGCACTCCGTACGAGGAATCTTGACTTCTTGCGGGAGTTCCAACGTCAAGGGTTTGTCACTGCCATTCAGATGGACCGTGAGTGGGCCCGACCAGGCGACGGTCAGGGCCTTGGACAGGATGCTCGGTCTTTGGATGATCATTGCTGGGCAGGCAGCACTTCCTACGGCTTCCATTTCGGCGGGAATGGGAGCCAGTGGAAATAGGAGCGTTTCCCATCGGCAGTAGATTCTCAGACAGCACTGCACTGTAGCCCTCCGACGTTGACCCTGCGCCAACGAGCGACAGCCTGCTGCCAATTTCCAGAAGATACCGATAAATTTCCACCCCAGGTATATCACTAACAAGAGAAGCAGCCACTGATGGTCGGATTGGTCCGCAGGTTGGAGGTGACTAGGTCTCACCACTGGCCTTTCCTCCCGAACAAGACGCAGACGCAGACTTGCGTTTAACAGTCGCTCGATGTCCATGGCCATCAAGTGGCTGTTCTGAACCAGTGTCTAGTACAGGCACATACTTATACCCCCCACCCCACACGACATCACAACCCCCCAGGTACTGTAAGGGCTTCGTCTAGTCTTTAGCGAAAAGTTAACCCTCGGTCGACAACTTAAACGCTAGGTAAGGTACAACTAAAACGACTTCTTCTAGCCAGGGGCTTCACAAGTTTTTACACTGGGTAGTGCGAAGCACGTCTAATAGGCCGCTATTTTCTTCAGAGAGCCGATCGACAGGGGGTTCATCTGAAATGACTTCTGTCGCGTTTGACACCGGGACACGCGTCTATGATGACCGCGTCCACCTGTTGGCCATCTGAGGCGGCGCATGTCAACTAGCTTCTGTGTCAGGTCCCTCACAGGAGTACCGCGGCCCGCGGCCCGTGGGGTAGTCTTAACACTTCTTGACACGTAACAGGCCTCACAAGGGGCGGCGGTGAGGGTGTCGCTGATGAGCTGATACCCCATGTACTCCCCGTCACGGCTAGCACGTAACTTATGGTAAAAGTCTCTCTTACCCCGTCCACACCCCGTCACGTCTACCACGTAACTTATGTTCAAAGTCTTGCCTCATCGATAAAAGATCGCTTTCACCAGATCATGTATCCACAGGGGGGCCTGCCCGGCATGTATAAATACGGCGTGGCATATGGCTATATAGATCACTTGAAAACTTGCTGCCACCATGAACGGGTCAACTGATTATAGTGACTCTGTTCTGTCAAACCCGTCTACGAGCTCATGCAGGATCTTGACCAGCAGCCCCAAATCGGGTGGCGAGAAAATAACCGATCATGATTCATCAGCAGGCGTAGGTACTCTGATCTTGGATATCTCTGCGGATGCGCGTCAGTATGGGTCTCAGAATGGGTTGCAGGATCTCTCTGCGGATCAGTCTCTTCAGGACTCCCTGTACGCGGACGAGGGATCCACCCTCAACGACGTTGAGCTTAGCCTTGGTGGTTCCCAAGGCGGTACTGCATCCGCATCGTCGTCCACGCCCTCCACGCCCTCCACGCCCTCCACGCCCTCCGGATCCACGCCCTGGGGGATGACGCCCTCCACGTCTCAAACCCATCCATGGTTCCCCACCTCCACGTCCAGAACGTCGTCCACGCCCGGACCCTTGACATCGCAAGGGTCGTTCTCGTCGACGACGTCCCAAAGGTCGTTCACGCCCGGGCCCTTGACATCGCAAGGGTCGTTCTCGTCGACGACGTCCCAAAGGTCGTTCACGCCCGAATACTCGTCCTCGTCCGGCCCCTCCACGTCTACAGCTGAACCGTCCATGGCCCATTTGCTGGCCAGGATGGAGGAGCTGGAGAAGAAGTGCCGAAGGGCGGAGGCTGAAGCGGCTGCGGCAAAGGCCCAGGTGGAGGTGCTCGTGAACCAAGCGAAGCCAGCTGCAGCTGACAAACCACCCAAACCACGCAATGAAATATGTGTAAGTTCTAAAGTTTGTTTTTACAGCTATAATTAACTAATAATCTCACCTTGAAAACGTTACCGTTTAATATAGTTCTCGGTTTGTTTAGAAATGATCTCATTCCTAGTATAGCCCTGATGTTCTTCTCTTTTGCCGCGCCGCCAGGGAACATCCCGGAAAACAACGAAAATCCGTAATGATTTCGTACACTGACATATAGTTAGAAGTCCACTATTAATTATTGGCTTATTATATTGTTTGTAGCAACTCGTTCGTTCGGCCTACAAGGCCAAGAGAGGTGACCCTGTTATTATTAAGTAAGCAATGGGTAATGTGTTCCTGAACACCAGAAGCTGCAGCTGAATATAAGTTTTGCTGTTTTTTCTCATGTTAATAGAGTCATAGAGCACTTGACGTGATGCCGATGAATTGAACAATATAAATAAATTCCAACATTCAGGGTGGGGATCAAACACCCAGATAACGTTGCGATCATCAAGGCCGTTGTTGACAACGTGTGCCTGGGGCCAGATACCCCCAGAGAAGAGGTGTTAGGTAAGCCCCATAGGTAGCAAGTTTCTTTGTTAACTAACCTGCAGCTGTACATTTCATGCATCTAATGTCCATGATTCCAAAGTATTGGTCCTTCAATTAACACAAAATTTAACATGCTTGAAATGCTGGAAATCTGTTTTTAGTGTCTAAATAGGCTCCACTTACATTGGAAATTGTTACTTTTATAAATTAAGTTATCCTCCCAGTCATCTGAAAAAAACGTAAGTTCTATTATCTGGACAAAGAAATATAATACCGGTGTAATGATGGTTTTAATTCGTGAATAATATGTTGACCCTCACTTTGCATTTTTAACATGTATTCCCTTGATTTATTGCCTTTATATTGCCTTTGTCTACTTAATGGCTCCAGTTTTAAGCATACTTCATGTCCTTCCTCTTTTTCTAGCTGCTGCCAACACCTACTTCAAGACCCTCCAAAGCAGGGCCAGCAGAATCCGGAACGACCGAATCAAGGCTGAAAATGAAAAGTCTATCATCCGTCACCACGTCAACGAGGTAAATAAATTTTTGTTACAGACTTCCTCTATAGACCACAAAAGTCTGACGTCACGGACCCCTCCCGCACCACGTGTTGGGCCTAAACCTTTTACGACCGGCCCCGGTAACCCTACACCCCCGGTCACCGGCCCGGCCCGCCCTGGAGGGGGCACCGATAACACCCGGCTGGACCGCGGTCACCCGTACACACAGACAATAACATTGCCTATAACTTTGCTATTTATTAACTCTTTTTCTTTTCAAGTATATCATAATGCACATTGATAGTTCCCCTATGAAAGTACATGTTTTCATAAGTTTGCGAGCATTATTAGTGGAAATAGCAAATCTGACAGCTGGGTCCTACTATAGTTCATAGAGGGGACCCCCGGCCCAGCCCGGCCCATGTTTAGGCACGGGAGCAGCCTGCAGTGACCGTTAGGGGCCCGCCTGACGTCATGGCTTTTGCGGACTATTGTTCTCAACATTGTTTGACGTAGTTCGATTCAGGCAGGCCGAAATTTTACACTTTTCAAACATATTCCGTTAATTTTTTTTTTTCTGGAAAAGTGCAAAGCCGAGGAGAAAGAGTAATGTCTATGGTCTATGCCCAGTCTGTCCACTCCTTGGGTGGAAGGATACGCATCATTGTTCTAAAAAACGCGAAGAAAGGGTCTATTTTGACAAAATTCACATGTCCTTGTTTCTAGAAAAAAGGTTACTTTTTCATTCCAAATATCCATGATATGAAAATAAGGGTCTTTTTTTCCTGGGAAATATGAAATTTCACGAAAAAAGGGTATTTCTTGGCCACAAAATGTCTGCGTTTTGAAGAATAAGGGGTCGATTTTTTGGTATAAATGTCAGTGGAAATGGGTTGTTTTCTATTTTGAAGAACGATGATATGTCCTACTTTTATATCTGAGTAGACAGACTGGGGGTCTATGGTATAGGGGGTGTGACTTCCCAGGGACCCACTCGGTTCAAAAAGGGGTATACGTACGAACTGCGGTCGGAACTATACCGGGGGCTGTAGCTGTGAATCGGCAATTTGGCTTAAAACAGGGGGCCCGGCTGTGAAATGATCTTATGGTTGTAACACTGAAACTTGGGAAACAATTATAATTTTTTTACATTATGAATTTTTATAGAGCACTGTAACCTTACTTGCTTCCTTGGACAATAATCTTGACATACAATTAGAATGGATATGACACAATTAATAAAAAGTGCCTGTATGTTATAGAGACCAAGGATAGAGCAACGCTTTTGAAATGAACTGCAGTGACCAGCTTTTAAATTAAGGCAACTGAAATATTGAAAACTTGTTTGTGTTTATTTGATGTTCTTGACCAAGTATGTCGTAACTGTATTAAAATAAAAAAGTGTCTTTTTAACTTTGCAGAAGCTCAAAAGACGGATAGTGGGGGTGGAAAATTTCGTCACAACGTGGGACGAAGCTCGTAAGAATTCCGTGAGGCGCCTCCTCACCCCCGACTACACGAGCGACGAGGAGCGCGGACTTTATTTTCCGGTCGACAAAGACGGGAAGACCACCGAGCGATTCCACCGCCACATCAAACCGCTCGTGTGGGAGAGCGATGAGCTGAGTGCCTACAAAGCCCACCTGGACGAAACTGAGTATAAAGAACTTAGCCGCCGTCAGCGGGGCGTTAGATTGGAAAAGAAGCGGAACAATGTCCCCGACGATAATCCAAAACGCCAACAGCCTCCTCCCAACACCCCAGACTGGGCGGTGAAGCCCGCGTATCGGTCGGGTATCGCCGATGCACAGCCAATTTAACTTATTTCTATAGGGTCTGTTTAAAGCTCTATTTTATGTGATGTTTATGTTTATCATCTTTATGTTTTCTTTACACTACGTTTAATTGTATGGTCTGTGTCACGCTGTATGTTAGGTCTTTGTACTTTCTTCAATTGTATAGTCGTTTTATAAACTTTTATCAAAGAACTTTGCGCTTCTTGTTTTGATTGTGGCATGCTCGATAAGCAGGGAAGTATTTCTATAGATATGTTGGTTGCCTAAGACTCGCCTTATATTAGTCTAAAACCGTACGCGTTATCCAGGTCCTTCTCATAAGTGAATCTTAAATTTATGAATACTTTTCATTTACGATACGAAACGCATTTAACTATAATGACGTGTCATTTTGTTGAAAACACGAATGTGCTATTTCTTGAAGATAGACCACGAACTTGAAATCGATTACAATACAACACTTTTTTGATGAGTGTTATGGTACAAGGTCTCTACCATTAGAAGAGCAATGGAATGACACCTAGGCCTGTTATCAATAATAGCATAAATCAATCATAAAAAGTGTATTTTAAACAAACATAAGCTCGATATACGATTTTTAAAATGATGCGACATGAATCATGCATCTCCTCGTACTTATTTCGCAGTCATGAAAAAATAATGTTGCATGAAGCCGGTTTTAATTAAGAACTGTTACTTCTTTTCTAGTGGATCCTTTTTAGTTAGATTCCATGCAGTAAGTTGCAAAAGTAATTTTTCAGAAATTTTATTATGATCAAATACATCGCTGCCAGTAGGACCTATCAAAATTTACAAGTGACCATGTAGTCTCCTGATGAACCCGAAATACTTTCTAGGATTTGTATGACACGGTGACCTATATTCTTTCTGTGAGAGAATAAAAAAACCTCATGCATAGTGTAACCCTTTAAAGTGGGAGTTCTCCGGGAGTTATGTATTGGTAACTTGGAGCTTCTGTGACATTGCAAAATTAATAATTTATAAAACGAACAAGTCGATTTAGATGTCGAGATTTATTAAGGGACGATAGCTTAATTAGCTATAGCCATAATTTCGGTTGGAGCCCGATAGCCAGATTGTGGCGTTAACCACATTTCATTCCACTACTAGTTTTGGTTGCAGACCTAGTTTAGCCTCAGGCCCCTAACTTAGGGGTCTGTCTCACAGATTACATAAGGGGTTGACCCTAGCCCGAGCCAGAGTAAAAGCGCTCTTGTCAGCGTCATACTGCTCTTTCCAAAACAGAAATTTTATTTAGCTACAAATTCAATTTATAACCATAACACTTGTATCGATTGCACGCACGTTCGGCAGCATATTGGTAGTAAACACACAAAAATACAACATTTTTCACACAAGACTTAATCAAGGTCAACATGGCTTAAGTCGACTGAAGTATTAGTACTAATTGCAAGCTCACCGGGCCGGTATTTCCCCAAAAGAACAGGCTCTCCTATGCCTATACCCATGGTAACCAACTGGTAGCGTATAATGTCCTTAGTCATCAATCTTGTCAACATGATGTCCTTCAGTTTATTAACCTTTAAATGTGTGGGCAGTCGTGTCGATGTGCCGGTATAGCAGTCGGTCATTTGGATGACACAGTTAAATGTGTATCGTGCGCCTAGGCATATATTTTCAGCTTTAGTCAGTGTGATAGGATCGTCTGTTTGAAAGATATAATCTCCAAAATGTCCAGGGAACGTGCCTATTTTAAGCCATACACTGTGATTGCCCGAGACAAGCAAGTATACACGAAAACGAGCATCTGCGAAGATGCGATTAATTCCGGAGCAAACAAAGAATATGCTAATAATTATGGCTACGGCGAGGATAAGAAGAAGAGTGTACGAAGAGAGAAGTACCACAGTTGGGAATTCTTTAATGTTTCCGTCTCCTGGGTTGGCTTCAGATCCAGTGTCAGTTACGGTATGGTCCTGGTCCAACAAGGCTTGCAGGGTGTCATGAAAGGTGAGGCCGGTCATCGCATCGTGTTTTGGTGGAGGGTGACCGGTAAATGGAGCAGTGAGGTTGACCAACCGGGTACGGGTTACTCCAGGCTTATTGTGAACGACCCTAGGCCAGTGTCCGCCACTGGCAGCTTGAACAAATTCCACGCATGATACAAGAACCAAGTACGCGGCAGCTATATATTGAAAAAAAAGAAAGAAGAGAACATGAAGGTTGTCATCTCAACTTTAAACAAACACCTTCCTTCCAAATTACCATGGCCAGGCTATTCAAACAGACAGAATAAACTATAACTGCCATATGGCCACACCCTAGAATTCAGAAAACTGGCCATATTAATTAATTAGGAAGGGCGACCCCCAGAATGAATACATATGTTTTACCTATTTTGAATAATTTGGAAAGTTGGCCATCGACTCGTATCACTTGTAGAACAAAAGTAATTAAGAAGATTCTCACCAAGGGTGGCACTCAGGATTTTGACACTCATGATATTCACGTAGCCGTACACCAAACGCACTATATAACGAAATAAGCTGGCCCTAAGTAGTAGCAGAAAGCTTAAGGTTTGACCTTCGAGCTAAACTTCGAGCTCAGTTTTCAAGGCAGATGAAATCCTATCACCAGTCGACCTGACGGCGGCCGATGCGTTTCGGAAGCTGAGGAAACTTCACCGCCCTTTAATGGATAGACCCTAGTTTTTAATGGCAGGTGTCATGCCCTCACCAGTCCAGACGGCGGACGATGCGTTTCGGAAGCTGAAGAAACTTCACGCGCCCGACAAATCACGACAACGCGCTACCGTGACGGCCAGGCTGGAGGCGACAGTAATCTCCTGGTAATACTGTGGCAGGCTGTTCTCGGCTTTAATTTCACACGGGTGTCTGAGGTTAGGAGCTCGAGTGCAACTACCCCTGGGTCGGGGCTGTGGCATGTCGCGGCAATTCGCGGCTTTCAGCTGGTGGGACCATAGGCGTCGGTCTGTACCATATATAAATACTTGGGTCGCGGTCGCAAATGGGGAAGGTTCATCGCCCTGAAGTGCTGCTGTCTAACTCAAGTTCGCCATGGCCTCGTGGTGTTTCAAGGGTCTGACCAGTGACCAGGCAGAAACCAGAAGAAATATGGACACTAGCCGAAACCGATGGTGCGACACATGTAAACGTCCAGTTTCAAAAAGTACATATAACAGGAAGCATCGTATGGAGCATGGTGAGTACCAGATAAATAGTATAACTAGGATAAAGTCACTTTCACCTGAAATCGATATCCTTCAAAACCTTCCTAGCTAGCTTGCGCGCATAGATATTATTTTCAAATACCTACTATACTCTTAATGATCAGTTAGTGTTTGGAAAATTATCGGCAGCCTAAATCTTTTCTTGACAATTAAACAATTGTTCAAATAATGAATGACTTAAACAATGGACGTTATATATATGTATCCCTCTATGCATCTTTCTATCATAGCGTTTGAGTCAGAGAAACAACATTGGGTGGGAAAGTCTGTACTCTGAAACCCTACTGTACATTTAATTTATTCTTATACATGTGTCTTGCAGAACCACCCCCATTTGGTTTACCTCAACGCGCTGGCAATCAGGCAGAAGTGGGTCTTGAGGCCGAAGCTGCAGATATTCAGGCTGAGGCAGGTAACCAGGCTGAAGCAGGTTTTCAGGCTGAGGCAGTTAACCAGGCTGAAGCAGGTTTTCAGGCTGAGGCAGTTAACCAGGCTGAAGCAGGTTTTCAGGCTGAGGCAGTTAACCAGGCTGAAACAGGTTTTCAGGCTGAGGCAGGTAACCGGGCGGAAGCAGGTTTTCAGGCTGAGGCAGGTAACCAGGCTGACCCACAGGCTGACTGTCTGCTTCTCCCGGATTCCCGACTTCAGCCTGCCGCTGATTAGCAGGTTTTCAGGCTGAGGCAGGTAACCAGGCTGAAGCAGGTTTTCAGGCTGAGGCAGGTAACCAGGCTGAAGCAGGTTTTCAGGCTGAGGCAGGTAACCAGGCTGAAGCAGGTTTTCAGGCTGAGGCAGGTAACCAGGCTGAAGCGGGTATTGAGGCTGAAGGTGGTATGCAGGTTGAAGCGGGTATTCGGGCTGAAGGTGGTATCCAGGTTGGAGCTGGTATTCGGGCAGAAGCTGCAGCTGCTAATCAGCGGCAGGCTGAAGTCGGGAATCCGGGAGAAGCAGACAGTCAGCCTGTGGGTCGCAATCAGCCTGTTGAAGAGGCGGTACCCATGGAAGCCGATGAGGAGTCAGGTGATGATATGGAAGACTATTACGGTACCATGGAAGATTCCCAAGAAACGGAAGAAAATGATAAGCTTGATCCAGAGGCAGTCAAGATTCGCAACAGGGCCATCCGTCACTTAAAAGTGGTTTTCGGTGACGGGACGGGTCTTCCTAGCCCATTGGCAAGGCTTGTTAGTGGTACCCCTAATAAGAATATCCAAAGCCTATTTTCATGGGTTCTGTTCTTTCTTTTGCAGTGGCAGATCCACACCTTCACCAGTGATACGCAAATGGCTAAAGTTATGTGCTTCATTTGTGAATTATTGACGGTAGCAGGTAATGACCGGGTTTCACAAGCAGCGGAGGCAGTATTCCCCAAAACGATGCGGATGATGTACAAATGGTTGGGTACAGACCTAACGATGACTAATTACTCTATGAGTGTATGCTGCCCGGCCTGTTATAGGTTGTCGCATTCTGTGTTGTCCACCACTGAGCGTGTGCGAGGTCGAGGCTTTTACACGGATCGTAATGGTATTCAGCAACCCATTAGGTGTACAACCATCGGTGATGATTTAAAACGTTGCAACAGGAAATTGTTTTCTGAGGCCAAGATTGTTGGGGAAATTACCTTCCTTCCAGTCAGGACATTCTGTTACCAGTCGCTCGAGAAGAGTTTGCAGGTTATGATGAAACGTCGAGGTTTTGAGCTGAAATGTATAGAATGGAAGGGAAGGAGGATACCCGACAGAGTGTATGCTGACATTTACGACGGTTCGGTATGGAAAGACTTTAACGCGAACAACGAGGGCTTTTCTTGATAATGAAAACAACTTGGCTCTTCAGATGAATATCGATTGGTTTCAACCATTCTCTCGGAAAGCTTCGATGTCAGTAGGGGGCATTTACCTAACAATACTTAACCTACCCAGAAATGAGCGGTACAGACTTGAGAACGTCATACTATACGGTATCATTCCAAACTTAAGTAAAGAACCTGCCGACCTTACCAGTTTTCTGAGGCCCCTAGTCAACGAACTCAAGGAATTCTGGCATCAGGGAAAAAGGCTTATAACCAACGATTGCCCAAATGGAAAGACCGTTAAGATGGCGCTTTTGAACGTTGCTGCCGACCTGCCTGCAGGGAGGAAGACCTGCGGTTTCCTGCTACCTAATGCTATCATGGGTTGTTCAAAATGTCTGAAGGAATTCAAGAATTCAAACCGTGGAGGATTCAACATGGCGAATTGGAGACCTCGTACTCTGGACCAACACAAGGAGAGAGTGAGTGAGATTACAGCTGCATCCACCCCGAGAGAGAAAAGTAAACTTGAGAAACAGTATGGAGCTAGTTCCTGTGTCCTCCTGGAATTGCCCTACTTCAATCCCATCAGGTAAGTTCAATCTCCAGGCCGAACAAATTTAAAGGCCAATCTTACACAGAATTATACCAAAATATTAACAATTTTAATTTGACATTTGAATAAACATTAATAAAAATGTTTCCATTAGCAGTAACTATATTATATGACATTCATTTCTTCAGGTTCCTCTCGATCGATGTGATGCATAATGTACTGTTGGGTAAGTGTTGAAGCTTGACCTAACGTTAATTAATGTTTAGCACTGATAATGTGTTTGAAATGGAACTTGTTTTTGCCTTTAATTTGGACTATTAGTTCATTGGGGTTTCAATACCGATTTCACATATGTGCTTTTATTATTGAGATTCAGGGACTGCCAAGCGAATGTGGAAGAGGTGGACCGACAAAGAGTTGTCAAAGAAGAAGAAGAATTCAACAGATGACGTTGTACTAAGCGCTAATCAGGTGTTGACTATTGATGCTCGTCTGAATCAGTTTAAAGAGGGACTACCGGATGACTGCGTGGTAACTAACATCAAATTGAACGCTGGGATGTGGACGGCAAAGGAGTGGAAGAATTGGGTTACAGTCTCGTCTGGATACTGCCTCCAGGGCCTTTTGCCGGATAATATGCTTCATAGCTGGCAGCGTTTCGTAGAAGCCACTCGACTTCTGTGCAAGCCTTGTATTACATACCACGAGATAGAACAGGCACACAGGAAACTGTTGTACTTTTGCAAGAACACAGAGGTCCAGTTCGGTTCTGATTTCATTACCCCAAACATGCATCTACATCTCCATTTAAAGGAGTGTCTCCGGGAGTATGGTCCAGCTCCCAGTACTTGGCTGTTCAGTTTTGAGCGGTATAATGGTTACTTGGGGGATGTGCCGACTAACAATCGCCAGATAGAGAAACAATTGTTTGAGAGGTTTCACCGGATGAGTCGTGTCAGTCAGGCGCGCGCCGAAATGCCGTCCAAACACGAGGGGAAATTTGGCAAACACTGCCAGCTGGGAGAAGGAGAGAAGAAAGCAAGAACGGTCCTGGAAACACTCGATGTACCCAATGAGCGAGATTTCGCGCAGTGCGAGAGCCTATGGAGTCTCCCCAACGGCTTCCAGACATTTAGAGAACAACAGGAATGGATCGACTCGGACGATCTTGAGCTGCTCAAAGAAACATACAAAAAGATGTACCCCACAGAACAGGAGATCCTAGAGAAGTCATTTCTGCCTTCAGTTTACGTGAAGTCTAAAGTCGTAAAATATGGCCCCATGACTTATTCCAGCACAAATTCCAGCAGTGGTAAAAAGTTGTCTAGACTAATGGCAAATTGGTACGAAGACGGACAGAGTGACCCCCGGGAGCGACCGTGCATCGCCACCCACTACATGAAACATTACATACAATGTAAGGCAACCGGGAAGAAGAGGCAACATGTGTTTGCAGCTGTGAAGTGGTACCAACACAGCACCGTCGAATCCAGATACATAAGTCCTTATACAATGTGGCACAAGGAAAAGTTCGAGCAACCTTCATGGGCATCTTTCCTGCCTGTTATGCGGATAAGTGGACATTTTGGATATGTGGTTGAAAAAGAAAATATGATCGTATGTCCCCTTCGGCGCCACGACTTCTTGTAGATCTAGAGGACCTATAGATATATTGAACTCGTGCACGTAGTGTCCGAAATTAAGCTGAAAACGTATGCATCATTAATGAGATTGTGCACCACAAATATTGGATATGCACCCCCCGATATATGGGAATGAAAAAATTCCATGAGAAGTGTGCACATGTATAAAAAAAAGTGCAAAACTTAAAAATAGCGCACCTGGCAGTGAGTGTGCAGAATCACGAGTGTGAGTGTGCAGATCTAGACTCACGAGTGTGAGTGTGATCCCCGGGTGAAGGCCTATAGGCCCGGCCTATAGGGTGCAGCAGCTTAATTTCGGACACTGTCCGGTGTTTTATATGCATTGTTAGGATTATGTGATTTAGACGCTTTTGCCAACAAAAGCAACATTTTTTTATTAAAAATTCGTCTTTAAGTAGTGTATTCATGGGAGGAATAATTATATTACGCCCTAAACCTTATAATGTGACTACTTTCAAATTTAAAATAAAAGGTAGGAAATTACTTCGCAAGGTTACGGTGCCAGGATGTGCGACTTTGAGGTACGTTTTCTGAAGTTATTTCACAGGCTGGGGGTGTGGGGATGTGTGCATTTACGGGTGGTTTCTTGAGTCAGGTGTCAGGACGTGCACCTCCAGCTGCCAGGGCTGCGCTGCGCGAGCGACACCTTATGTAACACCTGACACCGGTCGCTCAGGCTGCTCAGCTGACCTAGATGGCCTCTCATTACCCTGCCCCCCCGGGGGGGGGGGGGGGCACCAGCTTTATAAGGCGGTGCCCACCACGTGCACACACACAGTCCCGCGCCAGCCTCACGACCATAAAAGACGTACGCAGAAGTTTGCTGATATTAAACGCAAGCGCCACATTGTGAACAATGGCGACCGCGCAGAAAACCCGGTAGGTGAATGAGATAACTTGCCTATAATTTGATAAGATAACATGCCTATATAGAGAAGTAGTGTTTTTTCAGGCTTTGCGGGAGAATGACTTGGGGGTTACACTTCCATATATAGAGTGTTTGTTAACAAATGTATAAGGGTGTGGATAATAGCTGTTACGTTTGGTACATATTTTCCATTTTTTTTCGTTTTCTCCCCATACACGTAGATAACCAATTCCAGACACTTAAAGGTTGTTTTTTTTGGCTCATTCAAGCAACCATGTGCGGTCGGAGGAGGAAGAGGAATCCCAGGCATGGACACCGCGTGAGGAGAAAAATATTGAAGTGGAGGAAACGATCTGGACGGAA
The DNA here is from genome assembly GCA_936440205.1 of Lepidonotus clava. Lineage (NCBI taxonomy): Eukaryota > Metazoa > Annelida > Polychaeta > Phyllodocida > Polynoidae > Lepidonotus > Lepidonotus clava. The sequence continues at coordinate 49,182,161 of OW387138.1, forward strand.
CCCCAATGGACCGAGAGGGCGCCACTGTTCACCCCTAAGTAGGTTTAAATTGTTCAACACTGTTGATGGACAGGGATGGAAGAGAAGCATGGAAAGAAAATTATTAACTTACTATCTGGTAGGATGACTATCTTCATGCCAAATAATGCACACTGTCTAAAACCCGACGACAGACTCGCGATCGGACATATAGTTGTGGTCGCTCGAATTCATGTAACATGCTGAAACAACAGGCTCTTTTTTTGACAATTTAAAAATTGCAAATTTATCAGACTGGCACAATAACATGAAATAGAGATTGGATGAGAAAAATTGAGATGCCGATGATTTGGTAGTTTCGACCACCTATGTTGAAATGATGGACGGTGTGATGATTTTTGAAATTTTCTCCAGGACGCACGACCAACAACAGCTCCCGGACGGCCCATCAGAGTGGACGTGCGTCTACTGTTCAGAGGATCCGACCCAGGTTGGTACATTTGTATTTACACGATGAAGCTAAGTGGGAAATAAAACATGTAAGCGTATGAAGGGAAATATGTATAAACAAAACAAAATGATGAGTGGGGCGATTTCACGAGTACAATTGTTCTGAAATTTGTCAATATTACGAGGGACACGCTGGTATGTAGTGAGTGCAAAATTGACTTTTGCACATTTAACTATAACCACACAATTTTTTTCAGGAGCAGGAGGAGTACTTAACGGACCAAAGGTGGAAGGCGATGGAAACGTTTGCCGAAGACCAACACGCCACACAACCGCAGGCCATATTCTTGGATGGCAACTACAGGTACGCCGGGTTTTTTTTTCATAATAAATAATATTATATAGCGACTGATGACACTTTGTGTCAAATGTCCTTTTATTTTTGTTTTTATATAGTAACACTAGTTAACCTCGGGAGCATGATAGCTATAGGTTAGAATTTACCTTAAATCACAGCTTCACGCTAAACTATGTTTTTGTGTGTACCTGGCAGTCTACGGCCGATCGTACAGAGTATATTGAACAGATAATGTGAGTCATAATATAACCCCCAGTCATAATGATACTTTGCTGTGTCAGGGATAATGGTGGAGTAAGACTTACACTCCTTGACACGGTTTAGAGCAAGTGGATTCAGACACGGCCGAGTCTGTCTAATGTATTTGATCAAAATCTTCCCGTGAAAGATTAATCGATTCAGCAATAAAATACTACACTAGAATTATAACTACAGTTTGTGTCAAATGTCCTTTTATTTTATTCCTATATAGTAACACTTGTTAACCTCGGGTACATGATAGGTTATAATTTACCTTAAATCACGGCTTCACGCTAAACTACATATTATGTTTTGTGTGTACCTGGCAGTCTACGGCCGCTTGTACAGAGTATTGAAAATAAAATGTCAGTTAAAAATATATCTTTTCACTAAATTTAGAAATATACTAGATCAGAGTGACACACAGTCTTTTAACCTCTAACTTCTAAGTACAGTGAGAGTAGAACTCTGGTAAAGCGCGGCCATTAAATTGGTGCCTGAATGGAGGGTAGGTACATTAACACGCCGACAAGGTTGGGCGTGTAAACAGAACTATGAGCTAACGGGACTCTTGTGACACAATATAGTTAACACGCCCTGACTTACACTTATATACACGCAAGAAGGGGTAGGGAAGCTTTGAGGTAGGCGCGAAAATATTACCTAACACCGTCAGGTCACATGATCAGAAAAAAAACAAAAATGGCGCAGGCGATGATGTGACTATGAAACCTCTTTATTCCAATAACACATTTCAAACATTTGTAGGCATGTTTACCCCCAGGTTTGTACATCTCAGGATGGAATAGGATACAGACCACCACGAGGATCATTAATTCCACCTAGGAACGTGATCAAATACTAAATTTGATCGTAAGAAAGGTTACATTTTTTATAAATTGGACGCCGGTGGTTTGGGCAAAACAGACGCCAACCAGTTTAACTCCGCGTCTCCTCCTGGGGCTGCCGGGCGCTTGTAAGAAAGGTGACACTTTGTATAGATTGGTCGCCGGACGGTGGTTCGGGAAAAACCTACGCCAACCAAACAATAATTCCGCGTACCCTCTGCCCGGCCCTGGGGCTGCTCACCGGATAAAGCCCCAGCCACACTGCACGACTCAACTCAACTCGACTGTCGAGTTGAGTTGAGTTGGGGTCAGTCGTAGAGTGTGTCATAGGTTAACACGAGAATCTTAGCATTTTCCTACGACTGGATCGTTGGGTCGTACATCTTGAGATAGGGACGTCACTCAAATAGCATCACGAATTAGCTAAGACTAGACAATCAGGGGTGCTGGCGACCTCAAAACCTGCAACAGTCAAGTTGAGTTCAGTTGGTAAGTGGAGCCGGACCTTAAGATATCAACAGTGTGTCGTCAGGCGGCGGCAGCCCACAACCCCACGACTGTAATTTAGCTAGGTCAGCCATTCTCCCGGTGACCCTCTCCGGCCAGGGGGAGAGTGACAACCCGACAACAGGGCCAGTGTATGGGTACTTCTAACTCCGAGTTAGGTCGCTACTGTTCATGTGTGCAGAGAACTGAGAAGTTGGCCACCCTAAACTACATGACATTGGTCTTTGTTTTTTCCAGCGAAGCTGTTACATACACAGTCCCGGCGGGGCACAACTACCTAGTCCGGGTGGCGGGCCAGGAGGGGGCGCCCTTACAGTAAGTAATATAATATCAGTTTGTATATACTGGGATAACGATATGGCATTTATGCCTGGTACCTTATCCTCCAACAGGTCTCCTAACTTTCATGTTGATTTATAAAAAGGTAACCCCAAGTTGGAGTGAAGTAAAGCTGAACTACAGTTATTAGTCTGGATATCGTGGAATTATTGAAGAGGCATGTGATACTCATGTAAGACGGACAGCTGATTAAAAGGATACTCCAACTAGGCCTATTGAACATATGTAACCTACTGGCCTAAGCACTCATGAATCCTAAATTAATATTGAATATATATAGTGGTGTGTTTTTATGTTGCTCATTAATGACATCGATATAATAATTGTTGTTGCCGATTCACCACCACGCAGCATCATCGATCCCCCACCGGGTGTCCTGGCTATAATTTTGGTTCTCCCGGCGGGGCAGGGCCAAATTTTTGTTCCGCCCCCTGCTGGCCCGCCACCGTCACCGGAGGGGTCAGAGTCCACGAGTTCAGGGGCTTCGTCTGAGGCGGGGGCAGATGCCCCACAGGACGGCCAAGGGGATGGTGATGTTCCCCTAGACCAACCCCTGGTTAACGGGGATGTTGGTCCAGGGGAACTTGACCATCCTGCCGTCGGTGGGGAAGAGCCCCCGTCTTAGGCGGGGTCCCTGAACTCAAAGAGCCAGCTGACACCTTTCTTTTATGTTTTGTTGTTTTTTAAAGTTCGGTTTAATAGATAAAAAAAGAAAAAATTTAGTTGGAAGTTATTTACAAGTAATTTACCCAAAATTCAAATAATAATTCATTGAAATCATTTCTTTTACTCCAATAACAAATAATCATTTTGTGAATCACATCTAATCGAATTTCATTTAAATATTTAGGAAGTTTTTAGGATTGTTTATATTTGTAAGGATGTTTGTTTTTTTCAGTTTTTTACATAATATCCCAGAGTTGTTATTACTATTTTTTTTTGGGGGGGGGGTAGGGGGTTAGGGTGACATTGGCCATAAGACTTTGACCCCGTCCTTTGTAAACAACGTACTAGTCGCTAAGATCAATTGTGAAGACGGTGGTGGCTTTAAGCTAGAATGGGAGAATGGGAGTGGGTCCTGTGTATTTTGTGGGAGCCCCATAAGCCGGATACACGTCAGCTTGCACAAGTTTCTTACGGTAAAACATATCTAGAGCCGCTAAGGGGTTAACCACCCAGACTGTTCTTTCCTGTAATAGGTTATGCCCTACCAGCCTTGGTACAGTCCGGACGCTGGCAGGGCATAGAGCTTTAAGTTGTTTGCTTTGTCAGGCCTAGGCTTGGCAAATGGGCGTCAGCATGATTTGTTTGCCATCTGCACGTTGGCGACTTTTGGCTTCTGCACACGATACGGTGATAAAACCACTGGATAAACCACATTGGTTGTCATGAATAGAAAAGTGGTGCGCATTTGCCTAGCCTGGCTTGCAATTGCTTTTGTTTAACTACGCCATACAGTGGCACTTTTCAACAGGAAGTTTTACGTCTAAGAAAACGAAGCTGCTGTACACTAAACAGTGCTGAAAAACCGGACCAATCTTGCAAACCTGTATCTAAGTACCAAGTAGTAAAGGTGAGCCCTCATTTGAATTATACAACTTTTGAAATATCTGGTACTGGTAAGCCATGTAATGGTTGGAAGTGTAATCTAGAAGCAACAATTCATGTATATATATATGCTCGTCCGTGTTTTATCAATTAATGCACCTTTGTGTTTTCTAGACTATCCTGAAACAATTACATGATTTATAATATAGTCTCTCTCTCTCTCTCTCTCTCTCTCTCTCTCTCTCTCTCTCTCTCTCTCTCTCTCTCTCTCTCTCTCTCTCTCTCTCTCTGTCTGCAACAGCAAGCTGATGCACGGGGTGAGACGTATCATACCGCAAAGAGGTGCATGGCCACTGACTGCACCTACAAGCGTCTGCTCAAAAGAGACAGTGATAGACGCGAAATCATGCCCAGGGCCCCCGCCAAGTGTACCTTTAGAAGTCTGTGCTTGTCACAATCACTGAACCAATACCAGGTAAAAGTCCATTAATTTATTTTGAGTATATATATAGGTCAACGTCGTGCGGTTTGGTTAGCAAAGTATTTGTCTACTTAGTAAGACCGGCTCTGGCCGTTTGGGTCCCGTCGGCCTTCACTTTATGACTAGAAAAAGTCCCGTGTATGCAGATAGATACAAAGAACAGTAAAACCTTAAACTGGAATACATATTTACTGCATCGTCAAAGTAGAAATTTATTCTAATCATGTTTTCGACAGCTGTGCCTAGAAGAAGCGGATCCGGACAGACCGACCTTTTGCAGAGACTGCCCAGCTGATCCACAACTCCTCTGCCGATTCCAAAAAGGCATGCTGTAGGCTACCTCTGTAGGCGACCCCACCCCACCAGGACTGGACTGCGAACCTAGGCCTTGACCCGCAGCACTGCACCACCGTCAGGGACATCATTTCTCCATGAGAGTAAGGAACTGAACTTTTTCTCCTTGCATTCGCACTAACCATATGCATGATTAGTACAACTAATTCTGGGCTACCCCGTTTACTGAGGTGTTTAATCTAACTATACCATGGTTTCGGACACATCAAAGAAGCCTGTTGACGGGAAGGAAGGAGAAGTGTTCAAGGCCTCATGGACGGGAAGTCAAGACGGGAAGTCCTAAGCCTGTTGACGGGAAGGAAGGAGGAGTGTTCAAGGCCTCATGGACGGGAAGTCGAGACGGGAAGTTGAGGGAGAGTCTCCTTATCTCGTGCCAAGTCCCACATGTACACTGTCAACAGGGTTCTCCCCAGCACATAATTATAGTAAGGTCTTTCCGTCCCAATCATATGATAGCTGGTAATTTAATTCATAATTACTTTTTCAGTATATTTCAATAAGTTTGACGACCTTTAGCAGTTCACAGCCTCAAAGGTCGATCAGAATTACAGCTGGTCATTACAGCCGGCTGTAAGGGCCTGGGGAAAACCCTGTGACAGACTTCCCGTCGAGTAGAGGCCTACCACCAAACCATGAATACCAGAGTTAAGACGTGTACTAAAGCATGAATAAGACTATGTACTAATATATTAACTCGAAAATGGTGCATATTAGACATAGACTGTGTTCTTTATAAAGGTTAGAACATCCGGAGTAGTCAGCAAAGAATGTGTGACCTATGGGAAACACAGCAGGAAGGGTAGCGCATGTAGCTCACAATATTTAACTAGTACCATAAGGTAGATGTCAGTTATGGATAAGTAAGATAAGGATTTCAAGATAACACCACAACAGTTGCTAGCCATGCATCGTTAGGTATATGTATCAATAACTATTCATCCAATTTAAAAATGTGATACATCAAATGAAAGCATGGATTTTTCTCTATTTACTGTTAGGTTCAACTTTATTTTCTGACTGAGATAAAATGTAGGAAAAGGTAAAGAGCAAGTATTTTTTAAACAACGATATTTACCTTAATATGATAGGTGACAGCCTAAAATTTTAAGTACATGATATCAATTAGAACATACTAATGCATGGAGGGAACGTTTATCGTGTTGAAGGTACAAAAAAGCAAACTCGGGAGTGTTGTTGTTTATATGATTTATTAAGCCAACATGACATATATATAATTATATATATTACAAACTTAAATAATATAAAATTGAAAGTTGCTTAATGCTATTACAAGTCTTCTAGTTCCGCAACTACAGGGTTGGTCAGGGGGAGGCTGGCGCACGGTCCATTTGGGCGCGCCAGCTGGGGGGTTTAAGTTTTTGGGGTCCGTAGTCTCCGACTGCTTGGTGGGCATCCGTCCGCCCAGCCCCCGGTCCTTGGCGTGCTTTTTGTCGAGAAGGTCCAGCTCGGCTTTCACCTCCGTCAGCTCTGGGCTCTCCCACACGAAAGGCACCATGACGCGGGTCTTTTCCTCGTCAGTGGGGTCGCGGTCCTCCCTGCTGGTGTAATCCACTGTCAAAACCTTCTTGACCCGTTCGCGCTTTTCCTCATTCCAGTCTGTTAGTTCTAGGGTGGCCACTCGTCATTTCATTTTCTGAAAACGAATAATTTACCCGTGTTAATGGCTTGGAAATCATAAATTTACGGGTAATTTTACATAGTATATTCGACCCTTTAAGTGTCCCCACTTTCTACTCGCCAGAAGGACATGTACTACTGCTCTATGTGTATTAAAAATAACAACCAATTCCATTTCAACGTGGGACATTTTTAACCAGTCTTAAACAAAACCAACCTCACTGCGATGATGGCGCATAAGAGTCTTCTTATTCTTGGTACGAGTCAGTCCCTTGCGCTCGGTGCGTGCCTTCGCATACTGGGTGCGATGGTATGCCTTGCACGAGACTGAAAAGAAGATAAAAATTCAACACTGTTATAACATGACATGTTATAACATGACATGTTATAAGAAGGCTTTATATGTTCAGGGAAAGGTTCAATGGCTTTGATAGTCTAAAATCTGGAAACTACTTGGACGTGAAAAATACACTAATAATAAAATGTAGCTTTGTATGCGGCTTCAATACTTACTCATGATGTCTGCCCGACTGAAATTTGGATAGCCCACCTGCACATCAGTGACTATGCGTTCAGCCACTGCCTGGTTGTGGGGGTCGGTAAACCTCGCACTGAAAAGGGCACGTTATGTGGAAATTAATTTCAACACGCAATATAAATCTGAATTGTGATTGACTCTATCTGACCTTAGCATGTTCACACAGATGTAAAATTAGTGCTTATTGGAATATATATATTGACATAGGTCCGTCAGTCCTGGACTCCTAAATATATACATAACCTCAATTCAATATATAAGGCCATGAGACTGGAAGAGCATGTCACAATTAGTGAGTTCATATATATTGCCACCTGGTTCAGGGCGTTTAGGGCCGGGAGACGAGTTATTTGGTCTGTATTTCACCAAAAAAAAGAAGAAAATTTAAGTTCATATTGAGGTGAAAAATAAACTATTAAACTACCACGGAAAATAAAACCCACCCATCTGAGAGGTCGAACTTCATGGTGGGGTCTTCAGACGACTGTGCCTTGTAGATAGCACGGACCTCACACTGGAATAAATATCTAGTGTTACCCAGTATTTCCACTTGCAAAGTATCTAAACAAGGTGGGCATGCATGGACAGATGACATAAAACTCTTTGATTGTACTCATGACCCTTCATTAGTTTACCTTTGTTGGTGTAAATTATTACTGATCAAATAGTATCAGATCATATTTTTTGAACATGAAAATACACTCTTCGATGGTACTACTTCAATTATGCTAACTTGAAAACCTTGAAACATGAAGGGTTTTTTTAATAGGTGACCAGCTAAATTCAAAGTAGAAGGAGAAAGGGCCGACTGTATACTCACGCTGACTTCAAAAATCGTCCGGGGCGGCGGGGTACGGGCGGGTGCTGGTGCGGGGACGTTGGCTAGCCGAGCCACGGCAAGAGTCACAGAATTGTCGATCACCCCCTGCACGGCCTCTCTGGTCCTCTCTTCGGCTTCCTTGTAGGCGTTCTTTATCATTGCTTCAACAGTCGCCCTATTAAAGAATTGAGGTCCGCTGGTGGAAGCAAAAGTGGGCTGGCTGCTGGAGGTCCTGGTCGGCAGACCGCTGCCCGTAGATCCGCCGGTCGGCTGGCTGCTGGTGAAAGGGGCCTGCTGGTATGATACATCGGTACCAGGCTCAGCTGCAGCCCCAAGTTGATATCGGATGTGCTGGCCATCGACATGGCCCTTGAAGTACCGGGCATGGGGCTGCTGGTTAGGTTTGGCAGCGGCGGAGTAGAGTGAAGGAACGACCCATCCAATTGCATGTCCTGGTCGGTCATCATCCCCCGGTATAGAGCCGAACCAAGGTCCGCGGTGGAATCGAAAAGATCTTGCTGCGACATGTTGCTAGATCTGGGTGGTTATGTTGTCTTTGCTGGTAGTGACGAGAGTGACATTATGCCAGTTCTTACTGGGTATTTGTACCCATGGGCGACCGGCCAACCGTGGTGGGCACGTGCCTTAGAGACAAAAGGAAATCACCATGCATACGACTAAGGGAAGCCCCGTCGGTGGGGAGATGAGGCGCGCCTACAGGGACTGTGTAAACGAGCACGAAACGAGAGGGCTGGTGAAGGTGAAGAGAACACTTTAAAGAACGGGGTGGTGCGCAACCTAGGAAAGTCAACACCTAGGAATACTGCGGTACTTTGAAGGTGTGTTTCGCGCTCTTTGACGCCAACATAACCGAGGAAAGGTGCGACTTTGGAGTCGTTAATAGGAAACCACCACAGTCACCAACAAAACCTTTTGGATGGAAGCCCCGTGCCCATCTCTCGACTACAGCTGAGAGTGCTCACGTCTTGAAACCTTTGCCGGAGAAGCCAACGCAGAGAAAGTGACTAGCGCCCCAAAGCCAGTTGTCCTTGGTCACTGGATGAAGCCCCTTACCCAGGTCTTACAGGTGGGGTCGCCCGGCAGTCAAAGGGTACAAATAAGCCTCCTTACACTAGTCTCAGACACAACCCCAGTCAACATGAACATGGACGCACTTCTCAATACTAGTCTGGACACCTGGCGTGCAGATCGTTCCCGGCCTATGGCGAAACCATTCCCTACCAACCCCATCGAGACTACTACTCGCCCTAATGAGTTGTTGGTCATGGCCTTGACCGTGTGGCTCGGGTGGCAATTTTGTAGGAGCTGTTCCAAACTTGTCAAGTCGGTCTGCAGTCTCCTGTGCGGTAGTCGACAGTCGGCTCCCGTGGAGTTCTGCTTAGGGATCTGCTGTCATTGGGAGTCCATCACTGTACCACTAGCCCCCATTCCGGCTGACATCCACGTCATCGACAGGGTGGTGAGCCCTAAGATGCTGCTCCAACTACCAGGTCTCCTCTCCCGACGAATTACGGTAGCTTGGTCGGGCCCAGTGATAATTTGTTTCACTGGAGAAAGTCAGCCCTTGTCTCTCGAGCTGCCCACTGATTTTGGAATTCCTCCGACCGAGCGCATCCGCTTAAATAAGTTGTTTCGCAAAAGACTTTCTATAGCTGCACTATGCCTCCAAGACAACACGGGTACCAACCCCATCGCGAGGCAGTTGATGAGAGCTCAAAAACTGGACTATATAACCGACATAGACTCTTGGGTTTGATACCAAAAAAAAAAGAGCACTGGCATAATATTATGGTAAACTTTAATTTACGAAATAAGAAGCCTAAATGCTGCTGTAATTTTGTTTGCATTTGGAAACAAAGTCTGTTACATATATATATATATGAATAAACTTGTCAGGAAAAAAATCTCCTTCCTTCGTATTTTATTGGATCGGTTTTTGTTCTGTTTAAATTTTTGTTTTTTTAATAAAGATTTATTTATACTGGTTAATAATTAATCGGTACAGGTCCGGTTTTGATTATTCTTAAAGTGGATAGAATTCTCATCATTGAAAATTAGACCGCAATGAATTGAAGTACTTAAAACTAAGTAGGAAACTTCTAATCTTCAACTTTAATATTTACATTCACATACATGTAGTTAATCCAAATATACATTTGATTACATTTTCACTTGACAGTAATATGTCAGAACAGTTACTACTAGTTAGTGAAAAAGTAAGGTCGATCAGGCACACAATATTATGTATTCTGGGTTTGTGAGAGTCGCGCAACTAGCCAGCAGGTTATAGGTTAAAACTGCCCACTGTCATTCCGATGAGATAAGTAAAATTGTGCGCGCATGAACTGTGGGCCGGGCTTAGCATTTCAAATCCTGTTAGACATTTTTGAACGACATCTACAATTTCAGTAACACTGTGCTTTGGTTCATGTAACCCGCACCGATAGTATCACATCTTCATGTTTCTTAAATTTTATTACTAATTCCATTTCCAGTAGTGTCAGCCCTCCACCCCACCAGACTGCTGCGGCTTTCCGGAGGCACACATTTCCAGCTCACTCATCTTCTAGTGCCCAGCCATGCCACTACACACAGCTTCGATTTCATTCCTGACTGGACGGTCCCTGGGGCATGGACCACAAGCTGCGGCTGACCTGTGGCTGACTAAACCAGTCTTACGGTCTGACGGGTTTAAATACTACCTTCGTGCAATAAATGTGTTGACAGCAATTAAAGTGTGGCTGACACGGAGAAGTGCAGCTGCACATCCAGAGACTAGCTATAGTGTCCATGTCTGGACCCAAACCGTACCCCCTCTACACGAGCCAACAAGCTTAAGGGCCACATACACCGTCAAAGCCTTCTGCAACCTGCAATTGTCTATATTGAATATTCTAATGATAATGTTCGTATATGAAGATATATCGGCTTGAACACTAGGACAAATACGAATACAAATACGAATATTTATTGACTAATCTAGAGCAGTACATTAATGTCACAGTAGGGTTAGGCATTGCCTGTACAATCTGGTATACTTTTTTAATATAGATCCAAATACATTCGGTAGCTTCCGCCAGATATTTACTTGTACACATGGGTTGTAGGTTGAGAACCATCTTCATTTTGGTTGTATACGGTAATGTTCTGTAGGTGTTAACATACTTTGAGATTCTTTCTTCAAAAAGGTTCCTATTATCTACCAGAGCCTCACCTTTACAATGGAGTAAGACGTGATGAGTTACGTCTTGGTTTCACCCACAGTCGTTACACTTGGTGTTAATCACTTTCTTAGCTCTGTAGCAGCGTTTTTTACCATCGAGAGTATAATTTGCATCAATTCTGAGTTTCGTGAAGATGCTTCTGATACATAGTGATTTGATAGTATTGAGATATGTCTGTTTCCCATATACATTTGATTGCCATAAATTTGTTACCTCAAACCGTTCGAGATTATTTAAATGGCTAGAGTAGGAATCAAGGGTTTGTAAATACATGTTTTCGAGTCGACTGGTTAGAATTGCTTTTAAAGCTGGTTTAGTGAAATTATAAGCTCGAGGCTGTTGCAATACATTTCCTAGTCCGAGAGTCCACAGGTAATACTGAATGTTCTGTAGCCATTGGTGATCCTCGGCATGCATTGTCTTAAGTGCCTTGTTAAGTAATATGCTAAATATTCTAGCAGGTATTAACTATTTGTTGCCTGATCATGATTTGTATCAACTTGATTTTGTACTTGATAAAACTGGAATGTTCTATGAGTTTAACCCGTTTAAGCCTAATGGACCACATGGAGTCCTAGGCCTAGCAGATATTCTGCCTGACGGGTTTATAAATGTATATAACAATTAACAGTCTATCGTGGATTTAGGGTGCCCTATAGGGTTAGCAGCTGGTCTGCAACTCACGGCCAGTTTTTTTTGTTTGTTTTTGTTTTTGTTTTTGTTTTTGTTTTGTTTTTATTGTTCATGCACGACAATCCGCGTAGTGGTTGATATATATATATATATTATATGTGTGTATTTGTTTTTGTATACTCGATAATACGCATAGGGGAATGTCCTATGAGTTGTAAACCGTTTAAGCGTAATGGACCACATGGAGCTCGAGTCCTAGCAGATATTCTGTCTGACGGGTTTATTAATGTATGTAACATTATTTTAACGGTCTATGGTGGATTTATTGTACTCTAGGGTTAGCAGCTGGTATGCGCGACGGGTTGGAATATATATAGTTGGTGCTAGAATTGTCCCTGTGGTTGCCCTACAATAAATTATTTTTAATCTGTAGAAATTGCGTTCTTTTGAATTTGTTCGGCCTGTGGGTCTGGAATAAAGTTATTTGTGATTCTGCTAACTGAATTAACATTGCCGTTACCCTGGGTTATGATGCTGTTATATATGGGAATAAATCTAATCTTTACTTGGTATCATAATATCAAAATTTATATATAATTTTTTTTTATAGTTTTCCCAAATCTGAGTATGTAAATTTGGTTTATATATCTGACCCTTCATACCTAGTACCTGCAAAGCCTTTACTACTCTTTATATAAGTACAATAAACTTTACAACACTTTAGTGCAGGTGTCGGATAAACCAACTAACCTATTGCATAACTTTTCGCGCAAGAATCTATTACATAACTTATAACCACGACTGCGCGGGCAGGTGTGTTTACAGAAGAAGGTGTATGGCTAAAGCTACGGGTGGCAAACTAGAAGCGACAAGTAAGGGATGGGAGGGGAACGATACTGTCTAGTAGTTATTAATGTGTACGAAATGTTCCGTTAAATAAAATATTATATCAGATAGAAACAAAACACACAAAAAAAACAACCTTATGAGTACACTCCATGGTTGCGATAGCTGAGATAGATAGCTGCGTGATATTTGCGTGATATTTGCATGTGAGATGGGTTAAGATGTGACAGAGTGAGAGGATTCCCTTGCCACTACAAAAGTAGCAGGTTGGGGCTCTCAAGGATAGGCCCTTGAGAGCACCCCCGCCTATAGCGGAGACCCCTGCCTGACTACTTAGCGCCGTTCATATAGTATGTGCGGAGGTCAGCGGGTGGGGTGAAGAATGGCTGCAATTTATGTATGACGCTTTTTTTTTCTATCAAAGGACTTCGAGACTATAAATTATAATGCTTCATGAGTCCAACTACTTGCCTGTTTCATGTGTGGTTGAGAAAGTGATTCAACTGTACACTTACATCAGTCGATTGTATATGCTTCAGACGAAAACAGAACGCAAAATCGGACAAACAACCATATTCTCGCCCTCGTTAACAGCTCTGAAGCGACCAGTGATTCGCATGACTGGCATGAAGCACGCCCAAGTGGGTTCCTCATACTTTGAGTGTCTCCAGATGGTTAACGGACGAATGAAGGGGTTTGGATCTCTACTCTCACTGAACCACTTCACCACAGCAAAGAAGTGTTCTCTCCTCAGGCCAGTCACATTACACGTCATGGCATGTCTCATGAAGTACCTGATAACACAGGGACGCTCTTCGCATTCGCCACCATCATCTACGTACCAGTTGGCCATGAACCAACAGAACTTGACCTTTCGACCGGTCATCGTGCTGACATAGCTATTTGGTCCGTACTGTACTGTGCCGTAAGTACTACATGTTTTGGAGAACGTGTGTGATTCAAGCAGTTGGGGTTCAGTGGGGTACATTTTCCCGTATGCTTGTAGGAGGAGAGCGTAATCGTCTGCATCCAGCCCTTTTGTCTTTCCTGTCTCGTTGGTCTCAAAGCCGTCCATGTTACTCCAGAGGTGTTGGCACTCTGCCACCTCTGATTCCGGGACTTGCATTGTATCGATGACGGTGGGAATTGAGGTCTGTATCTTGTGGCAGAGAGGTAATAATTCCTTCTTGTACTCGGGCGGCATTTCACTTCGCATATGATTAACGGTCTTTGTGAGAAGAAATCTCTTCATAAACTGTTTGTGAATTTGACGTTTGTTGGTTTGGAGGTCTCCTACAAAACCATTGTACCTTTCATAACTGAAAAGCCATGTACTGGGCGCGGGCCCGTACTCACGCAGACAGTCCTTCAGATGACAACGAAGGTGCATGTTGGGTGTAACCACCTCCTTCCCAAACTGTACCTGGGTCTCTTGGCAGTACTGGAGATAGTGTTTATGTGCTAAATCAATCTCCTGGTCTGCTATGCACGGCTGACATAATAATCTAGTGGCCATAACGAACCGCTGCCATGTTTTCAGGTGTTTCTTTGCCAAGAGACCTTGGAGACAATATCCGGAAGAGACGGTAACCCAGTTTTTCCACTCTTTGGCCGTCCACGTACCAGCATTGGATTTTATGTTCGTTACGACCAGGTCATCTGGTAGTCCTTTCTTGAACTTTTCCAGGCGTTCATCAATAATGAGTATCTTCTTTTTGGTCAGTGCTCCAAGCTTTTCCCACATTTTCCAGGTTTTCTTGGCTGTACCTGAAATAGATTGAGTAAAACATTTGGGCATTAGTCTAGTAAACGCTGACTAAAGTGTTCTAATTAAAATAAAGACAGTTGAATTCCTCTATAGCAAACATAAGTGTATATGAAATGATTGTTCTTTTAAGACTCACCAAGTAGGACGTTGTGCATCACATCGATGGAGAGGAATCTGTAAATACAGTAACAGGATAGGGACACTATTAGCAGACGATGGTGCAAAACAACTTGCCATATATACAGGACGATGCCACCTCTACAACCAGGGGCGGATCCAGGATTTTGAAAAAAAGTGGGTGTGCTATTGGAAAATTTCGCCTGGACCCCTGTGGGGCAGGAGGGAATACAAATGCACTAATGGCTAAAAATATTCGGTATACGTAATAAGTGATGAAAGTCTAGGTTTTATGTAGGTTACGAGGATCATTTTAATTTTAACTTACTCGATGGGATTGAAGTAGGACAGTTCCAGGAATGGGGTGTAGCGAACTCCATATTTCTTCTCCAGAGCCTTCATCTCCTTGCGTTTACCGGCCGCTCTGATGTTCTCAATTTGCTTCCTATGACGGCCCCACGTGCGCATCGGCCATAAATGCATTTCGAAACCAGAATAGTTTCGCTTGGGTTTGCACTTGGAGCATCCCATATTGGCTGCGTGCGACAGAAACCCACATACCTTTCTGGCGGCGGGCAGGTCTGCGGCCACGTTCATCAGTGCAACCTTCACGCGTTTGCCCAGGGGCCATTCAAATGATCTTAAGACCATTCCGCGTCTCCAAAACACCTTCAGTTCCGCCACCAGAGGCTGCAAAAACGTCGATAGGTCCGCAGGTTCCTTTGGGAGGCTTGGAATCATGCCAAACAGTATGACGTTCTCGATTTTGTAGCGCTCTTCCCTGGGCAAATTAAGAACCGTTAGATAAATACCGCCAACAGAACAGGAGCTCTTCCTAGAGAATGGTTGGAACCAATCAAGATTAATCTGCAGAACCAAATTGTCATTATCTCCTAAAAACCCGTAATCTACAAACCTTTGCCATACAGACCCATCATAAATGTCACAGTAGAATCCTTCTGGAACTTTCCTGTGTCTCCACTGCTTACATTTCCTCTCGAATCCCGGGCGCTGAAGCATTTCTTCAAGACTACAAGCCAAGGGTTTGTAGCAGTAGGTGACAATACCCACATATTGTATTTTCCCACCCACCTTGACTCGTTTGAAGAGTTCTGTGCCACATGGTTTATCTTCATTGAAAACCTTCTCTGAGCATCGCCAGATTCTCTGAGTGCCATTTGGGCCTGTGTACAGCACCTGGCGAACATCGTGATAAAAGGTGTAACACTTGGAGCAAATAGTAGTCTCTTGGAACGAACTTTCTCCTACTCCCAGCCACTTGTATACCTTGTACATGGTGGTAGGAAAGACATTACGAATGACACGTGCATATTCTTCCTTTCCACCTAGGGACAGTACTTCACATACAAACGCAAGTAATGTTGTGAGGGCCGTGTCACTCGTGAAGTTAGCAATCTGCCACTGCAAAATGAAAAAAACAGTCCATGTAATGATACTTTGAATTTCTTTACCATGTCGACCAACCACTGGCCGTTCGCGCGGACATACCTCGCCTTTGTCGTTGAGTTGAGCGATTACCACCTGGTCCAGGGAAGATAAATCAACCTTGGACGATGAAGATCTTTTCAGGGGGGGACTTGATGTACGGCAGGTGGTGCAGAAGACCCCGTAGCTTGGGTGGGTACATCCTCTGCCGAGCGAATTGGCTTTCCGGACATGGTGGTGTTGGATCTTTTCCTTGACGCTTCTTGTCCCGCGGGCTCCTCAGAAACAGCTGTCGCTTGAGTGGGAACTACTGATAAAACCTCGGTTGGGCGAACTCCCTTGCCGGACATGATGGCATGGGATCTTTTCCGTGAAGCTACCTGTCCAGGGGGCCCCGCAGAAACAGCTTTCTCTTTACTAGATTCCGCCAAGGTAGGGTAGGTAGCAGTGGACTGGTCGTCGTTTCTGTCAGATCCAAACGATGCAGCTTCATTTGGGATGTGTTGATATGGAGGAGCATCTGCAGATCCTGTGAAAAAAATGCACCTTTATAAGTACCACACTAGAACAGACCAGAAAAAAAAAGAGTAGCAACACATGGCATGTATATGCCCCTTCAGGTATGAAAAAAAAACAAACTTATAATCAAACGTTTACACCACTTACTTTTGCTGCTTTCCATTCTCTTTCGAATGAGACATTTGTTGCCTCCGTGTTCTTTGTAGTACCGAGTACTAGGTATGGCTTGCGAGCAGGACCAACACAATTTGTGGGTACCCCTATTCATGGCTTTGTAGGCGCGTAGCTGCTCCATGGAAAGGCTTGCGAGCCCTACCATAATGCTGATGATCCAGTAACTGCGCAAATAAGGTAATAGTTACATAGTCTTATACGTCATGTGCGGACGCAGACAGGTAAGTTATAGGCTTGGTGTTGAGGTCGGAAGTTGCTACCAACCGAGAATGCTCCCTTGTTGGAGCGGTGGGAAATTCCAAACTGCGAACGCAGCATTCACGGGGATTTCTCAGTGGCTGATGTACAACGGTTCACAAGCCACACATGGGTGAGAGAAATGTGCCAAAGAAAGGTGTCGCTGCACGCCGACCGGTGGTTCATATATATATATATGCGCCGTTGAATTTACCAAACATTATCCCAAAGTGAGCACTATATATAACCCACTGCCTAGAACAGATTTAGAAAGACAGTGACATCCAACCAGGTCTCGTGATTGGATTCCTTGCTGACCCACAGACTGCGGGACAAACTTAAAATGAAACTCTTTTCAGGTGAGCTGGACTAATGCATTACAAATGGTACAACCATAGCATATTTAAAGGACATAATGAAACTGAACCCCCAAATTTGTTTACCTTTATTGGCCAAACCATGACTTTTTCCGTAATGTACTGAGGCAATTTTAGTTTGTATAAAGTTAAACAATGCCCCTTAGATCGGTGTACTGTTATTTGACATTAATTGATTTCCCCCCTTTGGTTGTCTTTATTTCTAGTCTATATCTACGGCCCATTGGTCCTGCTCTTGCTGAAAGGCGACTTGAGTGGAGCTCGAAATATTAAGCCCCTGCGAGGCAGCCGGTTCATGGAGCGGTTGAGAGACATAACCAATGTGGACGACACCAGGTCAGCACGAAAAGGGGTTGTCAACGACAATGGAAGACCTAACAACAGAGAAACATTACCTTTAATGACCCCATTGCCTTACCACAACAGATTGGAGTCCATGCTGAACCAATATGGGACTACCGTAGAACCAAGAGCTGCAATAGAAGAACAGGAACAAGAGAGTCTCTGTGAAAATAGCAACACCTTTATTCGAATCCAATTCTACTTGCTTATGGTAGTCGTCTCTCCATTGGCACTGGCCATCATGATTTGGGGTTTTGCAAGATTAATTGGCATATGTAAACAAGATAACTTTAAGGTTTACCTCCTCGTGTCAGGCACCCAGAATGTGTGGATTCAACTTGCTACGTTCCCGGGATATTGCACCGACTACGTATTTATCACAGAGGGTGATCTTTTTCTTAACATAGAATGCGACTCGTTCCTAGGAGGAGGCTACACACTTAGTATGGACATTAATGTCATAGACAGCAGAACAGACCGAGAATCGACACTGGAAACCTCAGTCAAAGTGAATCCTGTGACAAACTTCCTCTTAAGAAGACTGCTAAAGCAACAGATTCTGCGCTACAACTTGGTTACGGTTGCAGCGGGTGAGCCAGGTATACTGGTGACACTTACATATGACCTGGACACAAATACATCGTCTTCGTAAAGTCTCCTTGAAAATAACATTATTACCTCGACGACTCCAACTTGTAAATTGGGAACTGCAACTTGAGTGGGTCCCTAATATGTAATAAATGTACAACTTTGCCTTCTACTGGAGTTCTTTTTTAAGATTGAATTATTCATTCAATCATATGGTAACTGTACGATACACTGAGCACCAGAGAGTGCACCGTAGGTGTTTTTTTTTTTATTGCATATGTTGGGTTGCAGTTTTCTTCTTTTCCACCCAGAACAGATGTACAGGAACTTACAGTAAACATTTATTTCAACCCGGGGCTAATGAGTGGACTTGGTGGAAATATATGTTTCATTGGCGGGGAGTCAATCGCAGTTGGGCGCATTAAGGACAATGGCGCCATTTTCCAGATATCTAAAAAATGAAAGTTCTTCAATCTTTTTCAAATTTTGCAGAAATACTCAATAATATATGTATAATTCAGATATGAAATAGAAGATTTGCCAAAAGAAATGATTTTAGAGATATTGATGGTTAAACAGGACTAATTATCAAGAAATTTTGCAAATGCTGAAAAATGATTTTACCCATGAAAACTGCAATTCCTCCTGTATCTCTCTGGATATACGTTCCCTAAAGGTTATTATGTACCAAAATAATAGTGAAGGTATCAGGTAAAACATAGAACATTCAAAACAAGTTTAAAGTAAATAATTTAGTGAATTTTATGGAAAACAAATAAATACCCATTTTAAGCCATTTTCTGGATTTATTATGGGTATTCAGCTCTGCTGGCTAAATAAGCAAGGTGACCCCCCATTTTTTTTGCTCAATTCAATAGCCTACATCTAAATGCATGTGATATAAACTTTTAGAGCAATTTTCAACTTTAGATATTCTTGTGTGGAACTTTATTTTTGAATTTTTGTAATTTTGAAATAGTTAATTTGGCAAACTTTCAAATCAAAAATATATATTACATTATTAAATTTTACAAAAGTCTTTCTCTCTCACTTGAGAAAACATAAACACAATTATCAAAAGCATTAGGCTAGTCATTATATCATTTCTATCAAAATAATTGGTAACTAAAATCAAATTTCAAAATCTACTTTGCAAGATTATTTTTGAATAATTAATATATATTCAGACTGCTTTTGTGAAAAAGTTTGCACGGTGACCCCTCATTATTTTTGCATTTTTGGTACCTGTATGGGTATAACTTCCACTGTGTGGAGTTTCAAACAAATCTCAACACTAGTTCTATAATGGCGTGATTGTCCTTAATTCTTGTTTAGAATATTACAAAAGATAGGGAGAAAGGAGTACGCGTTGATTTGAAAAAGGCTACTTCATGCCTAGACAATACATGTAGCTAGGTACTTGAAAAGGAGATTTGTATAAATAACATCATAAATATTGTAAATATCAGTATCCATAATTTACGATCGGGACTTTTTTTTTGAGCGGCACCTTCCATTGACCCAGGTCGGTAGGCGCGTGGTTATATAAGACTCCGCCCACGGTTGACCTAATTAATTCCTGACTAACACGACCGGCGCGGACGAGCAAAAGAGTATTACATTCGACTATCAGTGCGAACATCCAGAGATGGCTTTAAACCACAAATCCTCTACATCAGGAGTAAGGTGAGTAAATGGGAAATGGATACGATTGATTATAAAAGATGTTCCAGACTTTAAATAACTCCTTTAATTTGTGGGATTCGGGAAAAGTTGCGTTCTGTGTAAAGAACATTATCTAGGTCACAGCTGAACGGAACAGCTGATCGATGTTTACAAGATGGCCCACTAAGCAAACATGGGCTGAGGCTTGCCCTTTCCGAGACCTATAAGTATAATCTGTCTTAGCTTGTTAAGAGAGGAGTGACTTCGATTAATTATTAGCATTGCCATTGATGACCGCGATATTAAGCAGAGTATAGGTGATTTGCCTATTGAGCGTAAGTTTTATTGAAATGCTGTTACTCTTGTTTCAGACCATACCCCGAGACACCGAAGCGGCCGAGGACGCCGGAGACACCGACGGCCCCTTTAAAGTCGAGACGATGACTAAGAATGGTTGAGGCTCCGACTCGAGACGAGAATGTGTCACCTGGGCTGACACCATTGGACAACGCAAGCTTCACGAGGTAATTTCTTTTATTTTTTTATTTTTTGAAAATTTTATTGTCACTATTATAAAATTCAAAACTTATTCCTAGGCGTCGACGTGAGATGAGTTGAGAATTAACCCCACTAAATTAGTACCATCTTTATTGCAGTGCGGATCTCTTCGGCTGCAGCCCAGGGAATGGTAGTGTGCACAGCCATTCTGACTGGGAGTGCTGCCTCTGTGGGGAGCAACCCTCAAAGGTAAATGTTGAAATTATATAGCCAGTTTAGAAAATTAGTTATAACAGTCTTGATTATGACTGCGTGGGTCCAAGCAAAAATTATGTGTGGCTTGGAGGAGGAATTAGCGCCTGTTGGATAATCTGCAACTAACTTGACTAAAAAAGATGGGATAAATGGATACTGTGCCACTAGTGCCTGCGGTTTTACTCAATACTTATATTCTATTCATTCCTTTAGGTAGACCGAGACTACCTGACAAATGAGCGGGACATCGACATGGATGCCTTCGACGAAGACACGAGTGTGATTGCTCCACGTGGTATATTCTTCGACACCAAGTATAGGTATGTATTACTGTTATTATTGTTTTTACAACATTTGAAACGACAACAATATTCTAATATCAAGTGTAAGGGAAGAACTGCTTCCATTTTGGTATTAATATTTCTAAACGTAATTATACAATATTCAACATAAACCCTAGTTTCAAATGAAAACTAGTTCTGTTATATAGACCATCCCGCATTGCCTTTACAGAGTTTACCTGATGTGCATCAGTATTCCACCCAGCGTGTGGGAAGTATGAGCCAGTGCAGATCATGGCGTCGGAGATTATATGTGACAAGTGTGCAAATGAATAGGTAAGTTAAGTGTAGGTTCAATTCCCTCAATTTGATCTTTCCTAACCACCAACAAGGGGGGGGGGGGGTGTTAGATAACCTTTAGTTTCTAATGTCTTTAGGGGAATGTTCACGATTTGGAACTAATATACACAAAGGTGGTTTAAGTATTTGTCTAGATAATTATTGTGCTTTCATATAGGGATGTTGATGATTAAATGAGTGACTGCTATATGTTGTTTGTATTCCAGAACCGCTACCTGAGATGCCTGGACCATGCATGAAGAAGGAGGGAGCGAATGCACGACGCTAGATGCAGAGAGTTTGCAGACTACGATTTATAATATGTATAATAAAGTATAACAGATTGTATATAACTACCTACTGTTTACTTAATTTATGTAAACATCATTACATGAAGAAGGAGGGAGCGAATTCGAATGCACAACGCTAGATGCGGAGAGTTTGCAGACTAGGATTTATGATGTATATGTATAATAAACTATAATTGCTTGTAAATATTTACCTACTGTTTACTTAATTTATGTAATCTTCTATAAGTTATAAAAGGAGTGCTTGTACAACACCGAAGTTGTATTGTGTATGGACAATGTGTTAGTTTCAATACAAAATTTAAATGTGAAAAAAATGACTTTGTTTGAGATTGCTTGAGGTTGTTGTTGGGTCTGGACTCATAAAAGGGAGACGGCTCGGTTTATAATTAGATAACCAGGAAAAAAGATAAGCACGATTACCTATGTAGAAACGTAGCCGGTCTTGTTTGCAGAGAGTACTGGGAATTGAATGAGAAACTAGAAATCTCTATAAAGAACCATACCATTTATACTAAACACGACAAATCAAAGTGACTGTACTTGTACATATCGGGGACTAGCAAGTCTGAGGTATATATTTATCTGAAGGATGCCATATGACGACAAGTTGGTCACATAAACAAGATATATTTATAATGAGAAATAAAAAAACATCGGGCATTAACAGTAATTGCACTACACTGAATTAACTTATGAAATACAACAGTATTAATATTGTAGGGTTGTTGTGAAATACAAGTGTATTGTATGGTTAAAATGAGTAGTAGGCTTTTTTCGTAATAACATTCACCTTGTCATTAAAAAAAATAAATGTCGGAAACGGACAAACGAAACATGATCTAAAAACTTGCTAAATTTTAGTATCAACGTCATTTTCAAGTAAGAAGATACGAACGATTCCCTATTGTTAACTGGCACTTGAGACTACACAGTTGATTTCTTAAATTTCAACATCTTGGACAAAGGTGGAGATTAACATTTGCTTTGTGCATGCCTACTGAATTAGTGTAAGAGCCACCAGATGAATATACATGATGGGAATTCTTCCAAATTACTTAGTTTATGAAAATATATAGTAATGGCCAGTGCCGCTGGTAAGTGTTGATATGCCTGACGACAATGATCATCGGGACACACTTCCTCACAAGCACTGATGCCCTGGGAAAAATCAATATCAGACTGCTTTATAAGCGAGAGTGTAGGAGAGTCGAGAGAGAGAGAACAGTAGCGTTTGGATCATACGGATCGGGAGATTCGGAGGGGTTTTAGATAGCCATACAATCACAGGGACATCTGGTGACTTATACAACGTTGTTGCGAGACAGCCGGAGGCGAGAATAGGTGGACTCTACGGAGGAAGCTTACTTCTCCTCAAACTGAACTGTAATACCTTGGACTTATTGCCATCACGAGCAGCTGTACGCATCACTATAACCACCAATAAACTTACCGCACTGCCAAGCGTTGTTCATGTTATGGATTGAGCGCCCATACCGTGGACTCGCTCACCACTCAACTAGCATTCCCTTAGAGACAATACCAACCATAATAATTATATCGGACAATGCACGGAAATGATAATCAACACAAAACTAAACCATAGCGTTCAATCTCATGAATATGCTTACAAACCCGAGGGATTGGCAGTAGAAACTAGAATTGCCAACATTTTAGTTTTAAGCCCATGACACATGGACCAACAGACCATACCCAACAGAATGTGACCAGGCCTTCACTTAGCCTAGTCTATAGAAAAGTCTGAGGAAACTATCAAGACTGTGTGTGTCGTAGGGATGCCTAAGCCTAATACGGCTTGCTGTATGTCGTTGTATTCTGTGGGAGTATTTGAGTTATACCGTTGATGGACACGGTTTAATGGTATGAGCGCACATTGACGCATGGCAGACATAGGGGAGTTAACGCAAACTTTGCACGGTTACATTGATGCACTGCCTAGCACAATTGCAGCACAGTAACACCGTGATTATCCTTTTACACTGGCACGCAACTCTACTGTGCCTCTCCTGTGCCAGTGGCTGTGACTGGTATGGCTGTGGTCAGTGGCCGTCATATACCTTTTGCTCGAGGGGGGACAGTATGCGGGAAAGTACGTGCACACAAAACGGCTTTCCCGTAGGCTGGGGGTCAGGATACTTGTTGCGCACGTGCTGTCGCGCGACGCCAGCAAAATATCAAAGGGGAGTTGAGAGCCTGAGCGTATAGGCTGTACAAAGTTTTACTGCGCTCTGCTATGCACCTGTTATCACAAGCAGATTGTGAATATACTATACCAGAGATGCACAGACTGATTGCACTAACTGTGCCCGACTTACATAATGTGCTGTTGCACAGCAAATCTCGAAAACGACACAAGGCTAAGTTTTTCCTGTGAAAGTTGAACTGTGCTGTGCTATGCACCTGTTATCACAAGCAGATCATGAAGATACTATACCAGAGATGCACAGACTGATTGCAATAACTGTGCCTGACTTACAAAATGTGGTGGTACGCAGCAGATTTCGGAAAATTAAGAATAAAATGCTTGTTTATATATACCTACTATTGTTTACTTAAAACATTACTTATTGCCACCGTGTGCTATTATAAACAGTGCTTGTACAAATGAAAGTTATATATGAAAAATGTGTGAGTTTAAAAAAACATGTACCTTCAAGAGATTGACTTTGTTGAGTCTGTTGTTTGGTCTGGAAACATAAGTGGGAGTTTAGAAAACCTTTATATTTTGCATAATTAATGTGTGACGGGGGGAGGGGGGAATAGGGGTAAATGATAAGCCTGAATCTGTCTATGCCATGCTACCCGGTGTTGTAAGGAGAGTGTGCCCTGAAATGAGAAAAACTAGATGACTCTAAATTGGAATACTTATAGGAGGAGAAACACAGGCCTCATAGATACTACTTAAATATAACTTAAGTTAGTCTAAAGATAAATCTGTGATTCATAATTATTGAGCCAGACCATTCGTATTATTTTGTCTATTTCAAAGGAAAATTAAACAAACTGAGTATTACATGCAGCTGACACATTTTCCTATAACATCCAGTGTGTGCCTTACGTAGGCATGCCTAGTACCGCTAGTTATATAGGCTGTATTTTTTGGAAGTAAGTTGATTTACATGTAAACCAATGATTTAAGGTGCCACATATATTCTTTTTCTGTCCCGGAGACTCAACTAACATGTAAACAAGTGAGCTATTCCATTGCATGGTGTTCACAAGGTTTAGTGGGATCATTCATTGACAGCCCAGAGGCATTATAGTTTTAACATTACTGAGAAGTGTCTTTGTTTGAGAAAGTGAACATGACTTAAATCCGCGCATGGGAACAACAACAATTGTAAGCAAATGTACAGTTTTACCCAATGCTGTACATCAGTCACGTTAACGCTGACTATGATGAGACCCTTGTTACCCTCTTATCTTCGGCAATGGGTTTAGTGGTTTGGACGCACCTTGACGCATGAACGGACATAGGCGTTTTAACAGGAACTTTGCACAGCTTTTTTTCTCTTTTTTTTTCTTTGAACAGTTTTATTACCTTGGGACAAGTTGGATTGCTCCTGTCTTTCCTTGTCGCCAGCAGAACTTAATACTAATACAAATTCTCGATATGTTATCATCGCCGTTGGTATTTATAGTTTTATGAGACTTATACTGTCTCATTGAAGGTAGCAATTCTACAATCCGTGACATATACCACTTTTTAATTAAATGAATGTGCAATATGATATTTAATGTGACGGGATGAGATGAGATGAATGTATGTTAATTTTCATTCAGACAAAAATACCCTGTGCCAGTTGTGCTGTTTCATTTAGAACATATTTAGTTTGTAAGGCATCTTTCACTTTGGACTTAAAAATATCATAATCTCTTATTTGTTGTAAATTAGGGTCAAGGTTATTCCAGAGTTTTATGGCTACAAAAACCGGCGATTTCAGAAATTACTCAAATCTTGTAAAGGGTATTGGCACAGTAGGAGCACTATTCCTACGAGTACTATGAACAGTAGTTTGTGAGTGAAAAAAGCCTGCTTCCAATAGGCGAAAAACAATATTAATTAAGAAATACTTTCTTCTGTACTCCAAGGGGAGAAGTTTTGCTCTTGTATACAGTTCCATTCTATGTACGTCCGTTGGTGCATTCACCAAATATACTTAATGCAATGAAACATTCAACAGAGTTTCTAGTTTTTGACAGTCAACTTGGGTACAGGATGTAAAATAGATATTTCCCATATCAAGATATGGGAGTCACATACTTTTAACAATTTTCAGACCAGTAAACTCATTAATGAATTTCCTAATTCTTCGCAATAAAGACAGTTTGTAGGAGGCAAGTTTAAATGTCTCTTGTAGTTGATATTTAAAGTTCAATACCTCATCCAGGTTTATGTCAAGGTATTTATAGATATGTACACGCTCAATTTCTATAGTCTCTTGTCTTTGGAATAAACATCATGAATAGTTAATTCATGAAAACGACACCATATATCTAGTTTTCACAAGTCTGATTGCAGCATTAATTGGCTATTTTGTAGTCTCTTGTCTGTAACAAACAAAACAGTGTCATCCACATAAAGTAATGTATCAGAATATGTAGGTACATCTCATAGGTCATTTATGTAGATATTAAACAAAAGAGGGCCCACTATTGAGCCCTGTGGAACACCAAACATAATATCCTGAAGACCTGACATGTCACTATTTGCTATTGTTTTTTGCTTCCTATTGTGCAGATAGTTTCCTAACCAATTTTTAGTAGCCTGTGTGAAGTACATTTTATCCAGTTTTTGTACTAATATGAGGTGGTTTAAGGTGTCAAAAGGCTTTTTAAAGTCAATAAATACTGCTAGGGTAGCTTGTTTACTGTTATTGTTCAGAGTTACTTCTGTTATAAGTTTACAAATAGTATCTTGAGTACTGTGTTTGGTTCGGAAGCCATTCTGTTAGGTGGTTATTTTCAATGTGACTATACAACTGATTGCACAAAGGTAGAGATTAAAACATCTGCTTTGTGCATGCTTATTGAATTAGTGTAAAGGTCACCAGGTGAATACAAAATAATAAGAATTCCTCTAAATTACTTAGTTCATGAAAATATCTAGTAATGGCAGGTGCCGCTGGTAGGTGTAAATATACCTGACGACAATGCTCATCGGAACACACCTCCCTGCAAGCACCGACGCCTAGGGTAAAATCGATATCAGACTGCTTTATAAGCAAGAGCGCAGTGTAAGAGAGGGAGAGAGACCATTAGCGTTTGGATCATACGGATCGGGAGATTCGAAGGGGTTTAGATAGCTATACAATCTAAGGGACATCTGGTGACTTACACGGTAGTACCGCACGACGGCCGGAGGTGAGATTAGGCGGACTCCACGGAGGAAGCTTACTCCAATCTAAACTGGAACTGTTATACCTTGGACTTATTGCCATCATGAGCAGCTGTACGCATCACCATATCCATCAATAAACTTACCGTACTGCCAAGCGTTGTTCATGTTATGGATTGAGCACCCATCTCGTGAACTTACTCACCACTCGACTAGCATCCCATTAGAGACAAATTAATAACAATAATCATCTCGGACAATGCACTATGATTATAACCAACCCTAAACAATAGCAATAGCATTCATGATCATGAATCAATTTTTCCAATAGCTTTCCTGGTAGGGGAAGCAGAGTGATGGGACGCAAATCTTCAACATGTTTCAGATTACTTATTTTCGGAATAGGCACAACTGTGCCTATTTTCCATTCTGTTGGGAATTTTTGCGTTTCAGTTGACAAATTAAAGACATGTAACAATTGTGCATGTAAGCAAATAAAGTTATCCTTCAATATTCGTGAAGAAATTGCTAGGCCAGATGATTTATAAATATCTATCTCCTTAAGTTTCTTCATCAGCTGTTCATGTGTAATAGCACGGATTTCAAGGGATTCAATATTCCCTGGGTCCATCATTTCACGGGTCACCGAGTTAATTTCTGCTCTACTTAGTTCGACTATCTTAGCTGCAAGATCGCTACCAATATAAGTAAAGGAGCTACTATAAGTAGCTACTTGATCTTTTTCAATCTCAGTGCCTTTATCATGCTCCAATGAGAAACTATCATTTTTAAATTCCTCAGGTATCACATAATTCAGGTGGTCCAAACATTTTCGGGGATCATTTTTAAATCTATCTAGCCTTTCAATTATATAGTCTATTTTAGCTCTCTTAAACTGTGATTTACATTCGTTCCTCAGCCATTTACTCAATGAGATGTCGTCAGCCCTGCCACATTGTCTGGTAATTTTTAATGATAGGTCTCGATCTTTAGCTAACTCTATTAGCTCTGCAGAGAGCCATGTTGGTCGAGTTTTTTTAAATTTGGACTGCCTAACTGGACAATCAATGTCAAAAGTCAATTCTATTTTTTCATATAAATAGGCCCAGGCAGCATCAACATCATCAGTTTCACAGAAGTGGATCCAGTCCTTTCTAATCAGTTTAGCACAATAAATGTCTTTATCATATTTTCATAGCTCCTTCCTAGAAATTCACTTTTAGGGGTTTTCAGTTTAATCTTTTTTTATATTAGATATACGGGCACGTGGTTACTAATATTAATATTGAGTATACCACTTGATAATAAAGTTTCATTATTGGTTAATATAAGATCAACAATAGTTTTAGAGTACAAAGGTCGGGTAGGATGTACTACTAATTGCTTATGGCCAAAGTGCCTTTCCAGGTTTTTCAGCTTTGTTTTATTACTATTTCTGCCAGCATAGTCCAAATTGTAATCACCACCTATGTATATGTCTGTGGTTTTTGGTGTAATAAGATTTAACATAAGGTCTTATAGATGCTTAAAAAATATATTTATGCAGAAAATGGTGATAAATCAGATGTAAATAATCTAAGACCAGTTTCACTCTTACCACTTCTAGGCAAAATTGCTGAGCGTCTAGCCCGTACCCAGATTAGTGAATATTTGGAATTTAATGGCTTACTTCGTGAAAACCAAGGGGGATTTCGAAAAAATAATTCAACTATAAATACTGTTGCTCAATTTACAGATGATATAGCTTTTGGTTTAAATGAACATAAATACACTGTAGCTGCTTTCATTGATTTATGGAAAGCTTTTGATACCGTTAACCATTCCGTATTAAAAAATAAGTTATACAATTTTGGTTTTCATGAAAAGACAATTAAGTGGCTGGGTAATTATTTGGTTGGTAGGAAACAGGCAACTTTGGCTAATGGTATCACCTCTCCATATTTAGATGTAACCTGTGGTGTCCCCCAGGGTTCAATTCTTGGTCCCACTTTATTTTTATTATATGTTTATGACTTAGAAAATAACTTAAAGGGCTCCAGTTTGAAATTATATGCTGATGACACTGTTTTCTATCGCACTCACGAGGATGAAGAGATATGCCATAGCTTTGTCAAAAATGATTTAACTAGGTTGTATACATGGTGTAAAAGAAATAGATTGACAATGAATATCAAAAAGACTAAAATGATGGTTTTTGGTACGAAGAATATGCTGAAGAACTCATTGTCTTTGGATGTTTCTATAGGAAATCAGCCCTTGCAATATGTCAATGATTATAAATATCTAGGGGTGAGACTAGATAATGGTTTTACATTTGAAAAACATGCAAATGATTGCATAAGAATGGTGTCACATAAGAACTATATACTTTCTAAAATAAGACAATATATCTCCATGGAACAAGCTCTTGCAATTTATAGGAGTAAAATCATTCCATATTTTGATTATGGTGATATCTTTCTGAATAAGATATCAATTAAAACCAAAGATAAATTGCAAAAGTTAGAGAATAGGGGACTGAGAATCTGTACTAGGAGAGATCATTTAGCAAATGTTGCTACTCTCCACAAGGACTGTAAAATTGGTTATATATCTGATCGTAGGGAATGTCATACATTGAATTATATGCATAAGCAGAGATCAATTAATAGATTTATTGATCCAGGGAATAGGGCACTGAGAAGATTTGATGAGGTCATTTTTAGAGAATATAAGAGTAAAAATATCTGTTTTGAAAGAAGTGTTTTGTATTATGGTTCTAAATTGTGGAATTCTCTGCCAGTAGAGGAGAGGGGAATTACCAACCACACAGAATTGAAAAAGCTACAGAAACAAAAATTAATTCGTAAAATTGTTGAATATTAAGTTTGTACTCGCCCCTAGATAATATTAGTATTGTACATAGTATGTTTGGTATGTGGTTTATGTTGATTTATCATTGGTGACAGTTTCTAGGATTTCCAGCCTTATGGAAATGCCTATTCATGGCTCTAGAGCCTTTATCTAGCTTAGAAATCATAAAAATAAGAAAAATAAGCTATATCCATCCTTTCAATGAAATTTTTCATAGTTTTCATTTCTGGTGAAAAAATTTGGATTTTTTGCTTTTTGTTGCCATGGTTACCGGAATCTTGATAGAAAGTCCAAACCCGCCGATACTACAGCTATGCAAATGTTGGTTTCCATGGTAACCATGGAACAAAATTAGGTTTTCAAAACTTGAAATTCTGAATCAAGGGACTGCTTGGCCACATTCAGCAAAAAACAGAATCTGAATATCTTAAATAGAAAGAAAATGGCAGTATACTTCCTGAAATCATATTTGGGATTTCAATTTCTGGCCTAGATGATATATAAGTTATATCATCTAGGCCAGAAATTTGGTTTGTTCATTCCTTTTTCTTGATAAAAAATATTTGTTATTAATGCAGTAAAGGTATTTCATAAGAGGTACTGATTTCCTAATTAAATATTTGAAATATTAGATATTATTAGTAATTAATAGTTAATGATTTTTTTTTTATCATGAATTTTTGTAATTACAAGTATTTAATTTTTGTATATTTCTGTCCAAACCATCTAATTTCTTATGTCAACTTATATTATGTAGGACATTTATATGAAAATGTATACTGGTTTATACAATGAAAACTAGCAATTATTTGCTAATTGTATCCAGTGGTGAAATAAAGTATCTAAAAAAAAAAAATGTCTCCATCAGGCAGCCTATATAAGTTGCATATATGGATTGGACGGAGGTGATTCAACTTAAGGGTTATTGTCTGCTGTTCTATGTCCTTGGTACTAATACTACTAGTTAAGCCTGGCATAAATACATACGGTATAGTATCTTTTACATAGATACCTAGCCCGCCACCTCTTTAGGCAGTACCTTGTGGACCAAGTATTTGCCTATCCTGTCTAATAAAAACGTAGTCCCTCACATGCGTGAAATTATCTGAAACATATTCATTTAGCCATGTCTCATTTAAACAGAGCACATCCGTATTAGTGTTATGGAGTAGTTCCTCTATGTGGTCTTTCTTATTCATAAGACTTTGTGTATTCAGGAAAATAATTTTTAGACCATTGTATGCTTCAAAGGTATTATAGATTAAACCTTCCATGAGTGAGTATTACACATTTCATTTGCGAGTGAGTTTATGATGAACATAAGTTAAATAATTGTGACACTCCATGGGAAATCCAAGCTTATTGCAGGTATAGATAAGCTTGGATTTCCCATGGATCGTCATATATGCTGAGTACATTTGATATGTAATATGATGACTACTAGGCATGATAACCTAAATATATAGATCATGTCTAGTGGTAATTCAGGCAAGAATGATGTTTGGCATTTCCCAGGGGATGATTTCATTTGAGATTGGTATAATTGGGAATCCTATCACATTGCACAAAGGTAGAGATTAAATCATTTACTTTGTGCATGATCATTGAAATAGTGTAAAGGTCACCAGTTGAATACAAGATAATAAGAATTCCTCCAAATTACTTAGTTTATGAGAATACCTAGCATAGATATGGCAGGTGCCGCTGGTACATGTAAATATACCTGACGACAATTCTCACAGGGGTACACCTCCCAACAAGCGCCAACGCCTGGGGTAAAATCAATATCAGACTGCTTTAAAAGTGAGAGCGCAGTGTAAGAGGGGGAGAGAGACATTAGCATTTGGATCATATGGATCGGGAGATTCGGAGGGGTTTAGATAGCTACGCAAACACAGGGACATCTGGTGACTTACACGGTACTATCGCACTACGCCTGGAGGTGAGACTAGGCGGACTCTAAGGAGGAAGCTTGCTATACCCTAAACTGGAACTGTTATACCTTGGAACTTATTACCATCACGAGCAACTGTACGCATCACCATATCCATCAATAAACTTACCGTACTGCCAAGCGTTGTTCATGTTATGGATTGAGCGCCCATCTCGTGGACTTATTCACCACTCGACTAGCACCCATCAGAAACAATATTAACAACGGTAATTATCTCGGACAATGCACTATAATTATAATTAACCATAAACAATACAATAGCGCTCAACATAACAGTACACTGAAGTCACACAATGAGTAATGCAATAAACAGCTAGAGTTTATCCATTGTAATGGGAGTTCTATCCAGTTGTATTGATGCACTGCTCAAGCACAATAGCAGCACAGTAACACTGTACTTGTGCTTTGCACTTGCATGATACCCTTCTGCACCAATGGGTTGGACTGGTACAACTGTAGTGAATAGGCGTCAAATGCCTTGATGCTCGGATGGGGGGGGGGGGGGACTAAGACTGACGCCATGCATGAAAATGTGAGCAAAAAGGGTCTCTTGTGCATTGACACACAGGTGGGGGGGTTGAGGTCCCATGACACGCACCTACTGACGCTCAACGCCTGCGAAGTTTCAAAGGGGAATTGACTTTGTAAGCGGGCAGGCAATGCATAGTTAAACTGCGACATCCTGTGCACCTGTTATCAAAAGCAGATTCTGAAGATACTATGCTGGACAAGCAAATACTGACTTCACTAATTTTGCTATTTGCACAAGTTGTGACCACACGCAGCAAATTGCGGCAAAGACATAAGTGTCAGTTTTTTCTGTCAGATAGATTTTGCTGAAACCTTCCATAAATGATATATATGTGTATGAAATAGGCCTGAGCCATTCTCCAGGCACCAGTCACACTGTTACAATGTGCCTGACACAGATAAACTTTGTCTGCTGCTGAGTGTCAATAGTATTGCCCCTTTTCAAGCAGCCGTCCTACTAATGAACAACAGCACCAATATTAAAGACACTGATTATTGCAACAAGTTGCAAAATGTGACTAGTGCAGAGCATCAATGTGACAAATGCAGTTGGTAATGTGTCCTGTGATTCATATGCTTTAAGCTCCTACCAGATATTTTAAATGCTATTCTTTTTGTGTGTCCTATGTTATTTCAGGTTTTCATCTGACTTTAGATTAAAATTTGATATTTGATCTTCCCCTAATGCATACTATCATATACATTTTTGAATCTAATAATTATAATTACTAATTCAGATTTTGTATTAATAATGTTTAGTGAGATGTTATGAGATGAAAAAATTATTTGGATTCATGTGAATGTATGTTACTGTTTTTCAATGAATTTTCTGCCCATATTTTATATGATTTGATATTTGTAAAATTACTTCCATGAAAGGACGCCAAGAAATATGGGGGCCAGAATATGACGTTGATAGATCCAGGTAAGTCCAAATTAAGCGATAGGCCTTGGGGATAGTTGGGAAAAGATTTAGGGGCAGGGATATGGTGGGGATAGGTCCAGGTTGGTTTCAATCAAGTGATAGTCCTGGAGGATAGGACAGGAAGGATATAGGGGTAGAGACATGAAAGTAATAGGTCGAGGTAGGTCCCAATCAAGTGATAGGCCCAGGGGATGGGAGGGGAAGGATGTAGCAGCTGGGATATGATGGGGATAGATCCATGTTGGCCTCTACCTCTCAGAGTATAGAAGCATCTTCTTGGTAATATACTAGATAACTCCACATATACTTTGCCCCTGAGGTGGGCCCCTGATAATTTGATACCCAAATCATTTATTTAACTTTTTATCAAAAAAATATTTGTTGGATCTGTCATCATACAAAAAAAAAGGTAAAAATCTTTGGGAATCTGTAGAAAATGTTGTACTTGTCACACATTTTCCTGACATGTATTTAATTCAAATTCTTACTTGGGGATACGTGGGGTTTTGACTCATAGTTGACACATTATGGAGTCAAAACTGTTTCAATTTTGGATTTATTTTAACTGCTCAAATCAGCATATATAAACCCTAATAGAATAATCTTTTCTACTACAAGTCATCAGTTCTTAGCAACCTGAGAATATCAAGGAGGATCCTATTGCAACCACATGACCATCCCTCTCTCCTTTTCCATGTAACTGCCAAAATTAAATCAAAAGATTTGTATTCCTGACATCGTTATCTAAATTTTGGTACATGTAAATATTTGGTATTTTTCAGGTTGAGGTAACATGACTTTTTGGCCATTTGCTGCTCTACTATTAACCCAGGAATAATAACCACTCAGATTAAAATCTTACCTCGATATGATATTGAAGGTGGCTTGTTTTCTGGTACATATTTTGATTCTAGTTTTCTTTTCTATTATGGTTGTTTGACGTTCCTTGATTTTGAATGCATTGTTGCTCTTTTATAATGCTTTGTTCTGGAAAATCAAAAT
Organism: Lepidonotus clava; assembly: GCA_936440205.1. NCBI lineage: Eukaryota > Metazoa > Annelida > Polychaeta > Phyllodocida > Polynoidae > Lepidonotus > Lepidonotus clava. Next base: position 49,216,523 of record OW387138.1, read on the forward strand.
GTTGTTTTCAATTGTAGTGAGAATTAATCTATGTGACCTGTTCTGCAATTGTACTGAGGTACAGTGCAAGAAAAACTAGAATAAATATATAATAGAATATTGTAAACTCGTTTGTATTGGCAAGAATATTATAGTGGAACTTGTAACGCTGATTCGTGTGCTAAACGCCAGGCGGCGACATCGTTTAGTGGCATAGTTAGAGTATATGGAGAGTGGCAAAGTCCCCAGGCGTAGGGACTGCAGCCAGGCTGAGGCACGTCCTGCAGGTACGCACAGGTGTGACAAATGACGATGGAGACCTGTAAGGGTACGTTATGGATCGAAACATCTAAGCTAAAAGATATTAAGGACAGCAGGCCTCGCCGTCAACATTAGTTTATATGATAGCTAGAAGTAGAACTAGTTTATGTGAGTAAGAATGGGCAGTATGAGAGATAAGTAAGACTTCGTTAAGTAATAGTGTAAATGAGCATAGCGACAAGCCTTTTGGCTGTCGCTATATAAGCGGTATGAGACTTGAGATAGACGAGCAGACCAAGATAGAGTTCGAACAGAACACATGGAGCAATAGTCTTACATACGGATCACACGGGTAGTGTTAAGATGGTAGTAACCACAAAGAACAGGTGATAGTAAGGATTGGGACAGCATAGGCTTAGCCTTACGGGCTGCGTGCTGGAAGTGACGGAGATCCTACCAATGGTCTTCGTTACCGGTAGACGAGAGGTGACTCTCTCAACAGTGTAAGAGCGTATATACCTTGCGAAAGGGGAAGCTTGACTAAAGCTATACCTGGTTGGATTGTTACTGATGTGTTTGAATTGTGAAATGAAAGGAGAGAACTGTATGGATGGAGAATTGTATACCTGTACCTTCGGAATATCATCATGAATGTAATAAACTGACCTCTTGCCAAGTGCGTGTTCTTTGTATAGGATTGAGCCCCTTTACTTAGAATCTCTACCACTAAGAACTGAATCATAATCCAGGATAACATCAATCTGGAGAGAGCTAGCTACTTCAACGAATAATCACTAAGAACTCCCCATTATCTTAGTATAACACCTTTATTAACATCTTCAAGTAAGCGAAGTGTCCACGATAAGCGATATAATATCACGCAGTCGAGTAATGAATAAACGAATCAGTACAGGATATGAACAAGTACGAACTTTAATAGTGATACTCCCCAATAGACTAACATCAAAAATATAACCACTCAGCTCACAATTTCGGGGCTTATTGACATAAATGAAGGAGGTAGCACAAATATTAGACTTTCTAAAAATTAAGCTCTTAGTAGAAGCTAAGGTCTGGGTTTCTGAAAAAAATAATCTATTGAAAATATAATATAAATGGTAACAACAAGAATACAACATACATACAGTTTTTGAAAAACTTAAATTTAGATTGCACACATTTATGATACAAACATAACACTCTCAATTTTGTTCTAATGAAAATGATTCAAAATGTTTTTGTGTGATGGAAGTTAAATTTGTTAGGTTTTTAATAGTTCTAGAATAACTGTCACATGCTTTGGTTTCCATGTGAAACAACTTCTAATCTTGATTTTCTCTTTAGATATTGAGTCCATTGGAAAAAGCCATTAATTTGCAAAGCCATTGCTGAATCACTAGGATATAGGAATATATGTGCCTGTATTAATCTTCTGTAGACTCTTTCTCATGTATTGCTCGAAATTCCAAGTTTAAATATCCAACAACTAACTAGTTTATTTAATTTTTTTCCCTATGATGTACCTCTGTGCCCTATTCATTTAACATTAATCAGTATTACAAATTTCACGTATTGTTATCTGTTTTACATCTTTTGTCAACTGTTATCAATGTATGTTTTACAATTTTATATTCTAATTATTTTAGAACTTTCCCTGAGGGGACACAGCTGTAAAGAGTCTGTTATCCCTTTGATTCTAATTATTAACCTTGTTCAACATGGTATCTATTATCTATTTAATTTGTCTTACAAATATTGTAAATTACTTAATAAAACAAAATATATAATTGACAGGATATACTTACGTGGTATTTAGATTTGAAGCAAATTAAGTAACTATTGTGTAGATGATGAGTTACTTTATATTAAAAATAAGCAAGTTACTGCAGGTTTCTGCTTTCACCTTTGTTTGCTCCTTAGCTCTTTGTACCTTAGAATTGTTGTCACCTGGTTGCATGTGTTCTGGTTCAGGTAAAGATATTTTCACACTATTACTTGTTAATTTCATCAGTTTGTATATTTTCTCTCCATATAGTGTTCTGCTGCTTATTTTCTTTTCAAGTAACTGTAAACCATTCCTTAAATATTCACAATTCAGTGTTATCCTTTAAAGGCCTTTTATACACATTAATCATTCTGTTGTGACTGATCATTTATATCACACGTCTCTACTATGTGTGATTGTTCAACACTCAAATGATTTATTTAAGTCACCCTCCTCCATGTTTATTTCTTCTTTGAGTTTTACTCATAATTTTCTTTCAATATTTGAAGTTTTGAAGTGATATTTTGTAATCAGCTTCTTTTATCATTTCCTAGTAACCATTGACATGCTTATATACTGATGCTGAGTGATATCCTGTGATCAGCTTCTTTTACTTTTACGTAGTAAGTATTAAGTTGCATGATTTGAGGTTACTTTCCTTGCTCCTTGTTAATTTCCTCTTCTTATTTTTGCTCTTAATTTTCTTTCAATATATTGAAGTTTGGAAAGCATGCTAAATGATATCCTCTGATTACCTTCTTCTTTTATTTCCTAGTAGGTGTTGATATGTTTACACTTGTTTCTTGATTATATCCTTATTATCAAACTCGTTTTTTTAAGAGTTTTGACAAGATCTTCTTCATCTTCTTCAGCTTGTTTACTCTTGTATCTCTATCTACCTCTGACCGAGAATAGTGAAATCCTTCTGTATCCCTGCAAAACATAATATGAAATTACAAAACAGTATTAAGATATGACTTAAAGTATTAATAATTTCATCTGTGTGTAATGAATAGATAATACCTTGAAAAAGGAATTTGCGAAATGGGACTTAGAACATATATTTTGTGTACATTCTTTTTAATGCCCAATTGAAAATTAAGAATACAGATGATCACAGATTTGGTTTTCATGAATAGCTGAAGTATATGTTTCAACAACATAATATTTCAAGTGATCAGTGAGACGGTTAGTTTCTGGAATTGTAGTAAGAAATTTAACAAGATTGCAGGAATCACTATTCAGAAGATAGTAGGCAATGTTTGTCTTGTTGCAGAGAATTAGTAAGTAAGACTAAGAAAACCAATAAATGAAGTTGTAAGAAAGCATCTGAAAATATTCAAATGCATAGAAATGTATGAGTATATGGATCGGACTAGGTGAAGAAGATGTCTGGACGAGTCTGAATCCAGATGTCCTTCTGCTGGATCCAATCCTGCTTTTCAGATCCATTGACGTGTACAGTTTTGTATTCATTATACTTTTTCAGAATTGTCATGGTTAAAAGACATATATTACCCACAATTTACTACTTTTTACTCAAAAAACATTTTCCATCAGCCTGATTCATTTGGAACTCTATGTGTGGCAGACTACCATTGAGGAAGGCAAAGTAGTTATTTGACCAACTTCACTACAATTTCAGCACTCTCTGATATTATTGCATGAGTAAGGTTAACCTATAGTGCTGCTATATTTTAATATGTATGATGGGGGGGTTAATAAAGGTATTACTAAGTTCATATCGTGAGTTGTTATAAATCAATGTCCTTCGTTTGCCGCTACACACGGGAAGTTGAAATTCAAACCCAGACCCTCACTTTGCTGATGTTCATTTTAATTAAATGCTGACATAGGTGGGAGATATTTGTTGTCATTTATTATACATAAACAAAAATGTACTCCTATGGAGATACAGATCACCGGATTTCCCAAAGCTGGAAGCATATCAGGACATCGGGAAATCCGGTGATCTGTATCTCCATATGAGTATGGTTTTGTATTTATTATACTGTCATGGAAATGTGAAGGTTAAATGATACACATAATATATGTATCACATAAAAAATATCAAATCATGATATATTATATCATGAATTGATGTGATCGACTAGCATCTCATTAGAGACAATTGCACTGAGGTACAGTGCAAGAAAAACTAGAATAAGTATATAATAGAATATTGTAAACTCGTTGGTATTGGCAAGAATATTATAGTGGAACTTGTAACGCTGATTCGTGTGCTAAACGCCAGGCGGCGACATCGTTTAGTGGCATAGTTAGAGTATATGGAGAGTGGCAAAGTCCCCAGGCGTAGGGACTGCAGCCGGGCTGAGGCACGTCCTGCAGGTACGCACAGGTATGACAAATGACGATGGGGACCTGTAAGGGTACGTTATGGATCGAAACATCTAGCTAAAAGATAGTAAGGACAGCAGGCCTCGCCGTCAACATTAGTTTATATGATAGCTAGAAATAGAATTAGTTTATGTGAGTAAGAGTGGGCAGTATGAGAGATAAGTAAGACTTCGTTAAGTAATAGTGTAAATGAGCATAGCGACAAGCCTTTTGGCTGTCGCTATATAAGCGGTATGAGACTTGAGATAGACGAGCAGACCAAGATAGAGTTCGACAGAACACATGGAGCAATAGTCTTACATATGGATCATACGGGTAGTGTTAAGATGGTAGTAACCACGACGAACAGGTGATAGTAAGGATTAGGACAGCTTAGGCTTAGCCTTACGGACTGCGTGCTGGAAGTGACGGAGATCCTACCAATGGTCTTCGTTACCGGTAGACGAGAGGTGACTCTCTCAACAGTGTAAGAGCGTATATACCTTGCGAAAGGGGAAGCTTAACCAAAGCTATACCTGGTAGGATTGTTACTGATGTGTTTGAATTGTGAAATGAAAGGAAAGAACTGTATGGATGGAGAACTGTGTACTTGTACCTTCGGAATATCATCATGAATGTAATAAACTGACCTCTTGCCAAGTGCGTGTTCTTTGTATAGGATTGAGCCCCTTTACTTAGAATCTCTACCACTAAGAACTGAATCAAGATCCAGGATAACACAAATCTGGAGAGAGCTAGCTACTTCAACGAATAATCACTAAGAACTCCCCATTCTCTTAGTATAACACCTTTATTAACATCTTCAAGTAAACGAAAGATCCTTGATACGCGATATAATATCACGCAGTCAAATAATGAATAAACGGATCAGTACAGGATATGAACAAGTACGAACTTTAATAGGGATGCTCCCCAATAAATAGACTAACATCAAAATATAACCACTCAGCTCACAATATTAATAACAATAATCATCTCGGACAATGCACTATAATTACAATCAACCTTAAAAACAACAATAGCGTTCAATTGTACTTGTTTTAGATAATTTTTTCTAAATTTGATATTTATTTTATTGTTATTGATAAGATTTTCTCAACTACCAAAGTTTTTCTTTCATCTGAAATAATAATATTTAGTGTAATTTGGTCAATATTCAATAAATTATCCAAATCCTTTTGTAATTATCTTTCCAATATTTCAAAATCAGTTCGGTAAAATTTCTATAGTTTAGAAAATTAAGTCCATCTTTTATAGGTACAACGTACTATGGTCTATGAAGAAAGGATTAACCTAATTTTCATTTTTACATTTTATGAGTGTTGAACCATTTCAAGGTCACTGATATTCAAGTTGTTTATTTCAGAAGACTTAGTAAGGGTAGAGTTGCTGAATAGTCTATCTATTGGGATATTTGGATTATCATTTCCAGGGTATATTATTCATTCGTTATTTAAAAGGTTCAGTCCAGATGATTTTGTAAGAAATTTTTTTTTTTTATATATTTATTGTAGATATCAAGAAGATTGATGTTAAAGGGAGGGGCCAGTGATTATCAATTATCACAGGATTATGATCCACACCACTCAAGTAGCCACCATGGCAAGAGTTTTATGTTCAGTAGATATGATTTATTCAATTTTGTTTAAATCATATCGAATGTCCCTTTGTAAACTGGATGCACCTTGCACAGTGCATTTAACTGTTTGTGACGTCACAAGCAGAATATATGAGAAACAAATATACATTGAAAAATATCAGGATGTTTTTCTTAATTAGTCTTTTAGTGTTAGTAGTCACACAATATAATGATTTGATGCAAACATGTGTAATTTCAATGTTTCATAAGAATTTAAGATTTTGAAGTCTAGATATTAAGGCTTCTATGTGTGAAGTTGCACAAAGGTAGTTAGTAAAACGCCTCTTGCATATAATGTACTATGTAGGAATAGAATGAAGTATAGCATTGACTGCTGGTAGGTATAAATATACCTGTTTGTCAATAGCAGACAGGGTGTGTCTCCCAGCGAGTACCAATGCTTGGGTAAATTCAATAAACTAGACTGATATATATGGGGCAGTACCTATGGTTACAGTGGAGAGCACTACTTGATACCATTTGGACAATACGAGTCTTAAGGATTGGAGGGGTTTGAATAGCTATATGTAGAGAGGACATCTGGTGATGGTAGGAAGTACTACTGTGCTGCGGATTGAATGTGAAATCACGCGGACTATTAGGAGAAAGCTTACTCTCCGTGGATTGGAATTGTGAACCTAGGAATCTTAAACCATCATCACACTGGTCACCTTAAGCATCAATGTGATCCACAAATAAACCTGACTTTCAGCCGAGCGTTGTTCGCGTTGTGGATCTGAACACCCAATCCGTGAACTTATCTGCCACTTGACTAGCGTTTACATAAGAAGAGATAAAGGCAATTTTGTTGAACATCATAAGAACAGTTCCCCTATTATTAATTAACCACACACAAACAACTACCATTCAAAGTCACACACAGACATCCATTATCAGCTGTACGGGGAGCCCAAGATATTTTGATGATAACATAATAATATTCCATATATAATAAAAATTGAAATATTTGTATAAGAATATGATATTTCTCATTTTCAAAATGAAATCTAAAGTATTGGACAAGAATTTTGAGAATTTCAAATTTCACTGGACCCTCTCTTTAAAATATTCCATCAAAAACAATTCAGTTTAGAAGAATCTACATTTTAAAGATTATTGATGATAGTTTCAAGAAATATATCAATATTCCCACTTGGTGGGTTAGAAATATAAGCAATTAATATTGTTTTTATAATCTTTGGTTGTATATAAAACCAAAGGATTTCAACATTTGAGATATTAATGCAAAGCAGGTCATCTCTGATAATATCTAAATCATTTAAAGTATAGGCACATACAAAATCTTCTTTCTTTTTTGGGATTTAATAGCATTATCAAATTACATTAACACTTACCAACCGTATGCATGACAAAAATAATTTCTTTCAAATTCTTATAAAAAAAAATCATATAAATGCCCTTGAGGAAATTCAACATAGGCAAATATTGGTCGTTTTATGGAAACTATTCTGCTGTTCTGATTTAGATTACAGATATTTGCCTAAACCTTAGATGGATACATAAGTAAGGCCTAGATGCACCTGGAGGTGTTTTACTACTCAGACAATTATGTTTCCATTTTAACTTTAACAGATGCTGGCAGTAAAAGATTGATCAGGGATATCAGGACTCTACATTTATAGAAATAATGCTGTGTAATTTCAAATTGAGTTGAAAATCTGTAATTTCCCTTTATAGCCATAGATTAATCACAGCAGCTCCTAAAAAACTTAAATACTGATTTGAAAGTAAAATATTAAGATTTGAGACTTTTGATACTTTGTCCTTTATTCAATGAGAACTGATTTCAAGAGTTATGAAGATTATATATTATGTCATTTGAATTTTAGCTTGATGTTCATTTTGTGAGTACCCCTACTTCCTTAAAGTACCACAAATTAAGGGTGATCCTAGATGGAGGTTTTAATTTAAGAATAACATTTTTTTTTGGCACAGACAGTCTTCAAAATGAGATATTAAGCATATTGATGAGTGAGTAAGAAAACATTGAATATGAAAAATGTGTTTTGTTTTTATCATCATAGGCATATTCTCAGTCAGTGAATCTTGCAGAAAATAAGAGTTTTTGAAAATTAGAAATTTATTTTGAAGTTTATAAATTATTAAACAAAAGTAATTTTCCCTCCAATTTCCTATTCAGGGAGTCATCAAAGGTTGTATCTAATTTTTAAAACATGAAAATATAGGTTTTCCACAAAATTAGTATTGTCATTTCAGGTAATGCCATTTGACAAAACGAAAAGATACAACTCTTTATGGTTATATTTATGAACATAATTGTAGAAATAGAAATTACAACTGAACTAATTAAACTGTACTAATAAATTAGAACTAATTATTTAGATTTTGAACTAATTAATTAGATTTTGAACTAATTAATTATATTTTGAGCAAAAACTAATAGTACCTGATATATATTTTTAGTTTTGCTAGCATACATGACATTCCCGTAATTTAACTGAAGTGATGTCATGAAATCTATGCTACTATATAGGCATCACCTGTAAAAGATAACTTTTTCAATATTTTCATCAAATCATAACAATTCACTTCTTTACATTTAATCATTAATAAACTTTACGAGATACAACCTTTGGTTCCTAATATAAATTCAAATTTTCTTCAAACAATTGAGGATGAAAGGTTGTATCTACATGAATTCCATTTAAATCTACCAAAGCTCCTGTATTATGGATATTTCTTTTCTCTCAAAACCGGTGTTTATGCTTGTAGCATAATGCATGATAACACTCTGATAGATAAATACACATATTTTTATACATTAGGGCTGTCAATGAATCTAATCAATGCTATAGTATATTAATATAGAAGTTATATCTTGTTTATGTTATATTACATAGCAAAAGTTCCTTCAATGATAAAGGTACTAGAATATCTATAGACCCTATCTAATTCTGTGGAATGGGATTCAGGAGATGCTGTTTTTCTCACAACATAAACTATGTATAGTGGGATGTATGTGTTTTACTGGTATAATAACTTGTGTGATTAATATAGAATTAATGCCAGTAAAACTGTTTTCTTAACAATATTCAGAAAAAAAAAACCAATGAAGGGTGACTTACTTGCCACTGATGTGATAAATCCAAATCATCGATGAGAATATCACATTTTGATGTCTCTCCTATATATGGTTTAGGCCAAAAGCTTTGATAATGTAGGTCGAATAATAATAGAAGCCTTAACTTTTCAATGTGACCTATTTTTCAATAATGTTGACCCTGTTTAATGTTTAATGATGTTTAATCAATGCAAAACAAAGAAAACTGCTACCAGTAATACTAATTCATGCTTGATAAAGACTCTGAAATTATTATTTTTCAAATATAATGAGAGACAATGAATAATAGTCAGTATATACAAGCAATGTAAACCAGGTCAAGCAAAATATACTGACCTAATATATCTCTAGTTGTAATATGAAGTAGGTTAAATGTATTTACTGCTGCTTTTTTTACATATATAAAACAACATATAAGTAACAATTATTCAGTACATATTACATAATGCAGAAATGTTAATAACAGTTCCTAAAATTCCATTAGCATGGCATATTTGTCTAAAATATCATTGAAAGACCTAATGACCTAAATATTCAATTTCGATTTTTAAACCAATTCTAAACAGAATAATTCTGTGGTATATATAGACATATATATGAACATATTTGTATATGAATGAATTCCTATAATCATTTCTTATCTTTAAACATAATATCCATAATTACATGATTAAGCATTAGCATTTCAATACAAAAGATTATTGAGCTGGGTGGTTATATTTTTGAGGTTCGTCTATTTATTGGGGAGTAACACTATTAAAGTTCGTACTTGTTCATATCCCGTACTGATTCGTTTATTCATTATTCAACTGCATGATATTATGTCGCTTATCGAGGATCTTTCGTTTACTTGAAGATGTTAATAAAAGTGTTATACTAAGATAATGGGGAGTTCTTAGTGATTATTCGTTGAAGTAGCTAGCTCTCTCCAGATTGATGTTATCCTGGATCTTGATTCAGTTCTTAGTGTTAGAGATTCTAAGTAAAGGGGCTCAATCCTATACAAAGAACACGCACTTGGCAAGAGGTCAGTTTATTACATTCATAATGATATTCCGAAGGTACAAGTATACAGTTCTCCATCCATACAGTTCTTTCCTTTCATTTCACAATTCAAACACATCAGTAACAATCCTACCAGGTATAGCTTTGGTCAAGCTTCCCCTTTCGCAAGGTATATACGCTCTTACACTGTTGAGAGAGTCACCTCTCGTCTACCGGTAACGAAGACCATTGGTAGGATCTCCGTCACTTCCCGCACGCAGTCCGTAAGGCTAAGCCTAAGCTGTCCCAATCCTTACTATCACCTGTTCATTGTGGTTACTACCATCTTAACACTACCCGTGTGATCCGTATGTAAGACTATTGCTCCATGTGTTCTGTTCGAACTCTATCTTGGTCTGCTCGTCTATCTCAAGTCTCATACCGCTTATATAGCGACAGCCAAAAGGCTTGTCGCTATATAAGCGGTATGCGGTATGCTCATTTACACTATTACTTAACGAAGTCTTACTTATCTCTCATACTGCCCACTCTTACTCACATGAGCTAATTCTATTTCTAGCTATCATATAAACTAATGTTGACGGCGAGGCCTGCTGTCCTTACTATCTTTTAGCTAGATGTTTCGATCCATAACGTACCCTTACAGGTCTCCATCGTCATTTGTCATACCTTTGCGTACCTGCAGGACGTGCCTCAGCCCGGCTGCAGTCCCTACGCCTGGGGACTTTGCCACTCTCCATATACTCTAACTATGCCACTAAACAATGTCGCCGCCTGGCGTTTAGCACACGTATCAGCGTTACAAGTTCCACTATAATATTCTTGCCAATACCAACGAGTTTACAATATTTTATTATATACCATTCTACTTTTTCTTGCACTGTACTTCAGTGCATTATATTCGTATGGTAAACAAATCCTTATTAGGGTACATGTACAAATTCAGTACTCCCTTCACAACCCATCACATGAATTTATCTAAAATAATTATTATTGTGAAGAATCGGTACTGTGCACCGAGGCAGAAACCTCAGGCTAATAGGTTACAAAATGTGCTTTATACTAAGTAATATTCAGTCTATTTATTTTATGCAGAATAGGGGCTGCTTCTGGTTAAGTGATAGGACATTACTATTTCATAGAACAGGTAGGGAAAAAAGTGACTGGATACTATTAGCACTGATATAAGATAATAACAAAACAAGTAATAAGTCTGTAATAAAATAATGTATTTACAGATTGTATCATATGGGAGCTGAGACTACCATCAAATCTTAGTATATGAAAGTATAAGAGTGTCATCTGCTTAAAGAGTTATTGTGCTGGGGAGATGGAAAGATCTAGAATCAATAAAGGATCATATATAAGGGCAGTCGGTATAGTCTAGCGGCGGAGAGCAAGAACCAGAACAGAAGGGATGAGTCAGGTATAATAAGTCAGTGATGGTGGTATTTATGAATGACCATAGGATAGGTTGGACTAAGGAAACAACTGTGTGCAGTGAACTCAAAGGTAAGTTATTTGAGGAATCAGACTTCACAGCTGGGTATTTGTGACCCGTTTTGGCGAATTGAGTCGGATGTCGCACCAGGTCGATTTTTAGAGACCTATCCCATCAGAAAATTCAGATTCTTAGCTTTAAAAAGAGTAGTAACACCTGACATCCGACTCGTTGCGACTTCCGACCCAATTCGCCAAAACAGGTCACATTTGTTACTGTTAGAGATCTGTGGGTATAGTATATTGACTTATGGAGCTGGACTACTGTGTGACTTATATACCTATAAGTGCTGCAGCATGGGAGGTAAAATTTCTGACCACCGATGACCCAAAATTAATGAAGGTTGACATATATCATCGCGTTCGGGAGGTCCTTAGCTTTTCAAAACTGCCTGATGCCAGACCGAACACGAATTACAAACTTCAAGGTCACAGGTCAAAGGTCAAAGGTCACCAAAAAAAGTAAAAATCTGAAAAATGTAAGTTTTTATCTTATAGCTCCGCATTCATAATATATGGAGCTTAGTTATTTGGCAAATATTTAGCCAATTCAGGTCCTTCTTCGGGTCCTTCTTCGGGTCCTTCTTCGGGTCCTTCTTCGGGTCCTTCTTCGGGTCCTTCTTCGGGTCCTTCTTCGGGTCCTTCTTCGGGTCCTTCTTCGGGTCCTTCTTCGGGTCCTTCTTCGGGTCCTTCTTCGGGTCCTTCTTCGGGTCCTTCTTCGGGTCCTTCTTCGGGTCCTTCTTCGGGTCCTTCTTCGGGTCCTTCTTCGGGTCCTTCTTCGGGTCCTTCTTCGGGTCCTTCTTCGGGTCCTTCTTCGGGTCCTTCTTCGGGTCCTTCTTCGGGTCCTTCTTCGGGTCCTTCTTCGGGTCCTTCTTCGGGTCCTTCTTCGGGTCCTTCTTCGGGTCCTTCTTCGGGTCCTTCTTCGGGTCCTTCTTCGGGTCCTTCTTCGGGTCCTTCTTCGGGTCCTTCTTCGGGTCCTTCTTCGGGTCCTTCTTCGGGTCCTTCTTCGGGTCCTTCTTCGGGTCCTTCTTCGGGTCCTTCTTCGGGTCCTTCTTCGGGTCCTTCTTCGGGTCCTTCTTCGGGTCCTTCTTCGGGTCCTTCTTCGGGTCCTTCTTCGGGTCCTTCTTCGGGTCCTTCTTCGGGTCCTTCTTCGGGTCCTTCTTCGGGTCCTTCTTCGGGTCCTTCTTCGGGTCCTTCTTCGGGTCCTTCTTCGGGTCCTTCTTCGGGTCCTTCTTCGGGTCCTTCTTCGGGTCCTTCTTCGGGTCCTTCTTCGGGTCCTTCTTCGGGTCCTTCTTCGGGTCCTTCTTCGGGTCCTTCTTCGGGTCCTTCTTCGGGTCCTTCTTCGGGTCCTTCTTCGGGTCCTTCTTCGGGTCCTTCTTCGGGTCCTTCTTCGGGTCCTTCTTCGGGTCCTTCTTCGGGTCCTTCTTCGGGTCCTTCTTCGGGTCCTTCTTCGGGTCCTTTTTTGGGTCCTTCTTTGGGGTCCTTCTTTGGGTACTTCTTTTGGTCCTTCTTTTGGTCTTTCTTCGGGTCCTTCTTCGGGTGCTTCTTCGGGTCCTTCTTGAGGTCCTTCTTCGGGGTCATTCTTCAGGTCCTTCATCTGGTCCTTCTTTTGGTCCTTCTTTGGGTCTTTCTTTGGGCCATTCTTTGTGCCATTCTTTGGGTCTGTCTTCAGGTCCTTCTTTGGGTCATTTTTCGGACCCTTCTTTAGGCCATTCTTTTGGTCCTACATTGGCCCTTGTTCGGGTCGTTGTTCGGGTCGTTGTTCGGGTCGTTGTTCGGGTCGTTGTTCGGGTCGTTGTTCGGGTCGTTGTTCGGGTCGTTGTTCGGGTCGTTGTTCGGGTCGTTGTTCGGGTCCTTTTTCGGGTCGTTGTTCGGGTCCTTTTTTCGGGTCCTTTTTTCGGGTCCTTCATCGGGTCCTTCTTCGGGTCCTTTTTCGGGTCCTTCTTCGGGTCCTTTTTCGGGTCCTTCTTCGGGTCCTTCTTCGGGTCCTTCTTCGGGTCCTTCTTCGGGTCCTTCTTCGGGTCCTTCTTCGGGTCCTTCTTCGGGTCCTTCTTCGGGTCCTTCTTCGGGTCCTTCTTCGGGTCCTTCTTCGGGTCCTTCTTCGGGTCCTTCTTCGGGTCCTTCTTCGGGTCCTTCTTCGGGTCCTTCTTCGGGTCCTTCTTCGGGTCCTTCTTCGGGTCCTTCTTCGGGTCCTTCTTCGCGTCCTTCTTCGGGTCCTTCTTCGGGTCCTTCTTCGGGTCCTTCTTCGGGTCCTTCTTCGGGTCCTTCTTCGGGTCCTTCTTCGGGTCCTTTTTCGGATCCTTCTTCGGGTCATTTCTTGGGATCCTTTTTTCAGGTCCTTCTTCGGGTCCTTGTTCGGGTCCTTGTTCGGGTCCTTCTTCGCGTCCTTCTTCGGGTCCTTTTTCGGGTCCTTTTTCGGGTCCTTTTTCGGGTCCTTTTTCGGGTCCTTTTTCGGGTCCTTTTTCGGGTCCTTTTTCGGGTCCTTTTTCGGGTCCTTTTTCGGGTCCTTCTTCGGGTCCTTTTTTCGGGTCCTTCTTCAGGTCCTTCTTCGGGTCCCTCTTCGGGTCGTTAATAGAATCACTCTCTGGGCTTATCTCAAGGTAGTATTTCCGGTCCTTTTTCGGTTACTTTCTTCGGGTCCTTTCTTCGGGTCCTTCTTCGGGTCCCTTTTCAGGTCATTTTTCGGGTCATTTTTCAGGTCCCTCTTTGGGTCCTTTTTCGGTTCCTTTCTTCGGGTCCTTTCTTCGGGTCCTTCTTTGGGTCCTTCTTTGGGTCCTTTTTTAGGTCCTTTTTCGGGTCCCTCTTCGGGTCCCTCTTCGGGTCCTTCTACGGGTCCTTCTTCGGGTCCTTCTTTGGGTCCTTCTTCAGGTCCTTCTTCGGGTACAACCAATGTTAGTCTCTTATCCAATAGAACTCTCAGAAGGCATCAATATGTTGTATCATTTGTGTTTCTATCTTGTGTATTAATAGAGATACATCCCAAATACTGTCAAATTTGGAAATAAAAAACATGAATTTTGAGTCTTTTCCATAGAAACCACTCATTTATTGCATTGCATATGATTGTTTGGACAAAAACACATGATTCCATGTATATGTATTCAAGAGTTAGGTAGGTTGTGTCTTGTTAGACCTGTATTTGTGGCTGCTATGGTGACAGGAAAAGAAGAGAAACTGAAATTATGGTCCATTTCTAGGATATTTTTGGTAACCATGGCAACCCAGTAACAAAGACAACCCATTTCAGCTTTCTATCCCATATAACTCTAGGAATGCTTAATTTTGATGTCTCATTTGTGCTTCTATCTTGAATATTAAGGGAGATATGTCAAAAAAAACTATTGATTTCGGAATACCTTATCTTGGGTGGTCGCCATGGAAACCAGCCATTGACTATAATGCTGGAGCAATTTCTTTTCAGTACAAACTATCATCCTTTGAATTTGAGACATTTATGGCATGCTTTGTTTGGATTTTTTCCTAAAATAAGGCTCTTTTTGAGAACGACCACTCTACTATCAAGAGAATTGTGGTTTTCTGGGTATGTTTCACCTATTTTAATGTCTTTCCATGAAACTGGTTGTGACAAATGATAGCTCTGTTACCATGGAAACCTAAGCCCCATCATACCAAATGAGGTATCAAAAGGAAGCTCATGATCTCTGTCAAGCAGTTCAATAATAACACTTGATATTGGCTATATTAAAACATTTTTAAGAGGTGATAAAAGGTTAGATCCTCATTTCATGCTCATTTTTGAAGTTTGACCTTGAGATTGATGACCTTGACCTTGGACAAGGTCACCAATATGAAAATCACTGTTAGGCCCCATAAGTGGCTAAATATTTGCCTCATAACTAAGCTCCATCTATTATGAATGCGAAGCTATAAGATAAAAACTTATATTTTTCAGATTTTTACTTTTTTTGGTGACCTTTGACCTTTGACCTGTGACCTTGAAGTTTGTAATTTGTGTTCGGTCTGGCATCAGGCAGTTTTGAAAAGCTTAGGACCTCCCGAACGCAATGGTATATGTCAACCTTTATTAATTTTGGGTCATCGGTGGTCAGAAATTTAGAGGGCTGATAGGCTGGCTGCTCCTGCACTATATACTTTTACACCCTGGGTGAAGTAGGAAATGCTTTGGTTGATGTTGGCCAGCATGTGACAGAATTTTACTTAAGGTAATGAATCCGTGAATTCAAGATGCTCAAATAGTTAAAAATCAGGAATTCAAATATGTAAAAAAAAAATATGCCACTGAATCAGATTTTATGCTAGGATATTTTCAATGAAAAAAGTTTAGTCAATTATGTAAAATGGACCAAATCACATGGATGTGAGATAAAAAAAGTAATTAGACAGTGTTATTCAATATATTCAACACATATTTTGTACCTATCCAACAGCAACATGGGAGCCATTTCCCTGTGTCAAAACCAATAGCAACAATTTCATTAAGATTGATCAGAAAAAAATGTTTTCCTACAATTTTTTTTCTGTATATAACATCTGTATAGGATACAGAATATAAATACAAAGTTTCAGTATCATTTTCCGACCTTCATTTACCGGGGTCAGGCTGAGGCTAGGCAGGCAGCTAGTCGTATTATATATTTTTGCTTTTCTATATATATTGTTGTAAAAACACATGTTCTTATTTCACCTTCTCATGTATGCATACATATGAACACTCGCTGATATTTAGAGACGCATATCATTTACAAAATTATTTTAAATTTATTAGAATTTATTATCTTTTAAATTATTAGTTTGAAGTTTATATACAAGGTTGTGAAGGCAAAATGGGGGGCAAAGTGCAGTGAAATGATTCGTAGTCTACTAAAACATTATGGGAATATGTGTTCCACTTTCCCAATTAGTCTGTGAGTTTTATTATATGGTCTAGACATATACATGTGAGCACGCGCCAATATTTTGAGATCTTGGTTGTATCTATAGATCTTCCATAATTGCTTTGACATTTGTATACAAAGTGCTGAGGAGTGATGAACGCTCTGTAACTCTGATGTACTAACAAGCGGAGATTGATGCGCAGTAGGATGCACATCAAATCATGGATGCATTACATTGAGAGTATAGATTTAAATGTTTAGACATTTCAAAAACGAAATATATGATCTTATTTAATTTATACTCTATTCAAAGTGGATAAATAATATCGGATGACTTTGTTATCCTCAAGTCAATGTAAATCTTGAAGATTTACAGCAAGATGTGGCACAGATGCTGAGAGTTAATTTTATTATTTCTCGTATTTGTTTAATTCTTCTATTATCAATTTTTGATTTACTAGCATCATCATTGTTGTTTTGTGTTATCCCTAGGCCTGTTATAAAATTATGCATAAATCTCAAATATTTTACATCAACAAAATAAAGATGAACTGAAGGTGCATGCTGAATTGTGTATGTATTGATGCAATAACTTAATACATAAATATCTTTAATGGCAGTAAACTTAATAAGTTAGTACTATACCAATTTGGAAGTAACAAAAATTGAAATGATTAGATGGGATGATAAGAAATACACAGTAATAAGTTATACTATTACTTCAACTGTCAAAAATATTAAAAATGTGAATTCCAAGATTATTATAGGGATACATAAGCTTAGACTTCCCATTGAGTGTCACATATCATGAGGTGTAAGTTTCATAATTAGATTAACTGAAATGAAAGGATTATGACACTCAGCTGTATTCATAATGAGATGTTTAAGTAATGGTAACAATGTGATTACATGACTCCCTACCTCTATGATGGCATACAAAATATTACTGTTAGTTGGAAAGATCTATAATAAGCAATACTCAAATACCACTAGGTTCTTTTTTTGATTTTCTATGTTATCTATATATTATTGTTATGATATACGCATACAATTTTGTGAGCAAGCAAGAAAGTTGTATATTTTCTTAATTCTCTTCTATTTAGAATTTTATCACTTACATAACTTCTTATCATTATGCTATACTACATGTCAATTCCACATGTTTCTTTCTGATGATTATATATGACCTGTTATGGCCAATTTAGTTGAATGTTGCACACAAGTGACAAGTGTGGGAAGTTTATTTTTAAGATGGCAGACAACACGAGAGAAAAGATCACAAAAATTAAAATCTTTGCCAATGGCAGGGGCCATTGTAACCAAGGTAATGTGGGATGTTATCAAATTAGTTTTGAAAGATGTTTGTAATCTTCTTGTTGAGTATGTTAAGAATACTGTAATTCTAATATCAGAGAGTCTTAAATCTTTCATAAAGATAGAGAAAATAGTATCAGAAGGTCAGTGTTGGAAAACTTTTCTCTCTTTTTTTAAATTCTTTATTTAAGTGGCTAACCTCGGCTTTGACCAGTGTTCAAACATTTACAAAGCAATTTGTAGATAGTAATGAAACATGACATATTGATTAAATCATGGTCAAATCATAAATAAACATATTTGGACAATGGTTTTTCCCAATTTTTCGTACATAATTACAGATATTCACGGACCTTTACCTAATATAAAGAAATATACCATTACAGTTTATAATATCACAGCCTTTGTATTGTTACACAAACAGTTGTAAAAGCTGGTTAGTTGTCAGTCAAATGAGGTTTAGAGCTCATTGTTTTTGCTATTTCTTAAACTTTTCATAGTTATCGATTTTTCGTGAGGGGACATTCAATCTGTTCCATTTGATTGAGCCATAGTAGAATATATTCTTTTTAACTAATTCACATTTTGGTTTTAATGTTTAAATAAGATTGCATCATGAGCCCTGGTACAGATTTCTCTGTTGTCTGTTCGAGAAGTATTAGATTTTTGTTTAAACATAAAATTCAGAACATGAATATTTCTTCTGTCAGTTAAATAGGGTACATTTGCAAAAATATACAGTTCATGTATATTCAAAAGAACATGATTTACATTTATACAAATTCTCAGCCTTTTATTTTGGAGTCTTTGTAGTTTATCCAGGAGATTTATATTGGCATTATGGTAAAAAACGTCTCCATAATCCAAGTAGGGTAGTATCATGGTTTTATAAATGGTTAAGGCAGCATGTGTATTAATAAATTTCCGTATTTTGCACAAAAGATTAATTTTGTAAGCCACTGCTTTAATAGTGTACCTTATATAAGGTTTAAAGGACAATGAATTATCTATGATAACTCCTATATATTTATATTGATGCATAAAATCAAGAACTTCAGTTCCAATATGGATAGGGTTGGGATTACAGTTTTTAACTTTGTGTTTACAACCCATGACCATCACCTCAGTCTTTTTAATAATAATTGATAGTCTATTACTAGCACACCAGTCAACCAGGTTCGTTAGTGTTTCGCTGTGCCAGTAAGACAGTTTCAGCTGAGGAAAGTAGCACAGTGTCATCAGCATACATATACATTTCGCACATATTAATAATACTGTACAGATCATTTATAAGACTGAACCTTGGGGAACGCCACACTTAACAGTTTCATACCCTGAAAATGTGTTATTAAGAATAATTCTTTGTTGTCGTTGCCATAGATAATTTTCTAACCAGCTGGCTGGTTTGTTCTGGATTCCTAAATAGTTTAGTTTCTTAATGAGTATTTGATGTGAAACAGTGTTGAATGCCTTTGAAAAGTCTATGAAGGTTGCACATGTTATCTTAGAAGAGTTTATTGCTTCATAGGTTTTATCTAAAAACATGGCTATAGAATTTGTAGTTGAATGGTTTTTCCGAAAGCCCCCCTGTTTTTTTGTCAAGATATCATGTTGTTCAATGAAAGAATACCGATTGTTGTGTACAATCTTTTCAATTAATTTACCAGGTAGGGGTAGTAGTGAAATAGGTCTATAGTTATCACAATTATTGTTGTCACCATCCATGGGAATAAGTGAGCCTTGTGTCTTTTTCAAGATTTGCTGCGCAACAGCACATTATGTAAGTCGGGCACAGTCCGTGCCAGTCTTCCTGCGCCAAAACGATTAAATAGTCATAGTATGACTAACGCACCGTTTGGTAATAACCCTACTTTGTACCCCTGTCCCGTATTGCATAAACATAATTCACGCCCCAAATGCAGAGTCCCATTAACGCCAATAAAGCACAGTTCTCCCTTCCCTCAACACGTGCAAAGTTGAAGCACAGCTCAGATATGTTTTATGGGCATTATGTAACTTTCCCTACTGTGCGCAGTGGTTAGCGCAAGTTAGACTGGTGCACCTTTACTCACGCTCAGTGGGTGCAAAGTTTTGCATAGGAGCACTGTGCCTCTTATATGACTTTAAATGATAAGCAGTCTATACCTCCTGCCCTCTGATCATGGACCAGTGCCTGTTATGCTCATAGGTAGTCGCTCACAAAAAGCTCACAATTGGTTGACCAAAACGTCCTGATAAATATACAGGTAATTACCTCTTCCCTGCAAGACTTACATAGTCTACTCACCATGATATTATGGGAGAGTTAACCCATTTTCATTGGGGGCCTAGTATCGGTAATGACTGGAGATTTTAAATATTTTAAACAGCATGTGTTAGGATAAGACCTGATCTTTTACATGGTTTTGCTCACCAAAGCAAAATCTGATGTTATGCAGGATCAAATTACTTTTGTATTCTGCTAAATCCCAAGATCGCTCCAAGTCAACCCCTACCCATGTCTTGAGTCAAGTTCAGTTTTTTTTTTTTTTTGAAACGCTTTATTTTTCAACTGGGTACATTCTCAGACTAGTAGTCTCTTCTCCCTCGTGTACCAGCAATAGGGTTGGTTCAATGGTCACGGTATCAGGGATTAAGCGGGATAATAATACAATGCACGTTTATCAAATTAGACTTTGGTATGTTGAGAACATCACAATCTTATTCACAGATCACAATCAAAAGAGCAAAAAACTCGTGTGGGGTTAGAAGCTAATTAAAAATGGATTTAGATGAAATGAAATGAAATGAGATGAGATGGGGGTGAGACAAAAGTATCAGCATAAAACATTTATAGGTACAAAATTTTGGTAGTGTGTGTACATGACCTTAACTACCATCCCGTATTAATTTACTGTTGTCGGGAGACGTAGCCGTAACAAAAACAATTGTCACATAGTAATTCAAAACTCTTTGTAGATTAGAGATATAAAAGTTAAAGTTTACAGGCTCGGATAATTCACATAAACTAAGCGTCATTTTCCAGTTCCCCACGCTTGTAACCTGCAAAATTCTGCAAAGGTTTAACCTGGGGAAAACACAATTCACTAGCTACGGAGCACACACTAGCACAATTTGAAAACAATCACAGTGTCTGGTATGTAGAATATCACATACAGTTAAGTGCTAAACAATTTATAGGGTAAAGACAGTTTGTAATGTTTGATTATTAATCATTGATATAACCTCCTCTTTAAAAAGTCTCTTGTCCTCAGTTTGTCTCAGATAGAGTGGTAGAGTGTTCCAGATTTGAGACCCAAGATAAAATGGGGTCTTTTTAATAAAAGTGTTGTTTGGTTTTGGTAGCTTAACACTCAAGCCATCATGTTGTCGGGTTCTACCATCATTTGAATAAAGTGAGAATCTTCCACTTTCCACTCTATTCTTGATACAAGTTAACAATTGGATTATACGTCGATTATCAACAAGTTTAATATTTGCTAGTGCGTGTAGATCATTAGCATGAACATCCGTGGGGTTTACAACCTCGTAAGTTGTGCGTAGAACATGATTGGCTGGTTTAATGACAGTCTGTCTTGTCTAAAAAGGTTATAACCATCTATATGGAGCAGCACATCATCGAGACTAGGTTACAGCCATGTCTCAGAGACTCCCAAAAAATCAAGGTTGCTGGCTTCTAGATTATTTTTGAAAACTTCCCATTTACTCCAGATACTTCGAACGTTCCAGAAGCCTAGCTTAATAGCTTTAGCATTAAGATGATTGATCATTTACGAGTGAAGTCATGGTGATTTGACGGTGTCAACATGTGCATAGTACTACAATATACATGCAAGGGATATGAACATGGGGTGAATAATGATGTAGACAAGGATGAATAATATAGACCTATCCTGCATTTGAATGCTGGGGTCAAACACAATAACGGAATAGTCATCTTGGAAATTCAGATTCAGTCTACTGAGGTTCACAGTGAGAGACTGAAACATGAATGATGTTTCATTTGCTTAAAATTTAAAATTTAAGATGTTGTACTTATGGATAATGAACAATCTAAGACTCCTGGCTAGCTAGCCAAATAGCGTTGCTGGTAGTTCTATCTGCATGATAGAAGGATAGGGTACATATTATACTCTTGGATATAAGTATTGAAGACAATCTAGCTTCCTTGAGTAGTTTACAGCATCAGTAATTAATCTACACGAGATCAATCAATATTTTGAATCACAGGAACAGGCGGTCAATACAGTTATTAGTTACTAGGGAACGATCCAGTTCTCTTGAATATAAATAAATAATAGAAAACGTTCAAGTTTACTGTAATAGTTTGCAGCACCAGTAGATAGTAATCAGCGCGAGATCAGTCATTATAATCACATGATGTACGGTCGCTATTTCTGTTTCACCTGAGTTTTGGTCGTTTGAAGACTTGAGTAGGTTTATATTTTACTGAGATTAAGCACCGCCTACCAGTGAGAAAAAACTAATATTGTTAACGAAAGTTAGTATAGGCTTAAAAAGTGTGTTCTTAGGTGGGAGCAGGTTCTGCAAAAGCTGCAAAGGAATCCTGTCCAATACTTATATCAAATAGAGAAAAGGTTAGTTTTTCTCACTGGATTTACATAAAGAGAAACTGTTAGAACAAGGGTACGATACTAGTTAGCTGCTCATGATTTAAGTGCACTTCCAAGCGGCAGTGATGATGGTGGTTGCCCAGCCTTTGAGTAGGTTTGACATCGGATAAAGTCCATCTGTTAGTAGATCGTAGTAGTGTACGTGATGGTTTGGCCCGCGGGTCCGGTGGACTTGGCGGCCTGTCCAGATGGTGGGTACACTGTTTTTCTGATTTATAGTGGAAATAAAGCCGTTAATTAAAGGTATTGTTGTATTCAGGATGTCCTGGTGGTTTGGGTCAGAGTCGGCACACCACGGTTAACGATGTAACTCCATACCCGTGAGGTGGCCGAAGGCGATGCAGGTCATGGAAAATTTTTGAACTCATACACTAAGTAGACTTGGCCCTGTTTGAATCAATTTGCTATAAACCGTGTCAAGAAGTGTATGTCTTACTCCACCATTAACCCTAAAACAGCAAGGTATCATTATACCACTCATAGTAGTGGGCGTGTTAGGTAATATTTTCGCGCCTACCTCCAAGTTTCCCTACCCCTTCTGGCGTGTATATAAGTGTAAGTCAGGGCGTGTAACTATATTGTGTCACAAGAGTCCCGTTAGCTCATAGTTCTGTTTACACACCCAACTTTGTCGGCGTGTTAATGTACCTACCCTCCATTCAGGCACCAATTTAATGGCCACAGTGGCATACCCAGGGGGGGGGTGTTCCCATGGTGTCTGGAACCCCCTCAGATTTCTCAAAGTTTAGACAATTAAACTACCAATATAGGGAATTATCGAAATAAGGGGTCTCTGGAACCCCCTCAGATTTATCAAAGTTTGCATAATTGAACTGCAAATAGGCTATAAGGGATTATGAAAAATAACTTTACAGAACCATCTCAGTTTTACATTGAACATCCTAAATTTCCCTGGAACCCCCACAAATTTCCGGGCTGGGTACGCCCCTGTAAATTATTTTAATAAAATTTATTGCATTGCATTGCAGTAGGTGCTGCTTTGACAAATTTGTTAACGCCGCACCTACAACTCCAGGGTTTCAAATATGCTATAGATGCAGGCGTAACCCCCCCTTTATAACATATAAAAAAGGAATGAAAACGGTGTGCGAGTGTAACGGTGACACTGGGGGATATAGGACGTGTGCTAGGCCAGCCTAGCTGAATTTAGCGGGATTCGAACAAGCTAGTTGCTCCGATTAGTACAGACTGTCTGTGCAGCCCAGTGTCGCGGCTCGCCGATAAGGAACTCCGGAGGGGGCCTTTTAAACAACAAGTAGCCTACAAGGGCTGATGCAATGTCATGGCATACTACTGAGTTTGCTGACCTAATAAGAATAGACGAGGCTGAAGCGCAGAAGGAGTATAGTGTACACGCAACTAGGGTAAAACAGGGTTGTATCGCGCACATTGGTATATCATTAGCACATTTTGTTTTAATAGCCCTTACATATAGAAAAAGAAATACATAAAATCACAAATAATTGATAATAATTAATGAAATGCGTCAAAACAGCTAGTCTAAAGCGTGATTTAACTTTATAACCTCTATGATTACTTAATAATGAAACAATTTTTTTTCCTATTATGCTGGGTGCGCCCCTGTTTTAGGAATTATCATGAAATGAAAGTAATATTTTGGAGAAATCTTATGACATATCATATCAATAATGGTTTTCCATCCCATCAAACAAAGTGCACATGGTCTTCAATGAAAATGATAATATTCAATAACCTTGACTCCACATGAAACTATTATTTTTTGAGATTTTAATTTTTTACCCTTATTTAACTCTCAACATAATACATGATAAATGTGCGATATTAGCCTGATGGGCCTTGCCCCCCTCCCCCCTCCCCTGTAGATTCATGTTTTTGCTCCCCCCCCCTCTACAAATTCCTGGGTCCGCCCCTGCATCCCCCCAGACTGGCCCGTGGGCCATCCAGTCATTTTAACACCTTTATTACAAATAAAACTTCCGAAAAAAATGGAAAATTTGGAGTGGTAGGGGGTAATCGAGTGCATCAAGTTCGATTAGCTCCTACCACCCAGGTCTGGCGAACTCATCTGTGCCACACAGTTCATTGCATTTCATCGTAGGTTGCACAACCAGACCCAATTACCTATAGAGTTTGTGCCATATATATACCGTGGGTGTCATTGGGGCAACGAGAAAGGTGTGTATACCAAAAAGCGACATGTAGTTTCGGTCGTTGTGTTTTAGTGGGTTTTCCGAATTGGAAAACAAGCAATACAACAAGTTATTAATTTTGATCGCCCTCAATTGTCACTTATCTGTCTCTTTCGGCGGAAAGGCAATTTAATCAACTTCAATTTGCATCGGTTTCCGCAACGTAGTTTCGACGTATTTGGTCCTGCGAACCGGAAGGACCTTTAGACGGCTTTTGCTGGTTTCCGACGTCATCGTATTATTCGACCCGGTGGATCTTTGGGTACCAGCTAACTCGGTCGGACCCCGTTTCGAGTCCCCTTCATGCCCTATGTTTTTCGTTCATTTCAATTCTTACAATAACGATCATCAGGGTTTTTGCCGACGAGAGGGCCATGGACCTGCAGGCTCAGGTGGACAAGCTGAACCTTTTGGACTCGCAGATAGACGTGTCACACTTGCTGGATGCAATGGTAAATAACCTGGTTTCACTAGCGTGGATCCATGCAACCGCCCGCCCTCACGATCTAGGAGTAGTTA
The DNA here is from genome assembly GCA_936440205.1 of Lepidonotus clava. NCBI lineage: Eukaryota > Metazoa > Annelida > Polychaeta > Phyllodocida > Polynoidae > Lepidonotus > Lepidonotus clava. Next base: position 49,241,648 of record OW387138.1, read on the forward strand.
TGGGAGGTCCGTTTGATTTCCTTCTTTGGAACAACATTGCCAAGGAGTATCACTTCACACAGGAGTCCGCCGATGAGACTGTTGACCGTATCCTGGGACATTTAAACGACAACGACATTGCCTTCCACAGGAACTTCCCGACAGCAAACATCTTGTTCGCGGACTTTACCGGGTGTAACCTAAGCCATAGTCCGTTCGTCCAAGACACAGACCCACAACACCAGAGAACTCTTAACGCCGCCATTATAAAACTGAATCAGGAGATCACAGCCATCAACAAACGCAACTGGCTACCGTCCTTGTTCCTAGGAAAATGGGTTCACAAACTGAGGCGTACCAAACGTGGGCGGAGCCACTTTTGGTCTCACAGGTACCAGCTGCTAGCTGACGGCTTCCGTCCTAGTCCCCAACTCTTGGAGAAGTGGGCTAAGCAACTTTCCCACCTGAGCCAACAATGCTCCTAAACACCCACACACAAGAACTTTTTCTTCTTACTCACTTAGAATTACCTTTAACTTAATGTCTGAATAACCTAACATAAGCTTTTGGGAAAATTACAGTGGATGCTGGGCCTGGTAAATTCCCCCTTTTAAGCGTTGACTAGCTTGTGATTTAAACAGATAACTTATAGCCTCTGCTGGTATCTTGCAGACCTCCGGTTCTCCTAGTCAGTTCTAAAACTTTATATGGACCCTCTGATTACTGTTTGTTGAATCTAAAGATAGCTTAGGTACTGCAATTCAGTGGTTTTAAAATTTTCTTTCTACTCCGAATATTAAAAAAAGTTATGAGACTTTGAAATGTCGAATTTGAGGTGATTTTCGGACAGCCATTCCTATATAGTTCAATAGAAACATGTGTCTGAGGTGTGTTACATTGAGATTTTCTTGATTTCCTCATGTTTTTAATTGGCTGTAGCTATGATATAGTACTTCAATAAGGAGAAAATAATTATGGTATAGCATGAAAGACTTACTCAATAGTTTATAGAAATCATGTACTTTTTATGATTTGATTAGTTTAACCAATTTAAGAGGTTGATGAAAATAACCCAAAATGCACTCGGTTTCCTACGGGTCATCATTTAACAGGTATTGTAGCACAAGTGCACTCAAGAACTGCAGCTTTACCATAGACCAGTACTAGTATAGGAAACCTCATAAACATGTTTCAGTCAACTGATTCCTTGAGCAGGGCTCACGCTGCCCAGTCGCCAAGTCGCCAATGGTGCTATATAGCCTCATTTGGCTACGAAAATCATGATTTCTCTGGCGACAGGAGAAGCTCAGTAATTTATTTTAGGAAATTTATTAATGACATCAAAATTGACTGAGTATTGCTTGCCGTTAAGTACATGTCATTATCTTGTTTTTAGTTGTGCCTCAGAAATTCTAGGCCAGTATGGTACATGACATAATGTAATATTGTAGCTTTCATTTGGCTCCTGGTATTAGAATTTGGCGGCAATAAACAGGTTCTGGCGATTTTTTGGGCTACAAAAATCAAATACCCAGTGTGAGCCCTGCTTGAGAGTAAATACCGTTCTGTTCACATTGTTATTACATTGTTACTACCTCAGGTAAATGTAATCTCATGTAGAATCATCTTGTGCCTGACTAGAGTTGACCTATGTTTAGTTAAACATAATATATTGTGAATACTACTGAACATCGATGTAGAACACTGGGTATTGTGGCTAACAAATGCAATTTTTTAGTTTCCTTGGCTTCTTGTGATGCCCTAACCATCCTGCTATATGGAAGACCTTCCCTGTTTGTTAGTTTGTCTAATAAGTACTTGTTATATTTCCTTGAGATAAATATCGATTAGTTCATATTATACGACTACCTTAGATAACTCAAATAACTGTAACTGATGTATAATCAGCTAGTGTCTCATACTATCTTGTTACTTGGCGGATTTGTTCAGGCTTTGTGAGCCCAAAGTTTAGTCTCATACCAACCTAACCTATTATATCCCAGAACAATCTCACTACTATGTACAGAAAACTTGGATTTGTTACATTATCCTGTAAGTGTCCATCCATATGTCTTGTCTCTTTTTAAGTATTCTTGAATTGTGTGAAGGGTAATTCATCAATCTAGATCATGTTCAAATGTTTAACTATAATTAAAACTAACTTTTTTTACCCGCACCCTATGAAGAAGCGTCCGTTGTATGTAACAGTATTCCCTCAAATTAATGATAAGGATAGGACTACTCTGAACGCTAATGGTCATGTCAAGAGAGGTGGTTGATTGTTAACTTATTTTAAACAGGATCGGGATGTTACGCTTTTTACAGGAGAACTCTACAATATTTGTAATCAAGAAATTGATAAATCAAAAAGACCCTAAAAAAATTGGGATAATTATAAAAAACCTGGTCGAACCCGCCCACTCCTCAGCTACTACTTTTAAAGATGATAATGGTAATGAGATTAATCCGGCTGACAATCCTATTATTATAAATTTATTATATATACTTCTTGCAAACATTGGAAATAACCTTGTTTCCCGATCTTAGCATCTGAATAAACAGGAGACACTGGGCATCACACTTCATTTGAATGATGGTCTCAGTTAAATATGACAATTAGTTAAGAAGTTTGATGTACTTTTTAAGTAACATGACAACAAGCATTTTGGCTATTCTGCAGGAATCCCTGGCTCCCCTGTTCCCTTGGTTAACACATTGTAGATAACGTTTCATAATAAATCAGGTCCATTCCTAACGGCGGCAAAGTTTCAAAGCGTCCATCATGGGCCCCCTCAGGCGTTTAAGTGCAGCACTAGTATGTCTTTATGTAATCGTGGTATGAAGGGTCATGGTTCTCTCCCTTCAAACTCGTGAAATTAAAAACCACCTCAAAATTCCAAGTGCCTTCCCCGCTAATTTGTTTTTCGCTTGTCTGCGTCCAAAACTTTCGAGACGGGCACAATTATATTTTACTGTAGGGGCTTCTCGGGGCCAACTGGGTGAGTTCGATTCACCGGTCCGTCGCCGTCTCTCAACAGGAAATGTCATACTAATGATTGGGCTGAAATTTTGCATATCGGCTTCCTGCGAGCCAGTCGAACTCAGGATACAAGATGGAGGCCAATAAGCAAAGAAATGTATTATCACCAAAGTTGGTTTTCGTTATTATCAGCTGTACACGGTATGTCACCAATATTTCTCTCGACTTTTCAGAAGTACCCGTATTTTGTTCCTTCCCAATAAGCCCAAAATAATTGTTTACTTTAAATGAACTTCTTATCAAGACATAATGGTTTCATTTTTGTGGGCGGTCAAGTGTTGTGTTAGGCTTTGCATACACTGATACAGGATTCGTATGTGTGTCCAAAAGCAATCCACACAGCGTGACACAGTCCCTTTAGAAATAAGTTAACTGGCCGGCCTTAATCCATTAACACCCAAAATAACCCGGAAGCACCCGATCTAATGTGTACCCCCTGTGACATCTGACAAGGGCAGGCGCACAGTCTTGGTAATCACATAAGTCACACCAAACCGACTGAAGAGCGACACAGCTCTCACACTGGGTGTCATCTGAAGGACTCCCGGCCATTATCAGGGGTTAGTCATCGAGTTAACACCCTGCCCACGGGCCAGAGTTGCCCCAGAGAACCTGCTGGGTCGGGCACTTTCATACCCAACCTACATTCGCCTGCAAAGCACATGTAGCTAAATCTTTGACAGGCCTATTTTACCCTACCATCCCTCGCCCCTCCCACCTGGAAAACCATTTACCCTCACCATCCTTATAGTAATAAAAGTGTTTGAAATTAACTTCTTTTGAAGTCAGCCATCAGGTATGAGAGTCATGAAAAATTCCTTAAACATGTTCTGTATGGATAAAAGGTACCTCCCGGCCTATATAACTACCCTAAATAATTCACCTTAAACTGGGTCTAAGCTGGTTAGATATATAGCCGACCTTAAGGTTTGAGACTAATTTCAGCCAGTGCATGACTTAAATCGGCCTGAACTCCATATAAACCACCTGCAAATAAAACCTATAAATATCGGGCAGTAATGGCATTTACAGGCTTTCTCACTTCTCATCCACAAGTTAAGGAACCCCATGCCAACAATTCATTTTGAAGTCTGCCTTCCAATTCAATTAGAACAAGCCGACACACTAACCAACGAAAGCTTACTAGCACGCATACGCCTAAGCTTATACTCTTCGCACGGCTTTTCTTTTGGCATTAACGTAAGGTTTCTGCACGGAGGTCGAAACCTTTAGATCCCAGGTGCACGTGGCCACTGTCTGTCTACTCCTTCCCGTGACTGGGAAAAAGTAATAAAAGACTAGAGCGGTCTCTAGCCTGCATCAGACATGGCTCCAACAGTATCCGTACTCCTCCTTCATGGACTCTTTATCCTGGGCACTGTCTCAGCTAAGCCATGCCTATGCACCAGTATGGTAAACCGTTTTCGTACCAACTATGGTGTAGTATTCGACAGTAAACCGTCCATCCACATAGGTAATGAGTACTTCACTACCGAAGTCGATATCATTTTACCACTTCCTCCTTCTCCCAAACAGGCAGCCGCACTAAATTGTAGACACGGCGCTACCCTGGCAGCCGGTTCAATGGAACAGTGTCGAAAAATCCAACTTATGTTGAATAACATAACATCTATTGGGAAGACTATAGCAGCGAAGGTCACCAACGGACTCCGGGAAGTGCAATCAATTTTGGAATCGACGGCCCAGCCAACACCTCCATCAGCCAAATCCAGGAAGCAGCGGGCTCTGATTCCAGAAATCGGCAAGTTCTCCGAGACTTTATTTGGAACGGCCACACTCGATGACTTGAAGCAACAGACTCGTGCTGACCAGGTAAATGCCGATGAAATCGGCTTCCTAGATGGCAAAATAAATGCAGTCCTAAAGTTAGTTGACTCCACTTTGGAAATCCAACTCCAGGCCATCATCGAGAACACTCATTCCATATACAATTTGTCCGGCTCCAGGCTTACATTAGTAACTGGGAATTGATGGTCAGGTTGATGCAAGATTTGCAAGAATTGCGTCTACTGGATTTTCAACTGGACTACTCCCTTGATGTCTTGCTACAGGCTATTCGCGACCTAACGGAGAACAGGCTGAGTACCTCTTTGATATCGGAGACTGATATGAGGAAGATTCGGTACCTTTTCATTTCCAAGTCCAATCTTTCAAATATTTATATTCCAAACACTTGCGACATGTATAGAAGTGTAACTGTTTTAGTCCCGCCGGTTTTACAGCAAAATGTTCTGAAAACTATTTTGAAGATTCCCGTTATTTCCTTAGACAAAATATATACGGTTCTAAAGGTGAACACCTTCCCTCTAGCCTTCCATGGGCATTATACTCGCCTCACAAACACACCGGCTTATATATTGGTGTCCGCAACACAATACACGATATCCTCCAACCCAGATCCGGATAATTGCCATTCTCTGTTTTGTCATTATGACCTACCACTTCGCAGGCTTTCTCCCTCGTCGTGCCTCATTTCTATCTATCTACATCATCATGAGTCTGTCAAACGTTATTGTGATTTCAAAATACTCATTCAGTCTAATTTCAGAAGGTCGAACATCCAAGTCATTGCAACAGGGACCTATTTGTTCTCTCACATAGACGAGGTCGATGTGCACTGCCCCAACCGAACAACAACCCATCCTGGATGTGAATTGTGCGTTCGTGCCTTTGAATGTGGTTGTTCTGTGTCCGCCAAAGAATGGGAAATTCCCGTCTCAAGTGTTAACTGTTTGCCTTCTACAGCAGGCCCCTTAAGAACAGTTTTCCCCGTCAACCTTAAGCTTGCTAGTCTTCAACACCTCAACCTGTCACTTAGCCGACTTGTGAACCCGGATTTTTCGTATGATAAACCATTCCCAATTTTACCTCTTAGCCCGCAAATGCGACGTCGCCAAGAGGATATTTTTAAGCGAGCTAAAGACAATTTTGTTTCCCTCCGTACATACATGAAAGAGATCCGACTGAATAAGGACGAATACAAGAAACTTCGTGGTGACTTGCATCTTCCCCACGTACCATTCTTCCCCCCCAGTGTGCACGGTACTGTTTACCTGTTTAACATTGGACTTACTTTTATAATGGTACCAGCACTTTTTGTTTTCATCTCAATTCTGTATTTGAGACAACGTAGGATTCAAAGCGCATGCAGACGCTTGACTTTGAATTGAGTTGGTTATATACATTAGCTATTAACTCTTCCTTTATACTGCAGCTCAAAAGTTATCAGTTCTCATTAATGTTAGATTTTTGTTGTTTAAAATACTCGCCCTCATCATTTGGTCACACAGCAGCAATTGATTTCCCATTATCAAAATTCTTTAAGCACCAGTTCCGAATTCATTGTCGCCCTCATGAATTCACATTTAGTCACAGACACATAAGACTACACGCGTTCATGATATCAAAATGTTTTATTGTTATGCATGCTGAATAGGTTTTAGGATGTCCACATGTGAACATTTCGCAAATTTTCACATAATTGTATTTACTCAACATACGCTAATGTATATATGTAACTCGAAAGCTTCGTGAACATTTCACAATTAACATTTTCCCATATATACTTCAAACATATCGTACACTTATATATAACTGTTCATCACACCCAAGAGTCTACGTCAGGCATGCAGCCCAGTTTATCGGCTGGGAGTAGTTCTTGGACCATGTGGTTCCTGTTGTTTATCAGGCAAACGCTCGCTCTACAAAGTCTCTGCCTGAAAAATTTGTTCAGGCGCACGCGCTCCGTACGAGGAATCTTGACTTCTTGCGGGAGTTCAAACGTCAAGGGTTTGTCACTGCCATTCAGATGGACCTTGAGTGCGCCCGACCAGGCGACGGTCAGTGCCTTGAACAGGATGCTCGGTCTTTGGATGATCATTCGTGGGCAGGCAGCACTTCCTATGGCTTCCATTTCGGCCGGAATGGGAGCCAGTGGAAATAGGAGCGTTTCCCATCGGCAGTAGATCCTCAGACAGCACTGCACTGTAGCCCTCCGACGTTGACCCTGCGCCAACGAGCAACAGCCTGCTGCCAATTTCGAGCAGATACCAATACATCTCCACCCCAGGTATATCACTAACAACAGAAGCAGCCACTGATGGTCGGATTGGTCGGCGGGTGGGAGGTGACTAGGTCTCACCACTGGCGGTCCCTCCCGAACAGTACGCAGATGCAGACTTGCTTTTAACAGTCGCTCGATGTCCATGGCCATCATCTGGCTGTTCTGAACCAGTGTCTAGTAGAGGCACATACTTATACCCCCCCCCCTCCACGACCTCACAACCCCCCAGGTACTGTAAGGGCTTCGTCTAGTCTTTAGCGAAAAGTTATCCCTACAACTTAAACGCTACGTAAGGTATAACTAAAAAGACTTCTTCTAGTCAGGGGCTTCACAGGTTCTTACACTGGGTAGCGCGTAGCACGGCTAATAGGCCGCTATTTTCTTCAGAGAGCCGATCGACAGGGGGTTCATCTGAAATGACTTCTGTCACATTTGACATGGGGACACGCGTCTATGATGACCGCGTCCAGCTGTTGGCCATCTGAGGCAGCGCATGTCAACTAGCTTCTGTGTCAGGTCCCTCACAGGAGTACCATGGCACGCGGCACGCGGGGTAGTCTTAACACTTCTTGACACGTAACAGGCCTCAAAAGGAGTTGCGGTGATGGTGTCGCTGATACCCCATGTACACCCCGTCAGGTCTAGCACGTAACTTATGGTAAAAGTCTCTGTTACCCCGTGTACACCCTGCCAGGTCTACGACGTAACTTATGTTAAAAGTCTTGCCTCATCGATAAAATATCACTTTTGCCAGATCATGTGTCCACAGGGGGACCAGCCGGGAATGTATAAATACGGCGTGGCATATGGCTATAGATCGCTTGAAAACTTGCTGCCACCATGAACGCATCAACTGACTATCGTGACTCTATCCTGTCCAACCCGAGTATGAGGTCTTGCAGGATGATCACCAGCAGCCCAAAATTGGGTGGCGCACAAATAACAGATCATGAATCATCAGTAGGCGCAGGTACCCTGCTGCTGGATTTGTCTCATGATCAGACGGAGGCGACTATTGATGGTGATCTATCTCAGAATCTGTCTCAGGATGTGTCTCAGGATGTGTCTCAGGATGTGTCTCAGGATGTGTCTCAGGGTCATTCCCTGTACCCGGACGAAGGATCCACCCTCAACGACGTCCACCTTAGCCTTGGTGGTTCCCAAGGCTGCATCCGCATCCTGCATCCGCATCCTCTTCCACGCCCTCCACGCCCTCAACACCCTCCGGATCCACGCCCTGGGGGATGACGCCCTCCACGTCTCAAACGTATACACGGTTCCCGACCTCCACGTCCCAAACGTCGTGCACGCCCGGGCCCCTGAGGTTTCAAACGTCGTTCACGTTGACCACGTCCCAAAGGTCGTCCACGCCCGTGCACTCAACGTCTCAAACGATGTTCACGTCGACCACGTCCCAAAGGTCGTCCACGCCCGGGCCCTTGACATCTCAAACGTCATTCACGTCGACCACGTCCCAAAGGTCGTCTACGCCCGGGCCCTCAACGTCCCAAAGGTCGTCCATGCCCGGGCCCTCCACGTCTCAACCGCCCATGGCCGATTTGCTTGCCAGGATGGAGCAGCTGGAGAAGAAGTGCCGTAAGGCGGAGGATGAAGCGGCTGCAGCAAAAGCCCAAGTGGAGCTGCTGGTGAACCAAGCGAAGCCTGTCAAAACACCCAAACTGCACCCACGCAAAGAAATATGTGTAAGTTCCAAAGTTTGTTTTTACAGCTTAACTAATAAAGTCACCTTTAAAACGTTACCCTTTAATAGAGTTCTCGGTTTGTTTAGAAATCATCTCATTCCTAGTATAGCCCTGATGTTCTCTTTTACCGCGCCAGTTTATGTAAAGATTTCGTACACTGAAATTTAGTTAGAAGTCCACAATTAATTCTTGGCTTGTTATATTGTTTCTAGGCACTCGTTCGTTCTGCCTACAAGGCCAGGAGAGGGGAGACGGATTGGGGCTTCAACCTTAACCGTGGGTAAGTTGATTACGTCATAACAACATGAATAGTACAGACAATAATATTGTTTTTAAGTAAGCAATGGGTAATGTGTTCCTAAACACCAAAAGCTGCAGCTGAATATAACCTTTGCCGTTCTCATGTTAATAGAGTCATAGAGCACTTGATGTGATGTCGATGAATTGAACAATATAAATATATTCCAACATTCAGGGTGGGGATCAAACACCCAGACAAGATTGCCATCATCCAGGCTCTTGTTGACAACGTATGCATGGGCCCAGATACCCCCAGACGAGAGGTGTTAGGTAAGTCCCATCGGTAGCAAGTTTCTTTGTTAACTAACCTGCAGCTGTACATTTCAGGCATCTTATGTCCATGATTCCAAAGTTTTGCTCCGTCAATTAACACAAAATTTAAGATGCTTGAAATGCTTGAAATCTGTTTTTAGTGTCTAAATAGGCTCCACTTACATTGGAAATTGTTTCTTTTATATATTAAGTTATCCTACCAGTCATCTGAAAAAAAAACATGTATAAAAAGGGTGCACAACTTAAAAATCGCGCACCTGGCCGTGGGAGTGTGCACGCCGGACGCAGGCCTAGGGCGCAGCAGCTTAATTTCGAATTTCGGACACTATCCGGTGTTGTATATGCATTGTTAGGATTATGTGTTTTAGACGCTTTTGCCAACAAAAGCAAAATTGTTTAATAAAAATTCGTCTTGAAGTAGTGTATTCATATGAGGAATAACTATATTACGCCCTAAACCTTAGAATGTGACTACTTTAAAAAAAAGGTAGGAATCTACTTCGCAAGGTTACGTTGAAAGGATGTGCGACTTTGAGGCACGTTTTCTGAAGTTATTTCACAGGCTGGGGGTGTGAGGCTGTGTGCATTTAAGGGTGGTTTATTGAGTCAGGTGTCAGGACACCTCCTGCCCGGGCTGCGCGAGCGACACCTTATGTAACACCTGACACCGGTCGCTCAGACTGCTCGGCTGACCTAGATCGCCCCTCATTACCTGCCCCTTGTATAGCGGGGGGGGGGGGGGGGGGAGGGGCACCAGCTTTATAAGGCTGTGCCAACCACGTGCACACACACAGTCCCGCGCCAGCCTCAGGACCATAAAAGAAGTACGCAGCAGATTACTGACATTAAACCCAAGCGCTACATTTTGAACAATGGCGACCGAGCAGAAAACCCAGTAGGTGAATAAGATAACTTGCCTATATTTTGATAAGATAACTTGCCTATAGTGAAGTAGTGTTTTTTCAGGCTTTGCGGGAGAATGACTTGGGGGCGGGGATTATGCATCCATAGAGTGTTTGTCAACAAATCTATCAGGGTGTGGATAACAGCTGTTACGTTGGATACATATTTTCCTTTTTTTTTCGTTTTCTACACATACATGTAGTTAACCAATTCGAAACACTAAAAGGTTGATTTCTGGCTCATTAAAGTGCCCAAGTGCTGTCGGAGGAGGAAGAGGGGACCCAGACATGGACACCGCGTGAGGACAAGCTAGAGGAGGAGAATATTGAAGAGGACGAAACGAACTGGACGGAACCCAAATGGACCGAGTGGACGCCCCAGTTCACCCCTAAGTAGGTTTAAATTGTTAAACACTGTTCATAGACAGGGATAGAAAAGATGCGGTAACAGGATTACAACATAATTATTATGTAAATATGCATAACGATCACAAATACGACAAGCATCGAAAGAAAAATGTTAACTTACTATCTGGTAGAGCTGACTATCTTCATGCAAAATAATGCACACTGTCTAAAACCAGATGGCGGATTCAGACATAGTTGTCATCGCTCGAATTCATGTAACATGCTGAAATAACAGGCTAGTTCTTTTGACAATTTAAAAATTGCAAATTGATCACACTGGCACAATAACATGAAACGGAGATTTGGTGAGACAAATTGACATGCCGAAGATTTGGTAATTTCGACCACCTATGTCGAAATGATTGATGGTGTCATGATTTTTGATATTTTTTTTCCAGGACGCACGACCAACAGCAGCTCCCGGACGGCCCGTCAGAGTGGACGTGCGTCTACTGTTCAGAGGCACCGACCCAGTTTGGTATATTTGGATTAACACGATGAAGCTGAGGGGGAAAAAAAACATGTAGGCGTAGGTAGGAAGAGAAATATTTGTAAAAAAAAATTAAAAAAAAGATGAGTGGGACGATTTCACGAGTACCATTCACAGGAAGAACTGAGCCTTGTGTCGTTTTCGATATTTGCTGCGCAACAGCACATTATGTAAGTCGGGCACAGTCCGTGCCAGTCTTTCTGCACCAAAATGATGAAATAGTCATAGTATGACCAACGCACTGTTTGGTAATAACCTTATTTTGTACCCCTGTCCCGTATTGCATAAACCTAATTCACGCCCCAAATGCACAGTCCCATCACGCCAATAAAGCACAGTGCTCCCTTCTCGCAACACGTGCAAAGTTTTAGCCCAGCTCAGCTATGTTTTTTGGGCATTATGTACTGTGCGCAGCGGTTAGCGCAAGTTAGACTGGTGCGCCTTTACTCACGCTCAGTGTGTGCAAAGTGCTTTCATGGGAGCACTGTGCCTCTTATAAAACTTTAAATGGTAAGCAGTCTATATCTCCTGCCCTCTGATCATGGACCAGTGCTTCTTATGCTCATAGGTAGTTGCTCTTTCCAAGCATAGGGCACCTGCTCTTCCAAAATGTTATGTAGAACCTCCTCAATTTGTAGGAAAGTACGGAAAAGTTCCACATTTTACTTTTATTTTCTAATAATGTCCACCTCCCTTTCCAAAATGTCATGTAGACGCCCCTAAAGTTAGCAAGAAAAAATGGAAAGGTCCACACTTTACTGCTTTCCAACCCCCCCTTTCCTTTACAAGTTCTGACAAAAAGTGTGAACAAAATGTTTTGGAAATCCATCTGTGCAATGGGACTCCTCATATGAAGTCCCACCCTCGGCTTTCTCCTTTTCCAGTTTCTACTTGAAAGGGGTATAGTACTGTAGAGTATGGCGCATGTTCCTGTAACAACTGCAAAGTCTGAATGGCTATCACATGAAGGACGTCTTTTCAACGGAAAATCATGACATTTATTAAATAAAACCATTCAAAACTCATTTTTAGACAAGAAAAACACGACCGTACTGAGATAGGATACCGAAATTTTCGACGATCTGAAAAAGCTTTCAGCCGACATAAAACCAAACTCAGGATTGTTTTTTTGATATGCATGATTTATTTTTCAGACAATAAATAACCTTATTTTCAAATCGGGTCAACTGGGTCTTAGATCAGTTTTACTACTGTTAATTTTTAATTAATTACATGGGCACTTGCAGGAAAATACGCCAATAAACTCACAATTGCAACATTTCCATATTTATTTGACTGGTACTGAATTACGGAACACAAAATGTTTTACTGTACATGTATAGTCTGCTGAATTTATATATCCATCTTCGAATCTCTTTCCACATTCATGCGAAATAAACAATGCCCAACTAATAAACTATACAGCACTTTTGAAAAAACTCCTACGTGTTTTGAAGAGTCTTAAACGCACTATATATTTCTGGGCACTTTGTCCTTGTGCATGAGGTATATGTATATGTGGCCCGCATAATCTCCTCAAATAGAAGAAATAATAGAGTCTTCTCCAACAAAATAAGGTCAGCAGTCACGCTCCAGTGGAGGCTGGACAAAGAAACGTGTTGGAGCAGGCTCAGTGTTGGAGGGCTATTACATAATGCTGATAAGGCCTCTGCATACACTTCGTGGTCGGGGCCCGGTGGCCAATATGGCAATATAAGTCTGTCGCCTAACGTTGAATCTCTACATATATATAAATACCCAAACAATAATTGCAATATAACAATGTTCTAACTTATAAATTTAAACCATACAATCCTTTTCATACATCTTACTTCCATAAAAGTATTCGTATACACACCAAGAACTTAAATAAAGCCGGGTTGGAAATTGTACATGCAGGTCGTCCCGTTCACGATGGAGACACCTTATTAGCCTGGACTCTATGAAACAAACAAACATCAAAGAGTACGCAAAACCTATCAAATTCTTTTTTTTTCTTTATTCAACTTAGAATCATCACACAGTCCTTCGGCTTCCAAAGCCCATCTTCCAGGAACCGCCAGCCTTACAATTTGCTGGCTTAGATATAAAAGTGAAGTCGAAGAAAAATGAATTAACAGTTAAGTAATGCTGTTATCCAATACTACTACATTATTGTTATGTCACTGCATGTATAAACTTTAGTCATATCAGTTATGGTACAACACGAGTCACATCCATTCAGTGACTGTTCTGATTTTTTTTTAAACTATCATTTGTTTACAACGATGCTGGTCAAATATCGGTTTGAACCGGTTTTCGGCAAAGCACCAACGTAACTTGAATGGTATACATTTAATCGAAATAAGTGCATGGTATTGTAATACATCAAAGTCTATCTAAGTTGATAAAAATATACCAGAAAAGGAATACAAAAAAATTCTGCGTTCACTAATTGAGATATATAAGTACATTTCAATATATACATGTTAACTTGCGCTTAATTTGAAGAATATTGTTTGCTTTTAACTTTAAATGAATTTGATGGTGGTTCAAATGAACTAATAGACTACTAGTTCGGTGATCGTATCTATGAGATCAAGTCTTCTATCTAACTCCGAGTTAGGTCACTACTGTTCATGTCTGCAGAGAACTGAGAAGTTGGCTACATGACATTGGTCATTTTTTTTAATCGACCTAGGCCTATTGAACGTATGTAACCTACGTACAGGCCTACGCACTCATGAATCATAAATTAATATTGAATATATAGTTGTGTGTCTTTATGTTGCTCATGAATGACATCGATATAATAATTGATGTTGCTAATTTACCACCACACAGCGTCATCAATCCCCCGCCGGGTGTCCCTGAAAATTTATTCTTGTCCAAAAATAGGGGGGGAGGGGAGCTTGCGCCTGCTGCTGAATTACCTCTCCCCCCTCTCTATATCCGCTACTGATACATGTGTTCACCTTATCTTTTCTGCACACCAGACAACACTTACTCGTCCTCGTAGAGGCCCAGGCCGGCACCAGGTTGGTGCTGGTCCCCCCTGGGTTTTAGGGGGGGAGGGGGGCGTGCCAGGCATGCGTCCCCCTTTTTTTGGCCAAATTTATATTTTTTTTTTAGTGTAAAACTCTTCTACCCAAGGGGGTCCAGGTGAACATTTTCCAATAGCACGCCCCCCCCTTTTTCAAAATCCTGGATCCGCCCCTGCCCTGTTGGGTCCACTGTAGTAAGTAAACCAACTTTCTACTTCACTTATGTTTAAAAATTTTTGAATTTTCCACATATGCATGGCATGGAAGTCTATCGCTCACTGGTATTTAGGTGGTAGTGCCTACTTTGAATTTGCCAGCATGCGCAGCTCCAGATCGAAGTGCCGGCTGGCACCAGAATGGTGCTGGTACCCCCTGCAGGCGTGGATTTAGGGGGGGGGGGGCGTGCCAGGCGTGCGCCCCCCTTTTTTTGGGCAAATTTAGATTTTTTTTAATGTAAAACTCTTCTACCCAAGGGGTCCAGGTGAACATTTTCCAATAGCATGCCCCCCCTTTTTCAGAATCCTGGATCCGCCCCTGCCCTGTTGGGTCCACTCTAGTAAGTAAACCAACTTTCTACTTCACTTATCTTTAAAAAATTTTGAATTTTCCACACATGCATGGCATGGAAGTCTATCGCTGACTTGTAATTATTTAGGTGGTAGTGCCTACTTTGAATTTGCCAGCATGCGCCGGCTGGCACCAGAATGGTGCTGGTACCCCCTGCAGGCGTGGATTTAGGGGGGGGGGGTGCCAGGCGTGCGCCCCCCACATGTACATGGCATGGAAGTCTATCGCTCACTGGTATTTAGGTGGTAGTGCCTACTTTGAATTTGCCACATCTACTAATCGACCTTTCACATTACATTAGACTAGTGGACACTAGCATTTGCTTGTCACAAACATGTTCTCACGCATTCATCTTAGCCTTTTTACATGTTACTCTTACTATCAGTACGTTACATGTTGATTACGAGTTACCTCTGTTTCCTGCACAGCCTAGTGTCTGTGCCTCCGGGCCACGATAGCGCCCTCGTGAGGTGGTCAGTCTGACATCATCGATATAATATTTGTTGTTGCCAATTTACCACCACGCAGCATCGTCGCTCCCCCGCTGGGTGCCCTGGCTTTCATTGTGGCGTTGCCGGCGGGGCAGGGCCAAGTCATTTCTGTGTGTGGTGGAGACTCTACTGGTGTAGTGGGCAGGGGCGGACCCAGGAATTTGTAGAGGGGGGGCCCCAAGAACATGAATGTACAGGGGGGTGGGCCCCCCATCAAACATGATTTAACTGGGCAAGGGTGTTGGGGGTGGGGGCAAGGCCCGTCCGCCCGCCCCCAACCTCCCCCCCCCCCCTGGATCCACCCCTGGGCCGCCTTGGAGACTTTTTCGGTGTAGCGCCATTCTGGACGTTGTAGCTTGCACTGGCAACTGTCTGTCTACTGAGGCGAAATCAGCGATTCACGTCAATGATTCTGAGGGACTGGTCTCTCCGTGGTCCTGGAGGGTATAAAGAAACAATTAAACCAGGCTTATATTAATGTCTGCAAAATTTAAATTTACATGGCTTTATTATGTGGTTTAAATGGTATAAATATCAATATACGGGTGCAGGGCGCACCTTAATTTCCAACACTGCACGGTTGAGTTTCTTGTAGCTGTGCAACTCACCTTCTGAGTGTTAGCGGAATTGTTGCATGAAGTGCCGAATGTTCTCGGTGGAGTCAAGGTCTGTCACCTCTTCTGAGGAGGAGGCCTTCGATGACGACCCAAAAGATGACCTTCTGGCTTTGTAGCTGGCCCCGGCAAATTTCTGTGTGAGAATCTATGAGGAACAGAATAATTCGAAGGAAACAACAGGACTGGTGTGATGGCGGGCGGCGGGAAAGTGCCACGTCTACGTCATCAAATTCAGGTATGTGGGCGACAATTTTTTTTATATATTTTTCTTCCGGTAAATCTAAATTATAAGCACAGTGCTTTGCCCATACGCCACCACAGTTCCAATTAGTTTCCAGATCCCTTCGTAATTGATGTTTATAATGTAATGAAGTTGGCCCTTCGAATTGATTTTAACACAAAGACTTTGTTTTTACTAGGGTGGGACCTCAGCCACTGTCAGGTCACATGATCAGAAAAAAACAAAAATGGCGCGGGCGATCGTGTGAGTATGAAACCTCTTTATTTCAATAACACATTTCAAACATTTGTAGGCATGTTTACCCCCAGTTTTGTACATCTTAGGATGGAATATGATACAGACCACAACGAGGATCATTAATTCCACCTCGGAACGTGATCAAATACTAATTTTGCTCGTAAGAAAGGTGACATTTTTCATAGATTGGTCGCCGGACGGTGGTTCGGGCAAAACCAACGCCAACCAATACAACTCACTCGTACAACTCCACGTACCCTCTGCCTCTGGGGCTGCTGGCCAGATAAGATATCAACAGTGTGTCGTCAGGCGGCAGTGGCCCACAACCCTGCGACTGTAATTTAGCTAGGTCAGCCATCCTCCCGGGGACCCTCCCCGGCCAGGGGAGAGTTACAACCCGACACAGTCTGGCAACAGGGCCAGTGTATGGGTCCTTCTAACTCCGAGTGAGGTCACTACTGTTCATGTCTGCAGAGAACTGAGAAGTTGGCCACCCTAAACTACATGACATTGGTCTTTTCTTTTTACAGCGACGCTGTTACGTACCATGTGCCGGCAGGGCACAATATCTTGGTCCGGGCGGCGGGCCAGGAGGGGGCGCCCTTACAGTAAGTAATACAATATCAGTTTGTATATACTGGGATAACATTATGGCATTTATGCCTGGTACCTTATCCTCCAACAGGTCACCTAACTTTCATGTTTATTTATAAAAGGGTATCCCCAAGTTGGAGTGAAGTAAAGCTGAACTAAACTTATTAGTCTGGATATCGTGGAATTATTGAAGAGGCAGGTGATACTCAAGTAAGACGTACAGCTGATTAATTATAAAAGGATACTCCAACTAGGCCTATTGAACGTATGTAACCTACAGGCCTACGCACTCATGAATCCTAAATTAATATTGAATATATAGTTGTGTGTCTTTATTTTGCTCATTAATGACATCGATATAATAATTGTTGTTGCAAATTTACCACCACGCAGCATCATCGATCCCCCGCCGGGTGTCCCGGCTATAATTTTGGTGTTGCCGGCGGGGGAGGGCCAAATTTTTGTTCCGCCCCTGCTGGCCGCCACCGTCACCGGAGGGGTCTCAGTCCTCGAGTTCAGGGGCTTCGTCTGAGGTGGGGGCCGATGCCCCACAGGACGGCCAAGGGGATGGTGGTGTTCCCCTAGACCAACCCCTGGTTAACGGGGATGTTGGTCCAGGGGAACTTGACCATCCTGCCGTCGGTGGGGATGAGCCCCCGGCTTAGGCGGGGTCCCTGAACTCGAACAGCCATTAACCCTGACCCCTGGCCTGACCACGGACACCTTTTTTTTTTCTTTATTTTTCCTTTTTTTTTGTTTATAGTTTGAATCGATAAAAAAAAAAAAAATCTAGTTGGAAGTTATTTATACGTAATTTACCCAAATTCAAATACTAATTCATTGAAATCATTTTTTTACACCAATAACTACTAATAATTTTGTCAATCACATCGAATCTACTTTGATTTAAATACTCCAGAAGTTTTCAAGATTGTTTATATTTGTAAGGATGTTTTTTTCTGTTTTTTTTACATATATTATCCCAGAGGTTTTTTAAGATTGTTTAGATTTGTACCTGTAGGAACTTTTTTTTTTTATTTATCCCAGATTGTATTCGCTCCTTTTTTTTTGGTGGGGGGGGGGGGATAGGGGGTTAGGGTGACATTGGCCGTAGGACTTAGACCCCTTACTTTGTAAACGACGTACTAGTCGTTAAGATCCATTGTTAAGACGGTGGTGGCTTTAAGCTAGAATGGGAGAATTGGAGTGGGTCCTGCATATTTTGTGGGACCCCCATAAGCCGGATACACGTCAGCTTGCACAAGTTTCTTACGGTAAAACATAATCTAGAGCCGCTAAGGGGTTAACCACCCAGACTGTTCTTTCCTGTAATAGGTTATGCCCTACCAGCCTTGGTACAGTCCGGACGCTGGCAGGGCATAGAGTTTTAAGTTGTTTGCTTTGTCAGGCCTAGGCTTGGCAAATGGGCGTCAGCGTGATCTGTTTGCGATGTGCACTTTGGCGACTTTTGGCTTCTGCACACGATACGGTCATAAACCACTGGATAAACCACATCGGTTGTCATGAATAGAAAAGTGGTGCGCATTTGCCCGGCCTGGCTTGCTTTTGTTTAACTACGCCATACAGTGGCACTTTTCAAGAGGAAGTTTTACGTCTAAGGAAACGAATCTGCTAAACAGTGTTGAAAAACAGGACCAATCTCGCAAACCTTTATCTAAGTACCAAGTAGCAAAGTTGAGCCCTCTTTTGAATTATACAACTTTTGAAATATCTGGTACTGGTAAGCCATGTAATGATTGGAAGTGTAATCTAGAAGCAACCAAAGATGTAAATTTATATGCTCGTTTGCGTTTTATGAATTAATGCACCTTTGTTTTTTCTAGACTATCCTGAAACAATTACATGATTTATAATATAGTAACTCTCTCTCTCTATGTCTGCAACAGCAAGCTGATGCGCGGGGTGAGACATATCATACCGCAAAGAGGTGCGTGGCCACTGACTGCATCTACAAGCGTCTGCTCACAAGAGACAGTGATAGACGCGAAATCACGCCCAGGGCCCCTGCCAAGTGTACGTTTTGAAGTCTGTGCTTGTCACAATCACTGAACCAATACCAGGTGAAATTCCATTAATCTGTTTTGAGTATATATAACAGGTGGAGGTCTTGCGGTTTGGTTAGCAAAGTATTTTTGTAGTTAGTGAGACGGGCTATGGGCGTCTGGGTCCCGTCGGCCTTCACTTTATGACTAGAAAAAGTCCCGTGTTACTGTATGCAGAAAGATTACAAAGAACAGTAAAACCTTAAACTGGAACACATGGACATATTTACCGCATCGTCAAACTATAAATTTATTCTAATCCTGTTTTCGACAGCTGCGCCTACAAGAAGCGGATCCGGACAGACCGACCTTTTGCAGAGACTGCCCAGCTGATCCACAACTCCTCTGCCGATTCCAAAAAGGCATGCTGTAGGCTACTGCTGTAGGCCACCCCACCCCAGCAGAACTGGACTGCGACCCTAGGCCTTGACGCGAAGCACTGCACCAACGTCAGGGGCATCATTTCTCCATGAAAGTAAGGAACTGAACTTTTTCTCCTTGCATTCGCACTAACCATATGCATGATTAGTACAACTAATTCTGGGCTACCCCGTTTACTGAGGTGTTTAATTATAATCTAACCATACCATGGTTTCGGACGCATCAAAGAAGCCTGTTGACAGGAAGGAAGGAGGAGTGTTCAAGGCCTCATGGGCGGGAAGTCGAGACGGGAAGTCCAAAGCCTGTTGACGGGAAGGAAGGAGGAGAGTTCAAGGCCTCATGGACGGCAAGTCGAGACGGGAAGTTGATGGAGCCTACCACCAAACCATGATTACCAGAGTTAAGACGTGTACTAAAGCATGCATAAGACTATGTACTAATACATTAACTCGAGAATGGTGCATATTAGACATAGACTGTGTTCTTTAAAAAGGTTAGAACATCGGGAGTAGTCAGGATAGAATGTTTTACCTATGGGAAACACAGCAGGAAGGGTCCATGTTATCGATTAGAACATATTAATGCATGGAGGGAACGTTTATCGTGTCGAAGGTACACCCAAACAAACTCGGGAGTGTTCTTGTTCATATTATTTATTAAGCCAACATGACATACATATATATATTACAAACTTAAATAATATAAAATCGAAAGTTGGTTAATGCTATTACAACTCTTCTAGTTCCGCGACTACAGGGTTGGCCTGGGGAGGCTGGTGCATGGTCCATTTGGCCGCGCCGGCTGGGGGGTTTAAGTTTTTGTGGTTCGTGGTCTCCGACCGCTTGGTGCGCATCTAGACCAAAATAAATTGAAATACTTAAAACTAAGTAGGAAACTTCTAATTTTGAACTATAATATTTACATGTACATTTTACATTTTCACTTGACAGTAATATGTCAGGACAGATACTACTAGTTAGTCAAAAAGTAAGGTCGATCAGGCACAGAATATTATGTATTCTGGGTTTGTGAGAGTCGCGCCACTAGCCGGGCTATATGTTAAACGACATCTACAATTTCAGTAACACTGTGCTTTGCAATTGGTTCATGTAACCCGCGCTGATAGTATCACATCTTCATGTTTCTTAAATGTTATTATGAATTCAATTTCCAGTAGTGTCAGCCCTCCAGCCCACCAGACTGGTGCGGCTTTCCGGAGGCACACATTTCCAGCTCACTCATCTACCAGTGCCCAGCCATGCCACTACACACAGCTTCATTCCTGTCTGATGGTCTGACGGGTTTAAATACTACCTTCGTGCAATAAATGCGCTGACAGCAATTAAGGTGCGGCTGATCCGGAGATGTGCAGCTGCACATCCAGAGACTAGCTATAGTGTACATGTCTGGACCCAAACCGTACCCCCTCTACACGAGCCAATCAGCTGAAGGGCCATGTACACCGTCAAATTTGCCTTCTGCAACCTGCAATTGTCTATATTGAATCTTCCAATCATAATGTTGGTATATGAACTAGATTGGCTTGAACACTAGCACGGAACTTGGATAACGCACAACTTATAAGAGCCTAGTACTTTTAAACTCACTGATATACTGGAGTTGTAAATATTCTAGCCGGTATTATCTATTTTTTGCCTGATCTGTATATCAACTTGATTTTGTACTCGATATTACTGGAAAGTTCTATGAGTTGCAACCCGTTTAAGCCTAATGGAACACATGGAGTCCTAGCAGATATTCTGCCTGACGGGTTTATTAACGTATGTAACATTTTAACGGTCTATCGTGGATTTTTTGTACTCTAGGGTTAGCAGCTGGTCTGCAACTGAAGGCCATGTTCTTTCCTTTTTTTTGGATGCGCGACAAACCTTTTACAGCTTGAAATATATATAGTTAGTGCTAGAATTGTCCCTGTGATTGCCCTACAATAAATTATTTTTAATCTGTAGAAATTGCGTTCTGTGTGTACATAGCAGTATTGTTGGGTTTTTTCGGCCTGTGGGTCTGGAATAAAGTCATTTGCTATTCTCCTAACTTAATTAAGAGCAGCGGAACCTTATATAATTAAAATTCAATGCAACAACAGACTAATAAAGACATGGCCATATAGTAACTTGCAAAACCATATTATACAAATTTTATAACCTCCTTACAAAACGTTACAAATATGACAACCATAGCGGGTAATTAAGGAACAGGAAATCCTCAAAAATATGACCATATAGTCCCTTCTGCAAACAAAGGTCAGCAGTCACGCTCCAGTGGAGGCTGCACCTGTAAACAAAACTCAGTCTGAGTAGTGTAGCCCTAAGTTGGTAGGGGGTTATTATATAATGCCTCTCCTGACCCCGTCATCCGCTAGAATGTAACTTTTAATTTTGAAAATATCTATAAAGTACTCGTCATTAAATCGCAAGTATGGGCTACACGCATTAAAAAGATAAATTCCTCCCCATTAGATTCTTGTTATAAAACTTAATGTCAGGCAGTGAGTCGTCAGTGCTATAATGGTGCGATTGTCCTGCATATACTATTATCACAACTTTAACATCTAAACTGTGGGGTCATCGTTGGTCTGGGGAGGCTGGCGCACCGTTCACTTGGGCGCACCGGCTGGCGGGTTTGGCTTATCGGGGTCTGGGTTCTCAGACCGGTTAGTCTTCAGCCGGCTGGCGAGCGACCGTTTCAGGGCCATCGTGCGTTCGAGGCGGTCCAGCTCGGCCTTGACATCCGTCAGCTCGGGGCTCCCCCACACTAACGGCAGTATGTTGCGGGTCCTTGTGCCGTTGGTGGGGTCGCGGTCCTCCCTGCTGGTGTAATCCAGCGTCAAGACCTTCTTGACCCGTTCACGTTTTTCTGCGTCCCAGTTGGTTAAATCCAGGGCGGCCTTTCGTCGACGAATTTTCTGAAAAGGATAAGTGGACCTGTATTACATATATATTAATTGATTGTAATTCAAAAAGATTGTCCAAAATACCCGGCGAATTTACTTAATGTCGGACCGTTTAAGGGTCCAAAGTTTACACCTACCAGAGGGACATGTACTACTGTACTACATGTATTTATATATGTATTGGTTAAATCATTAAATAGAACAACCAAATTCATAGCCAGGTGAAACACTTCAATCACAGTGTTAAACGAAACCAACCTGGCCCTGATGATGTCGCACAAGCGACCTCTTCTTCCTACCAGGAATAAGTCCATTACGCTCTTCGCGGGCCCTGGTGTAGTGAGTCGTGTAGTGTGCCTTGCACGAGTCTGAAAAATAGTTAAATTAAGTTCGATTACATTGAAGGAAAGGTTCAACGGCCTGGTATATTTGAGGGTGAATAATCTGCATGTAATTACTTAGATGTAAAGCATAAAATAATTATATTCATCATACAGGTGGGGTTAGCCGGGCAGTCAATGGGTACAAATACACCTGCCTACACTGGACTCAGACACAACGTTAACCCATTCACCATGGACATGGACGCCCTGCTAAATACTAGTCTGGACACATGTACATGGCTTGCAGAGCGGTCCCGGCCTACGGCGAAACCATTCCCTACTAACCCCGTCGAGACTGAGTTGTTGGTGCTGGCCTTGACCGTGTGGCTCGGGTGGCAATTTTGTAGGAGCTGTTCCAAACTAGTCAAGTCTGTCCGCAGTCTGCTGTGCGGTCGTCGACAGGTAGGTTGCGAATATCCTTTACAAGAGTGTCAATGGAGTAGTCCAGTTGATAATGGAGCAGGCGCAGTTCTTGCAAGTCGTGCAATAACCCTACAATGTAATCCTGGGTGGTCATGTAAGATTGGAGTCCTTTGGAAATATTGCAAATGTAATCGTTGTTTTCCATAGTGGCGCGAAGTTGCAGTTCCAGGCTAGAGTCTACTACCTGCAGTACTGCAGTAATTTTCTCATCAAGGAATATGAGTTCGTCGGCGGTCATCTGGTCCGCACGAGCCAATGGTTGGTTGAATACCTTCTGTGGAGTTAAGTCGTCGAGCGTGGCAGTACCGAATAGAGCCTTGGCGGCCGTGCCAATTTCTGGTATGAGTGCCCGCGCCTTCCTGGACTTGCGTGAAAGATTGGTTGTGCGAATGTGCGCTTCAATAATTTCTTTCACTACTTTTAGTCCACGTTCGAACTTAGCGGCTATTAAATGCCAATGCTTTGATATCTTTTCAGTGATTGCTTGCATTTCTTGGCACTGGTTTCCCAAACTGATTCGTAAGGTGGAGTCCCGATTGCAGTGGAAGGGAGGTGCTGACGGGGGAAGGGGAGGCTGAGGTAGAATAATATTGACCTCGGTGGTGAAGTAGTCCTTGCCAATGTACACGTATGGTTTGGTCTCAAAGACAACCCCATAGTTGGTTCGAAAGATGTTTTTTCCAGTGGAATGGGCAGCGCCTAGGCTAAGCAGAATAGTCAGCATGAGTGACGCTACTCTATCCATACCTGGGTTAGTCAGAAGCAGGTTAGAAACCACGGGGCTCTTTATACGAGACTAAAAGGTACAGCGCGTACAAAACCGTGAGCAACAGCATTCGCGTTAGCGTTCACGCTCAAGGAATTTCGTTAGCGTTCACGCTCAAGGAATTTCTTGTTAGGTGGTTTTCTAACGCCGCCCCCCACCCCCCAATCCACCTTCCAAATCCACCACTTCCCCATTCTCAGGGTAACGGTATGAAATCATTTATTTCAAGTGGGGCCATTTTGTATTCTTGCTTATGCCCGCCCCCACTGCTATACAACAAAACCCCAGGTATGCTCCCGGACAAGTTAACGACAAGAGCTTAAACGGTGAAGCCCATGTGCTTCAGTGTTTACAAACAGTCCACATGCGCAGTGTCAACATACGGCAAAGCGACCAATCGAAGCAGCCGCACTCCGCGAAGCTGAAAAAGCAACATGTCCGACCAAGCACAACAACAACGAAGACCAGCCGGGAGAACAACGCCTTCTCATCGACCGAGGTCTCCTGGCACCGAAGAAGATGCCTGTAACAGCACCCCGGTGACCTCGGCGGCCGGCATGTGGCCCCCGACATACTTCACCAACCTGAGCAGCCCAGTGGAGCCCGTCACGCAGGGTGCACACAGCCCGCCCCTACAGCCACCAGCCTACCACGTGCCGCCTCGGATGCTCGCGTCACCGATTCCAGAACCACACCACAACCCCAGCGATCAATCGCAGCGGATGGGAGTCCGGACACCGTCCCCCAGGAGGTTCCATCCGTACAAGGATGCAGTGGACGCTCTCCGCCGAAGACAGAATACAAACCAGGAAGTACGCCCGTTGATGGAGGTCGGGAACCGTGTGCCTCCCCCGTCCACGGGGACCCCCCTTGCTCCGCTCCCACCTCAGGCTCAGCTGCAGCGAGCTGCCACTCCGACGCTCCCGTTCGGGTCAAAGGTGTACACGTGCCCCACCCACTGGCACTGGACGTACCTGGGCTCCCCTGGGATGACATCACTGATCCCAACTCCACGGGCCCCGCCTCCGGTCCGTACCCCCCGACCGACGACTCCGGCAACGTGGGCCCCGCCCCGTGGCCCGACTTTATGGCCTTGGTGGGGTGCCCCTCACCTCCAGCGGATCAACCACATAGGTCCGTATAGACACCCGCGGATAATTCTGATTACCACCTCGCCAACGACCATACCGACCAAGCCTCCAACCCCAACCACGAGCTCCTAGATGACTACTCAGCGTGGCCCTACCTACCCTACACTCCAGATCATAACTCAGCATGTCGAGGCCGACCTAGCATGGATCTCCCGCTACCTAGCCAGCAACAATGTAAGGTCCATGATCCCGCACTGCAGGACGGTCATACGGATATGGGCCGACTCCTGCCTTCAAGGGGGCGGGGCCAAGGTCGGCGCCAGGTTCTACTCCTACCGCTACCCGGCAAGGATGCCCGCCCACCACCACATATCTCAGTTGGAGGTGATAAATCTTCTGGGATCGGTACGCGCCTTCGTTCGTCTGGCGCACTCAGATATTAAATTGGATGTATGTTAGAAGTCTTAAGGAACATATGGTTGCTAAACCAGTTCGCGTTACCCGCTCACACTTGAAAAAGAAATATATTTTGCCTGCTAAACTTTCAACAAGTTATATGAGAAGTCCCTTTTACATTGGTTCCACCGTATGGGATACTTTGGATGTGGAGTTACAAATTTGTTCAAGTCAGATAATATTAATATTTAAACGTCGTATCAAAGAAATTTACAGACGCTATAGAGAATTTCTCAGCTGAAGTAATTAGAAATAGACACTTAGGTTATCATTCTTTGGTATGGTATATGACATTGATTGTACCATTTACTGTTTGTTATAGTTTGCTTTGGTATGTCATTTATTTTTGAATTTATGAGAAATATAAATGTTATTGATATAGATCGCGCTGATGGTTCCAAAATCATTCTAGATTGCTTGTATCTACTGCATGATTTGTAGATGTTTGCAAAATTCTATATATTTTGTTTTGCTAGTATTTGTTATTATCATGTTTGGATCTGACTGCGCGCTGAGATAACAAACTGGTATTTGCTCAATATATTGTAGTCAATCACTTGATGCTTGTTTCAACTTTGAATGTTCATATACTATTTTTCTTTTCATTTAATACACTGAAAACCAGGGGAAACCCTGATGTTATTACAAATAAAACTTTTAAAAAAATCACTCTCCAAAACTATAATTCATGTGTTTGCCACAGACATCCCACTTCTGTTCTAAGGCATGTACAAAACAACAAATTCGCTGAAGTTCTTCTTGCAAACGCACATACTTTATTCACAAATCTTGTCAGGCATAAATAAATAATATTATGTAAACTCAAACTATATATCACACTGTTGGTATAGTAAATACGTATATATATATATAATTAAATACAGCAGCCATCGGTTTGCAACCGTCATCATTTTTGGCGCCTAAGTAACAGTTGTCACCGTCAGGCACACGCCGGCCTATGGAGTCACTGTTCTGGGATGAAAAGTAAAACAGTCCGTTATACATTCCAGAGTACACACTCAAACAACAATCATTAACTGAAATTAGCCCGGCCGATATATAAACAGATATATAACTAATAACATATAATATTACACATACAGTCCTCATGCATGTCCTTATGTAGGGAACTCACTTTTAGCCACCCTAGTCCGTTTAAGGGGTGCAATTAACTAATACTCCTCTAGATCTAAAAATCACTGTAATGGGTAAACAGCTCTTACTTGTTTCGAGCATGCATATGGGTTCTACCACAGAGTCGACAGTGTTTTATAGTTAAAATCGCCTAACCTTAAACGTACACTCACCTATTCTGTTGCACACCTCTCACAGATAACCTTGCTCACCAGCATCGATGCAGGCTCATATTGGGCACACGCCGGGTGAAACACAGTGTTGCAGTAGCTGCACACCAGGTATATTCTGGAAAATAAATCAGTTCACCATGGCCTTTTACGAATGTTTTTTGCACTTTTGTTCAATACCGAACATCAGTGTGAAATATACGGACTATAGATAGACTAGGGATGACATGCGCTTTAGATTATTTTTGACCTTACTATCATGAGACAAATTATAAGACCCCTTGGGATTTTAATACATACCTATACTTCGTGTCGAAGAATACACTTCGCGGAGCAAATACACAGAATTCCCCGTTGTACGTGTCCATGTCGTCATCACGCGCATTTTTCAGGTACTCCCGGTCCCTCTAATATAATTAAATAAATTACAAGTTTGTTTATAACCTTTCGGCATATATGGCAGTCCATATATATACTGTCTCGGCGTGTCTTTTATTGCATTCAAGTTTAAACTAGAGTTTTAGGAAATAATGAAGGCTTAACAGTTGTGCAGGTACCACTCTATATATCTCTTTTTGTAAATAAACACCATAAGATTATGCATCTAAAATCCATTGAAATAGTAACAGGTTGATTGCCAGTAGTCATTAGATAGTTCGGGGGTCGTCCCTATAATTACCTTTGAGGGTTCTTCTCCGCAAAGGAAGCACTCCCAGTCCGCATTACTGTGCACGGTGCTGTCCCCTGGGCTGCTGTCAAATAGGTCCGAGCTGTAATCAAAAATTGAAAGTCAACATCAAGTTGTGCTTCAAGTACTTAACAATGGATGCACGTGCTCATGAATGGCTAGAAGAGGAAAAAAGTACTTGATGTTTGTGTTTTCTTTTCCATTTGGTGTATGCTATAAAAGCTGCGCAGCTTAAGCTTGTGAAAGGCGACGGTAAGGTGTAGGTCACACCTACACATTCACAAGTAGGGTGTGAAAGTGGAGGTGTCAGTCAGTAAGTGCGCCTGGGTTTCCATGCAAAATGTTACATTTATTATCTGGTTGGTTGAAGACCCCTTGTTTCTGTCCTTTCCAATTGGCCGAATGGGCCAGTATTACTGGAAATGTTTAGTTGGTATGGTTACAAATCCCATTTATCCACCTTAATTAATCATACCATCAAATGAACTTTAACGCTTAAAAACACTGTGGTGAATTGCTCCATACCGTCGTGAGCAT
Organism: Lepidonotus clava; assembly: GCA_936440205.1. Lineage (NCBI taxonomy): Eukaryota > Metazoa > Annelida > Polychaeta > Phyllodocida > Polynoidae > Lepidonotus > Lepidonotus clava. The sequence continues at coordinate 49,269,603 of OW387138.1, forward strand.
ATAATAAGCAACAACAAAAACAATGACCTCGTGAAGCTTTCAGTGTCCGATTGTCTCAGCTCAGGGGACGGGGTTTCATCATAGGTAGGAGCAGCTTCGTCCATCCGGAGCCGCCGCCTTGACTTTAACGGGGCTGTTGGTGTTTCAGGCGTCCTCGGCCGCTTCGGCGTCTTGGATTCCGGGCTGGAACAATAAAAATCATACTTTCATAAAGCTCATGGTAAAAATGCATTATCACAATATATTAATTACTCCGCCTAATACGTTATAACTATACTCCTCTATTAACACGCCCGTGGTACGTCATGGGTATAAACAAGCACTCGGTTAAGTTGTGTTGTACATGCATATGTAGATTGTGGTGGGGCGGGGTGTAAACAGAGATCAGCTGTTCCGACCAGCTGTGACCCAGATACTGATGTTTACAAACACGGTGAATTTCCGAGAAGTGCATGGACTCGCTTTATAACTGTTGATTATTGGACGCCATAGGGTATTGACTTGAATTACTCACCTGGCACTCAAAGTAGATGTGGAAGCTCTGCTGCTGTTTTCCATTCTGTTTGGTGTGGTCGTTTAAAAGATAGGGGAATGTGGTGCTACTTCTTCTGCTCGGTCGGGCGCGTTAGTCACAGATTATGTAGGTCACGCGTGGGCCGAGTCTTATACCCTGCACGCGCCTACTTACCTGGGGTATACCGGAAGACGCCACCTGGAAAAGTAGTACCTGGTGCCATTGGCAACGGTCGCAGCCAATGGTTCTTTACATTTCCAAGGCGTATACATGGTTTGCGATAGGAGAAGGATTAATGCGCCCATCCAGATTCACCATACTGTATTCCAACTCACTTGTTCCACATAGCCCACTTGCGGTTCAGAATTTTTGGGGAAAAAAATGGGGGGTGGGGTACGTTATTGGTAAATTAATTCATCAATTGCTTTTGTGCCGAGTTTTACTTTAACCACCACCCCCCGGGTCCCCCACTTGAGCCCCACATCCAGCCTGGTCCACATTATTTACGTGGTTTTATTTGTTAACGCAGGGTCATGGGAGCGGCTGTCTGAGTATTAAGTCAAGTAAAGATAATTCATTAAAAAGTTATGTAAATAAATATGTGGCCAATGCTGATGTCATTGCGTTACGTGATATGGTCTATCTCAATTTAATGGGAGTAATGGCCAAAAAGCTATGGCATGGGTCCCTTGTCTCTAGCCGTGGGAATGACCAAACTTATGTCTTTTCCCTCCCCTCTAACCGCCGTGTATCACATGCCTATATATTATATTTAGATAGCTTCTCCACAAAAATGCACAAGTAAGATTAGGGAATCCAATCGCCCTTTTATTTGTTTGAGGGCTAGAAGAAGTGGGGGGGGGGTAACATAAAAAAGAATAAGACTGGGAGGTACGTCATTATTTATTGGAGACGGAGGAACTTTTTCTTTTTCTTTATTAAGTCGGCACTCTATTGAGTACCTTGCACTGTCGATTGATTATCGGACCTGCACTGGTTTTTAGGCCAGGAGAGGAGTGAAGGTCTGAGAGGGGTATGCGGTCACCAGGTTGTGATGCACCTTAACCTGACCAGCCATAGAAGTTTCGATCAGCCCCACCACAACAGTGGCAATATAGAGGCAACCGAGACTTCCGTGGCCTATCTCTGTGTCGAATAATTTCTCGACTTTATATGAGTTCCTTTCATTATCATTTATAACTTTATCTGGGTAGGTCAGTGTCGCCCTTATAACTGGCGAAACAATATCCTGGTGCAGGAAAACAGTTAAATCCCATTGTTTAAAAAGTACTTGCTCTTTACCTTTTCCTACATTTTATCTCAGTCAGAAAATAAAGTTGAACCTAACAGTAAATAGAGAAAAATCCATGCTTTCATTTGATGTATCACATTTTTAAATTGGATGAATAGTTATTGATACATATACCTAACGATGCATGGCTAGCAACTGTTGTGGTGTTATCTTGAAATCCTTATCTTAACTGAACCTATCCATACCCGACATCTACCTTATGGTACTAGTTAAATATTGTGAGCTACATGCGCTACCCTTCCTGCTGTGTTTCCCATAGGTCACACATTCTTTGCTGACTATTCCGGATGTTCTAACCTTTTTAAAGAAGTCTATGTCTAGAATGCACCATTTTCGAGTTAATGTATTAGTACATAGTCTTATGCATGCTTTAGTACACGTCTTAACTCTGGTATTCATGGTTTGGTGGTAGGCCTCTACTCGACGGGAAGTCTGTCACAGGGTTTTCCCCAGGCCCTTACAGCCGGCTGTAATGACCAGCTGTAATTCTGATCGAGTGGCTGTGAACTGCTAAAGGTCGTCAAACTTATTGAAATATACAGAAAAAGTAATTATGAATTAAATTACCAGCTATCATATGATTGGGACGGAAAGAGCCGGTTATAATTATGCGCTGGGGAGAACCCTGTTGACAGTGTACATATTGGACTTGGCACGAGATAAGGAGAATCTCCCTCAACTTCCCGTCTCGACTTCCCGTCCATGAGGCCTTGAACACTCCTCCTTCCGTCCCGTCAACAGGCTTAGGACTTTCCGTCTCGACTTCCCGTCCATGAGGCCTTAAACACTTCTCCTTCCTTCCCATCAACAGGCTTCTTTGATGCGTCCGAAACCATGGTATGGTTAGATTAAACACCTCAGTAAACGGGGTAGCCCAGAATTAGTTGTACTAATCATGCATATGGTTAGTGCGAATGCAAGGAGAAAAAGTTCAGTTCCTTACTCTCATGGAGAAATGATGTCCCTGACGGTGGTGCAGTGCTGCAGGTCAAGGCCTAGGGTTGCAGTCCAGTCCTGCTGGGGTGGGGTTGCCTACAGCGGTTGCCTACAGCATGCCTTTTTGGAATCGGCAGAGGAGTTGTGGATCAGCTGGGCAGTCTCTGCAAAAGGTCGGTCTGTCCGGATCCGCTTCTTCTAGGCACAGCTGTTGAAAACAGGATTAGAATAAATTTCTACTTTGACGATGCGGTAAATATGTTTTCCAGTTTAAGGTTTTACTGTTCTTTGTATCTATCTGCATACACGGGACTTTTTCTAGTCATAAAGTGAAGGCCGACGGGACCCAGACGCCCAGAGCCCGTCTTACTAAGTAGACAAATACTATGCTAACCAAACCACACGACCTTCACCTATATATATAGTCAAAATAAATTAATGGACTTTTACCTGGTATTGGTTCAGTGATTGACAAGCACAGACTTCTAAAGGTACACTTGGCGGGGGCCCTGGGCATGATTTCGCGTCTATCACTGTCTCTTTTGAGCAGACGCTTATAGGTGCAGTCAGTGGCCATGCATCTCTTTGCGGTATGATACGTCTCACCCCATGCATCAGCTTGCTGTTGCAGACATAGAGAGAGAGAGAGAGAGAGAGAGAGAGAGAGAGAGAGAGAGAGAGAGAGAGAGAGAGAGAGAGAGAAAGAGAGAGAAAGAGAGAGAGAGAGAGAGAGAGAGAGAGAGAGAGGGAGAGAGAGAGAGGGGAGAGAGAGAGAGAGAGAGAGAGAGAGAGAGAGAGAGAGAGAGAGAGAGAGAGAGAGTGTGACTATATTATAAATCATGTAATTGTTTCAGGATAGTCTAGAAACCACAAAGGTGCATCAATTGATAAACCGCGGACGAGCATATATATATATATGAATTGTTGCTTCTAGATTACACTTCCAACCATTACATGGCTTACCAGTACCAGATATTTCAAAAGTTGTATAATCCAAATGAGGGCTCAACTTTGCTACTTGGTACTTAGATACAGGTTTGCGAGATTGGTCCTGTTTTTCAGCACTGTTTAGTGTACAGCAGCTTCGTTTTCTTAGACGTAAAACTTCCTCTTGAAAAGTGCCACTGTATGGCGTAAACAAAAGCAAGCCAGGCTGGGCAAATGCGCACCACTTTTCTATTCATGACAACCAATGTGGTTTATCCAGTGGTTTTATCACAGTATTGTGTGCAGAAGCCAAAAGTCGCCAACGTGCAGATGGCAAACAAATCACGCTGACGCCCATTTGCCAAGCCTAGGCCTGACAAAGCAAACAACTTAAAGCTCTATGCCCTGACAGCATCCGGACTGTACCAAGGCTGGTAGGGCATAACCTATTACAGGAAAGAACAGTCTGTGTGGTTAACCCCTTAGCGGCTCTAGATATGTTTTACCGTAAGAAACTTGTGCAAGCTGACATGTATCCGGCTTATGGGGCTCCCACAAAATACGCAGGACCCAATCACATTCTCCCATTCTAGCTTAAAGCCACCACCGTCTTCACAATGGATCTTAGCGACTAGTACGTCGTTTACAAAGGATGGGGTCAAAGTCCTATGGCCAATGTCACCCTAACCCCCTATCCCCCCCAAAGAAATACTAATAACAACCTCTGCGATAATATATGTAAAAAAATGAAAAAAACAAACAATCCTAAACACTTCCTGAATATTTAAATGAAATTCGATTAGATGTGATTCACAAAATGATTATTAGTTATTGGAGTAAAAGAAATTATTTCAATGAATTATTATTTGAATTTTGGGTAAATTACTTTTAATAACTTCCAACTAATTTTTTTTTTATCTATTAAAACGAACTTTAAAAAACAAAAAAACATAAAAGAAAGGTGTCAGCCGGCTCTTTGAGTTCAGGGACCCCGCCTAAGCCGGGGGCTCTTCCCCACCGACGGCATGATGGTCAAGTTCCCCTGGACCAACATCCCTGTTAACCAGGGGTTGGTCTAGGGGAACATCACCATCCCCTTGGCCGTCCTGTGGGGCATCGGCCCCCGCCTCAGACGAAGCCCCTGAACTCGTGGACTCTGACCCCTCCGGTGACGGTGGCGGGCCAGCAGGGGGCGGAACAAAAATTTGGCCCTGCCCTGCTGGGAGAACCAAAATTATAGCCGGGACACCTGACGGGGGATTGATGATGCTGCGTGGTGATAAATTGGCAACAACAATTATTATATCGATGTCAATAATGAGCAACATAAAAACACACAACTATATATTCAATATTAATTTAGGATTCATGAGTGCGTAGGCCAGTAGGTTACATATGTTCAATAGGCCTAGTTGGAGTATCCTTTTAATCAGCTGTCCGTCTTACATGAGTATCACATGCCTCTTCGATAATTCCACGATATCCAGACTAATAACTGTAGTTCAGCTTTACTTCACTCCAACTTGGGGTTACCCTTTTATAAATCAACATGAAAGTTAGGTGACCTGTTGGAGGATAAGGTACAAGGCATAAATGCCATAATGTTATCCCAGTATATACAAACTGATATCATATTACTTACTGTAAGGGCGCCCCCTCCTGGCCCGCCGCCCGGACTAGGTAGTTGTGCCCTGCCGGGACTGTGTAGGTAACAGCTTCGCTGGAAAAAATAAAGACCAATGTCATGTAGTTTAGGGTGGCCAACTTCTCAGTTCTCTGCACACATGAACAGTAGCGACCTCACTCAGAGTTAGAAGTACCCATACACTGGCCCTGTTGTCGGGTTGTCACTCTCCCCCTGGCCGGGGAGGGTCACCGGGAGAATGGCTGACCTAGCTAAATTACAGTTGTGGGGTTGTGGGCCGCCGCCGCTGCCGCCTGACGACACACTGTTGATATCTTAAGGTCCTGCCACACTTACCAACTGAACTCAACTCGACTGTCGCAGGTTTTGAGGTCGCCAGCACCCCTGACTGTCTAGTCTTAGCTAATTCGTGACGCTATTTGAGTGACGTCCCTATCTCAAGATGTACGACCAGACGATCCACTCGTAGGAAAATGCTAAGACTCTCGTGTTAACCTATGACACACTCTACGACTGATCCCAACTCAACTCAACTCGACAGTCGAGTTGAGTTGAGTCATGCAGTGTGGCTGGGGCTTTATCCGGCGAGCAGCCCCAGGGCCGGGCAGAGGGTACGCGGAATTATTGTTTGGTTGGCGTCGGTTTTTCCCGAACCACCGTCCGGCGACCAATCAATACAAAATGTCACCTTTCTTACGAGTGCCCGGCAGCCCCAGGAGGAGATGCGGAGTTAAACTGGTTGGCGTCTGTTTTGCCCAAACCACCGGTGTCCAATTTATAAAAAATGTAACCTTTCTTACGATCAAATTTAGTATTTGATCACGTTCCTAGGTGGAATTAATGATCCTTGTGGTGGTCTGTATCCTATTCCATCCTGAGATGTACAAACCTGGGGGTAAACATGCCTACAAATGTTTGAAATGTGTTATTGAAATAAAGAGGTTTCATACTCACATCATCACCTGCGCCATTTTTTTTTTTTTTCTGATCATGTGACCTGACGGTGGCTGAGGTCCCGCCCAAGTAAAAACAATGTCTTTGTGTTAAAATCAATTCCAAAGGCCAACTTCATTACATTCTAAACATCACTTACGAAGGGATGTGGAAACTAAATGGAACTGTGGTGGTGTATGGGCAAAGCCCTGTGCTAATAATTTAGAATTACCGGAAGAAGAAAATAAAAAAAAAATTGTTGCCCGCGTACCTGAATTTGATGAACCTTGTTGTTTTGTTTGAACCTTGTTGTTTTTGTGTTCTGACACCGGGCTGCCGGGCCACCTTCCTGCAGTCAATCCCCAGAACGTCCCAAGTCCGTCTTGAGATCTTGACCCAAGACTGAAGTTTGACAAACTGCATCCCCAGAACATCACCGTTCTTGAGATACCCCTCACATGACACCTAGGAACGTGATCAACCGCCAGAATGACCCATGTTGCCCTCTTTGGGGATTTAAGACTTAGATATATCGAAGAATATATCAGGAAGGCAAACAACACGACCCCCACAATCGAAATCCATCTGATGCCAGGGGCTGGCGTTCACGCCACTTGCTCAGCCGCCTTCCAGCAGGCCATGAACCACCCGCACCACCTGATCTTTGTCATTACTGGCGTGTGTGATCTGACACGATATGACCCAGCCGTCCACCGTTACGTCTTCCCTTACCAGTCATCCAAGGAGTTAGTCGACCACATGGCCGCACTATTGAGGGAAGCTGCTGAGGCTTTCAAGGCAGCTTTCCCACACACCCTCAGGAAATTTTTGATCTCATACACTAAGTAGACTTGGCCCTGTTTGAATCAATTTGCTCTAAACCGTGTCAAGGAGTGTATGTCTTACTCCACCATTAACCCTGAAACAGCAAAGTATCATTATACCACTCATAGCAGTGGGCGTGTTAGGTAATATTTTTGCACCTACCTCAAAGCTTCCCTACCCCTTCTGGCGTGTATATAAGTGTAAGTCAGGGCGTGTTAACTATATTGTGTCACAAGAGTCCCGTTAGCTCATAGTTCTGTTTACACGCCCAACTTTGTCGGCGTGTTAATGTACCTACCCTCCATTCAGGCACCAATTTAATGGCCGCACTTTACCAGAGTTCTACTCTCACTGTACTTAGAAGTTAGAGGTTAAAAGACTGTGTGTCGCTCTGATCTAGTATATTTCTAAATTTAGTGGAAAGATATATTTTTAACTGACATTTTATTTTCAATACTCTGTACAATCGGCCGTAGACTACCAGGTACACACAAAACATAATATGTAGTTAGCGTGAAGCTGTGATTAAAGGTAAATTATAACTTATCATGTTCCCGAGGTTAACGAGTGTTACTATATAAGAATAAAAATAAGGACATTTGACACAAACTGTAGTTATAATTCTAGTGTAGTATTTTATTGCTGAATCGATTAAACTTTATTCTAGGCGCACCACTCGGACAACACCTCGGAGCACATGATGCTGGCAGGCTCGCCCCCGTCGCACTCGGCGTGGTATCACCGGCCGCAGTAATTGCAGACCAAGTACATTCTGAAATATTAAGTAGGCATGTTTAAAATACACATTTGTCCAAATTTTGTGCATGAACTAATCGGACCACCAACAATTCCAATCTTTAGTAACTGTAGCAAATTAGGCATTTACTTCAACGTTAGGTGTGTGGGGACGTGGCGGTGTGTTCCAGTATCAAGACCACAATGACCAGGGCCTACTCAAAATTCCCACTCTTTTGGAGTGGTCAGCCAAATGGTGATACCAATGATAGGTATTCTTGAATCCCATTGGTCAGTTTTGTTTACTGTACCTACTCCTGATGAGTCCTGCAATCTCATTGGCTGTGAGATGGGACTCTGTCCTTGACCTTGAAGTGGTGGAACCACTAAGGTCTGTTTCTGACACATGTGAGATTTATATAGTGAAAAGGAGAGAATTATTATTTTAACTTAATATAGATTTTATACACGCTACATAAAGTGTCAGTTGTATTATAGGAGGGGATACCCATTTAGTGGTATTGTGGTTTCGCCGGGTTAGGGCTCATCAGTTGATTTTTGGAAACTATCTTGTATTGAGTTTAGGAAAAGTGATTTGGTCTCATTCCTTTTTGTGTGGCCATAGATTTTTTGGTGTATGGCTATAATGGGTGCTGTCCCCTGGTGCTTTGGGTTGGCACTAGGGTTATGCTTTGGGCTGTTCAGTGAGTTTTGTATCTAATGTCTTATTTTGTAAGAGAATAGATGAGGGCTTGCTGGTCATGTATTTTGTGATCATATGTATAATACTCTGTAGGATTATATTGGATATTAATTTTTTCTTTTTTGGTCTGTGGTTAATCCAGATTTGCTGCATAAATGCAGGTTATCTGAGGTAAGTCACAGGCTTCATTTGAAAAAAATTTTTGACGTGGCGTTTTGAGTATTATCCATATCTATTGTCTAGGACATTCATACCCATCGGGCTTTGTGTTTTTAACCTGTGTACCCAGTTCATTTCTATGATATTCCTGAGTGTTTTAGCTCTATTGCTCTCTGGGTGAGAGTGTATATAGTCCAAGATGTATACTTTTATGTCTTTTTGGCCCTCATGGCTGTTACTGTTAAAGTGATATGATACATCAGAGTCTTTGTGTGTGTTAATGCCATATATGTGTTCCCGTAGTCGGTCTTTGATTTTTCTTTTTGTTTGGCCAACATATCTTTTGTTGCATTTTATGCATTCTATGCAGTAGATGACATTTGAACTGTTACAGGTTATTTCTGTTTTTGTTCTCAGTTTTCTGTGTGACGATTCAATGGTGCCTGTGGTGTCTAATAAATTGCAGTATTTGCAATTCTTTTTGTTGCATTTGTTACTTGTTTCTTTACAACTTTGGTGAGAAGGTGTCACTGGATCTTCTCTAGAGAAATCCGTTCGTGCTCTCACTAGGTAACTTCTGATGTCACGTGGTTTTCGATAGCCCATCATAAGATCTGCTCTATGGAAGTGTTTGGTAGTGCTAGACCGACCTAATGTATCCCAATTTTCTCTCACTATTTTCTTAGTGTATTGGTAACCCTCCCTGTAGGTGCTGATGAGGAATAGTTTCTCATTCTCAGTTTTCTTGTTTTTGGGTTTGTCTGGTGGGTTCAGTAGGTCTTTCCTATTGGTCTGATTTACCTTTTCTTCTGCCTGTTGTAGGACTGAGTCCGGATACCCCTTTGTTTTGAATTGAACTTTTTTGTTTTCAATGTGTTTACTGAGGTCGTCATCTTTTGTACAGATTCTTTTGATCCTGAGGAATTGGCTGTATGGAAGACTTTCTTTACATTTTGGGGGGTGCGCAGAATCATACTTCAGATAACTGTTTGTGTCAGTGGGTTTCGTGTATAGATCTGTGTACATTTTTCCCGTTTCAGACTTTTTTACAGTGGTGTCTAAAAAGTTTATATCACTCTTCGACCATTCTACTGTAAATTTTAAAGTTTCATGATAGTCATTTAGGTAGGTTAACCATGTTTTTAGATGACTTTCCCCATGTTCCCAGATGAAGAAAATGTCATCTATGTATCTTAACCATACTGTTGGTTTGAATTTACTGTTTGATATTATTTCCTCTTCCAATTTACCCATAAATAAGTTGGCATAAGTTGGGGCTACTCGAGTCCCCATAGCAGTGCCACCTATCTGTAAGTATTGTTCATTGTTGAATTGGAAATTGTTCATATCAAGTACCATTCTTAATAAATCAATTAATGACTCATTACTTGGTTTCTCGAATTGGTTCCGTTTTTTGACTAATATTTCTCTCATACCGTCAATGCCTTCCTTGTTAGGAATGTTTGTGTATAATGAGGTGACATCTAATGTACCCATTATGTAGTCATTATTATTGAGAGTTAGATTCTCAATTTTATTTATGAAGTCAGTAGTGTCCTTTAAGTAGGACTTCATTTCTTTCACTAGAGGATTAAGGAAATGATCTACAAAGGCTGATATCTTTTCAGTTGGACAGCCATTGCCTGAGACTATTGGTCTACCAGGGGGTGGTAGTTTGTTTTTGTGGATTTTGGGTAGAAAGTAAATGTGTGGTGTACGTGGCTGGTTGGTAGTTAGTATTTGTTTAACCTCCTTCGTTATGTCACCATTCATTACCATTTCTTCCAAATAGTTATCAATCTCTGTATTGTGTGTCTGGGTCGGATTTTTATCAAGTTTCTTATAGGTTTTGTTGTCCTTTAGTTGACGTTCCGCCTCAGCGACATAGTCTGCAGTATTCATCACGACTATAGCCCCACCTTTATCTGCTGGTTTGATAGTCAAGGATTTGTTTTTGGATAGATTTCTAAGAGCGGTTCGTTCTTGATCACTAATGTTTTGTTTAGGATTTTTCCTAAAGGTGCTTTTTTGCAATGAAGTGTCATTTAAACTAGCAAAGGTTTCTAAACTTGCTGAACCACTCGGTGGTTTCCAATTGCTTTTTTGTTTGAGTTTTAGAAAGGTCGTTGTGTTACCGTAAGGGCTGATCTTATCAAGTACCGACGGGGTTTTGACATTATTATTGTCTACCTTAGAGAAAAACTGTTTCGTTCTCAATTTGTTATGAAAATCGTCCAGGTCACGTTTGATTTCACCAGGGTCAGTGGTGAGCTGTGTGGGACAGAATTTCAAACCTTTACAAAGCAACGATTTCTCAGGTATACTGAGTTGGTGAGCAGAGAGATTGATTACTTTTTGTCCAAACATTTCGATAGTCTCTTGTTCTACTGTTTCTGACTTGTTATTAAGAGTATGATCAATTGATAACTCTTCACAAACATTTTCAACAGAACATTTATTCATTTGTCTAGGGACGGTTGGTTGGTCAAGTTCAATGCGATCAGGTGCATTTACAGGACAGGCACTTTGCAATGTGGCAACTTTGTAATACATGCATTTATTGCTTTTGGATTCGGCCAAAGTCTCTGAGGAGTATGCTTTACCTTTCACTGTCTTCCCCGGCGCCCTGGGCGGCGCTCTCTGGGGCGTCTCGGTCCTCGGCCTCCTCGTCCATGAAAAGGGGCCTGGCTGTCATCGACTGTGCGGTCACGTTCACGACCACGTACGACAGCGGCAACGGGATCACCTAAGTCCATATCAGAAGGCCGGTGGAGGCTAATGCTCCTGCTCCGCTCCTCCAGGTTGCGGTGCTCCTTAGCCCGTTCCCGGTCTCGTGCCATGCGGATCACATCTCTGGCCTTATCCATGACTGCCCTGGACTGGTCTGGATTATTGGGAAATTCAGAGGTTACCAGTCGCTCTACTGTGGTCATATGACTTGCAGCAATGGATCGTAGGCGCGCAGTTTCCTCTCGTAGGAAAACTTCGGTATGGCGCATGATATCCATTGCGGCCTGGCGGCGAGTATTGGTCACCTTGGCCATAAACTCCCGTCGTTGGAGAAGGAAGGCTGGTACTTTTTCTAGGCCGCACGTCCACGGCTCCACCAGGCCGCGGGCTACTGCCTCCTTATACATTTGCTCCCTCTCCTCCATTTTATCTGCCTCTATGGATACTCCGCGGGACTGTCGCCAAATGACCTTAGCGACTCCTGGCATCCCGTCGGACTCGGACTGAAATGTACAATTGTCAGAATCAATGTTAGACAAAGGTGTATATGTGTCCACATTTTCGCATTGTGATGTCAATGGCTGTGAATGTGTATCGGTATTTACCATGAGGAACTCTAGGTTCCGCTTCATGCAATTTTCAAAAAACTCCTGCGAGTTTATATCATTACATGCTTTTATTTTCTTGGGCGGGGGGCTTGTTAGGCCCTCCTCGCTCAGGTAGCACAGGTTGGCGAGTGTCGTGTTAAGTACACTCTCATGGGCATTGTTGACAGACTCATTCGATGAGTGTCTTTTGCGTTTCGGTGTGCTTGCCCTTATGTCCTCATATTTATCTGAAGTTACGTTCAATGTGGGACATTTAAACATGTCTGTGAGCTTGCGCTGTTTAGACATGTTGTTGTGAATCACCCTAGTATTGTTACTTACCTCTTCGTCGGGGTCCACATTAGCGGCGGAGGCCGGTTGGCCATAACCGAATGAGAAGTTTCCCGGTGGCGGTGGTGGAGGGGGTGCCGCACCGGCTGCTAACATCTCGTCCGTTCGCCGTGTGTGATAGATCTATTAGACCTATAGTGAATGTACTAGTATTGGAACTGTATTGTAAAGTAAGGTGTGTGGGGACGTGGCGGTGTGTTCCAGTATCAAGACCACACTGACCAGGGCCTACTCAAAATTCCCACTCTTTTGGAGTGGTCAGCCAAATGGTGATACCAATGATAGGTATTCTTGAATCCCATTGGTCAGTTTTGTTTACTGTACCTACTCCTGATGAGTCCTGCAATCTCATTGGCTGTGAGATGGGACTCTGTCCTTGACCTTGAAGTGGTGGAACCACTAAGGTCTGTTTCTGACACATGTGAGATTTATATAGTGAAAAGGAGAGAATTATTATTTTAACTTAATATAGATTTTATACACGCTACATAAAGTGTCAGTTGTATTATAGGAGGGGATACCCATTTAGTGGTATTGTGGTTTCGCCGGGTTAGGGCTCATCAGTTGATTTTTGGAAACTATCTTGTATTGAGTTTAGGAAAAGTGATTTGGTCTCATTCCTTTTTGTGTGGCCATAGATTTTTTGGTGTATGGCTATAATGGGTGCTGTCCCCTGGTGCTTTGGGTTGGCACTAGGGTTATGCTTTGGGCTGTTCAGTGAGTTTTGTATCTAATGTCTTATTTTGTAAGAGAATAGATGAGGGCTTGCTGGTCATGTATTTTGTGATCATATGTATAATACTCTGTAGGATTATATTGGATATTAATTTTTTTCTTTTTTGGTCTGTGGTTAATCCAGATTTGCTGCATAAATGCAGGTTATCTGAGGTAAGTCACAGGCTTCATTTGAAAAATTTTTTTCAAATGAAGCCTGTGACTTACCTCAGATAACCTGCATTTATGCAGCAAATCTGGATTAACCACAGACCAAAAAAGAAAAAATTAATATCCATTTACTTCAACGTTAACATTATAATTCTATGCCATCATTATTTTTGCCCGGTAGTATCATCGAAAATCATTGCTGCAATATTTATTATGAAAAAAAATAAAACGGCGTACCTGTAGTTGCCATCCAAGAATATGGCCTGTGGTTGTGTGGCGTGTTCGTCTTTGGCAAACGTTTCCATCGCCATCCACCTTTGGTCGGTCAAGTCCTCCTCCTGCTCCTGAAAAAATTGTGTGGTTAAAGTTAAATGTAGCAGACATCAAGTTTGACATTACTACATACCCGTGTGTCCCTGGTAAAATTGGCAAATTTCAGAACAATCACAGGAAGAACTGAGCCTTGTGTCGTATTCGATATTTGCTGCGCAACAGCACATTATGTAAGTCGGGCACAGTTAGTGCAATCAGTCTGTGCGTCTCTGGTATAGTTTATTCACAATCTGCTTGTGATAACAGGTGCATAGCAGAGCGCAGTAAAACTTTGTACAGCCTCTACGCTCACGCTCTCAACTCCCCTTTGATATTTTGCTGGCGTCGCGCGACAGCACGTGCGCAACAAGTATCCTGTTGTATCCTGACCCCCAGCCTGCGGGAAAGCCGTATTGTGCGCACGTACTTTCCCGCATACTGTCCCCCCTCGAGCAAAAGGTATATGGCGGCCAATGACCACAGCCATACCAGTCACAGCCACTGGCACAGGAGAGGCACAGTGGAGTTGCGCGCCAGTGTAAAAGGATATTCACGGTGATACTGCTGCAATTGTGCTAGGCAGAGCATCAATGTAACCGTGCAAAGTTCGAGTTAAATCCCCTATGTCTGCTATGCGTCACTGTGTGTCCGTACCATTAAACCGTGTTCATCAACCGTGGTGCGTGTGTCATGGGCTTAAAACTAAAATCTTTGTGATTCTAATTCTAATTCCCCATGTCTACCATGCATCCACGTGCGTCCAGACCCTTAAATCCATTAAATCCATTGACGAAGATAAGAGGGTAACCTCATAGACTTCTTCACCGAAACTGATGCCGGCCTGGGCATAACTCTATTGTTTCCTCACAATTTGGTTTTTAAGGCAAAACAGGCGTCACTTGCAATTGGTAATCGATCGCGTCCCCATGGCCCCTGCCTAGTCTTTACATGGAAGGCGTCTGAAGAAGGACAAGCTTAAGCCGGACCCACGTCCAAAAAGCACATACCTCCACCTGGTCGACAAAATGAATATTTCTAAATGTTAATCAGGCCTTTTTGTATCAAACTGTTCTAGCAATAGCCGATGACATCATACCGGTCAGAGAGTTCAAAGCTTAGAAGGACAAGCCAGCCTGGCTTACATGTGAACTAATCGAGTTAATGAGGGACAGACACCTAGCACTTAAAAAGACCAGGAACAATGGATCTGATGCGGACAGGGCTAACACAAATTTATAGAGAGTCAGCAACCAAACAAATATCGCTGTCAAGTATAGAACAGTATGAACAGTATGATGCATGAGTACTTGGAACAGACACGCAAACAAACACTTGGTGGAAACTCATAGTTTATTACAAATGATGTAGAGATAAATATTTAAACAGATGCCGGGCTAAAACTTTGCGAGAATCAACTGGGACAGATAAATATATATACAGGTGTCGGGCTCGCACTCGCACTTTCACACAAACCGAAGAAACAATGGTAAGTTTACATCAATTAAAGTCATTGCTATTGTTGATGAAGGGAAGCCTAGGTGATCAGGAAATGGAAGGATTGTCGCTCTTGGCCATGGTCGCGGCCGCAGTCCAATCACCCACCGAGAAACTTGCCAGGAATTCCTTGTCTGCCATGACGTCCTGGAAAACGCCATCGGTCATCAGATCTCCGGCATCACTGATAATGTCAGAGAAGTCGCAAGTCGTGCAGCTTGGCATGCTCTCCGGCCTGGAACTTGTCAGGAATCCCTTCTCTGAGAACACATCCAGAAAAACGTCATCGCACATTAGTTCTCCAGCTTCACACATAGTGTCCAAGAAGTCGCAACTCGTGCAGCTGGGCATGCTCTCCCGCCTGGAACTTGTCAGGAATTCCTTGTCTGGGAAGACATCCAGAAAAACGTCATCGCACATTAGTTCCCCGGCTTCACAGATAATGTCAGAGAAGTCGCAACTCGTGCAGCTGGGCATGCCATCCTGCTGGGCCAAGGATCTCTTGGAGGACGTTGAGGTTGAGCGTGGGGGCGGGAGTAGTGGCGGAGTGCACATTGGGCACTGACCGTCAAAGTCGCAGCCAACCTCAACAGAGTCTGTATACAAGGAGGCGAGAGACTGACAGTGGGGATGGCGCCAAAGGGTGTACTATAGCTGTTGACCCATCAATGCTTGGTGGCGTGGTCGCACAATAAAATTGCAAACTACACAGGCAGGGGGATGGCCTAAATTGACCGTCATGCAGCTGTGGATCCGGCCATGGTAAATATCTTGAACCGAGGGAAACAGGAGCACAGGCGATGTGTTCTGCAGTCAGACGACCAATATATAATGGCATAGTCTATTTTTTCAGTGCCTTATAAAGGTCTGGGGCACGCGACCAGGGAAGTCTTTTAACCCCAAGATGCTGACTAAGAAGCCCCTCGCACTCCTGCACAGCCGAATACCCTCTTATACCCTGACTGTTCACGCTCCCCTGTGTCGGCCTTTGAGCGGCAGAAACAACAAAGAGTGCGGGTGATTGTAGGATACGTCTGCGAATGCGGACTTGGAGCGGAACTGGCATGAGCTGCTCGACACATAGAACTGACCAAACTCAAAACGAACCGCTCCGACCACCTCCCTTACTAAGGCACCCACGCACCCTCAGTGCACAAAGTGAAGCTCTTGATCTTCTCCCCACCCCCACCGTCACACTAAATGCTGTACTTTAAACAGGAAAATAAGACCTGTTCTATTAGAAGCTGTCCATGGTATGACACATCGATTGATGTCGACTATTTTGATCAACATTCATCTGTGGGTGCTGCAAAATGGGCAACTTTAATTAATTTTCTATGTAAAATTTATATCTGAATCGTTCGAAATATGTTCTCTTTTTGGTGGTCGATTAAGTGTGGGTTGGATACAGGCTTTGGTTGGACGACAGTATTTAAAAATAATGTACATGCCCCAACATTTTTATTCTCTCTTATGGTTTTCCATGCATTTTCATGTCAACTATTTTGGTCCCAAATCCTGCCAGTCTAATTACAAAGTTGTAATTAGACTAAAAGGATGCACATCCTTGTTCTAAAAAAACACGAGGAAATGCTCTAGTTTTACACAATTTTCATGTCATTGTGTCTGGGGAAAAAGGGTACTTTTCCCACCTAAATGTCAGTCATATGGGAAAAAGGGTTGTTTGTTTCGTGACACTTTTTAATCTCAACAATAAAGGGTAAATTATAGCTTCAAAAAGTCAGGGTTTTGCAACAGAGGGTGCTTTTTGACATCAAAAGTCAGTGGTAAGTCGGTATTTTCTAGTCTGAAGAACACTGATATGTCCTACGCTTATATCTGAGTGGACGGACTGGGGTGCTGTACCGGGGTGCGATGAGTTAAGCGTGGGTCAAGCCCGGGCACGTCTCCTCGGGTTCGGCTCTGTAACAGTTGCGTAATAAAGCTGACCACTGGGCAGCGTGGGTGGTGGGTGGGGGGAGAGGGGGGAGGGTGGGGGCTGACGTCACACTTGGAACTCTCTGCAGTGGAGGGTTCCAGGAGGCTGGAAGGGACATGCGACCACCTTACTTGGCCCACTCATACACAAACAACATGGCGTGCAACATGTCGTCGTTATCCGGTCGCTCTTACACCTGGACAATGTACCAGGAGGACCTGCTCATCGACTGGTTCGGATTGCACTCTAGCCTATAGAAGAGGAGCACATATGGGACAACAACTCCACACCAGAACTGGGAAGTCTACACAAAGATAGGAAAGGAAGTTGGGGCGCCGGGTAAGTAAACTCCGAAATTAGCCTATATCATTATCGATATCACCCGTACTAGTACTCATACTCGAATCATAGTCTTAAAGTAAACATACAGTTCTGTTGCTTTGAGTTTTGGGCAACCGCATGCAGATGAAACAAGTAAATAATATGGTTCGAACATTGTAACAAAAATTATAACCAATTGTGCATGTGCGAAACCCACTGGCGGATCAACACTTTATAAATGGGGGAAAGGCATCGGCCCTCTGGAGCCGACACTGAAATGTAACATGCCATTAATATTTAATTAGTTTTTTTTCTTTTAAATTTTTAGCCAACCAAGTCAGGAGACACCTGGACACCTTGAGGGAGTTTTACATCCGGTTCAAGGCCAATGAGAAGTTGCGTGTGTTGGTTAAGCCAGTAACAGCGCGTCATGTCGACGTAGCGGCGCGCTTAGGGTTCCTTGGTCCCTCCCTCAGTGGACTCTCGACTAGCTCATCCTACGAGTATGTAGAACAGGTGAGGAATGTAACAGATGGACAAATTAAAAAGGGCAACCTTAGCTTGTACCGCACGTAAAAGAATATAATAAGCTATAACCAGACCGATCACCAGACGTGTCGATTTTGTATGTGATTAGTATTTTTAAAGTCTGGACAGTGATTGTGCGTATAAACGCAATGGTTTCACAACTACAAAAGTTGACTAAACTAACACGTAACCAATACCGCACGAATATGAATTGTATATTATGTGAAATCAGCTAATTTGTATGGTTGTTTGCATTGCAGGAAGGAGCCCTAATCTTCGAGGCCAACGACCATGGCTGCCGGGGGGAGACACGCAAACAATCTTGCCTGTCAACCAGCTGGCGCACTTCTTCGGAATGTGGGACAGCGGCCAGTGGACAGAAACGTGTCACCTTTTCTGAACCCCTCCATTCCGAAGAAAATGAGCTGGAGGATGACCGGGACACTCAGTGGGCGCGCCTTCTCCTTATGAAACTTCAGGACATTGGAAATGACGATGTCAAGGAGAGGCTTAAGAGGCACTTTGACAACCTGACGGGTGAAGCGCTGCAGACTGGGCAGGCGCCGGCAGCTCTTATAGCTGAAGAAAAGCACTTCGAAATCCCCCAGTCGTGTGCACGTGGATTTTTCCAAGGCATTGACGCCGATGGATTTCTGGTCACGGGGGAAATGGACTATGAGTGACGAACGTCTTAGTGTAAATGTATTGTTTATGACATGCTGTGTGTTAGGCATACGGATATTTACCAAATTGTGATTCCTCATATCGCCAACAATGTTTGGTGTGCCGTAGAAGGAGTTTATTTTCTTAAATAAAAGAACATTCTTCAGTAACTTGTTATTTTGAATTGTTTAAAATATGGTATGTAACGCCGTTGGGTTTTTGTTAGACCGGGAATGTTAGATGAATTTGTCAGCCACCATAATGCACTATAAGCAACCCCCTATTTGATATTGAGTGGTATGGGGATGGCTCGGGGGGGGGGGGGGGGATGGGGTGGGGGGGATGTCCACGGAAATGACCCATGGCCAGAACCGGTGGGCCGTTCATTCGAACTTGGTCCTAGGTGATGGTCTATGTCATGGAGAGTGCAAGGCCATGTCGACGTTTTTTTTGGTCATTTAATTTTGTAGCATGTTAAATTTGTTAATGCGCCCGTTGGTCGGAGGTTCCATACATTCGGATGAGCTGAGGGACTTTCCAAGTTTGTTTTGGCCTGGTATTTGGTGAGTCAAGAGGCATGAAAATGTTCTTTCCCAAGATAAGGCATTTCCTGTAGATTTACTATCTCTTAGATATTGATGTTGAATCCAGTGATACGATTATTTAACAATCATCCGTGCACACGCTGGAAATAAAGGAGGGAAGCAGGTTTGGCTGATAAAATTTTATTGAATAATAAAATTGTAGAGTAAAATTGTGGTATAAGATTGAGTAGTGTATAAGTAAAATAGTAAATAAATAATAATAAATAATAAAAGATAATGGAATGTGGGTGGGTGGGAATTAAGAGACCGATGTGGCCTGTGTGATGGTATGGGTGAGAGTGAGAAAGGTTGTTGGTGGGAGTGGAGGAAGTGTGCACTGGGCATGTGCAGAAGTTGTGGGAGTGGTGTGTATGAGAGATGGTAGGTGGGGTAAATGTATGGTGGGATAACCAGCAGGTGGCAGCAGATGACTGCCCATACCCTAAGCAGGTATGGGCCCATAATCCGTGCACACGCTGGAAATAAAGGAGGGAAGCAGGTTTGGCTGATAAAATTTTATTGAATAATAAAATTGTAGAGTAAAATTGTGGTATAAGATTGAATAGTTTATAAGTAAAATAGCCAAACCCGCATGGGAATAAGATTTTTGTAGGGATGGGTGGGATGGAAAAGAAATAAGAAAATAAAAATTAAATATATAAATATTTTAGGTGATGGAAGTAGTTAAAATGTCATTGATCTTCTGAGTGGCAGTGGTCCTGATATAGTTTCTGTGTGCCGATGATGACCAGCCTCCATGTCGCTGGACTTCTAGTTCGGTACACCCGGCCGAATAGGCCAAAGTAGCAGAGGCCTTCCTGAGGCTATGTAGCGAGAAGCGCCCCGGATCGGCCCCGATCACGTCCATAACCTTTGCCCACTGAGTCCTGAGATGGGAGGTGGGCATTGGGGTGAGTGTTTCCTGGAACACCAGTAGTGGCGCCGACGAGGGAAGCGCTGGTGCGACCGCTAGTGCCCGTCGCAAGGCCTCTACCGGGCATGTTGCCGAATCTCCAGTGGGGTGTAGCGTGACGAGTTTCGACTGATCGTGAAGCTGTAAGTTCTTGCCCCACTTTATTGTCACATGTGTGGGGTCGCCGAGGGAGACGTCCCCTCTTGTTAGGTGCCTCAGCGGATCGAATGATTTTACCGAGGGGGCGGCCACCTCTGACTGGCGCAGCGCCCCATAGAACATTAGAAGCACTGCTGCCTTCATCATAGTCCCATTTGGTGTCATCGGTATAGAATCCACTGCCCTTCTCAGCATCGGCCCGGGGATCGGATCTCGCACTCTGGGCGGCCTGTCCTTTCGTCGGGAAATGGCATCCACGGCCCGCGCCACCCTGATGTGCGATAGGCCATCCATTGAGCCCCCGGCCAATCTCACGAATACGCGAATGTGGGACAGTTTGTTCTTTATTGTTGCCGGGGCAAGTCCGCGGCTGGCTAGATATTCGATCCACATGCACACGTCGATCGGCGTCAGGTGCAGGGGGTCGATCGCGTACCTCATAGAGAACGCGCTGAGCTCCGCCACCGATGATCTGTGGGCCGCCTGTGTCCCCGGGGCCCTCGCGGCCGTCTGTCTCTGCTCGGCCCGGTCTGCTAGCCACTTCCACTCCGGATCTGGATAGAATGGGAGGGAACATTGATGTAAATATATGTGTACATGGCTGAACCAACTCAATGTTATTTGCTCTCACATAGTCATCTGCCAACGTCCTGTACCCGCGTGAAGTATGTGCGCGGCTGAGGGCATCTGCCACCGGGTTATGGACACCCGCTATATGTGAGAAAGAGAGCCGGACTGAATGAGTGGCCTGTAACATCCAGGCCGCGCGTGCGCATTCGGCCAAAACCTGGTTGCGCCCGCGGCCCGATGTAAGGGCCTGCACTGCTGCCATATTGTCGCACTGCACTAATATGTGTCCCCCGACATCTGCATCGGAAACAAACGTGTGCAGCGCAACCACAACATTAGCTGCTTCTGCTTCCGTTATATTGGCCACTGGATCCGCCGCATCGGCGACTATGGCCGCATACGCCCTGGAGCCGTCGGTTCCTCCTATGCCCGTAAGGCAGGCGTCCACCTGTATGGAGCGATGGGGGGCGGAAGCGGGGATGAGGGAGGTGCCGTTCCAGGCAACCATGAACTCCTGAAACCATGCCAAATCCGCCTTCATGTCAGGCGAAATGTTAATGTACCACCTATCACCCATCGCACGGAGCGCCTCCAGTAGACGTGAGATGAAGATCCTCGCCGGCTCCACGCACTTGGCCACATGGACCAATTTCCCTATGAGAGACTGGAGTTGGCGTTTGTTAATAGTGCGGGCAGCCGCAGCCTTATTGACCGCGACCATGACCTCCTGTAATTTATCATCAGGGATGGAGAGAGACATGTTAGCGGCATCTATACAAATACCAAGCCAGCGCACAAGTGTGGCCGGAGGCTGTGATTTATCAACGGCCTCCGGGAGTCCGAGTTCCCCCAGTAGCTGTCTGACCCTATCATAGTGGGCGGCGGCTGCTGACACATCGGGGGATACAACAATGACATCGTCCAAGTACATGATGGCCTCTATCCCCTCTGTGCGCAGGATGCGGGTGATGAAGTTAGCCACACGCTGCATGAAACATGATGAGGCTCGCGCACCAAAGGGCATGGAGAGATCCAAGTAATACTCATCCTGCCAGCGAACACAGAGGAGGGGCCAATCAAGGGGATCACTGAAGAAATTCTTATAAGCTCGGGCGATGTCTACAGTAAACATGTGTGTGTTGGGGCCAGACTTACGGAGGGCCCGCACCAGATCAGCAATGGATGGGAGACTGTGGTCCCTAACCTCCCCCAGTGCACTGTTGTTCATAATATATGCGTTGACGGAGTGGGATCTGGGAAAAGTGAGGTCCGTGATGATCCTTCTCTTTATGCCATCAGCCTTTGGGCGGGACATAAGGGGGGACACATGAACCCATGGAGTGAAGGGGGGAGCGCTAAATGGACCTTTAAGTACTCCGGCCTTCTGTTCTACAACGAGAAAATCATTAATGTGAGTAGGGTGATCCTCCGCCGAAGGGTGGTTAGGGATACCATCGGTGCCAGTGACAGGACCCATGTAGCCCAGCGGGAAACCAAACTGGACATACTCCAACAGATCCGCCTCATCCGTATCTGCATCGATGCAGTGCCTCCAGGCGTCGATGTTTAGGGCAGAACCTATGGGGATACGGGAGCCCATGCAATTGGGCACACCAGTGCTACGTACTGCATCATAGATTGCTGCGTAACCAGCTGTATCAGGGGTTATGGACAGCGTAGGGGTGGGGAAAGGCCAGGTACGGCGTCGGTGGTCGGCAAAGGCCGTTGGGGATGTATCAACGTCGCCGTCGGGCCTATCTGTTTCACACATAACACGTATTGCATGGAAGGGCGGGTCAACTGTACTCACAGTGGGTGTGTCAGCCCTGTCGGCGGCAGCCTGGGTCGGGGTAGCAGGAGGAGAGAGCCCCGGTCGGCCGAAGCCCCCGAGCGCCGGCTCCCGGTTTACTGGGTCGTCTCGGTAAATGTCGGCCTCCTCAGCTGGGAGGCCGGCTGGGCGTTTTTTGATGGAGCTGTAGTTGCCGGTTGTTGTCTCAGAATAGGTGGAGGAGCCGGCTGGGGATGGCGCCTGTTACACTGTGGGACCGGGTGGGGGGCCCTCTCACCTGCCTGGAAACAAGAAGAACACAAGTGGACAAAGTTAACATTCCTGCCCAGATGGGAGCGGGGGTGGCTACAACCTGCCGCGTTAAAGTCACGGAAGGGAAGGTCCCTCTTCTCAGCGGTGGGCACCTGGGGGGCTGACGGGTTGCCATGATTGCAAACCGTAGCCTCTGATGTTGCAGCTGGTGGCGGTCGTGCCACTCATAGGTGCCCTTCTCCACAGCGTCAAATGTCGCCTGGGTCCACCGGCGGACAGAGGGCCAGTCTCTAACTGCCGCATCCTCCACAACATGTTGTAGATGCTCGAGATGGACATCTGCCAACGCCGCCTGGTCAGCCCTAGGGTCACGCATCATCTTGAGATAAGAGACTAAATATTCATTGAGGGTCATAGACTCACGAAGTTCCAACTTCTTTTTGATGGTGTGTGCACCCGGCCGGTCCAAATACATATACGGCTTAGGTATCAACTGTCTAATAAACATGTCTGAGACCAATGCCTTACCGTCGTCCACCCGAGGTAGGGCAAACTCCTCGTGCCGCAGCTGCTCCGCCACGTAGTCAGTATATGGCGGCAGCCTGGGGTCGGAGTACTTAAAGGTCCATTTAGCGCTCCCCCCTTCACTCCATGGGTTCATGTGTCCCCCCTTATGTCCCGCCCAAAGGCTGATGGCATAAAGAGAAGGATCATCACGGACCTCACTTTTCCCAGATCCCACTCCGTCAACGCATATATTATGAACAACAGTGCACTGGGGGAGGTTAGGGACCACAGTCTCCCATCCATTGCTGATCTGGTGCGGGCCCTCCGTAAGTCTGGCCCCAACACACACATGTTTACTGTAGACATCGCCCGAGCTTATAAGAATTTCTTCAGTGATCCCCTTGATTGGCCCCTCCTCTGTGTTCGTTGGCAGGACGAGTATTACTTGGATCTCTCCATGCCCTTTGGTGCGCGAGCCTCATCATGTTTCATGCAGCGTGTGGCTAACTTCATCACCCGCATCCTGCGCACAGAGGGGATAGAGGCCATCATGTACTTGGACGATGTCATTGTTGTATCCCCCGATGTGTCAGCAGCCGCCGCCCACTATGATAGGGTCAGACAGCTACTGGGGGAACTCGGACTCCCGGAGGCCGTTGATAAATCACAGCCTCCGGCCACACTTGTGCGCTGGCTTGGTATTTGTATAGATGCCGCTTACATGTCTCTCTCCATCCCTGATGATAAATTACAGGAGGTCATGGTCGCGGTCAATAAGGCTGCGGCTGCCCGCACTATTAACAAACGCCAACTCCAGTCTCTCATAGGGAAATTGGTCCATGTGGCCAAGTGCGTGGAGCCGGCGAGGATCTTCATCTCACGTCTACTGGAGGCGCTCCGTGCGATGGGTGATAGGTGGTACATTAACATTTCGCCTGACATGAAGGCGGATTTGGCATGGTTTCAGGAGTTCATGGTTGCCTGGAACGGCACCTCCCTCATCCCCGCTTCCGCCCCCCATCGCTCCATACAGGTGGACGCCTGCCTTACGGGCATAGGAGGAACCGACGGCTCCAGTGCGTATGCGGCCATAGTCGCCGATGCGGCGGATCCAGTGGCCAATATAACGGAAGCAGAAGCAGCTAATGTTGTGGTTGCGCTGCACACGTTTGTTTCCGATGCAGATGTCGGGGGACACATATTAGTGCAGTGCGACAATATGGCAGCAGTGCAGGCCCTTACATCGGGCCGCGCGCGCAACCAGATTTTGGCCGAATGCGCACGCGCGGCCTGGATGTTACAGGCCACTCATTCAGTCCGGCTCTCTTTCTCACATATAGCGGGTGTCCATAACCCGGTGGCAGATGCCCTCAGCCGCGCACATACTTCACGCGGGTACAGGACGTTGGCAGATGACTATGTGAGAGCAAATAACATTGAGTTGGTTCAGCCATGTACACATATATTTACATCAATGTTCCCTCCCATTCTATCCAGATCCGGAGTGGAACTGGCTAGCAGACCGGGCCGAGCAGAGACAGACGGCCGCGAGGGCCCCGGGGACACAGGCGGCCCACAGATCATCGGTGGCGGAGCTCAGCGCGTTCTCTATGAGGTACGCGATCGACCCCCTGCACCTGACGCCGATCGACGTGTGCATGTGGATCGAATATCTAGCCAGCCGTGGACTTGCCCCGGCAACAATAAAGAACAAACTGTCCCACATTCGCGTATTCGTGAGATTGGCCGGGGGCTCAATGGATGGCCTATCGCACATCAGGGTGGCGCGGGCCGTGGATGCCATTTCCCGACGAAAGGACAGGCCGCCCAGAGTGCGAGATCCGATCCCCGGGCCGATGCTGAGAAGGGCAGTGGATTCTATACCGATGACACCAAATGGGACTATGATGAAGGCAGCAGTGCTTCTAATGTTCTATGGGGCGCTGCGCCAGTCAGAGGTGGCCGCCCCCTCGGTAAAATCATTCGATCCGCTGAGGCACCTAACAAGAGGGGACGTCTCCCTCGGCGACCCCACACATGTGACAATAAAGTGGGGCAAGAACTTACAGCTTCACGATCAGTCGCAACTCGTCACACTACACCCCACTGGAGATTCGGCAACATGCCCGGTAGAGGCCTTGCGACGGGCACTAGCGGTCGCACCAGCGCTTCCCTCGTCGGCGCCACTACTGGTGTTCCAGGAAACACTCACCCCAATGCCCACCTCCCATCTCAGGACTCAGTGGGCAAAGGTTATGGACGTGATCGGGGCCGATCCGGGGCGCTTCTCGCTACATAGCCTCAGGAAGGCCTCTGCTACTTTGGCCTATTCGGCCGGGTGTACCGAACTAGAAGTCCAGCGACATGGAGGCTGGTCATCATCGGCACACAGAAACTATATCAGGACCACTGCCACTCAGAAGATCAATGACATTTTAACTACTTCCATCACCTAAAATATTTATATATTTAATTTTTATTTTCTTATTTCTTTTCCATCACACCCATCCCTACAAAAATCTTATTCCCATGCGGGTTTGGCTATTTTACTTATAAACTACTCAATCTTATACCACAATTTTACTCTACAATTTTATTATTCAATAAAATTTTATCAGCCAAACCTGCTTCCCTCCTTTATTTCCAGCGTGTGCACGGATGATGGGCCCATACCTGCTTAGGGTATGGGCAGTCATCTGCTGCCACCTGCTGGTTATCCCACCATACATTTACCCCACCTACCATCTCTCATACACACCACTCCCACAACTTCTGCACATGCCCAGTGCACACTTCCTCCACTCCCACCAACAACCTTTCTCACTCTCACCCATACCATCACACAGGCCACATCGGTCTCTTAATTCCCACCCACCCACATTCCATTATCTTTTATTATTTATTATTATTTATTTACTATTTTACTTATAAACTACTCAATCTTATACCACAATTTTACTCTACAATTTTATTATTCAATAAAATTTTATCAGCCAAACCTGCTTCCCTCCTTTATTTCCAGCGTGTGCACGGATGATTGTTAAATAATCGTATCACTGGATTCAACATCAATATCTAAGAGATAGTAAATCTACAGGAAATGCCTTATCTTGGGAAAGAACATTTTCATGCCTCTTGACTCACCAAATACCAGGCCAAAACAAACTTGGAAAGTCCCTCAGCTCATCCGAATGTATGGAACCTCCGACCAACGGGCGCATTAACAAATTTAACATGCTACAAAATTAAATGACCAAAAAAAACGTCGACATGGCCTTGCACTCTCCATGACATAGACCATCACCTAGGACCAAGTTCGAATGAACGGCCCACCGGTTCTGGCCATGGGTCATTTCCGTGGACATCCCCCCCACCCCATCCCCCCCCCCCCGAGCCATCCCCATACCACTCAATATCAAATAGGGGGTTGCTTATAGTGCATTATGGTGGCTGACAAATTCATCTAACAATCCCGGTCTAACAAAAACCCAACGGCGTTACATACCATATTTTAAACAATTCAAAATAACAAGTTACTGAAGAATGTTCTTTTATTTAAGAAAATAAACTCCTTCTACGGCACACCAAACATCGTTGGCGATATGAGGAATCACAATTTGGTAAATATCCGTATGCCTAACACACAGCATGTCATAAACAATACATTTACACTAAGACGTTCGTCACTCATAGTCCATTTCCCCCGTGACCAGAAATCCATCGGCGTCAATGCCTTGGAAAAATCCACGTGCACACGACTGGGGGATTTCGAAGTGCTTTTCTTCAGCTATAAGAGCTGCCGGCGCCTGCCCAGTCTGCAGCGCTTCACCCGTCAGGTTGTCAAAGTGCCTCTTAAGCCTCTCCTTGACATCGTCATTTCCAATGTCCTGAAGTTTCATAAGGAGAAGGCGCGCCCACTGGGTGTCCCGGTCATCCTCCAGCTCATTTTCTTCGGAATGGAGGGGTTCAGAAAAGGTGACACTTTCTGTCCACTGGCCGCTGTCCCACATTCCGAAGAAGTGCGCCAGCTGGTTGACAGGCAAGATTGTTTGCGTGTCTCCCCCCGGCAGCCATGGTCGTTGGCCTCGAAGATTAGGGCTCCTTCCTGCAATGCAAACAACCATACAAATTAGCTGATTTCACATAATATACAATTCATATTCGTGCGGTATTGGTTACGTGTTAGTTTAGTCAACTTTTGTAGTTGTGAAACCATTGCGTTTATACGCACAATCACTGTCCAGACTTTAAAAATACTAATCACATACAAAATCGACACGTCTGGTGATCGGTCTGGTTATAGCTTATTATATTCTTTTACGTGCGGTACAAGCTAAGGTTGCCCTTTTTAATTTGTCCATCTGTTACATTCCTCACCTGTTCTACATACTCGTAGGATGAGCTAGTCGAGAGTCCACTGAGGGAGGGACCAAGGAACCCTAAGCGCGCCGCTACGTCGACATGACGCGCTGTTACTGGCTTAGCCAACACACCCAACTTCTCATTGGCCTTGAACCGGATGTAAAACTCCCTCAAGGTGTCCAGGTGTCTCCTGACTTCGTTGGCTAAAAATTTAAAAGAAAAAAACTAATTAAATATTAATGGCATGTTACATTTCAGTGTCGGCTCCAGAGGGCCGATGCCTTTCCCCCATTTATAAAGTGTTGATCCGCCAGTGGGTTTCGCACATGCACAATTGGTTATAATTTTTGTTACAATGTTCGAACCATATTATTTACTTGTTTCATCTGCATGCGGTTGCCCAAAACTCAAAGCAACAGAACTGTATGTTTACTTTAAGACTATGATTCGAGTATGAGTACTAGTACGGGTGATATCGATAATGATATAGGCTAATTTCGGAGTTTACTTACCCGGCGCCCCAACTTCCTTTCCTATCTTTGTGTAGACTTCCCAGTTCTGGTGTGGAGTTGTTGTCCCATATGTGCTCCTCTTCTATAGGCTAGAGTGCAATCCGAACCAGTCGATGAGCAGGTCCTCCTGGTACATTGTCCAGGTGTAAGAGCGACCGGATAACGACGACATGTTGCACGCCATGTTGTTTGTGTATGAGTGGGCCAAGTAAGGTGGTCGCATGTCCCTTCCAGCCTCCTGGAACCCTCCACTGCAGAGAGTTCCAAGTGTGACGTCAGCCCCCACCCTCCCCCCTCTCCCCCCACCCACCACCCACGCTGCCCAGTAGTCAGCTTTATTACGCAACTGTTACAGAGCCGAACCCGAGGAGACGTGCCCGGGCTTGACCCACGCTTAACTCATCGCACCCCGGTACAGCACCCCAGTCCGTCCACTCAGATATAAGCGTAGGACATATCAGTGTTCTTCAGACTAGAAAATACCGACTTACCACTGACTTTTGATGTCAAAAAGCACCCTCTGTTGCAAAACCCTGACTTTTTGAAGCTATAATTTACCCTTTATTGTTGAGATTAAAAAGTGTCACGAAACAAACAACCCTTTTTCCCATATGACTGACATTTAGGTGGGAAAAGTACCCTTTTTCCCCAGACACAATGACATGAAAATTGTGTAAAACTAGAGCATTTCCTCGTGTTTTTTTAGAACAAGGATGTGCATCCTTTTAGTCTAATTACAACTTTGTAATTAGACTGGCAGGATTTGGGACCAAAATAGTTGACATGAAAATGCATGGAAAACCATAAGAGAGAATAAAAATGTTGGGGCATGTACATTATTTTTAAATACTGTCGTCCAACCAAAGCCTGTATCCAACCCACACTTAATCGACCACCAAAAAGAGAACATATTTCGAACGATTCAGATATAAATTTTACATAGAAAATTAATTAAAGTTGCCCATTTTGCAGCACCCACAGATGAATGTTGATCAAAATAGTCGACATCAATCGATGTGTCATACCATGGACAGCTTCTAATAGAACAGGTCTTATTTTCCTGTTTAAAGTACAGCATTTAGTGTGACGGTGGGGGTGGGGAGAAGATCAAGAGCTTCACTTTGTGCACTGAGGGTGCGTGGGTGCCTTAGTAAGGGAGGTGGTCGGAGCGGTTCGTTTTGAGTTTGGTCAGTTCTATGTGTCGAGCAGCTCATGCCAGTTCCGCTCCAAGTCCGCATTCGCAGACGTATCCTACAATCACCCGCACTCTTTGTTGTTTCTGCCGCTCAAAGGCCGACACAGGGGAGCGTGAACAGTCAGGGTATAAGAGGGTATTCGGCTGTGCAGGAGTGCGAGGGGCTTCTTAGTCAGCATCTTGGGGTTAAAAGACTTCCCTGGTCGCGTGCCCCAGACCTTTATAAGGCACCGAAAAAATAGACTATGCCATTATATATTGGTCGTCTGACTGCAGAACACATCGCCTGTGCTCCTGTTTCCCTCGGTTCAAGATATTTACCATGGCCGGATCCACAGCTGCATGACGGTCAATTTAGGCCATCCCCATGCCTGTGTAGTTTGCAATTTTATTGTGCGACCACGCCACCAAGCATTGATGGGTCAACAGCTACAGTGCACCCTTTGGCGCCATCCCCACTGTCAGTCTCTCGCCTCCTTGTATACAGACTCTGTTGAGGTTGGCTGCGACTTTGACGGTCAGTGCCCAATGTGCACTCCGCCACTACTCCCGCCCCCACGCTCAACCTCAACGTCCTCCAAGAGATCCTTGGCCCAGCAGGATAGCATGCCCAGCTGCACGAGTTGCGACTTCTCTGACATTATCTGTGAAGCCGGGGAACTAATGTGCGATGACGTTTTTCTGGATGTCTTCCCAGACAAGGAATTCCTGACAAGTTCCAGGCGGGAGAGCATGCCCAGCTGCACGAGTTGCGACTTCTTGGACACTATGTGTGAAGCTGGAGAACTAATGTGCGATGACGTTTTTCTGGATGTGTTCTCAGAGAAGGGATTCCTGACAAGTTCCAGGCCGGAGAGCATGCCAAGCTGCACGACTTGCGACTTCTCTGACATTATCAGTGATGCCGGAGATCTGATGACCGATGGCGTTTTCCAGGACGTCATGGCAGACAAGGAATTCCTGGCAAGTTTCTCAGTGGGTGATTGGACTGCGACCGCGACCATGGCCAAGAGCGACAATCCTTCCATTTCCTGATCACCTAGGCTTCCCTTCATCAACAATAGCAATGACTTTAATTGATGTAAACTTACCATTGTTTCTTCGGTTTGTGTGAAAGTGCGAGTGCGAGCCCGACACCTGTATATATATTTATCTGTCCCAGTTGATTCTCGCAAAGTTTTAGCCCGGCATCTGTTTAAATATTTATCTCTACATCATTTGTAATAAACTATGAGTTTCCACCAAGTGTTTGTTTGCGTGTCTGTTCCAAGTACTCATGCATCATACTGTTCATACTGTTCTATACTTGACAGCGATATTTGTTTGGTTGCTGACTCTCTATAAATTTGTGTTAGCCCTGTCCGCATCAGATCCATTGTTCCTGGTCTTTTTAAGTGCTAGGTGTCTGTCCCTCATTAACTCGATTAGTTCACATGTAAGCCAGGCTGGCTTGTCCTTCTAAGCTTTGAACTCTCTGACCGGTATGATGTCATCGGCTATTGCTAGAACAGTTTGATACAAAAAGGCCTGATTAACATTTAGAAATATTCATTTTGTCGACCAGGTGGAGGTATGTGCTTTTTGGACGTGGGTCCGGCTTAAGCTTGTCCTTCTTCAGACGCCTTCCATGTAAAGACTAGGCAGGGGCCATGGGGACGCGATCGATTACCAATTGCAAGTGACGCCTGTTTTGCCTTAAAAACCAAATTGTGAGGAAACAATAGAGTTATGCCCAGGCCGGCATCAGTTTCGGTGAAGAAGTCTATGAGGTTACCCTCTTATCTTCGTCAATGGATTTAATGGATTTAAGGGTCTGGACGCACGTGGATGCATGGTAGACATGGGGAATTAGAATTAGAATCACAAAGATTTTAGTTTTAAGCCCATGACACACGCACCACGGTTGATGAACACGGTTTAATGGTACGGACACACAGTGACGCATAGCAGACATAGGGGATTTAACTCGAACTTTGCACGGTTACATTGATGCTCTGCCTAGCACAATTGCAGCAGTATCACCGTGAATATCCTTTTACACTGGCGCGCAACTCCACTGTGCCTCTCCTGTGCCAGTGGCTGTGACTGGTATGGCTGTGGTCATTGGCCGCCATATACCTTTTGCTCGAGGGGGGACAGTATGCGGGAAAGTACGTGCGCACAATACGGCTTTCCCGCAGGCTGGGGGTCAGGATACAACAGGATACTTGTTGCGCACGTGCTGTCGCGCGACGCCAGCAAAATATCAAAGGGGAGTTGAGAGCGTGAGCGTAGAGGCTGTACAAAGTTTTACTGCGCTCTGCTATGCACCTGTTATCACAAGCAGATTGTGAATAAACTATACCAGAGACGCACAGACTGATTGCACTAACTGTGCCCTACTTACATAATGTGCTGTTGCGCAGCAAATATCGAATACGACACAAGGCTCAGTTCTTCCTGTGATTGTTCTGAAATTTGCCAATTTTACCAGGGACACACGGGTATGTAGTAATGTCAAACTTGATGTCTGCTACATTTAACTTTAACCACACAATTTTTTCAGGAGCAGGAGGAGGACTTGACCGACCAAAGTCGGATGGCGATGGAAACGTTTGCCAAAGACGAACACGCCACACAACCACAGGCCATATTCTTGGATGGCAACTACAGGTACGCCGTTTTATTTTTTTTCATAATAAATATTGCAGCAATGATTTTCGATGATACTACCGGGCAAAAATAATGATGGCATAGAATTATAATGTTAACGTTGAAGTAAATGCCTAATTTGCTACAGTTACTAAAGATTGGAATTGTTG
Source organism: Lepidonotus clava (assembly GCA_936440205.1). Taxonomy (NCBI): domain Eukaryota; kingdom Metazoa; phylum Annelida; class Polychaeta; order Phyllodocida; family Polynoidae; genus Lepidonotus; species Lepidonotus clava. The sequence continues at coordinate 49,301,746 of OW387138.1, forward strand.
GTGGTCCGATTAGTTCATGCACAAAATTTGGACAAATGTGTATTTTAAACATGCCTACTTAATATTTCAGAATGTACTTGGTCTGCAATTACTGCGGCCGGTGATACCACGCCGACTGCGACGGGGGCGAGCCTGCCAGCATCATGTGCTCCGAGGTGTTGTCCGAGTGGTGCGCCTAGAATAAAGTTTAATCGATTCAGCAATAAAATACTACACTAGAATTATAACTACAGTTTGTGTCAAATGTCCTTATTTTTATTCTTATATAGTAACACTCGTTAACCTCGGGAACATGATAAGTTATAATTTACCTTAAATCACAGCTTCATGCTAACTACATATTATGTTTTGTGTGTACCTGGTAGTCTACGGCCGATTGTACAGAGTATTGAAAATAAAATGTCAGTTAAAAATATATCTTTCCACTAAATTTAGAAATATACTAGATCAGAGCGACACACAGTCTTTTAACCTCTAACTTCTAAGTACAGTGAGAGTAGAACTCTGGTAAAGTGCGGCCATTAAATTGGTGCCTGAATGGAGGGTAGGTACATTAACACGCCGACAAAGTTGGGCGCGTAAACAGAACTATGAGCTAACGGGACTCTTGTGACACAATATAGTTAACACGCCCTGACTTACACTTATATACACGCCAGAAGGGGTAGGGAAGCTTTGAGGTAGGTGCAAAAATATTACCTAACACGCCCACTGCTATGAGTGGTATAATGATACTTTGCTGTTTCAGGGTTAATGGTGGAGTAAGACATACACTCCTTGACACGGTTTAGAGCAAATTGATTCAAACAGGGCCAAGTCTACTTAGTGTATGAGATCAAAAATTTCCTGTGGGTGTGTGGGAAAGCTGCCTTGAAAGCCTCAGCAGCTTCCCTAAATAGTGTGGCCATGTGGTCGACTAACTCCTTGGATGACTGGTAAGGGAAGACGTAACGGTGGACCGCTGGGTCATATCGTGTCAGATCACACACGCCAGTAATGACAAAGATCAGGTGGTGCGGGTGGTTCATGGCCTGCTGGAAGGCGGCTGAGCAAGTGGCGTGAACGCCAGCCCCTGGCATCAGATGGATTTCGATTGTGGGGGTCGTGTTGTTTGCCTTCCTGATATATTCTTCGATATATCTAAGTCTTGAGTCCCCAAAGAGGGCAACATGGGTCATTCTGGCGGTTGATCACGTTCCTAGGTGTCATGTGAGGGGTATCTCAAGAACGGTGATGTTCTGGGGATGCAGTTTGTCAAACTTCAGTCTTGGGTCAAGATCTCAAGACGGACTTGGGACGTTCTGGGGATTGACTGCAGGAAGGTGGCCTGGCGGCCCGGTGTCAGAACACAAAAACAACAAGGTTCAAACAAAACAACAAGGTTCATCAAATTCAGGTACGCGGGCAACAATTTTTTTTTTATCTTCTTCTTCCGGTAATTCTAAATTATTAGCACAGGGCTTTGCCCATACACCACCACAGTTCCATTTAGTTTCCACATCCCTTCGTAAGTGATGTTTAGAATGTAATGAAGTTGGCCTTTGGAATTGATTTTAACACAAAGACATTGTTTTTACTTGGGCGGGACCTCAGCCACCGTCAGGTCACATGATCAGAAAAAAAACAAAAATGGCGCAGGTGATGATGTGAGTATGAAACCTCTTTATTTCAATAACACATTTCAAACATTTGTAGGCATGTTTACCCCCAGGTTTGTACATCTCAGGATGGAATAGGATACAGACCACCACAAGGATCATTAATTCCACCTAGGAACGTGATCAAATACTAAATTTGATCGTAAGAAAGGTTACATTTTTTATAAATTGGACACCGGTGGTTTGGGCAAAACAGACGCCAACCAGTTTAACTCCGCATCTCCTCCTGGGGCTGCCGGGCACTCGTAAGAAAGGTGACATTTTGTATAGATTGGTCGCCGGACGGTGGTTCGGGAAAAACCGACGCCAACCAAACAATAATTCCGCGTACCCTCTGCCCGGCCCTGGGGCTGCTCGCCGGATAAAGCCCCAGCCACACTGCACGACTCAACTCAACTCAACTGTCGAGTTGAGTTGAGTTGGGATCAGTGGTAGAGTGTGTCATAGGTTAACACGAGAGTCTAAGCATTTTCCTACGAGTGGATCGTCGGGTCGTACATCTTGAGATAGGGACGTCACTCAAATAGCGTCACGAATTAGCTAAGACTAGACAGTCAGGGGTGCTGGCGACCTCAAAACCTGCGACAGTCGAGTTGAGTTCAGTTGGTAAGTGTGGCAGGACCTTAAGATATCAACAGTGTGTCGTCAGGCGGCAGCGGCGGCGGCCCACAACCCCACAACTGTAATTTAGCTAGGTCAGCCATTCTCCCGGTGACCCTCCCCGGCCAGGGGGAGAGTGACAACCCGACAACAGGGCCAGTGTATGGGTACTTCTAACTCTGAGTGAGGTCGCTACTGTTCATGTGTGCAGAGAACTGAGAAGTTGGCCACCCTAAACTACATGACATTGGTCTTTATTTTTTCCAGCGAAGCTGTTACCTACACAGTCCCGGCAGGGCACAACTACCTAGTCCGGGCGGCGGGCCAGGAGGGGGCGCCCTTACAGTAAGTAATATGATATCAGTTTGTATATACTGGGATAACATTATGGCATTTATGCCTTGTACCTTATCCTCCAACAGGTCACCTAACTTTCATGTTGATTTATAAAAGGGTAACCCCAAGTTGGAGTGAAGTAAAGCTGAACTACAGTTATTAGTCTGGATATCGTGGAATTATCGAAGAGGCATGTGATACTCATGTAAGACGGACAGCTGATTAAAAGGATACTCCAACTAGGCCTATTGAACATATGTAACCTACTGGCCTACGCACTCATGAATCCTAAATTAATATTGAATATATAGTTGTGTGTTTTTATGTTGCTCATTATTGACATCGATATAATAATTGTTGTTGCCAATTTATCACCACGCAGCATCATCAATCCCCCGCCAGGTGTCCCGGCTATAATTTTGGTTCTCCCGGCAGGGCAGGGCCAAATTTTTGTTCCGCCCCCTGCTGGCCCGCCACCGTCACCGGAGGGGTCAGAGTCCACGAGTTCAGGGGCTTCGTCTGAGGCGGGGGCCGATGCCCCACAGGACAGCCAAGGGGATGGTGATGTTCCCCTAGACCAACCCCTGGTTAACAGGGATGTTGGTCCAGGGGAACTTGACCATCATGCCGTCGGTGGGGAAGAGCCCCCGGCTTAGGCGGGGTCCCTGAACTCAAAGAGCCGGCTGACACCTTTCTTTTATGTTTTTTTGTTTTTTAAAGTTCGTTTTAATAGATAAAAAAAAAATTATTGGAAGTTATTAAAAGTAATTTACCCAAAATTCAAATAATAATTCATTGAAATAATTTCTTTTACTCCAATAACTAATAATCATTTTGCGAATCACATCTAATCGAATTTCATTTAAATATTCAGGAAGTGTTTAGGATTGTTTTTTTTTTTCATTTTTTTACATATATTATCGCAGAGGTTGTTATTAGTATTTCTTTGGGGGGGATAGGGGGTTAGGGTGACATTGGCCATAGGACTTTGACCCCATCCTTTGTAAACGACGTACTAGTCGCTAAGATCCATTGTGAAGACGGTGGTGGCTTTAAGCTAGAATGGGAGAATGTGATTGGGTCCTGCGTATTTTGTGGGAGCCCAATAAGCCGGATACATGTCAGCTTGCACAAGTTTCTTACGGTAAAACATATCTAGAGCCGCTAAGGGGTTAACCACACAGACTGTTCTTTCCTGTAATAGGTTATGCCCTACCAGCCTTGGTACAGTCCGGATGCTGTCAGGGCATAGAGCTTTAAGTTGTTTGCTTTGTCAGGCCTAGGCTTGGCAAATGGGCGTCAGCGTGATTTGTTTGCCATCTGCACGTTGGCGACTTTTGGCTTCTGCACACAATACTGTGATAAAACCACTGGATAAACCACATTGGTTGTCATGAATAGAAAAGTGGTGCGCATTTGCCCAGCCTGGCTTGCTTTTGTTTAACTACGCCATACAGTGGCACTTTTCAAGAGGAAGTTTTACGTCTAAGAAAACGAAGCTGCTGTACACTAAACAGTGCTGAAAAACAGGACCAATCTCGCAAACCTGTATCTAAGTACCAAGTAGCAAAGTTGAGCCCTCATTTGGATTATACAACTTTTGAAATATCTGGTACTGGTAAGCCATGTAATGGTTGGAAGTGTAATCTAGAAGCAACAATTCATATATATATATATGCTCGTCCGCGGTTTATCAATTGATGCACCTTTGTGTTTTCTAGACTATCCTGAAACAATTACATGATTTATAATATAGTCACACTCTCTCTCTCTCTCTCTCTCTCTCTCTCTCTCTCTCTCTCTCTCTCTCTCTCTCTCCCTCTCTCTCTCTCCCTCTCTCTCTCTCTCTCTCTCTCTTTCTCTCTCTCTCTCTCTCTCTTTCTCTCTCTCTCTCTCTCTCTCTCTCTCTCTCTCTCTCTCTCTCTCTCTCTCTCTCTCTCTCTATGTCTGCAACAGCAAGCTGATGCATGGGGTGAGACGTATCATACCGCAAAGAGATGCATGGCCACTGACTGCACCTATAAGCGTCTGCTCAAAAGAGACAGTGATAGACGCGAAATCATGCCCAGGGCCCCCGCCAAGTGTACCTTTAGAAGTCTGTGCTTGTCAATCACTGAACCAATACCAGGTAAAAGTCCATTAATTTATTTTGAGTATATATATAGGTGAAGGTCTTGCGGTTTGGTTAGCATAGTATTTGTCTACTTAGTAAAACGGGCTCTGGGCGTCTGGGTCCCGTCGGCCTTCACTTTATGACTAGAAAAAGTCCCGTGTATGCAGATAGATACAAAGAACAGTAAAACCTTAAACTGGAAAACATATTTATCGCATCGTCAAAGTAGAAATTTATTCTAATCCTGTTTTCAACAGCTGTGCCTAGAAGAAGCGGATCCGGACAGACCGACCTTTTGCAGAGACTGCCCAGCTGATCCACAACTCCTCTGCCGATTCCAAAAAGGCATGCTGTAGGCTACCGCTGTAGGCAACCCCACCCCAGCAGGACTGGACTGCGACCCTAGGCCTTGACCTGCAGCACTGCACCACCGTCAGGGACATCATTTCTCCATGAGAGTAAGGAACTGAACTTTTTCTCCTTGCATTCCCACTAACCATATGCATGATTAGTACAACTAATTCTGGGCTACCCCGTTTACTGAGGTGTTTAATCTAACCATACCATGGTTTCGGACGCATCAAAGAAGCCTGTTGATGGGAAGGAAGGAGAAGTGTTTAAGGCCTCATGGACGGGAAGTCGAGACGGAAAGTCCTATGCCTGTTGACGGGACGGAAGGAGGAGTGTTCAAGGCCTCATGGACGGGAAGTCGAGACGGGAAGTTGAGGGAGATTCTCCTTATCTCGTGCCAAGTCCAACATGTACACTGTCAACAGGGTTCTCCCCAGCGCATAATTATAACCGGCTCTTTCCGTCCCAATCATATGATAGCTGGTAATTTAATTCATAATTACTTTTTCTGTATATTTCAATAAGTTTGACGACCTTTAGCAGTTCACAGCCACTCGATCAGAATTACAGCTGGTCATTACAGCCGGCTGTAAGGGCCTGGGGAAAACCCTGTGACAGACTTCCCGTCGAGTAGAGGCCTACCACCAAACCATGAATACCAGAGTTAAGACGTGTACTAAAGCATGCATAAGACTATGTACTAATACATTAACTCGAAAATGGTGCATATTAGACATAGACTGTGTTCTTTAAAAAGGTTAGAACATCCGGAGTAGTCAGCAAAGAATGTGTGACCTATGGGAAACACAGCAGGAAGGGTAGCGCATGTAGCTCACAATATTTAACTAGTACCATAAGGTAGATGTCGGGTATGGATAGGTTCAGTTAAGATAAGGATTTCAAGATAACACCACAACAGTTGCTAGCCATGCATCGTTAGGTATATGTATCAATAACTATTCATCCAATTTAAAAATGTGATACATCAAATGAAAGCATGGATTTTTCTCTATTTACTGTTAGGTTCAACTTTATTTTCTGACTGAGATAAAATGTAGGAAAAGGTAAAGAGCAAGTACTTTTTAAACAATGATATTTCCCTTAATATGATAGGTGACAGCCTAAAATTTTAAGTACATGATATCGATTAGAACATACTAATGCATGGAGGGAATGTTTATCGTGTTGAAGGTACACCAAAGCAAACTCGGGAGTGTTGTTGTTTATATGATTTATTAAGCCAACATGACATATATATATATTACAAACTTAAATAATATAAAATCGAAAGTTGCTTAATGCTATTACAAGTCTTCTAGTTCCGCAACTACAGGGTTGGTCGGGGGAGGCTGGCGCACGGTCCATTTGGGCGCGCCGGCTGGGGGGTTTAAGTTTTTGGGGTCCGTGGTCTCCGACCGCTTGGTGGACATCCGTACTCCCAGCCCCCGGTCCTTGGCGTGCTTTTTGTCGAGAAGGTCCAGCTCGGCTTTCACCTCCGTCAGCTCTGGGCTCTCCCACACGAAAGGCACCATGACACGGGTCTTTTCCTCGTCGGTGGGGTCGCAGTTCTTCCCTGCTGGTGTAATCCACTGTCAAAACCTTCTTGACCCGTTCCCGCTTTTCCTCATTCCAGTCTGTTAGCTCAAGGGTGGCCACTCGTCATTTCATTTTCTGAAAACGAATAATTTACCCGCATTAATGGCTTGTAAATCATAAATTTACGGGTAATTTTACATAGTATATTCGACCCTTTAAGTGTCCCCACTTTCTACTTGCCAGAAGGACATGTACTACTGCTCTATGTGTATTGAAAATAACAACCAATTCCATTTCAACGTGGGACATTTTTAACCAGTCTTAAACAAAACCAACCTCACTGCGATGATGGCGCATAAGAGTCTTCTTATTCTTGGTACGAGTCAGTCCCTTGCGCTCGGTGCGTGCCTTCGTATACTGGGTGCGATGGTATGCCTTGCACGAGACTGAAAAGAAGATAAAAATTCAACACTGTTATAACATGACAAGAAGGCTTTATATGTTCAGGAAAAGGTTCAATAGCTTTGATAGTCTAAACTCTGGAAACTACTTGGACGTGAAAAATACACTAATAATAAAATGCAGCTTTGTTAGCGGCTTCATGATGTCTGCCCGGCTGAAATTTGGATAGCCCACCTGCACATCAGTGACTATGCGTTCAGCCACTGCCTGGTTGTGGGGGTCGGTAAACCTCGCACTGAAAAGGGCACGTTATGTGGAAATTAATTTCAACACGCAATATAAATCTGAATTGCGATTGACTCTATCTGACCTTAGCATGTTCACACAGATGTAAAATTAGTGCTTATTGGAATATATATATTGACATAGGTCCGTCAGTCCTGGACTCCTAAATATATACATAACCTCAATTCAATATATAAGGCCATGAGACTGGAAGAGCATGTCACAATTAGTGAGTTCATATATATTGCACTGAGGTACAGTGCAAGAAAAACTAGAATAAATATATAATAGAATATTGTAAACTCGTTTGTATTGGCAAGAATATTATAGTGGAACTTGTAACGCTGATTTGTGTGATAAACGCCAGATGGTGACATCGTTTAGTGGCATAGTTAGAGTATATGGAGAGTGGCAAAGTCCCCAGGCGTAGGGACTGCAGCCGGGCTGAGGCACGTCCTGCAGGTACGCACAGGTGTGACAAATGACGATAGAGACCTGTAAGGGTACGTTATGGATCGAAACATCTAGCTAAAAGATATTAAGGACAGCAGGCCTCGCCGTCAACACTAGTTTATATGATAGCTAGAAATGGAATTAGTTTATGTGCGTAAGAGTGGGCAGTATGAGAGATAAGTAAGACTTCGTTAAGTAATAGTGTAAATGAGTATAGCGACAAGCCTTTTGGCTGTCGCTATATAAGCGGTATGAGACTTGAGATAGACGAGCAGACCAAGATAGAGTTCGAACAGAACACATGGAGCAATAGTCTTACATACGGATCACACGGGTAGTGTTAAGATGGTAGTAACCACAACGAACAGGTGATAGTAAGGATTGGGACAGCTTAGGCTTAGCCTTACGGGCTGCGTGCTGGAAGTGGCGGAGATCCTACCAATGGTCTTTGTTACCGGTAGACGAGAGGTGACTCTCTCAACAGTGTAAGAGCGTATATACCTTGCGAAAGGGGAAGCTTGACTAAAGCTATACCTGGGTGGATTGTTACTGATGTGTTTGAATTGTGAAATGAAAGGAAAGAACTGTATGGATGGAGAACTGTATACCTGTACCTTCGGAATATCACCGTGAATGTAATAAACTGACCTCTTGCCAAGTGCGTGTTCTTTGTATAGGATTGAGCCCCTTTGCTTAGAATCTCTACCACTAAGAACTGAATCATGATCCAGGATAACATCAATCTGGAGAGAGCTAGCTACTTCAACGAATAATCACTAAGAATTCCCCATTATCTTAGTATAACACCTTTATTAACATCTTCAAGTAAGTGAAGTGTCCACGATAAGCAATATAATATCACGCAGTCGAATAATGAATAAACGAATCAGTACAGGATATGAACAAGTACGAACTTTAAAAGAGATACTCCCCAATAAATAGACTAACATAAAAAATATAACCACTCAGCTCAATATTGCCACCTGGTTCGGGGCTTTTAGGGCCGGGGACGAGTTATTTGGTCTGTATTTCACCAAAAAAAAAAGAAGAAAATTTAAGTTCATATTGAGGTGAAAAATAAACTATTAAACCACCACGGAAAATAAAACCCACCCATCTGAGAGGTCGAACTTCATGGTGGGGTCTTCAGACGACTGTGCCTTGTAGATAGCACGGACCTCACGCTGGAATAAATATCTAGTGTTACCCAGTATTTCCACTTGCAAAGTATCTAAACAAGGTGGGCATGCATGGACAGATGACATAAAACTCTTTGATTGTACTCATGACCCTTCATTAGTTTACCTTTGTTGGTGTAAATTATTACTGATCAAATAGTATCAGATCATATTTTTTGAACATGAAAATACACTCTTCGATGGTACTACTTCAATTATGCTAACTTGAAAACCTTGAAACATGGAGGTTTTTTTTAATAGGCGACCAGCTAAATTCAAAGTAGAAGGAGAAAGGGCCGACTGTATACTCACGCTGACTTCAAAAATCGTCCGGGGCGGCGGGATACGGGCGGGTGCTCGTGCGGGGACCTTGGCTAGCTGAGCCACAGCAAGAGCCACTGCACCAGCCACGGAACTGTCGATCACCCCCTGCATGGCCTCTCTGGTCCTCTCTTCGGCTTCCTTGGTGGCGTTGTTTATCATTGCTCAAACAGTCGCCCTACTAAAGACTTGAGGTCTGCTGGTGGAAGGAAAAGTGGGCTGGCTGCTGGAGGTCCTGGTCGGCTGACCGCTGCCCGTAGATCCGCCGGTCGGCTGGCTGCTGGTGAAAGGGGCCTGCTGGTATGATAAATCGGTACCAGTCTCAGAAGCAACGGAGTTTTCAAGCTGCAGCCCCAAGTTGATATCGGATGTGCTGGCCATCGACATGGCCCTTGAAGTACCGGGCATGGGGCTGCTGGTCAGGTTTGGTGGCGGTGGAGTAGAGTGAAGGAACGACCCATCCAATTGCATGTCCTGGTCGGTCATCATCCCCTGGTATAGAGCCGAACCAAGGTCCGCGGTGGAATTGAAAAGGTCTTGCTGCGACATGTTGCTAGATCTGGTTGGTTATGTTCTCTTTGCTGGTAGTGCCGAGAGTGACATTATGCCAGTTCTTACTGGGTATTTGTACCCACGGGCGACCGGCCAACCGTGGTGGGCCAAGCCTTGGAGACAAAAGGAAATCACCACACATTCGACTTAGGGAAGCCCCGTCGGTGGGGAGATGGGGCGCGCCTACAGGGACTGTGTAAACGAGCACGAAACGAGAGGGCTGGTGAAGGTGAAGAGAACACTTTAAAGAATGGGCTGGTACGCAACCTAGGGAAGTCAACACCTAGGAATACTGCGGTACTTTGAAGGTGTGTTTCGCGCTCTTTGACGCCAACATAACCGAGGGAAGGTGCGACATCTTGAAACCTTTGCCGGAGAAGCCAACGCAGAGAAAGTGACTAGTGCCCCAAAGCCAGTTGTCCTTCGTCACTGGATGAAGCCCCCTACCCAGGTCGTACAGGTGGGGTCGCCCGGCAGTCAAGGGGTACAAATAAGCCTGCTTACACTGGTCTCATACACAATCCCAGTCACCGTGAACATGGACGCCCTGCTCAATACTAGTCTGGACACCTGGAGTGCCGCACGGTGCCGGCCTACGGAGAAACCATTCCCTACCAACCCGATCGAGACTACTACTACTCGCCCTAATGAGTTGTTCGTTCTGGCCTTGACTGTGTGGCTCGGGTGGCAGTTTTGTAGGAACTGTTCCAAACTAGTCAAGTCGGTCCGCAGTATGCTGTGCAGTCGTCAACAGTCGGCCCCCATGGAGTTCTGCTTAAGGATCTGCTGCCAGTGGGAGTCAATCACTGTACCACTAGCCCCCATTCCGGCCGACATGCACGTCATTGACAGGGTGGTGAGCCCCAAGATGATGTTCCAACGACCAGGCCTGCTCTCACGATGAATTACGGTAGCTTGGTCGGGCCCAGTGATAATATTTTTCACTGGAGAATGTGAGCCCTTGACTCTCGAGCTTCCCACGGCTTTCAGAATTCGTCCGACCGAGCGCCTGCGCTTAAATAAGTTGTTTTGCCACAGACTTTCTACCATTGCACTATGCCTCCAAGACAACACTGGTACCAACCCCATCACGAGGCAGTTGATCAGAGCTCAAAGACTGGACTATTTAACTTACATAGACTCTTGAGTTTGATAGTAAAGAGGACTGGCATATGGTTACCGAATAACAAGTTTAAATGCTGCTTTAAATTCATGTTTTTTTTAATTGAAACAAAGTCTGTTATATATAGATCAATAAACTTGTCAGACAAAATCTCCTTCTTTCGTATTTTATTGGATAAGTTAAGCAAAAATAGTCCTCTTTTGTTAGATGTTTTTCCTTTTTAAATCTTATTTTGTTGCGTGGCATATTATTGGCCTCCAGTGGCCGTAAATTATTGGCTGACGGCGACTGGGGGCCGGGCAGGCCTAGGCTGCGTGACCAGTCACTGAAAAAGTAAGGTAGATCAGGTTTCTGGTTAAAACTGCCCACTATCATCCCGGTGGGATAACTAAAAGGGTGTGACACATGAACTGTGGGCGGGGCTTAGCATTCCAAATACTGTTAGAAATTTGTGAATGACAATACAATTTTAGTAACACTATGCTTGGTTGATGTATCCCAAGCTTCGTATTTCTTAAATGTTGTTACGAATTCAAATTCCAGCGTCAGCCCTCCAGCCCACCAGACTGCTGCTGCTTTGCTGAGGCACACATTTCCAGCTCACTCATCTTCGAGTAACCAGCCATGCCACCACACAGAGCTTTATTCCGGAGTGGACGGTGCCTGGGGGTGTGGACCTGCAGCTGCGGCTGACCTGTGGCTGACTTGACCCGTCTGATGGTACCTCTTAAATACTACCACGGTATGGTAAATGCCACGACAGCACAGTGTGCCCGACCCGGAGATTTGCAGCTACACCATAACTGTAACCCCTCTGCACGAGCCAAGAAAGGCCACATACACCGTCAAAGCCTTCTGCAACCAGTGATTGTCTCCTGAATCTTCTAATCATAATGTTGGTATATGAAGATATATTGGCTTGAACGATAGGATGGATATTGGATAATGCGCAATTTATAAGACACTCTCATATACTGGAGTCGTAAATATTCTAGCCAGTATTATTGATTTATTACCTGATTTGTATTGAATTGTTTTTGTACTTGATAATACTGGAATGCCCTATGAGTTTTAAACTGTTTAAGCCTGATTGACCAGAAGGAGTCCTAGCAGCTATTCTGCCTGACGGGTTTATAAATGTATTTTCGTTCTCGTAAGCCCTGCAACATTTTAAGGGTCTATTGTGGATTAATTGTACTTGAGGGTTAGCAGCTGGTCTGCAGGCCATTTTTTGTATTATTTTATATTCATGGTGTGCAACAATCCTTGTACGGGTTGATATATATATATATGTTGCCAGAAGTGTCCCTGTGATTGCCTCCAATAAATTATCTTGAATCTGTATAAAATGTATTCTGTTTGCATAGCAATATTGTTTTGTTTTTTTCTGGCCTGTGGGTGTGGAATAAAGTCATTTGTGATTCTCCTAACTGAATTCACATCGCCGTTAACCTGGGTCATGATGCTGCTATATATGGGAATAAATCTAGTCTTTGCTCGGTAGCTCTGTAACTTATTCATTCAAGTACTATCAAAATTTAGAGTTTTCACACATTTGAGTATGTAAATTTGGTTTACTTATTGCAATTTGACTAGAGAATGTGTAAATATGCTATATCCATTTCATATCTTCCCCTTCATACCTAGTATCTGCAATGCCTCTATTACTCTTTATATCCCTAAAATAAACCTCACAACACTGTAGTCCATGTGTAGGATAATCCAACTAACCTATTACATAACTTTTAACGCAAGAATCTATTACATAACTCATAACCACCTCTGCGTGGGCAGGTGCGTTTACAGAAGAAGGTTTATGGTGCTACGTGTGGCAAACTAGGTGCGACAAGTGAAAGATGGAAGAGACAGACACTGTCTAGCAGTTATTATTGGGTACGAAGTGTTCCGTTAATTAAAAAAATAAATCAGATAGAAAAAAAAGACAAAAAACTTATTAGTACACTACCTTATTTTGATAGCTGAGGAGCCCTTGGCCTTGCATGTGTGAATAGAGAAATCAGACGTACATTGCAAGGGACACGTCCTAACTGGCGCGATTTAGATAATATGTGGAGAATTCACTATCCATCAATATTTGCTTGTCAGATGGGTTAAAGGTAATTGGGCGTGTTCAACCTGATTTTTATTGACCAGTCAAATTTCTTAGATAATTTTTAAAGCAAAGCTTATATCTATAGGAGTAAATTGAAACTGAAATTTTGATCTTTTACCGTTTGTGAAAGAAGTTACAGCCTAATAAGAAAATTGCCTTTACCATTGGTTTCTATGGGAAAAATGTTTTTTTTGTAAAATCATACAAAAACTACCAGTGCAATTCCCACCAAACTCAGTGTACAACAAGAATAGGCAATTATACACATTTTAGAAAAAAATAAAGAACATTTACCGTTTGTGAGATCAGTTATGGTGAATAAACCTAAAAATGGGGGTATTTGAGCACTATTTGCTTGGATAATACTAGGAAACATTACTTGATTCAAAGAAAAAATGTGTGCATTGTATTTTTTTAAGTGTCAACAAACCTAAGATAGCATTGAATTTGGCTTAAAATCAGATTTTTTTCTAGTTCTTGATACACCTCCCAGGTGGCGCCCGGAACGCACCCCATTACCTTTAAGATGTGACAGAGTGAGAGGATTCCCTTGCCACTACAATAGTATTGGGTTGGGGCTCCCAAGGATAGGCCCTTGATAGTGCCTGCACCTATATATATATATATATTTATATTTATATATATAGGCCATTCAGAGCACGTGCGGAGGTCAGCGGGTGGGGTGAAGAATGGCTGCAATTTCTGTATGACGCTTTTTTGTTGATAAAACGACTTCTGCACTATTAATTATAATGCTTGATGGTTCCAGCTGCTGGCCTGCTTGATGTGTGGTTGGGAAATTTATTCAACTTTACACTTACATCACTCGATTGTATATGCTTCAGACAAAAACAGAACGCAATATCGGACAAACAACCATATTCTCGCCTTCGTTAACAGCTCCCAAGCGACCAGTGATTCACATCACTGGCAGGAAGCACGCCTAAGTGGGATCCTCATACTCATTCACATGTCAAATGCTCGTGTCAAATGACCAATGCTTGTGTCACATGACCAATACTTGTGTTTTTCCATATTGATAATTATAATTGTCATACTTGATTTCTATATTTCATATGTATATATTCATCACTCCATTGTAACTGCTGGAAGATCACAATGTACTGTGAAGTGGTTCTTGAATAATAATAATATAAAAAAAAATACTATGAATGCCTCCAGATGGGTAACAGATGAATAAAGGGGTTTGGATCTCTAGCCACAATGAACCACTGAACCACGGCGAAGAAGTGTTCTCTCCTCCAACCAGTCACATCACATGTCATGGCATGTCTCATGAAGTGCTTGATAACACACAGACGCTCTTGGCTGTCGCCATCTTGATCTTCTTACAAGTTGGCCATGAACCAACAGAACTTGACCTTTCGACCGGACATCGTGCCGACATAGCTATTTGGTCCGTACTGTACAGTGCTGTACCTAATACAGTTTTTGGAGAAGGTCTGTGTTTCAAACAGGCAGGGTTTAGTGGGGTACATTTTCCTGTATGTTTGCAGACACCGTCCATGTTACTCCAGAGGTGTTGGCAGTTAGTGAGCTCTGATTCCAGGACTTGCATTGTATCGAGGACGGTGGGAATCGGTGCCTGTATCTTGTGGCAGAGAGGCAATAATTCCTTCTTGTACTCGGCCGGCATTTCAATTCGCATATGATTCACGGTCTTTGTGAGAAGAAATCTCTCATAACCTGTTTGTGAATTTGATATTTGTTGGTTTGGAGGTCTCCTTCAAAACCATTGTACCATTCGTCACTGAAAATCCATGTACTGGGCGCATGCCCGTACTCACGCAGACAGTCCTTCAGATGACAATGAAGGTGCATGTTGGGAGTAACCACCTTCTTTCCGTACTGTACCTGGGTTTCTTGGCAGTACTGGAGATAGTCTTTATGTGCTAAATCAATCTTATGGTCTGCTATGCACAGCTGACATAATAATCTAGTGGCCATAACAAACCGCTGCCATGTTTTCAGGTGTTTCTTTGCCAAAAGACCTTGGAGACGATATCCGGAAGAGACGGTAACCCAGATTTTCCACTCATTGGCTGTCCACATACCAACGTTGGATTTGGTGTTGGTTACAACCAGGTCATCTGGTAGTCCTTGCTTGAACTTTTCCAGTCGTTCATCAATAATGAGTATCTTCTGTTTGGTCAGTGTTCGAAGCTTTTCCTACATTCTCCAGGTTTTTCTTGGCTGTACCTGAAATAGATTGAGCAAAACATTTGGGAGTTAGTCTAATGAACGCTGACTAGAGTGATCTAATTTAAATAAAAAACAGTCGAATTCCTCAATACAAAAATTAGGTGTATATGAAATGATTGTTCCTTGAAAACTCACCCAGTAGGACGTTGTGCATCACATCAATGAACAGGAATCTGTAGATACTGTTATATACTGTATATACTGAACGCTAGTGGGAGTTTATGGGTCTTGTTATAGATATGGAGAAATCTGCCTTTAGACTACATCTTTGGCATGGGCGTTCATATCCACAACACAAATTTCGCTTGGCTGAGAGGAAGTTTATTGGTGTTAATCCAAAAGCATACAATAGCTGGTGCGTTTTGGCCTAAGTATCCGGCCCTCGTTCAAGGCTGCCAAAGACTAGCTTCGTCCTCAGAGTCTGCTTGTCTTAGTGCAGCAGTACAATGGTAAACTCCTTTCAAGTCACCCGATGTTGCTAATAACAAAACCCCGAATCATATAGATTCGTAGTGATCCAAACAGGTAGTGTTCTCTCTGTCCAGCCTCGCTTACCGGCTCAGACTAATATACCATCCCATTATTGATTTTAACCCAAGCAGCACTGCTTACTGGGAGGCGCTCTTCCCCTGCTGTAGTTGTACAGGTATATCGCCTACTAGCAGCATCTGCCATTCTCATATTTATATAATTTTGACTGTTCTTTGGAATTTCTATTATAATTCCCTTCTCATCCGGTGACTTTTCCTTCCATCTAAAATTTCAAAGCAAAATGTACATAAAAAAGAATTCTACTAATATTTCCTATGCACAAATGACTTTTGTGTATCGGTGTACGTAATAAATGATGAAAGTCGAGGTTTTGATGTAGGAGATGAGGTTCATTTTCATTTTAACTTACTCGATGGGATTGAAGTAGGACAGTTCCAGGAGTGGGGTGTAGCGAACTCCATATTTCTTCTCCAGATCCTTCTTCTCCTTGCGTGTACCAGCTGCTCTGATCTTCTCAATTTGCTTCCTATGGCAGCCCCATGTGTGCATCGGCCATAAATGCATTTTGAAACCAGAATAGTTTCGCTTGGGTTTACCCTTGAAATTCTTTTGACACTTGGAGCATCCCCTATTGGCTGCGTGTGACAGAAACCCACATACCTTTCTGGTGGTGGGCAGGTCAGCGGCCACGTTCATCAGAACAACGTTAACCTTCACGTGTTTACCTAAGGGCGTGTTTACCTAACGATCTTAAGACCATTCCGCATCTCCAAAACACCTTCAGTTCCTCCACCAGTGGCTGCAAAAATGTTAATAGGTGAGCAGGTTCCTTTGGGAGGTTTGGAATCATGCCAAACAGTATGACATTCTCAATTTTGTAGTGCTCTTCCCTGGGTAAATTAAGAACTGTTAGATAAATACCGCCAACAGAATAGGAGCTCTTCTGTTGTATCTCCACTGCTTACATTTCATCTCGAATCCAGGGCGATGGAGCATTTCTTAAAGACTACAAGCCAAGGGTTTGTAGCAGTAGGTGACAATACCCACATATTGGATGTTCACACCAACCTTGATTCGTTTGAACAGTTCGGTGCCACATTGGTTATCTTCATTGAATACCTTCTTTGTCCATCCCCGGATTCTCTGAGTGCCACCTGGGCCTGTGTACAGTACTTCGCGAACATCGTGACAAAAGGTGTAACACTTGGAGCAAATAGTAGTCTCTTCGAACGAACTTTCTCCTACTCCCAGCCACTTGTATACCATCTACATGGTGGTAGGGAAGACATTACGAAGCACACTTGCATATTCTTGCTATCCACCTAGGGACAGTACTTCACATCCAAACGCAAGTAATGTTGTGAGAGCTGTGTCACGCGTGAAGTTAGCAATCTGCCACTGCAAAATGAAAAAAACAGTCCATATGATGATACTTTTCCTTATCATGTTCCTTACCATGTCCATCAACCACTTTCCGTAGGCGCGTACATACCACGCCTGTGTCGTTGATGTGAGCGATTATCACCTGGTATAGGGAAGATAACCCAACCTTGGACGATGAAGATCTTTTCAGGGGGGAGACTTCCTGCATGGCAGGTGGCGCAGAAGACCCCATCGCTCGGCTGGGAACTGCAGGTAAATCCTGGGCCGGGCGAATAAGCTTTCCGGACATGGTGGTGTGGGATCTTTTCCTCGATGCTTCCTGTCCAGCAGGCCCCTCAGAAACTGCTGTCTCTTGAATGGGATCTGCATGTACATTCTCAGCCAACTCTCTTTGATGTCTTGGCATGGTGGAAGGTAATGCTTTTCCAGCTGACCCAGGTTATTTCTTTTATTTTCAGTGTCAACGTTATAGTACATTAGTTATTCCTAGGCGTCAATGTGACATGAGTTCAGAATTAACCCCACTAAATTAGTACAATCTTTTAATTTATTGTAGTGGGATCTCTTCGGCAGCAGCCCAGGGAATGGTAGTGTGCACAGCCATTCTGGGAGTGCTGCCTATGTGGGGAGCAACCCTCAAAGGTAAATGTTGCAATGATATTGCCAGTTAGGAAAACTAATTAGAATAGTCTTCACTGTGTGAGTTCTTGCGAAAAATTATGCGTAGTCTGGAGGAAGAATTATCGTCTCTTGGATAGTATGCATTTAACTTGACTACAAAAGATGGGATCAGTCGACACTAGGCCACTATTGCCTGCGGTTTTACTCAATACTTATATTTTTATCATTCCTTTAGGTAGACTGGAACTACTTGACAAACGAGTGGGACATCGACATGGATGCCTACAACAAAGACACCAGTGTGATTGTCCGACATGGTATATATTTCGTGAAAAACGGTCAGGGGTCTTGTCAGTACAAGGGCTACCGTGACAGTGAACCGGTGGGCTCACACTGACATGTGACCTAGCTGCCTAATTTATGCAGCCCTGTGCAGTGTGCAAAAAAACCTAAGGTTGGAACCCCATCTGCGAATCTAGACCCCCATGGTGGCATGGTGGAGAGGTAAGGAAAGGGTTTGTGAGGACGCTGGGGAGGGCACTATCAGTGAGAGAAGCCTTTTCAGGCCTAAAACACTGTAAACCAACCCAGTGGAGGGTTGGTAGCAACAGGGGACTGTAACACCGTTTCGGTGCAATACCTCATCAGGCCTTATAATGTACTCACGGTGTCCGCTTGTGAAAGGGGAACTTGACAAGGATTACCTATCGGCTGGGCGAGACGGTTCGCAAGTGGAAGTATCAGTCGTCAGTTCTCCTGGCATCGTCTGGGTAAGTGAAGGTCGGTGGCAAAGTAGGTCGGTTCCATCCCAAGATGAACAATTATGCTGGGGTCGCAAGGTGGTGCTGGTCGGGGGACTGGAAATCATATCATTCAATATGCAGTGTTTTACATGGAGAGTCCCGAGACTTGGCCCCACCATGTGGGCCTAGCGGTTAGATTTGTAACCCGTGTCGATCAAGTTAAGGCCCTTAGGTATTTGTGTGATCAAATCATGGATCTAGTCAAATTCCAATTGTAGCCTTTTCTCGGTTGTCCCGTCATGGCCAGGATTACGGTTGACGAATTCCAAAGCATGTATTTCTACATCATTAATGCCATTGTGGCTGTGCAGGTTGAAGTGACGTGAGACTTCGGTTGACGACAGGTTCTTGCTGATCTGGTAGAAGTGGCTCTTGAAACGTTCATTGAGAGCATTTTTGGTTTGGCCCATGTATTGTTTGCCACATTTCTTGCAAGAGATGCTATACACCAGGTTGTTGCTGTTGCAAGTGACGTTTTTACATGCACGATGCTTTCTCCGGGTGGTGTTTGAGTGTATCGTCCCTGAGACGTTTATCTTGGGACAGTACCGGCAGTGTTTGCTTTTGCATTTCCTGTCAAGGGAGGTGCTAGAAGGGGAGTTGTCAGTAGCCTGTTCAGGAAGTTCAGCTCTGACTAACGTGTTATGCAAACTTTTCGGTTTGCGAAAATCCACTTGGAAGCCCCGGGTATGTACATTCCTGGTACTGCTTGCGCGGTCCAGGTAGTCCCAGGTAGTGTTGACCTGCTTGCGGAGGTCGTCTTCATGTGGGTGGTAGTCAGTGGTGAGGAAGGTAGGTCCCCGGTTGCAGGGTCAGTTTGGTTTGGTGTAGTGTTTCTGTCCTATCTTTACTTGCAGCCCTCAAGTAAGCCTTCAAAAGCATTTCGATGGGATACCCTTTTTGGACAAGAAGGTCACCCTTTCTTGTGCAATGTGTCAAGAAGTCATCATGGGCACTGCAGATCCGTCTGATGCGGAGGAATTGTCCATAGGGCAATCCCTTCTTGCAATGGTGCGGGTGTGCAGAATCGTAAGGCAAGTAGTTGTTTCTGTCTGTCGGCTTACAATATAAGCTGGTAGTCAGTTTGCCATTACGGATGTTGACGGTCGTGTCCAGGAAATTTATGCTACTCATCGAACGTTCTTCGGTGAATTTGATGGTCGGATGGCAGGTTTTTAGTTGATTAACAAAGCTGTTAAGTTCTGTTTTGCCTTGCTGCCAAATACAGAAGACGTCGTTGATGTAGCAGTACCAGGCTAGCGGTTGCAGTTTGTAAGAGTAGACATGCTTGTTTTCGAACATATTCATAAATATGTTCGCGTATGACGGTGCGACTCGCGTGCCCATAGCTGTCCTGCCCACCTGTAGGTAGTTTGTTCCGTTGAACTTGAAATTGTTGAAGGTGAGGACCTGTCCTAGTAGTTCTACCAGGGACAGGTTGCTGGGTTCTTCACCTGAGGTGCACCCATTTGCTGTTGGATTTTAACTTAAGAAACTTAGTGTTAGAGAAAGGGCCTGTAACAGGCTCTTCGGTTGGGACAACGTAACCTAAGTGAGCGATGAAATCTGTCCAGATCTCTACGTTTATCGCTACCCCGAGGGGTTGGAGGGGTAGGGCAGAACTTAAGTCCTTTGTTCAGAACCTCCTTCTCAGAATCTGAAAGTTGATAGTCCGAGGGATTGATTACATTGTTGAGGTCTGTTAGTTTGTCGGCCTCCTGGGTTACGTAATTTTCAAATTCAGACTTAAGGATACTGATCTCCGGAGAAGAGTTCTTGCCCTGGTCGGTATCAAGACTGATATAGTGGGAAGAATCGACAATGGACAACCTAGAACAGTTAACTGACATTTTATTGAGAAATAGATCGTGGGTCTGAGTGTCCATACGGTTGTTTTCTTCCATCTGAGTAGTCCCTTTCAGTGTGGTTGATCGTGGCGTGGGCAGTCGTCGTGGTTGCCTCGACTGTTGGTAGAGGGTGCTCTTTCGTGGCGAGAAGGACTGCGTCGGCGACTCTCTGTGGCTGTTTGGCGTGGTGGCCGTTGGCCACGCCGACCTGGCCAAAAAGGGCGTTGGTCCCTTTTGTGTCCAGGCACCTGGGTGTGGTCACGCTCGAGGGCGTGTGTCTCTCGCTCTATCACTTTGACCGTACCTGTCAGGGGAGTGGTCCCTTGACTTCCTATCAGTATATATTTCAACACCTAATATACATATGTATTACAAGGGGCATTAATTGACTGATTGCATAGTTCCCCAACATACAGCACCTTCTTTATTGTTTTTTTTGTGTCATATTGTTTTTACTACATATGAAATAAAAAATATTCTAGTAATAAGTGGGAGGGAAGAACTGATTCCATGTTGTTGTATGTAGACAGATTTATACCATATTCCACATAAACCCTGCAAATGAATAGGTAAGTTAAGTGTATGCTTAATTCCACAGTTTGAATTTTCGTAACCACTAGCCCAGGGGGTTATCAGAGGAAAATAACTTTTAGAATCTAATGTCCTTTGTGGAATGTTCAAGATTTGGATCCCATATGCCAACGACGGTTATTATGAGAACAATAACAATCAGTTAATGTGTTATAAATACCAGACCCAAACTAAATGGCACCACCCTCTGGGTCCTAGCCTGTGTGTAACAGGTGGCAGGCAGGAGCCCTTCACCTGTTCCCGGGACACTCACTCACAGGCTCCAGCAGTGGATGGACGTGTGGTGCCGAGGCAATTTTTCTTTTTCTGTATCCGGACAATAATTGTGTTTATAACCTATTTATCATAGATTGGTGGTTATCCGTACCACAAGTGGTAAAGAAAATTATTGTGGCCTAATTTTAAGTTGAGGGTGGTTAAATTATTGCCTATACGTCTAGATAATTATTGTGGTTTAAGATGTTGATGATTAAATGAGTGAATGAAGTAGCAAATGCACGACGCTTGTATATATTTAATTACTAGTTACTTAATACGTGTAAACATCTATATTACTTATTGCCATGACTCGCTATTATAAAGAGTGCTTGTACAAAAATAAAGTTATATATGGAAAATGTGTTAGTTTCAATAAAAAGATGTACATTTGAAAGATTGACTTTGTTTGAGATTGTTGTTCGGTCTGGACACATAAATGGGAGACGGTTCGGCTTATATTTAGATAACCAGGCAAATGATGAGCCTGATTATATCTGTAGGAACATAGCCTGTGTTGTTTGGAGAGTGTACTGGGAAATGAGAAAACTAGATAACTCTACAAAGACACATATCATTTATGCTAAAACCTAAAAAGAGGGTTGTAAATAACAAGATAGATTGAAGTAATTATTGGAGGAGACACACAGGCCTTATAGACAGCCTTATAGACATATTAGAAATTGTAGACTAAAGCTGATGACACATATACCTACTCAACTGTTGGTAGTCCTTCAGACCCGACTGTCCGGGACTAGCCAGTCTGAGGTATTTACCTGAGGGATGCCACATATAACGACCAGTTGGTCACATAAACAGAGTACATTTTTGATAAGAAATAAAACACATACGGTGAGCATTAACAGTAATTACACTTTACCAATTTAACTTGTGAAATATAACATTATTTTAGGGTAGAAATGAGTAGTAGGCTTTTCTTTAAATAACATTATAGAAATAATTGTCGGAGACTGACAAACAAGACATTATCTAAAACCTTATTTCATGCTGCATTTTAGTATCAACGTCACTTTCAAGTAAGAAAATATAAGAAAGATTCCTTGTTAGTAACTGGCCCTACAGACTAGACAGTTTAGTTGCTTAACTTCAACATCTCGTGATTACCAACCCGACAGATCCGTCTGTAGAATTGCCAACAATCTAGTTTTAAGCCCATGACACATACACCAACTGACCCATACCCAACTGAACTGTTGAGTCGTGTCGGTGTATGTGTCCAGGCCTCAACTTAGGCTAGTCTAAAGAAAAGTCTGAGGAAACTATACAGAATGTGCCTGTCGTAGGGATGCCTATTCCTAGTATGGCTAGCTGTATGGGTTGTATTTTGTACATGTGGGAGTTATTTAATTTACACGGTTTAATGGTATGGACCCACATCGACACATGGCAGACATAGGGGATTTAAAGTGAACTTTGCACAGTTATATTGATGCACTGGTCTAGCTCAATTACAGCACAGTACCACCGTGCTTGTCCTTTTACATGTGCGTGCACCTCTCCTGTGCCAGTGGGTGGGACTGATATGACTGTGGTGATTGGCTGTCATATGCCTTGTGCTCAGAGGTGGGGAGTTGGACCATTGCCATGCTGGTAAACTTGCATACAAGATGGCTCTCCTGCAGGCGGGGGGTCAGGGCCCTTGTCAAGCACATCCTGACGCCTGACGCCGGCAAAGTATCAAAGGGGAGATGACTGCGTGAGCGGGCAGGCCATGCAAAGTTGAACTGTGCTGTGCTATGCACCTGTTATCACAAGCAGATTGTGAAGATACTATACCAGAGATGCACAGACTGATTGCAATAACTGTGCCTGACTTACAAAATGTGGTGGTGCGCAGCAGATTTCGGAAAAGACACAAGGCTCACATTTTCCTGTGATAGAAAATTAAGAATAAAATGCTTGTTTATATATACCTACTATTGTTTACTTAAAACATTACTTATTGCCACCGTGTGCTATTATAAACAGTGCTTGTACAAATGAAAGTTATATATGAAAAATGTGTGAGTTTCAAAAAACATGTACCTTCAAGAGATTGACTTTGTTGAGTCTGTTGTTCGGTCTGGAAACATAAGTGGGAGTTTAGAAAACCTTTATATTTTGCATAATTAATGTGTGACGGGGGGAGGGGGGAATAGGGGTAAATGATAAGCCTGAATCTGTCAATGCCATGCTACCCGGTGTTGTAGGGAGAGTGTGCCCTGAAATGAGAAAAAGTAGATGACTCTAAATTGGAATACTTATAGGAGGAGAAACACAGGCCTCATAGATACTACTTAAATATAACTTAGGTTAGTCTAAAGATAAATCTGTGATTCATAATTATTGAGCCAGACCATTCGTATTATTTTGTCTATTTCAAAGGAAAATTAAACAAACTGATTATTACATGCAGCTGACACATTTTCCTATAACATCCAGTGTGTGCCTTACGTAGGCATGCCTAGTACCGCTAGTTATATAGGCTGTATTTTTTGGAAGTAAGTTGATTTACATGTAAACCAATGATTTAAGGTGCCACATATATGCTTTTTCTGTCCCGGAGACTAAACTAACATGTAAACAAGTGAGCTATTCCATTGCATGGGGTTCACAAGGTTTAGTGGGATCATTCATTGACAGCCCGGAGGCATTATAGTTTTAACATTACTGAGAAGTGTCTTTGTTTGAGAAAGTGAACATGACTTAAATCCGCGCATGGGAACAACAACAATTGTAAGCAAATGTACAGTTTTACCCAATGCTGTACATCAGTCACGTTAACGCTGACTATGATGAGACCCTTGTTACCCTCTTATCTTCGGCAATGGGTTTAGTGGTTTGGACGCACCTTGACGCATGAACGGACATAGGCGTTTTAACAGGAACTCTGCACAGGTTTTTTTTTCTTTTTTTTTTTTGAACAGTTTTATTATCTTGGGACAAGTTGGATTGCTCCTGTCTTTCCTTGTAGCCAGCGGAACTTAATACTAATACAAATTCTCGATATGTTATCATCGCCGTTGGTATTTTTAGTTTTATGAGACTTATACTGTCTCATTGAAGGTAGCAATTCTACAATCCGTGACATATACAACTTTTTAATTAAATGAATGTGCAATATGATATTTAATGTGACGGGATGAGATGAGATGAATGTATGCTAATTTTCATTCGGACAAAAATACCCTGTGCCAGTTGTGCTGTTTCATTTAGAACATATTTAGTTTGTAAGGCATCTTTCACTTTGGACTTAAAATTATCATAATCTCTTATTTGTTGTAAATTAGGGTCAAGGTTATTCCAGAGTTTTATGGCTACAAAAACCGGCGATTTCAGGATATACTCAAATCTTGTAAAGGGTATTGGCACAGTAGGAGCACTATTCCTACGAGTACTACGAACAGTAGTTTGTGAGTGAAAAAAGCCTGCTTCCAATAGGCAAAAAACAATATTAATTAAGAAATACTTTCTTCTGTACTCCAAGGGGAGAAGTTTTGCTCTTGTATACAGTTCCATTCTATGTACGTCCGTTGGTGCATTCACCAAATATACTTAACGCAATGAAACATTCAACAGAGTTTCTAGTTTTTGACAGTCAACTTGGGTACAGGATGTAAAATAGATATTTCCCATATCAAGATATGGGAGTAACATACTTTTAACAATTTTCAGACCAGTAAACTCATTAATGAATTTCCTAATTCTTCGCAATAAAGACAGTTTGTAGGAGGCAAGTTTAAATGTCTCTTGTAGTTGATATTTAAAGTTCAATACCTTTCCAGGTTTATGCCAAGGTATTTATAGATATGTACACGCTCAATTTCTATAGTCTCTTGTCTTTGGAATAAACATCATGAATAGTTAATTTATGAAAACGACACCATATATCTATTTTTCACAAGTCTGATTGCAGCATTAATTGGCTATTTTGTAGTCTCTTATCTGTAACAAACAAAACAGTGTCATCCACATAAAGTAATGTATCAGAATACGTAGGTACATCTCATAGGTCATTTCTGTAAATATTAAACAAAAAAGGGCCCATTATTGAGCCCTGTGGAACACCAAACGTAATATCCTGAAGACCTGACATGTCACTATTTGCTATTGTTTTTTGCTTCCTATTGTGCAGATAGTTTCCTAACCAATTTTTAGTAGCCCATGTTAAGTACATTTTATCCAGTTGTTGTACTAATATGAGGTGGTTTAAGGTGTCAAAAGGCTTTTTAAAGTCAATAAATACTGCTAGGGTAGGCTGTTTACTGTTATTGGTCAGAGTTACTTCTGTTATAAGTTTAAAAATAGTATCTTGAGTACTGTGTTTGGTTCGGAAGCCATTCTGTTAGGTGGTTATTTTCAATGTGACTATACAACTGATTGCACAAAGGTAGAGATTAAAACATCTGCTTTGTGCATGCTTATTGAATTAGTGTAAAGGTCACCAGGTGAATACAAAATAAAAAGAATTCCTCTAAATTACTTAGTTCATGAAAATATCTAGTAATGGCAGGTGCCGCTGGTAGGTGTAAATATACCTGACGACAATGCTCATCGGAACACACCTCCTGCAAGCACCGACGCCTAGGGTAAAATCGATATCAGACTGCTTTATAAGCAAGAGCACAGTGTAAGAGAGGGAGAGAGACCATTAGCGTTTGGATCATATGGATCAGGAGATTCGAAGGGGTTTAGATAGCTATACAATCTAAGGGACATCTGGTGACTTACACAGTAGTACCGCACGACGGCCGGAGGTGAGATTAGGCAGACTTCACGGAGGAAGCTTACTCCACTCTAAACTGGAACTGTTATACCTTGGACTTATTGCCATCACGAGCAGCTGTACGCATCACCATATCCATCAATAAACTTACCGTACTGCCAAGCGTTGTTCATGTTATGGATTGAGCGCCCATCTCGGGAACTTACTGACCAATCGACTAGCATCCCATAAGAGACAATATTAATAACAATAATCATCTCGGACAATGCACTATAATTATAACCAACCCTAAACAATAGCAATAGCATTCATGATCATGAATCAATTTTTCCAATAGCTTTCCTGGTAGGGGAAGCAGAGTGATGGGACGCAAATCTTCAACATGTTTCAGATTACTTATTTTCGGAATAGGCACAACTGTGCCTATTTTCCATTCTGTTGGGAATTTTTGCGTTTCAGTTGACAAATTAAAGACATGTAACAATTGTGCATGTAAGCAAATAAAGCTATCCTTCAATATTCGTGAAGAAATTGCCAGGCCGGATGATTTATAAATATCTATCTCCTTAAGTTTCTTCGTCAGCTGTTCATGTGTAATAGCAAGGATTTCAAGGGATTCAATATTCCCTGGGTCCATTATTTCATGGGTCACCGAGTTAATTTCTGCTCTACTTAGTTCGACTATCTTAGCTGCAAGATCGCTACCAATATTAGTAAAGGAGCTATTGATATAAGTAGCTACTTGATCTTTTTCAATCTCAGTGCCTTTATCACGCTCCAATGAGAAACTATCATTTTTAAATTCCTCAGGTATCACATAATTCAGGTGGTCCGAACATTTTCGGGGATCATTTTTGAATCTATCTAGCCTTTCAATTATATAGTCTATTTTAGCTCTCTTAAACTGTGATTTACATTCGTTCCTCAGCCATTTACTCACTGATATGTCGTCAGCCCTGCCACATTGTCTGGCAATTTTTAATGATAGATCTCGATCGTTAGCTAACTCTATTAGCTCTGCAGAGAGCCATGTTGGTCGAGTTTTTTAAAATTTGGACTTCCTAACTGGACAATCAATGTCAAAAGTCAATTCTATTTTTTTATATAAATAGGCCCAGGCAGCATCAACATCATCAGTTTCACAGAAGTGGATCCAGTCCTTTCTAATTAGTTCAGCACAAAAAATGTCTTTATCATATTTTTATAGCTCCTTCCTAGAAATTCACTTTTAGGGGTTTTCAGTTTAATCTTTTTTTCGTATTAGATATACGGGCACATTGTTACTAATATTAATATTGAGTATACCACTTGATAATAAAGTTTCATTATTGGTTAATATAAGATCAACAATAGTTTTAGAGTACAAAGGTCGGGTAGGATGTACTACTAATTGCTTATGGCCAAAGTGCCTTTCCAGGTTTTTCAGCTTTGTTTTATTACTATTTCTGCCAGCATAGTCCAAATTGTAATCCCCACCTATGTATATGTCTGTGGTTTTTGGGTTAATAAGATTTAACGTAAGGTCTTATAGATGCTTAAAAAATATATTTATGCAGAAAATGGTGATAAATCAGATGTAAATAATCTAAGACCAGTTTCACTCTTACCACTTCTAGGCAAAATTGCTGAGCGTCTAGCCTGTACCCAGATTAGTGAATATTTGGAATTTAATGGCTTACTTTGTGAAAACCAAGGGGGATTTCGAAAAAATAATTCAACTATAAATACTGTTGCTCAATTTACAGATGATATAGCTTTTGGTTTAAATGAACATAAATACACTGTAGCTGCTTTCATTGATTTACGTATACGGAAAGCTTTTGATACCGTTAACCATTCCGTATTAAAAAATAAATTATACAATTTTGGTTTTCATGAAAAGACAATTAAGTGGCTGGGTAATTATTTGGTTGGTAGGAAACAGGCAACTTTGGCTAATGGTATCACCTCTCCATATTTAGATGTAACCTGTGGTGTCCCCCAGGGTTCAATTCTTGGTCCCACTTTATTTTTATTATATGTTTATGATGGTGTACATGGTGTAAAAGAAATAGATTGACAATGAATATCAAAAAGACTAAAATGATGGTTTTTGGTACGAAGAATATGCTGAAGAACACATTGTCTTTGGATGTTTCTATAGGAAATCAGCCCTTGCAATATGTCAATGATTATAAATATCTAGGGGTAAAACTAGATAATGGTTTTACATTTGAAAAACATGCAAATGAGTGCATAAGAATGGTGTTACATAAGAACTATATACTTTCTAAAATAAGACATTATATCTCCATGGAACAAGCTCTTGCAATTTACAGGAGTAAAATCATTCCATATTTTGATTATGGTGATATCTTTCTGAATAAGATATCAATTAAAACCAAAGATAAATTGCAAAAGTTAGAGAATAGGGGACTGAGAATCTGTACTAGGAGAGATCATTTAGCAAATGTTGCTACTCTCCACAAGGACTGTAAAATTGGTTATATATCTGATTGTAGGGAATATCATACATTGAATTCTATGCATAAGCGGAGATCAATTAATAGATTTATTGATCCAGGGAATAGGGCACTGAGAAGATTTGATGAGGTCATTTTTAGAGAATATAAGAGTAATAATATCTGTTTTGAAAGAAGTGTTTTGTGTTATGGTTCTAAATTGTGGAATTCTCTGCCAGTAGAGGAGGGGGGAATTACCAACCACACAGAATTTAAAAAGCTACAGAAACAAAAATTAATTAGTAAAATTGTTGAATATTAAGTTTGTACTCGCCCCTAGATAATATTAGTATTGTACATAGTATGTTTGGTATGTGGTTTATGTTGATTTATCATTGGTTTGTTCATTCCTTTTCCTTGATGAAAAATATTTGTTATTAATCCAGTAAAGGTATTTCATAAGAGGTACTGATTTCCTAATTAAATATTTGAAATAGTAGATATCATTAGTAATAAATAGTTAATGATTTTTTTTATCATGGATTTTTGTAATTACAAGTATTTAATTTTTGTATATTTCTGTCCAAACCATCCAATTTCTCATGTCAACTTATATTATGTAGGACATTTATATAAAAATGTATACTGGTTTATACAATGAAAACTAGCAATTATTTGCTAATTGTATCCAGTGGTGAAATAAAGTATCTAAAAAAAAAAGGCGGCCTATATAAGTTGCATATATGGATTGGACGGAGGTGATTCAACTTAAGGGTTATTGTCTGCTGTTCTATGTCCTTGGTACTAATACTACTAGTTAAGCCTGGCATAAATACATACGGTATAGTATCTTTTACATAGATACCTAGCCCACCACCTCTTTTGGCAGTACCTTGTGGACCAAGTATTTGCCTATCCTGTCTAATAAAAACATAGTCCCTCACATGCGTGAAATTATCTGAAACATATTCATTTAGCCATGTCTCATTTAAACAGAGCACATCCGTATTAGTGTTATGGAGTAGTTCCTCTATGTGGTCTTTCTTATTCATAAAACTTTGTGTATTCAGGAAAATAATTTTTAGACCATTGTATGCTTCAAAGGTATTATAGATTAAACCTTCCATGAGTGAGTATTACACATTTCATTTGCGAGTGAGTTTATGATGAACATAATTGAAATAATAATGTGACACTCCATGGGAAATCCAAGCTTATTGCAGGTATAGATAAGCTTGGATTTCCCATGGATCGTCATATAATGGTGAGTACATTTGATATGTAATATGATGACTACTAGGCATGATAACCTAAATATATAGATCATGTCTAGTGGTAATTCAGGTAAGAATGATGTTTGGCATTTCCCAGGGGATGATTTCATTTGAGATTGGTATAATTGGGAATCCTATCACATTGCACAAAGGTAGAGATTAAATCATTTACTTTGTGCATGATCATTGAAATAGTGTAAAGGTCACCAGTTGAATACAAGATAATAAGAATTCCTCCAAATTACTTGGTTTATGAGAATACCTAGCATAGATGGCAGGTGCCGCTGGTATGTGTAAATATACCTGACGACAATGCTCACAGGGGTACACCTCCCAACAAGCGCCGACGCCTGGGGTAAAATCAATATCAGACTGCTTTATAAGTGAGAGCGCAGTGTAAGAGGGGGAGAGAGATCATTAGCATTTGGATCATACGGATCAGGAGATTCGGAGGGGTTTAGATAGCTACGCAAACACAGGGACATCTGGTGACTTACACGGTACTATTGCACTATGGCTGGAGGTGAGACTAGGCGGACTCTAAGGAGGAAGCTTGCTCTACCCTAAACTGGAACTGTTATACCTTGGAACTTATTACCATCACGAGCAACTGTACGCATCACCATATCCATCAATAAACTTACCGTACTGCCAAGCGTTGTTCATGTTATGGATTGAGCGCCCATCTCGTGGACTTATTCACCACTCGACTAGCACCCATCAGAAACAATATTAACAACGGTAATTATCTCGGACAATGCACTATAATTATAATTAACCATAAACAATACAATAGCATTCAACATAACAGTACACTGAAGTCACACGATGAGTAATGCAATAAACAGTTAGAGTTTATCCATTGTAATGGGAGTTCTATCCAGTTGCATTGATGCACTGCTCAAGCACAATAGCAGCACAGTAACACTGTACTTGTGCTTTGCACTTGCCAATACCCTTCTGCACCAATGGGTTGGAATGGTACAACTGTAGTGAATAGGCGCCAAATGCCTTGATGTCCGGGGGGGTGGGGGACTAAGACTGACGCCATGCATGAAAATGTGAGCAAAAAGGGTCTCTCGTGCATTGACACACAGGTGGGGGGGTTGAGGTCCCATGACACGCACCTACTGACGCTCAACGCCTGCAAAGCTTCAAAGGGGAATTGACTTTGTAAGCGGGCAGGCAATGCATAGTTAAACTGCGACGTCCTGTGCACCTGTTATCAAAAGCAGATTCTGAAGATACTATGCCTGACAAGCAAATACTGACTCCACTAACTTAGCTATTTGTGCAAATTGTGACCACACGCAGCAAAATGCGGCAAAGACATAAGTGTCAGTTTTTTCTGACAGATAGATTTTGCTGAAACCTTCCATAAATGATATATATGTGTATGAAATAGGCCTAAGCCATTCTCCAGGCACCAGTCACACTGTTACAATATGCCTGAAACAGAAAAATTTGTCTGCTGCTGGGTGTCAATAGTATTGCCCCTGTACAAGCAGCCGTCCTACTAATGAACAACAGCACCAATATTAAAGACACTGATTATTGCAACAAGTTGCAAAATGTGACTAGTGCAGAGCATCAGCATGACAAATGCAGTTGGTAATGTGTCCTGTGATTCATATGCTTTAAGCTCCTACCAGATATTTTAAATGCTATTCTTTTTGTGTGTCCTATGTTATTTCAGGTTTTCATCTGACTTTAGATTAAAATTTGATATTTGATCTTCCCCATATGCATACTATCATATACATTTTTGAATCTAATAATTATAATTACTAATTCAGATTTTGTATTAATAGAGTTTAGTGAGATGTTATGAGATGAAAAAATTATTTGGATTCACGTGAATGTATGTTACTGTTTTTCAATGAATTTTCTGCCCATATTTTATATGATTTGATATTTGTAAAATTACTTCCATGAAAGGAGGCCAAGAAATATGGGGGCCAGAATATGATGTTGATAGATCCAGGTGAGTCCAAATTAAGTGATAGGCCTTGGGGATAGTTGGGAAAAGATGTAGGGGCAGGGATATGGTGGGGATAGGTCCAGGTTGGTTTCAATCAAGTGATAGTCCTGGAGGATAGGACAGGAAGGATATAGGGGTAGAGACATGAAAGTAATAGGTCGAGGTAGGTCATAATCAAGTGATAGGCCCAGGGGATGGGAGGGGAAGGATGTAGCAGCTGGGATATGATGGGGATAGATCCATGTTGGCCTCTACCTCTCAGAGTATAGAAGCATCTTCTTGGTAATATACTAGATAAGTCCACATATACTTTGCCCCTGAGGTGGGCCCCTGATAATTTGATACCCAAATCATTTATCTAACTTTTTATCAAAAAAATATTTGTTGGATCTGTCATCGTACAAAAAAAAGGTAAAAAAATGTCGTACTTGTCACACATTTTCCTGACATGTATTTAATTCAAATTCTTACTTGGGGATATGTGGGGTTTCGACTCATAGTTGACACATTATGGAGTCAAAACTGTTTCAATTTTGGATTTATTTTAACTGCTCAAATCAGCATATATAAACCCTAATAGAATAATCTTTTCTACTACAAGTCATCAGTTCTTAGCAACCTGAGAATATCAAGGAGGATCCTATTGCAACCACATGACCATCCCTCTCTCATTTTCCATGTAACTGCCAAAATTAAATCAAAAGATTTGTATTCCTGACATTGTTATCTAAATTTTGGTACATGTAAATATTTGGTATTTTTCAAGTTGAGGTAACATGAATTTTTGGCCATTTGCTGCTCTACTATTAACCCAGGAATAATAACCACTCAGATTAAAATCTTACCTGGATATGATATTGAAGGTGGCTTGTTTTCTGGTACATATTTTGATTCTAGTTTTCTTTTCTATTATGCTTGTTTGACATTCCTTGATTTTGAATGCATTGTTTCTCCTTTATAATGCTTTGTTCTGGAAAATCAAAATGTTGTTTTCAATTGTAGTGAGAACTAATCTATGTGACCTGTTCTGCAATTTTGGGGCTTATTGACATAAATGAAGAAGGTAGCACAAATATTAGACTTTCTTAAAATTAAGCTCTTAGTAGAAGCTAAGGTCTGGGTTTCTGAAAATAACAATCTATTGAAAATACAATATAAATGATAACAAAACTGGTTGAAAAACTTAAATTTAGATTGCACACATTTATGATACAAACATAATACTCTCATTTTTTTTCTAATGAAAATGACTTCAAAATGTTTTTGTGTGATGGAAGTTAAATTTGTTAGGTTTTTAATAGTTCTAGAATTACTGTCATATGCTTTGGTTTCCATGTGAAACAACTTCTAATCTTGATTTTCTCTTTAGATATTGAGTCCATTGGAAAAGGCCATTAATTTGCAAAGCCATTGCTGAATCACTAGGATATAGGAATATGTGCCTATA
Organism: Lepidonotus clava; assembly: GCA_936440205.1. Lineage (NCBI taxonomy): Eukaryota > Metazoa > Annelida > Polychaeta > Phyllodocida > Polynoidae > Lepidonotus > Lepidonotus clava. The sequence goes on from OW387138.1 coordinate 49,334,851, forward strand.
TTAATCTTCTGTAGACTCTTTCTCATGTATTGCTCGAAATTCCAAGTTTAAACATCCAACAACCAACTAGTTTATTTAATTTTTTTTCCTAGGATGTACCTCTGTGCCCTATTCATTTAACATTAATCAGTATTACAAATGTCGCTGTATTGTTATCTTTTTTACATCTTTTGTCAACTGTTATCAATGTATGTTTTACAATTTTATATTCTAATTATTTTAGAACTTTCCCTGAGGGGACACAGCTGTAAAGAGTCTGTTATCCCTTTGATTCTAATTATTAACCTTGTTCAACATGGTATCTATTATCTATTTAATTTGTCTTACAAATATTGTAAATTACTCAATAAAACATAATATATAATTCACAGGATATACTTACGTGGTATTTAGGTTTGAAGCAAATTAAGTAACTATTGTGTAGATGATGAGTTACTTTATATTCAAAATAAACAAGTTACTGCAGGTTTCTGCTTTCACCTTTGTTTGCTCCTTGGCTCTTTGTACCTTAGAATTGTTGTCACCTGGTTGCATGTGTTCTGGTTCAGGTAAAGATATTTTCACACTATTACTTGTTAATTTCATCAGTTTGTATATCGTCTCTCCACATAGGGTTCTGCTGCTTATATTCTTTTCAAGTACAAGTAAACCATTCCTTAAATATTCACAATTCAGTGTTATTCTTGTTATCCTTTAAAGGCCTTTTATACACATTAATCATTCTGTTGTGACTGATCATTTATATCACACGTCTCTATTATGCATGATTGTTCAACACTCAAATGATTTATTTAAGTCACCCTCCTCCATGTTTGTTTCTTCTTTGAGTTTTACTCATAATTTTCTTTCAATATTTGAAGTTCTGAAGTGATATTTTGTAATCAGCTGCTTTTATCATTTCCTAGTAACCATTGACATGCTTATATACTGATGCTGAGTGATATCCTGTGATCAGCTTCTTTTACTTTTACGCAGTAAGTATTAAGTTGCATGATTTGAGGTTACTTTCTTTCCTCCTTGTTAATTTCCTCTTCTTATTTTTGCTCTTAATTTTCTTTCAATATATTGAAGTTTGGAAAGCATGCTAAATGATATCCTCTGATTACCTTCTTCTTTTATTTCCTAGTAGGTGTTGATATGTTTACACTTGTTTCTTGATTATATCCTTATTATCAAACTTGTTTTTATGAGAGTTTTGACAAGATCTTCTTCATCTTATTCAGCTTGTTTACTCTTGTATCTCTATCTACCTCTGACCGAGAATAGTGAAATCCTTCTGTATCCCTGCAAAACATAATATGAAATTACAAAACAGTATTAAGATATGACTTAAAGTATCAATAATTTCATCTGTCAGTGACGAATAGATAATACCTTGAAAAAGGAATTTGTGAAATGGGACTTAGAACATGTATTTTGTGTACATTCTTTTTAATGCCCAATTGAAAATTAAGAATACAGATGATCACAGATTTGGTTTTCATGAATAGCTGAAGTATATTTTTCAACAACATAATATTTCAAGTGGTCAGTGAGACGGTTAGTTTCTGGAATTGTAGTAAGAAATTTAACAAGATTGCAGGAATCACTATTCAAAAGATAGTTAGGCAATGTTTGTCTTGTTGCAGAGAATTAGTAAGTAAGACTAAGCAAACCAATAAATGAAGTTGTAAGAAAGCTTCTGAAAATAATCAAATGCATAGAAATGTATGAGTATATGGATCGGACTAGGTGAAGAAGATGTCTGGACGAGTCTGAATCCAGATGTCCTTCTGCTGGGTCCAATCCTGCTTTTCAGATCCATTGACATGTACAGTTTTGTATTCATTATACTTTTTCAGAATTGTCATGGTTAAATGACATATATTACCCACAATTAACTACTTTTTACTCAAAAAACATTTTCCATCAGCCTGATTCATTTGGAACTCTATGTGTGGCAGACTACCATTGAGGAAGGCAAAGTAGTTATTTGACCAACTTCACTACAATTTCAGCACTCTCTGATATTATTGCATGAGTAAGGTTAACCTATAGTGCTGCTATATTTTAATATGTATGATGGGGGGTTAATAAAGGTATTACTAAGTTCATATCGTGAGTTGTTATAAATCAATGTCCTTCGTTTGCCGCTACACACGGGAAGTTGAAATTCAAACCCAGACCCTCACTTTGCTGATGTTCATTTTAATTAAATGCTGACATAGGTTGGAGATATTTGTTGTCATTTATTATACATAAACAAAAATGTACTCGTATGGAGATACAGATCACCAGATTTCCCAAAGCTGGAAGCATATCAGGACATCGGGAAATCCGGTGATCTGTATCTCCATATGAGTATGGTTTTGTATTTATTATACTTTCATGGAAATGTGAAGGTTAAATGATACACATAATATATGTATCACATAAAAAATATCAAATCATGATATATTATATCATGAATTGATGTGATCGACTAGCATCCCATTAGAGACAATATTAATAACAATAATCATCTCGGACAATGCACTATAATTACAATCAACCTTAAAAACAACAATAGCGTTCAATTGTACTTGTTTTAGATAATTTTTTCTAAATTTGATATTTATTTTATTGTTATTGATAAGATTTTCTCAACTACCAAAGTTTTTCTTTCATCTGAAATAATAATATTTAGTGTAATTTGGTCAATATTCAATAAATTATCCAAATCCTTTTGTAATTATCTTTCCAATATTTCAAAATCAGTTCGGTAAAATTTCTATAGTTTAGAAAATTAAGTCCATCTTTTATAGGTACAACGTACTATGGTCTATGAAGAAAGGATTAACCTAATTTTCATTTTTACATTTTTTGAGTGTTGAATGAACCATTTCAAGGTCACTGATATTCAAGTTGGTCATTTCAGAAGAGTTAGTAAGGGTAGAGTTGCTGAATAGTCTATCTATTGGAATATTTGGATTATCATTTCCAGGGTATATTATTCATTCGTTATTTAGAAGGTTCAGTCGAGATGATTTTGTAAGAAAAAAAATTTTTTGGTATATTTATTGTAGATATCAAGAAGATTGATGTTAAAGGGAGGGGCCAGTGATTATCAATTATCACAGGATCATGATCCGCACCACTCAAGTAGCCACAATGGCAAGAGTTTTATGTTCAGTAGATATGATTTATTCAATTTTGTTTAAATCATATCGAATGTCCCTTTGTAAACTGGATGCACCTTGCACAGTGCATTTAACTGTTTGTGACGTCACAAGCAGAATATATGAGAAACAATGAACATTGAAAAATATCAGGATGTTTTTCTTAATTAGTCTTTTAGTGTTAGTAGTCACACAATATAATGATTTGATGCAAACATGACATTGTGTAATTTCAATGTTTCATAAGAATTTAAGATTTTGAAGTCTAGATATAAAGGCTTCTATGTGTGAAGTTGCACAAATGTAGTTAGTAAAACGCCTCTTGCATATAATGTACTGTGTAGGAATAGAATGAAGAAACGTCACCAGTTCTATAGAGGGAATATCAAAAGGTATTCTAAATTATGTGAATAACTATATCATATAGTGTGAATATAGCATTGACTGCTGGTAGGTATAAATATACCTGTTTGTCAATAGCAGACAGGGTGTGTCTCCCAGCGAGTACCAATGCTTGGGTAAATTCAATAAACTAGACTGATATATATGGGGCAGTACCTATGGTTACAGCGGAGAGCACTACTTGATACCATTTGGACAATACGAGTCTTAAGGATTGGAGGGGTTTGAATAGCTATATGTAGAGAGGACATCTGGTGATGGTAGGAAGTACTACTGTGCTGCGGATTGAATGTGAAATCAGGCGGACTATTAGGAGAAAGCTTACTCTCCGTGAATTGGAATTGTGAACCTAGGAATCTTAAACCATCATCACACTGGTCACCTTAAGCATCAATGTGATCCACAAATAAACCTGACTTTCAGCCAAGCGTTGTTTGCATTGTGGATCTGAACACCCAATCCGTGAACTTATCTGCCACTTGACTAGCGTTTACATAAGAAGAGATAAAGGCAATTTTGTTGAACATCATAAGAACAGTTCCCCTATTATTAATTAACCACACACAAACAACTAGTATTCAAAGTCACACACAGACATTCATTATCAGCTGTACAGGGAGCCCAAGATATTTGATGATAACATAATAATATTCCATATATAATACAAATTGAAATATTTGTATAAGAATATGATATTTCTCATTTTCAAAATGAAATCTAAAGTATTGGACAAGAATTTTGAGAATTTCAAATTTCACTGGACCCTCTCTTTAAAATGTTCCATCAAAAACAATTCAGTTTAGAAGAATCTACATTTTAAAGATTATTGTTGATAGTTTTAAGAAATATCAATATTCCCACTTGGTGGGTTAGAAATATGAGCAATTAATATTGTTTTTGTAATCTTTGGTTGTATATAAAACCAAAGGATTTCAACATTTGAGATATTAATGCAAAGCAGGTCATCTCTGATAATATCTAAATCATTTAAAGTACAGGCACATACAAAGTCTTCTTTCTTATTTGGGATTTAATAGCATTATCAAATTACATTAACACTTACCAACCGTATGCATGACAAAAATAATTTCTTTCAAATTCTTATAAAAAAAATCATATAAATGCCCTTGAGGAAATTCAACATAGGCAAATATTGGTCGTTTTATGGAAACTATTCTGCTGTTCTGATTTAGATTACAGATATTTGCCTAAACTTTAGATGGATACATAAGTAAGGCCTAGATGTACCTGGAGGTGTTTTACTACTCAGACAATTATGTTTCCATTTTAACTTTAACAGATGCTGGCAGTAAAAGATTGATCAGGGATATCAGGACTCTACATTTATAGAAATAATGCTGTGTAATTGCACTGAGGTACAGTGCAAGAAAAACCAGAATAAGTATATAATAGAATATTGTAAACTCGTTTGTATTGGCAGGAATATTATAGTGGAACTTGTAAAGCTGATTCGTGTGCTAAACGCCAGGCGGCGACATCGTTTAGTGGCATAGTTAGAGTATATGGAGAGTGGCAAAGTCCCCAGGCGTAGGGACTGCAGCCGGGCTGAGGCACGTCCTGCAGGTACGCACAGGTGTGACAAATGACGATGGTGACCTGTAAGGGTACGTTATGGATCGAAACATCTAGCTAAAAGATATTAAGGACAGCAGGCCTCGCCGTCAACATTAGTTTATATGATAGCTAGAAATAGAATTAGTTTATGTGAGTAAGAGTGGGCAGTATGAGAGATAAGTAAGACTTCGTTAAGTAATAGTGTAAATGAGCATAGCGACAAGCCTTTTGGCTGTTGCTATATAAGCGGTATGAGACTTGAGATAGACGAGCAGACCAAGATAGAGTTCGAACAGAACACATGGAGCAATAGTCTTACATACGGATCACACGGGTAGTAACCACAACGAACAGGTGATAGTAAGGATTGGGTCAGCTTAGGCTTAGCCTTACGGACGGCGTGCTGGAAGTGACGGAGATCCTACCAATGGTCTTCGTTACCGGTAGACGAGAGGTGACTCTCTCAACAGTGTAAGAGCGTATATACCTTGCGAAAGGGGAAGCTTGACCAAAGCTATACCTGGTAGGATTGTTACTGATGTGTTTGAATTGTGAAATGAAAGGAAAGAACTGTATGGATGGAGAACTGTATACTTGTACCTTCGGAATATTATCATGAATGTAATAAACTGACCTCTTGCCAAGTGCGTGTTCTTTGTATAGGATTGAGCCCCTTTACTTAGAATCTCTACCACTAAGAACTGAGTCAGAACCCAGGATAACACCAATCTGGAGAGAGCTAGCTACTTCAACGAATAATCACTAAGAACTCCCCATTCTCTTAGTATAACACCTTTATTAACATCTTCAAGTAAACGAAAGATCCTTGATACACGATATAATATCACGCAGTCAAATAATGAATAAACGAATCAGTACAGGATATGAACAAGTACGAACTTTAATAGGGATACTCCCCAATAAATAGACTAACATCAAAAATATAATCACTCAGCTCATAATTTCAAATTGAGTTGAAAATCTGTAATTTCCCTTTATAGCCATAGATTAATCACAGCAGCTCCTAAAAAACTTAAATACTGATTTGAAAGTAAAATATTAAGATTTGAGACTTTTGATACTTTGTCCTTTATTCAATGAGAACTGATTTCAAGAGATATGAAGATTATATATTATGTCATTTGAATTTTAGCTTGATGTTCATTTTGTGAGTACCCCTACTTCCTTAAAGTACCACAAATTAAGGGTGATCCTAGATGGAGGTTTTAATGGAATAACGTTTTGTTTTGGCACAGACAGTCTTCAAAATGAGATATTAAGCATATTGATGAGTAAGTAAGAAAACATTGAATCTAAAAAAATGTGTTTTGTTTTTATCATCATAGGCATATTCTCAGTCAGTGAATCTTGCAGAAAATAAGAAATTTTGAAAATTAGAAATTTATTTTGAAGTTTATAAATTAATAAACAAAAGTAATTTTCCCTCCAATTTCCTATTCAGGGAGTCATCAAAGGTTGCATCTAATTTTTAAAACATGAAAATATAGGTTTTCCACAAAATTAGTATTGTCATTTCAGGTAATGCCATTTGACAAAACGAAAAGATACAACTCTTAATGGTTATATTTATGAATATAATTGTAAAAATATAAATTACAACTGAACTAATTAAACTGTACTAATAAATTAGAACTAATTATTTAGATTTTGAACTAATTAATTAGATTTTGAACTAATTTATTAGATTTTGACCAAAAACTAAAAGTACCTGATATATATTTTTAGTTTTGCTAGCATACATGACATTCCCGTAATTTAACTGAAGTGATGTCTTGAAATCTATGCTACTATATAGGCATCACCTGTAAAAGATAACTATTTCAATATTTTCATCAAATCATAACAATTCACTTCTTTACATTTAATCATTAATAAACTTTACGAGATACAACCTTTGGTTCCTAATATAAATTCAAATTTTCTTCAAACAATTGAGGACGAAAGGTTGTATCTACATGAATTCCATTTAAATCTACCAAAGCTCCTGTATTATGGATATTTCTTTTCTCTCAAAACCGGTGTTTATGCTTGTAGCATAATGCATGATAACACTCTGATAGATAAATACACATTCTTATACATTAGGGCTGTCAATGAATCTAATCAATGCTATAGTATATTAATATAGAAGTTATATCTTGTTTATGTTATATTACATAGCAAATGTTCCTTCAATGATAAAGGTACTAGAATATCTATAGACCCTATCTAATTCTGTGGAATGGGATTCAGGAGATGCTGTTTTTCTCACAACATAAACTATGTATAGTGGGATGTATGTGTTTTACTGGTATAATAACTTGTGTGATTAATATAGAATTAATGCCAGTAAAACTGTTTTTTTAACAATATTCAGAAAAAAAAAACGAATGAAGGGTGACTTACTTGCCACTGATGTGATAAATCCAAATCATCGATGAGAATATCACATTTTGATGTCTCTCCTATATATGGTTTAGGCCAAAAGCTTTGATAATGTAGGTCGAATAATAATACAAGCCTTAACTTTTCAATGTGACCTATTTTTCAATAATGTTGACCCTGTTTAATGTTTAATAATGTTTAATCAATGCAAAACAAAGAAAACTGCTACCAGTAATACTAATTCATGCTTGATACAGACTCTGAAATTATTATTTTTCAAATATAATGAGAGACAATGAATAATAGTCAGTATATACAAGCAATGTAAACCAGGTCAAGCAAAATATACTGACCTAATATATCTCTAGTTGTAATATGAAGTAGGTTAAATGTATTTACTGCTGCTTCTTTTACATATATAAAACAACATATAAGCAACAATTATTCAGTACATATTACATAATGCAGAAATGTTAATAACAGTTCCTAAAATTCCATTAGCATGGCATATTTGTCTAAAATATCATTGAAAGACCTAATGACCTAAATATTCAATTTTGATTTTTAAACCAATTCTAAACAGAATAATTCTGTGGTATATATAGACATATATATGAACATATTTGTATATGAATGAATTCCTATAATCATTTCTTATCTTTAAACATAATATAGATAATTACATGATTAAGCATTAGCATTTCAATACAAAAGATTATATTTGTATGGTAAACAAATCCTTATTAGGGTACATGTACAAATTCAGTACTCCCTTCACAACCCATGACACAAATTTATCTAAAATAATTATTATTGTGAGGAATCGGTACTGTGCACCGAGGCAGAAACCTCAGGCTAATAGGTTACAAAATGTGCTTTATACTAAGTAATATTCAGTCTATTTATTTTATGCAGAATAGGGGCTGCTTCTGGGTAAGTGATAGGACATTACTATTTCATAGAACAGGTAGAGAAAAAAAACACTGGATACTATTAGCACTGATATAAGATAATAACAAAACAAGTAATTAGTCTGTAATAAAATAATGTATTTACAGATTGTATCATATGGGAGCTGAGACTACCATCAAATCTTAGTATATGAAAGTATAAGAGTGTCATGTGCTTAAAGAGTTATTGCGCTGGGGAGATGGAAAGATCTAGAATCAAAAAAGGATCATATATAAGGGCAGTCGGTATAGTGTAGCGGCGGAGAGCAAGAACCAGAACAGAAGGGAAGAGTCAGAAACAACTGTGTGCAGTGAACTCAAGGGTAAGTTACTTGAGGAATCAGACTTCACAGCTGGGTATTTGTTACTGTTAGAGATCCGTGGGTATAGTATTGACTTATGGAGTTGGACTACTGTGTGACTTATACCTATACTTTTACACCCTGGGTGAACTAGGAAACGCTATGGTTAATGTTGGCCACCATGTGACAGAATTTTACTTAAGGTAATGAATCCGTGAATTCAAGATGCTCAAATAGTAGTAGTATAATGGAGTCGCTGGCGCGCATAGTCAATGCTACTAATTAGGTCACTAGGTCAGTACGAGTGAGCATCGGGCATAAATAGGTTCATAGACTAATAGAGACTTTGAATAATTAGGTCATTACGACCTACTTTCGTGACCTACTTTTAAAAATACGTTTAAGGAACGTATGTGTTATTTCTTTATTTTTTCATTTTTTTTATATATACTTTCTACGTATATTTTACCGGATAATTTTACCGGATGTTCTATTATTTTCGTTATTTTTACATTTTTTTTGTATATAGTTTGTATACGCTTATGTCATTTATTATTCATTACATATAATAAATAAAACAAAACAACATTTTTTTTAGTTATTTTTTATTAAAAATCGTAAAAAGCGGATTATAATTCATATATACATTGCGTTTCTTTTAGATTTTTTAAAAAATTGTTAAATATTTTATGTTTTTTCATATATTTTATACTTTTTTTGTTTTTTTCATACATTTCCTATATAGTGAAAATGTTTCAGTTTTTTAGCTATAGTTCATTGTCCTTGGGCAGTCATTTTTCAGCTTTTTATCTATAATTCATTGTCCTTGATCAGTTATTTTCTTAAAGGGCGAAGGAATTGTTGGAGCATGAGAAACCACAGCCTCTAGATTGCGCTGAACGTTCTGTGAGTTCTTCCAGCTTACTTTGCAAGTTGGTAACGGCGAAGAGGAGTCGGTCAACATTAGACGACAGGGCCTCCACACAGTCAATGGTGTTCTCCAGATCACGTTGCATGCGACCTAGTGATATGGGACGTCTCTTAGGCATGTCCAGTATTACATCTTCTTCTTCTGATGACTCTCCTTTTTCCGCTGTATCTGTAGATAACCACATTTCTAGCGTTTCAACATCTGGTGTTTCCGTCTTCTCCATTCCACCGGTTTAAGTTCATGTAAGAAAGAACTGTCTTGTCTGTTAGGTTTGTCATGGCTGGGGTACCTAGCGCTGACAGTGCGACGTAGGGGTTGAGAGTGCGACATGTTTCTATGAGAAAACGAACACAGTGCGCTCCGCAGGTGGTGCTTGTGAGTGCTTGTAGTTGTTGTCGGTTATACTCCCAGATACCGTATGACGAACGTTGGCAGAACGAGATGTGCTTTATAGCTATTGGTGGTAACCCGAATGAGTCAAAATAGAAAGTTTTCCCTTGTGGTGATACCCAAAATGCTACCCAATGTTCCCCTGGTTTATTGTGAGGATCTGTGTTGCTAATGAAACAAGTGAAGGGTTGTGTTTTTTTTTGTATTCTATCAGAGGGAAAAGTTCCAAGGAAATATCTATTTGTGTGGGGATGGTTACATAGAATTTTGTTCAATTCTGAGGTTTTGAGAACCATCTTCAGTTCTACACCATGGCGTAGTCAGTGACCGGCAATCGGTCGGCTGTGAGCTGGATCAAGCTGTCATAAGTGCTCAGCATAATTACTGAAACCGCGTGACCCAGCGCTTCAGCAAACTTCAGGGACACCGACAGCTTTCCCTGTCGCAGCAGGTTGATGCGGGCGTCCTCCGGAGTTCGGTCGGGGGTCAGGTCGAAAGCAAACAACGTGTACCCGTTCTTAAAATGATGTAACTGAATACCGCAGTCGTGACCCGAAGCTAATAGTCCAGTCTCCTTGAAGAGTTGACTGTAGGCTCTGCTAACGTTTCCGTTGACAAAGTCTGTCTTCACGTGGAACTTCTGATCGTCGAACTGCAAGGCTACTTCTGTTACGTCGTAGTGCTTGAAGTTGAACGGATTCTCCGTCTTGCTCCCTGAGCTGGCCGACTCTTTGACAAAGCCAATAATCACCCCCGTGGGGATCTGCGTTGTGTCGGGGACGGTCCACGTGTACTCCGATGAACCTTGCGTGAGGGTGTGCTTTGTGACCTTGCTCCTGGTGATCGGGTAGTTGAATGGTCCCATCTTGGGGTCGCGTACACTTTTATTGTGTACCTCCACCACCTCGTCCCTGACGTGAACTTGGCGCATGGTCATTTCGGCCTTCTTGATGACGACTTTGTAACTCTCGTTAGCGGCCATCTGCATGTAGAAGCTGGCGGGCTGACGTTCGAAGACGAGTTTGATCTCGCAGTGAGAGGGTAGGAGTTTACACTGAGTAAACAAATCGAGGTGTGGTCTTGCTACCATAGACTTAACACCTCCGACATGGACTGTTCGTCGTGAGTTCCAACCTGCGTTGGCTGCACCTCTGGTGTCCATTTTTTCCGGGGTGTCCATGAACCAGTTCTGGCAACCTTGGAGGCGACACTTTCTGGCCCCCTCCTCCGTCGTCAGGAGGTCGATGAGATAGGACTTGTAGGAGTACTCTTCATTGTTCGAAGTTACCTTCTCCCCGTTGACGAGAAGCTGCACGCTGCTGAAAAGTGAATGAATTAAGTTGTTGACTGGAGCTGCATCGTGTGCCACGGTTAAGGCAGCTTCGTCGCTTGCTTGAACTACATACTCTAGGTAGAGTTCAGCTTCGCTGAGGTCTGTGTAAAGATTGCTCGGTTCGAAGGTGAAGTCAAAACAAGTTGTGGTGTCAGTGAGAGCGTTGTTTGTTGTTTTCTTGACGAATTGACTTCGGAGAATATCTTTCTGTGATATAGGTAGTGCGTGTAAATCCAATTCACCTACGGCACATGTTGCCGCACAGGGGTGAATGAGACTCATGATGAACCCTTTAGAAAAGGGTAGACTTACGTCTACCTACACTTTTCTTCTTCCCGTTACCACGTCTTGCACCTTGCGTTGCTCGGCGTCGTTTGGCTGGAGGGCCATCGTCGTCAGTGTTTAAGTACCTTCTGGCTGCACTGAATGCTGTGTCCATTAAGGAACTTCCTGCACTCTTTGACCTTTTTACGAGGCTCTTCTTAAAGTTTTTTCCAGCCACGACATCGTCAAAAACACCTTTTCCTGTTTTGACGATGGTGGGGACGGCTGCTTTAAATGCTGACGCACCGAGCTTCTTTATCATCGGAAGAGCCGATCTCATTATACTTCCGAATATTCCGTGGCCACGTTGTCTTTTAGCTCCACCGAAAGCAGGTAATTGTCCACTTCCAAATTGTGAACGCTTATAATATTGGCCATATTCACCTCTTGGTGATGAATACAAGGGTGGCACGTTCATATAGTAACTCACCATTTTCCAATGTCTTCCTTCTTATACTAATGTACTATAGGGATGAGAGAGAGCTCTAAAGGACTTACCCATACTTTTGAGGAGATTTAATATACATCCATTACATGTTCGTAGGAAAGTGCATTTGTTATCTTTTATGTTTCGTTACAGTGTTCCTGTAGAAAATCACCAATATAACAATTGTAGTATGGTTCTGCGTAGTGATAACAGAGTTAAATTGACACATAAAACCACTCGTAAGGAACTTGTACTGAAAAGTCCATATTATAGAGGTCTAGAAATATGGAATACTCTGCCCGCGGATATACAAATGTCTGAAAACATGGTTGTTTTTAAGAATAGTGTTAAAATTTTTCTGAAAATTAAGATCATACTAGCAAAGTCATAAAAGGATCAACCTGAAGACTTGAAGCTAATTTGTTAAAAGTATTGTATTAATAGAATGTGTATCTTTGTATAATAGTTTTTTCTGGAAAGCATCATCCATTACTCGCATTCATCCCATTACATTACTTGTATGTATGTTTGTATTTTCTTATTTACTTCTTATTATTATAAAATATCTAGTATGGCTGGAAGATCTCGATGTCAAATTGAGAAGCAATAAAGAATTAAAAAAAAAAAAAAAAAAAAAAAAAGGTCAGTACTACCGACACTTCCCCGTGCTCAAATGGTATAGGTTCGCCTGCACTGTCTCTTAAGTACACTCCGATCTCTTTGAAATGTGTTATTCGTAGAGGATGGAAAATCAAATTGGGAAAGTTTATTGTGTCCATTGTTTTTTGAGAGTAGTTGTTTACAGCCATACATCGAAGAAGTGGCGCTTCAGTATCTCCTACTACCCCGTTGTGAATAATGTCAGAGTAGACATAGACTGTATGGTTTCTGTAGTTGACATCTGTTATTTGTTTTGCTCGTGTGCGCCTACCCATGTATATTTTTCCTTCGAAACCAAGTTGATAAGAAAGGTTTTCTGGTATGACGAGCATTGTGTTGGAAGGCAGTGCAATAAGTGTTTTCATTGTGAATTCGTTATAAGAGAAAATTTCATCTGGACCATTTCCTTTATTTTTTCGCTTTTCTTCTTTCATTTTCTTGATGACTTTTGGTATATTTTTCTTCATTATTTTATTCAGGAGTTTGATCAGATCTTTGTTGGTTTCCACTCGTCCGCTTTCCATTGAGAAACGAGCGTAAGACCGTTTTCCTGGAAAGTGCTTCCTTGCTAATGAATCGATGTAACTCAATGTGGGAGGCAGCTTTTTTGGTTCATCAGCATCAGCTTCTTCGAATACTTCTGTGGGCTCTGGTTGGTCGTCATCGTCATCGTTTTCTTCTTTTTCAATTCCCTCCATTTCAACTTCTAGTTTTCTTTTCGGGGGTGTTTCATGCATGTGTGTTACCAAATCAGTATCAAACATGTCTGTTAGGAACGGTTCTCTGTCACGTTTTTTCCTACTGCTCTCTATTTCACGCTTTAGTCGAGTGATAGCTTCAACGGACCTTGTCGGAGGTGTTTGTAATGGAGTAACTCCTTCTCTAGGTTTTTTAGGAGGTGTAGGTCCGTCGGAAGTGTGAGAACTTGGTGTCGGAGGAGCTATACTCTCACTAACTGTTCTTACAGCTGACACTGCATCTGAAATAAACGCTCCAGAAGACTCTTCATGATCAGGGTCTGGTACTGTCGGTGTTTCAATTGAACCAGCTGCAGTTCCAGGTGTAGTTGTGGAAGTAGCAGGAGATTCAGAAGAAGGCTGTTCATCAGAACCGCGGGAAGTTCTTGCCCTAGTTGGTGCGGTGTTATGTTTCTTCTTTTCTGATGGTGCTTCTGCGCTGAGAAGGTAGAAAGTTGATTTTCGCACATTGTACCATTTTACTGGAAGCGTTATTTCAGATAACGCACAGTCTGTGTCAGCTGGTAGTACCATATACTTTTGTAAAAGAACTCTGTAAGTGCTCAGAGTGTTGTCTGGAAAGGTCTTAGTAGATGAGTTACTGGGTAGGGTGCAGGTTACATCCATTTTTGTATGTTCTTGACTGGTTCCCAACTGTTGAATTTGTCTCCGTATCCTTTCCACTTAATGAGTGCTTCTCTTTTAGCACCTTTTCCTCTATATTTAAGGATGCTCTCGACAGTGTACTGCTTCCTCGGAGTAACTTTTACCTTCTGAACCTCTTGAGGATAAAACCACCCCTTTATTCTTTCTTGAAGGGTATCTTCGATTTCATACCCCTTAATATAGTCTGGGTTCTTTACAGTGAATATTTCTTCACTCCAATTTGGTTCATATCCACGATTAAAGGTTTTCTTTTTTCTTAGAATTCGTGCTCTATCACCACTTTTCATTAAAGGTTTTCTTTTCGTCTTTAAATCTTTCGCTCTCACTCTTTCATACAAATGATAGAACAATCGATCGGCGTTATCTTTATTAACGTGTACCGGTCGACCTCCTATGGTAGAATGAAAGGTGTGGTTGTAAGAATGCACTAGATCTTGAAGTACATCTATGTATGTGTAGGTTTTCATGTGAGTGAAGTATCGCCACATTTTCTGTTGTAAGGTCCCGTTGAACCTTTCTGCTATAGAACATTTTATGTCATCATTTTCTCCAGTGAAAAAAGATACACCTGTCTCTTTCAAGTAATCCTGAAAAGTTTTGTTCAGGAACTCTTTACCTTTATCTGTTTGAAGGTATTTAGGACATCTTTTAACTGTCATAACTTTGAAAGCTTCCGTAACATCTGTGGCTTTTTTACTTTTTATAGCTTGTGCAAATCCAAATCTGGAGAAGACATCTATGGCAACCATTATATATGAATAGCCTTTGTTATACTTTTTGAACTGTTGCATATCTATCAAGTCCATTTGCCATTGTTTATCTATTCCAAAAGTCTGTGTTTTACGTCTAGGAAACCGCCTCTTGAATGGTTTATGTTTAGTATAAGCATCAACAGATTCAAGTGCATCTTCAATATGCTTTATGTCAGTGTTTTTGAAATAGTGTTTCTTTATTTTGGATGCACTTGTGAAGCTTGCTGGCTGTTTAGGATCAGTGAAGTGTTTAACCACATCTTTCTTCAGAGCCTTGTAGACCATTTTACAAATGGTGTTACTGTAAAGTGTCGATGTCTCTTACTTCGGCCGTGACCTTCTTGTTGAGGAGACTTCTCTTTCCGCCTAGGTGTTTCCACCTCTTCATGTTCCTCTTCACTGTCGGAACCCTTCATGTTGTAGTTCCTTATATATTTCATTTTCGGATTTAACTTCTTAACAATCTGGACGAATTGTTTCTGCCCCGGTAAGCTGGCTCGCTTCTTAGTAGTCGGTCGCACTGCACTCGAAAGAAGATTCATCAAATGTGTTTCATCTATAGGTGTGTCTCCTAGAATGAGCCGACCGTCCTTTGTGAACTGTTTTCGTGATTTGGCCAAGGTCTTGTAGAGATTACGCACAGAGTTATGGTAAGAACCCGGAACTTTTTCTAGTGCTTTTTCCATCTTATGTGGTAGTACCTTCGGCATAAGTAGTCCTCTCGGTTTTGTAGAAACTCTTTTAGGTTTCATGATAGTCGGAGAAGGTGGTGGAGATGGTGAAGGAGAACGTGAAAGGTGCGATGTTGAAAACAACATACTTTTAGCTTTAGAGGAAAGGATGGAGGACCTGTTCATGAGATCATTGTATGTGGCTAGTTTCTCTTCTCTGCTCATCGTTGGATCGTTCAATACACGACTCATTTCTTTTTGTAAACGAGCTAACACCTCCACGGTAGGCGCTGTAGGTTCAAGTTTTTCTTTTACCATTGACCTTTCGAAAAAGGAATCCCTGTCACTTTCTTTGGCAGGAGGTGGAGAATCAACTTTGCCAGAAACAGTTGAACTCTCCATTTCCACTTTGTTAGAACTTTGCAACACATCTGGATGAACGAGCAGCATTCGTTTATAGCTTGTCATTTTCTCCTAATGATGTCTTGTAAGGCCTCCGATAAGACTGGATATGAGTGGAACAGCTAATCCCAATAGAGTACCAATAAAACCACCTTCTTGTTCAAGAATCTTACGTTTGTGTCCTACTGTAGTTGAAGGCTTGGTAAGACCCTTGAGTTGTGTCTTGTACCTCGATAGACGACCGACTGCTTGTTTATTGGAGATGTGCAAGTTTTTATTCATAATATTCACACCTATTTGCGCTATCAACCTTATCACCTCATTAGACATTCCCATCATTATATGTTTACACTCCTTACCAGTGCATTTAGACAGATGTCTCAATAGAGGAAGATGTTTCTTTATGAGAGCGTGTTTAGCCTTCATTGTTTCCGTGTAGTAGGAATGAATACAGTTGTCTTGAGAGGTGTAGTCACGCTGTTACGCACCCTTAGTGTATTGGGTGTAGTCTGATTGAAGTCCAGCACTAGATATGAGTGTCTCGCCGATGTTTCTTCGTTATATACGTTGGTAAGAAAACGTGGATGAGTTGGAAACACTTGACGTGATAAAGCGTGAATTTGACTCATATCTCTTGGATTTTTGAAAATTATCATGTAATGAGAATTCAAACTAAGTGTTCTGAAATCCTTATTAGGCAGAAATAAATTTTGAGTTATGAATATAACACTCATATTTCTATGGTGAGAACCTTTTATGAATAGATCTCTTATAAGAGGTGCATCTTCTTTATCTAACAGATCATCTATTATAAGTAGAGAATGTTGAGATAAATCCTTTTTCTTATGTAAAAGTTCTTCTCTTGAAAGTAGACCTTCGTTGAATTTCACTTTTCCCTGATACTTCTTGAAAATGTCTTGCCATTGTCCATGGCAATATATAATCTCATCGACTGGTGGGTTTATTACAGTTTTCGCCTTTTCTATAATTTCAAACACTAATTGTGTTTTACCACATCCTGAAGGTCCAGCGATAAGACATGTGAAAGGTCCTTGTAGTCTTGGGTCAAATGCGATTTCCTTTACACTTTCCATTTTTTTTCTATTTAAGTTATAACACGTCTTACCCGGTCGAAGGTTAATGTACTGAATGACACTTTAATGAAAAAACAATCCTTTTTGTTTGGTTTCTATAACATAAGGGTGTTTTTCCTGTAACGAAATAAAATAATGACAAATGAAAAGAGATGTGGTCATAACAACATTTTATGAGGATCGAAATAAAATAACGTCAAATTAAAAGAGATGGCATCATAACAATCTTTTATGCGGAACGAAACAAAAGAATACCAAATTAAAAGTGTAAACTGTGATAACATGGGTTTTTCTCTTTCACAAAACAAAAGAATAACAAATTAATGAAACCGAACCATAAACGCTCTCCATACGTTTTGTTTTTTATTTGATCAGTCTTTGTTATGGGACAGCCCCTGGATGTCGGGTGCAAAACGCACCCTCCCGCCCAAAATGCACCGACCGCCGAACCGCGCCCGCCACGCGGATCACACGCGAGCGGAGCGGCGCGCATTTTGTTTTCTTGAAAAGAGAAAAGGGGTGAGCTTTATGCACCCCCTTTTCTCTTTTCAAGAAAAGCGTTGAACGCCGTTTGAGGCGTTTGTGTTTTTATTTTGATTAAGTGGTTATAACCGTTAACGTGTGGTTAGAGTTACAAGCTTGATAGTATCAACTTTATTATCAGCTCGTATGTCGCAGGAGATAAACCTAACCAGCGTCTAATTTATCACTACATAAACGTTTTGTTTCAATGGCAACATAAATAATGGCATGATTTATAGATCTGTATAGTAAATAAACGGACGTCTTTACGTTATAAGTGTGAAAATAAAAGAGATTGGTTGAAGGGTGGTTTTCTACCTTTTGGTAGAAAACCGAATAGTCTGGAGGAGCATAAGAGGATCTTTATTTTCTTTTTAATATTCGATAGTAGGAGTAGGAGTAAATCTAGGAATAGAATAAGCCGTCACGAGACTTGATTCTTTACCATTCCTTCCGACAACCCTCACAATATGGTCACAACCCTCCTGACCATGTCCGATTTCTGTATCGAACTGTTTTTCATAGAAGAATTTGTTGTTGTCAAGGGTGTTCACTATTTTGTCAGGATATCGGATGGTTGCGTTGATAAGGGGAATAACAATATCAGCGTGCAGAAATATAGAGGGTTTTCCATCAGGATCTGCTTCTGATTTACGCCAAAAACGTCTCTGCACTGTTTCCTTGACAGAGTGTCGCGCAAAAATGTGGCTCAAGATACCTTGTGTTGTCGGTAAACCGACAACACAAGGTTTCTTGGTTATCATATCTTTGAGCGTTAGATGTGATTGTTGGGTTAGCCGAATGTTTTTCAGAAGTTTGCAATTTTGAAATAAAATGTTTGGATGAATTTCACCCTCAATTTGATACATTCCATCTCTCGGACAGATGTATTTCACCCAATGATGCTCTCCACAGATACCTGATGCTCGCGCAAAAGGCACGTTGACCAGCGCATTTCGAAAATGAGATGGTCTTCCAATGAGCGGTGCCAGCGGTACACGGTGCTGAACCGAGGGTTGTGCGTTCATGTACATGATGAGACTGGTGCGATTGGTGACAAGTCTAGAAATGAATCTCAGAGGGTCTCTGAGAGCGTATATTATCATTTTTGTTAACGACCACAATACGTATCTCCAATGAAACCGATACATGTAAATTTTGAATATTTTGTTATGGAGTGCACGTGTCAGACTCTCGCGTCGCGTCACTAATGGAACCCTGTACTCAGTGATATCTGCTTATCGGTAACAAAACAAAATACGAATAAAATAACGGACGACGCTCATGAAAAACTTTGTGAAAATGGAAAAACCGTCCTACGTTTAATCGACGTTGATAGTAAACTTTTGCATAAAAGACTCATGGGCTGGAGTCTTCTCAACACTCTCATGATGGGACGTAGAAGTTTGACTGCTCGTGGAAAGACCTCAACATCTTCCTCCGCTCAGGAGGGACTTCCGAAGCAGCCCCCTCCTGGAAATTCGGTCATTGATGAATACTTTGATCAATACCGAGTGTTTCCATCGAGAGAAGACGCCGGTTACGTTCCTGTTGCAGTTGGGGGTTATGCGACAGATTCGTCCATGGACACTCAATCTAGCTATATTACAGATGTAGGCGAAGGTACGGTCATCACCGTCAACGCTGTTGATGCCAGTCTATACAACGATATTTCTGATCTGTGGAATCCCGAGCCACCTGCATCTTTGACTGACGCTGTCACTGCCACAATCGCCACCACCGCCGCCGCTGCCGCCGCCGCCGCTACCCTCCAAGACGACTCCAACAAAGAAAACGTGCCACCACCGAAAGACGGCGAAGCTCTTTCGGTACCGATCACCATCGAAGAAGAGTCGGAGGGAGAACCAACAGACAAGAAAAAGGCACCGCCGAGAAAACGGAAGCCTGCTGGTGAACGGAAACCTCGTGCAAAGAAAGGTAAACCAGTGGCAGTGGACGTTGAACTAGCGAAGCAGTATGCTGATGCGGTCTTGAAGGAGCTACAGGCACAGCAGAGTAAAGCCACCCCTCTCTCGCCTGTATTAGACCTGACCGGATTGTTCTGGCCACTGGAATTGGACGTCGACTACAAGGACGGTTACGTCACGCAAGCTAAGAAGGTGTATTTCCTCAACAGTGACGCCTTCAAGAACACCTGCATCCACGTGTATGGACCACCTGATCCTGTAGGGGTAAGTATGATTTTAAATTATAGAATCATTATTTTTATTTCAGGTAACATGTACTTCGTTTATAGTTAACTTTCATTGTAATTATTTAATGTGAAATAGAAGTAAAGAATACATAATAGTTTAAATAGAAATAGAATGAGAGAGATATAGAGAGAGAGAGAGAGACCCAAATTTATACATATAACTCAAAACAAAATTATGCTTATATTTTTCAGGTCGCCATAATTCAGTACCCTCAGCGAGCCTACGAACGCCGGATCAACTTGAGTAAGACAGGTTTCCAGAACCTTCTCGACGCCGCAAGAACGATCATCCAGCAGTACGAACGGGCCTCAGGTGAAGCAGAACAGGGCATCCCGACTATAAAGCCTTACGTCCAGGAGGTCAACAAGACGCACAACATCTGGGTCATCGTGACCACCTACCAGGGGAAGGCCAAGATCCATATCGGGTCCCGCTACTACGTGGAGCAGCTGGAGAAACGGGTCAACTCGGGCGGGGTGCACGACGCACCTCCGAAAGACCAGGGGCACACCGTGCCATCCGCACTGTTCTTCGACTTGGTCAGCACGCTGGGACCAAAGATCCTGAATGACTTAAAGCAGTCCGAATAGATCACAGAAACATGATGTAATCACCAAGGGCAGGTAGGTGTGGTCTTAAAACATATCAGTAACTATACATGGTGTGGTGTGGTTGCCTATATACTTATATACACAGAAAACATTTAATCATGCTGTAGATATTATATTAGCTAGCTTCAAAGAAAGTATTTAGTCAGCTTTATATATTCACCTAGCGCATAGTTAGTGTAGCACATAGTTAGCTTCAAACAAAAATATTTAGTCAGCTTTTTAAATAACTAGCTAGAACATAAGTGTATATTTATATAGTTATTAAGTCGAAAAATAAGAAAATGAATCAGAATATAAATTGTCCGATGTGTAACGTGCCACGTCGTCCTCGCAATTTTTCTTTACATTCTGGAAAGGTGATCTGTTCTTCACCTACATGCGTAAGAGAACAGTATGATATAGAAACAACAGTAATGCCATCAACTATAGGTAGTTATTGGTGGTATCACGACACTTATGTTAAAAACTTTAAGTCAATAGCAAACGGTTTAGTTCTCCTAGGAAGTGTTCAATCAATTTTCAATGCCAGACTCTCAACTCTGAACATGAAAGAAGCAGTTGAAGAGATAATAGAGGCTATTAACAAAATACATCAGAACCAAGTTTTCGAATATAGACTAGCTATATCTTTAGGTGCATTACTTGAAAGACTTAATGGAGGAACAACAGAAACTGCTGAAGAAAAGATTTATACAGAAGATCGAGAAGTTATGTATTACCATCCTTCAGTGAATAACTCCTCTTTATTTTGGTTAGAGCACGAACAGCAAAGCAATTACAGACATATTAAAAATGATTCTGACTTGCAAGATGTAATAAGTTTTTTACGCGATAAAGAATGGAGTGTCAATAGAGCTGACACAAGTTGGAGACTAGTGGGTAATGTAAACGCAAACATTTACATAGTAAGGGTTCAAGGTAGAGAGGATGGTCTAATAGGAAGATTGGATACAATTCCGAATTTCCTACGTAGACGGGGTTTACAACATTTTCATCGTAATCCAAAGAGCAAACGGGTGTACAAAGACTACCTGTGTTTTTTTAGGTGTCTGTCATATTTTCTTTTCAAAAACACATCCCACTGTGAAAGACTACTTCAAGAATGTTTTCCTGATGAAACTAAAGTATCATTCAGAGGCATTTCAATTAAGGCATTGACCCAGATAGAAACCAAATACAACATTATGATAAGAGTCTTTTCACTCATTCCTAAGAAGAGTACTACTTCCAAGAAAAAGAAATTTAAAAGGGGGACACCTTGTACATTAAAATGTATAAAGGGAAATTTAATGAGTGTTGAGGATGAGTCTAAAGTTGTGACACTAAATCTATACGACCATCACTTCAGTCTAGTAAACGATCTAAATAAATATTCACAGTTCCACATGTGTCGTAAGTGTAGAAGACTCTTTGAAACAGAGTATAATCTTAAGCGACACACTAACATTAAAAGCGACTGTACGCAAGTTAAATTCATCTACAAAGGTGGTATTTACAAAAACAAACCATCTGTATTTGATAGACTGGAGGAGCTAGGTATAAAAGTACCATCTGAACTTCGAATATATCCATACAAAATTGTGTATGATTTCGAAAGTTATTTTTCTCACAAAACAAAAGGTGATGTTCAGACAACTAATACAGTAGTCGAATCACATCATGTACCGCTTTCATCTAGTGTAGCAAGTGACTTTCCAGAGTGGGAAAAACCAGTTTGTTTCATAAGAAAAAGTGATGGAGAAAATGATGAAATAGTTCACGACACTCTGGATTACATACAAAAGTTAGCTGAAAAAATAGGAGCTGTTGTAGAAACACGTTTCTCTGACATAATAAAAAAGCTTGAAAAGTATAAGAAAAACGAGATTGCCGAAGGAAAAAAAGTGCCTAAATCACTAATGAAGAGTATAGGAAAAAAGAGTAGCAATAAAACTTCGCACAGAATAGATAAAATCAAAATTCGTCTTATGAACTATATTTACAGAGTACCTGTCATAGGTTTCAATTCGGGTCGCTACGACTTAAATCTAATAAAGCGAGATTTCCATTCCTTCTATGCAAAGAAGCAAACAGCTGAGATGAAAACCATAAAAAGGAGTAATCAATACATAGCTGTCTACACAGAGAACTGTGTTTATTTAGACATGTTAAATTATCTAGCTCCCGGATACTCGTATGCTAGCTATTTAAAAGCTTTCCTACAAGATGAAAGTAAAGGGTTCTTTCCATATGAGTGGATGACATCAACTAGAAAACTAGGGAACTTAAAACTTCCACCTCGCTCAGCTTTCTATAGTTCACTTACGGGTACTTCTATATCAGCGGAAGACTATGCCAAGTGTAAGAAAGTGTGGAAAGATAATGGAATGACAACTTTCAGAGATTATCTAATATATTACAATAACAAAGATGTAGAACCTTTTGTCAAAGCTATAAACCAACACATGAAATTTTTCAGTGAAAGAGGAATAGATATGTTCAAAGATGGTCTGACTCTTCCAGGCCTTACACTAAAATTTCTATTTGATAACACATCATCAAACAGCCTTCCTTACATTATATTCTCAGAGGCAGACAAAGATGTACACAAATTAATTAGAAGCAATTTGGTAGGTGGTCCGTCGATTATATTTCATAGACATCAAAAAGCAGGAGTGACACGAATACGGGGCAGATCATTCGGACCATTAAGTAAAGTGTGCCGTCATATCATAGGAGTAGATGCAAACAGTCTTTACCTTAAATGTATGGGTGAAGAACACTGTACGGGGTACTTTGTAGTCCGCAGAAGTAGTAACAATTACAAACCTGAACAATCTCAAAAAGTCAGTCGCGCTGCAACAGAATGGTTGCGGTTTCGAGAGATTACAGACAAAGTTAAAATACTACATGCTTATAACCATGGGGAAGTTAGTGTGGGTACAAAAAGGGTTCGAGTGGACGGCCTGGTTCCAGATACAAAAACCGTGTATCAATTTCATGGTTGCTACTGGCATGGGCACGCGTGTCACATGAATAAAAACACTCTCTCTACTGATGAAGGTCGTAAACTAATGTCAGAAAGATGTCGACAAACTCTTAAAACAACACTGTATCTAGAACTAATAGGTTATACTGTCATTGAGAAATACGAATGTGACTGGAACAAAGACAAGAATAACAACAACAGTGTTATAGCATGTAAATCACTGTGGAGCATACCGATTCCAAACACACACAATATCCTTTCTGAAATAGATATAATAAACGGTGTAAAAAATGGGACTATTTTTGGACTAGTATCGGTGGACATACACACACCTGAGCACCTTAAATTCAAATTTGAAGAAATGACGCCCATTTTCAAAAATACAATGGTGTCAAGAGATGATGTAGGAGAACACATGAAACAACATCTATTAAAGAACGATAGAGTCAAAAGGCCACAACGTCAATTAATCGGAAGTTATTTTGCAAACAATATTTTATTAGGTTCACCACTACTTAAATGGTATTTAGAAAAAGGCTTAATCGTAACAAAAGTTCACTTACTAGTTGAATACATACCACAGAAATCGTTTCTCTCATTTGTTGATCAAGTAACAGAGGCACGAAGAAAGGGCGACAAAAACCCTGACTGTAAAATTCTCTCTGACCTCTACAAACTCCTAGGAAACAGTTCATATGGAAAAACGATTTGTAACAAACAAAACTTCACAAACACTCGATATATGACACCAGAAAAAGCCGCTAGAATAGCTCTTCACTGGACAGTACAAGATGTCCAAGACTTGTGTGAAGATACATGTGAAGTCTCATCACTCCCTACGTCAATAACATACGACCTTCCAGTTCAAATAGGTTTCATGGTATATCAATACGCAAAACTGAAAATGTTACAATTTTACTACGACTTCTTATCAAAGTACATCGAAGAATCTGACTTTGAACTCTGTGAAATGGATACAGATAGTCTGTATTTCGCCCTCAGCGCACAGACTTTAGATGAATTAATAATTCCAGAAAAAAGAGAAGCCTATTATAGAGAACGCCACTTATGGTTACCATCAGAATCTTGTGATAATGAACATCACAGGGAACAATATATAATAGCAAAAACAAATAATTTACCATGGTTTCCACAACCATGTTGTAAAGAAAGAGAAAAATATGATAAAAGGACCCCAGGACTATTCAAAATTGAATGGGAAGGAGATGAAATGACTTCACTGAATTCAAAATGTTATATCGGTCATGGAAAAGAAAAGAAAACTAGCTGTAAAGGTGTCATACAGAAACAAAACATACTTGACATGGAATCTTTTAACACCGTACTCGAAACACAAATCACGATGGACGCCGTTAACACTGGTTTCAAAGTTGTAGATCATCATATAATAACATACAAACAGAAAAAGACAGGCTTAAGTTATCAATATATAAAAAGAAAAACTTGTGAAGACGGAGTGAGCACGATACCCTTAGATATCTAGGAATTCGGCAATCATGTTGTAAATATTCTTTAATTCTGAAAAAATAACAGACTTATAACTACAAAATATATCATTTATGAAGGAAATACTCCAAAAAAATATATAAAAAATATAAAAAGAAAAAGAAAATTAAGCTTGTACATATCATTTATCAAAAGTTGAAATTAAAAAAAATATTCAAAAGTTGAAATTAAAAAAAGAAATAATTGTTTAAAAAGAAAAAAAACTTTAAAATTATAATAAAAGTAAAAATAAATTATACAAAATCTCACATAGAGACAGAAAAAAATGCTTGAAATATAAATATTTGTCTAAGAAAATGAAAAAAAACTTTAAAAATTAGAAAAATATTAAAAAAAATAAAAAATTATACAATATCTCAGAGAAAACAAAAAATGCATGGCTTTATGCATGGCTTTATCTAGGGTAGAACTCCCGGCATCGAAAATCTCAGCGAATCACAGAGAAATTTAAGGTGTCTACCCACTACCAGTTATTTTCTTAGTACATACTAAATAGTAAATACTACAAAAATAACTGGCTACCCATATTTTATTCATCTAGTTGCTTAGTGTAGCCATAGTTTCCAGTATTATATTACAGCTTCAATATGAGCGACAGCAGCTATTCGGATTTTCTAATCGATTTGGCAAGCAATGATTCATCAACAAATGATAACGAGACCACACTTAGTTGGGGTCTCGATTTATCATTTCTCAATATTGCTGAGTCACGACCTGAATCTCCGGATAGTCCTCTCGACTCTAACTATCCATCAGCAGACATTAATTTTCAACTTATACCCAAAAATGATAAAGTGGCTGTACTTTGCGGATGTAGTGGATATTTCTTTTGGGAGATTATCCCCGCACAGTACAGCGACTTTTATCTGAAGCCACACCATGTTAGTACTGTAGACCACACCACTGGTACGACGCGATCCTGTTCCACTTTTACAGAAGCTATGTGGGACGGGTATAGTTTCGCAACGAGCCAGCTTATCAACGGCGATAACCACAAGGACTACTGTTTGGCGGTGTATCAACATCATCAAGACTCATGTTTCAGAGTTACTACCAGATACACCGTCAACAGTGTAAAGTCACTTATGGTTTTCATTGAGCAACATAAAGTGACAGCCGTTTCACAGGCCTTTTGTAAATGTCGAATCCGTGATTCCGATGTCACTTTTGTTGGTCCTTTGTTCTGTTTTACATGTATACAACTACACTGTGAGCTGAAATCAATTTACATTCAGGCCATCGAAAATTTCTTTTCATACCAGGTGCAAATGAATCCTGTTTTCGGTCACAATGTGTTGGCGACTGAAGTAGACTGTAACTTTTTCAAAGCACAGTCTCTCTTTCACCATACCATTGCTAAATCCGTCAGAAATCCTCATCACACATATGTATACACTCACACATGGAACAAAGAGAAACTGAAACAGCCGAAGATAAGGACACTTGCCCGAAACTGTTCTCATTGTTTAATTTGTTTATTACCAGGCAACGGAAACAATGTTTTCTTATGCCAACAGTGTAAATGATTTTGTATTATATATTTTTCACTTTGTGAACAGTTTCAATGTAAATAAAAGATTACACCATGTATCTGTGACACTGTAAATATGTTTCTATATATGTTTCTAATGAATAAAACTTATAAACGAATTTTATATGTTGTGTTTTCTATACGCATATTATTTAATGAATATAAACACGAAAACTCTATATTCAGTTTCTATACGAATATTATTTAATGAATATGAAGACGAAACTTTATCAAAATCATATTAAACGAATACATACACATAAAGTAGATATAATCGAATCGAATAGTAATAGTATAAGTGATAAAATTGCAAAGGGGGCGGTGCGCGCAGCCCATGGGAGGTTTTGTTTTAGAAATGAGGTGGAGACCTCCGGCTGTGCCTCCGGTCTCCACCTCATTCCTAAAACAGCCCTCCCATGGAATGCCCGCACCGCCCCCTTTGCAATAAAAATATCAGAACATATGTAATATTTTAGCCGTAACCAGAATATAGGGTCCCTGAGAAAGCATGCCAGGGGAAGAGCGCGTTGAGGAACGACGTGCAGACCTCCGGCCTTACGGCCTCCGGTCTCCACGTCGTTCCACGCGCTCTTCCCCTGACATGTTTTCTCAGTGACCCTGTTTTCTAATATTTCTAACCTCTGACCTCTGACCTAATTACAAAAATAGCTTTTATAAGTAGGTCGTAATGACCTAATTATTCAAAGTCTCTATTAAGCTATGAACCTATTTTAGACCTAAACTCGGTCGTAGTGACCTACTGACCTACTTAGTAGCATTGACTATGCGCGCCAGCGACTCCATCATACTACTAATAGTTATCAAAATCAGCATGATTATGGAGTTAAAAATCAGGATTTCAAATATGTAAAAAAAAAAAAAATGTCACTGAATCAGATTTTATGCTAGGATATTTTCAATGAAAAAAGTTTAGTCAATTATTTAAAAAGGATCAAATCACATGGATGTGAGATAAAAAAGTAATTAGACAGTGTTATTCAATATATTCAACACATATTTTGTACCTATCCAATAGCAACATGGGAGCCATTTCCCTGTGTCAAAACTAAAGGTCAATAGCAACAATTTCATTAAGATTGATCAGAAAAAAATGTTTTCCTACAATTGTTTTTCTGTATATAACATCTGTATAGGATACAGAATATAAATACAAAGTTTCAGTATCATTTTCCGACCTTCATTTACCGGGGTCAGGCTGAGGCTAGGCAGGCAGCTAGTCGTATTATATATTTTTGCTTTTCTATATATATTGTTGTAAAAACACATGTTCTTATTTCACCTTCTCATGTATGCATACATATGAACACTCGCTGATATTTAGAGACGCATATCATTTACAAAATCTTTTAAATTATTAGTTTGAAGTTTATATACAAGGTTGTGAAGGCAAAATGGGGGGCAAAGTGCAGTGAAATGATTGGTAGTCTACTAAAAGATTATGGGAATATGTGTTCCACTATCCAAATTAGTCTGTGAGTTTTATCATATGGTCTAGACATATACATGTGAGCATGCGCCAATATTTTGGGATCTTGGTTGTATCTATAGATCTTCCATAATTGCTTTGACATTTGTATACAAAGTGCCGAGGAGTGATGAACGCTCTGTAACTCTGATGTACTAACAAGCGGAGATTGATGCGCAGCAGGATGCACATCAAATCATGGATGCATTACATTGAGAGAATAGATTTAAATGTTTAGACATTTCAAAAACAAAATATATGATCTTATTTAATTTATACTCTATTCAAAGTGGATAAATAATATCGGATGACTTTGTTATCCTCAAGTCAATGTAAATCTTGAAGATTTACAGCAAGACGTGGCACAGATGCTGAGAGTTAATTTTATTATTTCTCGTATTTGTTTAATTCTTCTATTATCAGTTTTTGATTTACTAGCATCATTATTGTTGTTTGTGTTATCCCTAGGCCTGTTATAAAATTATGCATAAATCTCAAATATTTTACATCAACAAAATAATGATGAACTGAAGGTGCATGCTGAATTGTGTATGTATTGATGCAATAACTTAATATATAAATTTCATTAATGGCAGTAAACTTAATAAGTTAGTACTATACCAATTTGGAAGTAACAAAAATTGAAATGATTAGATGGGATGATAAGAAATACACAGTAATGCACAAAGGTAGACTTTGTGCATGCCTACTGAATTAGTGCAAGAGCCACCAGATGAATATACATGATGGGAATTCTTCCAAATTACTTAGTTTATGAAAATATATAGTAATGGCCAGTGCCGCTGGTAAGTGCTGATATACCCGACGACAATGATCATCGGGACACACTTCCCCGCAAGCGCTGAGGCCCTGGGAAAAATCGATATCAGACTGCTTTATAAATGAGAGTGTAGGAGAATCAAGAGAGAGAGAACAGTAGCACTTGGATCATACGGATCGAGAGATTCGAAAGGGGTTTTGGATAGCCATACAATCGCAGGGACATCTGGTGACTTATACAATGTCGTTACGAGACGGCCGGAGGCGAGAACAAGCGGACTCTACAGAGGAAGCTTACTTCCCCTCAAACTGAACTGTAATACCTTGGATTCATTGCCTTCACGAGCAGCTGTACGCATCACTATAACCACCAATAAACTTACCGCACTGCCAAACGTTGTTCATGTTATGGATTGAGCACCCATATCGTGGACTCGCTCACCACTCGACTAGCCCTCCCATTAGAGACAATATCAACAGTAATAATTATATCGGACAATGCACGGAAATGATAACCAACCTATATCGAAACAGTAGCGTTCAATTGGTGGAGAAAAACCCGAATAGCGAGGGGTGGATTGTGAAGTGATGCGCCTACATGTTTCCTGGCCCTGCCTCTGGAGCTAGGCCGCCCTCAGGAGCCGAGCAGGAGCCCGGCACGGATGAACTGAGAGAAAGCAACGGTCGGCCTGATCAACCGACATCTGCAACAGGAGCGACACGACTGGAGTGGCCACAGGGATACCAACTGAGAGGCAGAGGAACATTTGTACCGTATCAGCTGGGAGTTAAATACCAAGTCCAAAAAGAAGGAAAGACAACAACAAAGGTAGGACAGACAGTACAACAAAAGTCACCACGAGGTAGAAGGAGAGAGGAGACTCTCAAACTAACCCTGACGGAGCAGGAAAACCAATCCACTTCAACGGAACAATCATCTGGAGAGGATTTGGTAGACCTGTCAGGTTGGGAGGTTACCACTCCAAAGCTTTTGGGATCTTTGTACAAACCCGGAGGTGAAGGGGATACCTCGTCAACGGAGGAGGAAGACTGGGGGCACGTCGAAAGTCCAGCATCCTCTCGTCGTAAAACTACAGAACGAATCATAGGTGTATCCTTACCGAACACCACTACCCCAACCACCGGAGCAGCTGCCACAACGGGAGGAGCCCTAAAACGACTGGAGGAATGCGTAAAAGCACTTAGTGAGGGAGTGAAACCAAGAAAGGGCAGGGGTATAGTGGTTGATTCGTTCTTAACACCAAGACCAGGGACAGCTAACGCGCGCGAAAATCCGGATAATTCAGACAAAATAATAAACCACCAACTCTTTACCATGGCGGATAGGGGTGGTCCGAGCCTGAAACTCCCTGAATTCGCAGGCAAGACCGGCGAAAGGGTAGATCAGTACTTTGCGGGCATAACGAACATGGCTAAGATTTATGGCTGGAACGAAGCAAAAACATTAGTTGTGACACTGCATGGGTTAAAAGATAAGGCCAGGGATTGGGTGAACACGTTAGAAGACGGTAAGAAAGATTCAGTAGCCCATCTTAAGGAAGCCATGGTTGCCATCTTCGGGGATAAGAGACCGTCGTGGCAGAAGTACAAGGATATTGTAAATATGAAGCAAACCCATGACCAGACAGTACTAGAGTTCGCGGGTAGTTTAAGACAACAACAATTCTTAGCCGGGGTAGAGGATAGTGTTATCCTAGCGGTATTCATTGACGGATTACTACCGTCCCTCACGAAACAAGTGGCAATCATAAACCCTGAAGGATTTGATAATGCAGTGCAAGCGGCAACACGGTTGGAATCATTAGAAAAGGGCAAAAAGGGAAGTAAATCATTAGCTGTAGCCAACACTATTAAAGTGGAAGACAATAGAAAAGATACACTAGATGTGGATGAAAGATTACTAGTTAGTAAGTTTGACAATTTGATAGCGGCACTTAATGAAACCCGATCGTGGAACGTGGCCGAAAACAGTCAAGGAAAGGGGGAGAGTGCGAAAAAAGAAGGTGGACTGGACCGGAATAATATGGGAAGGTATAGCCCAGGTCCTCAGAGGAGGGATTGGCAGGCAAGATCCTGGCAGTCGAGCCAGACTCCCAGGAGAGAGCAAAGTAGGTCCCAGATTCTACAGGTTAGGAGCAATACCCCCAGTCCAGTGGCATTTACGAGATCAAGGGTGTCCTTTAGGGACGACACTAAAGTACCTAATTATGGGAGTTATGAAAGGAAAGGAAATTTCCAAGAAGGGAATTATTATGATAGAGGATATGGGAGTAAATATTGTACAATACATGAGAGTAGGACGCATAACACTGATTCCTGTGCGTGGCTACAGGCGAGACTGACGGACATACGCCAAGCTGCCAGAGCGGCGGCAGGCCCACGCTCGTCTCGC
The DNA here is from genome assembly GCA_936440205.1 of Lepidonotus clava. Classification (NCBI taxonomy): domain Eukaryota; kingdom Metazoa; phylum Annelida; class Polychaeta; order Phyllodocida; family Polynoidae; genus Lepidonotus; species Lepidonotus clava. Next base: position 49,366,043 of record OW387138.1, read on the forward strand.
CGCTCGAAGAATCAGGCGAAGCCGGGAAACTGGGAAGGAGGTCCGCCGCGCCAGTAGAAGCTGAGTTGTATTTGGTGGACGGACCAAAGACAAATAATAATTATCCAGTTTTACTAGGAGTAGAGTTAGGTCTTGGTAGATACTGGAGCTAGTGATTGTTTTATATCAAAGCAATTTAGGGAACAATTAAATTCAGCCTGCATACATGACATATTTCATTGTGCAAACACTAGAGTAAATCTGGCCAACAACTCGAAACAATACATCTTAGAAACAGCAAGACTCGAGATTAAGATCGGGGGATCGAGAGTATTCTTTGATTTCCATGTTGTAGACACCTTATGCCATGACATGGTGATAGGTAGAAGTTTACTAATGGCCCTGAGGACGGATGTCACGTTACCGGGACCATCGGTAAAAGTGTTTTGTGGGAATCCAATATCCAGTATAGAAAGTTTGGAGATAATGCCAAGTACAGAAAGAATTATACTGGTAGTGAGCTGGTACCCGGATAAGGTGCCGAAGGGCCATACGGTCTACTGCGAACCCTCGGTGACGGCTCCTGTAGTTGTAGAGGGAGGAGTGAATCTAGAGGGTAGACAATGGTGGTTAAAGATACTAAACCCCCTAGATAAACCATTAAAAGTTACCCCTGATGATGTATTGGCGTTTTGTGAGCAAGGGAGGGTTGCGCCGGGCGAAGAGGAGCAGGCGCGGCGGTTCCTAAACCCTAAACGCATGGCTGACAGGAAAACACCCAGTGGTTTGACTAGCATGGCCATGAGAGTCATAGAGGAGGCCGTTATGTACACCGCTAGTGGCAATTCGCCGGGCAAAACAAAGGCCGAAGTTGACAAAATAGAGAGTATAGACCTATCGCAGTCGTGCCTCACGACGAAACAAAAGAACAGATTCCGCGACATGTTAAGACGTGATAGGGAGACCTTAGCTTTTGATATTACGGAATTGGGCCAGTGTGAAATCCCTCCGATGGAAATTAAAGTAAATGAAGGGGCAGGCATTATAGCTTCAAGACCATATCGGTATTCACCACAAAAGATGGACATCATAGACGAGCAGGTGAAACAACTCATAAAGTTAGGGGTAATCGAGCCGAGTGAATCAGCATGGAGGAGTCCGCTTGTAGTGGTTCAGAAGAAAGACGGAAAGCCGCGGTTGTGCACTGATTTTCGAATGTTAAATATGATTACTTTTAAAGATAAGTTTCCAATGCCAACGGCTCGATCGTTGTTTCTTTATATGGCCTACAAGCGACCGACCATCTGGTCGGCACTGGACCTCCTCAGTGGGTACCATCAATGTGTGATAGAACCAGGTTCGCGGAAATACACGGCCTTCGATACCCCTATGGGGGTATACCAGTATAAGCGGGTACCGTTTGGCCTGGTGGGTGCGCCGTGGCAGTTTACTAAGGTAATGGCAATAGCGTTGAAAGGGCTAGTACCCCGAGTATGTTTGGCATACTTAGACGACGTAATTGTCTATGATTCCACGTTCGAGGAACATCTGCATAGTGTAGAATTAGTATTACAGGCCCTCAGAAGAGCGGGGCTCAAGCTGAAGCCATCTAAATGCGAGTGGTGTAAAGCTGAGATCAATTTCCTCGGACATAAGGTGAATGCTGAGGGGCTGAGAACACAACCCCAGATAGTTGATAGAGTAAAGGCTTTCAAGCGACCCCATAACGTCAAGACAGTTAAGTCCTTTTTGGGACTTTGTAATTATTACAGATCGTTCGTGCCAAAGTTCGCGGAGATTAGTGTACCTCTTAATGGGTTATTAAAAATAGGAACACCTTTTAATTGGACTGAAGAATGTGAAATAGCATTCCAGAAGATTAAAGAAAGTTTAACGACTCCGCCTCTCCTGATCCATCCAGAGATTGGAGGACATTTCTATGTGCTGACTGACGCATCAGATTCAGCGTGCGGCGCAGCCATTTGCCACCGGCGGAAGGAGCTGTACCGCCCGATCGCGTTTTGGGGTAGCGCACTGAGAGAGGCCGAGTTGAATTACACTGTTACCGAGAAAGAGGCATTAGCCGTAGTAAAAGCATTAAAGAACTACGAAGACAAGCTGCAGGGAGCGAAGGTAACAATAGTCACTGACCACAAACCGTTAGTTCCCCTATTACAGAACGCATATAAGGCTCCGTCTACTAGACTAAAACGATGGGCCTTAGCGTTAACTGATTTTGATTTTGAGAAAATACACGAACCGGGGGCTACTCATTACCTACCCGACTATCTATCAAGAGTACAAGAAGAAGAGACTAAGGGACCCATGTCTGAGTTCGAACCAGAGGTAGGATGTGAACTAATGGCTGTGAATACCATTCAAACCGAAATAGATTTCTCAGCATTGATTGCTGAACAAGCTAAGGATAAGGAGTGTAGGGAAATGATAGAATATATCAGGAATGATACGCTGCCCGAACCACCGGAGCAGGCGAGAACTGTGGTAGCGAAGGCAGATACTATGGGGTTGATTTCACCGGGAGTATTGCATAAATTTTCAGTTCCTAAAAGAAAGAATAATGTTAAATATATTCAACTTATACCTAGAATCGTGGTGCCACAGTCTATGAAGTTGAAGATTTTAAACTTACTTCATAATGATATATTAGCTGGAGGACACATTGGGGTAGATGCTTTAACGCAAAAGATAACGTCGAAATTTTACTGGATAAATATGTTTAAGGACATTGTAGACTATGTTAAATCATGTGCTATTTGTGCACTGCCGAAAAAGAACTCCACACTTTAAAGCCTTAGCTAAATCATGGGAACGCCCACAACGTGCTTGGCAATGGGTCCAGTGCGATTTCATCGGGCTGCTTATCAAAGCAAAAAACGGGTCTAAATACATTATGACGTTCATAGATCTGTTGACGGGGTGGCCGGAAGCCTTCCCTACCAAGGATTCCACCGCCGCCACAGCTGCTAAGATATTTCTGCATGAAATAGTGTGTAGATATGGCCGCATAGATAGGTTGCACTCAGACAGAGGAGCGACCTTCCTATCGGATTTCTTCAACGAAGTAACAACTAGAGTAGGGTGCAAACAAACGTTCACCATGGGGCAAATGCCCACGGGCAACGCCCGTGTGGAACGAATGCACAAAAGTTTGGAAGATCTAATAGCATGTTATGTGTCGGAAGACCATAGCGTATGGCCCGACCTGATTCCAATAGCGCTGTGGAACTTAAGGTCCACTGTGAGCGTACGCTCGGGCTTCGCGCCATACTCCTTACTGTTTGGTATAGATCCCGTTAGCATGGGATTGACAACTCATAACGAAAGCCCCGCATCCCTAAATGATAATGAAGCTTTTCTGGGTATCAGGGACAACATTGCCTTGATTCGACATATGGCCGAAGACGTTATCAATGCATATGAGGAAGACTTACGTAAAAGAATAGATAAGAAAGCCAACCCAGTAGTGTTCTACGCTGGGGATTTAGTGTATATGTATGATCCGCTCTGTGCGAGTAATAGAGTATCAAAGTTCTCCAATAGATACCGGGGTCCGTATAGGATTGAGGAAGTAAAGGCCGACCACGTAGTAAGACTAACCTCATTAGCCACGGGAAAAGAAATCCCACATTTAGTAAATGTTTCAAAATTAAAACGCGCGTATGTCCCCTGGAATCCTGTTATATCGAAACCGATTACTCAGGATAATGTGCCCAATGAACCAAGCGCCGTACAGCAGCAGCAGGACCAACCCAAGGCAAGCCCGGGCACGGACGTATATGAGCCTGTCGCAGGTGGGGCCCTAACCACGGGAACATTCACCACAGCTGGCAGTGAAGCTTTGGTCCAGAATGATACAAGCCGGAAAGGAGCATCAAATAATGAAACCTTGACCGTCCCCGAAAACAGTAAGGAGCCCGAGACGAGTGAGGACGCTGCTGCTGCAGAGCCGTCGGGGAAAGCTGCCAGGACAGCCCCCCGAGACCCCCCGTTGTCGTTTCCGCCTGAAACTATAGTGTGCGAATTTGGCAAAGATGTCCCTAACGATGCTATCAAACCCCGACAGACGCCCGAAGTAAAAGGCAGGGTTCCGCGTAAACGGGGAAGACCCAGGAAACAAACGGCACGGACAGGGTCCCACGACAACGTGGCGGCGGAACCAAATACGGAACCACCCATTTCAGAAACTACAAGAAATCCTCACTACAATCTACGACAGAAGAAACCTGTGAACTATAAGGAAACCGCTAACGATGAATAAGTAGGTCGCCGTATCGGGAAGAAGCGATCCTGAATCCGTCTTCCCTAAAAAGAATACAGACTAACACTCTCTCTCTCGTAAAAGGAAATAGACGTATAACCGTATATATGTCATGAAACGGATAATAGTGACACGGCGTGGCGGATGTATATATTTACGTGTGAGGTGCGTTGTTGCACTGCGCACTTGCTCACGCATATCTACGAACTGTACTGGAATGTACGAATTGGAGCCCATTGTGAAGTATTTAGAACAAATTAGCAACAAACACTTAATGTATTTGAAACAGTACATGGAAGCGTTTGGGGACGGACGAAGTATGTCCGTAAAACCCATTAAGCTACGGAGCAGGTCCGTAAAAGCCATTAAGCCACGGGGGTGATGACGTCACCGCCGCTGCATGGAATAGGAAGCAAGCGGTGAGCAGGAGCAGAGCGTTCTTGTAACAATCAACCGTCGTGCAGGATGGTCAGTGCGCAGTGGACTCCCGTAGACAGCAGACCACAGCTATGGAAGACTACCCGTACTCAATAACAGAATTAGTATTAGGACTTTAGCTTTAGTGAAACCAGAGTTGCTCGCACTTGCCAATGGTGCGTAACCCTTCTCAACGGACATCAACATGAGAACACTACCATGACACAGTATGTTCGGAGGTGGAAGAGTATGGGCAGCAGACGGACAGCCTGTACTGAGACAGAATGAAACAAGTCACCACGCACCATTATTAGTGTGTCCATTTATTGAACAATTCAACTTGGATAAGGACTTTCATATAGTTTATGTACCAGTGTTATCCCGCGAGGCGACTCAGTTCAGATACGCAGGAACGCCGAGAGTGGGACTGAGATTTGACTGTAGCCGAGGAACAGTGCTGACTTTTCCTTATATGCCTAAGTGCATCGGGCGACATCGGTACATGGTAAGACCGAATGGGACATGCTGCTGCCCGCCATGCATAAGGGGCGCCCTATTAGGCGTCGCAGATAAGAGGGAATGGACTAAGATATTAACCACCCTCTACCAGTTGGACGGAGAAATAGCTCTGGTGACGTACCGACGCGTTGAGAAAACTATTCCTAGCATGGGACAGTGCTTTCGCTGCTGTGCCCAACGCACCTCATATGGTCCACCCGTGCTCGGGGTGGGGACAGATGGACAGTGCGTCACCCAACTGCGACATAACCAGGAATCCATTCGAAAGATAAAGCCTCATCGGGGAAAGGTTTTCCTCAGCACCCTCTGGGAATAGAACTATTATTGTGGCATGTAACTAGACATAAAGCATGTGATATAGAGACAGTGTGTATGGCAAGTTACAACCAGTCAGGCATGGGCGGTGCATCCGGCCACGATTGAAAGAAACGTCGGAGTTCGTAGTACACTCGAAGAAGGTCGCGAATAAACTCTATGCTGCGCCCTGAGAAGGCCGAGGCTGGTGCGTCTGGAGTACTGCTGGTGGCGCCTGTGGACGGCCTCACAGAATCTCAAAGATACCGCTCCCTCAATACCACTCAGTGGTGTTGGATGACCGCGGATAACAGGGGGCGGACCATTGACAGGACTACCTGTAACCAGCTGACGCACACCGAAAGATGGTTAAACGCAACTGCAGAATCCCTAAGTGCAGCACACGTTAGGGAACTGGCAGAAGCACTAGCTGCACTGCCTCGAATCGATGATTCTGAATACATTGAACAATCCCCAAAAAATCGGTCAAAACAGGGTCTCCTAGACTTTGTAGGAAAGGCAAGCTACCATTTGTTCGGAACTGCCACGGCAGAGGATGTCGAGGCAAATAGGGCATTGATCGAGGTAATAGGCGACGAGTTGTGGGGAACAAATTCCGATTTAGAACCTATTGCAAAACAATCAAGAGAAACATTTTCGAACCTTCAGAAATTAGGTCTACGCGTGGATGCGTTCAATGAAGACTTCAAGGTAGCGACGAACAACCTCAGGGAAAGACTGAAGGTACATGCCGATCACTTGCGTGCTCTAACGCTGCAAGATATGTTTAATTCTATGATTTACGAGGACCGGTTAGGCATGGTGGTTTATTTAATGGATTTGATGAGACGCACGATTGCGTTTAGAATGGGAACGCAATCTCTGCTGCAAGGGAATCTGTCTGAGGAACTGGTGCCACAATCGGCATTACGTCGGGCTATCGAATATGTGGACGACTATCTAAAGAGGGTGTATCCCCGCTTTAGGGTGGCGTTTAGTGAGCCATCATTCTATTATGACAATGCCAATCCAATGTTTGTGTGTAGTGGAAATAGGGGCGAAGTCACGCATATTCACGTATACATAAGGATCCCCCTGGTATCGGAAGAACATTTGTTCCGAATATATAAGGTTCAGACGTTCCCGGTGCCGGTAACCATACAGGGTACGCCAGATCGGGACGCCCTACAAATTGTGGGATTGCCCCCACAGGTTGCTGTGTCGCTGAGTGGTACGTATTACATCCCGATGCCGAGCTCGGACTTTGCTGGGTGTTACGGACGCACATTACTGCTGTGCAAGGACGTACCCTATATGAAGCGGAGCACAGAAAACACCTGCATAGCCGCTCTTCTAAGGAACGATCATGACATTGTCAAAGCAAAGTGTGAATTGGACTATCTATTGAATCCCGACTTTGGAGAGATGGCGATCTATTTGGACGACGGGCATATGCTGCTCGTAAGTGCGGAGACAGAGGGACAGCTAATCTGCGGCAACAAACCACCGATAACAAAGAAGATCGAACACTTTGCTAAACTGAGAATCGGGTGTGATTGTGCATTTCAGACGAAAGGGGCCTGGATCCCTTACAGTCTGCGCAATTGTGAACGACATGTGGGCGAGTATGCAGTGGAATACCCCGCCAGTGGATTACTGAAAGCCCGAATGAGGGTAGAGACCTGGACACTTAATGAAATTAGTAACGAAATCCTGGAGGCACCACTAACTTAAGCTGAAGACCCACTGCCGCAAGAACTTAGATCCCGATTGAAGAGACAGGCAGAAGGATATACGTATCGCATACCGATGACGGACTTACTTGGCCGTATAAGGGACAGGAAAGACAGAATAGCGGATCTGGGAAACAGGATCAACACCACGGGATGATCAGCCTATACGGGATGGCCATCCTACGTGGCCCTGGTGATCGTAATTGTGGTAGTGCTGGTACTCATAGGAGTCGCTTGTAAGATGAAGAAACCTATAGTGGCCCTGTTCATGGCCGCTCGGGCACCAGCAGCTGCTAACGCGAGCCGCCTCAAGGCCTACTGTCCCTCAACGGCGGCCCCATGCCCGCTACCATCGAATGTGTCTAGCATGACGGGGGCGACGCTGGTAATTACGATCTTCTCACTGGCGCTCTTTATGTTGTTCATGTGGTGGCGTCAGAAAAAGGATAAGAATAAGGAGACACCTGACGGACTGTATATTGAGATAGCGGCCCCCACTCACCGTGAAATCGTATTTCTGGGAGAAATCATGATCCCAAATACGCACATCTTCACAGAGGGCAACGCCTTAGTAGACGACATTCTGGTTAATCGGTTATTCATGCAACACAAGGTGTGTGTCAAATGGGGACAGAAAGTAAAAGGAGCGGCAAGCCATGTAGGGGAACATCCAGTAAACATACCACTACCAGATTCAATGGTGGTATCGCCCGAACTGGCTAACATGATGACAGGTCCGGCAAAACACGGTACGCATACACGGCTACTGCGAACAGTGTCGGGAATCGCGTAATGTGCCCTGTCTGCTGGACGGATCATGGACCCTGGTGGGAGGTCGTGGGAATCGACCAGCAGCGACCTTACTGGTCACCTGGAGCCAGTCTAACAAATGTGAATGAGAGCAGATTAGCCCACGAAGCAGCGGAGGTAAGCCGACAAAACAGCAGGAATTCGGAAATGACTTCACTAATGATGGACAGAACTGACCGAAGAGGCACAGGAGCCGTATACGAGCCACTCCGGCACGCGTCGCCAGATGCGATAATGGACTTGCCCTAGAAAAGAAAACGGAACACTCGCTGTACCAAACTGAGATTGGAACTGTGTCAAGTTGGCGTTGTGCCAAAGTATCTGGGTAGGCGGGCTCGAGTCATGCATGGGCGCATGATGAGAGCCTCACCGGGTATTAAAACCTTAACACTACGCAATGGTGCCCCAGGAAGCTTAGCGTAGACATTTTTTCTTAATGTTAAAGTGAACCAAAATTCCAAATAATACATGTCTAATATGCTTGTCTAGGATTGTTTAGACAGCAGTTCAGGTGCATGTTAATAACCCAAAACCAGGAATGTGTACACCGGGATGGTTCTGTGTAATCCCTGTCGACGGATTACTAGGAGCCATTTCAAGTAAATAAATATTGGGAAGCGTATGACTGTAATCATACCAGCTTTTCGGGAGAATCGGGCCGTCGCCGGATGGTATGCCTTGTGTCGGCGGTGCGTCGTCTGGCGACAGCACGGCGTGCCGAGGGCACAACTATAGGCACCATGGATGGGCGTCCAACGACAGCCAATATCATCCATGGACTGTCCAGGCATCCGTTAGACCGACAATTAGTAAGGCGAAAACTCGCAGGGACAGAGTACCAATAGAACAATACCCATTAGGCCTAGTGAAACATATAAAGAACGGTCAACACACGTGTGGAACTGAGGGAACGAAAACGGACTTGTATATATAGCAACGCTTTGGACGCTTTATGTGTTTATTGTATAAACCCTAGAATAAGAACTGTTACCACAAGGATATATTGATTTACTGGTGCTATAATGGTGCTATGAGACGAACCATCCGAATAAGTAACATATCGTCAAAAGCTACTACTGTGAAATATGAGGCAGATACAGCTTATGCATAATGGTGCCTTGTAAGATACTAGTATATATTAGCCATTTTAATGTTAAGAAATTCTAGAGCATACACCTGAAAGGGAGAGCTCAAAAGCAAGATCGGTACTACGAGGTGTATTTAGTATTGTTAGATATCGGGTAAGATGTTGACCAAGGGATTATGAAACCATTGATACAACCGAGGTATAAATCTAACTGCATTGCGAACGGCCGCAGGCATCTCTTACCCTATGCCTGTAACGCTGTGTCATAGCATCATTAACATAGGCTCATCATTACATTGATGTTTTGGTTGATTCAGATAGGCGGTTTCGAACCGGGTAAAACTTACCAGAACTTATGGTTCCATATCCTTGAACTCTTCCTCCTCGCTCATGTATGGGCAGGGATACAACACTCCTTAAACTCTTCCTCCGCGTCCATATGCTTGCATGGACGGAGACTCTTAAATTCGACATGGCGACATGACCTTTTGGGTTTCATGATATAGAATAGGGGGGTTCTAGTTGACATATATCTGGACCCTCCATCAAGAAGTCCACTTGTGGATTTAAGACACGAGTTAGCTAGTAGATTAATCACTTACCGTTTTCTAAAGCATAAAAACAAAATCTTTTCTTGTGTCAAGGAAATCTAAAGAAATTCCAATAAGGAATACGCATCGTTCATTCATCTCAAGGGTCATTTCATGACACATTAAGAAAACTTACCGTCATAGAGTATTGCATAGCACTATACATCGCTGTGAGTTAGTAATAACTTACCAAATATAGCCCGGATATTCGCCGAGCTATATATATAATGATGTTGCAACACATAATCTATGATGAACTTCCGCATAGCTCACACATATATCGTGGAGCTAGTAGTCCAACAGACGCAGCTTCGCACAAGAAAGTAGGAATGCCGACCCTCTGTGGAACTCGTCCTCCATTGGTCACATTTGCTGGACCGAATGGGTCTAGGATTTTTCCTTGGAATTGTGTCATATTGACTAAAATTCATAAAACATAGGATCTTTTGGGGTTTTACCCTGACAGTTAGTAACTGACGTGCATCAATGGTCGAAAACTACGCCATAAAAGTGCGTAAATCTCTTGGTCATTCTTGTAGCGGGAACGATAGGAAGCTTACAGGAAGGTAGAAATAAGATAAGTTAGCCATGTACCCTAAAAACACTGCTAGTTAAATGTTAAGTAGATAGAAACTCACAGAATAGGAATAACTCACGGATGTATGGTTATGTGAAAGCTTTTATTTATTGGTCCTCTGTTTCTCTTTTCTTAAACGGAAGGACCACGCTTGAATTATCCCATTCTGGGAAACCTGCAGACTTTTTCTTTTCGGATGCCAGAACCGTCTCGGGGCATCTAGGAGTAGACCTCACTTGAGGAACACTCCATGGGTTTTGAGGGTGTGGGTCCATCCAAGATTATGGTCATGAATGGACGAACATACCTACAGCAAAACATTAGTTTGCGCTATTTTGATTGATTGTGTAATTGCAAATAGGTAGTCCTTTACTAAGGACTGCCTGATTGGAAGTGATAATTAATTCTTTACGGAAATCGATTTCATCTACTATGAAACCGGTTTCCTATTTTAAGTGCCGTCAACTGCACAAAGGTAGACTTTGTGCATGCCTACTGAATTAGTGTAAGAGCCACCAGATGAATATACGTGATGGGAATTCTTCCAAATTACTTAGTTTATGAAAATATATAGTAATGGCCAGTGCCGCTGGTAAGTGCTGATATACCCGACGACAATGATCATCGGGACACACTTCCCCGCAAGCGCTGAGGCCCTGGGAAAAATCGATATCAGACTGCTTTATAAACGAGAGTGTAGGAGAATCAAGAGAGAGAGAACAGTAGCACTTGGATCATACGGATTGGGAGATTCGAAAGGGGTTTTAGATAACCATACAATCGCAGGGACATCTGGTGACTTATACAACGTCGTTACGAGACGGCTGGAGGCGAGAACAAGCGGACTCTACGGAGGAAGCTTACTTCCCCTCAAACTGAACTGTAATACCTTGGATTCATTGCCTTCACGAGCAGCTGTACGCATCACTATAACCACCAATAAACTTACCGCACTGCCAAACGTTGTTCATGTTATGGATTGAGCGCCCATATCGTGGACTCGCTCACCACTCGACTAGCCCTCCCATTAGAGACAATATCAACCGTAATAATTATATCGGACAATGCACGGAAATGATAATCAACCTATATCGAAACAATAGCGTTCAGTAATAACTTATAGTATTACTTCAACTGTCAAAAATATTAAAAACGTGAATTCCAAGATTATTATAGGGATACATAAGCTCAGACTTCCCATTGAGTGTCACATATCACGAGGTGTAAGTCATAATTAGATTAACTGAAATGAAAGGATAGGAGAAACGGATTGTGTGTCTGTTCATGCCAGCACTACCACACCAAGTGACAGTTGTCACTTAGAAGTTGCCAACAGAAACCTGCTTAACAACCACTGGATGTATAGCAACAGGGTTGTGACATCATCAAAAATTGATGTGACTCATGTAAATTGGTGTACTCAGGGACAAAGAGAAATTATGTCTCCAAGGAAACTCTGTAAAGTAGAGTTATTGAGATATTTTAAATAATTGTTGGTATTTGGTGGTTTCGCCTTAAATAGCTCATCAGGTGCGAGATTGGTGAAAATAATTCATAATAAATTATGGAATTAATTTCAGCCGAGGATTTAATGAAAAATTATGCTTTTTATGAAAAATAATTAATAAAAATGGAAGCAGGACCATTCCAGTTTTTTAGCAAAATAGGTGAATTTTCCTCTTGAGTAGTATAAAAGTATTTTTAAGGAAAAATGGTGGGTTGGTCAACGTGGTAGGACTATGTCCAGTCACTTATAGAGTTAGTGAGAAATGCCTAGTGTCAGCGCGGTATTGTTGGGATGTATAGAATATGGTAACGGAGTGAAACAATATGGCCGTGGCATGGATTAATCCATTAGATTCAGACCCTTAGGGACGATGGATGAGAGTCGTTGCATCCATCGTTTTTCTTCTCTGTCGCGTTCTGATTGAGCGGTCACAGAGTCTGGTGGGGCTCTAATGAAGGAAAGGACAGAAATGTCGAATCCCTGAATGAGGCCCGGGTTGTCAGGTGGGCAGCTATTAAAGTGTCTGGCCACTGTAGTGTCGTTGTTGTGATTTATGTCATTAAAATGGCCTTGAAATCTCGTAAGTAGGCAATTCTTAGTCTGGCCGACATAGTGTATGCCACAAGATTTGCATGTAATTAGGTACACCAAATTACTGCTCTGGCAGTTCACATTGACAAGTGGGGTGTGGCTGAAATTATCCCACTGTGACCTGACCTCTTTTGATTTGTTGATCAGGGGGCAGTATCGACATTTAGTAGGTCGATTACACGGGTGATTGCTGAGCCCACTTTTCCTGATGGGGTCCCGTGTAGACGCCCTTACCAGGGCGTCGCCTAAATTTTTATTTCGACGAAGTCCAAATATAATTTTGGAATCGAGAATGTTACGTGTAACTTTCGATCGGCCTAGGAGTTGCCAATTGCCACGTATGATTTCCGCTATTGGCGGGTTTTTGGGGTTGTGAGTAGTGATGCAGTAAAACACATCATCTTTATTTATTTTCGGTGACGAATTAGATAGATGGTCTTTATTGAGTAGGTCGTTCCTATCCATGTCAGAGGCCCTTAAGAAGGATTCATGGATGAGACGTTTGGGGTAGCCTCGTCGTATGAAGTGTGTGCTGAGCATCATGGAGTTTTTGAAGAAATCTGTCTCGAAAGTGCAGATTCTTTTTAGGCGGAGGAATTGGGAATAAGGAATCCCTCTGAGAATATGTCTCGGATGTTCAGAAGAATACAAAAGGTAGTTGTGGCTGTCAGTAGGTTTACAATAGAGTGTGGTAGAGAGGGAACCATCTGTAGCCTTTCTGATAGTGAGATCCAAAAAGTTAACTTCCTGAGTTGAAGTTTCAATAGTAAACTTTATAGTTGGGTGTTGGGAATTCAAGTGAGTGATGAAGTTATTTAATGACTCTTCCCCATATGTCCAGATGAAAAAGATATCATCAATGAATCTCTTCCATAGTAAGGGCTGGATCTTAAAGGAGTAAACAAACTTTTCCTCAAAGGCTCCCATGAATAGGTTGGCGAAGGAGGGGGCTAGTTTCGTACCCATGGCTGTGCCGCCTGTTTGTAGAAAGTGTTTGTTGTCGAACTCAAAATTATTTTGAGTTAAGACTAATTCGAGTAATTTGCAAATGGAGGAATTGGTGGGGTTTTCAGAGGGGTCCCTAGCCCGGAAAAGATATTGAGCTACAGCGTCAATTCCCTCTGAGTTAGGGATATTGGTGTAGAGGCTAGTTACATCTAAGGTAGCGAGAATGCAATTAGTCGGTAGTTTCAAGTCTTTAATAATGTTAATTAAATGTCCACTGTCTCTAACATACGAAGGTAGTTTCGGGACTAGTGGCTGGATGAAATGATCCACAAATTGTGAAATACGTTCTGTGGGTGAGTCGTTCGCGGAGACAATGGGTCTTCCCGGAGGGGGAATCTTATTTTTATGAATTTTAGGTAGAAGGTAAAGTTTCGAGGTTCGTGGGCGTTCTAAAACTAGATAATCCGCCGTTTTTTCGGAAATCTCTTTAGTGAGGACCAGTGATTTGACTGCATCAGAGACCTTAGCATTATGTTGATATGTTAAATCATGGTCAACTTGCTTATAAAAGTTTGCATCTGAAAGTTGTCTGAGACCTTCGGTGATGTAATCGGTTTTGTCTTGTATCACTACTGCGGAGCCTTTATCGGCTTTCTTGATTACTATGGATCGATCTTTACTGAGCGATACTTTCGACCTAGCTTCAGCTTTAGTTAAATTAGATTTTGTCGGTTTAGATCGTTTGAGGGGGGCATAGTTTTGAATATTAGTTTCATTCAAAAGTGACATGTGTTCTAAGATAGCAGGAGCCGGAGGGTTCCACTTAGAAGGATTTTTAAATTTGGAATGCTGAAACGGTAGTGAAGTAGAAAGTGTCGTCTGACTTAGAGTTGGGTCTGGTTCAGGAAGCTGAGAGAAATTTAGCTTGTTTATAGCCAGATTGCGTTTAATGCTTAGGTGGAACTTAGAGATGTCTTCAGCTAAAACCCCTTTATCGGGGGCTGGTGGGGTATCGACGAAGCTGAGACCCTTAGACAATAGACTTAAGTCTGCATCTGAGAGATTACGTGAAGACAAATTAACAACACCAAGTGAACTGTTGAGTTGTTTACTGCTGATATTACTATTATTATCATTCTGAATTTGATAAAGTAGTGGCAGATAGTCAAAAGCGATTTCTTGTAGGACGGATCTAAAGTCCAAGTCTAACAGCCAGCAGTCTGAGTCAGGGACAGAGTGGTCTTGAGTCTCTAATTGCGGTTCTGATCGCGGCCTAAGAGGCGTTGAAGGAGATTCCTCTCCCTGTTTGAGAGGATCGGAAAGTCCGCCTGGGGCTGGGTCCTAGGTTCTCATTCAGGGATTCGACATTTCTGTCCTTTCCTTCATTAGAGCCCCACCAGACTCTGTGACCGCTCAATCAGAACGCGACAGAGAAGAAAAACGATGGATGCAACGACTCTCATCCATCGTCCCTAAGGGTCTGAATCTAATGGATTAATCCATGCCACCGCCATATTGTTTCACTCCGTTACCATACTGAAATGAAAGGATTATGACACTCAACTGTATTCATAATGAGATGTTTAAGTCATGGTAACAATGTGGTTACATGACTCCCTACCTCTATGATGGCATACAAAATATTACTGTTAGTTGGAAAGATCTATAATTAGCAATACTCGAATACCACTAGGTTCTTTTTTTGATTTTCTATGTTATCTATATATTATTGTTATGATATAAGCATACAATTTTGTGAGCAAGCAAGAAAGTTGTATATTTCCTTAATTCTCTTCTATTTAGAATTTTATCACTTACATAATTTCTTATCATTATGCTATACTACATGTCAATTCCACATGTTTCTTTCTGATGATTATATATGACCTGTTATGGCCAATTTAGTTGAATGTTGCACACAAGTGACAAGTGTGGGAAGTTTATTTCTAAGATGGCAGACAACACGAGAGAAAAGATCACAAAAACAAAAATCTTTGCCAATGGCAGGGGCCATTGTAACCAAGGTAATGTGGGATGTTATCAAATTAGTTTTGAAATATATTTGTAATCTTCTTGTTGATTATGTTAAGAAGACTGTAATTCTAATATCAGAGAGTCTTAAATCTTTCATAAAGATAGAGAAAATAGTATCAGAAGGTCAGTGTTGGAAAACTTTTCTCTCTTTTTTTAAATTCTTTATTTAAGTGGCTAACCTTGGCCTTGACCAGTTTTCTTGTTAGTCCACTTTCAATTCAGCGTTCAAACATTTACAAAGCAATTTGTAGATAGTAATGAAACATGGCATATTGAGTAAATCATGGTCAAATCATAAATAAACATATTTGGACAATGGTTTTTCCCAATTTTTCGTACATAATTACAGATATTCACGGACCTTTACCTAATATAAAGAAATATACCATTACAGTTTATAATATCACAGCCTTTGTATTGTTACACAAACAGTTGTAAAAGCTGGTTAGTTGTCAGTCAAATGAGGTTTAGAGCTCATTGTTTTTGCTCTTTCTTAAACTTTTCATAGTTATCGATTTTTCGTGAGGGGACATTCAATCTGTTCCATTTGATTGAGCCATAGTAGAATATATTCTTTTTAACTAGTTCACATTTTGGTTTTAATGTTTAAATAAGATTGCATCATGAGCCCTGGTACAGATTTCTCTGTTGTCTGTTCGAGAAGTATTAGATTTTTGTTTAACCATAAAATTCAGAACATGAATATTTCTTCTGTCAGTTAAATAGGGTACATTTGCAAAAATATACAGTTCATGTACATTCAAAAGAACATGATTTACATTTATACAAATTCTCAGCCTTCTATTTTGGAGTCTTTGAAGTTTATCCAGGAGATTTATGTTGGCATTATGGTAAAAAACGTCTCCATAATCCAAGTAGGGTAGTATCATGGTTTTATAAATGGTTAAGGCAGCATGTGTATTAATAAATTTGCGTATTTTGCACAAACGATTAATTTTGTAAGCCACTGCTTTAATAGTGTACCTTATATATATTTTTTTTTTTTTGGAAACAATTTGTTTATTCTGGATGATTTCAGATTTAACATCTGTTCTTCCGCTCCACCCAGACCTGGTGATACATTGATTGTTGGTCTGAGCAGCGGATTTGGGTTTGTCGATACATTGGTGGATTTTATAGTCCGTACATCATTGGGTATGTGTTTGATTGATATTTGTGCAGGTATGAGATGGGATGGATGTGCAACAGTTTAAGTCTTGATGCTTATATAGTCTCCTAAAATCGGGATTTTAATATCACGTTGATTTAGAGACAGGTAAAATCATCTCGAAGGGAAGGATATAGGTATTCACATGCTGAGGGCCAGCTCGTCTTAAGGAAAAGATATATCGACCATATTATCCACAAACATTTGTTTCAACTTGGATTTAAACAGCGATTTGGTCGGTAGTGAACGGGTTTAAAGGTTTAAAGGACAATGAATTATCTATGATAACTCCTAGATATTTATATTGATGCATAAAATCAAGAACTTAAGTTCCAATATGGATAGGGTTGGGATTACAGTTTTTAACTTTGTGTTTACAACCCATGACCATCACCTCAGTCTTTTTAATATTAATTGATAGTCTATTACTAGCACACCAGTCAACCAGGTTCGTTAGGTTATATTGAGTGTTTCACTGGGCCAGTAAGACAGTTTCACCTGAGGAAAGTAGGACAGTGTCATCAGCATACATATACGTTTCGCAGATATTAATAATACTGTACAGATCATTTATATAAAGTAAAGATAACTGCGGTCATAAGACTGAACCTTGGGGAACGCCACACTTAACAGTTTCATACCTTGAAAATGTGTTATTAAGAATAATTCTTTGTTGTTGCCATAGATAATTTTCTAACCAGCTGGCTGGTTTGTTCTGGATTCCTTAATAGTTTAGTTTCCTAATGAGTATTTGATGTGAAACAGTGTCGAATGCCTTTGAAAAGTCTATGAAGGTTGCACATGTTATCTTAGAAGAGTTTATTGCTTCATAGGTTTTATCTAAAAACGTGGCTATAGAATTTGTAGTTGAATGGTTTTTCCGAAAGCCCCCCTGGTATTTTGTCAAGATATCATGTTGTTCAATGAAAGAATACCGATTGTTGTGTACAATCTTTTCAATTAATTTACCAGGTAGGGGTAGTAGTGAAATAGGTCTATAGTTATCACAATTATTGTTGTCACCATCCATGGGAATAAGTGAGCCTTGTGTCTTTTTCGAGATTTGCTGCGCAACAGCACATTATGTAAGTCGGGCACAGTCGGTGCCAGTCTTCCTGTGCCAAAATGATTAAATAGTCATGGTATGACTAACGCACCATTTGGTAATAACCCTACTTTGTACCCCTGTCCCGTATTGCATAAACCTAATTCACGCCCCAAATGCAGAGTCCCATTAATGCCAATAAAGCACAGTGCTCCCTTCCCTCAACACGTGCAAAGTTGAAGCACAGCTCAGCTATGTTTTATGGGCATTATGTAACTTTCCCTACTGTGCGCAGTGGTTAGCGCAAGTTAGACTGGTGTGCCTTTACTCACGCTCAGTGGGTGCAAAGTATTTGCATAGGAGCACTGTGCCTCTTATATGACTTTAAATGATAAGCAGTCTATACCTCCTGCCCTCTGATCATGGACCAGTGCCTCTTATGCTCATAGGTAGTCGCTCACAAAAAGCTCACAATTGGTTGACGAAAACGTCCTGATAAATATACAGGTAATTACCTCTTCCCTGCAAGACTTACATAGTCTACTCACCATGATATTATGGGAGAGAGAACCCATTTTCATTGGGGGCCTAGTATTGGTAATGACTGGAGATTTTAAATATTTTAAACAGCATGTGTTAGGATAAGACCTGATCTTTTACATGGTTTTGCTCACCAAAGCAAAATCTGATGTTATGCAGGATCAAATTACCTTTGTATTCTGCTAAATCCCAAGATCGCCCCAAGTCAACCCCTACCCATGTCTTGAGTCAAGTTCAGTTTTGTTTTTTGTTTTTTTTAAACGCTTTATTTTTCAACTGGTTACATTCTCAGACTAGTAGTCTCTTCTCCCTCGTGTACCAGCAATAGGATTGGTTCAATGGTCGCAGTATCAGGGATTAAGCGGGATAATAATACAATGCACGTTTATCAAATTAGACTTTGGTATGTTGAGAACATCACAATCTTATTCACAGATCACAATCAAAAGAGCGAAAAACTCGTGTGGGGTTAGAAGCTAATTAAAAATGGATTTAGATGAAATGAAATGAAATTAGATGAGGTAGGGGTGAGACAAAAGTATCAGCACAAAACATTTATAGGTACAAAATTTTGGTAGTGTGCGTACATGACCTTAACAACCATCCCGTATTAATTGACTGTTGTCGGGAGACGTAGCCGTAACACAATCAATTGTCACATAGTAATTCAAAACTCTTTGTAGATTAGAGATATAAAAGTTAAAGTTTACAGGCTCGGATAATTCACATAAACTAAGCGTCATTTTCCAGTTCCCCACGCTTGTAACCTGCAAAATTCTGCAAAGGTTTAACCTGGGGAAAACACAATTCACTAGCTACGGAGCACACACTAGCACAATTTGAAAACAATCACACTGTCTGGTATGTAGAATATCATATACAGTTAAGTGCTAAACAATTTATACGGGAAAGACAGTTTGTAATGTTTGATTATTAATCATTGATATACCTTCCTTTTTAAAAAGTCTCTTGTCCTCAGTTTGTCTCAGGTAGAGTGGTAGAGTGTTCCAGATTTGAGACCCAAGATAAAATGGGGTCTTTTTAATAAAAGTGATTTTTGGTTTTGGTAGCTTAACACTCAAGCCATCATGTTGTCGGGTTCTACCATCATTTGGATAAAGTGAGAATCTTCCACTTTCCACTCTATTCTTGATGCAAGTTAACAATTGGATTATACGTCGATTATCGACAAGTTTAATATTTGCTAGTGCGTGTAGGTCATTAGCATGAACATCCATGGGGTTTACAACCTTGTAAGTAGTGCGTAGAACATGATTGGCTGGTTTAATGACAGTCTGTCTTGTCTAAAAAGTTTATAACCATCTATATGGAGCAGCACATCATCGAGACTAGGTTTCAGCCATATGCATGTCTCAGAGACTCCCAAAAAATCAAGGTTGCTGGCTTCTAGATTATTTTTGAAAACTTCCCATTTACTCCAAATACTTTGAACGTTCCAGAAGCCTAGCTTAATAGCTTTAGCATTAAGATGATTGATCATTTACGAGTGAAGTCATGGTGATTTGGCGGTATCAACATGTGCATAGTACTACAATATACATGCAAGGAATATGAACATGGGGTGAATAATGATGTAGACAAGGATGAATAATATAGACCTATCCTGCATTTGAATGCTGGGGTCAAACACAATAACGGAATAGTCATCTTGGAAATTCAGATTCAGTCTACTGAGGTTCACAGTGAGAGACTAAAACATGAATGATGTTTCATTTGCTTAAAATTTAAAATTTAAGATGTTGTACTTATGGATAATAAACAATCTAAGACTCCTGGCTAGCTAGCCAAATAGCGTTGCTGGTAGTTCTATCTGCATGATAGAAGGACAGGGTACATACTATACTCTTGGATATAAGTATTGAAGACAATCTAGCTTCCTTGAGTAGTTTACAGCATCAGTAATTAATTTACACGAGATCAATCAATATTTTGAACCACAGGAATAGGCAGTCAATACTGTTATTAGTTACTAGGGAACGATCCAGTTCTCTTGAATATAAATAAATAATAGAAAATGCTCAAGTTTACTGTAATAGTTTGCAGCACCAGTAGATAGTAATCAGTGCGAGATCAGTCATTATAATCACATGATGTATGGTCGCTATTTCTGTTAACGTTTCACCTGAGTTTTGGTTGTTTGAAGACTTGAGTAGGTTTATATTTTCCTGAGGTTAAGCACCACGGACCAGTGAGAAAAAACTAATATTGTTAAGGAAAGTTAGTACAGGCTTAAAAAGTGTGTTCTTAGGTGGGAGCAGGTTCTGCAAAAGCTGCAAAGGAATTCTGTCAAATACTTATATCAAATAGAGAAAAGGTTAGTTTTTCTCACTGGATTTACATAAAGAGAAACTGTCAGAACAAGGGTACGATACTAGTTAGCTGCTCATGATTTAAGTGCACTTCCAAGCGGCAGTGACGATGGCGGTTGCCCAGCCTTTGAGTAGGTTTGACGTCGGATGAAATCCATCTGTTAGTAGACCGTAGTAGTGTACGTGATGGTTTGGCCCGAGGGTCCGGTGGACTTGGCGGCCTGTCCAGATGGTGGTTACACTGTTTTTCTGATTTATAGTGGAAATAAAGCCGTTAATTAAAGGTATTGTGGTATTCAGGATGTCCTAGTGAGTCGGCACACCACGGGTAACGATGTAACTCCATACCCGTGAGGTTGCCGAAGGCGATGCAGGTCACGGGAAATTTTTGAACTCATACACTAAGTAGACTTGGCCCTGTTTGAATCAATTTGCTGTAAACCGTGTCAAAAAGTGTATGTCTTACTCCACCATTAACCCTGAAACAGCAAGGCATCATTATACCACTCATAGTAGTGGGCGTGTTAGGTAATATTTTCACGCCTACCCCTTCTGGCGTGTATATAGTTAGGTAGAGTCCCGTTAGCTCATAGTTCTGTTTACACACCCAACTTTGTCGGCGTGTTAATGTACCTACCCTCCATTCAGGCACCAATTTAATGGCCATAGTGGCGTACCCAGGGGTGGGGGGGGCTGGTTCCCATGGTGTCTGGAACTCCCTCAGATTTCTCAAAGTTTAGACAATTAAACTACCAATATAGGGAATTATCGAATAAAGGGGTCTCTGGAACCCCCTCAGATTTATCAAAGTTTGTATAATTGAACTACAAATAGGCTATTAGGGATTATGAAAAATAACTTTACAGAACCATCTCAGTTTTACATTGAACATCCTAAATTTCCCTGGAACTCCCACAGATTTCCGGGCTAGGTACGCCCCTGTAAATTATTTTAGTAAAATTTATTGCATTGCATTGCAGTAGGTGCTGCTTTAACAAATTTGTTAACGCCGCACTTACAACTCCAGGGTTTCAAATATGCTATAGATGCAGGCGTAACCCCCCCTTTATAACATATAAAAAAGGAATGAAAAAGGTGTGCGAGTGTAACGGTGACACTGGGGGATATAGGACGTGTGCTAGGCCAGCCTAGCTGAATTTAGCGGGATTCGAACAAGCTAGTTGCTCCGATTAGTACAGACTGTCTGCGCAGCCCAGTGTCGTGGCTGCCGATAAGGAACTCCGGAGGGGGCCTTTTAAACAACAAGTAGCCTACAAGGGCTGATGCAATGTCACAGCATACTACTGAGTTTGCTGACCTAATAAGAATAGACGAGGCTGAAGCGCAGAAGGAGTATAGTGTACATGCAACTAGGGTAAAACAGGGTTGTATCGCACACATTGGTATATCATTAGCGCACTTTGTTTTAATAGCCCTTACAAATAGAAAAAAATATATAAAATCACAAATAATTGATAATAATTAATGAAATGCGTCAAAACAGCTAGTCTAAAGCGTGATTTAACTTTATAACCTCTATGATTACTTAATAATGAAACAATTTTTTTTCCTATTATGCTGGGTGCGCCATACAACCCTGTTTTAGGAATTATCATGAAATGAAAGTAATATTTTGGAGAAATCGTATAACATATCATATCAATAATGGTTTTCCATCCCATCAAACAAAGCGCACATGGTCATCAATGAAAATGATAATATTCAATAACCTTGACTCCACATAAAACTATTATTTTTTGAGATTTTAATTTTTTACCCTTATTTAACTCTCGACATAAGACATGATAAATGCGCGATATTAGCCTGATGGGCCTTGTCCCCCTCCCCCCTCCCCTGTTAAATCATGTTTAAAAAGGGGCCCCCTCCCCCGTAGATTGATGTTTTTGCCCCCCCCCCTCTACAAATTTCTGGGTCCGCCCCTGCATCCCCCCGGACCGGCCCGTGGGCCATCCGGTCATTTTAACACCTTTATTACAAATAAAACTTCCGAAAAAATGGAAAATTTGTAGTGATAGGTAATCGAGTGCATCAAGTTCGATTAGCTCCTACCACCCAGGTCTGGCGAACTCATCTGTGCCACACAGTTCATTGCATTTCATCGTAGGTTGCACAACCAGACCCAATCACCTATAGAGTTTGCGCCATATATATACCGTGGGTGTAATTGAGGCAACGAGAAAGGTGTTTATACCAAAAAGAGACACTTTGTAGTTTCGGTCGTTGTGTTTTAGTGGGTTTTCCGAATTGGAAAACAAGCAATACAACAAGTAATTAAAGGACGGCAAGAACTGCAGCTTTACTATAGACCAGTACTAGTATAGGAAACCTCATAAACATGTTTCAGTCAACTGATTCCTTGAGCAGGGCTCACGCTGCCCAGTCGCCAAGTCACCAATGGCGCTATATAGCCTCATTTGGCTACAAAAATCATGATTTCTCTGGCGACAGGAGAAGCTCAGTAATTTATTCTAGGAAATTTATTAATGACATCAAAATTGACTGAGTATTGCTTGCCGTTAAGTACATGTCATTATCTTGTTTTTAGTTGTGCCTCAGAAATTCTAGGCCAGTATGGTACATGACATAATGTAATATTGTAGCTTTCATTTGGCTCCTGGTATTAGAATTTGGCGGCAATAAACAGGTTCTGGCGATTTTTTTGGGCTACAAAAATCAAATACCCAGCATGAGCCCTGCTTGAGAGTAAATACCAATCTGTTCACATTGTTATTACATTGTTACTACCTCATGTAAATGTAATCTCATGTAGAATCATCTTGTGCCTGACTAGAGTTGACTTATGTTTAGTTCAACATAAATATTGTGAATACTACTGAACATCGGTGTAGAACACTGGGTATAGTGGCTAACAAATGCAATTTTTTAGTTTCCTTGGCTTCTTGCAATGCCCTAACCATCCTGCTATATGGAAGCCCTAACCTGTTTGTTAGTTTGTCTAAGAAGTACCTGTTATATTTCCTTGAGATAAATATTGATTAGTTCATATTATATGACTACCTTAGATAACTCAAATAACTGTAACTGATGTATAATCAGCTAGTGTCTCATACTATGTTGTTACTTGGCAGATTTGTTCAGGCTTTGTAAGCCCAAAGTTTAGTCTCATACCAACCTAACCTATTATATCCCAGAACGATCTCACTACTATATACAGAAAACTTGGATTTGTTACATTATCCTGTAAGTGTCCATCCGTACGTCTTGTCTCTTTTTAAGTATTCTTGAATTGTGCGAAGGGTAATTCATCAATCTAGATCATGTTCAAATGTTTAACTATAATTAAAACTAACTTTTTTTACCCGCACCCTATGAAGAAGCGTCCGTTGTATGTAACAGTATTCCCTCAAATTAATGATAAGGATAGGACTACTCTGAACCCTAATGGTCATGTCAAGAGAGGTGGTTGATTGTTAACTTATTTTAAACAGGATCGGGACGTTACGCTTTTTACAGGAGAACTCTACAATATTTGTAATCAAGAAATTGATGAATCAAAAAGACCCTAAAAAAATTGGGAAAATTATAAAAAACCTGGTCGAACCCGCCCACTCCTCAGCTACTACTTTTAAAGATGATAATGGTAATGAGATTGATCCTGCTGACAATCCTAATATTATAAATTTATTATATATACTTCTTGCATACATTGGAAATAACCTTGTTTCCCGATCTTAGCATCTGAATAAACAGGAGACACTGGGCATCACACTTCATTTGAATAATGGTCTCAGTTAAATATGACAATTAGTTAAGAAGTTCGATGTACTTTTAAAGTAACATGACAACAAGCATTTTGGCTATTCTGCAGGAATCCCTGGCTACCCTGTTCCCTTGGTTAACACATTTGGATAACATTTCATAATAAATCAGGTCCATTCCTAACAGCGACAAAGTTTCAAAGCGTCCATCATGGGCCCCCTCTGGCGTTTAAGTGCAGCACTAGTGCGTCTTTATGTAATTGTGGTATGAAGGGTCATGGTTCTCTCCCTGCAAACTCGTAATATTAAAAACCACCTCAAAATTCCAAGTGCCATCCCCGCTAATTCGTTTTTCGCTTGTCTGCGTCCAAAACTTTCGAGACGGGCACAATTATATTTAACTGTAGGGGCCTCTCGGGGCCAACTGGGTGAGTTCGATTCACCGGTCCGTCGCCGTCTCTCAACAGGAAATGTCATACTAATCATTGGGCTGAAATTTTGCATATCGGCTTCCTGCGAGCCAGTCAAACTCAGAATACAAGATGGAGGCCAATAAGCAAAGAAATGTATTATCACCAAAGTTGGTTTTCGTTATTATCAGCTGTACACGGTATGTCACCAATATTTCTCTTGACTTTTCGGAAGTACTCGTATTTTGTTCCTTCCCAATAGGCCCAAAATAATTGTTTACTTAAAATGAACTTCTTATCAAGACATAATGGTCTCATTTTTGTGGGCGGTCAAGTGTTGTGTTAGGCTTTGCATACACTGATACAGGATTCGTATGTGTGTCCAAAAGCAATCCACACAACGTGACACAGTCCCTTTAGAAATAAGTTAACTGGCCGGCCTTAATCCATTAACACCCAAAATAACCCGGAAGCACCCGATCTAATGTGTACCCCCTGTGACATCTGACAAGGGCAGGGGTTTGTCTTGGTAATCACATAAGTCACACCAAACCGACTGAAGAGTGACACAGCTCTCACGCTGGGTGTCATCTGAAGGACTCCCGGCCATTATCAGGGGTTAGTCATTGAGTTAACACCCTGCCCACGGGCCAGAGTTGCCCCAGAGAACCTGCTGGGTCGGGCACTTTCATACCCAACCTACGTTTGCCTGCAAAGCACATGTAGCTAAATCTTTGACAGGCCTATTTCACCCTACCATCCCTCGGCCCTCCCACCCGGAAAACCATTTACCCTCACCATCCTTATAGTAATAAAAGTATTTGAAATTAACTTCTTTTGAAGTCAGACATCAGGTATGTTGTTTGGATCGTATTAAGAAATTGCAACCGTTACAACATAGAGCAATTAGGATTATATCTAAGCGCTGGATCTATATAAGCAGTGATAAATTTGTAAAATTGCAGCTTAGATACGGTCTTGAAAACCTTATTGTTAGGCGAAAACGACAATTATTGAACCTTGCCTATAAATATAGTAGAGATCCAGACTTTGTGGAACCTAAAAAAGGGGATAGACTCTTGAGGACCAGTAACAAGATAGAGTTAAAGAGACCTTTCAGTATAAAACATTATGTATTAAACAGTCCATATTACAGGATGTGTATCTTGTGGGGTAAAATCCCTGGGACAATGCATCAAATGGATAGTCTGACTCATTTTAAATGTCAAATAAAGAAACTGGATGTGCATAAATTTGATTGGAAGACATGAATTTAGCCATTGAAGAATCCTTTCTTCTTTGGTAAGTTTATGAATGGGAACTGCTTATCAAATGCACTACAATCATCTACTCATCATATTATCATCAAACTGTATACTAACCATTAATTGTGACTAACCATTCTACAGTCTGAAAAGCGTTGTAACGACGAGATAGTTTTGCTCAATAAAAAAAAAAAAAAAAAAAAATGAGAGTCATGAAAAATTCCTTAAACATGTTCTGTATGGATAAAAGGTACCTCCCGGCCTATATAGCTACCTTAAATAATTCACCTTAAACTGGGTCTAAGCTGGTTCGATATATAGCCGACCTTAAGGTTTGAGACTAATTTCAGCCAATGCATGTCTTAAATTGGCCTGAACTCCATATAAACCACCTTCAAATAAAACCTCTAAATATCGGGCAGTAATGGCATTTTCAGGCTTTCTCACTTCTCATCCACAAGTTAAGGAACGCCATGCCAACAATTGATTTTTTTTTTTTTTTTTTTTTTTATTCGAATCAACATCACATACAGACATGTTCTTCCTGTTGATGGTGAATATGGGTGACACAATATGGTGATGAAGATGATGAAGATGATGAATACATCAGCGCCATAAATCAGATTACAAGACCGTGTTTGTCCGAATCAGTATCAAGTCGGCATCAACAATTATGACCAAGATCTCAGCCATATAGTAGTTTACAAACCTCTTTCTTAAATTTTACTTTCGTAGTAGATCTCTGCACCTCCTTGGGCAATCTACTCCAGATGGTAGTGCCTCTCGACATTGGGCTTTTTAGGTACCTCTCATATCTACGCTTATAATAGGGAAATTTTACTTTATTCCTAATCCTAAGCCATATAGGAGGTCTTGATACATCCAACATTCCTTCTAGTTTACTTAAATGATACATTGTGGATAATATATGTTCCCTAGTTCTTTTAACCAAAAGTGGAAGTTTATATCGTTTTGAAAGGAATTCAATGTTTTGGTTTCTACTTTCTTTGCCATCTATTATCTTAATTGCCCGTTCATGCAGGGCAATAAGACGATCTACTTTGTCTCGTGGCCCACAATCAATCATTATATCTGCATAATCATAAATGGGTAATATAGTTTGTTTATATATTTGGCAGGCTATGTTTGGGGTCACAAATTTCCGTATACACCCTAGCTGGTATATTCTATTATTGACCTTGGAGTATTTATCATTCAAAAACTTATCAAACAGTAATTTGTCATCAATGATCACACCGAGATAGGTATATGAGTGCACCACATCCAAGGGTTCACCCATTAAAGTTACTCGCCAATTGATATTGTCAGTATCACCGTTAGACACAATCATATGCTTAGTCTTCTTGGTGTTTACTGTTAACTTATTTTCATTACACCAATTTTCTAGGGTTGTAATTCCTTGCTGTAGCCGCTGCCTAGCCCTACTTTCAATAACATCAGATGTATATAAAACAGTGTCGTCAGCGTAGAGGGTGACATTCACAGAATCATCTTTATAACTAAGAAGAAGATCATTAACATATAAAATGAAAAAGAGGGGGCCAAGGATCGATCCTTGTGGGACGCCACATACTATGCTATCATAGTCAGAGGTAATGTTGCCTAGTTTCACACATTGCTTTCGGGAGCTAAGGTAATTTCTACACCATCTTACAATCTTGTCACCTAGCCCTATTTTACTGAGTTTGCTACACAAAAGTTCATGATCTAAGGTATCAAACGCCTTGGTGTAATCAACGAAGATACAATGTACTACCTTCCTCTCATCTAAGCTAGAGTACAGATATTGTGTAAATTCTATTATGGCTGTCGAGGTGCTATGGCCCTTCCTGAAACCATGCTGCCTAGGATCTAATAGGCCTTCGGTCTCCAGATAATAGATAATTTGATTATACACAACTCATTCAATAATTTTACTAGGGGCCGGGAGGACGGAGATAGGAGATTTTTTGAAACTAATAGCTTTCGTGAAGACATCTTGGATTTCCTGAAATTCTCATAGTCAACAACTGCTTTACTCTTAATAGCCTTAGAGTGGAGGTCATTTTTGTTCTTTAGGGCTTTACGTAGTTCATCATCAACCCACTCATCTTGGCCCTGCCTAACTTTCACATACTTAGTTGGGCACAATGCATTGACTGAGTCAATCATGATTTCATACATTATTCGCCACAGTTCATTTGGTGACCTAGGATAACACCAAAAGTTATGCCAGCGGTAGTTGTCAAATAATAATAATTTAAGATTTTCAATGTTATATAACTTATATGATCTAATTAATTGGACTTTACTCACATGTTTAATTCGTTGGCATTTTCTGTTAAGGAATATAGTGTAGTGGTCTGATATAACATTCCGTAGTACCCCAGACTTTGTTATTTTCGTAGCAGGGACATTTGTGATTATTAAGTCAATTATGCTCTTGCTACTGTTAGTCACCCTGGTGGGCTCTTTGATGATTTGGATCAATCCAAAGTTATTTACTAAATCTTTTAGAAGACGTCGTGATGGGTACCTTGCTTTGGAATAATCAATGTTAAAGTCGCCTAGGAGGACAATTTCAGGGATATTCTTAACCTGACATACAACCTTGAGAATATTCTCAGGATCAGCTAGACATGTCTTAGTATTCCCTGACGGTGGACGGTATAATAAGCCAAGTACCATTTTACGCCACCCTGGTTTACAAATCTTCACCCATATCTGTTCACTATCAGGATCAGATAGGGTGAAATCACTAATCAGCTCAACGTAAGTGAATATATCATTACGTACGTACATTAATAATCCACCACCTCTGGATTTATAAGCTCTATCCAACCTGACGATAGAATATTTGTTTTGATGTAGGAAGCTATTACTCACATGCTCAGTCAACCATGTTTCAGTCAAACAAATGATATCAACGCCCTCATATGAAATAAATAGTTCCTCCCTATTTTTCAGAAAGCTGCGTATATTAAGATGGACTATAGTAAGCCCCTTCAGTCGTGTTATGGATGGATCACACATTTGCATAATCAGAATCAGAACATTTAACAATTGTCATAATTAAATGTTGTAATTTGGGGCCGCAGTCAGTTTGGATCAGGCACCTCCCAGTGATGGATACCTTGAAGTCTGCCATCCAATTCAATTAGAACAAGCCGACACCCTAACCAACGAAAGCCTACTAACACGCGTACGCCTAAGCTTATACTTTTTGCACGGCTTTTCTGTTGGCATTAACACAACGTTTATGCACCGAGGTCTAAACCTTTAAATCCCAGGTGCACGTGGCCACTGTCTGTCAACTCCTTCCCATGACTGGAATAAAGTAATAATAGACTAGAGCGGTCTCTAGCCTGCATCAGACATGGCTCCAACTGTATCCATACTCCTCCTTCGTGGACTCTTTATCCTGGGCACTGTCTCAGCTAAGCCATGCCTATGCACCAGTACGGTACACAGCTTTCGTACCAACTATGGTGTAGTATTCGAGAGTAAACCGTCCATCCACATAGGTAATCAGTACTTCACTACCCAAGTCGATATCATTTTACCACTTCCTCCTTCTCCACAACAGGCACCCACACTAAATTGTAAACACGGCGCTACCCTGGCAGCCGGTTCAATGGAACAGTGTCGAAAAATCCAACTTATGTTGAATAACATAACATCTATTGGGAAGACTATAGCAGCAAAGGTCAGCAACGGACTCCGGCAAGTGCAATCAATTTTGGAATCGACGGCCCAGCCAACACCTCCATCAGCCAAATCCAGGAAGCAGCGGGCTCTTATTCCAGAAATCGGCAAGTTCTCCGAGACGTTATTTGGAACGGCCACACTCGATGACTTGAAGCAACAGACTCGTGCTGACCAGGTAAATGCCAATGAAATCGGCTTCCTAGATGGCAAAATAAATGCAGTCCTAAAGTTAGTTGACTCCACTTTGTAAATCCAACTCCAGGCCATCATCAAGAACACTCATTCCATATACAATTTGTCCCGAGGACTCCAGGCTTACATTAGTAACCCGGAATTGATGGTCAGGTTGATGCAAGATTTGCAAGAATTGCGTCTACTGGATTTTCAACTGGACTACTCCCTTGATGTCTTGCTACAGGCTATTCGCGACCTAACGGAAAACAGGCTGAATACCTCTTTGATATGGGAGACTGATATGAGGAAGATTCGGTACCTTTTCATGTCCAAGTCCAATCTTTCAAATATTTATATTCCAAACACTCGCGACATGTATAGAAGTGTAACTGTTTTAGTCCCGCCGGTTTTACAGCAAAATGTTCTGAAAACTATTTTGAAGATTCCTGTTATTTCCTTAGACAAAATATTTACGGTTCTAAAGGTGAACACCTTCCCTCTAGCCTTCCATGGGCATTATACTCGCCTCACGAACACACCAGCTTATTTATTGGTGTCCGCAACACAATACACGGTATCCTCCAACCCAGATCTGGATAATTGCCATTCTCTGTTTTGTCATTATGACCTACCACTTCGCAGGCTTTCTCCCTCGTCGTGCCTCATTTCTATCTATCTACATGATCATGAGTCTGTCAAACATTATTGTGATTTCAAAATACTCATTCAGTCTAATTTCAGAAGGTCGAACATCCAAGTCATTGCAACAGGGACCTATTTGTTCTCTCACATAGACGAGGTTGATGTGCGCTGCCCCAACCGAACAACAACCCATCCTGGATGTGAATCGTGCGTTTGTGCCTTTGAATGTGGTTGTTCTGTGTCCGCCAAAGAATGGGAAATTCCCGTCTCAAGTGTTAACTGTTTGCCTTCTACAGCCGGCCCCTTAAGAACAGTTTTCCCCGTCAACCTTGCTAGTCTTCAACACCTCAACCTGTCACTTAGCCGACTTGTGAACCCGGATTTTTCGTATGATAAACCATTCCCAATTTTACCTCTTAGCCCACAAATGCGACGTCGCCAAGAGGACATTTTTAAGCAAGCTAAAGACAATTTTGTTTCCCTCCGTACATACATGAAAGAGATCCGACTGAATAAGGACAAATACAAGAAACTTCATGGTGACTTGCATCTTCCCCACGTACCATTCCTCCCCCCCCAGTGTGCACGGTACTGTTTACCTGTTTAACATTGGACTTACTTTTATAATGGTACCAGCACTTTTTGTTTTCATCTCAATTCTGTATTTGAGACAACGTAGGATTCAAAGCACATGCAGACGCTTGACTTTGAATTGAGTTGGTTATATACATTAGCTATTAACTCTTCCTTTACACTGCATTTCAAAAGTTATCAGTTCTCATTAATGTTAGATTTTTGTTGTTTAAAATACTCGCCCTCATCATTTGGTCACACAGCAGCAATTGATTTCCCATTATCAAAATTCTTTAAGCACCAGTTCCGAATTCATTGTCGCCCTCATGAATTCACATTTAGTCACAGACACATAAGACTACACGCGTTTATGATATCAAAATGTTTTATTGTTATACATGCTGAACAGGTTTTAGGATGTCCACATGTGAACATTTCGCAAATTTTCACATAATTGTATTTACTCAACATACACTAATGTATATATGTAACTCGAAAGCTTCGTGAACATTTCACAATTAACATTTTCCCATATATACTTCAAACATATCGTACACTTATATATAACTGTTCATCACACCCAAGAGTCTACAACAGGCATGCAGCCCAGTTTATCGGCTGGGAGTAGTTCTTGGACCATGTGGTTCCTGTTGTTTATCAGGCAAACGCTCGCTCTACAAAGTCTGTGCCTGAAAAATTTGTTCAGGCGCACGCGCTCCGTACGAGGAATCTTGAGGGAGTTCAAACATCAAGGGTTCGTCACTGCCATTCAGATGGACCGTGAGTGGGCCCGACCAGGCAACGGTCAGGGCCTTGGACAGGAAGCTCGGTCTTTGGATGATCATTCGTGGGCAGGCAGCACTTCCTACGACTTCCATTTCGGCGGGAATGGGAGCCAGTGGAAATAGGAGAGTTTCCCATCGGCAGTAGATCCTCAGACAGCACTGCACTGTAGCCCTCCGACGTTGACCCTGTGCCAACAAGCGACAGCCTGCTGCCAATTTTGAGCAGATACCAATACATTTCCACCCCAGGTATATCACTAACAACAGAAGCAGCCACTGATGGTCGGATTGGTCCGCGGGTGGGAGGTGACTAGGTCTCACCACTGGCGGTCCCTCCCGAACAGAACGCAGACGCAGACTTGTGTTTAACAGTCGCTCGATGTCCATGGCCATCATCTGGCTGTTCTGAACCAGTGTCTAGTAGAGGCACATACTTATACCCCCCCCTATGACCTCACAACCCCCCAGGTACTGTAAGGGCTTCGTCTAGTCTTTAGCGAAAAGTTATCCCTACAACTTAAACGCTACGTAAGGTATAACTAAAAAGACTTCTTCTAGTCGGGGTCTTCACAGGTTCTTACACTGGGTAGCGCGTAGCATGGCTAATAGGCCGCTATTTTCTTCAGAGAGACGATTGACAGGGGGTTCATCTGAAATGACTTCTGTCACGTTTGACACGGGGACACGCGTCTATGATGACCGCGTCCAGCTGTTGGCCATCTGAGGCGGCGAATGTCAACTAGCTTCTGTGTCAGGTCCCTCACATGAGTACCGCGGCACGGGGCACGCAGGGTAGTCTTAACACTTCTTGACACGTAACAGGCCTCAAAAGGGGCGGCGGTGATGGTGTCGCTGATACCCCATGTACACCCCGTCACGTCTAGCACGTAACTTATGGTAAAAGTCTCTGTTACCCCGTGTACACCCCGTCACGTCTACGACGTAACTTATGGTAAAAGTCTTGCCTCATCGATAAAAGATCACTTTCGCCAGATCATGTGTCCACAGGGGGACCAGCCGGGAATGTATAAATACGGCGTGGCATATGGCTATAGATTGCTTGAAAACTTGCTGCCACCATGAACGCTTTGAGCTAGACTGGTTGTTATTTGTCTTCGTTTATTTCTAGGGGAGTATCATTATTAAAGTTCGTATTTGTTAATATCCTATATCGTTCCTTTGTTCATTATTCTACTGTGTGATGTTTCATCGCTTAACGATCGTGTTTCATTTATTCGAAGATGTTAATAAAGTGTGTTATATTAAGATAAAGGGGAGTTCATAGTGATTAATTGTCGATGTACCTAGCTTTGTCCAGATAGATGTTATCCTGGACCATAGTTCAGTTCTTAGTGGTAGAGATTCTAAGTAAAGGGGCTCAGACCTATACAAAGAACACGCGCTTGGCAAGAGGTAAGTTTATTATATCCATGACAATATTCCGAAGGTACAAGTATACAGTTCTCCATCCATACAGTTCATTCCTTTCATTTCACAATTCTAACACATCAGTAGTGATCCAACCAGGTATAGCTATGGTTAAGCTTCCCCTTTCACAAAGGTATATACGCTCCAACACTGTTGAGAGAGTCACCTCTCGTCTACCGGTAACAGAGACCATTGGTAGGATCTCCGTCACATCCAGTACGTAGTCCGTAAGGCTAAGCCCAAGCTGTCCCAATCCTTACTATCACCTAATCGTTGTGGTTACTACCATCTTAACACTATCTGTGTGATCCGTATGTCAGACTATTGCTCCCATGTGTTCTGATCGAACTCTATCTTGGTCTGCTCATCTGTCTCAAGTCTCATACCGCTTATATAGCGACAGCCAAAAGGCTTGTCGCTATTCCCGTTTACACTAATACTTAACGACGTCTTATTTCTTATTTATCTTTCATACTTCCCATTCTTATCTATATAAACTAGCTCTACTTCTAACTGTTATACAAACTAATGTTGACGGTGAAGCCTGCTATCCTCAGTATCTTTTAGCCAGAGTTTTCGGTTCATAACGTACTCCTACAGGTTTCCTTCGTCATTTGTCGTACCTGTGCATACCTGCAGGACGTGAGCCAGCCCCACTGCAGTCCCTACGCCTGGGGACTTTGCCACTCTCCATATACTCTAACTAAGCCACTAAACGATGGCGCCGCCTGGCGCCGAGCACACGTATCAGCGTTGCACGTTTTACTATAATATTCTTTCCAATACAAACGAGTTTACAATATTTTATTATTAACTTCTACAGTCTATTCTAGTTCTTTTTTTGCACTGGACCTCAGTGCAGCATCAACTGACTATCGTGACTCTGTCCTGTTCAACCCGAGTATGAGGTCTTGCAGGATGATCACCAGCAGCCCAAAATTGGGTGGCGCGCAAATAACAGATCATGAATCATCAGCAGGCGCAGGTACCCTGCTGCTGGATTTGTCTCATGATCAGACGGAGGTGACTATTGATGGTGATCTGTCTCAGAATCTGTCTCAGGATCTGTCTCAGGATCTGTCTCAGGATCTGTCTCAGGATCTGTCTCAGGATCATTCCCTGTACCCGGACGAAGGATCCATCCTCAACGACGTCCACCTTAGCCTTGGTGGTTCCCAAGGCTGTACTGTATCCGCATCCTCGTCCACGCCCTCCACGCCCTCAACGCCCTCCGGATCCACGCCCTGGGGGATGACGCCCTCCACGTCTCAAACGTATAAATGGTTCCCGACCACCTCGTCCCAAACGTCGTCCACGCCCGGGCCCCTGACGTCTCAAACGTCGTTCACGTCGACCACGTCCCAAAGGTCGTCCACGCCCGGGCCCTCCCTGTCCCAAAGGTCGTCCACGCCCGGGCCCTCCACGTCTCAACCTTCCATGGCCGATTTGCTTGCCATGATGGAGCAGCTGGAGAAGAAGTGCCGTAAGGCGGAGGATGAAGCGGCTGCGGCAAAAGTGGAGCTGCTGGTCAACCAAGCCATGCCTGGCAAACCACCCAAACTGCACCCACGCAAAGAAATATGTGTAAGTTCCAAAGTTTGTTTTTACAGCTTAACTAATAATGTCACCTTTAAAACATTACCCTTTAATAGAGTTCTCGGTTTGTTTAGAAATCATCTCATTCCTAGTTTAGCCCTGCAGCTGTACATGTCACGCATCTTATGTCCATGATTCCAAAGTTTTGCTCCGTCAATTAACACAAAATTTAAGATGCTTGAAATGCTTGAAATCTGTTTTTAGTGTCTAAATAGGCTCCACTTACATTGGAAATTGTTTCTTTTATATATTAAGTTATCCTACCAGTCATCTGAAAAAAAGAAAACATGTATAAAAAGGGTGCACAACTTAAAAATCGCACACCTGGCCGTGGGAGTGTGCACGCCGGACGCAGGCCTAGGGCGCAGCAGCTTAATTTCGGACACTGTCCGGTGTTGTATATGCATTGTTAGGATTATGTGTTTTAGACACTTTTGCCAACAAAAGCAAATTTTTTTAATAAAAATTCGTCTTGAAGTAGTGTATTCATAGGAGGAATAATTATATTACGCCCTAAACCTTAGAATGTGACTACTTTAAAAAAAAGGTAGGAATTTACTTCACAAGGTTACGGTGACAGGATGTGCGACTTTGAGGTACGTTTTCTGAAGTTATTTCACAGGCTGGGGGTGTGAGGCTGTGTGCATTTAAGGGTGGTTTCTTGAGTCAGCTGTCCGGACACCTCCTGCCCGGGCTGCACGAGCAACACCTTAATTGTGACAGTCTCTGGGATTTCCAGCCTTATGAAAATACATATTCATGGCTCTAGAGCCTTTATTTAGCTTAGAAATCATAAAAATCAGAAAAATAAGTGAAGTATATGCTATGAGTGAAATTTTCCATAGTTTTCATTAATGGTGAAAAAATTTGGATTTCTTTGCATTCTGTTGCCATGGTAACCGGAATGTTGATAGAAGGCCAAACCTGCCGATACTACTGCTATGCAAATGAGGGTTTCCATGGTAACCATGGAACAAAAGTGAGTTTCCAAAAATTAAAATTCTGAATCAAGGGACTGCTTTATATATTCTGCAAAAAACAGATTACGAATATCTTGAATAGAAAGAAAATGGGAGTATATTTCATAAAATTGTATTTGGGATGTCAATATTTGGCCCAGATTAACTATTTTATATCTTTACAAATACCAATAACTGGTTGATTCTACCATATTTTAGCGTTTCTGGCCCTCACATCTTTAAATTAACATAACTTTTTTCTAATTAGAATATTTACATAGTTTTTTCAGTATTGGATTTCCCAAGACATCTTCTTTATTCAATATTCACGGCCATAAGACTGCTTTTCGCAGAGTATGTCACTTATGTAACACCTGACACCGGTCGCTCAGACTGCTCGGCTGACCTAGATCGCCCCTCATTACCTGCCCCTTGTATAGCGGGGGGGGGGGGGGCACCAGCTTTATAAGGCTGTGCCAACCACATGCACACAAACAGTCCCGTGCCAGCCTCAGGACCATAAAAGAAGTACGCAGCAGATTACTGACATTAAACTCAAGCGCTACATTTTGAACAATGGCGACCGAGCAGAAAACCTGGTAGGTGAATAAGATACCTTGCCTATGTTTTGATAAGATAACTTGCCTATAGTGAAGTAGTGTTTTTTCAGGCTTTGCGGGAGAATGACTTGGGGGCGGGGATTATGCATCCATAGAGTGTTTGTCAACAAATCTATCAGGGTGTGGATAACAGCTGTTACGTTGGATACATATTTTCCATTTTTTTTCGTTTTCTACACATACACGTAGATAACCAATTCGAAACACTAAAAGGGTGATTTCTGGCTCATTCCAGCGCCCAAGTGCTGTCGGAGGAGGAAGAGGGGACCCAGACATGGACACCGAGTGAGGACAAGCTAGAGGAGGAGAATATTGAAGAGGACGAAACGAAAAGGACGGAACCCAAATGGACCGAGTGGACGCCCCAGTTCACCCCTAAGTAGGTTTAAATTGTTAAACACTGTTGATAGACAGGGATAGAAGAGATGCGGTAACAGGATTACAACATAATTATTATGTAACTATGCATAACGATCACAAATACGACAAGCATCGAAAGAAAATTGTTAACTTACTATCTGGTAGAGCTGACTATCTTCATGCAAAATAATGCACACTGTCTAAAACCTGATGGCGGACTCGGACATAGTTGTCGTTGCTTGAATTCATATAACATGCTGAAATATCAGGCTAGTTCTTTTGACAATTTGAAAATTGCAAATTGATCACACTGGCACAATAACATGAAACGGAGATTTGTTGAGACAAATTGACATGCCGAAGATTTGGTAATTTCGACCACCTATGTTGAAATGATTGACGGTGTCATGATTTTTGATATTTTTTTTCCAGGACGCACGACCAACAGCAGCTCCCGGACGGCCTGTCAGAGTGGACGTGCGTCTACTGTTCGGAGGCACCGACCCAGGTTGGTACATTTGGATTAACACAATGAAGCTGAGGGGGAAAAAAAACATGTGGGCGTAGGTAGGAAGAGAAAGATTTGTAAAAAAAGAAAAAAGATGAGTGGGACGATTTCACGAGTACCATTGTTCTGAAATTTGCCAATTTTACCAGGGACACACTGGTATGTAGTAATGTCAAACTTGACGTCTGCTACATTTAACTTTAACCACACAATTTTTTCAGGAGCAGGAGGAGTACTTGACCGACCAAAGGTGGATGGCGATGGAAACATTTGCCAAAGACGAACACGCCACACAACCACAGGCCATATTCTTGGATGGCAACTACAGGTACGCCGTTTTATTTTTTTTCATAATAAATATAGCGGCAATTATTTCCGATGATACTACCGGGCAAAAATAACGAGGGCATAGAATTATAATGTTAACGTTGAAGTAAACGCCTAATTTGCTACAGTTACTAAAGATTGGAATTGTTGGTGGTCCGATTAGTTCATGCACAAAATTTGGACAAATGTGTATTTTAAACATGCCTACTTAATATTTCAGAATGTACTTGGTCTGCAATTACTGCGGCCGCTGCTACCACGCCGACTGCGAGGGGGGCGAGCCTGCCAGCATCATGTGCTCCAAGGTGTTGTGCGAGTGGTGCGCCGAGGATAAAGATTAATTGATTCAGCAATAAAATACTACACTAGAATTATAACTACAGTTTGTGTCAAATGTCCTTTTATTTTATTCTTATATAGTAACACTTGTTAACCTCGGGTACATGATAGGTTATAATTTACCTTAAATCACGGCTTCACGCTAAACTACATATTATGTTTTATGTGTACCTGGCAGTCTACGGCCGCTTGTACAGAGTATTGAAAATAAAATGTCAGTTAAAAATATATCTTTCCACTAAATTTAGAAATATACTAGATCAGAGTGACACACAGTCTTTTAACCTCTAACTTCTAAGTACAGTGAGAGTAGAACTCTGGTAAAGCGCGGCCATTAAATTGGTGCCTGAATGGAGGGTAGGTACATTAACACGCCGACAAGGTTGGGCGTGTAAACAGAACTATGAGCTAACGGGACTCTTGTGACACAATATAGTTAACACGCCCTGACTTACACTTATATAGACGCAAGAAGGGGTAGGGAAGCTTTGAGGTAGGCGCGAAAATATTACCTAACACCGTCAGGTCACATGATCAGAAAAAAAACAAAAATGGCGCAGGCGATGATGTGACTATGAAACCTCTTTATTTCAATAACACATTTCAAACATTTGTAGGCATGTTTACCCCCAGGTTTGTACATCTCAGGATGGAATAGGATACAGACCACCACGAGGATCATTAATTCCACCTAGGAACGTGATCAAATACTAAATTTGATCGTAAGAAAGGTTACATTTTTTATAAATTGGACGCCGGTGGTTTGGGCAAAACAGACGCCAACCAGTTTAACTCTGCGTCTCCTCCTGGGGCTGCCGGGCGCTTGTAAGAAAGGTGACACTTTGTATAGATTGGTCGCCGGATGGTGGTTCGGGAAAAACCTACGCCAACCAAACAATAATTCCGCGTACTCTCTGCCCGGCCCTGGGGCTGCTCACCGGATAAAGCCCCAGCCACACTGCACGACTCAACTCAACTCGACTGTCGAGTTGAGTTGAGTTGGGGTCAGTCGTAGAGTGTGTCATAGGTTAACACGAGAATCTTAGCATTTTCCTATGACTGGATTGTTGGGTCGTACATCTTGAGATAGGGACGTCACTCAAATAGCATCACGAATTAGCTAAGACTAGACAGTCGGGGGTGCTGGCGACCTCAAAACCTGCAACAGTCAAGTTGAGTTCAGTTGGTAAGTGGGGCCGGACCTTAAGATATCAACAGTGTGTCGTCAGGCGGCGGCAGCCCACAACCCCACGACTGTAATTTAGCTAGGTCAGCCATTCTCCCGGTGACCCTCCCCGGCCAGGGGGAGAGTGACAACCCGACAACAGGGCCAGTGTATGGGTACTTCTAACTCCGAGTTAGGTCGCTACTGTTCATGTGTGCAGAGAACTGAGAAGTTGGCCACCCTAAACTACATGACATTGGTCTTTGTTTTTTCCAGCGAAGCTGTTACATACACAGTCCCGGCGGGGCACAACTACCTAGTCCGGGTGGCGGGCCAGGAGGGGGCGCCCTTACAATAAGTAATATAATATCAGTTTGTATATACTGGGATAACGATATGGCATTCATGCCTGGTACCTTATCCTCCAACAGGTCACCTAACTTTCATGTTGATTTATAAAAAGGTAACCCCAAGTTGGAGTGAAGTAAAGCTGAACTACAGTTATTAGTCTGGATATCGTGGAATTATTGAAGAGGCATGTGATACTCATGTAAGACGGACAGCTGATTAAAAGGATACTCCAACTAGGCCTATTGAACATATGTAACCTACTGGCCTAAGCACTCATGAATCCTAAATTAATATTGAATGTATATAGTGGTGTGTTTTTATGTTGCTCATTAATGACATCGATATAATAATTGTTGTTGCCAATTCACCACCACGCAGCATCATCGATCCCCCACCGGGTGTCCCGGCTATAATTTTGGTTCTCCCGGCGGGGCAGGGCCAAATTTTTGTTCCGCCCCCTGCTGGCCCGCCACCGTCACCGGAGGGGTCAGAGTGCACGAGTTCAGGGGCTTCGTCTGAGGCGGGGGCCGATGCCCCACAGGACGGCCAAGGGGATGGTGATGTTCCCCTAGACCAACCCCTGGTTAACGGGGATGTTGGTCCAGGGGAACTTGACCATCCTGCCGTCAGTGGGGAAGAGCCCCCGGCTTAGGCGGGGTCCCTGAACTCAAAGAGCCGGCTGACACCTTTCTTTTATGTTTTGTTGTTTTTTAAAGTTCGTTTTAATAGATAAAAAAAGAAAAAATTTAGTTGGAAGTTATTTACAAGTAATTTACCCAAAATTCAAATAATAATTCATTGAAATCATTTCTTTTACTCCAATAACAAATAATCATTTTGTGAATCACATCTAATCGAATTTCATTTAAATATTTAGGAAGTTTTTAGGATTGTTTATATTTGTAAGGATGTTTGTTTTTTTCAGTTTTTTACATAATATTATCCCAGAGTTGTTATTACTATTTTTTTTGGGGGGGGATAGGGGGTTAGGGTGACATTGGCCATAAGACTTTGACCCCGTCCTTTGTAAACAACGTACTAGTCGCTAAGATCTATTGTGAAGACGGTGGTGGCTTTAAGCTAGAATGGGAGAATG
This sequence comes from Lepidonotus clava, assembly GCA_936440205.1. Taxonomy (NCBI): domain Eukaryota; kingdom Metazoa; phylum Annelida; class Polychaeta; order Phyllodocida; family Polynoidae; genus Lepidonotus; species Lepidonotus clava. The sequence goes on from OW387138.1 coordinate 49,406,537, forward strand.
GGAGTGGGTCCTGTGTATTTTGTGGGAGCCCCATAAGCCGGATACACGTCAGCTTGCACAAGTTTCTTACGGTAAAACATATCTAGAGCCGCTAAGGGGTTAACCACACAGACTGTTCTTTCCTGTAATAGGTTATGCCCTACCAGCCTTGGTACAGTCCGGACGCTGTCAGGGCATAGAGCTTTAAGTTGTTTGCTTTGTCAGGCCTAGGCTTGGCAAATGGGCGTCAGCATGATTTGTTTGCCATCTGCACGTTGGCGACTTTTGGCTTCTGCACACGATACGGTGATAAAACCACTGGATAAACCACATTGGTTGTCATGAATAGAAAAGTGGTGCGCATTTGCCCAGCCTGGCTTGCAATTGCTTTTGTTTAACTACGCCATACAGTGGCACTTTTCAACAGGAAGTTTTACGTCTAAGAAAACGAAGCTGCTGTACACTAAACAGTGCTGAAAAACCGGACCAATCTTGCAAACCTGTATCTAAGTACCAAGTAGCAAAGTTGAGCCCTCATTTGAATTATACAACTTTTGAAATATCTGGTACTGGTAAGCCATGTAATGGTTGGAAGTGTAATCTAGAAGCAACAATTCATGTATATATATATGCTCGTCCGCGTTTTATCAATTAATGCACCTTTGTGTTTTCTAGACTATCCTGAAACAATTACATGATTTATAATATAGTCTCTCTCTCTCTCTATCTCTCTCTCTCTCTCTCTCTCTCTCTCTCTCTCTCTCTCTCTCTCTCTCTCTCTCTCTCTCTCTCTCTCTGTCTGCAACAGCAAGCTGATGCACGGGGTGAGACGTATCATACCGCAAAGAGGTGCATGGCCACTGACTGCACCTACAAGCGTCTGCTCAAAAGAGACAGTGATAGACGCGAAATCATGCCCAGGGCCCCCGCCAAGTGTACCTTTAGAAGTCTGTGCTTGTCACAATCACTGAACCAATACCAGGTAAATGTCCATTAATTCATTTTGAGTATATATATAGGTCAACGTCGTGCAGTTTGGTTAGCAAAGTATTTGTCTACTTAGTAAGACGGGCTCTGGCCGTCTGGGTCCCGTCGGCCTTCACTTTATGACTAGAAAAAGTCCCGTGTATGCAGATAGATACAAAGAACAGTAAAACCTTAAACTGGAATACATATTTACTGCATCGTCAAAGTAGAAATTTATTCTAATCATGTTTTCGACAGCTGTGCCTAGAAGAAGCGGATCCGGACAGACCGACCTTTTGCAGAGACTGCCCAGCTGATCCACAACTCCTCTGCCGATTCCAAAAAGGCATGCTGTAGGCTACCGCTGTAGGCGACCCCTCCCCAGCAGGACTGGACTGCGACCCTAGGCCTTGACCCGCAGCACTGCACCACCGTCAGGGACATCATTTCTCCATGAGAGTAAGGAACTGAACTTTTTCTCCTTGCATTCGCACTAACCATATGCATGATTAGTACAACTAATTCTGGGCTACCCCGTTTACTGAGGTGTTTAATCTAACTATACCATGGTTTCGGACACATCAAAGAAGCCTGTTGACGGGAAGGAAGGAGAAGTGTTCAAGGCCTCATGAACGGGAAGTCAAGACGGGAAGTCCTAAGCCTGTTGACGGGAAGGAAGGAGGAGTGTTCAAGGCCTCATGGACGGGAAGTCGAGACGGGAAGTTGAGGGAGAGTCTCCTTATCTCGTGCCAAGTCCCACATGTACACTGTCAACAGGGTTCTCCCCAGCGCATAATTATAGCCAGCTCTTTCCGTCCCAATCATATGATAGCTGGTAATTTAATTCATAATTACTTTTTCAGTATATTTCAATAAGTTTGACGACCTTTAGCAGTTCACAGCCTCAAAGGTCGATCAGAATTACAGCTGGTCATTACAGCCGGCTGTAAGGGCCTGGGGAAAACCCTGTGACAGACTTCCCGTCGAGTAGAGGCCTACCACCAAACCATGAATACCAGAGTTAAGACGTGTACTAAAGCATGCATAAGACTATGTACTAATATATTAACTCGAAAATGGTGCATATTAGACATAGACTGTGTTCTTTAAAAAGGTTAGAACATCCGGAGTAGTCAGCAAAGAATGTGTGACCTATGGGAAACACAGCAGGAAGAGTAGCGCATGTAGCTCACAATATTTAACTAGTACCATAAGGTAGATGTCAGTTATGGATAAGTAAGATAAGGATTTCAAGATAACACCACAACAGTTGCTAGCCATGCATCGTTAGGTATATGTATCAATAACTATTCATCCAATTTAAAAATGTGATACATCAAATGAAAGCATGGATTTTTCTCTATTTACTGTTAGGTTCAACTTTATTTTCTGACTGAGATAAAATGTAGGAAAAGGTAAAGAGCAAGTATTTTTTAAACAATGATATTTACCTTAATATGATAGGTGACAGCCTAAAATTTTAAGTACATGATATCAATTAGAACATACTAATGCATGGAGGGAACGTTTATCGTGTTGAAGGTACAAAAAAGCAAACTCGGGAGTGTTGTTGTTTATATGATTTATTAAGCCAACATGACATATATAATTATATATATTACAAACTTAAATAATATAAAATTGAAAGTTGCTTAATGCTATTACAAGTCTTCTAGTTCCGCAACTACAGGGTTGGTCAGGGGGAGGCTGGCGCACGGTCCATTTGGGCGCGCCGGCTGGGGGGTTTAAGTTTTTGGGGTCCGTAGTCTCCGACCACTTGGTGGGCATCCGTACGCCCAGCCCCTGGTCCTTGGCGTGCTTTTTGTCGAGAAGGTCCAGCTCGGCTTTCACCTCCGTCAGCTCTGGGCTCTCCCACACGAAAGGCACCATGACGCGGGTCTTTTCCTCGTCGGTGGGGTCGCGGTCCTCCCTGCTGGTGTAATCCACTGTCAAAACCTTCTTGACCCGTTCGCGCTTTTCCTCATTCCAGTCTGTTAGTTCTAGGGTGGCCACTTGTCATTTCATTTTCTGAAAACGAATAATTTACCTGCGTTAATGGCTTGGAAATCATAAATTTACGGGTAATTTTACATAGTATATTCGACCCTTTAAGTGTCCCCACTTTCTACTCGCCAGAAGGACATGTACTACTGCTCTATGTGTATTAAAAATAACAACCAATTCCATTTCAACGTGGGACATTTTTAACCAGTCTTAAACAAAACCAACCTCACTGCGATGATGGCGCATAAGAGTCTTCTTATTCTTGGTACGAGTCAGTCCCTTGCGCTCGGTGCGTGCCTTCGCATACTGGGTGCGATGGTATGCCTTGCACGAGACTGAAAAGAAGATAAAAATTCAACACTGTTATAACATGACATGTTATAACATGACATGTTATAAGAAGGCTTTATATGTTCAGGGAAAGGTTCAATGGCTTTGATAGTCTAAAATCTGGAAACTACTTAGACGTGAAAAATACACTAATAATAAAATGTAGCTTTGTAAGCGGCTTCAATACTTACTCATGATGTCTGCCCGACTGAAATTTGGATAGCCCACCTGCACATCAGTGACTATGCGTTCAGCCACTGCCTGGTTGTGGGGGTCGGTAAACCTCGCACTGAAAAGGGCACGTTATGTGGAAATTAATTTCAACACGCAATATAAATCTGAATTGTGATTGACTCTATCTGACCTTAGCATGTTCACACAGATGTAAAATTAGTGCTTATTGGAATATATATATTGACATAGGTCCGTCAGTCCTGGACTCCTAAATATATACATAACCTCAATTCAATATATAAGGCCATGAGACTGGAAGAGCATGTCACAATTAGTGAGTTCATATATATTGCCACCTAGTTTGGGGCGTTTAGGGCCGGGAGACGAGTTATTTGGTCTGTATTTCACCAAAAAAAAGAAGAAAATTTAAGTTCATATTGAGGTGAAAAATAAACTATTAAACTACCACGGAAAATAAAACCCACCCATCTGAGAGGTCGAACTTCATGGTGGGGTCTTCAGACGACTGTGCCTTGTAGATAGCACGGACCTCACACTGGAATAAATATCTAGTGTTACCCAGTATTTCCACTTGCAAAGTATCTAAACAAGGTGGGCATGCATGGACAGATGACATAAAACTCTTTGATTGTACTCATGACCCTTCATTAGTTTACCTTTGTTGGTGTAAATTATTACTGATCAAATAGTATCAGATCATATTTTTTGAACATGAAAATACACTCTTCGATGGTACTACTTCAATTATGCTAACTTGAAAACCTTGAAACATGAAGGGTTTTTTTAATAGGTGACCAGCTAAATTCAAAGTAGAAGGAGAAAGGGCCGACTGTATACTCACGCTGACTTCAAAAATCGTCCGGGGCGGCGGGGTAAAGGGCGGGTGCTGGTGTGGGGACGTTGGCTAGCCAAGCCACGGCAAGAGCCACAGAAGTGTCGATCACCCCCTGCACGGCCTCTCTGGTCCTCTCTTCGGCTTCCTTGTAGGCGTTCTTTATCATTGCTTCAACAGTCGCCCTATTAAAGAATTGAGGTCCGCTGGTGGAAGCAAAAGTGGGCTGGCTGCTGGAGGTCCTGGTCGGCAGACCGCTGCCCGTAGATCCGCCGGTCGGCTGGCTGCTGGTGAAAGGGGCCTGCTGGTATGATACATCGGTACCAGGCTCAGCTGCAGCCCCAAGTTGATATCGGATGTGCTAGCCATCGACATGGCCCTTGAAGTACCGGGCATGGGGCTGCTGGTCAGGTTTGGCAGCGGCGGAGTAGAGTGAAGGAACGACCCATCCAATTGCATGTCCTGGTCGGTCATCATCCCCCGGTATAGAGCCGAACCAAGGTCCGCGGTGGAATCGAAAAGATCTTGCTGCGACATGTTGCTAGATCTGGGTGGTTATGTTGTCTTTGCTGGTAGTGACGAGAGTGACATTATGCCAGTTCTTACTGGGTATTTGTACCCATGGGCGACCGGCCAACCGTGGTGGGCACGTGCCTTAGAGACAAAAGGAAATCACCATGCATACGACTAAGGGAAGCCCCGTCGGTGGGGAGATGAGGCGCGCCTACAGGGACTGTGTAAACGAGCACGAAACGAGAGGGCTGGTGAAGGTGAAGAGAACACTTTAAAGAACGGGGTGGTGCGCAACCTAGGAAAGTCAACACCTAGGAATACTGCGGTACTTTGAAGGTGTGTTTCGCGCTCTTTGACGCCAACATAACCGAGGAAAGGTGCGACTTTGGAGTCGTTAATAGGAAACCACCACAGTCACCAACAAAACCTTTTGGATGGAAGCCCCGTGCCCATCTCTCGACTACAGCTGAGAGTGCTCACGTCTTGAAACCTTTGCCGGAGAAGCCAACGCAGAGAAAGTGACTAGCGCCCCAAAGCCAGTTGTCCTTGGTCACTGGATGAAGCCCCCTACCCAGGTCGTACAGGTGGGGTCGCCCGGCAGTCAAAGGGTACAAATAAGCCTCCTTACACTAGTCTCAGACACAACCCCAGTCAACATGAACATGGATGCACTTCTCAATACTAGTCTGGACACCTGGCGTGCAGATCGTTCCCGGCCTACGGCAAAACCATTCCCTACCAACCCCATCGAGACTACTACTCGCCCTAATGAGTTGTTGGTCATGGCCTTGACCGTGTGGCTCGGGTGGCAATTTTGTAGGAGCTGTTCCAAACTTGTCAAGTCGGTCTGCAGTCTCCTGTGCGGTAGTCGACAGTCGGCTCCCGTGGAGTTTTGCTTAGGGATCTGCTGTCATTGGGAGTCCATCACTGTACCACTAGCCCCCATTCCGGCTGACATCCACGTCATCGACAGGGTGGTGAGCCCTAAGATGCTGCTCCAACTACCAGGTCTCCTCTCCCGACGAATTACGGTAGCTTGGTCGGGCCCAGTGATAATTTGTTTCACTGGAGAAAGTCAGCCCTTGTCTCTCGAGCTGCCCACTGATTTTGGAATTCCTCCGACCGAGCGCATCCGCTTAAATAAGTTGTTTCGCAAAAGACTTTCTATAGCTGCACTATGCCTCCAAGACAACACGGGTACCAACCCCATCGCGAGGCAGTTGATGAGAGCTCAAAAACTGGACTATATAACCGACATAGACTCTTGGGTTTGATACCAAAAAAAAAAGAGCACTGGCATAATATTATGGTAAACTTTAATTTACGAAATAAGAAGCCTAAATGCTGCTGTAATTTTGTTTGCATTTGGAAACAAAGTCTGTTACATATATATATAGATGAATAAACTTGTCAGGAAAAAAATCTCCTTCCTTCGTATTTTATTGGATCGGTTTTTGTTCTGTTTAAATTTTTGTTTTTTTAATAAAGATTTATTTATACTGGTTAATAATTAATCGGTACAGGTCTGGTTTTGATTATTCTTAAAGTGGATAGAATTCTCATCATTGAAAATTAGACCGCAATGAATTGAAGTACTTAAAACTAAGTAGGAAACTTCTAATCTTCAACTTTAATATTTACATTCACATACATGTAGTTAATCCAAATATACATTTGATTACATTTTCACTTGACAGTAATATGTCAGAACAGTTACTACTAGTTAGTGAAAAAGTAAGGTCGATCAGGCACACAATATTATGTATTCTGGGTTTGTGAGAGTCGCGCAACTAGCCAGCAGGTTATAGGTTAAAACTGCCCACTGTCATTCCGATGAGATAAGTAAAATTGTGCGCGCATGAACTGTGGGCCGGGCTTAGCATTTCAAATCCTGTTAGACATTTTTGAACGACATCTACAATTTCAGTAACACTGTGCTTTGGTTCATGTAACCCGCACCGATAGTATCACATCTTCATGTTTCTTAAATTTTATTACTAATTCCATTTCCAGTAGTGTCAGCCCTCCACCCCACCAGACTGCTGCGGCTTTCCGGAGGCACACATTTCCAGCTCACTCATCTTCTAGTGCCCAGCCATGCCACTACACACAGCTTCGATTTCATTCCTGACTGGACGGTCCCTGGGGCGTGGACCACAAGCTGCGGCTGACCTGTGGCTGACTTAACCAGTCTTACGGTCTGACGGGTTTAAATACTACCTTCGTGCAATAAATGACAGCAATTAAAGTGTGGCTGACACGGAGAAGTGCAGCTGCACATCCAGAGACTAGCTATAGTGTCCATGTCTGGACCCAAACCGTACCCCCTCTACACGAGCCAACAAGCTTAAGGGCCACATACACCGTCAAAGCCTTCTGCAACCTGCAATTGTCTATATTGAATATTCTAATGATAATGTTCGTATATGAAGATATATCGGCTTGAACACTAGGACAAATACGAATACAAATACGAATATTTATTGACTAATCTAGAGCAGTACATTCATGTCACAGTAGGGTTAGGCATTGCCTGTACAATCTGGTATACTTTTTTAATATAGATCCAAATACATTCGGTAGCTTCCGCCAGATATTTACTTGTACACATGGGTTGTAGGTTGAGAACCATCTTCATTTTGGTTGTATACGGTAATGTTCTGTAGGTGTTAACATACTTTGAGATTCTTTCTTCAAAAAGGTTCCTATTATCTACCAGAGCCTCACCTTTACAATGGAGTAAGACGTGATGAGTTACGTCTTGGTTTCACCCACAGTCGTTACACTTGGTGTTAATCACTTTCTTAGCTCTGTAGCAGCGTTTTTTACCATCGAGAGTATAATTTGCATCAATTCTGAGTTTCGTGAAGATGCTTCTGATACATAGTGATTTGATAGTATTGAGATATGTCTGTTTCCCATATACATTTGATTGCCATAAATTTGTTACCTCAAACCGTTCGAGATTATTTAAATGGCTAGAGTAGGAATCAAGGGTTTGTAAATACATGTTTTCGAGTCGACTGGTTAGAATTGCTTTTAAAGCTGGTTTAGTGAAATTATGAGCTCGAGGCTGTTGCAATACATTTCCTAGTCCGAGAGTCCACAGGTAATACTGAATGTTCTGTAGCCATTGGTGATCCTCGGCATGAATTGTCTTAAGTGCCTTGTTAAGTAATATGCTAAATATTCTAGCCGGTATTAACTATTTGTTGCCTGATCATGATTTGTATCAACTTGATTTTGCACTTGATAAAACTGGAATGTTCTATGAGTCTAACCCGTTTAAGCCTAATGGACCACATGGAGTCCTAGGCCTAGCAGATATTCTGCCTGACGGGTTTATAAATGTATATAACAATTAACAGTCTATCGTGGATTTAGGGTGCCCTATAGGGTTAGCAGCTGGTCTGCAACTCACGGCCAGTTTTTCTTTTTTGTTTTTGTTTTTGTTTTTGTTTTTGTTTTGTTTTTATTGTATATGCACGACAATCCGCGTAGTGGTTGATATATATATATATATTATATGTGTGTATTTGTTTTTGTATACTCGATAATAAGCGTAGGGGAATGTCCTATGAGTTGTAAACCGTTTAAGCGTAATGGACCACATGGAGCTCGAGTCCTAGCAGATATTCTGTCTGACGGGTTTATTAATGTATGTAACATTATTTTAACGGTCTATGGTGGATTTATTGTACTCTAGAGTTAGCAGCTGGTATGCGCGACGGGTTGCAATATATATAGTTGGTGCTAGAATTGTCCCTGTGGTTGCCCTACAATAAATTATTTTTAATCTGTAGAAATTGCGTTCTTTTGGGTTTGTTCGGCCTGTGGGTCTGGAATAAAGTTATTTGTGATTCTGCTAACTGAATTAACATTGCCGTTACCCTGGGTTATGATGCTGTTATATATGGGAATAAATCTAATCTTTACTTGGTATCATAATATCAAAATTTATATATAATTTTTTTTTATATTTTTCCCAAATCTGAGTATGTAAATTTGGTTTATATATCTGACCCTTCATACCTAGTACCTGCAAAGCCTTTACTACTCTTTATATAAGTACAATAAACTTTACAACACTTTAGTGCAGGTGTCGGATAAACCAACTAACCTATTGCATAACTTTTCGCGCAAGAATCTATTACATAACTTATAACCACGACTGCGCGGGCAGGTGTGTTTACAGAAGAAGGTGTATGGCTAAAGCTACGGGTGGCAAACTAGAAGCGACAAGTAAGGGATGGGAGGGGAACGATACTGTCTAGTAGTTATTAATGTGTACGAAATGTTCCGTTAAATAAAATATTATATCAGATAGAAACAAATCACAAAAAAAAAAAAAACCTTATGAGTACACTCCATGGTTGCGATAGCTGAGATCGATAGCTGCGTGATATTTGCGTGATATTTGCATGTGAGATGGGTTAAGATGTGACAGAGTGAGAGGATTCCCTTGCCACTACAAAAGTAGCAGGTTGGGGCTCTCAAGGATAGGCCCTTGAGAGCACCCCCGCCTATAGCGGAGACCCCTGCCTGACTACTTAGCGCCGTTCATATAGTATGTGCGGAGGTCAGCGGGTGGGGTGAAGAATGGCTGCAATTTATGTATGACGCTTTTTTTTTCTATCAAAGGACTTCGAGACTATTAATTATAATGCTTCATGAGTCAAACTGCTTGCCTGTTTCATGTGTGGTTGAGAAAGTGATTCAACTGTACACTTACATCAGTCGATTGTATATGCTTCAGACGAAAACAGAACGCAAAATCGGACAAACAACCATATTCTCGCCCTCGTTAACAGCTCTGAAGCGACCAGTGATTCGCATGACTGGCATGAAGCACGCCCAAGTGGGTTCCTCATACTTTGAGTGTCTCCAGATGGTTAACGGACGAATGAAGGGGTTTGGATCTCTACTCTCACTGAACCACTTCACCACAGCAAAGAAGTGTTCTCTCCTCAGGCCAGTCACATTACACGTCATGGCATGTCTCATGAAGTACCTGATAACACAGGGACGCTCTTCGCATTCGCCACCTTCATCTACGTACCAGTTGGCCATGAACCAACAGAACTTGACCTTTCGACCGGTCATCGTGCTGACATAGCTATTTGGTCCGTACTGTACTGTGCCGTAAGTACTACATGTTTTGGAGAACGTGTGTGATTCAAGCAGTTGGGGTTCAGTGGGGTACATTTTCCCGTATGCTTGTAGGAGGAGAGCGTAATCGTCTGCATCCAGCCCTTTTGTCTTTCCTGTCTCGTTGGTCTCAAAGCCGTACATGTTACTCCAGAGGTGTTGGCACTCTGCCACCTCTGATTCCGGGACTTGCATTGTATCGATGACGGTGGGAATTGAGGTCTGTATCTTGTGGCAGAGAGGTAATAATTTCTTCTTGTACTCGGGCGGCATTTCACTTCGCATATGATTAACGGTCTTTGTGAGAAGAAATCTCTTCATAAACTGTTTGTGAATTTGACGTTTGTTGGTTTGGAGGTCTCCTACAAAACCATTGTACCTTTCATAACTGAAAAGCCATGTACTGGGCGCGGGCCCGTACTCACGCAGACAGTCCTTCAGATGACAACGAAGGTGCATGTTGGGTGTAACCACCTCCTTCCCAAACTGTACCTGGGTCTCTTGGCAGTACTGGAGATAGTGTTTATGTGCTAAATCAATCTCCTGGTCTGCTATGCACGGCTGACATAATAATCTAGTGGCCATAACGAACCGCTGCCATGTTTTCAGGTGTTTCTTTGCCAAGAGACCTTGGAGACAATATCCGGAAGAGACGGTAACCCAGTTTTTCCACTCTTTGGCCGTCCACGTACCAGCATTGGATTTTATGTTCGTTACGACCAGGTCATCTGGTAGTCCTTTCTTGAACTTTTCCAGGCGTTCATCAATAATGAGTATCTTCTTTTTGGTCAGTGCTCCAAGCTTTTCCCACATTTTCCAGGTTTTCTTGGCTGTACCTGAAATAGATTGAGTAAAACATTTGGGCATTAGTCTAGTAAACGCTGACTAAAGTGTTCTAATTAAAATAAAGACAGTCGAATTCCTCTATAGCTAACATAAGTGTATATGAAATGATTGTTCTTTGAAGACTCACCAAGTAGGACGTTGTGCATCACATCGATGGAGAGGAATCTGTAAATACAGTAACAGGATAGGGACACTATTAGCAGACGATGGTGCAAAACAACTTGCCATATATACAGGACGATGCCACCTCTACAACCAGGGGCGGATCCAGGATTTTGAAAAAAAGTGGGTGTGCTATTGGAAAATTTCGCCTGGACCCCTGTGGGGCAGGAGGGAATACAAATGCACTAATTGCTAAAAATATTTGGTATACGTAATAAGTGATGAAAGTCTAGGTTTTATGTAGGTTACGAGGATCATTTTAATTTTAACTTACTCGATGGGATTGAAGTAGGACAGTTCCAGGAATGGGGTGTAGCGAACTCCATATTTCTTCTCCAGAGCCTTCATCTCCTTGCGTTTACCGGCCGCTCTGATGTTCTCAATTTGCTTCCTATGACGGCCCCATGTGCGCATCGGCCATAAATGCATTTCGAAACCAGAATAGTTTCGCTTGGGTTTGCACTTGGAGCATCCCATATTGGCTGCGTGCGACAGAAACCCACATACCTTTCTGGCGGCGGTTCATCAGTGCAACCTTCACGCGTTTGCCCAGGGGCCATTCAAATGATCTTAAGACCATTCCGCGTCTCCAAAACACCTTCAGTTCCGCCACCAGAGGCTGCAAAAACGTCGATAGGTACGCAGGTTCCTTTGGGAGGTTTGGAATCATGCCAAACAGCATGACGTTCTCGATTTTGTAGTGCTCTTCCCTGGGTAAATTAAGAACCGTTAGATAAATACCGCCAACAGGACAGGAGCTCTTCCTAGAGAATGGTTGGAACCAATCAACATTAATCTGCAGAACCAAATTGTCATTATCTCCTAAAAACCCGTAATCTACAAACCTTTGCCATACAGACCCATCATAAATGTCACAGTAGAATCCTTCTGGAACTTTCCTGTGTCTCCACTGCTTACATTTCCTCTCGAATCCCGGGCGCTGAAGCATTTCTTCAAGACTACAAGCCAAGGGTTTGTAGCAGTAGGTGACAATACCCACATATTGTATTTTCCCACCCACCTTGACTCGTTTGAAGAGTTCTGTGCCACATGGTTTATCTTCATTGAAAACCTTCACTGAGCATTGCCAGATTCTCTGAGTGCCATTTGGGCCTGTGTACAGCACCTGGCGAACATCGTGATAAAAGGTTTAACACTTGGAGCAAATAGTAGTCTCTTGGAATGAACTTTCTCCTACTCCCAGCCACTTGTATACCTTGTACATGGTGGTAGGAAAGACATTACGAATGACACGTGCATATTCTTCCTTTCCACCTAGGGACAGTACTTCACATACAAACGCAAGTAATGTCGTGAGGGCCGTGTCACTCGTGAAGTTAGCAATCTGCCACTGCAAAATGAAAAAAACAGTCCATGTAATGATACTTTGAATTTCTTTACCATGTCGACCAACCACTGGCCGTTCGCGCGGACATACCTCGCCTGTGTCGTTGAGTTGAGCGATTACCACCTGGTCCAGGGAAGATAAATCAACCTTGGACGATGAAGATCTTTTCAGGGGGGGACTTGATGTACGGCAGGTGGTGCAGAAGACCCCGTAGCTTGGGTGGGTACATCCTCTGCCGAGCGAATTGGCTTTCCGGACATGGTGGTGTTGGATCTTTTCCTTGACGCTTCTTGTCCCGCGGGCTCCTCAGAAACAGCTGTCGCTTGAGTGGGAACTACTGATAAAACCTCGGTTGGGCGAACTCCCTTGCCGGACATGATGGCATGGGATCTTTTCCGTGAAGCTACCTGTCCAGGGGGCCCCGCAGAAACAGCTTTCTCTTTACTAGATTCCGCCAAGGTAGGGTAGGTAGCAGTGGACTGGTCATCGTTTCTGTCAGATCCAAACGATGCAGCTTCATTTGGGATGTGTTGATATGGAGGAGCATCTGCAGATCCTGTGAAAAAAATGCACCTTTATAAGTACCACACTAGAACAGACCAGAAAAAAAAGAGTAGCAACACATGGCATGTATATGCCCCTTCAGGTATGAAAAAAAAACAAACTTATAATCAAACGTTTACACCCCTTACTTTTGCTGCTTTCCATTCTCTTTCGAATGAGACATTTGTTGCCTCCGTGTTCTTTGTAGTACCGAGTACTAGGTATGGCTTGCGAGCAGGACCAACACCATTTGTGGGTACCCCTATTCATGGCTTTGTAGGCGCGTAGCTGCTCCATGGAAAGGCTTGCGAGCCCTACCATAATGCTGATGATCCAGTAACTGCACAAATAAGGTAATAGTTACATAGTCTTATACGTCATGTGCGGACGCAGACAGGTAAGTTATAGGCTTGGTGTTGAGGTCGGAAGTTGCTACCAACCGAGAATGCTGGACCAGGACGACCTAGGTCCCTTGTTGGAGCGGTGGGAAATTCCAAACTGCGAACGCAGCATTCACGGGGATTTCTCAGTGGCTGATGTACAACGGTTCACAAGCCACACATGGGTGAGAGAAATGTGCCAAAGAAAGGTGTCGCTGCACGCCGACCGGTGGTTCATATATATATATATGCGCCGTTGAATTTACCAAACATTATCCCAAAGTGAGCACTATATATAACCCACTGCCTAGAACAGATTTAGAAAGACGGTGACATCCAACCAGGTCTCGTGATTGGATTCCTTGCCGACCCACAGACTGCGGGACAAACTTAAAATGAAACTCTTTTCAGGTGAGCTGGACTAATGCATTACAAATGGTACAACCATAGCATATTTAAAGGACATAATGAAACTGAACCCCCAAATTTGTCTACCTTTATTGGCCAAACCATGACTTTTTCTGTAATGTACTGAGGCAATTTTAGTTTGTATAAAGTTAAACAATGCCCCTTAGATCGGTGTACTGTTATTTGACATTAATTGATTTCCCCCCTTTGGTTGTCTTTATTTCTAGTCTATATCTACGGCCCATTGGTCCTGCTCTTGCTGAAAGGCGACCTGAGTGGAGCTCGAAATATTAAGCCCCTGCGAGGCAGCCGGTTCATGGAGCGGTTGAGAGACATAGCCAATGTGGACGACACCAGGTCAGCACGAAAAGGGGTTGTCAACGACGATGGAAGACCTAACAACAGAGAAACATTACCTTTAATGACCCCATTGCCTTACCACGACAGATTGGAGTCCATGCTGAACCAATATGGGACTACCGTAGAACCAAGAGCTGCAATAGAAGAACAGGAACAAGAGAGTCTCTGTGAAAATAGCAACACCTTTATTGGAATCCAATTCTACTTGCTTATGGTAGTCGTCTCTCCATTGGCACTGGCCATCATGATTTGGGGTTTTGCAAGATTAATTGGCATATGTAAACAAGATAACTTTAAGGTTTACCTCCTCGTGTCAGGCACCCAGAATGTGTGGATTCAACTTGCTACGTTCCTGGGATATTGCACCGACTACGTGTTTATCACAGAGGGTGATCTTTTTCTTAACATAGAATGCGACTCGTTCCTAGGAGGAGGCTACACACTTAGTACAGACATTAATGTCATAGACAGCAGAACAGACCGAGAATCGACACTGGAAACCTCAGTCAAAGTGAATCCTGTGACAAACTTCCTCTTAAGAAGACTGCTAAAGCAACAGATTCTGCGCTACAACTTGGTTACGGTTGCAGCGGGTGAGCCAGGTATACTGGTGACACTTACATATGACCTGGACACAAATACATCGTCTTCGTAAAGTCTCCTTGAAAATAACATTATTACCTCGACGACTCCAACTTGTAAATTGGGAACTGCAACTTGAGTGGGTCCCTAATATGTAATAAATGTACAACTTTGCCTTCTACTGGAGTTCTTTTTTAAGATTGAATTATTCATTCAATCATATGGTAACTGTACGATACACTGAGCACCAGAGAGTGCACCTTAGGTACTGTGTGTTTTTTTTTTATTGCATATGTTGGGTTGCGGTTTTCTTCTTTTCCACCCAGAACAGATGTACAGGAACTTACAGTAAACATTTATTTCAACCCGGGGCTAATGAGTGGACTTGGTGGAAATATATGTTTCATTGGCGGGGAGTCAATCGCAGTTGGGCGCATTAATTCTTGTTTAGAATATTACAAAAGATAGGGAGAAAGGAGTACGCGTTGATTTGAAAAAGGCTACTTCATGCCTAAACAATACGTGTAGCTAGGTACTTGAAAAGGAGATTTGTATAAATAACATCATAAATATTGTAAATATCAGTATCCATAATTTACGATCGGGACTTTTTTTTTGAGCGGCACCTTCCATTGACCCAGGTCGGTAGGCGCGTGGTTATATAAGACTCCGCCCACGGTTGACCTAATTAATTCTTGACTAACACGACCGGTGCGGACGAGCAAAAGAGTATTACATTCAACTATCAGTGCGAACATCCAGAGATGGCTTTAAACCACAAATCCTCTACATCCGGAGTAAGGTGAGTAAATGGGAAATGGATACGATTGATTATAAAAGATGTTCCAGACTTTAAATAACTCCTTTAATTTGTGGGATTCGGGAAAAGTTGCGTTCTGTGTAAAGAACATTATCTAGGTCACAGCTGAACGGAACAGCTGATCGATGTTTACAAGATGGCCCACTAAGCAAACATGGGCTGAGGCTTGCCCTTTCCGAGACCTATAAGTATAATCTGTCTTAGCTTGTTAAGAGAGGAGTGACTTCGATTAATTATTAGCATTGCCATTGATGACCGCGATATTAAGCAGAGTATAGGTGATTTGCCTGTTGAAATGTTATAGCCAGTTTAGAAAATTAGTTATAACAGTCTTGATTATGACTGCGTGGGTCCAAGCAAAAATTATGTGTGGCTTGGAGGAGGAATTAGCGCCTGTTGGATAATCTGCAACTAACTTGACTAAAAAAGATGGGATAAATGGATACTGTGCCACTAGTGCCTGCGGTTTTACTCAATACTTATATTCTATTCATTCCTTTAGGTAGACCGAGACTACCTGACAAATGAGCGGGACATCGACATGGATGCCTTCGACGAAGACACGAGTGTGATTGCTCCACGTGGTATATTCTTCGACACCAAGTATAGGTATGTATTACTGTTATTATTGTTTTTACAACATTTGAAACGACAACAATATTCTAATATCAAGTGTAAGGGAAGAACTGCTTCCATTTTGGTATTAATATTTCTAAACGTAATTATACAATATTCAACATAAACCCTAGTTTCAAATGAAAACTAGTTCTGTTATATAGACCATCCCGCATTGCCTTTACAGAGTTTACCTGATGTGCATCAGTATTCCACCCAGCGTATGGGCAGTATGAGCCAGCGCAGATCATGGCGTCGGAGATTATATGTGACAAGTGTGCAAACGAATAGGTAAGTTAAGTGTAGGTTCAATTCCCTCAATTTGATCTTTCCTAACCACCAACAAGGGGGGGGTGGTAGATAACCTTTAGTTTCTAATGTCTTTAGGGGAATGTTCACGATTTGGAACTAATATACACAAAGGTGGTTTAAGTATTTGTCTAGATAATTATTGTGCTTTCATATAGGGATGTTGATGATTAAATGAGTGACTGCTATATGTTGTTTGTATTCCAGAACTGCTACCTGAGATGCCTGGACCATGCATGAAGAAGGAGGGAGCGAATGCACGACGCTAGATGCAGAGAGTTTGCAGACTACGATTTATAATATGTATAATAAACTATAACAGATTGTATATAATTACCTACTGTTTACTTAATTTATGTAAACATCATTACATGAAGAAGGAGGGAGCGAATTCGAATGCACGACGCTAGATGCAGAGAGTTTGCAGACTAGGATTTATGATGTATATGTATAATAAACTATAATTGCTTGTATATATTTACCTACTGTTTACTTAATTTATGTAAACTTCTATAAGTTATAAAAGGAGTGCTTGTACAACACCTAAGTTGTACTGTTTATGGACAATGTGTTAGTTTCAATAAAAAATTTAAATGTGAAAAAAATGACTTTGTTTGAGATTGTTTGAGGTTGTTGTTGGGTCTGGACTCATAAAAGGGAGACGGCTCGGTTTATAATTAGATAACCAGGAAAAAAGATAAGCACGATTACCTATGTAGAAACGTAGCCGGTCTTGTTTGCAGAGAGTACTGGGAATTGAATGAGAAACTAGAAATCTCTATAAAAAAACATACCATTTATACTAAACACGACAAATCAAAGTGACTGTACTTGTACATATCGGGGACTAGCAAGTCTGAGGTATATATTTATCTGAAGGATGCCATATGACGACAAGTTGGTCACATAAACAAGATATATTTATAATGAGAAATAAAAAAACATCGGGCATTAACAGTAATTGCACTACACTGAATTAACTTATGAAATACAACAGTATTAATATTGTAGGGTTGTTGTGAAATACAAGTGTATTGTATGGTTAAAATGAGTAGTAGGCTTTTTTCGTAATTACATTCACCTTGTCATTAAAAAAATTAAATGTCGGAAACGGACAAACGAAACATGATCTAAAAACTTGCTAAATTTTAGTATCAACGTCATTTTCAAGTAAGAAGATACGAACGATTCCCTGTTGTTAACTGGCACTTGAGACTACACAGTTGATTTCTTAAATTTCAACATCTTGCACAAAGGTGGAGATTAACATTTGCTTTGTGCATGCCTACTGAATTAGTGTAAGAGCCACCAGATGAATATACATGATGGGAATTCTTCCAAATTACTTAGTTTATGAAAATATATAGTAATGGCCAGTGCCGCTGGTAAGTGTTGATATGCCTGACGACAATGATCATCGGGACACACTTCCCCGCAAGCACTGATGCCCTGGGAAAAATCAATATCAGACTGCTTTATAAGCAAGAGTGTAGGAGAGTCGAGAGAGAGAGAACAGTAGCGTTTGGATCATACGGATCGGGAGATTCGGAGGGGTTTTAGATAGCCATACAATCACAGGGACATCTGGTGACTTATACAACGTTGTTGCGAGACAGCCGGAGGCGAGAATAGGTGGACTCTACGGAGGAAGCTTACTTCTCCTCAAACTGAACTGTAATACCTTGGACTTATTGCCATCACGAGCAGCTGTACGCATCACTATAACCACCAATAAACTTACCGCACTGCCAAGCGTTGTTCATGTTATGGATTGAGCGCCCATACCGTGGACTCGCTCACCACTCGACTAGCATTCCCTTAGAGACAATACCAACCATAATAATTATATCGGACAATGCACGGAAATGATAATCAACACAAAACTAAACCATAGCGTTCAATCTCATGAATATGCTAACAAACCCGAGGGATTGGCAGTAGAAACTAGAATTGCCAACATTTTAGTTTTAAGCCCATGACACATGGACCAACAGACCATACCCAACAGAATGTGACCAGGCCTTCACTTAGCCTAGTCTATAGAAAAGTCTGAGGAAACTATCAAGACTGTGTGTGTCGTAGGGATGCCTAAGCCTAATACGGCTTGCTGTATGTCGTTGTATTCTGTGGGAGTATTTGAGTTATACCGTTGATGGACACGGTTTAATGGTATGAGCGCACATTGACGCATGGCAGACATAGGGGAGTTAACGCAAACTTTGCACGGTTACATTGATGCACTGCCTAGCACAATTGCAGCACAGTAACACCGTGATTATCCTTTTACACTGGCACGCAACTCTACTGTGCCTCTCCTGTGCCAGTGGCTGTGACTGGTATGGCTGTGGTCAGTGGCCGTCATATACCTTTTGCTCGAGGGGGGACAGTATGCGGGAAAGTACGTGCACACAAAACGGCTTTCCCGTAGGCTGGGGGTCAGGATACTTGCTGCGCACGTGCTGTCGCGCGACGCCAGCAAAATATCAAAGGGGAGTTGAGAGCGTGAGCGTATAGGCTGTACAAAGTTTTACTGCGCTCTGCTATGCACCTGTTATCACAAGCAGATTGTGAATATACTATACCAGAGACACACAGACTGATTGCACTAACTGTGCCCGACTTACATAATGTGCTGTTGCGCAGCAAATCTCGAAAACGACACAAGGCTCAGTTTTTCCTGTGAAAGTTGAACTGTGCTGTGCTATGCACCTGTTATCACAAGCAGATCATGAAGATACTATACCAGAGATGCACAGACTGATTGCAATAACTGTGCCTGACTTACAAAATGTGGTGGTACGCAGCAGATTTCGGAAAAGACACAAGGCTCACATTTTCCTGTGATAGAAAATTAAGAGTAAAATGCTTGTTTATATATACCTACTATTGTTTACTTAAAACATTACTTATTGCCACCGTGTGCTATTATAAACAGTGCTTGTACAAATGAAAGTTATATATGAAAAATGTGTGAGTTTAAAAAAACATGTACCTTCAAGAGATTGACTTTGTTGAGTCTGTTGTTTGGTCTGGAAACATAAGTGGGAGTTTAGAAAACCTTTATATTTTGCATAATTAATGTGTGACGGGGGGAGGGGGGAATAGGGGTAAATGATAAGCCTGAATCTGTCTATGCCATGCTACCCGGTGTTGTAAGGAGAGTGTGCCCTGAAATGAGAAAAACTAGATGACTCTAAATTGGAATACTTATAGGAGGAGAAACACAGGCCTCATAGATACTACTTAAATATAACTTAAGTTAGTCTAAAGATAAATATGTGATTCATAATTATTGAGCCAGACCATTCGTATTATTTTGTCTATTTCAAAGGAAAATTAAACAAACTGAGTATTACATGCAGCTGACACATTTTCCTATAACATCCAGTGTGTGCCTTACGTAGGCATGCCTAGTACCGCTAGTTATATAGGCTGTATTTTTTGGAAGTAAGTTGATTTACATGTAAACCAATGATTTAAGGTGCCACATATATGCTTTTTCTGTCCCGGAGACTCAACTAACATGTAAACAAGTGAGCTATTCCATTGCATGGGGTTCACAAGGTTTAGTGGGATCATTCATTGACAGCCCAGAGGCATTATAGTTTTAACATTACTGAGAAGTGTCTTTGTTTGAGAAAGTGAACATGACTTAAATCTGCGCATGGGAACAACAACAATTGTAAGCAAATGTACAGTTTTACCCAATGCTGTACATCAGTCACGTTAACGCTGACTATGATGAGACCCTTGTTACCCTCTTATCTTCGGCAATGGGTTTAGTGGTTTGGACGCACCTTGACGCATGAACAGACATAGGCGTTTTAACAGGAACTTTGCACAGCTTTTTTTTTCTTTTTTTTTCTTTGAACAGTTTTATTACCTTGGGACAAGTTGGATTGCTCCTGTCTTTCCTTGTCGCCAGCAGAACTTAATACTAATACAAATTCTCGATATGTTATCATCGCCGTTGGTATTTATAGTTTTATGAGACTTATACTGTCTCATTGAAGGTAGCAATTCTACAATCCGTGACATATACCACTTTTTAATTAAATGAATGTGCAATATGATATTTAATGTGACGGGATGAGATGAGATGAATGTATGTTAATTTTCATTCAGACAAAAATACCCTGTGCCAGTTGTGCTGTTTCATTTAGAACATATTTAGTTTGTAAGGCATCTTTCACTTTGGACTTAAAAATATCATAATCTCTTATTTGTTGTAAATTAGGGTCAAGGTTATTCCAGAGTTTTATGGCTACAAAAACCGGCGATTTCAGGATATACTCAAATCTTGTAAAGGGTATTGGCACAGTAGGAGCACTATTCCTACGAGTACTACGAACAGTAGTTTGTGAGTGAAAAAAGCCTGCTTCCAATAGGCGAAAAACAATATTAATTAAGAAATACTTTCTTCTGTACTCCAAGGGGAGAAGTTTTGCTCTTGTATACAGTTCGATTCTATGTACGTCCGTTGGTGCATTCACCAAATATACTTAATGCAATGAAACATTCAACAGAGTTTCTAGTTTTTGACAGTCAACTTGGGTACAGGATGTAAAATAGATATTTCCCATATCAAGATATGGGAGTAACATACTTTTAACAATTTTCAGACCAGTAAACTCATTAATGAATTTCCTAATTCTTCGCAATAAAGACAGTTTGTAGGAGGCAAGTTTAAATGTCTCTTGTAGTTGATATTTAAAGTTCAATACCTCATCCAGGTTTATGCCAAGGTATTTATAGATATGTACACGCTCAATTTCTATAGTCTCTTGTCTTTGGAATAAACATCATGAATAGTTAATTCATGAAAACGACACCATATATCTAGTTTTCACAAGTCTGATTGCAGCATTAATTGGCTATTTTGTAGTCTCTTGTCTGTAACAAACAAAACAGTGTCATCCACATAAAGTAATGTATCAGAATATGTAGGTACATCTCATAGGTCATTTATGTAAATATTAAACAAGAGAGGGCCCACTATTGAGCCCTGTGGAACACCAAACATAATATCCTGAAGACCTGACATGTCACTATTTGCTATTGTTTTTTGCTTCCTATTGTGAAGATAGTTTCCTAACCAATTTTTAGTAGCCTGTGTGAAGTACATTTTATCCAGTTTTTGTACTAATATGAGGTGGTTTAAGGTGTCAAAAGGCTTTTTAAAGTCAATAAATACTGCTAGGGTAGGTTGTTTACTGTTATTGTTCAGAGTTACTTCTGTTATAAGTTTACAAATAGTATCTTGAGTACTGTGTTTGGTTCGGAAGCCATTCTGTTAGGTGGTTATTTTCAATGTGACTATACAACTGATTGCACAAAGGTAGAGATTAAAACATCTGCTTTGTGCATGCTTATTGAATTAGTGTAAAGGTCACCAGGTGAATACAAAATAATAAGAATTCCTCTAAATTACTTAGTTCATGAAAATATCTAGTAATGGCAGGTGCCGCTGGTAGGTGTAAATATACCTGACGACAATGCTCATCGGAACACACCTCCCTGCAAGCACCTACGCCTAGGGTAAAATCGATATCAGACTGCTTTATAAGCAAGAGCGCAGTGTAAGAGAGGGAGAGAGACCATTAGCGTTCGGATCATACGGATCGGGAGATTCAAAGGGGTTTAGATAGCTATACAATCTAAGGGACATCTGGTGACTTAAACGGTAGTACCGCACGACGGCCGGAGGTGAGATTAGGCGGACTCCACGGAGGAAGCTTACTCCAATCTAAACTGGAACTGTTATACCTTGGACTTATTGCCATCATGAGCAGCTGTACGCATCACCATATCCATCAATAAACTTACCGTACTGCCAAGCGTTGTTCATGTTATGGATTGAGCACCCATCTCGTGAACTTACTCACCACTCGACTAGCATCCCATTAGAGACAAATTAATAACAATAATCATCTCGGACAATGCACTATGATTATAACCAACCCTAAACAGTAGCAATAGCATTCATGATCATGAATCAATTTTTCCAATAGCTTTCCTGGTAGGGGAAGCAGAGTGATGGGACGCAAATCTTCAACATGTTTCAGATTACTTATTTTCGGAATAGGCACAACTGTGCCTATTTTACATTCTGTTGGGAATTTTTGCGTTTCAGTTGACAAATTAAAGACATGTAACAATTGTACATGTAAGCAAATAAAGTTATCCTTCAATATTCGTGAAGAAATTGCTAGGCCAGATGATTTATAAATATCTATCTCCTTAAGTTTCTTCATCAGCTGTTCATGTGTAATAGCACGGATTTCAAGGGATTCAATATTCCCTGGGTCCATCATTTCACGGGTCACCCAGTTAATTTCTGCTCTACTTAGTTCGACTATCTTAGCTGCAAGATCGCTACCAATATAAGTAAAGGAGCTATTGATATAAGTAGCTACTTGATCTTTTTCAATCTCAGTGCCTTTATCACGCTCCAATGAGAAACTATCATTTTTAGATTCCTCAGGTATCACATAATTCAGGTGGTCCAAACATTTTCGGGGATCATTTTTGAATCTATCTAGCCTTTCAATTATATAGTCTATTTTAGCTCTCTTAAACTGTGATTTACATTCGTTCCTCAGCCATTTACTCAATGATATGTCGTCAGCCCTGCCACATTGTCTGGTAATTTTTAATGATAGGTCTCGATCTTTAGCTAACTCTATTAGCTCTGCAGAGAGCCATGTTGGTCGAGTTTTTTTAAATTTGGACTGCCTAACTGGACAATCAATGTCAAAAGTCAATTCTATTTTTTTATATAAATAGGCCCAGGCAGCATCAACATCATCAGTTTCACAGAAGTGGATCCAGTCCTTTCTAATTAGTTTAGCACAATAAATGTCTTTATCATATTTTCATAGCTCCTTCCTAGAAATTCACTTTTAGGGGTTTTCAGTTTAATCTTTTTTCATATTAGATATACGGGCACGTGGTTACTAATATTAATATTGAGTATACCACTTGATAATAAAGTTTCATTATTGGTTAATATAAGATCAACAATAGTTTTTGAGTACAAAGGTCGGGTAGGATGTACTACTAATTGCTTATGGCCAAAGTGCCTTTCCAGGTTTTTCAGCTTTGTTTTATTACTATTTCTGCCAGCATAGTCCAAATTGTAATCACCACCTATGTATATGTCTGTGGTTTTTGGTGTAATAAGATTTAACATAAGGTCTTATAGATGCTTAAAAAATATATTTATGCAGAAAATGGTGATAAATCAGATGTAAATAATCTAAGACCAGTTTCACTCTTACCACTTCTAGGCAAAATTGCTGAGTGTCTAGCCCGTACCCAGATTAGTGAATATTTGGAATTTAATGGCTTACTTCGTGAAAACCAAGGGGGATTTCGAAAAAATAATTGAACTATAAATACTGTTGCTCAATTTACAGATGATATAGCTTTTGGTTTAAATGAACATAAATACACTGTAGCTGCTTTCATTGATTTACGGAAAGCTTTTGATACTGTTAACCATTCCGTATTAAAAATTAAGTTATACAATTTTGGTTTTCATGAAAAGACAATTAAGTGGCTGGGTAATTATTTGGTTGGTAGGAAACAGGCAACTTTGGCTAATGGTATCACCTCTCCATATTTAGATGTAACCTGTGGTGTCCCCCAGGGTTCAATTCTTGGTCCCACCTTATTTTTATTATATGTTTATGACTTAGAAAATAACTTAAAGGGCTCCAGTTTGAAATTATATGCTGATGACACTGTTTTCTATCGCACTCACGAGGATGAAGAGATATGCCATAGCTTTGTCAAAAATGATTTAACTAGGTTGTATACATGGTGTAAAAGAAATAGATTGACAATGAATATCAAAAAGACTAAAATGATGGTTTTTGGTACGAAGAATATGCTGAAGAACTCATTGTCTTTGGATGTTTCTATAGGAAATCAGCCCTTGCAATATGTCAATGATTATAAATATCTAGGGGTGAGACTAGATAATGGTTTTACATTTGAAAAACATGTAAATGATTGCATAAGAATGGTGTCACATAAGAACTATATACTTTCTCAAATAAGACAATATATCTCCATGGAACAAGCTCTTGCAATTTATAGGAGTAAAATCATTCCATATTTTGATTATGGTGATATCTTTCTGAATAAGATATCAATTAAAACCAAAGATAAATTGCAAAAGTTAGAGAATAGGGGACTGAGAATCTGTACTAGGAGAGATCATTTAGCAAATGTTGCTACTCTCCACAAGGACTGTAAAATTGGTTATATATCTGATCGTAGGGAATGTCATACATTGAATTATATGCATAAGCGGAGATCAATTAATAGATTTATTGATCCAGGGAATAGGGCACTGAGAAGATTTGATGAGGTCATTTTTAGAGAATATAAGAGTAAAAATATCTGTTTTGAAAGAAGTGTTTTGTATTATGGTTCTAAATTGTGGAATTCTCTGCCAGTAGAGGAGAGGGGAATTACCAACCACACAGAATTGAAAAAGCTACAGAAACAAAAATTAATTAGTAAAATTGTTGAATATTAACCCTTTAGAACCCAATCCGGCCCTGGCCGCCCGAGGGTGAACTCCCCAATCCGGCCATAGCCGCCCGGAAAAATTGCCAATTTTCCACAATTTGTCCGTATTTTTCCAAGTAGGACAATTTGAGAAGTATTTAACATACAAAAGCAACAAATATATCGTTTTAAAGCTTATTTAATTTTCTAATCAATGCCGCAAACCATATTTCCATAACTTTAGCTGATAAGGATCCTTCTAGCATTGAACTTGACTAATTACAAGGAAATTATGAAATTCTGGAAGGATATCCAGGGAATTCCTGGGGAAATCAAGCAATTTATGAACGCAATATGTGGGGTCTAAAGGGTTAAGTTTGTACTCGCCCCTAGATAATATTAGTATTGTACATAGTATGTTTGGTATGTGGTTTATGTTGATTTATCATTGGTGACAGTTTCTAGGATTTCCAGCCTTATGGAAATGCCTATTCATGGCTCTAGAGCCTTTATCTAGCTTAGAAATCATAAAAATGAGAAAAATAAGCTATATCCATCCTATTAATGAAATTTTTCATAGTTTTCATTTCTGGTGAAAAAATTTGGATTTTTTGCTTTTTGTTGCCATGGTTACCGGAATCTTGATAGAACGTCCAAACCCGCTGATACTACAGCTATGCAAATGTTGGTTTCCATGGTAACCATGGAACAAAATTAGGTTTTCAAAACTTGAAATTCTGAATCAAGGGACTGCTTGGCCACATTCAGCAAAAAACAGAATCTGAATATCTTAAATAGAAAGAAAATGGCAGTATATTTCCTGAAATCATATTTGGGATTTCAATTTCTGGCCTAGATGATATATAAGTTATATCATCTAGGCCAGAAATTTGGTTTGTTCATTCCTTTTTCTTGATAAAAAATATTTGTTATTAATCCAGTAAAGGTATTTCATAAGAGGTACTGATTTCCTAATTAAATATTTGAAATAGTAGATATTATTAGTAATTAATAGTTAATGATTTTTTTTTTATCATGAATTTTTGTAATTACAAGTATTTAATTTTTGTATATTTCTGTCCAAACCATCTAATTTCTTATGTCAACTTATATTATGTAGGACATTTATATGAAAATGTATACTGGTTTATACAATGAAAACTAGCAATTATTTGCTAATTGTATCCAGTGGTGAAATAAAGTATCTAAAAAAAAAAAATGTCTCCATCAGGCAGCCTATATAAGTTGCATTATATGGATTGGACGGAGGTGATTCAACTTAAGGGTTATTGTCTGCTGTTCTATGTCCTTGGTACTAATACTACTAGTTAAGCCTGGCATAAATACATACGGTATAGTATCTTTTACATAGATACCTAGCCCGCCACCTCTTTAGGCAGTACCTTGTGGACCAAGTATTTGCCTATCCTGTCTAATAAAAACGTAGTCCCTCACATGCGTGAAATTATCTGAAACATATTCATTTAGCCATGTCTCATTTAAACAGAGCACATCCGTATTAGTGTTATGGAGTAGTTCCTCTATGTGGTCTTTCTTATTCATAAGACTTTGTGTATTCAGGAAAATAATTTTTAGACCATTGTATGCTTCAAAGGTATTATAGATTAAACCTTCCATGAGTGAGTATTACACATTTCATTTGCTAGTGAGTTTATGATGAACATAAGTTAAATAATTGTGACACTCCATGGGAAATCCAAGCTTATTGCAGATATAGATAAGCTTGGATTTCCCATGGATCGTCATATATGCTGAGTACATTTGATATGTAATATGATGACTACTAGGCATGATAACCTAAATATATAGATCATGTCTAGTGGTAATTCAGGCAAGAATGATGTTTGGCATTTCCCAGGGGATGATTTCATTTGAGATTGGTATAATTGGGAATCCTATCACATTGCACAAAGGTAGAGATTAAATCATTTACTTTGTGCATGATCATTGAAATAGTGTAAAGGTCACCAGTTGAATACAAGATAATAAGAATTCCTCCAAATTACTTAGTTTATGAGAATACCTAGCATAGATATGGCAGGTGCCGCTGGTACATGTAAATATACCTGACGACAATGCTCACAGGGGTACACCTCCCAACAAGCGCCGACGCCTGGGGTAAAATCAATATCAGACTGCTTTAAAAGTGAGAGCGCAGTGTAAGAGGGGGAGAGAGACATTAGCATTTGGATCATATGGATCGGGAGATTCGGAGGGGTTTAGATAGCTACGCAAACACAGGGACATCTGGTGACTTACGCGGTACTATCGCACTATGCCTGGAGGTGAGACTAGGCGGACTCTAAGGAGGAAGCTTGCTCTACCCTAAACTGGAACTGTTATACCTTGGAACTTATTACCATCACGAGCAACTGTACGCATCACCATATCCATCAATAAACTTACCGTACTGCCAAGCGTTGTTCATGTTATGGATTGAGCGCCCATCTCGTGGACTTATTCACCACTCGACTAGCACCCATCAGAAACAATATTAACAACAGTGATTATCTCGGACAATGCACTATAATTATAATTAACCATAAACAATACAATAGCGCTCAACATAACAGTACACTGAAGTCACACAATGAGTAATGCAATAAACAGTTAGAGTTTATCCATTGTAATGGGAGTTCTATCCAGTTGTATTGATGCACTGCTCAAGCACAATAGCAACACAGTAACACTGTACTTGTGCTTTGCACTTGCATGATACCCTTCTGCACCAATGGGTTGGACTGGTACAACTGTAGTGAATAGGCGTCAAATGCCTTGATGCTCGGAGGGGGGGGGGGGGACTAAGACTGACGCCATGCATGAAAATGTGAGCAAAAAGGGTCTCTTGTGCATTGACACACAGGTGGGGGGGTTGAGGTCCCATGACACGCACCTACTGACGCTCAACGCCTGCAAAGTTTCAAAGGGGAATTGACTTTGTAAGCGGGCAGGCAATGCATAGTTAAACTGCGACATCCTGTGCACCTGTTATCAAAAGCAGATTCTGAAGATACTATGCTGGACAAGCAAATACTGACTTCACTAATTTTGCTATTTGCACAAGTTGTGACCACACGCAGCAAATTGCGGCAAAGACATAAGTGTCAGTTTTTTCTGTCAGATAGATTTTGCTGAAACCTTCCATAAATGATATATATGTGTATGAAATAGGCCTGAGCCATTCTCCAGGCACCAGTCACACTGTTACAATGTGCCTGACACAGATAAACTTTGTCTGCTGCTGGGTGTCAATAGTATTGCCCCTTTATAAGCAGCCGTCCTACTAATGAACAACAGCACCAATATTAAAGACACTGATTATTGCAACAAGTTGCAAAATGTGACTAGTGCAGAGCATCAGTGTGACAAATGCAGTTGGTAATGTGTCCTGTGATTCATATGCTTTAAGCTCCTACCAGATATTTTAAATGCTATTCTTTTTGTGTGTCCTATGTTATTTCAGGTTTTCATCTGACTTTAGATTAAAATTTGATATTTGATCTTCCCCTAATGCATACTATCATATACATTTTTTAATCTAATAATTATAATTACTAATTCAGATTTTGTATTAATAATGTTTAGTGAGATGTTATGAGATGAAAAAAATATTTGGATTCATGTGAATGTATGTTACTGTTTTTCAATGAATTTTCTGCCCATATTTTATATGATTTGATATTTGTAAAATTACTTCCATGAAAGGAGGCCAAGAAATATGGGGGCCAGAATATGACGTTGATAGATCCAGGTAAGTCCAAATTAAGCGATAGGCCTTGGGGATAGTTGGGAAAAGATGTAGGGGCAGGGATATGGTGGGGATAGGTCCAGGTTGGTTTCAATCAAGTGATAGTCCTGGAGGATAGGACAGGAAGGATATAGGGGTAGAGACATGAAAGTAATAGGTCGAGGTAGGTCCCAATCAAGTGATAGGCCCAGGGGATGGGAGGGGAAGGATGTAGCAGCTGGGATATGATGGGGATAGATCCATGTTGGCCTCTACCTCTCAGAGTATAGAAGCATCTTCTTGGTAATATACTAGATAACTCCACATATACTTTGCCCCTGAGGTGGGCCCCTGATAATTTGATACCCAAATCATTTATTTAACTTTTTATCAAAAAAATATTTGTTGGATCTGTCATCATACAAAAAAAAAGGTAAAAATCTTTGGGAATCTGTAGAAAATGTTGTACTTGTCACACATTTTCCTGACATGTATTTAATTCAAATTCTTACTTGGGGATACGTGGGGTTTTGACTCATAGTTGACACATTATGGAGTCAAAACTGTTTCAATTTTGGATTTATTTTAACTGCTCAAATCAGCATATATAAACCCTAATAGAATAATCTTTTCTACTACAAGTCATCAGTTCTTAGCAACCTGAGAATATCAAGGAGGATCCTATTGCAACCACATGACCATCCCTCTCTCCTTTTCCATGTAACTGCCAAAATTAAATCAAAAGATTTGTATTCCTGACATCGTTATCTAAATTTTGGTACATGTAAATATTTGGTATTTTTCAGGTTGAGGTAACATGACTTTTTGGCCATTTGCTGCTCTACTATTAACCCAGGAATAATAACCACTCAGATTAAAATCTTACGTCGATATGATATTGAAGGTGGCTTGTTTTCTGGTACATATTTTGATTCTAGTTTTCTTTTCTATTATGGTTGTTTGACGTTCCTTGATTTTGAATGCATTGTTGCTCCTTTATAATGCTTTGTTCTGGAAAATCAAAATGTTGTTTTCAATTGTAGTGAGAACTAATCTATGTGACCTGTTCTGCAATTTCGGGGCTTATTGACATAAATGAAGGAGGTAGCACAAATATTAGACTTTCTAAAAATTAAGCTCTTAGTAGAAGCTAAGGTCTGGGTTTCTGAAAATAATAATCTATTGAAAATATAATATAAATGGTAACAACAAGAATACAACATACATACAGTTTTTGAAAAACTTAAATTTAGATTGCACACATTTATGATACAAACATAATACTCTCAATTTTGTTCTAATGGAAATGATTCAAAATGTTTTTGTGTGATGGAAGTTAAATTTGTTAGGTTTTTAATAGTTCTAGAATAACTGTGACATGCTTTGATTTCCATGTGAAACAACTTCTAATCTTGATTTTCTCTTTAGATATTGAGTCCATTGGAAAAAGCCATTAATTTGCAAAGCCATTGCTGAATCACTAGGATATAGGAATATATGTGCCTGTATTAATCTTCTGTAGACTCTTTCTCATGTATTGCTCGAAATTCCAAGTTTAAATATCCAACAACTAACTAGTTTATTTAATTTTTTTCCCTATGATGTACCTCTGTGCCCTATTCATTTAACATTAATCAGTATTAAAAATTTCACGTATTGTTATCTGTTTTACATCTTTTGTCAACTGTTATCAATGTATGTTTTACAATTTTATATTCTAATTATTTTAGAACTTTCCCTGAGGGGACACAGCTGTAAAGAGTCTGTTATCCCTTTGATTCTAATTATTAACCTTGTTCAACATGGTATCTATTATCTATTTAATTTGTCTTACAAATATTGTAAATTACTTAATAAAACATAATATATAATTGACAGGATATACTTACGTGGTATTTAGATTTGAAGCAAATTAAGTAACTATTGTGTAGATG
This sequence comes from Lepidonotus clava, assembly GCA_936440205.1. Classification (NCBI taxonomy): domain Eukaryota; kingdom Metazoa; phylum Annelida; class Polychaeta; order Phyllodocida; family Polynoidae; genus Lepidonotus; species Lepidonotus clava. Next base: position 49,437,079 of record OW387138.1, read on the forward strand.
ATGAGTTACTTTATATTAAAAATAAGCAAGTTACTGCAGGTTTCTGCTTTCACCTTTGTTTGCTCCTTAGCTCTTTGTACCTTAGAATTGTTGTCACCTGGTTGCATGTGTTCTGGTTCAGGTAAAGATATTTTCACACTATTACTTGTTAATTTCATCAGTTTGTATATTTTCTCTCCATATAGTGTTCTGCTGCTTATTTTCTTTTCAAGTAACTGTAAACCATTCCTTAAATATTCACAATTCAGTGTTATCCTTTAAAGGCCTTTTATACACATTAATCATTCTGTTGTAACTGATCATTTATATCACACGTCTCTACTATGTGTGATTGTTCAACACTCAAATGATTTATTTAAGTCACCCTCCTCCATGTTTATTCTTCTTTGAGTTTTACTCATAATTTTCTTTCAATATTTGAAGTTTTGAAGTGATATTTTGTAATCAGCTTCTTTTATCATTTCCTAGTAACCATTGACATGCTTATATACTGATGCTGAGTGATATCCTGTGATCAGCTTCTTTTACTTTTACGTAGTAAGTATTAAGTTGCATGATTTGAGGTTACTTTCCTTGCTCCTTGTTAATTTCCTCTTCTTATTTTTGCTCTTAATTTTCTTTCAATATATTGAAGTTTGGAAAGCATGCTAAATGATATCCTCTGATTACCTTCTTCTTTTATTTCCTAGTAGGTGTTGATATGTTTACACTTGTTTCTTGATTATATCCTTATTATCAAACTTGTTTTTTTAAGAGTTTTGACAAGATCTTCTTCATCTTCTTCAGCTTGTTTACTCTTGTATCTCTATCTACCTCTGACCGAGAATAGTGAAATCCTTCTGTATCCCTGCAAAACATAATATGAAATTACAAAACAGTATTAAGATATGACTTAAAGTATTAATAATTTCATCTGTGTGTAATGAATAGATAATACCTTGAAAAAGGAATTTGCGAAATGGGACTTAGAACATATATTTTGTGTACATTCTTTTTAATGCCCAATTGAAAATTAAGAATACAGATGATCACAGATTTGGTTTTCATGAATAGCTGAAGTATATGTTTCAACAACATAATATTTCAAGTGATCAGTGAGACGGTTAGTTTCTGGAATTGTAGTAAGAAATTTAACAAGATTGCAGGAATCACTATTCAGAAGATAGTAGGCAATGTTTGTCTTGTTGCAGAGAATTAGTAAGTAAGACTAAGAAAACCAATAAATGAAGTTGTAAGAAAGCATCTGAAAATATTCAAATGCATAGAAATGTATGAGTATATGGATCGGACTAGGTGAAGAAGATGTCTGGACGAGTCTGAATCCAGATGTCCTTCTGCTGGATCCAATCCTGCTTTTCAGATCCATTGACGTGTACAGTTTTGTATTCATTATACTTTTTCAGAATTGTCATGGTTAAAAGACATATATTACCCACAATTTACTACTTTTTACTCAAAAAACATTTTCCATCAGCCTGATTCATTTGGAACTCTATGTGTGGCAGACTACCATTGAGGAAGGCAAAGTAGTTATTTGACCAACTTCACTACAATTTCAGCACTCTCTGATATTATTGAATGAGTAAGGTTAACCTATAGTGCTGCTATATTTTAATATGTATGATGGGGGGGTTAATAAAGGTATTACTAAGTTCATATCGTGAGTTGTTATAAATCAATGTCCTTCGTTTGCCGCTACACACGGGAAGTTGAAATTCAAACCCAGACCCTCACTTTGTTGATGTTCATTTTAATTAAATGCTGACATAGGTGGGAGATATTTGTTGTCATTTATTATACATAAACAAAAATGTACTCCTATGGAGATACAGATCACCGGATTTCCCAAAGCTGGAAGCATATCAGGACATCGGGAAATCCGGTGATCTGTATCTCCATATGAGTATGGTTTTGTATTTATTATACTTTCATGGAAATGTGAAGGTTAAATGATACACATAATATATGTATCACATAAAAAATATCAAATCATGATATATTATATCATGAATTGATGTGATCGACTAGCATCTCATTAGAGACAATTGCACTGAGGTACAGTGCAAGAAAAACTAGAATAAGTATATAATAGAATATTGTAAACTCGTTGGTATTGGCAAGAATATTATAGTGGAACTTGTAACGCTGATTCGTGTGCTAAACGCCAGGCGGCGACATCGTTTAGTGGCATAGTTAGAGTATATGGAGAGTGGCAAAGTCCCCAGGCGTAGGGACTGCAGCCAGGCTGAGGCACGTCCTGCAGGTACGCACAGGTATGACAAATGACGATGGGGACCTGTAAGGGTACGTTATGGATCGAAACATCTAGCTAAAAGATTATAAGGACAGCAGGCCTCGCCGTCAACATTAGTTTATATGATAGCTAGAAATAGAATTAGTTTATGTGAGTAAGAGTGGACAGTATGAGAGATAAGTAAGACTTCGTTAAGTAATAGTGTAAATGAGCATAGCGACAAGCCTTTTGGCTGTCGCTATATAAGCGGTATGAGACTTGAGATAGACGAGCAGACCAAGATAGAGTTCGAACAGAACACATGGAGCAATAGTCTTACATACGGATCATACGGGTAGTGTTAAGATGGTAGTAACCACGACGAACAGGTGATAGTAAGGATTGGGACATCTTAGGCTTAGCCTTACGGACTGCGTGCTGGAAGTGACGCAGATCCTACCAATGGTCTTCATTACCGGTAGACGAGAGGTGACTCTCTCAACAGTGTAAGAGCGTATATACCTTGCGAAAGGGGAAGCTTAACCAAAGCTATACCTGGTTGGATTGTTACTGATGTGTTTGAATTGTGAAATGAAAGGAAAGAACTGTATGGATGGAGAACTGTGTACTTGTACCTTCGGAATATCATCATGAATGTAATAAACTGACCTCTTGCCAAGTGCGTGTTCTTTGTATAGGATTGAGCCCCTTTACTTAGAATCTCTACCACTAAGAACTGAATCATAATCCAGGATAACACAAATCTGGAGAGAGCTAGCTACTTCAACGAATAATCACTAAGAACTCCCCATTCTCTTAGTATAACACCTTTATTAACATCTTCAAGTAAACGAAAGATCCTTGATACGCGATATAATATCACGCAGTCAAATAATGAATAAACGGATCAGTACAGGATATGAACAAGTACGAACTTTAATAGGGATGCTCCCCAATAAATAGACTAACATCAAAATATAACCACTCAGCTCACAATATTAATAACAATAATCATCTCGGACAATGCACTATAATTACAATCAACCTTAAAAACAACAATAGCGTTCAATTGTACTTGTTTTAGATAATTTTTTCTAAATTTGATATTTATTTTATTGTTATTGATAAGATTTTCTCAACAACCAAAGTTTTTCTTTCATCTGAAATAATAATATTTAGTGTAATTTGGTCAATATTCAATAAATTATCCAAATCCTTTTGTAATTATCTTTCCAATATTTTAAAATCAGATTGGTAAAATTTCTATAGTTTAGAAAATTAAGTCCATCTTTTATAGGTACAACGTACTATGGTCTATGAAGAAAGGATTAACCTAATTTTCATTTTACATTTTATGAGTGTTGAACCATTTCAAGGTCACTGATATTCAAGTTGTTTATTTCAGAAGACTTAGTAAGGGTAGAGTTGCTGAATAGTCTATCTATTGGGATATTTGGATTATCATTTCCAGGGTATATTATTCATTCGTTATTTAGAAGGTTCAGTCCAGATGATTTTGTAAAAAAAAATGTTTTTTTGTATATTTATTGTAGATATCAAGAAAATTGATGTTAAAGGGAGGGGCCAGTGATTATCAATAATCACAGGATCATGATCCACACCACTCAAGTAGCCACCATGGCAAGAGTTTTTTGTTCAGTAGATATGATTTATTCAATTTTGTTTAAATCATATCGAATGTCCCTTTGTAAACTGGATGCACCTTGCACAGTGCATTTAACTGTTTGTGACGTCACAAGCAGAATATATGAGAAACAAATATACATTGAAAAATATCAGGATGTTTTTCTTAATTAGTCTTTTAGTGTTAGTAGTCACACAATATAATGATTTGATGCAAACATGTGTAATTTCAATGTTTCATAAGAATTTAAGATTTTGAAGTCTAGATATTAAGGCTTCTATGTGTGAAGTTGCACAAAGGTAGTTAGTAAAACGCCTCTTGCATATAATGTACTGTGTAGGAATAGAATGAAGAAACGTCACCAGTTCTATAGAGGGAATATCAAAAGGTATTCTAAATCATGTGAATAACTACATCATATAGTGTGAATATAGCATTGACTGCTGGTAGGTATAAATATACCTGTTTGTCAATAGCAGACAGGGTGTGTCTCCCAGCGAGTACCAATGCTTGGGTAAATTCAATAAACTAGACTGATATATATGGGGCAGTACCTATGGTTACAGCGGAGAGCACTACTTGATACCATTTGGACAATACGAGTCTTAAGGATTGGAGGGGTTTGAATAGCTATATGTAGAGAGGACATCTGGTGATGGTAGGAAGTACTACTGTGCTGCGGATTGAATGTGAAATCAGACGGACTATTGGGAGAAAGCTTACTCTCCGTGGATTGGAATTGTGAACCTAGGAATCTTAAACCATCATCACACTGGTCACCTTAAGCATCAATGTGATCCACAAATAAACCTGACTTTCAGCCAAGCGTTGTTCGCGTTGTGGATCTGAACACCCAATCCGTGAACTTATCTGCCACTTGACTAGCGTTTACATAAGAAGAGATAAAGGCAATTTTGTTGAACATCATAAGAACAGTTCCCCTATTATTAATTAACCACACACAAACAACTACCATTCAAAGTCACACACAGACATCCATTATCAGCTGTACAGGGAGCCCAAGATATTTTGATGATAACATAATAATATTCCATATATAATAAAAATTGAAATATTTGTATAAGAATATGATATTTCTCATTTTCAAAATGAAATCTAAAGTATTGGACAAGAATTTTGAGAATTTCAAATTTCACTGGACCCTCTCTTTAAAATATGCCATCAAAAACAATTCAGTTTAGAAGCATCTACATTTTAAAGATTATTGATGATAGTTTTCAGAAATATATCAATATTCCCACTTGGTGGGTTAGAAATATAAGCAATTAATATTGTTTTTGTAATCTTTGGTTGTATATAAAACCAAAGGATTTCAACATTTGAGATATTAATGCAAAGCAGGTCATCTCTGATAATATCTAAATCATTTAAAGTATAGGCACATACAAAATCTTCTTTCTTATTTGGGATTTAATAGCATTATCAAATTACATTAACACTTACCAACCGTATGCATGACAAAAATAATTTCTTTCAAATTCTTATAAAAAAAAATCATATAAATGCCCTTGAGGAAATTCAACATAGGCAAATATTGGTCGTTTTATGGAAACTATTCTGCTGTTCTGATTTAGATTACAGATATTTGCCTAAACCTTAGATGGATACATAAGTAAGGCCTAGATGCACCTGGAGGTGTTTTACTACTCAGACAATTATGTTTCCATTTTAACTTTAACAGATGCTGGCAGTAAAAGATTGATCAGGGACATCAGGACTCTACATTTATAGAAATAATGCTGTGTAATTTCAAATTGAGTTGAAAATCTGTAATTTCCCTTTATAGCCATAGATTAATCACAGCAGCTCCTAAAAAACTTAAATACTGATTTGAAAGTAAAATATTAAGATTTGAGACTTTTGATACTTTGTCCTTTATTCAATGAGAACTGATTTCAAGAGTTATGAAGATTATATATTATGTCATTTGAATTTTAGCTTGATGTTCATTTTGTGAGTACCCCTACTTCCTTAAAGTACCACAAATTAAGGGTGATCCTAGATGGAGGTTTTAATTTAAGAATTATGTTTTTTTTTGGCACAGACAGTCTTCAAAATGAGATATTAAGCATATTGATGAGTGAGTAAGAAAACATTGAATATGAAAAATGTGTTTTGTTTTTATCATCATAGGCATATTCTCAGTCAGTGAATCTTGCAGAAAATAAGAGTTTTTGAAAATTAGAAATTTATTTTGAAGTTTATAAATTAATAAACAAAAGTAATTTTCCCTCCAATTTCCTATTCAGGGAGTCATCAAAGGTTGCATCTAATTTTTAAAACATGAAAATATAGGTTTTCCACAAAATTAGTATTGTCATTTCAGGTAATGCCATTTGACAAAACGAAAAGATACAACTCTTTATGGTTATATTTATGAACATAATTGTAGAAATATGAATTACAACTGAACTAATTAAACTGTACTAATAAATTAGAACTAATTATTTAGATTTTGAACTAATTAATTAGATTTTGAACTAATTAATTAGATTTTGAGCAAAAACTAATAGTACCTGATATATATTTTTAGTTTTGCTAGCATACATGACATTCCCTTAATTTAACTGAAGTGATGTCATGAAATCTATGCTACTATATAGGCATCACCTGTAAAAGATAACTTTTTCAATATTTCCATCAAATCATAACAATTCACTTCTTTACATTTAATCATTAATAAACTTTACGAGATACAACCTTTGGTTCCTAATATAAATTCAAATTTTCTTCAAACAATTGAGGATGAAAGGTTGTATCTACATGAATTCCATTTAAATCTACCAAAGCTCCTGTATTATAGATATTTCTTTTCTCTCAAAACCGGTGTTTATGCTTGTAGCATAATGCATGATAACACTCTGATAGATAAATACACATATTCTTATACATTAGGGCTGTCAATGAATCTAATCAATGCTATAGTATATTAATATAGAAGTTATATCTTGTTTATGTTATATTACATAGCAAATGTTCCTTCAATGATAAAGGTACTAGAATATCTATAGAAATTCTGTGGAATGGGATTCAGGAGATGCTGTTTTTCTCACAACATAAACTATGTATAGTGGGATGTATGTGTTTTACTGGTATAATAACTTGTGTGATTAATATACACGGCAAATTTTTGAACTAATACATTAAACCGACTCGGCCGTGTCTGAATCCACTTGCTGTAAACCGTGTCAAGGAGTGTAAGTCTTACTCCACCATTATCCCTGAAAAAGCAAAGTACCATTATACCACCCATAGCAGTGGCCCTGTTAGGTAATATTTTTGCGCCCACCTCAAAGTTTCCCTTCCCCTTCTGGCGTGTATATAAGTGTAAGTCAGGGGGTGTTAACTATATTGTGTCACAATAGTCCCGTCCGCTCATAGTTCTCTTAACACGCCCAACCTTCTCGGCGTCTTAACGTACCTACCCTCCATTCAGGCACCAATATAATTGCCAGCAGTGGCGTACCCAGTCCCCCCCCCCTCAGGGCAGGAGTGGGGGGGGGGAGGGGTTCCCATGTTCGGTGGACCCCTCTCAGATTTCTCAAATTGTACGCAATTAAACTACCAATAAAGGGAATTATCCAAAGTAGGGGTCTCTGGAACCCCCTCAGATTTAGCAAAGTTTGTATGCCTATAGACCTATAGGGGGAATGTGGGTTGTATCCCGCAAGTGGGTTGTATCACGCATCTACACTTTTAATGCTTATGAAATAGCTTCGATTAATTCGATCATCATAATTTTCATAATTTTTGCAATTATCACATGGGACAAAATGTCATTCATCTAAAATTCAATCATGACTTCATTATTTTTTTTTGCTAATATCTATTCTGACGATTGGATTAAGCAATTTGGCTCCACAATCTGAAAATTTCGTTTGGAATTTCTTATTAGATTACTTCACATGTTTCTATCAAAAATGAGCCTATAAAAATCCGCCATACAAAGTTTACATGCGCGACATAACAACCGACCGTTCATTCTTATCCATATAAATACGAATTTACCTTTAAAAAGGGCAACTTCAGGGCTACACTATTATTTATCTACACCGGCCTTCCCACATTTGCGTCATATAATTTATAAACGCAGGTTGATATGGGGTTCCAAGCTCAACAAAAATAATACTCAGTTTCCTGACCTAATAAGAATAGATGAGGCTGAAGCGCAGAAGGAGTAGCCTATAGTGTGCACACAACTAGGGTAAAACAGGGTTGTATCGCTCACATTGGTATATCATTAGCGCATTTAGTTTTAATAGCCCTTACATATAGAAACAAAAGTTATATAAAATCAAAAATAATTCATAATAATTAATCAAATGTGTAAAAACAGCGATAAAGCGTGATTTAACTTTATAACCTCTATGATTACTTAATAATGAAACAATTGTCTTCCCATGATGTTGGGTACAACCCTTATCATGAAATGAAAGTAATATTTTTGAGAAATCTTATCACATATCATATCAATAATGGTTTTCCATCCCATGAAAGTGATGTCCAATAGGCCTATTTCTAAAAAAAAATAGGGTTAGTTCAACCAAACTTGTAGCTAAAAGTTTTAAGAGCGTATTTCCAAAAAGCAAATATGGTTTAAGCCTGTTTTAAACCAGATTTCTTAAACTCGCTTGTGAGACTCGTGTAAGCATTATAAGGCAAAAATAATTTGGTCCCAATGTTAACCTTTCCCAACCTAGCTACTGAACTCAGTAACAGAATAAAACCTGTCTAACTAATACAATTCACCAGTTATAGCCTCATAAACCTATTCTAAATTTGTATTTCGCCTAATTTATTGTTTACCATTTCAACTAGGACTCGAGCTCTCCACCTTAACTTTGTTTTAAGGTCCTTCAGGGGCAGATCCAGGGGGGGGGGGCAGACGGGCCTTGCCCCGCCCCCCCCCCTCTACAAATTCCTGGGTCCACCCCTGTCCCTTAGATACAGTACTAGTTTAACTAAAACAGGCAGAAATATAGCATTTTTAAAACAGATTTTCTTGAAACACATTATTTAGGAGTTAAACCAGGCTGCCTAAACCAGATTCTTAAACTTCTTGGAAATACAGGGTGAAAGGCGTGAAAGCGCAAATGGTCTTCACTGAAAATGATAATATTAAATAACCTTGACTACACATAAAACTATTATTTTGTGTGATTTCAAGTTTTTACCCTTATTTAACTCTCGACATAAGAAATGATAAATGCGCTATATTAGCCTGACGGGCCATGCCCCCCCTCCCCCCTCCCCTGTTAAATCATGTCGTTTAAAAAGGGGCCCCTCCCACATAGATTAATGCATTGCCCCCCCCCCCCCCCCTCTACAAATTCCTGGGTCCACCCCTGCATCCCCCCGGACCGGCCCGTGGGCCATCCGGTCATTTTAACACCATTATTACAAATAAAACTTCCGAAAAAAATGAATATTTAGAGTGGTAGGAGCTAATCGAGTGCATCAAGTTCGATTAGATCCTACCACCCAGGTCTGGCGAACTCATCTGTGCCATATTCAGTTCATTGCATTTCATCTGTAGTTTGCACAACCAGACCCGATAACCTATACAGTCTGCGCCATATATATACAGCTCTTCTAATCGGGGCAACGAGAAAGGTGTTTACCAAAAAGAGACACTTTGTAGTTTCGGTCATTGTGTTTCAGTGGGTTTTCCGATTTGGAAAACAAGCAATACCACAAGTTATTAATTTTGATCGCCCTCAATTGTCACTGATGTGTCTCTTTCGGTGGAAAGGCAAGTTTATCAACTTCAATTTACATCGCCCGTCATCGTTTTCCCCAACGTAGTTTCGACGTATTTGGTCCTGCGACCGGAAGGACCTCTAGACGGCTTTCGCTGGTTTACGACGTCATCGTATTATTGAACCCGGTGGATTTTTGGCTACCAGCTATCTCTCCCGGCCCCGGGTTCGAATCCCCTTCATGCCTTACATTTTTCGTTCATCCATCAGACTTGTATTATCAAATTAATGATAAGGATAGGACTACTCTGAACCCTAATCGTCATGTCAAGAGAGGAGGTTGATTGTTAACTTATTTTAAACAGGATCGGGACGTTACGCTTTTTACAGGAGAACTCTCCATTTGTAATCATAAAGTTGTTAAATCAAAAAGACCCTAAAAAAAAATGGAAAATTAAAAAAAAAAAACTGCTCGAACCCGCCCTCTCCTCAACTACTACTTTTAAACATGATAGTCCTAATGGTAATGAGACTGATCTGGCTGAAATTCCGAATATTATAAATTTATTATATATAGGCTACTTCTTGCAAACATTCTAAATAACCTTCTTTCCCGATCTTAGCATCTGAATAAACAGGAGACACTGGGCATCACACTTCATTTAAATTAATTGTCTCAGTTAAATATGACCATTAGTTAACAAGTTCCATGTACTTTTTAAGTAACATGACAGAAAGCATTTTCGCGATTCTGCAGCAATCCCTCGCTCCCCTGTTCCCTTGTGCATAACATTTCATAATAAATCAGGTCCATTCCTAACGGCGGCAAAGTTTGGAAGCGTCCATCATGGCCGGCCTTATAATCCATTAACACCCATAAGTACCCGGAAGCACCCCATCTAATCTGTACCCCCCTCTGACATCTGACAAGGGCAGGGGCACAGTCTTGGTAATCACATAACTCACACCAAACCGACTCAAGAGCGACACAGCTCTCATGCTGGGTGTCATCTGAAGGACTCCCCGTCATTATCAGGGGTTAGTTATCGAGTTAACACGGGCCAGAGTTGCCCCAGGGAACCTGCTGGGTCAGGCACTTCCATACCCAACCTACGTTCGCCTGCAAAGCACATGTAGCTAAATCTTTGACAGGCCTATTTCACCCTACCATCCATCGCCCCTCCCACCTGGAAAACCATTTACCCTTCCCATCCATAGATGGAGTATTAAAAGTGTTTGAAATTAACTTCTTTTGAAGTCATCCGTGAGGGATGAGAGTCATTAAAAATTCATTAAACATTTTCTGTATGGATAAAAGGTACCTCCCGGCCTATATAACTACCCTAAATAATTCACCTTAAACTGGGTCTAAGCTGGTTGGATATATAGCCGACCTTAAGGTTTGAGACTAATTTCAGCCAGTGCATGACCTAAATCGGCCTGAACTCCATATAAACCACCTGCAAATAAAACTTATAAATATCGGGCAGTAATGGCATTTACAGGCTTTCTCACTTCTCATCCACAAGTTAAGGAACCCCATGCCAACAATTCATTTTGAAGTCTGCCTTCCAATTCAATTAGAACAAGCCGACACCCTAACCAACGAAAGCTTACTAGCACGCATACGCCTAAGCTTCTACTCTTCGCAGGGCTTTTCTTTTGGCATTAACGCAAGGTTTCTGCACGGAGGTCGAAACCTTTAGATCCCAGGTGCACGTGGCCACTGTCTGTCTACTCCTTCCCGTGACTGGGAAAAAGTAATAAAAGACTAGAGCGGTCTCTAGCCTGCATCAGACATGGCTCCAACAGTATCCGTACTCCTCCTTCATGGACTCTTTATCCTGGGCACTGTCTCAGCTAAGCCATGCCTATGCACCAGTACGGTAAACCGTTTTCGTACCAACTATGGTGTAGTATTCGACAGTAAACCGTCCATCCACATAGGTAATGAGTACTTCACTACCGAAGTCGATATCATTTTACCACTTCCTCCTTCTCCCAAACAGGCAGCCGCACTAAATTGTAGACACGGCACTACCCTGGCAGCCGGTTCAATGGAACAGTGTCGAAAAATCCAACTTATGTTGAATAACATAACATCTATTGGGAAGACTATAGCAGCGAAGGTCACCAACGGACTCCGGGAAGTGCAATCAATTTTGGAATCGACGGCCCAGCCAACACCTCCATCAGCCAAATCCAGGAAGCAGCGGGCTCTGATTCCAGAAATCGGCAAGTTCTCCGAGACTTTATTTGGAACGGCCACACTCGATGACTTGAAGCAACAGACTCGTGCTGACCAGGTAAATGCCGATGAAATCGGCTTCCTCGATGGCAAAATAAATGCAGTCCTAAAGGTAGTTGACTCCACTTTGGAAATCCAACTCCAGGCCATCATAGAGAACACTCATTCCATATACAATTTGTCCCGAGGACTCCAGGCTTACATTAGTAACCGGGAATTGATGGTCAGGTTGATGCAAGATTTGCAAGAATTGCGTCTACTGGATTTTAAACTGAACTATTCCCTTGATGTCTTGCTACAGGCTATTCGCGACCTAACGGAGAACAGGCTGAGTAACTCTTTGATATCGGAGACTGATATGAGGAAGATTCGGTACCTTTTCCTTTCCAAGTCCAATCGTTCAAATATTTATATTCCAAACACTCGCGACATGGATAGAAGTGTAACTGTTTCAGTCCCCCCGGTTTTACAGCGAAATGTTCTGAAAACTATTTTGAAGATTCCCGTTATTTCCTTAGACAAAATATTTACGGTTCTAAAAGTGAACACCTTCCCTCTAGCCTTCCATGGGCATTATACTCGCCTCTCCAACACACCGGCTTATTTATTGGTGTCCGCAACCCAATACACGGTATCCTCCAACCCAGATCTGGATAATTGCCATTCTCTGTTTTGTCATTATGACCTACCAATTCGCAGGCTTTCTCCCTCGTCGTGCCTCATTTCTATCTATCTACGTGATCATGAGTCTGTCAAACGTTATTGTGATTTCAAAATACTCATTCAGTCTAATTTCAGAAGGTCGAACATCCAAGTCATTGCAACAGGGACCTATTTGTTCTCTCACATAGACGAGGTCGTTGTGCGCTGCCCCAACCGAACAACAACCCATCCTGGATGTGAATCGTGCGTTCGTGCCTTTGAATGTGGTTGTTCTGTGTCTGCCAAAGAATGGGAAATTCCCGTCTCAAGTGTTAACTGTTTGCCTTCTACAGCCGGCCCCTTAAGAGTTTTCCCCGTCAACCTTGCTAGTCTTCAACACCTCAACCTGTCACTTAGCCGACTTGTGAACCCGGATTTTTCGTATGATAAACCATTCCCAATTTTACCTCTTAGCCCGCAAATGCGACTTCGCCAAGAGGATATTTTTAAGCGAGCAAAAGACAATTTTGTTTCCCTCCGTACATACATGAAAGAGATCCGACTGAATAAGGACGAATACAAGAAACTTCGTGGTGACTTGCATCTTCCCCACGTACCATTCTTTCCCCCCAGTGTGCACGGTACTGTTTACCTGTTTAACATTGGACTTACTTTTATAATGGTACCAGCACTTTTTGTTTTCATCTCAATTCTGTATTTGAGACAACGTAGGATTCAAAGCGCATGCAGACGCTTGACTTTGAATTGAGTTGGTTATATACATTAGCTATTAACTCTTCCTTTATACTGCAGCTCAAAAGTTATCAGTTCTCATTAATGTTAGATTTTTGTTGTTTAAAATACTCGCCCTCATCATTTGGTCACACAGCAGCAATTGATTTCCCATTATCAAAATTCTTTAAGCACCAGTTCCGAATTCATTGTCGCCCTCATGAATTCACATTTAGTCACAGACACATAAGACTACACGCGTTCATGATATCAAAATGTTTTATTGTTATGCATGCTGAATAGGTTTTAGGATGTCCACATGTGAACATTTCGCAAATTTTCACATAATTGTATTTACTCAACATACACTAATGTATATATGTAACTCGAAAGCTTCGTGAACATTTCACAATTAACATTTTCCCATATATACTTCGAACATATCGTACACTTATATATAACTGTTCATCACACCCAAGAGTCTACGTCAGGCATGCAGCCCAGTTTATCGGCTGGGAGTAGTTCTTGGACCATGTGGTTCCTGTTGTTTATCAGGCAATCGCTCGCTCTACAAAGTCTGTGCCTGAAAAATTTGTTCAGGCGCACGCGCTCCGTACGAGGAATCTTAACTTCTTGCGGGAGTTCAAACGTCAAGGGTTTGTCACTGCCATTCAGATGGACCTTGAGTGCGCCCGACCAGGCGACGGTCAGTGCCTTGAACAGGATGCTCGGTCTTTGGATGATCATTCGTGGGCAGGCAGCACTTCCTATGGCTTCCATTTCGGCGGGAATGGGAGCCAGTGGAAATAGGAGCGTTTCCCATCGGCAGTAGATCCTCAGACAGCACTGCACTGTAGCCCTCCAACGTTGACCCTGCGCCAACGAGCAACAGCCTGCTGCCAATTTCGAGCAGATACCAATACATCTCCACCCCAGGTATATCACTAACAACAGAAGCAGCCACTGATGGTCGGATTGGTCGGCGGGTGGGAGGTGACTAGGTCTCACCACTGGCGGTCCCTCCCGAACAGTACGCAGATGCAGACTTGCTTTTAACAGTCGCTCGATGTCCATGGCCATCATCTTGCTGTTCTGAACCAGTGTCTAGTAGAGGCACATACTTATACCCCCCCCCCACGACCTCACAACCCCCCAGGTACTGTAAGGGCTTCGTCTAGTCTTTAGCGAAAAAGTTATCCCTACAACTTAAACGCTACGTAAGGTATAACTAAAAAGACTTCTTCTAGTCAGGGGCTTCACAGGTTCTTACACTGGGTAGCGCGTAGCACGGCTAATAGGCCGCTATTTTCTTCAGAGAGCCGATTGACAGGGGGTTCATCTGAAATGACTTCTGTCACATTTGACATGGGGACACGCGTCTATGATGACCGCGTCCAGCTGTTGGCCATCTGAGGCAGCGCATGTCAACTAGCTTCTGTGTCAGGTCCCTCAAAGGAGTACCACGGCACGCGGCACGCGGGGTAGTCTTAACACTTCTTGACACGTAACAGGCCTCAAAAGGAGTGGCGGTGATGGTGTCGCTGATACCCCATGTACACCCCGTCAGGTCTAGCACGTAACTTATTGTAAAAGTCTCTGTTACCCCGTGTACACCCCGCCAGGTCTACGACGTAACTTATGTTAAAAGTCTTGCCTCATCGATAAAAGATCACTTTCCCCAGATCATGTGTCCACAGGGGGACCAGCCGGGAATGTATAAATACGGCGTGGCATATGGCAAATAACAGATCATGAATCATCAGTAGGCGCAGGTACCCTGCTGCTGGATTTGTCTCATGATCAGACGGAGGCGACTATTGATGGTGATCTGTCTCAGAATGTGTCTCAGGATGTGTCTCAGGATGTGTCTCAGGATGTGTCTCAGGATGTGTCTCAGGGTCATTCCCTGTACCCGGACGAAGGATCCACCCTCAACGACGTCCACCTTAGCCTTGGTGGTTCCCAAGGCTGCATCCGCATCCTGCATCCGCATCCTCTTCCACGCCCTCCATGCCCTCAACACCCTCCGGATCCACGCCCTGGGGGATGACGCCCTCCACGTCTCAAACGTATACACGGTTCCCGACCTCCACGTCCCAAACGTCGTGCACGCCCGGGCCCCTGAGGTTTCAAACGTCGTTCACGTTGACCACGTCCCAAAGGTCGTCCACGCCCGTGCACTTAACGTCTCAAACGATGTTCACGTCGACCACGTCCCAAAGGTCATCCACGCCCGGGCCCTTGACATCTCAAACGTCGTTCACGTCGACCACATCCCAAAGGTCGTCTACGCCCGGGCCCTCAACGTCCCAAAGGTCGTCCATGCCCGGGCCCTCCACGTCTCAACCGCCCATGGCCGATTTGCTTGCCAGGATGGAGCAGCTGGAGAAGAAGTGCCGTAAGGCGGAGGATGAAGCGGCTGCAGCAAAAGCCCAAGTGGAGCTGCTGGTGAACCAAGCGAAGCCTGTCAAAACACCCAAACTGCACCCACGCAAAGAAATATGTGTAAGTTCCAAAGTTTGTTTTTACAGCTTAACTAATAAAGTCACCTTTAAAACGTTACCCTTTAATAGAGTCCTCGGTTTGTTTAGAAATCATCTCATTCCTAATTAATTCTTGGCTTGTTATATTGTTTCTAGGCACTCGTTCGTTCTGCCTACAAGGCCAGGAGAGGGGAGACGGATTGGGGCTTCAACCTTAACCGTGGGTAAGTTGATTACGTCATAACAACATGAATAGTACAGACAATAATATTGTTTTTAAGTAAGCAATGGGTAATGTGTTCCTAAACACCAAAAGCTGCAGCTGAATATAACCTTTGCCGTTCTCATGTTAATAGAGTCATAGAGCACTTGATGTGATGCCGATGAATTGAACAATATAAATATATTCCAACATTCAGGGTGGGGACGTTGCCATCATCCAGGCTCTTGTTGACAACGTATGCATGGGCCCAGATACCCCCAGACGAGAGGTGTTAGGTAAGTTCCATCGGTAGCAAGTTTCTTTGTTAACTAACCTGCAGCTGTACATTTCACGCATCTTATGTCCATGATTCCAAAGTTTTGATCCGTCAATTAACACAAAATTTAAGATGCTTGAAATGCTTGAAATCTGTTTTTAGTGTCTAAATAGGCTCCACTTACATTGGAAATTGTTTCTTTTATATATTAAGTTATCCTACCAGTCATCTGAAAAAAAAACATGTATAAAAAGGGTGCACAACTTAAAAATCGCGCACCTGACCATGGGAGTGTGCACGCCGGACGCAGGCCTAGGGCGCAGCAGCTTAATTTCGAATTTCGGACACTATCCGGTGTTGTATATGCATTGTTAGGATTATGTGTTTTAGACGCTTTTGCCAACAAAAGCAAAATTGTTTAATAAAAATTCGTCTTGAAGTAGTGTATTCATATGAGGAATAACTATATTACGCCCTAAACCTTAGAATGTGACTACTTTAAAAAAAAGGTAGGAATCTACGTACTTCGCAAGGTTACGTTGACAGGATGTGCGACTTTGAGGCACGTTTTCTGAAGTTATTTCACAGGCTGGGGGTGTGAGGCTGTGTGCATTTAAGGGTGGTTTATTGAGTCAGGTGTCAGGACACCTCCTGTCCGGGCTGCGTGAGCGACACCTTATGTAACACCTGACACCGGTCGCTCAGACTGCTCGGCTGACCTAGATTGCCCCTCATTACCTGCCCCTTGTATAGCGGGGGGGGGGGAGGGGCACCAGCTTTATAAGGCTGTGCTAACCACGTGCACACACACAGTCCCACGCCAACCTCAGGACCATAAAAGAAGTACGCAGCAGATTACTGACATTAAACCCAAGCGCTACATTTTGAACAATGGCGACCGAGCAGAAAACCCGGTAGGTGAATAAGATAACTTGCCTATATTTTGATAAGATAACTTGCCTATTAGTGAAGTAGTGTTTTTTCAGGCTTTGCGGGAGAATGACTTAGGGGCGGGGATTATGCATCCATAGAGTGTTTGTCAACAAATCTATCAGGGTGTGGATAACAGCTGTTACGTTGGATACATATTTTCCATTTTTTTTCGTTTTCTACACATACATGTAGTTAACCAATTCGAAACACTAAAAGGTTGATTTCTGGCTCATTCCAGTGCCCAAGTGCTGTCGGAGGAGGAAGAGGGGACCCAGACATGGACACCGCGTGAGGACAAGCTAGAGGAGGAGAATATTGAAGAGGACGAAACGAACTGGACGGAACCCAAATGGACCGAGTGGACGCCCCAGTTCACCCCTAAGTAGGTTTAAATTGTTAAACACTGTTGATAGACAGGGATAGAAGAGATGCGGTAACAGGATTACAACATAATTATTATGTAAATATGCATAACGATCACAAATACGACAAGCATCGAAAGAAAAATGTTAACTTACTATCTGGTAGAGCTGACTATCTTCATGCAAAATAATGCACACTGTCTAAAACCAGATGGCGGATTCAGACATAGTTGTCATCGCTCGAATTCATGTAACATGCTGAAATAACAGGCTAGTTCTTTTGACAATTTAAAAATTGCAAATTGATCACACTGGCACAATAACATGAAACGGAGATTTGGTGAGACAAATTGACATGCCGAAGATTTGGTAATTTCGACCACCTATGTCGAAATGATTGATGGTGTCATGATTTTTGATATTTTTTTTCCAGGACGCACGACCAACAGCAGCTCCCGGACGGCCCGTCAGAGTGGACTTGCATCTACTGTTCAGAGGCACCGACCCAGTTTGGTATATTTGGATTAACACGATGAAGCTGAGGGGGAAAAAAAACATGTAGGCGTAGGTAGGAAGAGAAATATTTGTAAAAAAAAATTAAAAAAAAGATGAGTGGGACAATTTCACGAGTACCATTCACAGGAAGAACTGAGCCTTGTGTCGTTTTCGATATTTGCTGCGCAACAGCACATTATGTAAGTTGGGCACAGTCCGTGCCAGTCTTTCTGCGCCAAAATGATGAAATAGTCATAGTATGACCAACGCACTGTTTGGTAATAACCTTATTTTGTACCCCTGTCCCGTATTGCATAAACCTGATTCACGCCCCAAATGCACAGTCCCATCACGCCAATAAAGCACTTTGCTCCCTTCTCGTAGCACGTGCAAAGTTTTAGCCCAGCTCAGCTATGTTTTTTGGGCATTATGTACTGTGCGCAGCGGTTAGCGCAAGTTAGACTGGTGCGCCTTTACTCACGCTCAGTGTGTGCAAAGTGCTTTCATGGGAGCACTGTGCCTCTTATAAAACTTTAAATGGTAAGCAGTCTATATCTCCTGCCCTCTGATCATGGACCAGTGCCTCTTATGCTCATAGGTAGTTGCTCTTTCCAAGCATAGGGCACCTGCTCTTCCAAAATGTTATGTAGAACCTCCTCAATTTGTAGGAAAGTATGGAAAAGTTCCACATTTTACTTTTATTTTCTAATAATGTCCACCTCCCTTTCCAAAATGTCATGTAGACGCCCCTAAAGTTAGCAAGAAAAAATGGAAAGGTCCACACTTTACTGCTTTCCAACCCCCCCTTTCCTTTACAAGTTCTGACAAAAAGTGTGAACAAAATGTTTTGGAAATCCATCTGTGCAATGGGACTCCTCATATGAAGTCCCACCCTCGGCTTTCTCCTTTTCCAGTTTCTACTTGAAAGGGGTATAGTACTGTAGAGTATGGCGCATGTTCCTGTAACAACTGCAAAGTCTGAATGGCTATCACATGAAGGACGTCTTTTCAACGGAAAATCATGACATTTATTAAATAAAACCATTTAAAACTCATTTTTAGACAAGAAAAACACGACCGTACTGAGATAGGATACCGAAATTTTCGACGATCTGAAAAAGCTTTCAGCCGACGTAAAACCAAACTCAGGATTGTTTTTTTGATATGCATGATTTATTTTTCAGACAATAAATAACCTTATTTTCAAATTGGGTCAACTGGGTCTTAGATCAGTTTTACTACTGTTAGTCTTTAATTAATTACATGGGCACTTTCAGGAAAATACGCCAATAAACTCACAATTGCAACATTTCCATATTTATTTGATCGGTACTGAATTACGGAACACAAAATGTTTTACTGTACATGTATAGTCTGCTGAATTTATATATCCATCTTCGAATCTCTTTCCACATTCATTCGAAATAAACAATGCCCAACTAATAAACTATACAGCACTTTTGAAAAAACTCCTACATGTTTTGAAGAGTCTTAAACGCACTATATATTTCTGGGCACTTTGTCCTTGTGCATGAGGTATATGTATATGTGGCCCGCATAATCTCCTCAAACAGAAGAAAAAATAGAGTCTTCTCCAACAAAATAAGGTCAGCAGTCACGCTCCAGTGGAGGCTGGACAAAGAAACGTGTTGGAGCAGGCTCAGTGTTGGAGGGTTATTACATAATGCTGATAAGGCCTCTGCATACACTTCGTGGTCGGGGCCCGGTGGCCAATATGGCAATATAAGTCTGTCGCCTAACGTTGAATCTCTACATATATATAAATACCCAAACAATAATTGCAATATAACAATGTTCTAACTTATAAATTTAAACCATACAATCCTTTTCATACATCTTACTTCCATAAAAGTATTCGTATACGCACCAAGAACTTAAATAAAGCCGGGTTGGAAATTGTACATGCAGGTCGTCCCGTTCACGATGGAGACACCTTATTAGCCTGGACTCTATGAAACAAACAAACATCAAAGAGTACGCAAAACCTATCAAATTCTTTTTTTTTTCTTTATTGAACTTAGAATCATCACACAGTCCTTCGGCTTCCAAAGCCCATCTTCCAGGAACCGCCAGCCTTACAATTTGCTGGCTTAGATATAAAAGTGAAGTGGAAGAAAAATGAATTAACAGTTAAGTAATGCTGTTATCCAATACTACTACATTATTGTTATGTCACTGCATGTATAAACTTTAGTCATATCAGTTATGGTACAACACGAGTCACATCCATTCAGTGACTGTTCTGGTTTTTTTTAAACTATCATTTGTTTACAACGATGCTGGTCAAATATCGGTTTGAACCGGTTTTCGGCAAAGCACCAACGTAACTTGAATGTTATACATTTAATCGAAATAAGTACATGGTATTGTAATACATCAAAGTCTATCTAAGTTGATAAAAATATACCAGAAAAGGAATACAAAAAAATTCTGCGTTCACTAATTGAGATATATAAGTACATTTCAATATATACATGTTAACTTGCGCTTAATTTGAAGAATATTGTTTGCTTTTAACTTTAAATGAATTTGATGGTGGTTCAAATGAACTAATAGACTACTAGTTCGGTGATCGTATCTATGAGATCAAGTCTTCTATCTAACTCCGAGTTAGGTCACTACTGTTCATGTCTGCAGAGAACTGAGAAGTTGGCTACATGACATTGGTCATTTTTTTTAATCGACCTAGGCCTATTGAACGTATGTAACCTACGTACAGGCCTACGCACTCATGAATCATAAATTAATATTGAATATATAGTTGTGTGTCTTTATGTTGCTCATGAATGACATCGATATAATAATTGATGTTGCTAATTTACCACCACACAGCGTCATCAATCCCCCGCCGGGTGTCCCTGAAAATTTATTCTTGTCCAAAAATAGGGGGGGAGGGGAGCTTGCGCCTGCTGCTGAATTACCTCTCCCCCCTCTCTATATCCGCTACTGATACATGTGTCCACCTTATCTTTTCTGCACACCAGACAACACTTACTCGTCCTCGTAGAGGCCCAGGCCGGCACCAGGTTGGTGCTGGTCCCCCCTGGGTTTTAGGGGGGGAGGGGGGCGTGCCAGGCATGCGCCCCCCTTTTTTTGGCCAAATTTAGATTTTTTTTAGTGTAAAACTCTTCTACCCAAGGGGGTCCAGGTGAACATTTTCCAATAGCACGCCCCCCCCCTTTTTCAAAATCCTGGATCCGCCCCTGCCCTGTTGGGTCCACTGTAGTAAGTAAACCAACTTTCTACTTCACTTATGTTTAAAAATTTTTGAATTTTCCACATATGCATGGCATGGAAGTCTATCGCTCACTGGTATTTAGGTGGTAGTGCCTACTTTGAATTTGCCAGCATGCGCAGCTCCAGATCGAAGTGCCGGCTGGCACCAGAATGGTGCTGGTACCCCCTGCAGGCGTGGATTTAGGGGGGGAGGGCGTGCCAGGCGTGCGCCCCCCTTTTTTTGGCCAAATTTAGATTTTTTTTAATGTAAAACTCTTCTACCCAAGGGGTCCAGGTGAACATTTTCCAATAGCATGCCCCCCCTTTTTCAGAATCCTGGATCCGCCCCTGCCCTGTTGGGTCCACTCTAGTAAGTAAACCAACTTTCTACTTTACTTATCTTTAAAAAATGTTGAATTTTCCACATATGCATGGCATGGAAGTCTATCGCTGACTTGTAATTATTTAGGTGGTAGTGCCTACTTTGAATTTGCCAGCATGCGCCGGCTGGCACCAGAATGGTGCTGGTACCCCCTGCAGGCGTGCCAGGCGTGCCAGGGGGGGGCGTGCCAGGCGTGCGCCCCCCACATGTACATGGCATGGAAGTCTATCGCTCACTGGTATTTAGGTGGTATTGCCTACTTTGAATTTGCCACATCTACTAATCGACCTTTCACATTACATTAGACTAGTGGACACTAGCATTTGCTTGTCACAAACATGTTCTCACGCATTCATCTTAGCCTTTTTACATGTTACTCTTACTATCAGTACGTTACATGTTGATTACGAGTTACCTCTGTTTCCTGCACAGCCTAGTGTCTGTGCCTCCGGGCCACGATAGCGCCCTCGTGAGGTGGTCAGTCTGACATCATCGATATAATATTTGTTGTTGCCAATTTACCACCACGCAGCATCGTCGCTCCCCCGCTGGGTGCCCTGGCTTTCATTGTGGCGTTGCCGGCGGGGCAGGGCCAAGTCATTTCTGTGTGTGGTGGAGACTCTACTGGTGTAGTGGGCAGGGGCGGACCCAGGAATTTGTAGAGGGGGGGCCCCAAGAACATGAATGTACAGGGGGGTGGGCCCCCCATCAAACATGATTTAACTGGGCAAGGGTGTTGAGGGTGGGGGCAAGGCCCGTCCGCCCGCCCCCAACCTCCCCCCCCCCCCTGGATCCGCCCCTGGGCCGCCTTGGAGACTTTTTCGGTGTAGCGCCATTCTGGACGTTGTAGCTTGCACTGGCAACTGTCGGTCTACTGAGGCGAAATCAGCGATTCACGTCAATGATTCTGAGCGACTGGTCTCTCCGTGGTCCTGGAGGGTATAAAAAAACAATTAAACCAGGCTTATATTAATGTCTGCAAAATTTAAATTTACATGGCTTTATTATGTGGTTTAAATGGTATAAATATCAATATACGGGTGCAGGGCGCACCTTAATTTCCAACACTGCATGGTTGAGTTTCTTGTAGCTGTGCAACTCACCTTCTGAGTGTTAGCGGAATTGTTGCATGAAGTGCCGAATGTTCTCGGTGGAGTCAAGGTCTGTCACCTCTTCTGAGGAGGAGGCCTTCGATGACGACCCAAAAGATGACCTTCTGGCTTTGTAGCTGGCCCCGGCAAATTTCTGTGTGAGAATCTATGAGGAACAGAATAATTCGAAGGGAACAACAGGACCGGTGTGATGGCGGGCGGTGGGAAAGTTCCACGTCTACGTCATCAAATTCAGGTATGCGGGCGACAATTTTTTTTATATATTTTTCTTCCGGTAAATCTAAATTATAAGCACAGTGCTTTGCCCATACGCCACCACAGTTCCAATTAGTTTCCAGATCCCTTCGTAATTGATGTTTATAATGTAATGAAGTTGGCCCTTCGAATTGATTTTAACACAAAGACTTTGTTTTTACTAGGGCGGGACCTCAGCCACTGTCAGGTCACATGATCAGAAAAAAACAAAAATGGCGTGGGCGATCGTGTGATTATGAAACCTCTTTATTTCAATAACACATTTCAAACATTTGTAGGCATGTTTACCCCCAGTTTTGTACATCTTAGGATGGAATATGATACAGACCACAACGAGGATCATTAATTCCACCTCGGAACGTGATCAAATACTAATTTTGCTCGTAAGAAAGGTGACATTTTTCATAGATTGGTCGCCGGACGGTGGTTCGGGCAAAACCGATGCCAACCAGTACAACTCACTCGTACAACTCCACGTACCCTCTGCCTCTGGGGCTGCTGGCCAGATAAGATATCAACAGTGTGTCGTCAGGCGGCAGTGGCCCACAACCCTGCGACTGTAATTTAGCTAGGTCAGCCATCCTCCCGGGGACCCTCCCCGGCCAGGGGAGAGTTACAACCCGACACAGTCTGGCAACAGGGCCAGTGTATGGGTCCTTCTAACTCCGAGTGAGGTCACTACTGTTCATGTCTGCAGAGAACTGAGAAGTTGGCCACCCTAAACTACATGACATTGGTCTTTTCTTTTTACAGCGACGCTGTTACGTACCATGTGCCGGCAGGGCACAATATCTTGGTCCGGGCGGCGGGCCAGGAGGGGGCGCCCTTACAGTAAGTAATACAATATCAGTTTGTATATACTGGGATAACATTATGGCATTTATGCCTGGTACCTTATCCTCCAACAGGTCACCTAACTTTCATGTTTATTTATAAAAGGGTATCCCCAAGTTGGAGTGAAGTAAAGCTGAACTAAACTTATTAGTCTGGATATCGTGGAATTATTGAAGAGGCAGGTGATACTCAAGTAAGACGTACAGCTGATTAATTATAAAAGTATACTCCAACTAGGCCTATTGAACGTATGTAACCTACAGGCCTACGCACTCATGAATCCTAAATTAATATTGAATATATAGTTGTGTGTCTTTATTTTGCTCATTAATGACATCGATATAATAATTGTTGTTGCAAATTTACCACCACGCAGCATCATCGATCCCTCGCCGGGTGTCCCGGCTATAATTTTGGTGTTGCCGGCGGGGGAGGGCCAAATTTTTGTTCCGCCCCCTGCTGGCCGCCACCGTCACCGGAGGGGTCTCAGTCCTCGAGTTCAGGGGCTTCGTCTGAGGTGGGGGCCGATGCCCCACAGGACGGCCAAGGGGATGGTGGTGTTCCCCTAGACCAACCCCTGGTTAACGGGGATGTTGGTCCAGGGGAACTTGACCATCCTGCCGTCGGTGGGGATGAGCCCCCGGCTTAGGCGGGGTCCCTGAACTCGAACAGCCATTAACCCTGGCCCCTAGCCTGACCACGGACACCTTTTTTTTTCTTTATTTTTGCTTTTTTTTTGTTTATAGTTTGAATCGATAAAAAAAAAAAATCTAGTTGGAAGTTATTTATACGTAATTTACCCAAATTAAAATACTAATTCATTGAAATCATTTTTTTACACCAATAACTACTAATAATTTTGTCAATCACATCGAATCTACTTTGATTTAAATACTCCAGAAGTTCAAGATTGTTTATATTTGTAAGGATGTTTTTTTCTGTTTTTTTTTACATATATTATCCCAGAGGTTTTTTAAGATTGTTTAGATTTGTACCTGTAGGAACTTTTTTTTTTTATTTATCCCAGATTGTATTCGCTCCTTTTTTTTTGGTGGGGGGGGGGATAGGGGGTTAGGGTGACATTGGCCATAGGACTTAGACCCCTTACTTTGTAAACGACGTACTAGTCGCTAAGATCCATTGTTAAGACAGTGGTGGCTTTAAGCTAGAATGGGAGAATGGGAGTGGGTCCTGCGTATTTTGTGGGACCCCCATAAGCCGGATACACGTCAGCTTGCACAAGTTTCTTACGGTAAAACATAATATCTAGAGCCGCTAAGGGGTTAACCACCCAGACTGTTCTTTCCTGTAATAGGTTATGCCCTACCAGCCTTGGTACAGTCCGGACGCTGGCAGGGCATAGAGTTTTAAGTTGTTTGCTTTGTCAGGCCTAGGCTTGGCAAATGGGCGTCAGCGTGATCTGTTTGCGATGTGCACTTTGGCAACTTTTGGCTTCTGCACACGATACGGTCATAAACCACTGGATAAACCACATCGGTTGTCATGAATAGAAAAGTGGTGCGCATTTGCCCGGCCTGGCTTGCTTTTGTTTAACTACGCCATACAGTGGCACTTTTCAAGAGGAAGTTTTACGTCTAAGGAAACGAATCTGCTAAACAGTGTTGAAAAACAGGACCAATCTCGCAAACCTTTATCTAAGTACCAAGTAGCAAAGTTGAGCCCTCTTTTTAATTATACAACTTTTGAAATATCTGGTACTGGTAAGCCATGTAATGATTGGAAGTGTAATCTAGAAGCAACCAAAGATGTAAATTTATATGCTCGTTTGCGTTTTATGAATTAATGCACCTTTGTTTTTTCTAGACTATCCTGAAACAATTACATGATTTATAATATAGTAACTCTCTCTCTCTATGTCTGCAACAGCAAGCTGATGCGCGGGGTGAGACATATCATACCGCAAAGAGGTGCGTGGCCACTGACTGCATCTACAAGCGTCTGCTCACAAGAGACAGTGATAGACGCGAAATCACGCCCAGGGCCCCCGCCAAGTGTACGTTTTGAAGTCTGTGCTTGTCACAATCACTGAACCAATACCAGGTGAAATTCCATTAATCTGTTTTGAGTATATATAACAGGTGGAGGTCTTGCGGTTTGGCTAGCAAAGTATTTTTGTAGTTAGTGAGACGGGCTATGGGCGTCTGGGTCCCGTCGGCCTTCACTTTATGACTAGAAAAAGTCCCGTGTTACTGTATGCAGAAAGATTACAAAGAACAGTAAAACCTTAAACTGGAACACATGGACATATTTACCGCATCGTCAAACTATAAATTTATTCTAATCCTGTTTTCGACAGCTGCGCCTACAAGAAGCGGATCCGGACAGACCGACCTTTTGCAGAGACTGCCCAGCTGATCCACAACTCCTCTGCCGATTCCAAAAAGGCATGCTGTAGGCTACCGCTGTAGGCCACCCCACCCCAGCAGAACTGGACTGCGACCCTAGGCCTTGACGCGAAGCACTGCACCAACGTCAGGGGCATCATTTCTCCATGAAAGTAAGGAACTGAACTTTTTCTCCTTGCATTCGCACTAACCATATGCATGATTAGTACAACTAATTCTGGGCTACCCCGTTTACTGAGGTGTTTAATTATAATCTAACCATACCATGGTTTCGGACGCATCAAAGAAGCCTGTTGACAGGAAGGAAGGAGGAGTGTTCAAGGCCTCATGGGCGGGAAGTCAAGACGGGAAGTCCTAAGCCTGTTGACGGGAAGGAAGGAGGAGTGTTCAAGGCCTCATGGACGGCAAGTCGAGACGGGAAGTTGATGGAGCCTACCACCAAACCATGATTACCAGAGTTAAGACGTGTACTAAAGCATGCATAAGACTATGTACTAATACATTAACTCGAGAATGGTGCATATTAGACATAGACTGTGTTCTTTAAAAAGGTTAGAACATCGGGAGTAGTCAGGATAGAATGTTTTACCTATGGGAAACACAGCAGGAAGGGTCCATGTTATCGATTAGAACATATTAATGCATGGAGGGAACGTTTATCGTGTTGAAGGTACACCCAAACAAACTCGGGAGTGTTCTTGTTCATATTATTTATTAAGCCAACATGACATACATATATATATTATAAACTTAAATAATATAAAATCGAAAGTTGGTTAATGCTATTACAACTCTTCTAGTTCCGCGACTACAGGGTTGGCCTGGGGAGGCTGGCGCATGGTCCATTTGGCCGCGCCGGCTGGGGGGTTTAAGTTTTTGGGGTCCGTGGTCTCCGACCGCTTGGTGCGCATCTAGACCACAATAAATTGAAATACTTAAAACTAAGTAGGAAACTTCTAATCTTGAACTATAATATTTACATGTACATTTTACATTTTCACTTGACAGTAATATGTCAGGACAGATACTACTAGTTAGTCAAAAAGTAAGGTCGATCAGGCACAGAATATTATGTATTCTGGGTTTGTGAGAGTCGCGCCACTAGCCGGGCTATATGTTAAACGACATCTACAATTTCAGTAACACTGTGCTTTGCAATTGGTTCATGTAACCCGCGCTGATAGTATCACATCTTCATGTTTCTTAAATGTTATTACGAATTCAATTTCCAGTAGTGTCAGCCCTCCAGCCCACCAGACTGGTGCGGCTTTCCGGAGGCACACCTTTCCAGCTCACTCATCTACCAGTGCCCAACCATGCCACTACACACAGCTTCATTCCTGACTAGACGGTCCCTGTGGCGTGGACCAGAAGCTGCGGCTGACCTGTGGCTGACTTAACCAGTCTGATGGTCTGACTTGTTTAAATACTACCTTCGTGCAATAAATGCGCTGACAGCAATTAAGGTGTGGCTGATCCGGAGATGTGCAGCTGCACATCCAGAGACTAGCTATAGTGTACATGTCTGGACCCAAACCGTACCCCCTCTACACGAGCCAATCAGCTGAAGGGCCATGTACACCGTCAAATTTGCCTTCTGCAACCTGCAATTGTCTATATTGAATCTTCCAATCATAATGTTGGTATATGAACTAGATCGGCTTGAACACTAGCACGGAACTTGGATAACGCACAACTTATAAGAGCCTAGTACTTTTAAACTCACTGATATACTGGAGTTGTAAATATTCTAGCCGGTATTATCTATTTTTTGCCTGATCTGTATATCAACTTGATTTTGTACTCGATATTACTGGAAAGTTCTATGAGTTGCAACCCGTTTAAGCCTAATGGAACACATGGAGTCCTAGCAGATATTCTGCCTGACGGGTTTATTAACGTATGTAACATTTTAACGGTCTATCGTGGATTTTTTGTACTCTAGGGTTAGCAGCTGGTCTGCAACTGAAGGCCATGTTCTTTCCTTTTTTTTGGATGCGCGACAAACCTTTTACAGCTTGAAATATATATAGTTAGTGCTAGAATTGTCCCTGTGATTGCCCTACAATAAATTATTTTTAATCTGTAGAAATTGCGTTCTGTGTGTACATAGCAGTATTGTTGGGTTTTTTCGGCCTGTGGGTCTGGAATAAAGTCATTTGCTATTCTCCTAACTTAATTAAGAGCAGCGGAACCTTATATAATTAAAATTCAATGCAACAACAGACTAATAAAGACATGGCCATATAGTAACTTGCAAAACCATATTATACAAATTTTATAACCTCCTTACAAAACGTTACAAATATGACAACCATAGCGGGTAATTAAGGAACAGCAAATCCTCAAAAATACGACCATATAGTCCCTTCCTCAAACAAAGGTCAGCAGTCACGCTCCAGTGGAGGCTGCACCTGGAAACAAAACTCAGTCTGAGTAGTGTAGCCCTAAGTTGGTAGGGGGTTATCATATAATGCCTCTCCTGACCCCGTCATCCGCTAGAATGTAACTTTTAATTTTGAAAATATCTATAAAGTACTCGTCATTAAATCGCAAGTATGGGCTACACGCATTAAAAAGATAAATTCCTCCCCATTAGATTCTTGTTATAAAACTTAATGTCAGGCAGTGAGTCGTCAGTGCTATAATGGTGCGATTGTCCTGCATATACTATTATCACAACTTTAACATCTAAACTGTGGGGTCATCGTTGGTCTGGGGAGGCTGGCGCACCGTTCACTTGGGCGCACCGGCTGGCGGGTTTGGCTTATCGGGGTCTGGGTTCTCAGACCGGTTAGTCTTCAGCCGGCTGGCGAGCGACCGTTTCAGGGCCATCGTGCGTTCGAGGCGGTCCAGCTCGGCCTTGACATCCGTCAGCTCGGGGCTCCCCCACACTAACGGCAGTATGTTGCGGGTCCTTGTGCCGTCGGTGGGGTTGCGGTCCTCCCCGCTGGTGTAATCCAGCGTCAAGACCTTCTTGACCCGTTCACGTTTTTCTGCGTCCCAGTTGGTTAAATCCAGGGCGGCCTTTCGTCGACGAATTTTCTGAAAAGGATAAGTGGACCTGTATTACATATATATTAATTGATTGTAATTCAAAAAGATTGTCCAAAATACCCGGCGAATTTACTTAATGTCGGACCGTTTAAGGGTCCAAAGTTTACACCTACCAGAGGGACATGTACTACTGTACTACATGTATTTATATATGTATTGGTTAAATCATTAAATAGAACAACCAAATTCATAGCCACGTGAAACACTTCAATCACAGTGTTAAACGAAACCAACCTGGCCCTGATGATGTCGCACAAGCGACCTCTTCTTCCTACCAGGAATAAGTCCATTACGCTCTTCGCGGGCCCTGGTGTAGTGAGTCGTGTAGTGTGCCTTGCACGAGTCTGAAAAATAGTTAAATTAAGTTCGATTACATTGAAGGAAAGGTTCAACGGCCTGGTATATTTGAGAGTGAATAATCTGCATGTAATTACTTAGATGTAAAGCATAAAATAATTATATTCATCATACAGGTGGGGTTAGCCGGGCAGTCAATGGGTACAAATACACCTGCCTACACTGGACTCAGACACAACGTTAACCCATTCACCATGGACATGGACGCCCTGCTAAATACTAGTCTGGACACATGTACATGGCTTGCAGAGCGGTCCCGGCCTACGGCGAAACCATTCCCTACTAACCCCGTCGAGACTGAGTTGTTGGTGCTGGCCTTGACCGTGTGGCTCGGGTGGCAATTTTGTAGGAGCTGTTCCAAACTAGTCAAGTCTGTCCGCAGTCTGCTGTGCGGTCGTCGACAGGTAGGTTGCGAATATCCTTTACAAGAGTGTCAATGGAGTAGTCCAGTTGATAATGGAGCAGGCGCAGTTCTTGCAAGTCGTGCAATAACCCTACAATGTAATCCTGGGTGGTCATGTAAGATTGGAGTCCTTTGGAAATATTGTAAATGTAATCGTTGTTTTCCATAGTGGCGCGAAGTTGCAGTTCCAGGCTAGAGTCTACTACCTGCAGTACTGCAGTAATTTTCTCATCAAGGAATATGAGTTCGTCCGCGGTCATCTGGTCCGCACGAGCCAATGGTTGGTTGAATACCTTCTGTGGAGTTAAGTCGTCGAGCGTGGCAGTACCAAATAGAGCCTTGGCGGCCGTGCCAATTTCTGGTATGAGTGCCCGCGCCTTCCTGGACTTGCGTGAAAGATTGGTTGTGCGAATGTGCACTTCAATAATTTCTTTCACTACTTTTAGTCCGCGTTCGAACTTAGCGACTATTAAATGCCAATGCTTTGATATCTTTTCAGCGATTGCTTGCATTTCTTGGCACTGGTTTCCCAAACTGATTCGTAAGGTGGAGTCCCGATTGCAGTGGAAGGGAGGTGCTGACGGGGGAAGGGGAGGCTGAGGTAGAATAATATTGACCTCGGTGGTGAAGTAGTCCTTGCCAATGTACACGTATGGTTTGGTCTCAAAGACAACCCCATAGTTGGTTCGAAAGATGTTTTTTCCAGTGGAATGGGCAGCGCCTAGGCTAAGCAGAATAGTCAGCATGAGTGACGCTACTCTATCCATACCTGGGTTAGTCAGAAGCAGGTTAGAAACCACGGGGCTCTTTATACGAGACTAAAAGGTACAGCGCGTACAAAACCGTGAGCAACAGCGTTCGCGTTAGCGTTCACGCTCAAGGAATTTTGTTAGCGTTCACGCTCAAGGAATTTCTTGTTAGGTGGTTTTCTAACGCCGCCCCCCACCCCCCAATCCACCTTCCAAATCCACCACTTCCCCATTCTCAGGGTAACGGTATGAAATCATTTATTTCAAGTGGGGCCATTTTGTATTCTTGCTTATGCCCGCCCCCACTGCTATACAACAAAACCCCAGGTATGCTCCCGGACAAGTTAACGACAAGAGCTTAAACGGTGAAGCCCACGTGCTTCAGTGTTTACAAACAGTCCACGTGCGCAGTGTCAACATACGGCAAAGCGACCAATCGAAGCAGCCGCACTCCGCAAAGCTGAAAAAGCAACATGTCCGACCAAGCACAACAACAACGAAGACCAGCCGGGAGAACAACGCCTTCTCATCGACCGAGGTCTCCTGGCACCGAAGAAGATACCTGTAACAGCACCCCGGTGACCTCGGCGGCCGGCATGTGGCCCCCGACATACTTCACCAACCTGATCAGCCGGGTGGAGCCCGTCACGCAGGGTGCACACAGCCCGCCCCTACAGCCACCAGCCTACCACGTGCCGCCTCGGATGCTCGCGTCACCGATTCCAGAACCACACCACAACCCCAGCGATCCATCGCAGCGGATGGGAGTCCGGACACCGTCCCCCAGGAGGTTCCATCCGTACAAGGATGCAGTGGACGCTCTCCGCCGAAGACAGAATACAAACCAGGAAGTACGCCCGTTGATGGAGGTCGGGAACCGTGTGCCTCCCCCATCCACGGGGACACCCCCTGCTCCGCTCCCACCTCAGGCTCAGCTGCAGTGAGCTGCCACTCCGACGCTCCCGTTTGGATCAAAGGTGTACACGTGCCCCACCCATTGGCACTGGACGTACCTGGGCTCCCCTGGGATGACATCACCGATCCCAACTCCACGGGCCCCGCCTCCGGTCTGTATCCCCCGACCGACGACTCCGGCAACGTGGGCCCCGCCCCGTGGCCCGACTTTATGGCCTTGGTGGGGTCCCCATCACCTCCAGCGGATCAACCACATAGGTCCGTATAGACACCCGCGGATAATTCTGATTACCACCTCGCCAACGACCATACCGACCAAGCCTCCAACCCCAACCACGAGCTCCTAGATGACTACTCAGCATGGCCCTACCTACCCTACACTCCAGATCATAACTCAGCATGTCGAGGCTGACCTAGCATGGATCTCCCGCTACCTAGCCAGCAAGAATGTAAGGTCCATGATCCCGCACTGCAGGACGGTCATACGGATATGGGCCGACTCCTGCCTTCAAGGGGGCGGGGCCAAGGTCGGCGCCAGGTTCTACTCCTACCGCTACCCGGCAAGGATGCCCGCCCACCACCACATATCTCAGTTGGATGTGATAAATCTCCTGGGATCGGTACGCGCCTTCGTTCGTCTGGCGCACTCAGATATTAAATTGGATGTATGTTAGAAGTCTTAAGGAACATATGGTTGCTAAACCAGTTCGCGTTACCCGCTCACACTTGAAAAAGAAATATATTTTGCCTGCTAAACTTTCAACAAGTTATATGAGAAGTCCCTTTTACATTGGTTCCACCGTATGGGATACTTTGGATGTGGAGTTACAAATTTGTTCAAGTCAGATAATATTAATATTTAAACGTCGTATCAAAGAAATTTACAGACGCTATAGAGAATTTCTCAGCTGAAGTAATTAGAAATAGACACTTAGGTTATCATTCTTTGGTATGGTATATGACATTGATTGTACCATTTACTGTTTGTTATAGTTTGCTTTGGTATGTCATTTATTTTTGAATTTATGAGAAATATAAATGTTATTGATATAGATCGCACTGATGGTTCCAAAATCATTCTAGATTGCTTGTATCTACTGCATGATTTGTAGATGTTTGCAAAAGGAAGTGATGCTTTAAATTTCATACAAGTATTTTGTTTTGCTAGTATTTGTTATTATCATGTTTGGATCTGACTGCGCGCTGAGATAACAAACTGGTATTTGCTCAATATATTGTAGTCAATCACTTGATGCTTGTTTCAACTTTGAATGTTCATATACTATTTTTCTTTTCATTTAATACACTGAAAATCAGGGGAAACCCTGATGTTATTACAAATAAAACTTTTAAAAAAATCACTCTCCAAAACTATAATTCATGTGTTTGCCACAGACATCCCACTTCTGTTCTAAGGCATGTACAAAACAACAAATTCGCTGAAGTTCTTCTTGCAAACGCACATACTTTATTCACAAATCTTGTCAGGCATAAATAAATAATATTATGTAAACTCAAACTATATATCACACTGTTGGTATAGTAAATACGTATATATATATAATTAAATACAGCAGCCATCGGTTTGCAACCGTCATCATTTTTGGCGCCTAAGTAACAGTTGTCACCGTCAGGCACACGCCGGCCTATGGAGTCGCTGTTCTGGGATGAAAAGTAAAACAGTCCGTTATACATTCCAGAGTACACACTCAAACAACAATCATTAACTGAAATTAGCCCGGCTGATATATAAACAGATATATAACTAATAACATATAATATTACACGTACAGTCCTCATTCATGTCCTTATGTAGGGAACTCACTTTTAGCCACCCTAGTCCGTTTAAGGGGTGCAATTAACTAATACTCCTCTAGATCTAAAAATCACTGTAATGGGTAAACAGCTCTTACTTGTTTTGAGCATGCATATGGGTTCTACCACAGAGTCGACAGTGTTTTATAGTTAAAATCGCCTAACCTTAAACATACACTCACCTATTCTGTTGCACACCTCTCACAGATAACCTTGCTCACCAGCATCGATGCAGGCTCATATTGGGCACACGCCGGGTGAAACACAGCGTTGCAGTAGCTGCACACCAGGTATATTCTGGAAAATAAATCAGTTCACCATGGCCTTTTACGAATGTTTTTTGCACTTTTGTTCAATACCGAACATCAGTGTGAAATATACGGACTATAGATAGACTAGGGATGACATGTGCTTTAGATTATTTTTGACCTTACTATCATGAGACAAATTATAAGACCCCTTGGGATTTTAATACATACCTATACTTCGTGTCGAAGAATACACTTCGCGGAGCAAATACACAGAATTCCCCGTTGTACGTGTCCATGTCGTCATCACGCGCATTTTTCAGGTACTCCCGGTCTCTCTAATATAATTAAATAAATTACAAGTTTGTTTATAACCTTTCGGCATATATGGCAGTCCATATATATACTGTCTCGGCGTGTCTTTTATTGCATTCAAGTTTAAACTAGAGTTTTAGGAAATAATGAAGGCTTAACAGTTGCGCAGGTACCACTCTATATATCTCTTTTTGTAAATAAACACCATAAGATTATGCATCTAAAATCCATTGAAATAGTAACAGGTTGATTGCCAGTAGTCATTAAATAGTTCGGGGGTCGTCCCTATAATTACCTTTGAGGGTTCTTCTCCACAAAGGAAGCACTCCCAGTCCGCATTACTGTGCAGGGTGCTGTCCCCTGGGCTGCTGCCAAATAGGTCCGAGCTGTAATCAAAAATTGAAAGTCAACATCAAGTTGTGCTTCAAGTACTTAACAATGGATGCTCGTGCTCATGAATGGCTAGAAGAGGAAAAAAGTACTTGATGTTTGTGTTTTCTTTTCCATTTGGCGTATGCTATAAAAGCTGCGCAGCTTAAGCTTGTGAAAGGCGACGGTAAGGTGTAGGTCACACCTACACATTCACAAGTAGAGTGTGAAAGTGGAGGTGTCAGTCAGTAAGTGCGCCTGGGTTTCCATGCAAAATGTTACATTTATTATCTGGTTGGTTGAAGACCCCTTGTTTCTGTCCTTTCCAATTGGCCGAATGGGCCAGTATTACTGGAAATGTTTAGTTGGTATGGTTACAAATCCCATTTATCCACCTTAATTAATCATACCGTCAAATGAACTTTAACGCTTAAAAACACTTGGGTGAATTGCTCCATACCGTCGTGAGCGTATAATAAGCAACAACAAAAACAATGACCTCGTAAAGCTTTCAGTGTCCGATTGTCTTAGCTCAGGGGACGGGGTTTCATCATAGGTAGGAGCAGCTTCGTCCATCCGGAGCCGCCGCCTTGACTTTAACGGGGCCGTTGGTGTTTCAGGCGTCCTCGGCCGCTTCGGCGTCTTGGATTCCGGGCTGGAACAATAAAAATCGTACTTTCATAAAGCTCATGGTAAAAATGCATTATCACAATATATTAATTACTCCTAATACGTTATAACTATACACCTCTATTAACACGCCCGTGGTACGTCATGGGTATAAACAAGCACTCGGTTAAGTTGTGTTGTACATGCATATGTAGATTGTGGTGGGGCGGGGTGTAAACAGAGATCAGCTGTTCCGACCAGCTGTGACCCAGATACTGATGTTTACAAACACGGTGAACTTCTGAGAAGTGCATGGACTCGCTTTATAACTGTTAATTATTGAACGCCATAGGGTATTGACTTGAATTACTCACCTGGCACTCAAAGTAGATGTGGAAGCTCTGTTGCTGTTTTCCATTCTGTTTGGTGTGGTCGTTTGAAAGATAGGGGAATGTGGTGCTACTTCTTCTGCTCGGTCGGGCGCGTTAGTCACAGATTATGTAGGTCACGCGTGGGCCGAGTCTTATACCCTGCACGCACCTACTTACCTGGGGTATACCGGAAGACGCCACCTGGAAAAGTAGTACCTGGTGCCATTTGCAACGGTCGCAGCCAATGGTTCTTTACATTTCCAAGGCGTATACATGGTTTGCGATAGGAGAAGGATTAATGCGTCCATCCAGATTCACCATACTGTATTCCAACTCACTTGTTCCACATAGCCCACTTGCGGTTCAGAATTTTTGGGGAAAAAAATGGGGGTTGGGGTACGTTATTGGTAAATTAATTCATCAATTGCTTTTGTGCCGAGTTTTACTTTAACCACCACCCCCCGGGTCCCCCACTTGAGCCCCACATCCAGCCTGGTCCACATTATTTACGTGGTTTTATTTGTTAACGCAGGGTCATGGGAGCGGCTGTCTGAGTATTAAGTCAAGTAAAGATAATTAATTAAAAAGTTATGTAAATAAATATGTGGCCAATGCTGATGTCATTGCGTTACGTGATATGGTCTATCTCAATTTAATGGGAGTAATGGCCAAAAAGCTATGGCATGGGTCCCTTGTCTCTAGCCGTGGGAATGACCAAACTTATGTCTTTTCCCTCCCCTCTAACCGCCGTGTATCACATGCCTATATATTATATTTAGATAGCTTCTCCACAAAAATGCACAAGTAAGATT
Source organism: Lepidonotus clava (assembly GCA_936440205.1). Classification (NCBI taxonomy): domain Eukaryota; kingdom Metazoa; phylum Annelida; class Polychaeta; order Phyllodocida; family Polynoidae; genus Lepidonotus; species Lepidonotus clava. Next base: position 49,473,257 of record OW387138.1, read on the forward strand.
AGGAAATCCAATCGCCCTTTTATTTGTTTGAGGGCTAGAAGAAGTGGGGGGGGGTAACATAAAAAAGAATAAGACTGGGAGGTACGTCATTATTTATTGGAGACGGAGGAACTTTTTCTTTTTCTTTATTAAGTCGGCACTCTATTGAGTACCTTGCACTGTCGATTGATTATCAGACCTGTACTGGTTTTTAGGCCAGGAGAGGAGTGAAGGTCTGAGAGGGGTATGCAGTCACCAGGTTGTGATGCACCTTAACCTGACCAGCCATAGAAGTTTCGATCAGCCCCACCACAACAGTGGCAATATAGAGGCAACCGAGACTTCCGTGGCCTATCTCTGTGTCGAATAATTTCTCGACTTTATATGAGTTCCTTTCATTATCATTTATAACTTTATCTGGGTAGGTCAGTGTCGCCCTTATAACTGGCGAAACAATATCCTGGTGCAGGAAAACAGTTAGATCGTAATTTTCTATTTTGAACTGGTCCTGCTTACGCCGAGAGTCGAAATCCCAATGAGGGATTTCGCTGATGGCATGCTTTTGAATAACATGCCTAACAGCATTTCTTGGTATGTGTTCGTAAAGTTTGGCCGAAATAGAGTTGACAAATTCAGCCTCACTGACGAATTGGTTGAGTTTTATCGTGCGGTCTGAATGACAACCAATTTTGTTGAGGAGGCGGCATTTCCCAAAATGAATGTTTGGGTGCATGTACCCATCCTGACACACCTCATCATCTTTACCTTTTCACCTGGTAATCACGGTTACCCTCATTATAGATTTGAACCGTGCGGATCCGATAATCCCTCGGCCCGGCTACCCTGGGGGCAACCGGGATGCCATACTGCTTTGCCTCGGAAGGGCTAGGGCCGGCGAATGCCATGTCATTCAGTTGTTGCAACAGAATTAGCAATGAACCTCCTGAGGAGTTGCTCAGAATCTAAGTTTAATAAACACGAAACTCGTGGTGCAATCAAAACCGTTTGTATTGTGCGTTGGTCCGACGTGGTGCGAAAAAGTCGCATAAAACAATAGCCTTTAATATTGTTAAATAATCGTATCACTGGATTCAACATCGATATCTAAGAGATAGTAAATCTACAGGAAATGCCTTATCTTGGGAAAGAACATTTTCATGCCTCTTGACTCACCAAATACCAGACCAAAACAAACTTGGAAAGTCCCTCAGCTCATCCGAATGTATGGAACCTCCGACCAACGGGCGCATTAACAAATTTAACATGCTACAAAATTAAATGACCAAAAAAAACGTCGACATGGCCTTGCACTCTCCATGACATAGACCATCACCTAGGACCAAGTTCGAATGAACGGCCCACCGGTTCTGGCCATGGGTCATTTCCGTGGACATCCCCCCCCACCCCATCCCCCCCCCCCCCGAGCCATCCCCATACCACTCAATATCAAATAGGGGGTTGCTTATAGTGCATTATGGTGGCTGACAAATTCATCTAACATTCCCGGTCTAACAAAAACCCAACGGCGTTACATACCATATTTTAAACAATTCAAAATAACAACAAGTTACTGAAGAATGTTCTTTTATTTAAGAAAATAAACTCCTTCTACGGCACACCAAACATCGTTGGCGATATGAGGAATCACAATTTGGTAAATATCCGTATGCCTAACACACAGCATGTCATAAACAATACATTTACACTAAGACGTTCGTCACTCATAGTCCATTTCCCCCGTGACCAGAAATCCATCGGCGTCAATGCCTTGGAAAAATCCACGTGCACACGACTGGGGGATTTCGAAGTGCTTTTCTTCAGCTATAAGAGCTGCCGGCGCCTGCCCAGTCTGCAGCGCTTCACCCGTCAGGTTGTCAAAGTGCCTCTTAAGCCTCTCCTTGACATCGTCATTTCCAATGTCCTGAAGTTTCATAAGGAGAAGGCACGCCCACTGGGTGTCTCGGTCATCCTCCAGCTCATTTTCTTCGGAATGGAGGGGTTCAGAAAAGGTAACACGTTTCTGTCCACTGGCCGCTGTCCCACATTCCGAAGAAGTGCGCCGGCTGGTTGACAGGCAAGATTGTTTGCGTGTCTTCCCCCGGCAGCCATGGTCGTTGGCCTCAAAGATTAGGGCTCCTTCCTGCAATGCAAACAACCATACAAATTAGCTGATTTCACATAATATACAATTCATATTCGTGCGGTATTGGTTACGTGTTAGTTTAGTCAACTTTTGTAGTTTTGAAACCATTGCATTTATACGCACAATCACTGTCCAGACTTTAAAAATACTAATCACATACAAAATCGACACGTCTGGTGATCGGTCTGGTTATAGCTTATTATATTCTTTTACGTGCGGTACAAGCTAAGGTTGCCCTTTTTAATTTGTCCATCTGTTACATTCCTCACCTGTTCTACATACTCGTAGGATGAGCTAGTCGAGAGTCCACTGAGGGAGGGACCAAGGAACCCTAAGCGCGCCGCTACGTCGACATGACGCGCTGTTACTGGCTTAGCCAACACACCCAACTTCTCATTGGCCTTGAACCGGATGTAAAACTCCCTCAAGGTGTCCAGGTGTCTCCTGACTTCGTTGGCTAAAAATTTAAAAGAAAAAAACTAATTAAATATTAATGGCATGTTACATTTCAGTGTCGGCTCCAGAGGGCCGATGCCTTTCCCCCATTTATAAAGTGTTGATCTGCCAGTGGGTTTCGCACATGCACAATTGGTTATAATTTTTGTTACAATGTTCGAACCATATTATTTACTTGTTTCATCTGCATGCAGTTGCCCAAAACTCAAAGCAACAGAACTGTATGTTTACTTTAAGACTATGATTCGAGTACGAGTATGAGTACTAGTACGGGTGATATCGATAATGATATAGGCTAATTTCGGAGTTTACTTACCCGGCGCCCCAACTTCCTTTCCTATCTTTGTGTAGACTTCCCAGTTCTGGTGTGGAGTTGTTGTCCCATATGTGCTCCTCTTGTATAGGCTAGAGTGCAATCCGAACCAGTCGATGAGCAGGTCCTCCTGGTACATTGTCCAGGTGTAAGAGCGACCGGATAACGACGACATGTTGCACGCCATGTTGTTTGTGTATGAGTGGGCCAAGTAAGGTGGTCGCATGTCCCTTCCAGCCTCCTGGAACCCTCCACTGCAGAGAGTTCCAAGTGTGACGTCAGCCCCCACCCTCCCCCCTCTCCCCCCACCCACCACCCACGCTGCCCAGTGGTCAGCTTTATTACGCAACTGTTACAGAGCCGAACCCGAGGAGACGTGCCTGGGCTTGACCCACGCTTGACTCATCACACCCCGGTACAGCACCCCAGTCCGTCCACTCAGATATAAGCGTAGGACATATCAGTGTTCTTCAGACTAGAAAATACCGACTTACCACTGACTTTTGATGTCAAAAAAGCACCCTCTGTTGCAAAACCCTGACTTTTTGAAGCTATAATTTACCCTTTATTGTTGAGATTAAAAAGTGTCACGAAACAAACAACCCTTTTTCCCATATGACTGACATTTAGGTGGGAAAAGTACCCTTTTTCCCCAGACACAATGACATGAAAATTGTGTAAAACTAGAGCATTTCCTCGTGTTTTTTTAGAACAAGGATGTGCATCCTTTTAGTCTAATTACAACTTTGTAATTAGACTGGCAGGATTTGGGACCAAAATAGTTGACATGAAAATGCATGGAAAACCATAGGAGAGAATAAAAATGTTGGGGCATGTACATTATTTTTAAATACTGTCGTCCAACCAAAGCCTGTATCCAACCCAAACTTAATCGACCACCAAAAAGAGAACATATTTCGAACGATTCAGATATAAATTTTACACAGAAAATTAATTAAAGTTGCCCATTTTGCAGCACCCACAGATGAATGTTGTTCAAAATAGTCGACATCAATCGATGTGTCATACCATGGACAGCTTCTAATAGAACAGGTCTTATTTTCCTGTTTAAAGTACAGCATTTAGTGTGACGGTGGGGGTGGGGAGAAGATCAAGAGCTTCACTTTGTTCACTGAGGGTGCGTGGGTGCCTTAGTAAGGGAGGTGGTCGGAGCGGTTCGTTTTGAGTTTGGTCAGTTCTATGTGTCGAGCAGCTCATGCCAGTTCCGCTCCAAGTCCGCATTCGCAGATGTATCCTACAATCACCTGCACTCTTTGTTGTTTCTGCCGCTCAAAGGCCGACACAGGGGAGCGTGAACAGTCAGGGTATAAGAGGGTATTCGGCTGTGCAGGAGTGCGAGGGGCTTCTTAGTCAGCATCTTGGGGTTAAAAGACTTCCCTGGTCGCGTGCCCCAGACCTTTATAAGGCACTGAAAAAATAGACTATGCCATTATATATTGGTCGTCTGACTGCAGAACACATCGCCTGTGCTCCTGTTTCCCTCGGTTCAAGATATTTACCATGGCCGTCCAGATCCACAGCTGCATGACGGTCAATTTAGGCCATCCCCCTGCCTGTGTAGTTTGCAATTTTATTGTGCGACCACGCCACCAAGCATTGATGGGTCAACAGCTACAGTGCACCCTTTGGCGCCATCCCCACTGTCAGTCTCTCGCCTCCTTGTATACAGACTCTGTTGAGGTTGGCTGCGACTTTGACGGTCAGTGCCCAATGTGCACTCCGCCACTACTCCCGCCCCCACGCTCAACCTCAACGTCCTCCAAGAGATCCTTGGCCCAGCAGGATAGCATGCCCAGCTGCACGAGTTGCGACTTCTCTGACATTATCTGTGAAGCCGGGGAACTAATGTGCGATGACGTTTTTCTGGATGTCTTCCCAGACAAGGAATTCCTGACAAGTTCCAGGCGGGAGAGCATGCCCAGCTGCACGAGTTGCGACTTCTTGGACACTATGTGTGAAGCTGGAGAACTAATGTGCGATGACGTTTTTCTGGATGTGTTCTCAGAGAAGGGATTCCTGACAAGTTCCAGGCCGGAGAGCATGCCAAGCTGCACGACTTGCGACTTCTCTGACATTATCAGTGATGCCGGAGATCTGATGAGCGATGGCGTTTTCCAGGACGTCATGGCAGACAAGGAATTCCTGGCAAGTTTCTCGGTGGGTGATTGGACTGCGGCCGCGACCATGGCCAAGAGCTACAATCCTTCCATTTCCTGATCACCTAGGCTTCCCTTCATCAACAATAGCAATGACTTTAAATGATGTAAACTTACCATTGTTTCTTCGGTTTGTGTGAAAGTGCGAGCCCGACACCTGTATATATATTTATCTGTCCCAGTTGATTCTCGCAAAGTTTTAGCCCGGCATCTGTTTAAATATTTATCTCTACATCATTTGTAATAAACTATGAGTTTCCACCAAGTGTTTGTTTGCGTGTCTGTTCCAAGTACTCATGCATCATACTGTTCATACTGTTCTATACTTAACAGCGATATTTGTTTGGTTGCTGACTCTCTATAAATTTGTGTTAGCCCTGTCCGCATCAGATCCATTGTTCCTGGTCTTTTTAAGTGCTAGGTGTCTGTCCCTCATTAACTCGATTAGTTCACATGTAAGCCAGGCTGGCTTGTCCTTCTAAGCTTTGAACTCTCTGACCAGTATGATGTCATCGGCTATTGCTAGAACAGTTTGATACAAAAAGGCCTGATTAACATTTAGAAATATTCATTTTGTCGACCAGGTGGAGGTATGTGCTTTTTGGACGTGGGTCCGGCTTAAGCTTGTCCTTCTTCAGACGCCTTCCATGTAAAGACTAGGCAGGGGCCATGGGGACGCGATCGATTACCAATTGCAAGTGACGCCTGTTTTGCCTTAAAAACCAAATTGTGAGGAAACAATAGAGTTATGCCCAGGCCGGCATCAGTTTCGGTGAAGAAGTCTATGAGGTTACCCTCTTATCTTCGTCAATGGATTTAATGGATTTAAGGGTCTGGACGTACGTGGATGCATGGTAGACATGGGGAATTAGAATTAGAATCACAAAGATTTTAGTTTTAAGCCCATGACACACGCACCACGGTTGATGAACACGGTTTAATGGTACGGACACACAGTGACGCATAGCAGACATAGGGGATTTAACTCGAACTTTGCACGGTTACATTGATGCTCTGCCTAGCACAATTGCAGCACAGTATCACCGTGAATATCCTTTTACACTGGCGCGCAACTCCACTGTGCCTCTCCTGTGCCAGTGGCTGTGTCTGGTATGGCTGTGGTCATTGGCCGCCATATACCTTTTGCTCGAGGGGGGACAGTATGCGGGAAAGTACGTGCGCACAATACGGCTTTCCCGCAGGCTGGGGGTCAGGATACAACAGGATACTTGTTGCGCACGTGCTGTCGCGCGACGCCAGCAAAATATCAAAGGGGAGTTGAGAGCGTGAGCGTAGAGGCTGTACAAAGTTTTACTGCGCTCTGCTATGCACCTGTTATCACAAGCAGATTGTGAATAAACTATACCAGAGACGCACAGACTGATTGCACTAACTGTGCCCGACTTACATAATGTGCTGTTGCGCAGCAAATATCGAATACGACACAAGGCTCAGTTCTTCCTGTGATTGTTCTGAAATTTGCCAATTTTACCAGGGACACACGGGTATGTAGTAATGTCAAACTTGATGTCTGCTACATTTAACTTTAACCACACAATTTTTTCAGGAGCAGGAGGAGTACTGACCGACCAAAGGTGGATGGCGATGGAAACGTTTGCCAAAGACGAACACGCCACACAACCACAGGCCATATTCTTGGATGGCAACTACAGGTACGCCGTTTTATTTTTTTTCATAATAAATATTGCAGCAATGATTTTCGATGATACTACCAGGCAAAAATAATGATGGCATAGAATTATAATGTTAACGTTGAAGTAAATGCCTAATTTGCTACAGTTACTAAAGATTGGAATTGTTGGTGGTCCGATTAGTTCATGCACAAAATTTGGACAAATGTGTATTTTAAACATGCCTACTTAATATTTCAGAATGTACTTGGTCTGCAATTACTGCGGCCGGTGATACCACGCCGACTGTGACGGGGGCGAGCCTGCCAGCATCATGTGCTCCGAGGTGTTGTCTGAGTGGTGCGCCTAGAATAAAGTTTAATCGATTCAGCAATAAAATACTACACTAGAATATTATAACTACGGTTTGTGTCAAATGTCCTTATTTTTATTCTTATATAGTAACACTCGTTAACCTCGGGAACATGATAATTATAATTTACCTTAAATCACAGCTTCACGCTAACTACATATTATGTTTTGTGTGTACCTGGTAGTCTACGGCCGATTGTACAGAGTATTGAAAATAAAATGTCAGTTAAAAATATATCTTTCCACTAAATTTAGAAATATACTAGATCAGAGCGACACACAGTCTTTTAACCTCTAACTTCTAAGTACAGTGAGAGTAGAACTCTGGTAAAGTGCGGCCATTAAATTGGTGCCTGAATGGAGGGTAGGTACATTAACACGCCGACAAAGTTGGGCGTGTAAACAGAACTATGAGCTAACGGGACTCTTGTGACACAATATAGTTAACACGCCCTGACTTACACTTATATACACGCCAGAAGGGGTAGGGAAGCTTTGAGGTAGGTGCAAAAATATTACCTAACACGCCCACTGCTATGAGTGGTATAATGATACTTTGCTGTTTCAGGGTTAATGGTGGAGTAAGACATACACTCCTTGACACGGTTTAGAGCAAATTGATTCAAACAGGGCCAAGTCTACTTAGTGTATGAGATCAAAAATTTCCTGTGGGTGTGTGGGAAAGCTGCCTTGAAAGCCTCAGCAGCTTCCCTAAATAGTGTGGCCATGTGGTCGACTAACTCCTTGGATGACTGGTAAGGGAAGATGTAACGGTGGATGGCTGGGTCATATCGTGTCAGATCACACACGCCAGTAATGACAAAGATCAGGTGGTGCGGGTGGTTCATGGCCTGCTGGAAGGCGGCTGAGCAAGTGGCGTGAACGCCAGCCCCTGGCATCAGATGGATTTCGATTGTGGGGGTCGTGTTGTTTGCCTTCCTGATATATTCTTCGATATATCTAAGTCTTGAGTCCCCAAAGAGGGCAACATGGGTCATTCTGGCGGTTGATCACGTTCCTAGGTGTCATGTGAGGGGTATCTCAAGAACGGTGATGTTCTGGGGATGCAGTTTGTCAAACTTCAGTCTTGGGTCAAGATCTCAAGACGGACTTGGGACGTTCTGGGGATTGACTGCAGGAAGGTGGCCCGGCGGCCCGGTGTCAGAACACAAAAACAACAAGGTTCAAACAAAACAACAAGGTTCATCAAATTCAGGTACGCGGGCAACAATTTTTCTTTTTATCTTCTTCTTCCGGTAATTCTAAATTATTAGCACAGGGCTTTGCCCATACACCACCACAGTTCCATTTAGTTTCCACATCCCTTCGTAAGTGATGTTTAGAATGTAATGAAGTTGGCCTTTGGAATTGATTTTAACACAAAGACATTGTTTTTACTAGGGCGGGACCTCAGCCACCGTCAGGTCACATGATCAGAAAAAAAACAAAAATGGCGCAGGTGATGATGTGAGTATGAAACCTCTTTATTTCAATAACACATTTCAAACATTTGTAGGCATGTTTACCCCCAGGTTTGTACATCTCAGGATGGAATAGGATACAGACCACCACAAGGATCATTAATTCCACCTAGGAACGTGATCAAATACTAAATTTGATCGTAAGAAAGGTTACAATTTTTTATAAATTGGACACCGGTGGTTTGGGCAAAACAGACGCCAACCAGTTTAACTCCGCGTCTCCTCCATGGGCTGCCGGGCACTCGTAAGAAAGGTGACATTTTGTATAGATTGGTCGCCGGACGGTGGTTCAGGAAAAACCGACGCCAACCAAACAATAATTCCGCGTACCCTCTGCCCGGCCCTGGGGCTGCTCGCCGGATAAAGCCCCAGCCACACTGCACGACTCAACTCAACTCGACTGTCGAGTTGAGTTGAGTTGGGATCAGTCGTAGAGTGTTTCATAGGTTAACACGAGAGTCTTAGCATTTTCCTCCGAGTGGATCGTCGGGTCGTATATCTTGAGATAGGGACGTCACTCAAATAGCGTCACGAATTAGCTAAGACTAGACAGTCGGGGGTGCTGGCGACCTCAAAACCTGCGACAGTCGAGTTGAGTTCAGTTGGTAAGTGTGGCAGGACCTTAAGATATCAACAGTGTGTCGTCAGGCGGCAGCGGCGGCGGCCCACAACCCCACAACTGTAATTTAGCTAGGTCAGCCATTCTCCCGGTGACCCTCCCCGGCCAGGGGGAGAGTGACAACCCGACAACAGGGCCAGTGTATGGGTAATTCTAACTCTGAGTGAGGTCGCTACTGTTCATGTGTGCAGAGAACTGAGAAGTTGGCCACCCTAAACTACATGACATTGGTCTTTATTTTTTCCAGCGAAGCTGTTACCTACACAGTCCCGGCAGGGCACAACTACCTAGTCCAGGCGGCGGGCCAGGAGGGGGCGCCCTTACAGTAAGTAATATGATATCAGTTTGTATATACTGGGATAACATTATGGCATTTATGCCTTGTACCTTATCCTCCAACAGGTCACCTAACTTTCATGTTGATTTATAAAAGGGTAACCCCAAGTTGGAGTGAAGTAAAGCTGAACTACAGTTATTAGTCTGGATATCGTGGAATTATCGAAGAGGCATGTGATACTCATGTAAGACGGACAGCTGATTAAAAGGATACTCCAACTAGGCCTATTGAACATATGTAACCTACTGGCCTACGCACTCATGAATCCTAAATTAATATTGAATATATAGTTGTGTGTTTTTATGTTGCTCATTATTGACATCGATATAATAATTGTTGTTGCCAATTTATCACCACGCAGCATCATCAATCCCCCGCCAGGTGTCCCGGCTATAATTTTGGTTCTCCCGGCAGGGCAGGGCCAAATTTTTGTTCCGCCCCCTGCTGGCCCGCCACCGTCACCGGAGGGGTCAGAGTCCACGAGTTCAGGGGCTTCGTCTGAGGCGGGGGCCGATGCCCCACAGGACGGCCAAGGGGATGGTGATGTTCCCCTAGACCAACCCCTGGTTAACAGGGATGTTGGTCCAGGGGAACTTGACCATCATGCCGTCGGTGGGGAAGAGCCCCCGGCTTAGGCGGGGTCCCTGAACTCAAAGAGCCGGCTGACACCTTTCTTTTATGTTTTTTTGTTTTTTAAAGTTCGTTTTAATAGATAAAAAAAAAATTAGTTGGAAGTTATTAAAAGTAATTTACCCAAAATTCAAATAATAATTCATTGAAATAATTTCTTTTACTCCAATAACTAATAATCATTTTGTGAATCACATCTAATCGAATTTCATTTAAATATTCAGGAAGTGTTTAGGATTGTTTGTTTTTTTCAGTTTTTTACATATATTATCGCAGAGGTTGTTATTAGTATTTTTTTTGGGGGGGATAGGGGGTTAGGGTGACATTGGCCATAGGACTTTGACCCCATCCTTTGTAAACGACGTACTAGTCGCTAAGATCCATTGTGAAGACGGTGGTGGCTTTAAGCTAGAATGGGAGAATGTGATTGGGTCCTGCGTATTTTGTGGGAGCCCCATAAGCCGGATACATGTCAGCTTGCACAAGTTTCTTACGGTAAAACATATCTAGAGCCGCTAAGGGGTTAACCACACAGACTGTTCTTTCCTGTAATAGGTTATGCCCTACCAGCCTTGGTACAGTCCGGATGCTGTCAGGGCATAGAGCTTTAAGTTGTTTGCTTTGTCAGGCCTAGGCTTGGCAAATGGGCGTCAGCGTGATTTGTTTGCCATCTGCACGTTGGCGACTTTTGGCTTCTGCACACAATACTGTGATAAAACCACTGGATAAACCACATTGGTCGTCATGAATAGAAAAGTGGTGCGCATTTGCCCAGCCTGGCTTGCTTTTGTTTAACTACGCCATACAGTGGCACTTTTCAACAGGAAGTTTTACGTCTAAGAAAACGAAGCTGCTGTACACTAAACAGTGCTGAAAAACAGGACCAATCTCGCAAACCTGTATCTAAGTACCAAGTAGCAAAGTTGAGCCCTCATTTGGATTATACAACTTTTGAAATATCTGGTACTGGTAAGCCATGTAATGGTTGGAAGTGTAATCTAGAAGCAACAATTCATGTATATATATATGCTCGTCCGCGGTTTATCAATTGATGCACCTTTGTGTTTTCTAGACTATCCTGAAACAATTACATGATTCATAATATAGTCACACACTCTCTCTCTCTCTCTCTCTCTCTCTCTCTCTCTCTCTCTCTCTCTCTCTCTCTCTCTCTCTCTCTCTCTCTCTCTCTCTCTCTCTCTCTCTCTCTCTCTCTCTCTCTCTCTCTCTCTCTCTCTCTCTCTCTCTCTCTCTCTCTCTCTCTCTCTCTCTCTCTCTCTCTATGTCTGCAACAGCAAGCTGATGCATGGGGTGAGACGTATCATACCGCAAAGAGATGCATGGCCACTGACTGCACCTATAAGCGTCTGCTCAAAAGAGACAGTGATAGACGCGAAATCATGCCCAGGGCCCCCGCCAAGTGTACCTTTAGAAGTCTGTGCTTGTCAATCACTGAACCAATACCAGGTAAAAGTCCATTCATTTATTTTGAGTATATATATAGGTGAAGGTCGTGCGGTTTGGTTAGCATAGTATTTGTCTACTTAGTAAGACGGGCTCTGGGCGTCTGGGTCCCATCGGCCTTCACTTTATGACTAGAAAAAGTCCCGTGTATGCAGATAGATACAAAGAACAGTAAAACCTTAAGCTGGAAAACATATTTACCGCATCGTCAAAGTAGAAATTTATTCTAATCCTGTTTTCAACAGCTGTGCCTAGAAGAAGCGGATCCGGACAGACCGACCTTTTGCAGAGACTGCCCAGCTGATCCACAACTCCTCTGCCGATTCCAAAAAGGCATGCTGTAGGCTACCGCTGTAGGCAACCCCACCCCAGCAGGACTGGACTGCGAACCTAGGCCTTGACCTGCAGCACTGCACCACCGTCAGGGACATCATTTCTCCATGAGAGTAAGGAACTGAACTTTTTCTCCTTGCATTCGCACTAACCATATGCATGATTAGTACAACTAATTCTGGGCTACCCCGTTTACTGAGGTGTTTAATCTAACCATACCATGGTTTCGGACGCATCAAAGAAGCCTGTTGATGGGAAGGAAGGAGAAGTGTTTAAGGCCTCATGGACGGGAAGTCAAGACGGAAAGTCCTAAGCCTGTTGACGGGACGGAAGGAGGAGTGTTCAAGGCCTCATGGACGGGAAGTCGAGACGGGAAGTTGAGGGAGAGTCTCCTTATCTCGTGCCAAGTCCAACATGTACACTGTCAACAGGGCTCTCCCCAGCGCATAATTATAACCGGCTCTTTCCGTCCCAATCATATGATAGCTGGTAATTTAATTCATAATTACTTTTTCTGTATATTTCAATAAGTTTGACGACCTTTAGCAGTTCACAGCCACTCGATCAGAATTACAGCTGGTCATTACAGCCGGCTGTAAGGGCCTGGGGAAAACCCTATGACAGACTTCCCGTCGAGTAGAGGCCTACCACCAAACCATGAATACCAGAGTTAAGACGTGTACTAAAGCATGCATAAGACTATGTACTAATACATTAACTCGAAAATGGTGCATATTAGACATAGACTGTGTTCTTTAAAAAGGTTAGAACATCCGGAGTAGTCAGCAAAGAATGTGTGACCTATGGGAAACACAGCAGGAAGGGTAGCGCATGTAGCTCACAATATTTAACTAGTACCATAAGGTAGATGTCGGGTATGGATAAGTTCAGTTAAGATAAGGATTTCAAGATAACACCACAACAGTTGCTAGCCATGCATCGTTAGGTATATGTATCGATAACTATTCATCCAATTTGAAAATGTGATACATCAAATGAAAGCATGGATTTTTCTCTATTTACTGTTAGGTTCAACTTTATTTTCTGACTGAGATAAAATGTAGGAAAAGGTAAAGAGCAAGTACTTTTTAAACAATGATATTTCCCTTAATATGATAGGTGACAGCCTAAAATTTTAAGTACATGATATCGATTAGAACATACTAATGCATGGAGGGAACGTTTATCGTGTTGAAGGTACACCGAAGCAAACTCGGGAGTGTTGTTGTTTATATGATTTATTAAGCCAACATGACATATATATATATATTACAAACTTAAATAATATAAAATCGAAAGTTGCTTAATGCTATTACAAGTCTTCTAGTTCCGCAACTACAGGGTTGGTCGGGGGAGGCTGGCGCACGGTCCATTTGGGCGCGCCGGCTGGGGGGTTTAAGTTTTTGGGGTCCGTGGTCTCCGACCGCTTGGTGGACATCCGTACTCCCAGTCCCCGGTCCTTGGCGTGCTTTTTGTCGAGAAGGTCCAGCTCGGCTTTCACCTCCGTCAGCTCTGGGCTCTCCCAAACGAAAGGCACCATGACACGGGTCTTTTCCTCGTCGGTGGGGTCGCAGTTCTTCCCTGCTGGTGTAATCCACTGTCAAAACCTTCTTGACCCGTTCCCGCTTTTCCTCATTCCAGTCTGTTAGCTCAAGGGTGGCCACTCGTCATTTCATTTTCTGAAAACGAATAATTTACCCGCATTAATGGCTTGTAAATCATAAATTTACGGGTAATTTTACATAGTATATTCGACCCTTTAAGTGTCCCCACTTTCTACTTGCCAGAAGGACATGTACTACTGCTCTATGTGTATTGAAAATAACAACCAATTCCATTTCAACGTGGGACATTTTTAACCAGTCTTAAACAAAACCAACCTCACTGCGATGATGGCGCATAAGAGTCTTCTTATTCTTGGTACGAGTCAGTCCCTTGCGCTCGGTGCGTGCCTTCGTATACTGGGTGCGATGGTATGCCTTGCACGAAACTGAAAAGAAGATAAAAATTCAACGCTGTTATAACATGACAAGAAGGCTTTATATGTTCAGGGAAAGGTTCAATGGCTTTGATAGTCTAAACTCTGGAAACTACTTGGACGTGAAAAATACACTAATAATAAAATGCAGCTTTGTTAGCGGCTTCAATACTTACTCATGATGTCTGCCCGGCTGAAATTTGGATAGCCCACCTGCACATCAGTGACTATGCGTTCAGCCACTGCCTGGTTGTGGGGGTCGGTAAACCTCGCACTGAAAAGGGCACGTTATGTGGAAATTAATTTCAACACGCAATATAAATCTGAATTGTGATTGACTCTATCTGACCTTAGCATGTTCACACAGATGTAAAATTAGTGCTTATTGGAATATATATATTGACATAGGTCCGTCAGTCCTGGACTCCTAAATATATACATAACCTCAATTCAATATATAAGGCCATGAGACTGGAAGAGCATGTCACAATTAGTGAGTTCATATATATTGCCACCTGGTTCGGGGCTTTTAGGGCCGGGGGACGAGTTATTTGGTCTGTATTTCACAAAAAAAAAAAGAAGAAAATTTAAGTTCATATTGAGGTGAAAAATAAACTATTAAACCACCACGGAAAATAAAACCCACCCATCTGAGAGGTCGAACTTCATGGTGGGGTCTTCAGACGACTGTGCCTTGTAGATAGCACGGACCTCACGCTGGAATAAATATCTAGTGTTACCCAGTATTTCCACTTGCAAAGTATCTAAACAAGGTGGGCATGCATGGACAGATGACATAAAACTCTTTGATTGTACTCATGACCCTTCATTAGTTTACCTTTGTTGGTGTAAATTATTACTGATCAAATAGTATCAGATCATATTTTTTGAACATGAAAATACACTCTTCGATGGTACTACTTCAATTATGCTAACTTGAAAACCTTGAAACATGGAGGGTTTTTTTAATAGGCAACCAGCTAAATTCAAAGTAGAAGGAGAAAGGGCCGACTGTATACTCACGCTGACTTCAAAAATCGTCGGGGGCGGCGGGATACGGGCGGGTGCTCGTGCGGGGACCTTGGCTAGCTGAGCCACAGCAAGAGCCACTGCACCAGCCACGGAACTGTCGATCACCCCCTGCATGGCCTCTCTGGTCCTCTCTTCGGCTTCCTTGGTGGCGTTGTTTATCATTGCTCGAACAGTCGCCCTACTAAAGACTTGAGGTCTGCTGGTGGAAGGAAAAGTGGGCTGGCTGCTGGAGGTCCTGGTTGGCTGACCGCTGCCCGTAGATCCGCCGGTCGGCTGGCTGCTGGTGAAAGGGGCCTGCTGGTATGATAAATCGGTACCAGTCTCAGAAGCAACGGAGTTTTCAAGCTGCAGCCCCAAGTTGATATCGGATGTGCTGGCCATCGACATGGCCCTTGAAGTACCGGGCATGGGGCTGCTGGTCAGGTTTGGTGGCGGTGGAGTAGAGTGAAGGAACGACCCATCCAATTGCATGTCCTGGTCGGTCATCATCCCCTGGTATAGAGCCGAACCAAGGTCCGCGGTGGAATTGAAAAGGTCTTGCTGCGACATGTTGCTAGATCTGGTTGGCTATGTTCTCTTTGCTGGTAGTGCCGAGAGTGACATTATGCCAGTTCTTACTGGGTATTTGTACCCACGGGCGACCGGCCAACCGTGGTGGGCCAAGCCTTGGAGACAAAAGGAAATCACCACACATTCGACTTAGGGAAGCCCCGTCGGTGGGGAGATGGGGCGCGCCTACAGGGACTGTGTAAACGAGCACGAAACGAGAGGGCTGGTGAAGGTGAAGAGAACACTTTAAAGAATGGGCTGGTGCGCAACCTAGGGAAGTCAACACCTAGGAATACTGCGGTACTTTGAAGGTGTGTTTCGCGCTCTTTGACGCCAACATAACCGAGGGAAGGTGCGACATCTTGAAACCTTTGCCGGAGAAGCCAACGCAGAGAAAGTGACTAGCGCCCCAAAGCCAGTTGTCCTTCGTCACTGGATGAAGCCCCCTACCCAGGTCGTACAGGTGGGGTCGCCCGGCAGCCAAGGGGTACAAATAAGCCTGCTTACACTGGTCTCATACACAATCCCAGTCACCGTGAACATGGACGCCCTGCTCAATACTAGTCTGGACACCTGGAGTGCCGCACGGTGCCGGCCTACGGAGAAACCATTCCCTACCAACCCGATCGAGACTACTACTACTCGCCCTAATGAGTTGTTCGTTCTGGCCTTGACTGTGTGGCTCGGGTGGCAGTTTTGTAGGAACTGTTCCAAACTAATCAAGTCGGTCCGCAGTATGCTGTGCAGTCGTCAACAGTCGGCCCCCATGGAGTTCTGCTTAAGGATCTGCTGCCAGTGGGAGTCAATCACTGTACCACTAGCCCCCATTCCGGCCGACATGCACGTCATTGACAGGGTGGTGAGCCCCAAGATGATGTTCCAACGACCAGGCCTGCTCTCACGATGAATTACGGTAGCTTGGTCGGGCCCAGTGATAATATTTTTCACTGGAGAATGTGAGCCCTTGACTCTCGAGCTTCCCACGGCTTTCAGAATTCGTCCGACCGAGCGCCTGCGCTTAAATAAGTTGTTTTGCCACAGACTTTCTACCATTGCACTATGCCTCCAAGACAACACTGGTACCAACCCCATCACGAGGCAGTTGATCAGAGCTCAAAGACTGGACTATTTAACTTACATAGACTCTTGAGTTTGATAGTAAAGAGGACTGGCATATGGTTACCGAATAACAAGTTTAAATGCTGCTTTAAATTCATGTTTTTTTTAATTGAAACAAAGTCTGTTATATATAGATCAATAAACTTGTCAGAAAAAAACTCCTTCTTTCGTATTTTATTGGATAAGTTAAGCAAAAATAGTCCTCTTTTGTTAGATGTTTTTTCTTTTTAAATCTTATTTTGTTGCGTGGCATATTATTGGCCTCCAGTGGCCGTACGTTATTGGCTGACGGCGACTGGGGGCCGGGCAGGCCTAGGCTGCGTGACTAGTCACTGAAAAAGTAAGGTAGATCAGGTTTCTGGTTAAAACTGCCCACTATCATTCCGGTGGGATAACTAAAAGGGTGTGACACATGAACTGTGGGCGGGGCTTAGCATTCCAAATACTGTTAGAAATTTGTGAATGACATTACAATTTTAGTAACACTATGCTTGGTTGATGTATCCCAAGCTTCGTATTTCTTAAATGTTGTTACGAATTCAAATTCCAGCGTCAGCCCTCCAGCCCACCAGACTGCTGCTGCTTTGCTGAGGCACACATTTCCAGCTCACTCATCTTCGAGTAACCAGCCATGCCACCACACAGAGCTTTATTCCGGAGTGGACGGTGCCTGGGGGTGTGGACCTGCAGCTGCGGCTGACTTGTGGCTGACTTGACCCGTCTGATGGTACCTCTTAAATACTACCACGGTATGGTAAATGCCACGACAGCACAGTGTGCCCGACCCGGAGATTTGCAGCTACACCATAACTGTAACCCCTCTGCATGAGCCAAGAAGGGCCACATACACCGTCAAAGCCTTCTGCAACCAGTGATTGTCTCCTGAATCTTCTAATCATAATGTTGGTATATGAAGATATATTGGCTTGAACGATAGGACGGATATTGGATAATGCGCAATTTATAAGACACTCTCATATACTGGAGTCGTAAATATTCTAGCCAGTATTATTTATTTATTACCTGATTTGTATTGAATTGTTTTTGTACTTGATAATACTGGAATGCCCTATGAGGTTTAAACTGTTTAAGCCTGATTGACCAGAAGGAGTCCTAGCAGCTATTCTGCCTGACGGGTTTATAAATGTATTTACGTTCTCGTAAGCCCTGCAACATTTTAAGGGTCTATTGTGGATTAATTGTACTTGAGGGTTAGCAGCTGGTCTGCAGGCCATTTTTTGTATTATTTTATATTCATGGTGTGCAACAATCCTTGTACGGGTTGATATATATATATATGTTGCTAGAAGTGTCCCTGTGATTGCCTCCAATAAATTATCTTGAATCTGTATAAAATGTATTCTGTTTGCATAGCAATATTGTTTTGTTTTTTTCTGGCCTGTGGGTGTGGAATAAAGTCATTTGTGATTCTCCTAACTGAATTCACATCACCGTTAACCTGGGTCATGATGCTGCTATATATGGGAATAAATCTAGTCTTTGCTCGGTAGCTCTGTAACTTATTCATTCAAGTACTATCAAAATTTAGAGTTTTCACACATTTGAGTATGTAAATTTGGTTTACTTATTGCAATTTGACTAGAGAATGTGTAAATATGCTATATCCATTTCATATCTTCCCCTTCATACCTAGTATCTGCAATGCCTCTATTACTCTTTATATCCCTAAAATAAACCTCACAACACTGTAGTCCATGTGTAGGATAATCCAACTTACCTATTACATAACTTTTAACGCAAGAATCTATTACATAACTCATAACCACCTCTGCGTGGGCAGGTGCGTTTACAGAAGAAGGTTTATGGTGCTACGTGTGGCAAACTAGGTGCGACAAGTGAAAGATGGAAGAGACAGACACTGTCTAGCAGTTATTATTGGGTACGAAGTGTTCCGTTAATTAAAAAAATAAATCAGATAGAAAAAAAAGACAAAAAACTTATTAGTACACTACCTTATTTTGATAGCTGAGGAGCCCTTGGCCTTGCATGTGTGAATAGAGAAATCAGACGTACATTGCAAGGGACACGTCCTAACTGGCGCGATTTAGATAATATGTGGAGAATTCACTATCCATCAATATTTGCTTGTCAGATGGGTTAAAGGTAATTGGGCGTGTTCAACCTGGTTTTTATTGACCAGTCAAATTTCTTAGATAATTTTTTAAAGCAAAGTTTATATCTATAGGAGTAAATTGAAACTGAAATTTTGATCTTTTACCGTTTGTGAAAGAAGTTACAGCCTAATAAGAAAATTGCCTTTACCATTGGTTTCTATGGGAAAAATGTTTTTTTGTAAAATCATACAAAAACTACCAGTGCAATTCCCACCAAACTCAGTGTACAACAAGAATAGGCAATTATACACATTTTAGAAAAAAATAAAGAACATTTACCGTTTGTGAGATCAGTTATGGTGAATAAACCTAAAAATGGGGGTATTTGAGCACTATTTGCTTGGATAATACTAGGAAACATTACTTGATTCAAAGAAAAAATGTGTGCATTGTATTTTTTTAAGTGTCAACAAACCTAAGATAGCATTGAATTTGGCTTAAAATCAGATTTTTTTTCTAGTTCTTGATACACCTCCCAGGTGGCGCCCTGAACGCACCCTATTACCTTTAAGATGTGATAGAGTGAGAGGATTCCCTTGCCACTACAATAGTATTGGGTTGGGGCTCCCAAGGATAGGCCCTTGATAGTGCCTGCGCCTATATATATATATATTTAAATTTATATATATAGGCCATTCAGAGCACGTGCGGAGGTCAGCGGGTGGGGTGAAGAATGGCTGCAATTTCTGTATGACGCTTTTTTGTCGATAAAATGACTTCTGCACTATTAATTATAATGCTTGATGGTTCCAGCTGCTGGCCTGCTTGATGTGCGGTTGGGAAATTTATTCAACTTTACACTTACATCACTCGATTGTATATGCTTCAGACAAAAACAGAACGCAATATCGGACAAAAAACCATATTCTCGCCTTCGTTAACAGCTCCCAAGCGACCAGTGATTCACATCACTGGCAGGAAGCAAGCCTAAGTGGGATCCTCATACTCATTCACATGTCAAATGCTCGTGTCAAATGACCAATGCTTGTGTCACATGACCAATGCTTGTGTTTTTCCATATTGATAATTATAATTGTCATACTTGATTTCTATATTTCATATGTATATATTCATCACTCCATTGTAACTGCTGGAAGATCACGATGTACTGTGAAGTGGTTCTTGAATAATAATAATATAAAAAAAAATACTATGAATGCCCCCAGATGGGTAACAGATGAATAAAGGGGTTTGGATCTCTAGCCACAATGAACCACTGAACCACGGCGAAGAAGTGTTCTCTCCTCCAACCAGTCACATCACATGTCATGGCATGTCTCATGAAGTGCTTGATAACACACAGACGCTCTTGGCTGTCGCCATCTTGATCTTCTTACAAGTTGGCCATGAACCAACAGAACTTGACCTTTCGACCGGACATCGTGCCGACATAGCTATTTGGTCCGTACTGTACAGTGCTGTACCTAATACAGTTTTTGGAGAAGGTCTGTGTTTCAAACAGGCAGGGTTTAGTGGGGTACATTTTCCTGTATGTTTGCAGACACCGTCCATGTTACTCCAGAGGTGTTGGCAGTTAGTGAGCTCTGATTCCAGGACTTGCATTGTATCGAGGACGGTGGGAATCGGTGCCTGTATCTTGTGGCAGAGAGGCAATAATTCCTTCTTGTACTCGGCCGGCATTTCAATTCGCATATGATTCACGGTCTTTGTGAGAAGAAATCTCTCATAACCTGTTTGTGAATTTGATATTTGTTGGTTTGGAGGTCTCCTTCAAAACCATTGTACCGTTCGTCACTGAAAATCCATGTACTGGGCGCATGCCCGTACTCACGCAGACAGTCCTTCAGATGACAATGAAGGTGCATGTTGGGAGTAACCACCTTCTTTCCGTACTGTACCTGGGTTTCTTGGCAGTACTGGAGATAGTCTTTATGTGCTAAATCAATCTTATGGTCTGCTATGCACAGCTGACATAATAATCTAGTGGCCATAACAAACCGCTGCCATGTTTTCAGGTGTTTCTTTGCCAAAAGACCTTGGAGACAATATCCGGAAGAGACGGTAACCCAGATTTTCCACTCTTTGGCTGTCCACATACCAACGTTGGATTTGGTGTTGGTTACAACCAGGTCATCTGGTAGTCCTTGCTTGAACTTTTCCAGTCGTTCATCAATAATGAGTATCTTCTGTTTGGTCAGTGTTCGAAGCTTTTCCCACATTCTCCAGGTTTTTCTTGGCTGTACCTGAAATAGATTGAGCAAAACATTTGGGAGTTAGTCTAATGAACGCTGACTAGAGTGATCTAATTTAAATAAAAAACAGTTGAATTCCTCAATACAAAAATTAGGTGTATATGAAATGATTGTTCCTTGAAAACTCACCCAGTAGGATGTTGTGCATCACATCGATGAACAGGAATCTGTAGATACTGTTATATACTGTATATACTGAATGCTAGTGGGAGTTTATGGGTCTTGTTATAGATATGGAGAAATCTGCCTTTAGACTACATCTTTGGCATGGGCGTTCATATCCACAACACAAATTTCGCTTGGCATAAAAAAGAATTCTACTAATATTTCCTATGCACAAATGACTTTTGTGTATCGGTGTACGTAATAAATGATGAAAGTCGAGGTTTTGATGTAGGAGACGAGGTTCATTTTCATTTTAACTTACTCGATGGGATTGAAGTAGGACAGTTCCAGGAGTGGGGTGTAGCGAACTCCATATTTCTTCTCCAGATCCTTCTTCTCCTTGCGTGTACCAGCTGCTCTGATCTTCTCAATTTGCTTCCTATGGCAGCCCCATGTGTGCATCGGCCATAAATGCATTTTGAAACCAGAATAGTTTTTTTCTTGGGTTTACCCTTGAAATTCTTTTGACACTTGGAGCATCCCATATTGGCTGCGTGTGACAGAAACCCACATACCTTTCTGGTGGCGGGCAGATCAGCGGCCACGTTCATCAGAACAACGTTAACCTTCTCGTGTTTACCTAAGGGCGTGTTTACCTAACGATCTTAAGACCATTCCGCATCTACAAAACACCTTCAGTTCCTCCACCAGTGGCTGCAAAAATGTTAATAGGTGAGCAGGTTCCTTTGGGAGGTTTGGAATCATGCCAAACAGTATGACATTCTCAATTTTGTAGTGCTCTTCCCTGGGTAAATTAAGAACTGTTAGATAAATACCGCCAACAGAATAGAAGCTGTTCTGTTGTATCTCCACTGCTTACATTTCATCTCGAATCCAGGGCGATGGAGCATTTCTTAAAGACTACAAGCCAAGGGTTTGTAGCAGTAGGTGACAATACCCACATATTGGATGTTCACACCAACCTTGATTCGTTTGAACAGTTCGGTGCCACATTGGTTATCTTCATTGAATACCTTCTTTGTCCATCCCCGGATTCTCTGAGTGCCACCTGGGCCTGTGTACAGTACTTCGCGAACATCGTGACAAAAGGTGTAACACTTGGAGCAAATAGTAGTCTCTTCGAACGAACTTTCTCCTACTCCCAGCCACTTGTATACCATCTACATGGTGGTAGGGAAGACATTACGAAGCACACCTGCATATTCTTGCTATCCACCTAGGGACAGTACTTCACATCCAAACGCAAGTAATGTTGTGAGAGCTGTGTCACGCGTGAAGTTAGCAATCTGCCACTGCAAAATGAAAAAAACAGTCCATATGATGACACTTTTCCTTATCATGTTCCTTACCATGTCCATCAACCACTTTCCGTAGGCGCGTACATACCACGCCTGTGTCGTTGATGTGAGCGATTATCACCTGGTATAGGGAAGATAACCCAACCTTGGACGATGAAGATCTTTTCAGGGGGGAGACTTCCTGCATGGCGGGTGGCGCAGAAGACCCCATCGCTCGGCTGGGAACTGCAGGTAAATCCTGGGCCGGGCGAATAAGCTTTCCGGACATGGTGGTGTGGGATCTTTTCCTTGATGCTTCCTGTCCAGCAGGCCCCTCAGAAACCGCTGTCTCTTGAATGGGATCTGCATGTACATTCTCAGCCAACTCTCTTTGATGTCTTGGCATGGTGGAAGGTAATGCTTTTCCAGCTGACCCAGGTTATTTCTTTTATTTTCAGTGTCAACGTTATAGTACATTAGTTATTCCTAGGCGTCAATGTGACATGAGTTCAGAATTAACCCCACTAAATTAGTACAATCTTTTAATTTATTGTAGTGGGATCTCTTCGGCAGCAGCCCAGGGAATGGTAGTGTGCACAGCCATTCTGGGAGTGCTGCCTATGTGGGGAGCAACCCTCAAAGGTAAATGTTGCAATGATATTGCCAGTTAGGAAAACTAATTAGAATAGTCTTCACTGTGTGAGTTCTTGCGAAAAATTATGCGTAGTCCGGAGGAAGAATTATCGTCTCTTGGATAGTATGCATTTAACTTGACTACAAAAGATGGGATCAGTCGACACTAGGCCACCATTGCCTGCGGTTTTACTCAATACTTATATTTTTATCATTCCTTTAGGTAGACTGGAACTACTTGACAAACGAGTGGGACATCGACATGGATGCCTACAACAAAGACACCAGTGTGATTGTCCCACATGGTATATATTTCGTGAAAAACGGTCAGGGGTCTTGTCAGTACAAGGGCTACCGTGACAGTGAACCGGTGGGCTCACACTGACATGTGACCTAGCTGCCTAATTTATGCAGCCCTGTGCAGTGTGCAAAAATCCCAAGGTTGGAACCCCATCTGCGAATCTAGACCCCCATGGTGGCATGGTGGAGAGGTAAGGAAAGGGTTTGTGAGGACGCTGGGGAGGGCACTATCAGTGAGAGAAGCCTTTTCAGGCCTAAAACACTGTAAACCAACCCAGTGGAGGGTTGGTAGCAACAGGGGACTGTAACACCGTTTCGGTGCAATACCTCATCAGGCCTTATAATGTACTCACGGTGTCCGCTTGTGAAAGGGGAACTTGACGAGGATTACCTATCGGCTGGGCGAGACGCTTCGCAAGTGGAAGTATCAGTCTTCAGTTCTCCTGGCATCGTCTGGGTAAGTGAAGGTCGGTGGCAAAGTAGGTCGGTTCCATCCCAAGATGAACAATTATGCTGGGGTCGCAAGGTGGTGCTGGTCGGGGGACTGGAAATCATATCATTCAATATGCAGTGTTTTACATGGAGAGTCCCGAGACTTGGCCCCACCATGTGGGCCTAGCGGTTAGATTTGTAACCCGTGTCGATCGAGTTAAGGCCCTTAGGTATTTGTGTGATCAGGTCATGGATCTAGTCAAATTCCAATTGTAGCCTTTTCTCGGTTGTCCCGTCATGGCCAGGATTACGGTTGACGAATTCCAAAGCATGTATTTCTACATCATTAATGCCATTGTGGCTGTGCAGGTTGAAGTGACGTGAGACTTCGGTTGACGACAGGTTCTTGCTGATCTGGTAGAAGTGGCTCTTGAAACGTTCATTGAGAGCATTTTTGGTTTGGCCCATGTATTGTTTGCCACATTTCTTGCAAGAGATGCTATACACCAGGTTGTTGCTGTTGCAAGTGACGTTTTTACATGCACGATGCTTTCTCCGGGTGGTGTTTGAGTGTATCGTCCCTGAGACGTTTATCTTGGGGCAATACCGGCAGTGTTTGCTTTTGCATTTCCTGTCAAGGGAGGTGCTAGAAGGGGAGTTGTCAGTAGCCTGTTCAGGAAGTTCAGCTCTGACTAACGTGTTATGCAAACTTTTCGGTTTGCGAAAACCCACTTGGAAGCCCCGGGTATGTACATTCCTGGTACTGCTTGCGCGGTCCAGGTAGTCCCAGGTAGTGTTTACCTGCTTGCGGAGGTCGTCTTCATGTGGGTGGTAGTCAGTGGTGAGGAAGGTAGGTCCCCGGTTGCAGGGTCAGTTTGGTTTGGTGTAGTGTTTCTGTCCTATCTTTACTTGCAGCCCTCAAGTAAGCCTTCAAAAGCATTTCGATGGGATACCCTTTTTGGACAAGAAGGTCACCCTTTCTTGTGCAATGTGTCAAGAAGTCATCATGGGCACTGCAGATCCGTCTGATGCGGAGGAATTGTCCATAGGGCAATCCCTTCTTGCAATGGTGCGGGTGCGCAGAATCGTAAGGCAAGTAGTTGTTTCTGTCTGTTGGCTTACAATATAAGCTGGTAGTCAGTTTGCCATTACGGATGTTGACGGTCGTGTCCAGGAAATTTATGCTACTCATCGAACGTTCTTCGGTGAATTTGATGGTCGGATGGCAGGTTTTTAGTTGATTAACAAAGCTGTTAAGCTCTGTTTCGCCTTGCTGCCAAATACAGAAGACGTCGTTGATGTAGCAGTACCAGGCTAGCGGTTGCAGTTTGTAAGAGTAGACATGCTTGTTTTCGAACATATTCATAAATATGTTCGCGTATGACGGTGCGACTCGCGTGCCCATAGCTGTCCTGCCCACCTGTAGGTAGTTTGTTCCGTTGAACTTGAAATTGTTGAAGGTGAGGACCTGTCCTAGTAGTTCTACCAGGGACAGGTTGCTGGGTTCTTCACCTGAGGTGCGGTTCTCATTGAGGGCAGTAAAGACCACCTCACACCCTTCTTGGTTTGGTATATTGGTGTACGGTGAACTAATGTCCAAGGTGATCAGCACTTCGTCTCCTCATAGGCTGTTAAGGCCGTCAAGTTTATTGAGAAAACGTGTGGTGTCACATAAGAAGGACCGTCCGTTCTTGATGACAGGGGCCAGGAAATGGTCCACAAACGCTGAGATCTGTTCGGTCGGGCTTTCATTGGCAGACACAATCGGCCTGCCAGGAACAGGACTCATGTTTTTGTGGACCTTCGGCAGAAGATACAGCTCCGGCGTGCGTGGTTCCACTGTAACCAGAAAATCTTTGGTTTTCTGCGTGATCTCACCCCGTATGCGCATGTTTTCCAATTGAGAGATGATTTGATCATTGTGTTCAGGAGTCAAATCGTGATCCTGCTACTGGTAAAACCTAGTGTCCCTCAGTTGGCGTTCACCTTATGTAGTCTGAGCGGTTTTGTACGACTACGGCACCACCCTTGTCTGCCGGCTTTATCATGATGTTTGTGTTTCTCGACAAGGACTTGAGTGCTGTAGCGTGACATAATTATGGTGATGTTGTTTTTGCGGCGGCGGGGTGGGTCAACGTTCTGTAGAGCTAGCTCATTCATTGTTATGACCGTTTCAAGGTTATTGGGGCCTGCCGGTGGCACCCATTTGCTGTTGGATTTCAACTTAAGAGACTTAGTGTTAGAGAAAGGGCCTGTAACAGGCTCTTCGGTTGGGATATCTGACACCATCTAATCTTTTTCGAAATAACAATGTAACCTATGTGAGCGATAAAATCTGTCCAGATCTCTACGTTTATCGCTACCCCGAGGGGTTAGAGGGGTAGGGCAGAACTTAAGTCCTTTGTTCAGAACCTCCTTCTCAGAATCTGAAAGTTGATAGTCCGAGGGATTGATTACATTGTTGAGGTCTGTTAGTTTGTCGGCCTCCTTGGTTAGGTAATTTTCAAATTCAGACTTAAGGATACTGATCTCCGGAGAAGAGTTTTTGCCCTGGTCGGTATCAAGACCGATATAGTGGGAAGAATCGACAATGGACAACCTAGAACAGTTAACTGACGTTTTATTGAGAAATAGATCGTGGATCTGAGTGTCCATACGGTTGTTTTCTTCCATCTGAGTAGTCCCTTTCAGTGTGGTTGATCGTGGCGTGGGCGGTCGTCGTGGTTGCCTCGACTGTTGGTAGAGGGTGCTCTTTCGTGGCGAGAAGGACTGCGTCGATGACTCTCTGTGGCTGTTTGGCGTGGTGGCCATTGGCCACGCCGACCTGGCCAAAAGGGCGTTGGTCCCTTTCGTGTCCAGGCGCCTGGGTGTGGTCACGCGCGAGGGCGGGTGTCTCTCGCTCTATCACTTTGACCGTACCTGTCAGGGGAGTGGTCCCTTGACTTCCTATCAGTATATATTTCAACACCTAATATACATATGTATTACAAGGGGCATTAATTGGCTGATTGCATAGTTCCCCAACATACAGCACCTTCTTTATTGTTTTTTTTGTGTCATATTGTTTTTACTACATATGCAATAAAAAATATTCTAGTAATAAGTGGGAGGGAAGAACTGATTCCATGTTGTTGTATGTAGACAGATTTATACCATATTCCACATAAACCCTCCAAATGAATAGGTAAGTTAAGTGTATGCCTAATTCCACAGTTTGAATTTTCGTAACCACTAGCCCAGGGGGTTACCAGAGGAAAATAACTTTTAGAATCTAATGTCCTTTGTGGAATGTTCAAGATTTGGATCCCATACGCCAACGACGGTTATTATGAGAACAATAACAATCAGTTAATGTGTTATAAATACCAGACCCAAACTAGATGGCACCACCCTCTGGGTCCTAGCCTGTATGTAACAGGTGGCAGGCAGGAGCCCTTCACCTGTTCCCGGGACACTCACTCACAGGCTGCAGCAGTGGATGGACGTGTGGTGCCGAGGCAATTTTTCTTTTTCTGTATCCGGACAATAATTGTGTTTATAACCTATTTATCATAGATTGGTGGTTATCCGTACCACAAGTGGTAAAGAAAATTATTGTGGCCTAATTTTAAGTTGAGGGTGGTTAAATTATTGCCTATACGTCTAGATAATTATTGTGGTTTAAGATGTTGATGATTAAATGAGTGACTGCTATATGTTGTTTATATTAATCCAGCACCGCTACCTAAGATGCCTGGATCATTCATGCAGAGGGAAGGAGCAAATGCACGACGCTTGTATATATTTAATTACTAGTTACTTAATACGTGTTAACATCTATATTACTTATTGCCACGACGTGCTATTATAAAGAGTGCTTGTACAAAAATTAAGTTATATATGGAAAATGTGTTAGTTTCAATAAAAAAATGTACATTTGAAAGATTGACTTTGTTTGAGATTGTTGTTCGGTCTGGACACATAAATGGGAGACGGTTCGGCTTATATTTAGATAACCAGGCAAATGATGAGAATGATTATATCTGTAGGAACATAGCCTGTGTTGTTTGGAGAGTGTACTGGGAAATGAGAAAACTAGATAACTCTACAAAGACACATATCATTTATGCTAAAAACTAAAAAGAGGGTTGTAAATAACAAGATAGATTGAAGTAATTATTGGAGGAGACACACAGGTCTTATAGACAGCCTTATAGACATATTAGAAATTGTAGACTAAAGCTGATGACACATATACCTACTCAACTGTTGGTAGTCCTTCAGACCTGACTGTCCGGGACTAGCCAGTCTGAGGTATTTACCTGAGGGATGCCACATATAATGACCAGTTGGTCACATAAACAGAGTACATTTCTGATAAGAAATAAAACACATACGGTGAGCATTAACAGTAATTACACTTTACCAATTTAACTTGTGAAATATAACAGTATTTTAGGGTAGAAATGAGTAGTAGGCTTTTCTTTAAATAACATTATAGAAATAATTGTCGGAGACTGACAAACAAGACATTATCTAAAACCTTATTTCATGCTGCATTTTAGTATCAACGTCACTTTCAATTAAGAAAATATAAGAAAGATTCCTTGTTAGTAACTGGCCCTACAGACTAGACAGTTTAGTTGCTTAACTTCAACATCTCGTGATTACCAACCCGACGGATCCGTCTGTAGAATTGCCAACATTCTAGTTTTAAGCCCATGACACATACACCAACTGACCCATACCCAACTGAACTGTTGAGTCGTGTCGGTGTATGTGTCTAGGCCTCAACTTAGGCTAGTCTAAAGAAAAGTCTAAGGAAACTATACAGAATGTGCCTGTCGTAGGGATGCCTATTCCTAGTATGGCTAGCTGTATGGGTTGTATTTTGTACATGTGGGAGTATTTGATTTACACGGTTTAATGGTATGGACCCACATCAACGCATGGCAGACAATTGTCATAGAGGATTTAAAGTGAACTTTGCACAGTTATATTGATGCACTGGTCTAGCTCAATTACAGCACAGTACCACCGTGCTTGTCCTTTTACATGTGCATGCACCTCTCCTGTGCCAGTGGGTGGGACTGATATGACTGTGGTGATTGGCTGTCATATGCCTTGTGCTCAGAGGTGGGGAGTTGGACTATTGCCATGCTGGTAAACTTGCATACAAGATGGCTCTCCTGCAGGCGGGGGGTCAGGGCCCTTGTCAAGCACATCCTGACGCCCGACGCCGGCAAAGTATCAAAGGGGAGTTGACTGCGTGAGCGGGCAGGCCATGCAAAGTTGAACTGTGCTGTGCTATGCACCTGTTATCACAAGCAGATTGTGAAGATACTATACCAGAGATGCACAGACTGATTGCAATAACTGTGCCTGACTTACAAAATGTGGTGGTGCGCAGCAGATTTCGGAAAAGACACAAGGCTTGCATTTTCCTGTGATAGAATATTAAGAATAAAATGCTTGTTTATATATACCTACTATTGTTTACTTAAAACATTACGTATTTGCCACCGTGTGCTATTATAAACAGTGCTTGTACAAATGAAAGTTGTGTGAGTTTCAAAAAACATGTACCTTCAAGAGATTGACTTTGTTGAGTTTGTTGTTCGGTCTGGAAACATAAGTGGGAGTTTAGATAACCTTTATATTTTGCATAATTAATGTGTGACGGGGGGAGGGGGGAATAGGGGTAAATGATAAGCCTGAATCTGTCAATGCCATGCTACCTGGTGTTGTAGGGAGAGTGTGCCCTGAAATGAGGAAAACTAGATGACTCTAAATTGGAATACTTATAGGAGGAGAAACACAGGCCTCATAGATACTACTTAAATATAACTTAGGTTAGTCTAAAGATAAATCTTGATTCATAATTATTGAGCTAGACCATTCGTATTATTTTGTCTATTTCAAAGGAAAATTAAACAAACTGAGTATTACATGCAGCTGACACATTTTCCTATAACATCCAGTGTGTGCCTTACGTAGGCATGCCTAGTGCCGCTAGCTATATAGGCTGTATTTTTTGGAAGTAAGTTGATTTACATGTAAACCAATGATTTAAGGTGCCACATATATGCTTTTTCTGTCCCGGAGACTCAACTAACATGTAAACAAGTGAGCTATTCCATTGCATGGGGTTCACAAGGTTTAGTGGGATCATTCATTGACAGCCCAGAGGCATTATGGCATATATAATTATTATAATTATTATATGGATATATATTTATGGGACCGGCTCGAGGCTATCTAATTAATATTCATTAGGGTCATGTGACCTAAGGCGCCAAATTCAGATTCCTTGGGACGCCATAGCCTCAGCCGGATCGATTTGTTGTATTATTTTTTTGGGAACACTTTACCAAATAGATTCAACAGATTTCAGGCTGGATGTCCCATATTGCACTTTGTCGCTCGTGCGACCAGCGACACGCTGCCCCTAGAGGTAAGAAATGCTGGATTATTGCTGAAAAAATGAGCGACAAGGAAGGAGAAGCGCAAAAGCTAGATACCGCTGCGGGTGGTGTCGAGGAGGATATAACACAGAAGCCTGATGTTAACCTACCTGAATCGGATTCATCTGAAGAAGAACCTTGTGGCGACGAGGCGGAGGAGGGCGACAAGCTATTTCGCCGATTCCTGAAGACCCAGGAGCGCCAAACTTCTACTATGCAGTCCATGATGGCGGCTTTAACTATGCAGATGTCTGCCTTGTCGCACAGGGTCAAGCGGCAGGAGCGACACCCCAAATTGGACAAGGCTGATTCAGATACGGATACCGCTTCTGATTCAGACGATAGCACAGGGTCGGAGACTCCCAAGGCGACTAGTAAATCCGGTGTTAAGCCTCTCAGGCCTAAGGGATCCCAGCACCGCTTCAGCCTGCGTCCCTACCTCAAACATGGTGAGAAACGTCCGTTGTCCTTTGCTGCCTTGGTGAGTACGCTTGTCGCACTGATCCTGGCTGCTTTCACTGCTGGAGTTAATATTACTGGTATGTTGGATCACCTTCGATTCCTGAGCGACAAGGCAGCCACCAAGGTCTATGGTACAGAGGCCTTGATCAACTACGACGCGGAGGTCCGCCAGCAAGCGGATTTGATGGGGAGAAAGGCTTTCAAGTATGGTGTGACCGAGTCGATCCACGAGCATCTAGGTGTCGAGGCGACGATGGGCTCTTCAAAGATTAAATCCAAGACGAAGCAGTCTGGGGCGACTAGTTCGAGCGACAAGAAAACAGGTGCGTGCTGGTATTTAAACTATAAATACTGCAATAACTGCCGCTGTCAGAAACTCCACGTCTGCTACTTGTGCCAGGGAGACGACCATCGCCAAGATAAGTGTCCTAATGTGAAAAAACAAAGCAAGGATTGACTATATGATACCAGGATTTATGCCAATGTCCAATATAATATTACTTCTGAACTGAATTGTGCGTCTAGTGCGGGCGACAAGGAAAACGCTTCTGATAGCGCAGAAGGAGTTGGATTCCCGAGCGGGCGTATGCCAAATATGGATTGCCATAACTTTGAATTCTGCTCGCCCCCGGTTGAAAATACGGCTGGAACTTACCATGATATCAATATGTTCACCACTAAACTGATTTATGATGTCCATTTTGATCCTGGAATTACTGAAATAGGTGAAAAAGTAAATTGTGTCCGCCTTGTCGGAAAACCGGAACTGACAGTCTCCCATGTTGGTGATACGGACTTACGGGTCAAAGGTCAAGATCATTTTTGTGAAAATTCATTCCTGTTGGGAAGAAATGATTTAGCCGATGATTCTAACTTATCAAATATTGTTGATAATTCTTATAACAAGAACTTAATTGTTTTGAGGTTTTTCAAAGAGTTATTAGAAAAAAATATGTCCGACATTTACCGCGGACCTGCTTCTCTTCCTGTTAGTTTTGTCAACATGGCGCCCGATGTCGTGCGAGTAACCTTCCTTTCGACAGGTGACTTTATGGAGATAAATAGAGATTGTTTCAATGATTCTTGTGGTTGTAAACATTACATAGGTCCTGTACAATCTCAACTCATGCCCTGTCGTGCAGCTTGTTCGTGTTTTCTTCGAAAATCAGAGTTATGTGTCAGTGATATTTATGTTTTGGCTGGCCTATACTATGGGTTTCCGATCATTGATGATGACAATGTTGAATTTTACTCGTGTGCCATATTAATTAAGAAATACTTTCTTCTGTACTCCAAGGGGAGAAGTTTTGCTCTTGTATACAGTTTGATTCTATGTACATCCGTTGGTGCATTCACCAAATATACTTAACGCAATGAAACATTCAACAGAGTTTCTAGTTTTTGACAGCCAACTTGGGTACAGGATGTAAAATAGATATTTCCCATATCAAGATATGGGAGTAACATACTTTTAACAATTTTCAGACCAGTAAACTCATTAATGAATTTCCTAATTCTACGCAATAAAGACAGTTTGTAGGAGGCAAGTTTAAATGTCTCTTGTAGTTGATATTTAAAGTTCAATACCTCATGCAGGTTTATGCCAAGGTATTTATAGATATGTACACGCTCAATTTCTATAGTCTCTTGTCTTTGGAATAAACATCATGAATAGTTAATTTATGAAAACGACACCATATATCTAGTTTTCACAAGTCTGATTGCAGCTTTAATTGGCTATTTTGTAGTCTCTTGTCTGAAACAAACAAAACAGTGTCATCCACATAAAGTAATGTATCAGAATACGTAGGTACATCTCATAGGTCATTTATGTAAATATCAAACAAAAGAGGGCCCATTATTGAGCCCTGTGGAACACCAAACATAATATCCTGAAGACCTGACATGTCACTATTTGCTATTGTTTTTTGCTTCCTATTGTGCAGATAGTTTCTTAACCAATTTTTAGTAGCCTGTGTTAAGTACATTTTATCCAGTTTTTGTACTAATATGAAGTGGTTTAAGGTGTCAAAAGGCTTTTTTTTTTTAAATACTTTTATTTTATCCTGGTTTACAATTTAGCATATGTATGCTAGTTTTCGTTGTAATTCCAGCAATTACATATTCATGAGTAGGTTCTAATACAATTTTCGGCGAATTCGCTTAGTAAATACACATAATCAATAAGTCAAGACAATTAATAATTATTACAACAATTACTAATTAGCATAATTGTATGGACAAGGCAACCTGCTTCAGAGATATTTCAAATACTTGAGGTATGATATTACATTGAAGATATGCTGACTATTTGATACACGGGGATATATCAGGAATTAAATGGTGCTTCTATACCATTTCTTCCTCTATGTACAAAAGCATAATATACAATAATTTCAGTAGGCCACAATTTTTTCCTTAAGCAGGCATTTCTGCCTGTATTTAAATGACATATATTCATTGATATTTCGAATTTCAACAGGCATTTGATTCCATAATTGAGAGCCCTGGCATTGAATACATCTTTCGAAAGTACAATTTTTACATTGTATTTCATTAAAGATCACTGCACCATATCTCCTCAAATTTCTATTCATTTCCTGTATATACAATGGGTTGTCTTTCCTTTTGTACATAAAGTTCTGGATGTGCATCATTCGTCTATCATCAACATAGGCTATTGAACAATCTTTATGAAGTTGTGCCACATTACTCCTATTTTCCCTATTTGTGCAAATTCTCAGACTTCTGTTCTGTAGTTTCTGCATTTTATCCTTTGTTTTCATAGTGACTTTGTGGCAGAAAATATTCCCATAATCTAAGTATGGAGATATTTTGCTCTTGAATATAGTCAATGCCTGGGTTTCAGAAATATATCTACGTATTTTGGACAACACGTAATTTTTGTGAGAGACCTTCCTTATACATTCCTGAGCATGTTTTTCAAATGTAAACCCACTATCCAGTTTAACTCCTAAAAATTAAAATCACTTACATACTGTAACTTTTCATTTCCAATATAAGCATTGAATAACTTTGTTTTTTTTAGCATATTTCTATTACCAAAGACCATCATTTTGGTCTTTTTTATATTTACTGTCAGCTGGTTTTTATCACACCAGTTTTTTAGTATGGACAGGTCTCTCACCACATTACCATGCGCATTCAGTTCCTCAACATCAGTAGAATAAATGACAGTGTCATCTGCGTACAATTTTACATTGGTATTCTGTAGGTTGTATTCAAGGTCATCTATGTACATCAGGAACAGTGCGGGTCCTAATATGGACCCCTGGGGTACCCCACAGGTTATAGGTTTATATTTGGACTTAATCCCATTTACAAATGTACTTTGTTGCCTATCTTTCAAGTAGCTCTCGAGCCAGGATATTAGTTCAACAGAAATTCCAAATGTATACAATTTGTTAATTAGTAAAAAGTGATTAACGGTATCGAAAGCCTTCCTTAAATCTATAAAAGAGGCTACCGTATATTCCCTTTCATTTAATCCTAGAGCAATATCATCAGTAAATTCTGCAATCGTGTTAATTGTTGATCTATTTTTCCTGAAGCCTCCTTGGTTATCAGATAATAAAGAATTTTCTTCCAGAAAAGAACTGAGTATAAATTTTAAAGTCAATAAATACTGCTAGGGTAGGCTGTTTACTGTTATTGTTCAGAGTTACTTCTGTTATAAGTTTAAAAATAGTATCTTGAGTACTGTGTTTGGTTCGGAAGCCATTCTGTTAGGTGGTTATTTTCAATGTGATTGCACAAAGGTATAGATTAAAACATCTGCTTTGTGCATGCTTATTGAATTAGTGTAAAGGTCACCAGGTGAATACAAAATAATAAGAATTCCTCTAAATTACTTAGTTCATGAAAATATCTAGTAATGGCAGGTGCCGCTGGTAGGTGTAAATATACCTGACGACAATGCTCATCGGAACACACCTCCCTGCAAGCACCGACGCCTAGGGTAAAATCGATATCAGACTGCTTTATAAGCAAGAGCGCAGTGTAAGAGAGGGAGAGAGACCATTAGCGTTTGGATCATACGGATCGGGAGATTCGAAGGGGTTTAGATAGCTATACAATCTAAGGGACATCTGGTGACTTACACGGTAGTACCGCACGACGGCCGGAGGTGAGATTAGGCGGACTCCACGGAGGAAGCTTACTCCACTCTAAACTGGAACTGTTATACCTTGGACTTATGGCCATCACGAGCAGCTGTACGCATCACCATATCCATCAATAAACTTACCGTACTGCCAAGCGTTGTTCATGTTATGGATTGAGCGCCCATCTCGTGAACTTACTCACCACTTGACTAGCATCCCATTAGAGACAATATTAATAACAATAATCATCTCGGACAATGCACTATAATTATAACCAACCCTAAACAATAGCAATAGCATTCATGATCATGAATCAATTTTTCCAATAGCTTTCCTGGTAGGGGAAGCAGAGTGATGGGACGCAAATCTTCAACATGTTTCAGATTACTTATTTTCGGAATAGGCACAACTGTGCCTATTTTCCATTCTGTTGGGAATTTTTGCGTTTCAGTTGACAAATTAAAGACATGTAACAATTGTGCATGTAAGCAAATAAAGCTATCCTTCAATATTCGTGAAGAAATTGCCAGGCTGGATGATTTATAAATATCTATCTCCTTAAGTTTCTTCATCAGCTGTTCATGTGTAATAGCACGGATTTCAAGGGATTCAATATTCCCTGGGTCCATCATTTCATGGGTCACCGAGTTAATTTCTGCTCTACTTAGTTCGACTATCTTAGCTGCAAGATTGCTACCAATATTAGTAAAGGAGCTATTGATATAAGTAGCTACTTGATCTTTTTCAATCTCAGTGCCTTTATCACGCTCCAATGAGAAACTATCATTTTTAAATTCCTCAGGTATCACATAATTCAGGTGGTCCAAACATTTTCGGGGATCATTATTGAATCTATCTAGCCCTTCAATTATATAGTCTATTTTAGCTCTCTTAAACTGTGATTTACATTCGTTCCTCAGCCATTTACTCAATGATATGTCGTCAGCCCTGCCACATTGTCTGGCAATTTTTAATGATAGGTCTCGATCGTTAGCTAACTCTATTAGCTCTGCAGAGAGCCACGTTGGTCGAGTTTTTTTAAATTTGGACTTCCTAACTGGACAATCAATGTCAAAAGTCAATTCTATTTTTTTCATATAAATAGGCCCAGGCAGCATCAACATCATCAGTTTCACAGAAGTGGATCCAGTCCTTTCCAATTAGTTCAGCACAAAAAATGTCTTTATCATATTTTTATAGCTCCTTCCTAGAAATTCACTTTTAGGGGTTTTCAGTTTAATCTTTTTCGTATTAGATATACGGGCACGTGGTTACTAATAATTATTAATATTGAGTATACCACTTGATAATAAAGTTTCATTATTGGTTAATATAAGATCAACAATAGTTTTAGAGTACAAAGGTCGGGTAGGATGTACTACTAATTGCTTAAGGCCAAAGTGCCTTTCCAGGTTTTTCAGCTTTGTAAAATGCACGTAAAATGAAGGCAGAAATGACTTCTCTAGGATCTCCTGTTCTGTGGGGTACATCTTTTTGTATGTTTCTTTGAGCAGCTCAAGATCGTCCGAGTCGAGCCACACCTTTTCTTCTCTAAATGTCTCGAAGCCGTCGGGGAGACTCCATAGGCTCTCGCACTGCGCCAAATCTCGCTCATTGGGTACATCGAGTGTTTCCAGGACCGTTCTTGCTTTCTTCTCTCCTTCTCCCAGCTGGCAGTGTTTGCCAAATTTCCCCTCGTGTTTGGACGGCATTTCGGCGCGCGCCTGACTGACACGACTCATCCGGTGAAACCTCTCAAACAATTGTTTCTCTATCTGGCGATTGTTAGTCGGCACATCCCCCAAGTAACCATAATACCACTCAAAACTGAACAGCCAAGTACTGGGAGCTGGACCATACTCCCGGAGACACTCCTTTAAATGGAGATGTAGATGCATGTTTGGGGTAATGAAATCAGAACCGAACTGGACCTCTGTGCTCCTGCAAAAGTACAATAGTTTCCTGTGTGCCTGTTCTATCTCGTGGTATGTAATACAAGGCTTGCACAGAAGTCGAGTGGCTTCTGCGAAACGCTGCCAGCTATGAAGCATAATTATTATCCGGCAAAAGGCCCTGGAGGCAGTATCCAGACGAGACTGTAACCCAATTCTTCCACTCCTTTGCCGTCCACATCCCAGCGTTCGATTTGATGTTAGTTACCACGCAGTCATCCGGTAGTCCCTCTTTAAACTGATTCAGACGAGCATCAATAGTCAACACCTGATTAGCGCTTAGTACGTCATCTGTTGAATTCTTCTTCTTCTTTGACAACTCTTTGTCGGTCCACCTCTTCCACATTCGCTTGGCAGTCCCTGAATCCCAATAATAAAAGCACATATGTGAAATCGGTATTGAAACCCCAATGAACTTAATAGTCCAAATTAAAGGCAAATGCAAGTTCCATTTCAAACACATTATCAGTGCTAAACATTAATTAATGTTAGGTCAAGCTTCAACACTTACCCAACAGTACATTATGCATCACATCGATCGAGAGGAACCTGAAAAAATGAATGTCAAGCGTCTAAGTAAAAACATATAATATAGTTACTGCTAATGGAAACATTTTTATTAATGAATGTCAAGCGTCTAAGTAAAAACATATAATATAGTTACTGCTAATGGAAACATTTTTATTAATGTTTATTCAAATGTCAAATTAAAATTTTTAATATTTTGGTATAATTCTGTGTAAGTTTGGCCTTTAAATTTGTTCGGCCTGGAGATTGAACTTACTTGATGGGATTGAAGTAGGGCAATTCTAGGAGGACACAGGAACGAGCTCCATACTGTTTCTCAAGTTTACTTTTCTCTCTCGGGGTGGATGCAGCTCTAATCTCCCTCACTCTCTCCTTGTGTTGGTCCAGAGTACGAGGAGTCCAATTCGCCACGTTGAATCCTCCACGGTTTGAATTCTTGAATTCCTTCAGACATTTTGAACAACCCATGATAGCATTAGGTAGCAGGAAACCGCAGGTCTTCCTCCCTGCAGGCAGGTCGGCAGCAACGTTCAAAAGCGCCAACTTAACGGTCTTGCCATTTGGGCAATCGTTGGTTATAAGCCTTTTTCCCCGATTCCAGAATTCCTTGAGTTCGTTGACTAGGGGCCTCAGAAAACTGGTAAGGTCGGCAGGTTCTTTACTTAAGTTTGGAATGATACCGTATAGTATGACGTTCTCAAGTCTGTACCGCTCATTTCTGGGTAGGTTAAGTATTGTTAGGTAAATGCCCCCTACTGACAT
The DNA here is from genome assembly GCA_936440205.1 of Lepidonotus clava. Taxonomy (NCBI): domain Eukaryota; kingdom Metazoa; phylum Annelida; class Polychaeta; order Phyllodocida; family Polynoidae; genus Lepidonotus; species Lepidonotus clava. The sequence continues at coordinate 49,511,257 of OW387138.1, forward strand.
CGAAGCTTTCCGAGAGAATGGTTGAAACCAATCGATATTCATCTGAAGAGCCAAGTTGTTTTCATTATCAAGAAAACCCTCGTTGTTCGCGTTAAAGTCTTTCCATACCGAACCGTCGTAAATGTCAGCATACACTCTGTCGGGTATCCTCCTTCCCTTCCATTCTATACATTTCAGCTCAAAACCTGGACGTTTCATCATAACCTGCAAACTCTTCTCGAGCGACTGGTAACAGAATGTCCTGACTGGAAGGAAGGTAATTTCCCCACTAATCTTGGCCTCATAAAACAATTTCCAGTTGCAACGTTTTAAATCATCACCGACGGTTGTGCACCTAATGGGTTGCTGAATACCATTACCATCCGTGTAAAAGCCTCGACCTCGCACACGCTCAGTGGTGGACAACACAGAATGCGACAACGTATAACAGTTCGGGCAGCATACACTTTGGATATTCTTATTAGGGGTACCACTAACAAGCCTTGACAATGGGCTAGGAAGACCCGTCCCGTCACCGAAAACCACTTTTAAGTGACGGATGGCCCTGTTGCGAATCTTGACTGCCTCTGGATCAAGCTTATCATTTTCATCCGATTCTTGGGAATCTTCCATGGTACCGTAATAGTCTTGCATATCATCACCTGACTCCTCATCGGCTTCCATGGGTACCGCCTCTTCAACAGGCTGATTGCGACCCACAGGCTGACTGTCTGCTTCTCCCGGATTCCCGACTTCAGCCTGCCGCTGATTAGCAGCTGCAGCTTCTGCCCGAATACCAGCTCCAACCTGGATACCACCTTCAGCCCAAATACCCGCTTCAACCTGCATACCACCTTCAGCCTCAATACCCGCTTCAGCCTGGTTACCTGCCTCAGCCTGAAAACCTGCTTCAGCCTGGTTACCTGCCTCAGCCTGAAAACCTGCTTCAGCCTGGTTACCTGCCTCAGCCTGAAAACCTGCTTCAGCCTGGTTAACTGCCTCAGCCTGAAAACCTGCTTCAGCCTGGTTACCTGCCTCAGCCTGAATATCTGCAGCTTCGGCCCCAAGACCCACTTCTGCCTGATTGCCAGCGTGTTGAGGTAAACCAAATGGGGGTGGTTCTGCAAGACACATGTATAAGAATAAATTAAATGTACAGTAGGGTTTCAGAGTACAGACTATCCCACCCAATGTTGTTTCTCTGACTCAAAAGTTATGATAGAAAGATGCATGGAGGGATACATATATATAACGTCCATTGTTTAAGTCATTCATTATTTGAACAATTGTTTAATTGTCAAGAAAAGATTTAGGCTGCCGATAATTTTCCAAACACTAACTGATCATTAAGGATAGACCCCACTGATGGGAGTGTGAATGACGGGACTGCCTTTAATTATAATCATTGTTTTTGTTTCTTATTGTATCATTGAATGAAAAACATTAATAGGTAGACAATGAATAACATTTTCTATTGATATGATTTAAATAAAAATGCATAGAATATTAGCTGTGTAAGTAGGTTGCAAACCTGAAAATCAAAAAATTCAACTTTATTTTTTGAACATGAATATCTCTGTCAATTTTTAATTTAAAGCTTTGAGACTTTTAGTATGTCTTTTTAAGATATATATGGAGGGAACTGTGTCTCAAAATTCTGATATAGGCCCTAGTCTCATTTTTATGACATCTAGAAGATGGTGTTACAACAAAATCCCAAAAAGTTACCAGTTTTTTGCCGTTTTTGATCATAAAATAAAATCTAGGGCCTTAATAAAGAATCTGAGACATGGTTCCCTGCCCATGAATGTTCTGATGACATGTGTAAAATCTTATATGTACCAGGTCAATATTAATCGAGATATCAATGTTCAAAAAATAAAAGTTAAAAAATCAGTTTTTATTAGATTAAGTCTGGAATTCAAAGTATATTATAATTTTATACATATCAATAGATAGAGAAAAATCTTAGCTTTAAATTGGTGTATAATACATTGTAATCAGAGTTTTATTAAGAAAGAAATTAATGCTTTCCTGAATCGGCCTCCCATCTCTGGGGTCTATCCTTAAGAGTATAGGAGGTATTTGAAAATAATATCTATGCGCGCAAGCTAGCTAGGAAGGTTTTGAAGGATATTGATTTCAGGTAAAAGTGACTGTATCCTAGTTATACTATTTATCTGGTACTCACCATGCTCCATACGATGCTTCCTGTTATATGTACTTTTTGAAACTGGACGTTTACATGTGTCGCACCATCGGTTTCAGCTAGTGTCCATATTTCTTCTGGTTTCTGCCTGGTCACTGGTCAGACCCTTGAAACACCACGAGGCCATGGCGAACTTGAGTTAGACAGCTGCACTTCAGGGCGATGAACCTTCCCCATTTGCGACTGCGACCCAAGTATTTATATATTAGTGCAGCAGCAAACCAGTCTAAAATCATGACCACCGATGACCCAAAATTAATAAAGGTTGACATATATCATCACGTTCGGGAGGTCCTAAGCTTTTCAAAACTGCCTGATGCCAGACCGAACACGAATTACAAACTTCAAGGTCACAGGTCAAAGGTCAAAGGTCACCAAAAATCTGAAAAATATAGCTTTTATCTTATAGCTTTGCACTCATAATAGATGGAGCTTAGTTATTTGGCAAATATTTAGCCACTTATGGGGCCTAACTGTGATTTTAAAATTGTTGACCTTGTCCAAGGTCAAGGTCATCAAACTCAAGGTCAAAGTTCAAAATGAGCATGAAATGAGGATCTAACCTTTTACCAACTCCTATAAATGTTTTAATGTAGCCAATATCAAGCATTATTATTGAACTGTTTGACAGAGGAGATCATGAGCTTTCTTTTGATATCTCATTTGATATGATGGGGCTTAGGTTTCCATGGTAACAGAGCTATCATTTGTCACAACTGGTTTCATGGAAAGACATATTTTCATTAAAATAGGTAAAACATACCCAGAAAACCAAATTCTCTTGATAGTAGAGTCAAAAAGAGCCCTAATTAAGGAAAAATCCAAACAGAGATATAACAAAGCATGCCATAAAAGTCTCAAATTAAAAAGATGATAGTTTGTACTGAAAATAGAATTATAGTAAATGGCTGGTTTCCATGGCAACCAAACAAGATAAGGTATTCCGAAATCAAAAGTTTTTTTTGACATATCTTCCTTAATATTCAGGATAGAAGCACAAATGAGACATCAAAATTAAACATTCCTAGAGTTCTAAGGGATAGTAAGCTGAAATGGGTTGTCTTGGTTACTGGGTTGCCATGGTTACCAAAAATATCCTAGAAATTGACCATAATTTCATTTTCTCTTCTGTTCCTGTCACCATAGCAGCCACAAATACAGGTCTAACAAGGCACAACCTATCTATCTCATGAGTAAATATACATGGAATCATGTGTTTTTTGTCCGAACAATCATATGGAATGCAATAAATGAGTGGTTTCCATGGAAACCACTCAAAATTCATGTTTTTTTCCCCAAATTCTACAGTATTTGTGATGCATCTCTCTTAATATACATGATAGAAACACAAATGATACATCATATTGATGTATTCTGAGAGTTCTATTGGATAAGATACTAACATTGGTTGTTCCTCTTACTTAGTTTCCATGATAACCAAAAACAACTTCAAAATTGACAATTATTTCAGTTTCCCTCCTATTTCGGTTACCATAGCAACTATGAACATGGCTTTTAAGGTATAACAGAGTAAAATCTCTTATCCCAAGTGTACTATAGTCTCTAATGTGTAGATTTGGGGTTTGTACTGCAATATTTTGAGTATGGAATATAGTTAAAGACTAGTTTCCCTGGCAACCACCTTAGAAGATAAGTGTTTCATAAAATAAACTCTAAAATTGTCATATCTTCCCTAATTTTCAAGATTGAAGGACAAGTGAAACATCAAATTGATGCACTTTGAATGTTCTATTGGATAGTCCTGCATACTCCATGGAAACCAACAAAGAAATCAGGTTATCTCAAATTCACCAATAAGGGCAGTACCTTTCTTAATATAGAAGATAGAAAGACAAAGATGACCAAAAGATGTGCCTTAACCATTTAGACCCCACTAATTGAGATCCTGTATTGCTAGATTTCCCCAGGATTTCTATGCATTTCCCTAGGAAATTCCTTAAATTTCTTGTCACTGAGAAACCGAGATGACCCATTCCTATCAATGAAAATTATTTATACCTAATTTGGAGTATTGGCAAGGGACTTAAATAAGCTTTTAAACAATACATTTGCCTATTTTCTATGTTAAATACTCTTTAGAGTGATGTGCCTAATATGCCACAATAATGCACCTATGATGTTCTTATGATTCCCCTAATGCAGGGAGGCAGGACAGTGTTGTGGGTTAGGTTCTTGGCATTGGGGTTGGCCCATTACACTACATTGCAACCCAAAGACCATGAGTTAATCCTGATATAGCTGAAATATTGCTGATATAAGTGAAATATTGATGAAGTGGCTAGCACAGCCATCTGATGTGTGGGTTTGATCCTTGGTTTGGCTAGCCAAGGCTTCTACACCCCTCTGCATGTCCCCCAGTGACAACAACTGGGTTATCAGAGGTCTTAGGGCCACCTGATGTATGTGTCTAGCCCTGTCTATGGGACCAGGCACATCAAAGAAGATCTGCCTTGCTAAAAGTGTAGGGTATATGGCCTCTCTTCATAGATTCAATCATCATCATCATCATCATATTACCCTGGTAGTTGATCGGGGCATACAGCAAACAATAACCAACCAACCTAAGATGTGCATAAGATTACCAACAGATGCTATATGGTTGTAGCATACTATAAAAATTGGTAACTACCCAAGTACACCTATAGTACACTTGGGATAAGAGATTTTACTCTGTTTACCTTCCTTATATTTAAGCAGCGTTGCTTCCAATCTTCACCAAACTCCACCTGTGCAATGCTATCTGCCATTGGCACAAAATGAGTGAGGGCCAGAGGCAGAGTGCCAGTTGAAATAAATGCTGATTTCTCAACTCATACATGACTATGAAACAGAAGCCAGAACACCAGGACCCAGCGAAATGTCCCAGTATACCCATACTCTGACCCCCTTCCCAAAGCCCCTCCAGTGGTGGCCTAACTGGTAGGGTGTCTGCCTCCAGCATGAGGTGACCAGGGTTCGCCTCCCAGTGGTGGTGCGTAGCGCACTTGTATACCTTAAAAGCCATGTTCATAGTTGCTATGGTAACTGAAATAGGAGGGAAAATAATTGTCAATTTTGAAGTTGTTTTTGGTTATCATGGCAACTAAGTAAAAGGAACAACCAATGTTAGTATCTTATCCAATAGAACTCTCAGAATATTAATGCATCAATATGATGTATCAATTGTGTTTCTATCATGTATATTAAGAGAGATACATCACAAATACTGTTAAATTTGGACAAAAAACATTGACAAAACTTTGAGTGGTTTCCATGGAAACCACTCATTTATTGCATTCCATATTATTGTTTGGACAAAAACACAAGATTCCGTGTATATATGTACTCATGCGATAGATAGGTTGTGCCTTGTTAGACCTGTATTTGTGGCTGCTATGGTGATAGGAACAGAAGAGAAAAATGAAATTATGGTCAATTTCTAGGATATTTATGGTAACCATGGCAACCCAGTAACTAAGACAACCTATTTCAGCTTACTATCTCTTAGAACTCTAGGAATGCTTAATTTTGATGTCTCATTTGTGCTTCTATCCTGAATATTAAGGAAGATATGTCAAAAACACTATTGATTTCGGAATACCTTATCTTTGGTGGTTGCCATGGAAACCAGCCATTTACTATAATGCTTTTTTCAGTACAAACTATCATCCTTTTAATTTGAGACATTTATGGCATGCTTTGTTATATCTCTGTTTAGATTTTTCCTTAATTAAGGCTCTTTTTGAGATTGACCACTCTACTATCAAGAGAATTGTGGTTTTCTGGGTATGTTTCACCTATTTTAATGTCTTTCCACGAACCTGGTTGTGACAAATAATAGCTCTGTTACCATGGAAACCTAAGCCCCATCATATCAAATGAGATATCAAAAGAAAGCTCATGATCTCCTCTGTCAAACAGTTCAATAATAATGCTTTATATTGGCTACATTAAAACATTCATAAATGTTGATAAAAGGTTAGATCCTCATTTCATGCTCATTTTGAATTTTGACCTTGAGTTTGATGACCTTGACCTTGGGCAAGGTCAACAATTTTAAAATCACAGTTAGGCCCCATAAGTGGCTAAATATTTGCCAAGTAACTAAGCTCCATCTATTATGAGTGCAAAGCTATAAGATAAAAGCTATATTTTTCAGATTTTTGGTGACCTTTGACCTTTGACCTGTGACCTTGAAGTTTGTAATTCGTGTTCGGTCTGGCATCAGGCAGTTTTGAAAAGCTTAGGACCTCCCGAACGCGATGATATATGTCAACCTTTATTAATTTGGGGTCATCGGTGGTCACAGAAATAAGCCCCTTTTTAGCCTTCTGCTGCAGCACTATATGGTACAGACCGACGCCTATGGTCCCACCAGCTGAAAGCCGCGAATTGCCGCGACATGCCACAGCCCCGACCCAGGGGTAGCTGCACTCGAGCTCCTAACCTCAGACACCCGTGTGAAATTAAAGCCGAGAACAGCTGCCACAGTATTACCAGGAGATTACTGTCGCCTCCAGCCTGGCCGTCACGGTTGTCGTGATTTGTTGGGCGCGTGAAGTTTCTTCAGCTTCCGAAACGCATCGTCCGCCGTCAGGACTGGTGAGGGCATGACACCTGCCATTAAAACCTAGGGTCTACCCATTAAAGGGCGGTGAAGTTTCCTCAGCTTCCAAAACGCATCGGCCGCCGTCAGGTCGACTGGTGATAGGATTTCATCTGCCTTGAAAACCGAGCTCGAAGGTCAAACCTTAAGCTTTCTGCTACTACTTAGGGCCAGCTTATTTCGTTATATAGTGCGTTTGGTGTACGGCTACGTGAATATCATGAGTGTCAAAATCCTGAGTGCCACCCTTGGTGAGAATCTTCTTAATTACTTTTGTTCTACAAGTGATACGAGTCGATGGCCGACTTTCCAAATTATTCAAAATAGGTAAAACATATGTATTCATTCTGGGGGTCACCCTTCCTAATTAATTAATATGGCCAGTTTTCTGAATTCTAGGGTGTGGCCATATGGCAGTTATAGTTTATTCTGTCTGTTTGAATAGCCTGGCCATGGTAATTTGGAAGGAAGGTGTTTGTTTAAAGTTGAGATGACAACCTTCATGTTCTCTTCTTTCTTTTTTTTCAATATATAGCTGCCGCGTACTTGGTTCTTGTATCATGCGTGGAATTTGTTCGAGCTGCCAGTGGCGGATACTGGCCTAGGGTCGTTCACAATAAGCCTGGAGTAACCCGTACCCGGTTGGTCAACCTCACTGCTCCAATTACCGGTCACCCTCCACCAAAACACGATGCGATGACCGGCCTCACCTTTCATGACACCCTGCAAGCCTTGTTGGACCAGGACCATACCGTAACTGACACTGGATCTGAAGCCAACCCAGGAGACGGAAACATTAAAGAATTCCCAACTGTGGTACTTCTCTCTTCGTACACTCTTCTTGTTATCCTCGCCGTAGCCATAATTATTAGCATATTCTTTGTTTGCTCCGGAATTAATCGCATCTTCGCAGACGCTCGTTTTCGTGTATACTTGCTTGTCTCGGGCAATCACAGTGTATGGCTTAAAATAGGCACGTTCCCTGGACATTTTGGAGATTATATCTTTCAAACAGACGATCCTATCACACTGACTAAAGCCGAAAATATATGCCTAGGCGCACGATACACATTTAACTGTGTCATCCAAATGACCGACTGCTATACCGGCACATCGACACAACTGCCCACACATTTAAAGGTTAATAAACTGAAGGACATCATGTTGACAAGATTGATGACTAAGGACATTATACGCTACCAGTTGGTTACCATGGGTATAGGCATAGGAGAGCCTGTTCTTTTGGGGAAATACCGGCCCGGTGAGCTTGCAATTAGTACTAATACTTCAGTCGACTTAAGCCGTGTTGACCTTGATTAAGTCTTGTGTGAAAAATGTTGTATTTTTGTGTGTTTACTACCAATATGCTGCCGAACGTGCGTGCAATCGATACAAGTGTTATGGTCATGAATTGAATTTGTAGCTAAATAAAATTTCGGTTTTGGAAAGAGCAGTATGACGCTGACAAGAGCGCTTTTACTCTGGCTCGGGATAGGGTCAACCCCTTATGTAATCTGTGAGACAGGCCCCTAAGTTAGGGGCCTGAGGCTAAACTAGGTCTGCAACCTAAACTAGTAGTGGAATTAAATGTGGTTAACGCCACAATCTGGCTATCGGGCTCCAACCGAAATTATGGCTATAGCTAATTAAGCTATCGTCCCTTAATAAATCTCGACACCTAAATCGACTTGTTCGTTTTTTAAATTATTAATTTTGCAATGACACAGAAGCTCCAAGTTACCAATACATAACTCCAGGAGAACTCCCACTTTAAAGGGTTACAATATGCAGGAGGATTTTTTATTCTCTCACAGAAAGAATATAGGTCACCGTGTCATACAAATCCTAGAAAGTATTTCGGGTTCATCAGGAGACTACATGGTCACGTGTAAATTTTTATAGGTCCTACTGGCAGCGATGTATTTGATCATAATAAAATTTCTGAAAAATTACTTTTGCAACTTACTGCATTAAATCTAACTAAAAAGGATCCACTAGAAAAGAAGTAACAGTTCTTAAAACCGGCTTCATGTCAACATTATTTTTTGATGACTGTGAAATAAGTACGAAGAGATGATTGATGTCGCATCATTTTAAAAATCTTATATCGAGCTTATGTTGTTTAAAATACACTTTTTATGAGTGATTTATGCTATTATTGATAACAGGCCTAGGTGTCATTCCATTGCTCTTCTAATGGTAGAGACCTTGTACCATAACACTCATCAAAAAAGTGTTGTATTGTAATCGATTTCAAGTTCGTGGTCTATCTTCAAGAAATAGCACATTCGGGTTTTCAACAAAATGACACGTCATTATAGTTAAATGCGTTTCGTATCGTAAATAAAAAGTATTCATAAATTTGAGATTCACTTATTAGAAGGACCTGGATAACGCGTACGGTTTTAGACTAATATAAGGCGAGCTCGAGTCTTAGGCAACCAACATATCTATATAAATACTTCCCTGCTTATCGAGCATGCCACAATCAAAACAAGAAGCGCAAAGTTCTTTGATAAAAGTTTATAAAACGACTATACAATTGAAGAAAGTACAAAGACCTAATATACAGCGTGACACATACCATACAATTTAACGTAGTGTAAAGAAAACATAAAGATGATAAACATGAACATCACATAACATAGAGCATTAAACAGACCCTTTAGAAATAAGTTAAATTGGCTGTGCATCGGCGATACCCGACCGATATGCGGGCTTCACCGCCCAGTCTGGGGTGTTGGGAGGAGGCTGTTGGCGTTTTGGATTATCGTCGGGGACTTCTTTCCGCTTCTTTGCCAATCTAACGCCCTAATTGCTTTAAACTCAATGTCGTCCAGGTGGGCTTTGTAGCCACTCAGCTCGTCGCTCTCCCACACGAGCGGTTTGACGAGGCGGTGGTATCGCTCGATCGTCTTCCCGTCTTTGTCGACCGGAAAATAAAGTCCGCGCTCCTCGTCGCTCGTGTAGTCGGGGGTGAGGAGGCGCCTCACGGAACTCTTACGAGTTTCGTCCCACGTTGTGACGATTCTTTCCACCCCCACTATCCGTCTTTTGAGCTTCTGCAAAGTTAAAAAGACACTGTTTATTTTAATACAGTTACGACATACTTGGTCAAGAACATCAAATAAACACAAACAAGTTTTTCAATATTTCAGTTGCCTTAATTTAAAAGCTGGTCACTGCAGTTAATTTCAAAAGCGTTGCTCTATCCTTGGTCTCTATAACATACAGGCACTTTTTCTTAATTGTGTCATATCCATTCTAATGGTATGTCAAGATTATTGTCCAAGGAAGCAAGTAAGGTTACAGTGCTCTATATAAATTCATAATGTAAAAAAATGATAATTGTTTTCCAAGTTTCAGTGTTACAACCATAAGGCACACCCGGAGAGGGGGGGGGCACTCACTGTTTGAAGGTAGATACTTTTTTTGAATACGTATAGATCAAGTCTGACAGCCCCCCCTTTTCAGGCCTCCAAAAAGGCATTTGTTGACAAATTTAGTGGCCATTATTTGATTTTGGTACTAAAAAGTTGATTAAGAAGCATTATGAAGTGACGTGGTTGAATGACATAAAATAAACTGTTGATATAATATAATGGACAATACATTATTGAAAGCTCCCCATGATCATTTCACAGCCCCCTGTTTTAAGCCAAATTGGCGATTCACAGCTACAGCCCCCGGTATAGTTCCGACCGCAGTTCGTACGTATACCCTTTTTTGAACCGAGTGGGTCCCCGGGAAGTCACACACCCTATACCATAGACATTACTCTTTCTCCTCGGCCTTGCACTTTTCCTGAAAAAAAAAATTTAACGGAATATGTTTGAAAAGTGTAAAATTTCGGCCTGCCTGAATCGAACTACGTCAACAATGTTGAGAACAATAGAGGAAGTCTGTAACAAAAATTTATTTACCTCGTTGACGTGGTGACGGATGATAGACTTTTCATTGTTGTCCTTGATTTGGTCGTTCCGGATTTTGCTGGCCCTGCTTTGGAGGGTCTTAAAGTAGGTGTTGGCAGCAGCTAGAAAAAGAGGAAGGACATGAAGTATGCTTAAAACTGGAGCCATTAAGTAGACAAAGGCAATATAAAGGCAATAAAGCAAGGGAATACATGTTAAAAATGCAAAGTGAGGTCAACATATTATTCAGGAATCAATAAAACCATCATTACACCGGTATTATATTTCTTTGTCCAGATAATCGAACTTAAGTTTTTTTCAGATGACTGGGAGGATAACTTAATTTATAAAAGTAACAATTTCCAATGTAAGTGGAGCCTATTTAGACACTAAAAACAGATTTCCAGCATTTCAAGCATGTTAAATTTTGTGTTAATTGAAGGACCAAAACTTTGGAATCATGGACACTAGATGCATGAAATGTACAGCTGCAGGTTAGTTAACAAAGAAACTTGTGGAAAACGAAAAGGTGGCATGCACGCCCTCTTCAGGCGTATGGTAGAACATAGAGAGCTGATTGACCAAATATCCAGATGTGAAGCTATAGGTTTCGGTGACTAGGCAGTGTGACGTTCCATCCTTATTGAGACATGTTGTCAGCAAGATCACTGGTTGGGTGACTGGGTGGGTCGTAGATTAGACGTAATTTGGGTGATCAGATGTTGAACAACGTAGTTCTTTAATAGCTGTTATCGATGGCGTTGAGGCCCATCGGGATTTGGCTCCGTAGCCTGTGGATCCACTGGAATTCTGCGTTCAGCTTCCGATTAAGGGAAAGGTCTTTGACGGGGGCCAAGTTGCAGAATTGAAGGACATATATTTCCACGTCGTTTAGACCGTCGTGTCCGGGTGAGTTGAAATGTCGTGAGACCTCGGTCTTTCTAGGGTCTCCGGTGATACTGTAGAAATGGGCTTTGAACCTGGTTTTCAGGTTGTTTTTGGTCTGGCCCACATATTGTTTTCCGCATTTTTTGCATTCGATGGCGTAGATCAAGTTGTTGCTGTTGCAATCAACATTTTGTCTAGTGTAGTAGTCACGTTTGGTGATGTGAGATTTAATCGTGCCACTGCGGTTCAGCCGTGGGCAGTATCGGCAATTTCTGTTGTTGCACGTGGCTTTCTCCCGTGTGGCTACTGACTGTTCAGTGGGATTTTCCCCGGGCAGTTTCGCCCGTACTAAGATGTCTCTTAGGCTCTTTGGTTTCCTATAACCCATCTTATACCCCTTTTCGAAGAGGTGGCGGGTGGATGATGAGCGATCCAGTAGGTCCCATGTTTTGCCTATTTGGTCGCAAAGGATACTTGTTGACGAGTTGAAGGTTGTGGTGAGGAAGAAAGGGTCTTCTTTCTCCGCCTGCTTTTTCGTTGAAGTGGTGTTGAGGAGTGTTGACCTGTCTATCTTGTTTGCCCTGTCGAAGGCTTCAACCAGTAGTGTTTCTGGATAGCCTTTCTGTATCAGGAGGGCTGCCTTCTTGGCGCAGTTTGAGATAAAATCGGTTTGTTTACTGCAAATTTTTGCAGTGGTATGGATGTGCCGAGTGAAATGGTAGGTAGTTATTTCGGTCTGTCGGTTTACAATATAAGGTGGTCGTCAAGCTGCCCTCGTTCAGTTGGACAGTCGTGTCGAGGAAGTTAATACTCGTGGTCGATTTTTCGGCGCTGAACTTTATGGTGTCATGGACGCTGTTCAGATGATCAATGAATTTCTCAAGCTCAAGCTTAACAAAGAAACTTGCTACCTATGGGACTTACCTAACACCTCTTCTCTGGGGGTATCTGGCCCCAGGCACACGTTGTCAACAATGGCCTTGATGATCGCAACGTTCTCTGGGTGTTTGATCCCCGCCCTGAATGTTGGAATATATTTATATTGTTCAATTCATCGGCATCACGTCAAGTGCTCTATGACTCTATTAACATGAGAACGGCAAAACTTATATTCAGCTGCAGCTTCTGGTGTTCAGGAACACATTACCCATTGCTTACTTAAAAACAATATTATTTTCTGTACTATTCATGTTGTTATGACGTAATCAACTTACCCACGGTTCAGGTTGAATCCCCAATCAGGCTCACCTCTCCTGGCCTTGTAGGCAGAACGAACGAGTGCCTACAAACAATATAATAAGCCAAGAATTAATAGTGGACTTCTAACTAAATGTCAGTGTACGAAATTATTACGGATTTTCGTTTTTTTCCGGGATGTTCCCTGGCGCGGCAAAAGAGAAGAACATGAGGGCTATACTAGGAATGAGATCATTTCTAAACAAACCGAGAACTATATTAAACGGTAACGTTTTCAAGGTGACATTATTAGTTAATTATAAGCTGTAAAAACAAACTTTAGAACTTACACATATATCTTTGCGTGGGTGCAGTTTGGGTCGTTTGTCAGCTAGCTTCGCGTGGTTCACGAGCACCTCCACCTGGGCCTTTGCCGCAGCCGCTTCAGCCTCCTCCCTTAGGCACTTCTTCTCCAGCTGCTCCATCCTGGCCAGCAAATCGGCCATGGACGGTTCAGCTGTAGACGTGGAGGGGCCGGACGAGGACGAGTTTTCGGGCGTGAACGACCTTTGGGACGTCGTCGACGAGAACGACCCTTGCGATGTCAAGGGCCCAGGCGTGGACGACTTTTGGGACAAGGTCGACGTGAACGACGTTTGAGACGTCAAGGGCCCGGGCGTGGACGACATTCTGGACATGGAGGTGGGGAACCATGGATGGGTTTGAGACGTGGAGGGCGTCATCCCCCAGGGCGTGGATCCGGAGGGCGTGGAGGGCGTGGAGGACGTGGACGAGGATGCGGATGCAGTACTGCCTTGGGAACCACCAAGGCTAAACTCCACGTCATTGAGGGTGGATCCTTCGTCCGCGTAAAGGGAGTCCTGAAGAGACTGATCCGCAGAGACATCCTGAAACACATTCTGAGACCCATACTGACGCGCATCCTCAGACATATCCAACATCAGGGTACCTACGCCTGCTGATGAATAATGATCTGTTATTTGCACGCCACCCGATTTTGGGCTGCTGGTCAAGATCCTGCATGAGCTCGTAGACGGGTTTGACAGGACAGAGTCACTATAGTCAGTTGATCCGTTCCTGGTGGCAGCAAGTTTTCAAGTGATCTATATAGCCATATGCCACGCCGTATTTATACATCCCCGGCTGGCCCCCCTGTGGACACATGATCTGGCGAAAGCGATCTTTTATCGATGAGGCAAGACTTTGAACATAAGTTACGTGGTAGATGTGACGGGGTGTGGACGGGGTAAGAGAGACTTTTACCATAAGTTACGTGCTAGCCGTGACGGGGAGTACATGGGGTATCAGCGACACCCTCACCGCCACCCCTTGTGAGGCCTGTTACGTGTCAAGAAGTGTTAAGACTACCCCGCGGGCCGCGTGCCGCGGTACTCCTGTGAGGGACCTGACACAGAAGCTAGTTGACATGCGCCGCCTCAGATGGCCAACAGCTGGACGCGGTCATCATAGACGCGTGTCCCGGTGTCAAACGCGACAGAAGTCATTTAAGATGAACCCCCTGTCGATCGGCTCTCTGAAGAAAATAGCGGCCTATTAGACGTGCTTCGCGCTACCCAGTGTAAAAACTTGTGAAGCCCCCGGCTAGAAGAAGTCGTTTTAGTTATACCTTACCTAGCGTTTAAGTTGTCGACCGAGGGTTAACTTTTCGCTAAAGACTAGACGAAGCCCTTACAGTACCTGGGGATTTGTGATGTCGTGGGGGGTGGGGGGTATAAGTATGTGCCTGTATTAGACACTGGTTCAGAACAGCCACTTGATGGCCATGGACATCGAGCGACTGTTAAACGCAAGTCTGCGTCTGCATCTTGTTCGGGAGGAAAGGCCAGTGGTGAGACCTAGTCACCTCCAACCCGCGGACCAATCCGACCATCAGTGGCTGCTTCTCTTGTTAGTGATATACCTGGGGTGGAAATTTATTGGTATCTTCTCGAAATTGGCAGCAGGCTGTCGCTCGTTGGCGCAAGGTCAACGTCGGAGGGCTACAGTGCAGTGCTGTCTGAGAATCTACTGCCGATGGGAAACGCTCCTATTTCCACTGGCTCCCATTCCCGCCGAAATGGAAGCCGTAGGAAGTGCTGCCTGCCCACGAATGATCATCCAAAGACCGAGCATCCTGTCCAAGGCCCTGACCGTCGCCTGGTCGGGCCCACTCACGGTCCATCTGAATGGCAGTGACGAACCCTTGACGTTGGAACTCCCGCAAGAAGTCAAGATTCCTCGTACGGAGCACATGCGCCTGAACAAATTTTTCAGGCACAGACTTTGTAGAGCGAGCGTTTGCCTGATAAACAACAGGAACAACATGGCCCAAGAACTACTCCCAGCCGAAAAACTGGGCTGCATGCCTGACATAGACTCTTGGGTGTGATGAACAGTTATATAAAAGTGTACGATATGTTTGAAGTATATATGGGAAAATGTTAATTGTGAAATGCATATGTTCACGAAGCTTTTGAGTTACATATGTACATTAGTGTATGTTCAGTAAATACAATTATGGGAAAATAGGCGAAACGTTGACACGTGGACATCCTAAAACCTTTTCCGCATGCATAACAATAAAACATTTTGATATCATGAACGTGTGTAGTCTTATGTGGCTGTGACTAAATGGGAATTCATGAGGGCGACAATGAAATCGGAACTGGTCCTTAACGAATTTTGATAATGGGAAATGAATTGCTGCTGTGTGACGAAATTATGAGGGCGAGTATTCTAAACAACAAAAATCGAACATGAATGAGAACTGATAACTTTTGAGCTGCAATAAAAGGAAGAGTTAATAGCTAATGTATATATAACCAACTCAATTTAAAGTCAAGCGTCTGCATGCGCTTTGAATCCTACGTTGTCTGAAATACAGAATTGAGATGAAAACAAAAGGTGCTGGTACCATTATAAAAGTAAGTCCAATGTTCAACAGGTAAACAGTACCGTGCACACTGGGGGGGAAGAATGGTACGTAGGGAAGATGCAAGTCACCACGAAGTTTCTTGTATTCGACCTCATTCAGTCGAATCTCTTTCATGTATGTACGGAGGGAAGCTTTTGCTCGCTTAAAAATATCCTCTTGGCGGACTCGCATTTGCGGGCTAAGAGGTAAAAATTGGGAATGGTTTATCGTACGAAAAATCCGGGTTCACAAGTCGGCTAAGTGACAGGTTGAGGTGTTGAAGACTAGCAAGGTTGACGGGGAAAACTGTTCTTAAGGGGCCTGCTGTAGAAGGCAAACAGTTAACACTTGAGACGGGAATTTCCCATTCTTTGGCGGACACAGAACAACCACATTCAAAGGCACGAACGCACGATTCACATCCAGGATGGGTTGTTGTTCGGTTGGGGCAGCGCACAACGACCTCGTCTATGTGAGAGAACAAATAGGTCCCTGTTGCAATGACTTGGATGTTCGACCTTCTGAAATTAGACTGAATGAGTATTTTGAAATCACAATAACGTTTGACAGACTCATGATCACGTAGATAGATAGAAATGAGGCACGACGAGGGAGAAAGCCTGCGAATTGGTAGGTCATAATGACAAAACAGAGAATGGCAATTATCCAGATCTGGGTTGGAGGATACCGTGTATTGGGTTGCGGACACCAATAAATAAGCCGGTGTGTTGGAGAGGCGAGTATAATGCCCATGGAAGGCTAGAGGGAAGGTGTTCACTTTTAGAACCGTAAATATTTTGTCTAAGGAAATAACGGGAATCTTCAAAATAGTTTTCAGAACATTTTTCTGTAAAACAGGGGGGACTAAAACAGTTACACTTCTATACATGTCGCGAGTGTTTGGAATATAAATATTTGAACGATTGGACTTGGAAATGAAAAGGTACCGAATCTTCCTCATATCAGTCTCTGATATCAAAGAGTTACTCAGCCTGTTCTCCGTTAGGTCGCGAATAGCCTGTAGCAAGACATCAAGGGAATAGTCCAGTTTAAAATCCAGTAGACGCAATTCTTGCAAATCTTGCATCAACCTGACCATCAATTCCCGGTTACTAATGTAAGCCTGGAGTCCTCGGGACAAATTGTATATGGAATGAGTGTTCTCTATGATGGCCTGGAGTTGGATTTCCAAAGTGGAGTCAACTAACTTTAGGACTGCATTTATTTTGCCATCGAGGAAGCCGATTTCATCGGCATTTACCTGGTCAGCACGAGTCTGTTGCTTCAAGTCATCGAGTGTGGCCGTTCCAAATAAAGTCTCGGAGAACTTGCCGATTTCTGGAATCAGAGCCCGCTGCTTCCTGGATTTGGCTGATGGAGGTGTTGGCTGGGCCGTCGATTCCAAAATTGATTGCACTTCCCGGAGTCCGTTGGTGACCTTCGCTGCTATAGTCTTCCCAATAGATGTTATGTTATTCAACATAAGTTGGATTTTTCGACACTGTTCCATTGAACCGGCTGCCAGGGTAGCGCCGTGTCTACAATTTAGTGCGGCTGCCTGTTTGGGAGAAGGAGGAAGTGGTAAAATGATATCGACTTCGGTAGTGAAGTACTCATTACCTATGTGGATGGACGGTTTACTGTCGAATACTACACCATAGTTGGTACGAAAACGGTTTACCGTACTGGTGCATAGGCATGGCTTAGCTGAGACAGTGCCCAGGATAAAGAGTCCACGAAGGAGGAGTACGGATACTGTTGGAGCCATGTCTGATGCAGGCTAGAGACCGCTCTAGTCTTTTATTACTTTTTCCCAGTCACGGGAAGGAGTAGACAGACAGTGGCCACGTGCACCTGGGATCTAAAGGTTTCGACCTCCGTGCAGAAACCTTACGTTAATGCCAAAAGAAAAGCCGTGCGAAGAGTATAAGCTTAGGCGTATGCGTGCTAGTAAGCTTTCATTGGTTAGGGTGTCAGCTTGTTCTAATTGAATTGGAAGGCAGACTTCAAAATGAATTGTTGGCATGGGGTTCCTTAACTTGTGGATGAGAAGTGAGAAAGCCTGTAAATGCCATTACTGCCCGATATTTATAGGTTTTATTTGCAGGTGGTTTATATGGAGTTCATGCCGATTTAAGTCATGCACTGGCTGAAATTAGTCTCAAACCTTAAGGTCGGCTATATATCAAACCAGCTTAGACCCAGTTTAAGGTGAATTATTTAGGGTAGTTATATAGGCCGGGAGGTACCTTTTATCCATACAGAAAATGTTTAATGAATTTTTAATGACTCTCATCCCTCACGGATGACTTCAAAAGAAGTTAATTTCAAACACTTTTAATACTCCATCTATGGATGGTAAGGGTAAATGGTTTTCCGGGTGGGAGGGGCGATGGATGGTAGGGTGAAATAAGCCTGTCAAAGATTTAGCTACATGTGCTTTGCAGGCGAACGTAGGTTGGGTATGGAAGTGCCTGACCCAGCAGGTTCCCTGGGGCAACTCTGGCCCGTGTTAACTCGATAACTAACCCCTGATAATGGCGGGAAGTCCTTCAGATGACACCCAGCATGAGAGCTGTGTCGCTCTTGAGTCGGTTTGGTGTGAGTTATGTGATTACCAAGACTGTGCCCCTGCCCTTGTCAGATGTCAGAGGGGGGTACAGATTAGATGGGGTGCTTCCGGGTACTTATGGGTGTTAATGGATTAAGGCCGGCCATGATGGACGCTTTGAAACTTTGCCGCCGTTAGGAATGGACCTGATTTATTATGAAATGTTATGCACAAGGGAACAGGGGAGCGAGGGATTGCTGCAGAATCACGAAAATGCTTTCTGTCATGTTACTTAAAAAGTACATGGAACTTGTTAACTAATGGTCATATTTATCTGAGACAATTAATTTAAATGAAGTGTGATGCCCAGTGTCTCCTGTTTATTCAGATGCTAAGATCGGGAAAGAAGGTTATTTAGAATGTTTGCAAGAAGTATATATAATAAATTTATAATATTCGGAATTTCAGCCGGATCAGTCTCATTACCATTAGGACTATCATGTTTAAAAGTAGTAGTTGAGGAGAGGGCGGGTTCGAGCAGGTTTTTTTTATAATTTTCCAATTTTTTTAGGGTCTTTTTGATTTAACAACTTTTTGATTACGAATGGAGAGTTCTCCTGTAAAAAGCGTAACGTCCCGATCCTGTTTAAAATAAGTTAACAATCAACCTCCTCTCTTGACATGACGATTAGGGTTGAGAGTAGTCCTATCCTTATCATTAATTTGAGGGAATACTGTTACATACAACAGACGCTTCTTCATAGGGTGCGGGTAAAAAAAGTCACTTTTAATTATAGTTAAACATATGAACATGATCTAGATGGATGAATTAACATTCGCGCAATTCAAGAATACTTAAAAAGAAACAAGACGTACGGAGGGACACTTACAGGATAATTTAACAAATCCAAGTTTTCTGTACATAGTAGTGAGATCATTCTGGCATATAATAGGTTAGGTAGGTATGACACTAAACTGTGGGCTTACAAAGCCTAAACAAATCCGCCAAGTAACAACATAGTATGAGACACTAGCTGAATATACATCAGTTACAGTTAATGTTATTGAGTTATCTAAGGTAGTCAAATGATATGAACTAATGTATATTTATCTCAAGGAAATATAACAGGTACATACTTCTTGGGCAAACTAGGAAACAGGTTAGCTATAGGGCTTCCATATAGCAGGATGGTTAGGGCATCGCAAGAAGCCAAGGAAACTAAAAAAATTGCATTTGTTGGCCACTATACCTGGTGTTCTACATCGATGTTGAGTAGTATTCACAATATATTATGTTTAAATAAACATAGGTCAACTCTAGTAAGGCACAAGATGATTCTACATGAGATTACATTTACATGAGGTAGTAACAATGTAATAACAATGTGAACAGAACGGTATTAACTCTCAACTCAAGGAATCAGTGGACTGAAACATGTTTATGAGGTTCCTATACTAGTACTGGTCTATAGTAAGCTTAAGGCTGCAGTTCTTGAGTGCACTTGGCCTGGGCCAGCCTTAAAATAATGTTTGTTTCCTGTTTACCGCCCGAGTGACTATTTTAGGGCCGACTGGAAACTTTTTTTATCATTTTTTGAATTTTTTTTTTTTTTTTATCAAAGTTTTCAGTTAAAGCCTTACCAACAAAAAAAAATTTGGAAAAAAACCAGATTGTCCGACCTCCCGACTGCGTATTTATCTGGTCACCCGCTGGACAGGAAACAATTTTTTTTTTTAGGTTGGCCTTGTGCTACAATACCTGTTAAATGATGACCCGTAGGGGACCGAGTGCATTTTGGGTTATTTTCATCAAACCTCTTAAATTGGTTAAACTAATGAAATAATAAAAAGTACATGATTTCTATAAACTATTTGAGTCAGTCTTGCATCCTATACCTTAATTATTTTCTCCGTATTGAAGTACTATATCATAGCCACAGCCAAATAAAGACATCCGGAAATCAAGGAAATCTCAATGTGACATCTCCAAATCTCATACCTTTTTTTAATATTTGGGGTAGACAGAAAATTTTGAAACCACTGAATTGCAGTACCTGAGCTATGTTTAGATTTAACAAACGTTAATCAGAGGGTCCATATAAAGTTTTGGAACTGACTAGGAGAACCGGAGGTCTGCAAGATACCAGCAGAGGCTATAAGTTATGTGTTTAAATCACAAGCTAGTCAACGCTTAAAAGGGGGAATTTACCAGGCCCAGCAGCCACTGTAATGTTCCCAAAAACTTGTCCTAGGTTATTCAAACATTAGGTTACAGGTAATTAGGTGAGTAATATAAGAAGAAAAAGTTCTTGTGTGGGGGTGTTCACGAGCATTGGTGGCCCAGGTGGGAAAGTTGCTTAGCCCACTTTTCCAAGAGTTGGGGACTAGGACGGAAGCCGTCGGCTAGCAGCTGGTACCTGTGCGACCAAAAGTGGCTCCGCCCACGTTTGGTACGCCTCAGTTTGTGAACCCATTTTCCTAGGAACAAGGACGGTAGCCAGTTGCGTTTGTTGATGGCTGTAATCTTCTGATTCAGTTTTATAATGTCAGCGTTAAGAGTTCTCTTGTGTTGTGGGTCTGTGTCTTGGACGAACGGACAACGGCTCAGGTTACACCCGGTAAAGTCTGCGAACAAGATGTTGGCTGTCGGGAAGTTCCTATGGAAGGCAATGTCAGCGTCGTTTAAATGTCCCAGGATACGGTCGACAGCCTGATCGGCGGACTCCCGTGTGAAGTGATACTTCTTGACAATGTTGTCCCAAAGAAGGAAATCAAACGGACCTCCCATAACTACTACTAGATCGTGAGGGTGGGTGGTTGCATGGATCCACGCTAGTGAAACCAGGTTATTTACCGTTGCATCCGGCAAGTGTGACACGTCTATCTGCGAGTCCGAAAGGTTCAGCTTGTCCACCTGAGCCTGCAGGTCCATGGCCCTCTCGTCGGCAAAAACCCTGATGATCGTCATTGCAAAATTGAAATTAAATGAACGAAAAACGTAGGGCATGAAGGGGACTCGAACCGGGGTCCGACCGAGTTAGCTGGTACCCAAAGATCCACTGGGTAGAATAATACGATGACGTCGGAAACCAGCGAAAGCCGTCTAGAGGTCCTTCCGGTCGCAGGACCAAATACGGCGAAACTACGTTGGAGAAAACGATCATGGGCGATGTAAATTGAAGTTGATAAACTTGCCTTTCCACCGAAAGAGACACATCAGTGACAATTGAGGGCGATCAAAATTAATAACTTGTGGTATTGCTTGTTTTCCAAATCAGAAAACCCACTGAAACACAACGACCGAAACTACAAAGTGTCTCTTTTTGGTAAACACCTTTCTCGTTGCCCCGATTACACCCACGGTATATATATGTCGCAAACTCTATACGTGATTGGGTCTGGTTGTGCAAACTAATGAAATGAAATGAACTGAATAATGGCACAGATGAATTCGCCAGACCTGGGTGGTAGGAGCTAATCGAACTTCATGCACTCGATTACCACCTACCACTCCAAAATTTTTTTTGGGAAGTTTTATTTGTAATAATGGTGTTGAAATGAAAAGATGGCCCACGGGCCGGTCCGGAGGGATGCAGGGGCGGACCCAGGCATTTCTAGGGGGGAGGGGGGAGAGGGGCCAATGCATTAATCTACGTGGGAGGGGCCCCTTTTTAAACAACATGATTTAACAGGGGAGGGGGGGAGGGGGGGCATGGCCCGTCAGGCTAATATAGCGCATTTATCATTTCTTATGTCGAGAGTTAAATAAGGGTAAAAACTTGAAATCACACAAAATAATAGTTTTATGTGTAGTCAAGGTTATTTAATATTATCATTTTCAGTGAAGACCATTTGCGCTTTCACGCCTTTCACCCTGTATTTCCAAGAAGTTTAAGAATCTGGTTTAGGCAGCCTGGTTTAACTCCTAAATAATGTGTTTCAAGAAAATCTGTTTTAAAAATGCTATATTTCTACCTGTTTTAGTTAAACTAGTACTGTATCTAAGGGACAGGGGTGGACCCAGGAATTTGTAGAGGGGGGGGGCCCAAAAACATGAATGTACGGGGGGGTGGGCCCCCCATCAAACATGATTTAACAGGGGAAGGGGGGGGGCAAGGCCCGTCTGCCCCCCCCCCCCTGGATCTGCCCCTGAAGGACCTTCAAAAAAAGTTAAGGTGGAGAGTTCTAGTTGAAATAAATAAATTAGGCGAAATACAAATTTAGAATAGGTTTATGAGGCTATAACTTGTGAATTGTATTAGTTAGACAGGTTTTATTCTGTTACTGAGTTCAGTAGCTAGGTTGGGAAAGGTTAACGTTGGGACCAAATTATTTTTGCCTTATAATGCTTACATGAGTCTCACAAGCGAGTTTAAGAAATCTGGTTTAAAACAGGCTTAAACCATATTTGCTTTTTGGACATACGCTCTTAAAACTTTTAGCTACAAGTTTGGTTGAACTAACCCTATTTTTTTTTAGAAATAGGCCTATTGGACATTACTTTCATGGGATGGAAAACCATTATTGATATGATATGTGATAAGATTTCTCAAAAATATTGCTTTCATTTCATGATAAGGGTTGTACCCAACAACATGGGAAGACAATTGTTTCATTATTAAGTAATCATAGAGGTTATAAAGTTAAATCACGCTTTATCGCTGTTTTGACGCATTTGATTAATTATTATGAATTATTTTTGATTTTATATAACCTTTTTTTCTATATGTAAGGGCTATTAAAATTAAATGCGCTAATGATATACCAATGTGAGCGATACAACCCTGTTTTACCCTAGTTGTGTGCACACTATACTCCTTCTGCGCTTCAGCCTCATCTATTCTTATTAGGTCAGGAAACTCAGTAGTATCCCGTCACATTGCGTCAGCCCACGTAGGCCAATGGTTGTTTAAAAGCCCCCCTCCGGAGTTCCTTACCTGCGAGCCGCGACACTGGCCTGAGCATACAGTCTATGATAATGGAAGAACTTGCTTGTTCGAATCCTGCTAGAGTCGGCTAGGCTGGCCTAGCACACGACGTCCTATACCCCCCAGTGTCACCGTTACACTCGCACACCTTTTTCATTCCTTTTTAAGGCTATATGTTATAAAGGGTGGGTTACCCCTGCATCTATAGCGTATTTGGTGCATTTTTTTGTTGAGCTTGGAAACCCATATCAACCTGGGTTTATAAATTATATGACGCAAATGTGGGAAGGCCGGTGTAGATAAATAATAGTGTAGCCCTGAAGTTGCCCTTTTTAAAGGTAAATTCGTATTTATATGAATAAGAATGAACGGTCGGTTGTTATGTCGCGCATGTAAACTTTGTATGGCGGATTTTTATAGGCTCATTTTTGATAGAAACATGTGAAGTAATCTAATAAGAAATTCCAAACGAAATTTTCAGATTGTGGAGCCAAATTGCTTAATCCAATCGTCAGAATAGATATTAGCAACAAAAAAAAAATGAAGTCATGATTGAATTTTAGATGAATGACATTTTGTCCCATGTGATAATTGCAAAAATTATGAAAATTATGATGATCGAATTAATCGAAGCTATTTCATAAGCATTAAAGTGTAGATGCGTGATACAACCCACTTGCGGGATACAACCCACATTCCCCCTATATAGGCATACAAACTTTGCTAAATCTGAAGGGGTTCCAGAGACCCCTAATTTGGATAATTCCCTTTATTGGTAGTTTAATTGCGTAAAATTTGAGAAATCTGAGGGGGGTCCACACAACATGGGAACCCCTCCCCCCCCTCCCCCCACTCCCGCCCTGAGGGGGGGGGGGGGGCTGGGTACGCCACTGCTGGCAATTATATTGGTGCCTGAATGGAGGGTAGGTACGTTAACACGCCGAGAAGGTTGGGCGTGTTAAGAGAACTATGAGCGGACGGGACTATTGTGACACAATATAGTTAACACCCCCTGACTTACACTTATATACACG
Source organism: Lepidonotus clava (assembly GCA_936440205.1). Lineage (NCBI taxonomy): Eukaryota > Metazoa > Annelida > Polychaeta > Phyllodocida > Polynoidae > Lepidonotus > Lepidonotus clava. Next base: position 49,535,474 of record OW387138.1, read on the forward strand.
CCAGAAGGGGAAGGGAAACTTTGAGGTGGGCGCAAAAATATTACCTAACACGCCCACTGCTATGGGTGGTATAATGATACTTTGCTTTTTCAGGGATAATGGTGGAGTAAGACTTACACTCCTTGACACGGTTTAGAGCAAGTGGATTCAGACACGGCCGAGTCTGTTTAATGTATGAGTTCAAAAATTTGCCGTGTTTATTACTATTTCTGCCAGCATAGTCCAAATTGTAATCACCACCTATGTATATATGTCTGTGGTTTTTGGTGTAATAAGATTTAACATAAGGTCTTATAGATGCTTAAAAAATATATTTATGCAGAAAATGGTGATAAATCAGATGTAAATAATCTAAGACCAGTTTCACTCTTACCACTTCTAGGCAAAATTGCTGAGCGTCTAGCCCGTACACAGATTAGTGAATATTTGGAATTTAATGGCTTACTTTGTGAAAACCAAGGGGGATTTCGAAAAAATAATTCAACTATAAATACTGTTGCTCAATTTACAGATGATCTAGCTTTTGGTTTAAATGAACATAAATACACTGTAGCTGCTTTCATTGATTTACGGAAAGCTTTTGATACCATTAACCATTCCGTATTAAAAAATAAGTTATACAATTTTGGTTTTCATGAAAAGACAATTAAGTGGCTGGGTAATTATTTGGTTGGTAGGAAACAGGCAACTTTGGCTAATGGTATCACCTCTCCATATTTAGATGTAACGTGTGGTGTCCCCCAGGGTTCAATTCTTGGTCCCACCTTATTTTTATTATATGTTTATGACTTAGAAAATAATTTAAAGGGCTCCAGTTTGAAATTATATGCTGATGACACTGTTTTCTATCGCACTCACGAGGATGAAGAGATATGCCATAGCTTTGTCAAAAATGATTTAACTAGGTTGTATACATGGTGTAAAAGAAATAGATTGACAATGAATATCAAAAAGACTAAAATGATGGTTTTTGGTACGAAGAATATGCTGAAGAACTCATTGTCTTTGGATGTTTCTATAGGAAATCAGCCCTTGCAATATGTCAATGATTATAAATATCTAGGGGTGAGACTAGATAATGGTTTTACATTTGAAAAACATGCAAATGAGTGCATAAGAATGGGGTCACATAAGAACTATATACTTTCTAAAATAAGACATTATATCTCCATGGAACAAGCTCTTGCAATTTATAGGAGTAAAATCATTCCATATTTTGATTATGGTGATATCTTTCTGAATAAGATATCAATTAAAACCAAAGATAAATTGCAAAAGTTAGAGAATAGGGGACTGAGAATCTGTACTGGGAGAGATCATTTAGCAAATGTTGCTACTCTCCACAAGGACTGTAAAATTGGTTATATATCTCATCGTAGGGAATGTCATACATTGAATTATATGCATAAGCGGAGATCAATTAATAAATTTATTGATCCAGGGAATAGGGCACTGAGAAGATTTGATGAGGTCATTTTTAGAGAATATAAGAGTAATAATATCTGTTTTGAAAGAAGTGTTTTGTATTATGGTTCTAAATTGTGGAATTCTCTGCCAGTAGAGGAGAGGGGAATTACCAACCACACAGAATTTAAAAAGCTACAGAAACAAAAATTAATTAGTAAAATTGTTGAATATTAAGTTTGTACTCGCCCCTAGATAATATTAGTATTGTACATAGTATGTTTGGTATGTGGTTTATGTTGATTTATCATTGGTTTGTTCATTCCTTTTTCTTGATAGAAAATATTTGTTACTAATCCAGTAAAGGTATTTCATAAGAGGTACTGATTTCCTAATTAAATATTTGAAATAGTAGATATTATTAGTAATTAATAGTTAATGATTTTTTTTTATCATGAATTTTTGTAATTACAAGTATTTAATTTTTGTATATTTCTCTCCAAACCATCCAATTTCTCATGTCAACTTATATTATGTAGGACATTTATATAAAAATGTATACTGGTTTATACACTGAAAACTAGCAATTATTTCCTAATTGTATCCAGTGGTGAAATAAAGTATCTAAAAAAAAAAAAAAAAAATGTCTCCATCAGGCGGCCTATATAAGTTGCATATATGGATTGGACGGAGGTGATTCAACTTAAGGGTTATTGCCTGCTGTTCTATGTCCTTGGTACTAATACTACTAGTTAAGCCTGGCATAAATACATACGGTATAGTATCTTTTACATAGATACCTAGCCCACCACCTCTTTTGGCAGTACCTTGTGGACCAAGTATTTGCCTATATCCTGTCTAATAAAAACGTAGTCCCTCACATGCGTGAAATTATCTGAAACATATTCATTTAGCCATGTCTCATTTAAACAGAGCACATCCGTATTAGTGTTATGGAGTAGTTCCTCTATGTGGTCTTTCTTATTCATAAGACTTTGTGTATTCAGGAAAATAATTTTTAGACCATTGTATGCTTCAAAGGTATTATAAATTAAACCTTCCATGAGTGAGTATTACACATTTCATTTGTGAGTGAGTTTATGATGAACATAAGTGCAATAATTATGGTGAGTACATTTGATATGTAATATGATGACTACTAGGCATGATAACCTAAATATATAGATCATGTCTAGTGGTAATTCAGGCAAGAATGATGTTTGGCATTTCCCAGGGGATGATTTCATTTGAGATTGGTATAATTGGGAATCCTATCACATTGCACAAAGGTAGAGATTAAATCATTTACTTTGTGCATGATCATTGAAATAGTGTAAAGGTCACCAGTTGAATACAAGATAATAAGAATTCCTCCAAATTACTTAGTTTATGAGAATACCTAGCATAGATATTTATTATATTATATATCATTACATATTATTATTGGTGTATAGGTGTGCTTAACTTAGTCACCTATTTAAACGGACTGTATATCATTAAGTTATACTTTGTATGTCGTACTGACATGGAAGATCATCTCTGATGAATGTGGTTTAATAAATAAAAAAAAATAAAAAAAGATATGGCAGGTGCCGCTGGTACGTGTAAATATACCTGACGACAGTGCTCACAGGGGTGCACCTCCCAACAAGCGCCGACGCCTGGGGTAAAATCAATATCAAGACTGCTTTAAAAGCGTGAGCGCAGTGTAAGAAGGGGAGAGAGATCATTAGCATTTGGATCATACGGATCGGGAGATTCGGAGGGGTTTAGATAGCTACGCAAACACAGGGACATCTGGTGACTTACACGGTACTATCGCACTACGCCTGGAGGTGAGACTAGGCGGACTCTAAGGAGGAAGCTTGCTCTACCCTAAACTGGAACTGTTATACCTTGGAACTTATTACCATCACGAGCAACTGTACGCATCACCATATCCATCAATAAACTTACCGTACTGCCAAGCGTTGTTCATGTTATGGATTGAGCGCCCATCTCGTGGACTTATTCACCACTCGACTAGCACCCATCAGAAACAATATTAACAACAGTAATTATCACGGACAATGCACTATAATTATAATTAACCATAAACAATACAATAGCGTTCAACATAACAGTACACTGAAGTCACACGATGAGTAATGCAATAAACAGTTAGTGTTTATCCATTGTAATGGGAGTTCTATCCAGTTGTATTGATGCACTGCTCAAGCACAATAGCAGCACAGTAACACTGTGCTTGTGCTTTGCACTTGCACGATACCCTTCTGCACCAATGGGTTGGACTGGTACAACTGTAGTGAATAGGCGTCAAATGCCTTGATGCTCGGAGGGGGGGGGGGGGGGACTAAGACTGACGCCATGCATGAAAATGTGAGCAAAAAGGGTCTCTCGTGCATTGACATACAGGTGGGGGGGTTGAGGTCCCATGACACGCACCTACTGACGCTCAACGCCTGCAAAGCTTCAAAGGGGAATTGACTTTGTAAGCGGGCAGGCAATGCATAGTTAAACTGCGACGTCCTGCGCACCTGTTATCAAAAGCAGATTCTGAAGAAACTATGCCGGACTAGCAAATACTGACTCCACTAACTTAGCTATTTGCGCAAATTGTGACCATACGCAGCAAAATGCGGCAAAGACATAAGTGTCAGTTTTTTCTGTCAGATAGATTTTGCTGAAACCTTCCATAAATGATATATATGTGTATGAAATAGGCCTGAGCCATTCTCCAGGCACCAGTCACACTGTTACAATGTGCCTGACACAGATAAACTTTGTCTGCTGCTGGGTGTCAATAGTATTGCTCCTTTACAAGCAGCCGTCCTACTAATGAACAACAGCACCAATATTAAAGACACTGATTATTGCAACAAGTTGCAAAATGTGACTAGTGCAGAGCATCAGCGTGACAAATGCAGTTGGTAATGTGTTCTGTGATTCATATGCTTTAAGCTCCTACCAGATATTTTAAATGCTATTCTTTTTGTGTGTCCTATGTTATTTCAGGTTTTCATCGGACTTTAGATTAAAATTTGATATTTGATCTTCCCCTAATGCATACTATCATATACATTTTTGAATCTAATAATTATAATTACTAATTCAGATTTTGTATTAATAAAGTTTAGTGAGGTGTTATGAGATTCATGTGAATATATGTTACTGTTTTTCAATGAATTTTCTGCCCATATTTTATATGATTTGATATTTGTAAAATTACTTCCATGAAAGGAGGCCAAGAAATATGGGGGCCAGAATATGACGTTGATAGATCCAGGTAAGTCCAAATTAAGCGATAGGCCTTGGGGATAGTTGGGAAAAGATGTAGGGGCAGGGATATGGTGGGGATAGGTCCAGGTTGGTTTCAATCAAGTGATAGTCCTGGAGGATAGGACAGGAAGGATATAGGGGTAGAGACATGAAAGTAATAGGTCGAGGTAGGTCCCAATCAAGTGATAGGCCCAGGGGATGGAAGGGGAAGGATGTAGCAGCTGGGATATGATGGGGATAGATCCATGTTGGCCTCTACCTCTCAGAGTATAGAAGCATCTTCTTGGTAATATACTAGATAACTCCACATATACTTTGCCCCTGAGGTGGGCCCCTGATAATTTGATACCCAAATCATTTATTTAACTTTTTATCAAAAAATATTTGTGTTATCTGTCATCGTACAAAAAAAAAAGGTAAAAATCTTTGGGAATCTGTAGAAAATGTCGTACTTGTCACACATTTTCCTGACATGTATTTAATTCAAATTCTTACTTGGGGATATGTGGGGTTTTGACTCATAGTTGACACATTATGGAGTCAAAAATGTTTCAATTTTGGATTTATTATAACTGCTCAAATCAGCATATATAAACCCTAATAGAATAATCTTTCCTACTAAGAGTAATCAGCTCTTAGCAACCTGAGAACATCAGGGAGGATTCCTTTGCAACCACATGACCATCCCTCTCTCATTTTCCATGTAACTGCCAAAATTAAATCAAAAGATTTGTATTCCTGACATCGTTATCTAAATTTTGGTACATGTAAATATTTGGTATTTTTCAGGTTGAGGTGACATGAATTTTTGGCCATTTGCTGCTCTACTATAAACCAAGGAATAATAACCACTTCAGATTAAAATCTTACCTCGATATGATATTGAAGGTGGTTTGTTTTCTGGTACATATTTTGATTCTAGTTTTCTTTTCTATTATGCTTGTTTGAAATTCCTTTATTTTGAATGCATTGTTGCTCCTTTATAACGCTTTGTTCTGGAAAATCAAAATGTTGTTTTTAATTGTAGTGAGAACTAATCTATGTGACCTGTTCTGCAATTTTAAGGCTTATTGACACAAATGAAGAAGGTAGCACAAATATTAGACTTTCTAAAAATTAAGCTCTTAGTAGAAACTAAGGTCTGGGTTTCTGAAAATAATAATCTATTGAAAATACAATATAAATGGTAACAACAAGAAAACAACACACATACAGTTTTTGAAAAACTAAAATTTAGATTGCACACATTTATGATACAAACATAATACTCTCAGTTTTGTTCTAATGAAAATGACTTCAAAATGTTTTTGTATAATGGAAGTTAAATTTGTTAGGTTTTTGATAGTTCTAGAATAACTGTCACATGCTTTTGTTTCCATGTGAAACAACTTCTAATCTTGATTTTCTCTTTAGATATTGAGTCCATTGGAAAAGGCCATTAATTTGCAAAGCCATTGCTGAATCACTAGGATATATGAATATGTGCCTGTATGAAACTTCTGTAGACTCTTTCTTATGTATTGCTCAAAATTCCAAGTTTAAACATCTAACAACTAACTAGTTTATTTCATTTTTGTCCCTAGGATGTACCTCTGTGCCTTATTCATTTAACATTAATCAGTATTACAAATTTCACGTGTTATTATCTTTTTTACATCTTTTGTCAACTGTTATCAATGTATGTTTTACAATTTTATATTCTAATTATTTTAGAACTTTCCCTGAGGGGACACAGCTGTAAAGAGTCTGTTATCCCTTTGATTCTAATTATTCACCTTGTTCAACATGGTATCTATTATCTATTTAATTTGTCTTACAAATATTGTAAATTACCTAATAAAACATAATATATAATTGACAGGATATACTTACGTGGTATTTAGGTTTGAAGCAAATTAAGTAACTATTGTGTAGATGATAAATTGTTGTCACCTGGTTGCATTTGTTCTGGTTCAGGTAAAGATATTTTCACACTAGTACTTGTTAATTTCATCAGTTTGTATATTTTCTCTCCATAGAGGGTTCTGCTGCTTATATTCTTTTCAAGTACAAGTAAACCATTCCTTAAATATTCACAATTCAGTATTATTCTTGTTATCCTTTAAAGGCCTTTTATACACATTAATCATTCTGTTGTGACTGATCATTTATATCACACGTCTCTATTATGCGTGATTGTTCAACACTCAAATGATTTATTTAAGTCACCCTCCTCCATGTTTATTTCTTCTTTGAGTTTTACTCATAATTTTCTTTCAATATTTGAAGTTTTATAGTGATATTTTGTAATCAGCTTCTTTTATCATTTCCTAGTAACCATTGACATGCTTATATACTGATGCTGAGTGATATCCTGTGATCAGCTTCTTTTACTTTTACGCAGTAAGTATTATGTTGCATGATTTGAGGTTACTTTCCTTCCTCCTTGTTAATTTCCTCTTCTTATTTTTGCTCTTAATTTCCTTTCAATATATTGAAGTTTGGAAAGCATGCTAAATGATATCCTCTGATTACCTTCTTCTTTTATTTCCTAGTAGGTGTTGATATGTTTACACTTGTTTCTTGATTATATCCTTATTATCAAACTTGTTTTTTTGAGAGTTTTGACAAGATCTTCTTCATCTTCTTCAGCTTGTTTACTCTTGTATCTCTATCTACCTCTGACCGAGAATAGTGAAATCCTTCTGTATCCCTGCAAAACATAATATGAAATTACAAAACAGTATTGAGATATGACTTAAAGTATTAATAATTTCATTTGTGTGTGACAAATAGATAATACCTTGAAAAAGGAATTTGCGAAATGGGACTTAGAACATATATTTTGTGTACATTCTTTTTAATGCCCAATTGAAAATTAAGAATACAGATGATCACAGATTTGGTTTTCATGAATAGCTGAAGTATATTTTTCAACAACATAATATTTCAAGTGGTCAGTGAGACGGTTAGTTCCTGGAATTGTAGTAAGAAATTTAACAAGATTGCAGGAATCACTATTCAGAAGATAGTTAGGCAATGTTTGTCTTGTTGCAGAGAATTAGTAAGTAAGACTAAGAAAACCAATAAATAAAGTTGTAAGAAAGCATCTGAAAATAATCAAATGCATAGAAATTTATGAGTATATGGATCGGACTAGGTGAAGAAGATGTCTGGACGAGTCTGAATCCAGATGTCCTTCTGCTGGGTCCAATCCTGCTTTTCAGATCCATTGACGCGTACAGTTTTGTATTCATTATACTTTTTCAGAATTGTCATGGTTAAATGACATATATTACCCACAATTTACTACTTTTTACTCAAAAAACATTTTCCATCAGCCTGATTCATTTGGAACTCTATGTGTGGCAGACTACCATTGAGGAAGGCAAAGTAGTTATTTGACCAACTTCACTACAATTTCAGCACTCTCTGATATTATTGCATGAGTAAGGTTAACCTATAGTGCTGCTATATTTTAATATGTATGATGGGGGGGTTAATAAAGGTATTACTAAGTTCATATTGTGAGTTGTTATAAATCAATGTCCTTCCTTTGCCGCTACACACGGGAAGTTAAAATTCAAACCCAGACCCTCACTTTGCTGATGTTCATTTTAATTAAATGCTGACATAGGTTGGAGATATTTGTTGTCATTTATTATACATAAACAAAAATGTACTCGTATGGAGATACAGATCACCAGATTTCCCAAAGCTGGAAGCATATCAGGACATCGGGAAATCCGGTGATCTGTATCTCCATATGAGTATGGTTTTGTATTTATTATACTTTCATGGAAATGTGAAGGTTAAATGATACACATAATACATGTATCACATAAAAAATATCAAATCATGATATATTATATCATGAATTGATGTGATCGACTAGCATCCCATTAGAGACAATATTAATAACAATAATCATCTTGGACAATGCACTATAATTACAATCAACCGTAAAAACAACAATAGCATTCAATTGTACTTGTTTTAGATAATTTTTTCTAAATTTGATATTTATTTTATTGTTAATGATAAGATTTTCTCAACTACCAAAGTTTTTCTTTCATCTGAAATAATAATATTTAGTGTAATTTGGTCAATATTCAATAAATTATCCAAATCCTTTTGTAATTATCTTTCCAATATTTCAAAATCAGTTCGGTAAAATTTCTATAGTTTAGAAAATTAAGTCCATCTTTTATAGGTACAACGTACTATGGTCTATGAAGAAAGGATTAACCTAATTTTCATTTTTACATTTTATGGGTGTTGAATGAACCATTTCAAGGTCACTGATATTCAAGTTGTTCATTTCAGAAGACTTAGTAAGGGTAGAGTTGCTGAATAGTCTATCTATTGGGGAATTTGGATTATCATTTCCAGGGTATATTATTCATTCGTAATTTAGAAGGTTCAGTCCAGATGATTTTGTAAGAAACATTTTTTTTTTGTATATTTATTGTAGATATCAAGAAGATTGATGTTAAAGGGAGGGGCCAGTGATTATCAATTATCACAGGATTATGATCCGCACCACTCAAGTAGCCACCATGGCAAGAGTTTTATTTTCAGTAGGTATGAATTATTCAATTTTGTTTAAATCATATCGAATGTCCCTTTGTAAACTGGATGCACCTTGCACAGTGCATTTAACTGTTTGTGACGTCACAAGCAGAATATATGAGAAACAAATATACATTGAAAAATATCAGGATGTTTTTCTTAATTAGTCTTTTAGTGTTAGTAGTCACACAATATAATGATTTGATGCAAACATGTGTAATTTCAATGTTTCACAAGAATTTAAGATTTTGAAGTCTAGATATAAAGGCTTCTATGTGTGAAGTTGCACAAAGGTAGTTAGGAAAACGCCTCTTGCATATAATGTAATGTGTAGGAATAGAATGAAGAAACGTCACCAGTTCTATAGAGGGAATATCAAAAGGTATTCTAAATTATGTGAATAACTATATCATATAGTGTGAATATAGCATTGACTGCTGGTAGGTATAAATATACCTGTTTGTCAATAGCAGACAGGGTGTGTCTCCCAGCGAGTACCAATGCTTGGGTAAATTCAATAAACTAGACTGATATATATGGGGCAGTACCTATGGTTACAGCGGAGAGCACTACTTGATACCATTTGGACAATACGAGTCTTAAGGATTGGAGGGATTTGAATAGCTATATGTAGAGAGGACATCTGGTGACGGTAGGAAGTACTACTGTGCTGCAGATTGAATGTGAAATCAGGCGGACTATTAGGAGAAAGCTTACTCTCCATGGATTGGAATTATGAACCTAGGAATCTTAAACCATCATCACACTGGTCACCTTAAGCATCAATGTGATCCACAAATAAACCTGACTTTCAGCTAAGCGTTGTTCGCGTTGTGGATCTGAACACCCAATCTCTGTGAACTTATCTGCCACTTGACTAGCGTTTACATAAGAAGAGATAAAGGCAATTTTGTTGAATATCATAAGAACAGTTCCCCTTTTATTAATTAACCACACACAAACAACTAGCATTCAAAGTCACACACAGACATCCATTATCAGCTGTACAGGGAGCCCAAGATATTTGATGATAACATAATAATATTCCATATATAATAAAAATTGAAATATTTGTATAAGAATATGATATTGCACTGAGGCACAGTGCAAGAAGAACTAGAATAGTATATAATAAAATATTGTAAATTTGTTTTGTATTGGCAAGAATATTATAGTGAAACTTGTAACGCTGATACGTGTGCTAAACGCCAGGCGGCGACATCGTTTAGTGGCATAGTCAGAGTATATGGAGAGTGGCAAAGTCCCCAGGCGTGGGGACTGCAGCTGGGCTGACGCACGTCCTGCAGGTACGCACAGGTACGACGAATGACGATGGAGACCTGTAAGGGTAAGTTATGAGTCGAAACATCTAGCTAAAAGATAATGAGGACAGCAGGCTTCGCCGTCAACATTAGTTTATATGATAGCTAGAAGTAGAACTAGTTTATATAAGTAAGAATGGGCAGTATGGAAGATAAGTAAGACATCATTAAGTAATAGTGTAAATGAGTATAGCGACAAGCCTTTTGGCTGTCGCTATATAAGCGGTATGAGACTTGAGACAGACGAGCAGACCAAGATAGAGTTCGATCAGAACACATGGAGCAATAGCCTGACATACGGATCACACGGGTAGTGTTAAGATGGTAGTAACCACAACGATTAGGTGATAGTAAGGATTGGGACAGCTTAGGCTTAGCCTTACGGACTGCGTACTGGATGTGACGGAGATCCTACCAATGGTCTCCGTTATCGGTAGACGAGAGGTGACTCTCTCAACAGTGTTGGAGCGTATATACCTTGTGAAAGGGGAAGCTTAACCATAGCTATACCTGGTTGGATTGTTACTGATGTGTTAGAATTGTGAAATGAAAGGAAAGATCTGTATGGACGGAGAACTGTATACTTGTACCTTCGGAATATTATCATGAATGTAATAAACTGAACTCTTGCCAAGCGCGTGTTCTTTGTATAGGATTGAGCCCCTTTACTTAGAATCTCTACCACTAAGAACTGAACTATGATCCAGGGTAACATCTATCTGGATAAAGCTAGCTACTTCGACAAATAATCACTAAGAACTCCCCTTTATCTTAGTATTACACATTTTATTAACATCATCAAGCAAACGAAACACTATTGATAAGCGATATAATATCATGCAGTCGAATAATGAATGAATGAATCAGTACAGGATATGAACAAGTACGAACTTTAATAATGATACTCCCCTATAAATAAACGAAGACAAATAACAACCAGTCTAGCTCAATATTTCTCATTTTCAAAATGAAATCTAAAGTATTGGACAAGAATTTTGAGAATTTCAAATTTCACTGGACCCTCTCTTTAAAATGTTCCATCAAAAACAATTCAGTTTAGAAGAATCTACATTTTAAAGATTATTGTTGATAGTTTTAAGAAATATATCAATATTCCCACTTGGTGGGTTAGAAATATAAGCAATTAATATTGTTTTTGTAATCTTTGGTTGTATATAAAACCAAAGGATTTCAACATTTGAGATATTAATGCAAAGCAGGTCATCTCTGATAATATCTAAAGTATTTAAAGTATAGGCACATACAAAATCTTCTTTCTTATTTGGGATTTAATAGCATTATCAAATTACATTAACACTTACCAACAATATGCATGACAAAAATAATTTCTTTCAAATTCTTATAAAAAAATCATATAAATGCCCTTGAGGAAATTCAACATAGGCAAATATTGGTCGTTTTATGGAAACTATTCTGCTGTTCTGATTTAGATTACAGATATTTGCCTAAACCTTAGATGGATACATAAGTAAGGCCTAGACTCACCTGGAGGTGTTTTACTACTCAGACAATTATGTTTCCATTTTAAATTTAACAGATGCTGGCAGTAAAAGATTGATCAGGGACATCAGGACTCTACATTTATAGAAATAATGCTGTGTAATTTCAAATTGAGTTGAAAATCTGTAATTTCCCTTTATAGCCATAGATTAATCACAGCAGCTCCTAAAAAACTTAAATACTGATTTGAAAGTAAAATATTAAGATTTGAGACTTTTGATACTTTGTCCTTTATTCAATGAGAACTGATTGCAAGAGTTATGAAGATTATATATTATGTCATTTGAATTTTAGCTTGATGTTCATTTTGTGAGTACCCCTACTTCCTTAAAGTACCACAAATTAAGGGTGATCCTAGATGGAGGTTTTAATTTAAGAATAACGTTTTTGAGATATTAAGCATATTGATGAGTGAGTAAGAAAACATTGAATCTACAAAAATGTGTTTTGTTTTTATCAGCATAGGCATATTGTCAGTCAGTGAATCTTCCAGAAAATAAGAGTTTTTGAAAATTAGAAGTTTTTTTTTAAGTTTATAAATTAATAAACAAAAGTAATTTTCCCTCCAATTTCCTATTCAGGGAGTCATCAAAGGTTGTATCTAATTTTTAAAACATGAAAATATAGGTTTTCCACAAAATTAGTATTGTCATTTCAGGTAATGCCATTTGACAAAACGAAAAGATACAACTCTTTATGGTTATATTCATGAATATATTTGTAAAAATATAAATTACAACTGAACTAATTAAACTGTACTAATAAATTAGAACTAATTATTTAGATTTTGAACTAATTAATTAGATTTTGAACTAATTAATTAGATTTTGAGCAAAAACTATTAGTACCTGATATATATTTTTAGTTTTGCTAGCATACATGACATTCCCGTAATTTAACTGAAGTGATGTCATGAAATCTATGCTACTATATAGGCATCACCTGTAAAAGATAACTATTTCAATATTTTCATCAAATCATAACAAATCACTTCTTTACATTTAATCATTAATAAACTTTACGAGATACAACCTTTGGTTCCTAATATAAATTCAAATTTTCTTCAAACAATTGAGGACGAAAGGTTGTATCTACATGAATTCCATTTAAATCTACAAAAGCTCCTGTATTATGGATATTTCTTTTCTCTCAAAACCGGCATTTATGCTTGTAGCATAATGCATGATAACACTCTGATAGATAAATACACATTCTTATACATTAGGGCTGTCAATGAATCTAATCAATGCTATAGTATATTAATATAGAAGTTATATCTTGTTTATGTTATATTACATAGCAAATGTTCCTTCAATGATAAAGGTACTAGAATATCTATAGACCCTATCTAATTCTGTGGAATGGGATTCAGGAGATGCTGTTTTTTTCACAACATAAACTATGTATAGTGGGATGTATGTGTTTTACTGGTATAATAACTTGTGTGATTAATATAGAATTAATGCCAGTAAAACTGTTTTCTTAACAATATTCAGAAAAAAAATAACCAATGAAGGGTGACTTACTTGCCACTGATGTGATAAATCCAAATCATCAATGAGAATGTCACATTTTGATGTCTCTCTGATATACGGTTTAGGCCAAAAGCTTTGATAATGTAGGTCGAATAATAATACAAGCCTTAACTTTTAAATGTGACCTATTTTTCAATAATGTTGACCCTGTTTAATGTTTAATGATGTTTAATCAATGCAAAACAAAGAAAACTGCTACCAGTAATACTAATTCATGCTTGATAAAGACTCTGAAATTATTATTTTTCAAATATAATGAGAGACAATGAATAATAGTCAGTATATACAAGCAATGTAAACCAGGTCAAGCAAAATATACTGACCTAATATATCTCTAGTTGTAATATGAAGTAGGTTAAATGTATTTACTGCTGCTTCTTTTACATATATAAAACAACATATAAGTAACAATTATTCAGTACATATTACATAATGCAGAAATGTTAATAACAGTTCCTAAAATTCCATTAGCATGGCATATTTGTCTAAAATATCATTGAAAGACCTAATGACCTAAAATATTCAATTTCGATTTTTAAACCAATTCTAAACAGAATAATTCTGTGGTAAATATAGACATATATATGAACATATTTGTATATGAATGAATTCCTATAATCGTTTCTTATCTTTAAACATAATATACATAATTACATGATTAAGCATTAGCATTTCAATACAAAAGATTATATTGGTATGGTAAACAAATCCTTATTAGGGAACATGTACAAATTCAGTACTCCCTTCACAACCCATGCCACAAATTTATCTAAAATAATTATTATTGTGAAGAATCGGTACTGTGCACCGAGGCAGAAACCTCAGGCTAATAGGTTACAAAATGTGCTTTATACTAAGTAATATTCAGTCTAATTATTTTATGCAGAATAGGGGCTGCTTCTGGTTAAGTGATAGGACATTACTATTTCATAGAACAGGTAGAGAAAAAAGTCACTGGATACTATTAGCACTGATATAAGATAATAACAAAACAAGTAATAAGTCTGTAATAAAATAAAGTATTTACAGATTGTATCATATGGGAGCTGAGACTACCATCGAATCTTAGTATATGAAAGTATGAGAGTGTCATCTGCTTAAAGAGTTATTGTGCTGGGGAGATGGAAAGATCTAGAATCAATAAAGGATCATATATAAAGGCAGTCGGTATAGTGTAGCGGCGGAGAGCAAGAACCAGAACAGAAGGGAAGAGTCAGGTATAATAAGTCAGTGATGGTGGTATTCATGAATGACCATAGGATAGGTTGGCCAAAGGAAACAACTGTGTGCAGTGAACTCAAGGGTAAGTTACTTGAGGAATCAGACTTCACAGCTGGGTATTTGTTACTGTTAGAGATCCGTGGGTATAGTATTGACTTATGGAGCTGGACTACTGTGTGACTTATACCTATATTTTACATCCTGGGTGAAGTAGGAAATGCTATGGTTAATGTTGGCCACCATGTGACAGAATTGTACTTAAGGTAATGAATCCGTGAATTCAAGATGCTCAAATAGTTATCAAAATCAGCATGATTATGGAGTTAAAAATCAGGAATTCAAATATGTAAAAAAAAAATATGTCACTGAATCAGATTTTATGCTAGGATATTTTCAATGAAAAAAGTTTAGTCAATTATTTAAAAAGGACCAAATCACATGGATGTGAGATAAAAACGTAATTAGACAGTGTTATTCAATATATTCAACACATATTTTGTACCTATCCAACAGCAACATGGGAGCCATTTCCCTGTGTCAAAACCAAAGGTCAATAGCAACAATTTCATTAAGATTGATCAGAAAAAAATGTTTTCCTACAATTTTCTTTCTGTATATAACATCTGTATAGGATACAGAATATAAATACAAAGTTTCAGTATCATTTTCCGACCTTCATTTACCGGGGTCAGGCTGAGGCTAGGCAGGCAGCTAGTCGTATTATATATTTTTGCTTTTCTATATATATTGTTGTAAAAACACATGTTCTTATTTCACCTTCTCATGTATGCATACATATGAACACTCGCTGATATTTAGAGACGCATATCATTTACAAAATCTTTTGAATTATTAGTTTGAAGTTTATATACAAGGTTGTGAAGGCAAAATGGGGGGGCAAAGTGCAGTGAAATGATTGGTAGTCATTATGGGAATATGTGTTCCACTATCCCAATTAGTCTGTGAGTTTTATTAAATGGTCTAGACATATACATGTGAGCACGCGCCAATATTTTGGGATCTTGGTTGTATCTATAGATCTTCCATAATTGCTTTGACATTTGTATACAAAGTGCCGAGGAGTGATGAACGCTCTGTAACTCTGATGTACTAACAAGCGGAGATTGATGCACAGCAGGATGCACATCAAATCATGGATGCATTACATTGAGAGTATAGATTTAAATGTTTAGACATTTCAAAAACGAAATATATGATCTTATTTAATTTATACTCTATTCAAAGTGGATAAATAATATCGGATGACTTTGTTATCCTCAAGTCAATGTAAATCTTGAAGATTTACAGCAAGACGTGGCACAGATGCTGAGAGGTAATTTTATTATTTCTCGTATTTGTTTAATTCCTCTATTATCAGTTTTTGATTTACTAGCATCATTATTGTTGTTTTGTGTTATCCCTAGGCCTGTTATAAAATTATGCATAAATCTCAAATATTTTACATCAACAAAATAAAGATGAACTGAAGGTGCATGCTGAATTGTGTATGTATTGATGCAATAACTTAATACATAAATATCTTTAATGGCAGTAAACTTAATAAGTTAGTACTATACCAATTTGGAAGTAACAAAAATTGAAATGATTAGATGGGATGATAAGAAATACACAGTAATAAGTTATAGTATTACTTCAACTGTCAAAAATATTAAAAACGTGAATTCCAAGATTATTATAGGGATACATAAGCTCAGACTTCCCATTGAGTGTCACATATCACGAGGTGTAAGTTTCATAATTAGATTAACTGAAATGAAAGGATTATGACACTCAGCTGTATTCATAATGAGATATTTAAGTCATGATAACGATGTGGTTACATGACTCCCTACCTCTATGATGGCATACAAAATATTACTGTTAGTTGGAAAGATCTATAATTAGCAATACTCAAATACCACTAGGTTCTTTTTTTGATTCTCTATGTTATCTATATATTATTGTTATGATATAAGCATACAATTTTGTGAGCAAGCAAGAAAGTTGTATATTTTCTTAATTCTCTTCTATTTCAAATTTTATCACATATATAATTCCTAATCATTATGCTATACTACATGTCAATTCCACATGTTTCTTTCTGATGATTATATATGACCTGTTATGGCCAATTTAGTTGAATGTTGCACACAAGTGACAAGTGTGGGAAGTTTATTTCTAAGATGGCAGACAACACGAGAGAAAAGATCACAAAAACCAAAATCTTTGACAATGGCAGGGGCCATTGTAACCAAGGTAATGTGGGATGTTATCAAATTAGTTTTGAAAGATATTTGTAATCTTCTTGTTGAGTATGTTGAGAAGACTGTAATTCTAATATCAGAGAGTCTTAAATCTTTCATAAAGATAGAGAAAATAGTATCAGAAGGTCAGTGTTGGAAAACTTTTCTCTCCTTTTTTAAATTCTTTATTTAAGTGGCTAACCTCGGCCTTGACCAGTTTTCTTGTTAGTCCACTTTCAATTCAGCGTTCAAACATTTACAAAGCAATTTGTAGATAGTAATGAAACATGGCATATTGATTAAATCATGGTCAAATCATAAATAAACGTATTTGGACAATGGTTTTTCCCAATTTTTCGTACATAATTACAGATATTCACGGACCTTCACCTAATATAAAGAAATATACCATTACAGTTTATAATATCACAGCCTTTGTATTGTTACACAAACAGTTGTAAAAGCTGGTTAGTTGTCAGTCAAATGAGGTTTAGAGCTCGTTGTTTTTGCTCTTTCTTAAACTTTTCATAGTTATCAATTTTTCGTGAGGGGACATTCAAACTGTTCCATTTGGTTGAGCCATAGTAGAATATATTCTTTTTAACTAGTTCACATTTTGGTTTTAATGTTTAAATAAGATTGCATCATGAGCCCTGGTACAGATTTCTCTGTTGTCTGTTCGAGAAGTATTAGATTTTTGTTTAAACATAAAATTCAGAACATGAATATTTCTTCTGTCAGTTAAATAGGGTACATTTGCAAAAATATACAGTTCATGTATATTCAAATGAACATGATTTACATTTATACAAATTCTCAGCCTTCTATTTTGGAGTCTTTGTAGTTTATCCAGGAGATTTATATTGGCATTATGGTAAAAAAACGTCTCCATAATCCAAGTAGGGTAGTATCATGGTTTTATAAATGGTTAAGGCAGCATGTGTATTAATGAATTTCCGTATTTTGCACAAAAGATTAATTTTGTAAGCCACTGCTTTAATAGTGTACCTTATATAAGGTTTAAAGGACAATGAATTATCTACGATAACTCCTAGATATTTATATTGATGCATAAAATCAAGAACTTAAGTTCCAATATGGATAGGGTTGGGATTACAGTTTTTAACTTTGTGTTTACAACCCATGACCATCACCTCAGTCTTTTTAATATTAATTGATAGTCTATTACTAGCACACCAGTCAACCAGGTTCGTTAGGTTATATTGAGTGTTTCGCTGGGCCAGTAAGACAGTTTCAGCTGAGGAAAGTAGCACAGTGTCATCAGCATACATATACATTTCGCACATATTAATAATACTGTACAGATCATTTATATAAAGTAAAGACAACAGCGGTCATAAGACTGAACCTTGGGGAACGCCACACTTAACAGTTTCATACCTTGAAAATGTGTTATTAAGAATAATTCTTTGTTGTCGTTGCCATAGATAATTTTCTAACCAGCTGGCTGGTTTGTTCTGGATTCCTAAATAGTTTAGTTTCTTAATGAGTATTTGATGTGAAACAGTGTCGAATGCCTTTGAAAAGTCTATGAAGGTTGCACATGTTAGAGGAGTTTATTGCTTCGAATTCTTAGGTTTTATCTAAAAACATGGCTATAGAATTTGTAGTTGAATGGTTTTTCCGAAAGCCCCCTTGGTATTTTGTCAAGATATCATGTTGTTCAATGAAAGAATACCGATTGTTGTGTACAATCTTTTCAATTAATTTACCAGGTAGGGGTAGTAGTGAAATAGGTCTATAGTTATCACAATTATTGTTGTCACCATCCATGGGAATAAGTGAGCCTTGTGTCTTTTTCGAGATTTGCTGCACGACAGCACATTATGTAAGTCGGGCACAGTCCGTGCCAGTCTTCCTGTGCCAAAATGATTAAATAGTCATAGTATGACTAACGCACCGTTTGGTAATAACCCTACTTTGTACCCCTGTCCCGTATTGCATAAACCTAAATCACGCCCCAAATGCAGAGTCCCATTAACGCCAATAAAGCATAGTTCTCCCTTCCCTCAACACGTGCAAAGTTTAAGCACAGCTCAGCTATGTTTTATGGGCATTATGTAACTTTCCCTACTGTGCGCAGTGGTTAGCGCAAGTTAGACTGGTGCGCCTTTACTCGCGCTCAGTAGGTGCAAAGTTTTTGCATAGGAGCACTGTGCCTCTTATATGACTTTAAATGATAAGCAGTCTATACCTCCTGCCCTCTGATCATGGACCAGTGCCTCTTATGCTCATAGGTAGTCGCTCACAAAAAGCTCACAATTGGTTGACCAAAACGTCCTGATAAATATACAGGTAATTACCTCTTCCCTGCAAGACTTACATAGTCTACTCACCATGATATTATGGGAGAGAGAACCCATTTTTATTGGGGGCCTAGTATCGGTTATGACTGGAGATTTTAAATATTTTAAACAGCATGTGTTAGGATAAGACCTGATCTTTTACATGGTTTTGCTCACCAAAGCAAAATCTGATGTTATGCAGGATCAAATTACCTTTGTATTCTGCTAAATCCCAAGATCACTCCAAGTCAACCCCTATTCATGTCTTGAGTCAAGTTCAGTTTTTTTTTTTTTTGAAAAGCTTTATTTTTCAACTGGTTACATTCTCAGACTAGTAGTCTCTTCTCCCTCGTGTACCAGCAATAGGGTTGGTTCAATGGTCACGGTATCAGGGATTAAGCGGGATAATAATACAATGCACGTTTATCAAATTAGACTTTGGTATGTTGAGAACATCACAATCTTATTCACAGATCACAATCAAAAGAGCGAAAAACTCGTGTGGGGTTAGAAGCTAGTTAAAAATGGATTTAGATGAAATGAAATGAAATGAGATGAGATGGGGGTGAGACAAAAGTATCAGCACAAAACATTTATAGGTACAAAATTTTGGTAGTGTGCGTACATGTACCATCCCGTATTAATTGACTGTTGTCGGGAGACGTAGCCGTAACACAAACAATTGTCACATAGTAATTCAAAACTCTTTGTAGATTAGAGATATAAAAGTTAAAGTTTACAGGCTCGGATAATTCACATAAACTAAGTGTCATTTTCCAGTTCCCCACGCTTGTAACCTGCAAAATTCTGCAAAGGTTTAACCTGGGGAAAACACAATTCACTAGCTACGGAGCACACACTAGCACAATTTGAAAACAATCACAGTGTCTGGTATGTAGAATATCATATACAGTTAAGTGCTAAACAATTTATACGGGAAAGACAGTTTGTAATGTTTGATTATTAATCATTGATATAACCTCCTTTTTAAAAAGTCTCTTGTCCTCAGTTTGTCTCAGGTAGAGTGGTAGAGTGTTCCAGATTTGAGACCCAAGATGAAATGGGGTCTTTTTAATAAAAGTGTTTTTTGGTTTTGGTAGCTTAACACTCAAGCCATCATGTTGTTGGGTTCTACCATCATTTGGATAAAGTGAGAATCTTCCACTTTCCACTCTATTCTTGATACAAGTTAACAATTGGATTATACGGGGATTATCAACAAGTTTAATATTTGCTAGTGCGTGTAGGTCATTAGCATGAACATCCATGGGGTTTACAACCTCGTAAGTAGTGCGTAGAACATGATTGGCTGGTTTAATGACAGTCTGTCTTGTCTAAAAAGGTTATAACCATCTATATGGAGCAGCACATCATCGAGACTAGGTTTTAGCCATGTCTCAGAGACTCCCAAAAAATCAAGGTTGCTGGCTTCTAGATTATTTTTGAAAACTTCCCATTTACTCCAAATACTTCGAACGTTCCAGAAGCCTAGCTTAATAGCTTTAGCATTAAGATGATTGATCATTTATGAGTGAAGTCATGGTGATTTGACGGTGTCAACATGTGCATAGTACTACAATATACATGCAAGGGATATGAACATGGGGTGAATAATGATGTAGACAAGGATGAATAATATAGACCTATCCTGCATTTGAATGCTGGGGTCAAACACAATAACGGAATAGTCATCTTGGAAATTCAGATTCAGTCTACTGAGGTTCACAGTGAGAGACTGAAACATGAATGATGTTTCATTTGCTTAAAATTTAAAATTTAAGATGTTGTACTTATGGATATGAACAATCTAAGACTCCTGGCTAGCTAGCCAAATAGCGTTGCTGGTAGTTCTATCTGCATGATAGAAGGACAGGGTACATACTATACTCTTGGATATAAGTATTGAAGACAATCTAGCTTCCTTGAGTAGTTTACAGCATCAGTAATTACTCGACACGAGATCAATCAATATTTTGAATCACAGGAATAGGCGGTCAATACGGTTATTAGTTACTAGGGAACGATCCAGTTCTCTTGAATATAAATAAATATAGTGCTGCAGCATGGGAGGTAAAATTTCTGACCACCGATGACCCAAAATTAATAAAGGTTGACATATATCATCGCGTTCAGGAGGTCCTTAGCTTTTCAACTGAACACGAATTACAAACTTCAAGGTCACAGGTCAAAGGTCAAAGGTCACCAAAAAAAGTAAAAATCTGAAAAATGTAAGTTTTTATCTTATAGCTCCGCATTCATAATAGATGGAGCTTAGTTATTTGGCAAATATTTAGCCAATTCGGGTCCTTCTTCGGGTCCTTCTTCGGGTCCTTCTTCGGGTCCTTCTTCGGGTCCTTCTTCGGGTCCTTCTTCGGGTCCTTCTTCGGGTCCTTCTTCGGTTCCTTCTTCGGGTCCTTCTTCGGGTCCCTCTTCGGGTCCCTCTTCGGGTCCCTCTTCGGGTCCCTCTTCGGGTCCCTCTTCGGGTCCCTCTTCGGGTCCCTCTTCGGGTCCCTCTTCGGGTCCCTCTTCGGGTCCCTCTTCGGGTCCCTCTTCGGGTCCCTCTTCGGGTCCCTCTTCGGGTCCCTCTTCGGGTCCCTCTTCGGGTCCCTCTTCGGGTCCCTCTTCGGGTCCCTCTTCGGGTCCCTCTTCGGGTCCCTCTTCGGGTCCCTCTTCGGGTCCCTCTTCGGGTCCCTCTTCGGACCCTTCTTCGGGTCCTTCTTTGGGTCCTTCTTTGGTTCCTTCTTCGGGTCCTTTTTTGGGTCCTTCTTCGGGTCCTTCTTCGGGTACTTCTTATGGTCCTTCTTTTGGTCTTTCTTCGGGTACTTCTTTTGGTCCTTCTTCGGGTCCTTCTTGAGGTCATTCTTCGGGTCCTTCTTTTGGTCCTTCTTTTGTTCCTTCTTTGGGTCTTTCTTTGGGTCTTTCTTTGTGCCATTCTTTGTGTCCTTCTTTGGGTCTGTCTTCGGGTCTTTCTTTCTTTAGGTCCTTCTTTAGGTCCTTCTTTGGGTCATTTTTCGGACCCTTCTTCAGGCCATTCTTTTGGTCCTACATTGGTCCTTTTTTCTGGTCCTTCTTCGGGTCCTTTTTCGGATCCTTCTTCAGGTAGTTTCTTCGGGTCGTTTCTTGGGATCCTTTTTCGGGTCCTTTTTCGGGTCCTTCTTCGGGTCCTTTTTTCGGATCCTTCTACGGGTCCTTCTACTGGTCCTTCTTTGGGTCCTTTTTCAGGATCCTTCTTCGGGTCCTTTCTTTGGTTCCTTTCTTCTGGTCCTTTTTCAGATCCTTCTTCAGATCCTTCTTCGGGTCCTTTCTTCGGGTCCTTTCTTCGGGTACTTTCTTCGGGTCCTTTCTTCGGGTCCTTTCTTCGGGTCCTTTCTTCGGGTCCTTGTTTGGGTCCTTGTTCGGGTCCATCTTCGGGTCCTTCTTCAGGTCCTTCTATGGATCCTTCTTCGGATCCTTCTTTGGGTCCTTTCTTCGGGTCCTTCTTCGGGTCCTTCTTCGGGTCCTTCTTGGGGTCCTTTTTTCGGATCCTTTCTTCGGGTCCTTTCTTTGGGTCCTTTTTCAGATCCTTCTTCGGGACCTTCTTCAGGTTCTTCTTCTGGTCCTTCTTCGGGTCCTTCTTCAGGTCCTTCTACGGGTCCTTCTACGGGTCCTTCTTCGGGTCCTTTTTCAGGATCCTTCTTCGGATCCTTTCTTCGGTTCCTTTCTTCTGGTCCTTTTTCAGATCCTTCTTCAGATCCTTCTTAGGGTCCTTTCTTCGGGTCCTTTCTTCGGGTCCTTTCTTCGGGTCCTTTCTTCGGGTCCTTTCTTCGGGTCCTTTCTTCGGGTCCTTCTTCTGGTCCTTCTTCGGGTCCTTCTTCGGGTCCTTCTACGGGTCCTTCTTCGGGTCCTTTTTCGGATCCTTATTCGGGTCCTTTCTTCGGTTCCTTTCTTTGGGTCCTTTTTCAGATCCTTCTTCGGATCCTTCTTCGGGTCCTTTCTTCGGGTCCTTCTTCGGGTCCTTTTTCGGATCCTTCTTGGGGTCCTTTTTTCGGATCCTTTCTTGGGTCCTTTCTTTGGGTCCTTTTTCGGATCCTTCTTCGGATCCTTCTTCGGGTCCTTTCTTCGGGTCCTTTCTTCGGGTCCTTCTTCTGGTCCTTCTTCGGGTCCTTCTTCGGGTCTTTCTTCGGGTCCTTCTTCGGGTCCTTTTTCGGATCCTTCTTGGGGTCCTTTTTTCGGATCCTTCTTCGTGTCCTTTTTTCGGATCCTTTCTTCGGGTCCTTTCTTTGGGTCCTTTTTCGGATCCTTCTTCGGATCCTTCTTCGGGTACTTTCTTCGGGTCCTTCTTCGTGTCCTTTTTTCGCATCCTTTCTTCGGGTCCTTTCTTTGGGTCCTTTTTCGGATCCTTCTTCGGATCCTTCTTCGGGTACTTTCTTCGGGTCCTTCTTCGGGTCCATCTTCGGGTCCTTCTTCGGGTCCTTCTTCGGGTCCTTCTTCGGGTCCTTTGTTCGGGTCCTTCTTCGGGTCCTTCTTCGGGTCCTTCTTCGGGTCCTTCTTCGGGTCCTTCTTCGGGTGCTTTTTCGGATCCTTCTTCGGGTCCTTTCTTCGGGTCCTTTCTTCGGATCCTTCTTCTGGTCCTTCTTCGGGTCCTTCTTCGGGTCCTTCTTCGGGTCCTTCTTCGGGTCCTTCTTGGGGTCCTTTTTTCGGATCCTTCTTCGGGTCCTTTTTTCGGATCCTTTCTTCGGGTCCTTTCTTTGGGTCCTTTTTCAGATCCTTCTTCGGATCCTTCTTCGGGTACTTTCTTCGGGTCCTTTCTTCAGGTCCTTCTTCGGGTCCTTCTTCGGGTCCTTCTTTGGGTCCTTCTTTGGGTCCTTCTTCGGGTCCTTCTTCGGGTCCATCTTCGGGTCCTTCTTCGGGTCCTTCTTCGGGTCCTTCTTCGGGTCCTTTGTTCGGGTCCTTCTTCGGGTCCTTCTTCGGGTCCTTCTTCGGGTCCTTCTTCGGGTCCTTCTTCGGGTCCTTCTTCGGGTCCTTCTTCGGGTCCTTTTTCGGATCCTTCTTGGGGTCCTTTTTTCGGATCCTTCTTCGGGTCCTTTTTTCGGATCCTTTCTTCGGGTCCTTTCTTTGGGTCCTTTTTCAGATCCTTCTTCGGATCCTTCTTCGGGTACTTTCTTCGGGTCCTTTCTTCAGGTCCTTCTTCGGGTCCTTCTTCGGGTCCTTCTTCGGGTCCTTCTTCGGGTCCTTCTTCGGGTCCATCTTCGGGTCCTTCTTCGGGTCCTTCTTCGGGTCCTTCTTCGGGTCCTTTGTTCGGGTCCTTCTTCGGGTCCTTCTTCGGGTCCTTCTTCGGGTCCTTCTTCGGGTGCTTTTTCGGATCCTTCTTCGGGTCCTTCTTCGGGTGCTTTTTCGGATCCTTCTTGGGGTCCTTTTTTCGGATCCTTCTTGGGGTCCTTTTTTCGGATCCTTTCTTCGGGTCCTTTCTTTGGGTCCTTTTTCAGATCCTTCTTCGGGTCCTTCTTCGGGTACTTTCTTCGGGTCCTTTCTTCGGGTCCTTCTTCGGGTCCTTCTTCGGGTCCTTCTACGGGTCCTTCTACGGGTCCTTCTTCGGGTCCTTTTTCAGGATCCTTCTTCGGGTCCTCCCTTCGGTTCCTTTCTTTGGGTCATTTTTCAGATCCTTCTTCGGATCCTTCTTCGGGTCCTTTCTTCGGGTCCTTCTTCGGGTCCTTTTTCGGATCCTTCTTCGGGTCCTTTCTTCGGGTCCTTTCTTTGGGTCCTTCTTCGGGTCCTTTCTTCGGGTCCTTTTTCGGGTCCTTTCTTCGGGTCCTTTTTCGGGTCCTTTTTCGGGTCCTTCTTCGGGTCCTTTTTACGGATCCTTCTACGGGTCCTTCTACGGGTCCTTCTTCGGGTCCTTTTTCAAGATCCTTCTTCGGGTCCTTTCTTCGGTTCCTTTCTTCTGGTCCTTTTTCAGATCCTTCTTCGGGTCCTTTCTTCGGGTCCTTTCTTCGGGTCCTTGTTTGGGTCCTTGTTCGGGTCCATCTTCGGGTCCTTCTTCGGATCCTTCTTCGGGTCCTTTCTTCGGGTCCTTCTTGGGGTCCTTCTTGGTGTCCTTCTTCGGATCCTTTCATCGGTTCCTTTCTTCTGGTCCTTTCTTTGGGTCCTTTTTCAGATCCTTCTTCGGGACCTTCTTCAGGTTCTTCTTCGGGTCCTTCTTCGGGTCCTTCTTCAGGTTCTTCTACAGGTCCTTCTACGGGTCCTTCTTCGGGTCCTTTTTCAGGATCCTTCTTCGGATCCTTTCATCGGTTTCTTTCTTCTGGTCCTTTTTCAGATCCTTCTTCAGATCCTTCTTAGGGTCCTTTCTTCGGGTCCTTTCTTCGGGTCCTTCTTCGGGTCCTTCTTCGGGTCCTTCTTCGGGTCCTTCTACGGGTCCTTCTACGGGTCCTTCTTCGGGTCCTTTTTTCAGGATCCTTCTTCGGGTCCTTTCTTCGGTTCCTTTCTTTGGGTCCTTTTTCAGATCCTTCTTCGGATCCTTCTTCGGGTTCTTTCTTAGGGTCCTTCTTCGGGTCCTTTTTCGGATCCTTCTTGGGGTCCTTTTTTCGGATCCTTTCTTCGGGTCCTTTCTTTGGGTCCTTTTTCAGATCCTTCTTCGGATCCTTCTTCAGGTCCTTTCTTCGGGTCCTTTCTTCGGGTCCTTCTTCTGGTCCTTCTTCGGGTCCTTTTTCGGGTCCTTTTTCGGGTCCTTTCTTCGGGTCCTTTTTCGGGTCCTTTCTTCGGGTCCTTTTTCGGGTCCTTTTTCGGGTCCTTCTTCGGGTCCTTTTTTCGGATCCTTCTACGGGTCCTTCTACGGGTCCTTCTTCGGGTCCTTTTTCAGGATCCTTCTTCAGGATCCTTCTTCGGGTCCTTTCTTCGGTTCCTTTCTTCGGGTCCTTTTTCGGATCCTTCTTCGGATCCTTCTTCGGGTCCTTCTGCGGGTCCTTCTTCGGGTCCTTCTTTGGGTCCTTCTTCGGGTACAACCAATGTTAGTATCTTATCCGAATAGAACTCTCAGAAGGCATCAATATGATGTATCATTTGTGTTTCTATATTGTGTATTGAGAGAGATACATCCCAAATACTGTCAAATTTGGAAATAAAAAACATGAATTTTGAGTCTTTTCCATAGAAACCACTCATTTATTGCATTCCATATGATTGTTTGGACAAAAACACATTATTCCATGTATATGTATTTATGAGATAGGTAGGTTGTGTCTTGTTAGACCCGTATTTGTGGCTGCTATGGTGACAGGAACAGAAGAGAAACTGAAATTATGGTCAATTTCTAGGATATTTTTGGTAACCATGGCAACCCAGTAACAAAGACAACCCATTTCAGCTTTCTATCCCATATAACTCTAGAAATGCTTAATTTTGATGTCTCATTTGTGCTTCTATCTTGAATATTAAGGGAGATATGTCAAAAAAAACTATTGATTTTGGAATACCTTATCTTGGGTGGTTGCCATGGAAACCAGCCATTGACTATAATGCTGGAGCAATTTCTTTTCAGTACAAACTATCATCCTTTGAATTTGAGACATTTATGGCATGCTTTGTTTGGATTTTTTCCTAAAATAAGGCTCTTTTTGAGAATGTCCACTCTACTATCAAGAGAATTGTAGTTTTCTGGGTATGTTTCACCTATTTTAATGTCTTTCCATGAAACTGGTTGTGACAAATGATAGCTCTGTTACCATTGAAACCTAAGCCCCATCATACCAAATGAGGTATCAAAAGGAAGCTCATGATCTCTGTCAAACAGTTCAATAATAACACTTGATATTGGCTATATTAAAACATTTATAAGAGTAGATAAAAGGTTAGATCCTCATTTCATGCTCATTTTTGAAGTTTGACCTTGAGATTGATGACCTTGACCTTGGACAAGGTCGCCAATATGAAAATCACTGTTAGGCCCCATAAGTGGCTAAATATTTGCCTCATAACTAAGCTCCATCTATTATGAATGCGAAGCTATAAAATAAAAACTTATATTTTTCAGATTTTTACTTTTTTTGGTGACCTTTGACCTTTGACCTGTGACCTTGAAGTTTGTAATTCGTGTTCGGTCTGGCATCAGGCAGTTTTGAAAAGCTTAGGACCTCCCGAACGCAATGGTATATGTCAACCTTTATTAATTTTGGGTCATCGGTGGTCAGAAATTTAGAGGGCTGATAGGCTGGCTGCTCCTGCACTAATAATAGAAAACGCTCAAGTTTACTGTAATAGTTTGCAGCACCAGTAGATAGCAATCAGTGCGAGATCAGTCATTATAATCACATGATGTATGGTCGCTATTTCTATTTCACCTGAGTTTTGGTCGTTTGAAGACTTGAGTAGGTTTATATTTTCCTGAGGTTAAGCACCGTGGACCAGTGAGAAAAAACTAATATTGTTAACGAAAGTTAGTATAGGCTTAAAAAGTGTGTTCTTAGGTGGGAGCAGGTTCTGCAAAAGCTGCAAAGGAATCCTGTACTTATATCAAATAGAGAAAAGGTTAGTTTTTCTCACTGGATTTACATAAAGAGAAACTGTCAGAACAAGGGTACGATACTAGTTAGCTGCTCATGATTTAAGTGCACTTCCAAGCGGCAGTGACGATGGCGGTTGCCCAGCCTTTGAGTAGGTTTGACGTCGGATGAAATCAATCTGTTAGTAGACCGTAGTAGTGGACGTGATGGTTTGGCCTGCGGGTCCGGTGGACTTGGCGGCCTGTCCAGATGGTGGGTACACTGTTTTTCTGATTTATAGTGGAAATAAAGCTGTTAATTAAAGGTATTGTGGTATTCAGGATGTCCTAGTGAGTCGGCACACCACGGGTAACGATGTAACTCCATACCCGTGAGGTGGCCAAAGGCGATGCAGGTCACGGGAAATTTTTGAACTCATACACTAAGTAGACTTGGCCCTGTTTGAATCAATTTGCTATAAACCGTGTCAAGAAGTGTATGTCTTACTCCACCATTAACCCTGAAACAGCAAGGTATCATTATACCACTCATAGTAGTGGGCGTGTTAGGTAATATTTTCGCGCCTACCTCAAAGTTTCCCTACCCTTTCTGGCGTGTATATAAGTGTAAGTCGGGGCGTGTTAACTATATTGTGTCACAAGAGTCCCGTTAGCTCATAGTTCTGTTTACACGTCCAACTTTGTCGGCGTGTTAATGTACCTACCCTCCATTCAGGCACCAATTTAATGGCCACAGTGGCATACCCAGAGGGGGGGGGGCGGGTTCCCATGGTGTCTGGAACCCCCGCAGATTTCTCAAAGTTTAGACAATTAAACTACCAATATAGGGAATTATCGAAATAAGGGGTCTCTGGAACCCCCTCAGATTTATCAAAGTTTGTATAATTGAACTACAAATAGGCTATAAGGGATTATGAAAAATAACTTTACAGAACCATCTCAGTTTTACATTGAACATCCTAAATTTCCCTGGAACCCCCACAGATTTCCGGGCTGGGTACGCCCCTGTAAATTATTTTAATAAAATTTATTGCATTGCATTGCAGTAGGTGCTGCTTTAACAAATTTGTTAACGCCGCACCTACAACTCCAAGGTTTCAAATACGCTATAGATGCAGGCGTAACCCCCCCCTTTATAACATATAAAAAAAGAATGAAAAAGGTGTGCAAGTGTAACGGTGACACTGGGGGATATAGGACGTGTATAGCTGAATTTAGCGGGATTCGAACAAGCTAGTTGCTCCGATTAGTACAGACTGTCTGCGCAGCCCAGTGTCGTGGCTCGTCGATAAGGAACTCCGAAGGGGGCCTTTTAAACAACAAGTAGCCTACAAGGGCTGATGCAATGTCACGGCATACTACTGAGTTTGCTGACCTAATAAGAATAGACGAGGCTGAAGCGCAGAAGGAGTATAGTGTACATGTAACTAGGGTAAAACAGGGTTGTATCGCGCACATTGATATTTCATTAGCGCATTTTGTTTTAATAGCCCTTACATATAGAAAAAAATATATAAAATCACAAATAATTGATAATAATTAATGAAATGCGTCAAAACAGCTAGTCTAAAGCGTGATTTAACTTTATAACCTCTATGATTACTTAATAATGAAACAATTTTTGTTCCTATTATGCTGGGTGCGCCATACAACCCTGTTTTAGGAATTATAATGAAATGAAAGTAATATTTTGGAGAAATCTTATGGCATATCATATCAATAATGGTTTTCCATCCCATCAAACAAAGCGCACATGGTCTTCAATGAAAATGATATTGTTCAATAACCTTGACTCCACATAAAACTATTATTTTTTGAGATTTTAATTTTTTACCCTTATTTAACTCTCGACATTAGACATGATAAATGCACAATATTTGCCTGATGGGCCTTGCCCCCCTCCCCCCTCCCCTCTTAAATCATGTTTAAAGAGGGGCCCCCTCCCCCGTAGATTCATGTTTTTGCCCCCCCCCCCCCTACAAATTCCTGGGTCCGCCCCTGCATCCCCCCGGACGGGCCCATGGGCCATCCGGTCATTTTAACACCTTTATTACAAATAAAACTTCCGAAAAAATGGAAAATTTGGAGTGGTAGGGGGTAATCGAGTGCATCAAGTTTGATTAGCTCCTACCACCCAGGTCTGGCGAACTCATCTGTGCCACACAGTTCATTGCATTTCATCGTAGGTTGCACAACCAGACCCAATCACCTATAGAGTTTGCGCCATATATATACTGTGGGTGTAATCGGGGCAACGAGAAAGGTGTTTATACCAAAAAGAGACACTTTGTAGTTTCTGTCGTTGTGTTTTAGTGGGCTTTCCGAATTGGAAAACAAGCAATACAACAAGTTATTAATTTTGATCACCCTCAATTGTCACTTATCTGTCTCTTTCGGCGGAAAGGCAAGTTAATCAACTTCAATTTACATCAGTTTCCGCAACGTAGTTTCGACGTATTTGGTCCTGCGAACCGGAAGGACCTTTAGACGGCTTTCGCTGGTTTCCGACGTCATTGTATTATTCGACCCAGTGGATCTTTGGGTACCAGCTAACTCGGTCGGACCCCGTTTTGAGTCCCCTTCATGCCCTATGTTTTTTGTTCATTTCAATTCTTACAATGACGATCATCAGGGTTTTTGCCAACGAGAGGGCCAAGGACCTGCAGGCTCAGGTGGACAAGCTGAACCTTTCGGACTCACAGATAGACGTGTCACACTTGTTGGATGCAACGGTAAATAACCTGGTTTCACTAGCGTGGATTCATGCAACCGCCCGCCCTCACGATCTAGTAGTAGTTATGGGAGGTCCGTTTGATTTCCTTCTTTGGGACAACATTGCCAAGAAGTATCACTTCACGCGGGAGTCCGCCGATGAGGCTGTTGACCGTATCCTGGGACGACGCCGACATTGCCTTCCACAGGAACTTCCGGACAGCAAACATCTTGTTTGCGGACTTTACCGGGTGTAACCTGAGCCGTTGTCCGTTCGTCCAAGACACAGACCCACAACACCAGAGAACTCTTAACGCCGCCATTATAAAACTGAATCAGGAGATCACAGCCATCAACAAACGCAACTGGCTACCGTCCTTGTTCCTAGGAAAATGGGTTCACAAACTGAGGCGTACCAAACGTGGGCGGAGCCAATTTTGGTCTCACAGGTACCAGCTGCTAGCTGACGGCTTCCGTCCTAGTCCCCAACTCTTGGAGAAGTGGGCTAAGCAACTTTCCCACCTGAGCCACCAATGCTCCTAAACACCCACACGCAAGAACTTTTTCTTCTTACTCACTTACAATTACCTTTAACTTAATGTCTGAATAACCTAGCATAAGTTTTTGGGAACATTACAGTGGCTGCTGGGCCTGGTAAATTCCCCCTTTTAAGCGTTGACTAGCTTGTGATTTAAACAGATAACTTATAGCCTCTGCTGGTATCTTGCAGACCTCCGGTTCTCCTAGTCAGTTCTAAAACTTTATATGGACCCTCTGATTACTGTTTGTTAAATCTAAAGATAGCTTAGGTACTGCAATTCAGTGGTTTTAAAATTTTCTTTCTACTCCGAATATTAAAAAAAGTTATGAGACTTTGAAATGTCAAATTTGAGGTGATTTTCGGACAGCCATTCCTATATAGTTCAATAGAAACATGTGTCTGAGGTGTGTCACATTCACGGCAAATTTTTGAACTCATATATTAGACAGACTCGGCCGTGTCTGAATCCACTTGCTCTAAAACGTGTCAAGGAGTGTAAGTCTTACTCCACCATTATCCCTGACACAGCAAAGTATCATTATACCACCAATAGCAGTGGCCGTGTTAGGTAATATTTTTGCGCCCACCTCAAAGTTTCCCTTCCCCTTCTGGCGTGTATATAAGTGTAAGTCAGGGGGTGTTAACTATATTGTGTCACAATAGTCCCGTCCGCTCATAGTTCTCTTCACACGCCCAACCTTCTCGGCGTCTTAACGTACCCACCCTCCATTCAGGCACCAATATAATTGCCAGCAGTGGTGTACCCAGTCCCCCCCCCCCCCCCCCCTCAGGGCGGGAGTGGGGGGGGGGGGGGTCCCCATGTTCGGTTGACCCCCCTCAGATTTCTCAAATTTTACGCAATTAAACTACCAATAAAGGGAATTATCCAAATTAGGGGTCTCTGGAACCCCTCAGATTTAGCAAAGTTTCTATGCCTATAGACCTATAGGGGGAATGTGGGTTGTATTTGATGGCCGCGCTTTACCAGTGTTCTACTCTCACTGTACTTAGAAGTTAGTTAGACATTAAAAGACTGTGTTTCACTCTGATCTAGTATATTTGTAAATTTAGATGAAACATATATTATGACTCACATTATCTGTTCAATATACTCTGTACGATCGGCCGTAGACTGCCAGGTACACACAAAAACATAGTTTAGAGTGAAGCTGTGATTTAAGGTAAATTCTAACCTATAGCTATCATGCTCCCGAGGTTAACTAGTGTTACTATATAAAAACAAAAATAAAAGGACATTTGACACAAAGTGTAGTTAAAATCTAGTGTACTATTTTATTGCTGAATCGATTCTATTAATCTTTATCCTCGGCGCACCACTCGCACAACACCTCGGAGCACATGATGCTGGCAGGCTCGCCCCCCTCACAGTCGGCGTGGTAGCACCGGCCGCAGTAGTTGCAGACCAAGTACATTCTGAAATATTACGGAGGCATGTTTAAATACACATTTTTTTAAATTGTGTGCACGAACTAATCGGACCATCATCAATCACAATTTTTAGTAACCGTACGAAATTCGGCGTTCACTCCAACGTCAACATTAAGATTCTATGCCCTCGTTATTTTTTGCCTAGTAGCATCATCGAAAATCATTGTCGCTATATAATATTATTTATTATGAAACAAAAACCCGGCGTACCTGTAGTTGCCATCCAAGAATATGGCCTGCGGTTGTGTGGCGTGTTGGTCTTCGGCAAACGTTTCCATCGCCTTCCACCTTTGGTCCGTTAAGTACTCCTCCTGCTCCTGAAAAAAATTGTGTGGTTATAGTTAAATGTGCAAAAGTCAATTTTGCACTTACTACATACCAGCGTGTCCCTCGTAATATTGGCAAATTTCAGAACAATTGTACTCGTGAAATCGCCCCACTCATCATTTTGTTTTGTTTATACATATTTCCCTTCATACGCTTACATGTTTTATTTCCCACTTAGCTTCATCGTGTAAATACAAATGTACCAACCTGGGTCGGATCCTCCGAACAGTAGACGCACGTCCACTCTGATGGGCCGTCCGGGAGCTGTTGTTGGTCGTGCGTCCTGGAAAAAATTTCAAAAATCATCACACCGTCCATCATTTCAACATAGGTGGTCGAAACTACCAAATCATCGGCATCTCAATTTTTCTCATCCAATCTCAATTTCATGTTATTGTGCCAGTCTGACAAATTTGCAATTTTTAAATTGTCAAAAAAAGAGCCTGTTGTTTCAGCATGTTACATGAATTCGAGCGACCACAACTATGTCCGATCGCGAGTCCGTCGTCGGGTTTTAGACAGTGTGCATTATTTGGCATGAAGATAGTCATCCTACCAGATAGTAAGTTAATAATTTTCTTTCCATGCTTCTCTTCCATCCCTGTCCATCAACAGTGTTGCACAATTTAAACCTACTTAGGGGTGAACAGGGGCGCCCACTCGGTCCATTGGGGTTCCGTCCAGATCGTTTCCTCCTCTTCAATATTTTTCTCCTCACGCGGTGTCCATGCCTGGGATTCCTCTTCCTCCTCCGACCGCACATGGTTGCTTGAATGAGCCAAAAAAAACAACCTTTAAGTGTCTGGAATTGGTTATCTACGTGTATGGGGAGAAAACGAAAAAAAATGGAAAATATGTACCAAACGTAACAGCTATTATCCACACCCTTATACATTTGTTAACAAACACTCTATATATGGAAGTGTAACCCCCAAGTCATTCTCCCGCAAAGCCTGAAAAAACACTACTTCTCTATATAGGCATGTTATCTTATCAAATTATAGGCAAGTTATCTCATTCACCTACCGGGTTTTCTGCGCGGTCGCCATTGTTCACAATGTGGCGCTTGTGTTTAATATCAGCAAACCTCTGCGTACGTCTTTTATAGTTGTGAGGCTGGCGCGGGACTGTGTGTGTGCACGTGGTGGGCACCTCCTTATAAAGCTGGTGCCCCCCCCCCCCCCCCCCCCCCGGGGGGCAGGGTAATGAGGGGCCATCTAGGTCAGCCGAGCAGCCTGAGCGACCGGTGTCAGGTGTTACATAAGGTATCGCTCGCGCAGCGCAGCCCTGGCAGCTGGAGGTGCACGTCCTGACACCTGACTCAAGAAACCACCCGTAAATGCACACAGCCCCACACCCCCAGCCTGTGAAATAACTTCAGAAAACGTACCTCAAAGTCGCACATCCTGGCACCGTAACCTTGCGAAGTAATTTCCTACCTTTTATTTTAAATTTGAAAGTAGTCACATTATAAGGTTTAGGGCGTAATATAATTATTCCTCCCATGAATACACTACTTAAAGACGAATTTTTAATAAAAAAATGTTGCTTTTGTTGGCAAAAGCGTCTAAATCACATAATCCTAACAATGCATATAAAACACCGGACAGTGTCCGAAATTAAGCTGCTGCACCCTATAGGCCGGGCCTATAGGCCTTCACCCGGGGATCACACTCACACTCGTGAGTCTAGATCTGCACACTCACACTCGTGATTCTGCACACTCACTGCCAGGTGCGCTATTTTTAAGTTTTGCACTTTTTTTTTATACATGTGCACACTTCTCATGGAATTTTTTCATTCCCATATATCGGGGGGTGCATATCCAATATTTGTGGTGCACAATCTCATTAATGATGCATACGTTTTCAGCTTAATTTCGGACACTACGTGCACGAGTTCGATATATCTATAGGTCCTCTAGATCTACAAGAAGTCGTGGCGCCGAAGGGGACATACGATCATATTTTCTTTTTCAACCACATATCCAAAATGTCCACTTATCCGCATAACAGGCAGGAAAGATGCCCATGAAGGTTGCTCGAACTTTTCCTTGTGCCACATTGTATAAGGACTTATGTATCTGGATTTGACGGTGCTGTGTTGGTACCACTTCACAGCTGCAAACACATGTTGCCTCTTCTTCCCGGTTGCCTTACATTGTATGTAATGTTTCATGTAGTGGGTGGCGATGCACGGTCCCTCCCGGGGGTCACTCTGTCCGTCTTCGTACCAATTTGCCATTAGTCTAGACAACTTTTTACCACTGCTGGAATTTGTGCTGGAATAAGTCATGGGGCCATATTTTACGACTTTAGACTTCACGTAAACTGAAGGCAGAAATGACTTCTCTAGGATCTCCTGTTCTGTGGGGTACATGTTTTTGTATGTTTCTTTGAGCAGCTCAAGATCGTCCGAGTCGATCCATTCATTTTGTTCTCTAAATGTCTCGAAGCCGTTGGGGAGACTCCATAGGCTCTCGCACTGCGCGAAATCTCGCTCATTGGGTACATCGAGTGTTTCCAGGACCGTTCTTGCTTTCTTCTCTCCTTCTCCCAGCTGGCAGTGTTTGCCAAATTTCCCCTCGTGTTTGGACGGCATTTCGGCGCGCGCCTGACTGACACGACTCATCCTGTGAAACCTCTCAAACAATTGTTTCTCTATCTGGCGATTGTTAGTCGGCACATCCCCCAAGTAACCATTATACCGCTCAAAACTGAACAGCCAAGTACTGGGAGCTGGACCATACTCCCGGAGACACTCCTTTAAATGGAGATGTAGATGCATGTTTGGGGTAATGAAATCAGAACCGAACTGGAGCTCTGTGCTCTTGCAAAAGTGTAATAGTTTCCTGTGTGCCTGTTCTATCTCGTGGTATGTAATACAAGGCTTGCACAGAAGTCGAGTGGCTTCTACGAAACGCTGCCAGCTATGAAGCATATTATCCGGCAAAAGGCCCTGGAGGCAGTATCCAGACGAGACTGTAACCCAATTCTTCCACTCCTTTGCCGTCCACATCCCAGCGTTCGATTTGATGTTAGTTACCACGCAGTCATCCGGTAGTCCCTCTTTAAACTGATTCAGACGAGCATCAATAGTCAACACCTGATTAGCGCTTAGTACAACGTCATCTGTTGAATTCTTCTTCTTCTTTGACAACTCTTTGTCGGTCCACCTCTTCCACATTCGCTTGGCAGTCCCTGAATCCCAATAATAAAAGCACATATGTGAAATCGGTATTGAAACCCCAATGAACTAATAGTCCAAATTAAAGGCAAATGCAAGTTCCATTTCAAACACATTATCAGTGCTAAACATTAATTAACGTTAGGTCAAGCTTCAACACTTACCCAACAGTACATTATGCATCACATCGATCGAGAGGAACCTGAAGAAATGAATGTCATATAATATAGTTACTGCTAATGGAAACATTTTTATTAATGTTTATTCAAATGTCAAATTAAAATTGTTAATATTTTGGTATAATTCTGTGTAAGATTGGCCTTTAAATTTGTTCGGCCTGGAGATTGAACTTACCTGATGGGATTGAAGTAGGGCAATTCTAGGAGGACACAGGAACGAGCTCCATACTGTTTCTCAAGTTTACTTTTCTCTCTCGGGGTGGATGCAGCTGTAATCTCACTCACTCTCTCCTTGTGTTGGTCCAGAGTACGAGGAGTCCAATTCGCCATGTTGAATCCTCCACGGTTTGAATTCTTGAATTCCTTCAGACATTTTGAACAACCCATGATAGCATTAGGTAGCAGGAAACCGCAGGTCTTCCTCCCTGCAGGCAGGTCGGCAGCAACGTTTAAAAGCGCCAACTTAACGGTCTTGCCATTTGGGCAATCGTTGGTTATAAGCCTTTTTCCCTGATGCCAGAATTCCTTGAGTTCGTTGACTAGGGGCCTCAGAAAACTGGTAAGGTCGGCAGGTTCTTTACTTAAGTTTGGAATGATACCGTATAGTATGACGTTCTCAAGTCTGTACCGCTCATTTCTGGGTAGGTTAAGTATTGTTAGGTAAATGCCCCCTACTGACATCGAAGCTTTCCTAGAGAATGGTTGAAACCGATCGATATTCATCTGAAGAGCCAAGTTGTTTTCATTATCAAGAAAGCCCTCGTTGTTCGCGTTAAAGTCTTTCCATACCGAACCGTCGTAGATATCAGCAAACACTCCGTTGGGTATCCTCCTGCCCTTCCACTCTCTACATTTCAGCTCAAAACCTGGACGTTTCATCATAACCTGCAAACTCTTCTCGAGCGACTGGTAACAGAATGTCCTGACTGGAAGGAAGGTAATTTCCCCAACAATCTTGGCCTCAGAAAACAATTTCCTGTTGCAGCGTTTTAAATCATCAACGATGGTTGTTAACCTAATGGGTTGCTGAATACCATTACGATCCGTGTAAAAGCCTTGACCTCGCACACGCTCAGTGGTGGACAACACAGAATGCGACAACGTATAACAGGCCGGGCAGCATACACTCAAAGAGTAATTAGTCATCGTTAGGTCTGTACCCAACCATTTGTACATCATCCGCATCGTTTTGGGGAATACTGCCTCCGCTGCTTGTGAAACCCGGTCATTACCTGCTACCGTCAATAATTCACAAATGAAGCACATAACTTTAGCCATTTGCGTATCACTGGTGAAGGTGTGGATCTGCCACTGCAAAAGAAAGAACAGAACCCATGAAAATAGGCTTTGGATATTCTTATTAGGGGTACCACTAACAAGCCTTGCCAATGGGCTAGGACGACCCGTCCCGTCACCGAAAACCACTTTTAAGTGACGGATGGCCCTGTTGCGAATCTTGACTGCCTCTGGATCAAGCTTATCATTTTCTTCCGTTTCTTGGGAATCTTCCATGGTACCGTAATAGTCTTCCATATCATCACCTGACTCCTCATCGGCTTCCATGGGTACCGCCTCTTCAACAGGCTGATTGCGACCCACAGGCTGACTGTCTGCTTCTCCCGGATTCCCGACTTCAGCCTGCCGCTGATTAGCAGCTGCAGCTTCTGCCCGAATACCAGCTCCAACCTGGATACCACCTTCAGCCCGAATACCCGCTTCAACCTGCATACCACCTTCAGCCTCAATACCCGCTTCAGCCTGGTTACCTGCCTCAGCCTGAAAACCTGCTTCAGCCTGGTTACCTGCCTCAGCCTGAAAACCTGCTTCAGCCTGGTTACCTGCCTCAGCCTGAAAACCTGCTTCCGCCTGGTTACCTGCCTCAGCCTGAAAACCTGTTTCAGCCTGGTTAACTGCCTCAGCCTGAAAACCTGCTTCAGCCTGGTTAACTGCGTCAGCCTGAAAACCTGCTTCAGCCGGGTTAACTGCCTCAGCCTGAAAACCTGCTTCAGCCTGGTTACCTGCCTCAGCCTGAATATCTGCAGCTTCGGCCTCAAGACCCACTTCTGCCTGATTGCCAGCGCGTTGAGGTAAACCAAATGGGGGTGGTTCTGCAAGACACATGTATAAGAATAAATTAAATGTACAGTAGGGTTTCAGAGTACAGACTTTCCCACCCAATGTTGTTTCTCTGACTCAAAAGCTATGATAGAAAGATGCATGGAGGGATACATATATATAACGTCCATTGTTTAAGTCATTCATTATTTGAACAATTGTTTAATTGTCAAGAAAAGATTTAGGCTGCCGATAATTTTCCAAACACTAACTGATCATTAAGAGTATAGTAGGTATTTGAAAATAATATCTATGCGCGCAAGCTAGCTAGGAAGGTTTTGAAGGATATCGATTTCAGGTGAAAGTGACTTTATCCTAGTTATACTATTTATCTGGTACTCACCATGCTCCATATGATGCTTCCTGTTATATGTACTTTTTGAAACTGGACGTTTACATGTGTCGCACCATCGGTTTCGGCTAGTGTCCATATTTCTTCTGGTTTCTGCCTGGTCACTGGTCAGACCCTTGAAACACCACGAGGCCATGGCGAACTTGAGTTAGACAGCAGCAATTCAGGGCGATGAACCTTCCCCATTTGCGACCGCGACCCAAGTATTTATATATGGTACAGACCGACGCCTATGGTCCCACCAGCTGAAAGCCGCGAATTGCCGCGACATGCCACAGCCCCGTCCCAGGGGTAGTTGCACTCGAGCTCCTAACCTCAGACACCCGTGTGAAATTAAAGCCGAGAACAGCCTGCCACAGTATTACCAGGAGATTACTGTCGCCTCCAGCCTGGCCGTCACGGTAGCGCGTTGTCGTGATTTGTCGGGCGCGTGAAGTGACACCTGCCATTAAAAACTAGGGTCTATCCATTAAAGGGCGGTGAAGTTTCCTCAGCTTCCGAAAACTGAGCTCGAAGTTTAGCTCGAAGGTCAAACCTTAAGCTTTCTGCTACTACTTAGGCCACACTGGTGACGTCTTTAGGCAATATCGAAAACGCTCCCCTGGCCCTCTGGGCCAGGTGGCTGCTTCGCGGCAGGGGTGGATTAAAAATCGCGTAATCGACGACCGTAAAAGCCGTCGGCCATCCGGGCCGAGTTACCTCTCCTTTTCCCGTTTTTTATCGGCCCTGATCCAAAATCCAGGCGTTAGTCTCGAACACTGTGTTAGGGTGCCAATAATACACTCCAAAAGAAGAAAAAATGATCATACTGATATTT
Organism: Lepidonotus clava; assembly: GCA_936440205.1. NCBI lineage: Eukaryota > Metazoa > Annelida > Polychaeta > Phyllodocida > Polynoidae > Lepidonotus > Lepidonotus clava. The sequence continues at coordinate 49,575,007 of OW387138.1, forward strand.
TCCGTATTAGTTTGTGAATCACGGGAAGAATTTGAACTCATACATTCGACAGGCTCGGGCTTGTCTGAAACCACTTCAAGGAGTCTAACTCTTACTCCACTCCTAACCCTCCAACAGCAAACTATCATTATACTCTCGCTCGGTTTAAAACGACTATCCTAAACTTTTACAACGGGCGTGGAAGTTCTACCCCACCAATTTATGCTTTGATGTGCGTTCATGTTACAGGCCCCCATGCAGGAATAGTATTATACACACCTTCCTACCCCATAGTAGAGTTTCACACTATTGCATTGCAGTAGGTGCGGCTTTAACAAAACAATCCCCCTTTCCAGCTTCAACGTGTTAATTCCATTAATGCACCTACCTCTAATCTGACAACCTGTATCCAAAGGTATGCTACCCCAGTACCCAGGTACCCCAGGTACCCTAACTAGCGATTTTTTTTTTAAACGTGTTTATTTAGCTGGATGAGTTTCTGTTTAAGCCACTTGTTTCCGGCCCCGCCCAGCGTGTTGGTTTTTACATTGCGGCGGTATACAGGAAAACAATGGAGATATATACATAAATAACTGATCATACCGTTTGTCAGCATTTGTCCTATGTGCGTTTTGAACAGATCTTTAGACTCAATTTGTCTAATTATAAGATTTAGGGGAAGTCCTCCACCCCAAACCATATTTGTCAGAAAAGAGAAAGAACAAGACTGATTCATCTCATTTCCTTCACTTAAGGCCAGTTCGAGAGGTATCCTGGTTAGCATAATCGGGTAATAAAAAACAAGTTGTCAAGATTAACACACAGCCCTATCCACGTCACAGGTGTTGACAGCCCTTATGCGGGGGTGCTACATAATAACCGTAACCAATTCTCTTTAACACGCTGAGAAACTTATATCACATATAACAAGGCTGCTCTAGTATGATATAAATGGTTTAGAAGTAGCCCTATCAACGACACAAGTAACATCAATCCCTGTGCGGAGGTGCTGTATGGAGCCATCCGCAGACAAAGAGTTTACCTTATCAGGCTGGGAATTTAAGTATCACGTGAAAAATGTTTAGAAATGATATCAGAGGTGTTGTACGGAACCATCCGCAGACAAAGAGCTCTCCTTATCAGGCTGAAAATCTAAAATTTCATGTGAAAGAAGAAATGCTTAGAAATGGTATCAATGACTAAAGCATAGCCCTGTGGCACCGGTAACATCAGTTTCTTATTGAACGATATCAAGCAACTTTTCCCTATGGGATATGCGATATATAGAATTATTCATTAAACCAAATTGATTCCTGTCAATTTCAATCTACACACAAATCTTGGCAGTTTTGGGACCCCCCCGCCCCCCCCCCCCCCACCCCCCGGCCAGTGACACATGTAGGCTACATGATTACAGAAATGCCAACATTCTGTAAGTGTAATTAATGGAGGAAAGCGGGGGGGGGGGATATTAGAGAGTTTTTGCAACACACCCCGATCTCAGTCCCCGTTCCCTATACGGATCTGCTGGCTTCTAGATGAATAGCCCCTATGTAAAATGACAGTTAAAGTGAAAATGATTATGAATTACATTTTCCTGCAATCTTATCCATCAGAAATGTGGATTTCATTAATAAGGATTTTTTCATAGGTAAATCTGAAAATAAATAGCAGTATCACAAGTTGAAGCTGTGTATGTATATTTTGATTAAAGATGATTTAGTCAGTGAGGGTAGACCTGACTAGCCCTGGGTCACGGTCTGCTGCTCCCACCTGTGTTCTCACTGGTCAGGGACACACAGGCAAACAGTGTATGAGGGTCTGCGAGGGGGGGGGGGAGCAGAGTTACATCCGTAGGGGCACTGTGGTCAGCAGGGCCAGTGCTGAGGCCTCCCCTATCATATGAATGTACTTTTCCAATGAATCCTTTATGTTAGTTTCTTAATCAACTTTCTTGCACCCATCATGAATATAGACATGTTCATTACAAATAAATATGAGATTAGTTTTCTTCTTATTTGAGACATTATCTACTGGTAAGTAATGGGTAGGAGATCCGTGTTCCTGTGTGTCCCTGATCAGACGGCCCACAGCTGGGAGCAGCAGACCATGACCAAGGGCCAGTCAGGTCTGCACTCAGACACATTTATATTTATCAAAATATACAAACACAAAATCAACCTGACCGAGCCCTTTCTTTTCAGATTTATATCATATCTCATTATTCTAAAATAAGTTACATTTCTGACATATTTGATAAAGGCAGAATTCAAATAAATAATATTGTTTCCCTTATTAATAACATTATCCATGGGGACCATTCATCTATAGCCCCAAGATCCGTTTCGGGATCGGGGGAATGAGATACGTGTGGTTTGCAAAAACTCTCTATTGACATGTTTTGAATCGTACAGATTTATGTCTCAAACTTATCAACGTATATATATATCTGGTTTCAATACATATTATAGTAAAAACTCACAAAAGTGGTGAGTGTCATGTTGACGCTGGGGAAGGACAATCGTTTTGTTAGGCCGGGCCTAACGAATCTAGTGGGGGTCGAACCCACGAGGGGCTCGAATAATTCATTAGTCGCCGAGCGTCACGGCTCACCGGACGGGTGTGGCCGATAGAGGCCTTTTATATCAGAACCACAGGACTGATGCAATACACGGCGTCCTACTTCTAGTATAGTGTAGACAATCTGCGGCGAATAACCCCTCCGCGCCAGAATCGACATCCATGATTCGCAGTTAGCGAGCGTTGAGGTGGCAGAGTGATAGTGTAGACTGATCTTTCCTCCAGCGACACCTGGTGGAATAAATTGAAACAAGGACGACCATGAACGAAAAAAATGTACTCAAATGGGGATTCGAACACGGGCAGGCCACCATCCAAATACCAACCGGTCTCAATGTTGCTTAACTTACCCGGGCTAGGGACCATCCAAGCAGAAACCGGTATGAACGGGGCTTAACTATGCGGTTAAATATATATATGAAATGGGTCGAGTGATTCCCCCATCGTGATCAGATCATAACTTATAGATTAGTGTTCACTGTAATTGACTGTATGGATTTAAACATATCAACCAAGAGCCATCAAGAGATAAGGGGCCGTGCATAAATGATGTCACACTTTTTCAGGGTATTTGTAGGACCCACCCACCCCCCTGTCACGCTAAATTCTCTGATCTAAACATGAAAATAAGGCCTGTTTCAGGCAGTGTCACACTTTTCACCCTACCCAACCACCCCCTAGTGTGTGACATCATTTATGGACGGCCCTTAAAGTCTAGTATTGATAGACTTGGATACCTGCCAAACTGAATTAAACCTTCTGCATACCGAGGATGATTATATTAAGCAGTTTGGGGTATTTAGGCATATTTCCTGGTACTGACATGTACAGAACCGTCAACGGTCAACCAGTTTTGTTTTTTTTTTGGGGGGGGGGGGGGGGGCGGTTATGTGAGTCTTCCCTGACAAACAAGGGGTGCACGTGGTCAACCCTGACCCTGAGACATACCACCCGTGGTTTATGGCTTATCAAAGGGCCGCCTGGAGGCATCCTCGCACACCAGTCCCCCAGCCGCTCCCGCGATCAGTAGGCCCTGGTCTCAAAGGCTCCAAAACTGGGGGACCTCATGAATATTTAATTTATTTCCCTGTAATCAGAACACCCTTCTCAGGTTTCCCTATCTCCCCCAGATTGGGCGCCCTTGAGGTCAAGGCACTGATAGAGCGGTAGCGGCGACTGGGGCCTTAACTTGAGAAGATGCCTGGAGGAGGCAGGGACGGATTTAGGGGGGTGCGCCCCGGGCGCGCGCCCCCCCTATTTTTGGCCAAATTTAGATTTTTTTAATGTAAAACTCTTGCCCCCAGCTGGGGCGCTGGGACATTTTTAATATGGGCGCCCCCCCCCCCCCTTTCTTGAACTCCTGGATCCGCCTCTGGGAGGGGTGTGTGTAACGGTCAGTGGAGGCCCTCAGACACCAGCCACACAGGGAAAATGAATGAAGATTTCCTCAGATACACGCTATTTTTGAATGGTTCTCCTGCTTTTATTTCTGGAGACCTACGGGGACCTTTGTAACAAGGGGTGCACGTGGTCAACTAGAATTCAGGAGGGATCGGTGAGAAAAAGAAGGGGCGGGCGGTAGTTTGGCAGTGGGTAGTAACCTTGAAAGAGCCCCCTTCCCAGTATAAATTGGAAACGGAGAAAGACAGTTTAAGTGGAGGATCGGATTCATATGGGGAGTCCCATTGGTATTGCAAATATAAATTTATACAACATTTTGTTCACACTTTAATGTCAGAAACAAATTTCACATCACAATGTACTGAGCATTTGTATATATTTTTCATTCTTAGTCTTAACACCAAGGAAAATGTACTTATTATGTGTTTTTTCCATATGAAATATTTATAGTTTTACATTCTGAAATTGTAGTCTTATCCCCGTCATGGGTAGCGCTGTGGTCAGGGGTGTCTGGTGACCAGCTGCAGATGGTTATGTGATATGGGGGAAGAACGGGGGTTGGGCGTGTGGTCTCTCTTCTTGTGGAGCATTAAATTATTCCGACAGTGATGATAGAAAAGTCTTGAAAAGATAAATGAAAGTTGGATTTTTTCTAAGGAAAACATTCTTTAACATAATTGTGAACAAATTGATATGTTAAAAGTCAAAAATGAGCAATAATTATGATAAATACAAAATTCGGAGAATTAAACAAATAATAATATTTTAGTACTCGACCCTCCCTTTATGCATGCAATTCTTCGCGCATGAATTTACTGGGTTTTTTTCTCATGGACCACTTTCATCTCTGGAAATCCCCTTAGCTTATTACCGGGGTGCTAAACACTGGCTTTCCCTACCAAGACATATTCGTGAATTACATAATATTGATATAAAATAGTACTGACGATGACAATTAAAAATTATGGCTTATTGCCGTATGACGGACGATACGTCAAGTTTACCAAGGCATTTACAGGATTCGAACCCACGGAGAGAAAACACATCAGGTAGTCAATGAAATGACTTATCCATTTCACCGCCGACCTGATGCTGCAGGTGATAGATTTTCAGACGGGTAGGTTCCTCCACGGGCCTTACAATGGGGTCAAACATTGCCATTTCTCCACGTATTCACAAATCAAGGCTCCTGCGCCGGTAAAACTAGTTATCTGTCAGGATAGACTGGGAGGGAGGGAGGGAGGGAGACAGCCCTGCGTGATGGAGGATTAATCTCTAGGGCCCGACCCGGGGGCCCGACCCAGAGACCGCCGGATGGTGGAACCCTTACAGGGCCACGCCCCACCACGCCCCGTTGCACTGCGTAAGTTATCCCCGGTCTCAACCGATGATTGGGACGGAATCTGAGGTGTGTTGCAGTTTGCCCCATGAGTTTGCCCCAGTCTGAGAGGCGGTCTCTGTGGGTCGTTACAGGGGTGACAGGGCGGATCCAGAACTTCGTATAGGGGGGGGGGGGGGCACAAACATGAATGTACAGGGGGAGGTGGGCCCCCCTAAACATGATTTAATAGGGCAAGGGGAGGGGGGGGGGGCGGCCGCCCCCCCCCCCTTGAATCCGCCACAGATTGGTAACTATAAACAAATAAAGGCTCCCCCCCCCCCCCGCGAGGGTGGTCCCTTCCAGCCATTATATAATTTAGGGTCATGACTTACCGCTCCTGAATTTTAGGCGACCGCCACCTATTTTTGGACACCAAAAATCACCGCCCTCCCAAATAAGAGTGTGTCAATGGAGGGGGGTAGACTGACCCGGTCCAGGGGCGGATCCAGGGGGGGGGGGGGGGGGCGGACAGGCCTTGCCCCCCCCCCCTTGCCCTGTTTAATCATGTTTGATTGGGGGGGGGGGGGGCCCACCCCCCTGTACATTCATGTTTTTGGGCCCCCCCCCCCTTCTACAAATTCCTGGGTCCGCCCCTCTCACCCCGAACGTTTCTAACGGCTATCATAGAACAGACCAGTATGGTGATTCCCCGCCAATTATTTTGTAACATGAAGTCGATAAGATGGCAGTTTAAGTAGTTATGCCTTTTAACTTATCTCGAGCTCTTTGGTCTGTGAACATAATCTTTGAACAAGAGATTTTATAAAACCAGTGTATCTTTGCTGATTCCTTATTGTGTTTCGATAATATGTTTTTTAATTGCGCTATTTATCGCGTGTGAACGTAAGTGTGTGAGATAAAGAGTGTTGATTTCCGCTAATTAACTAAGTTCTCACGCTCGCATCGCTCTAGCTTCTACCTGACGTCGTACGTCATGACGTCAGATATCAGAATAAGTCGACGTCTTGGACAAACAGATAAGCGGAATTTCAACCGGGGCGCAGAAGGCTCCAGACCCCAGACAAGGAAACACCTTGATTTTGAGCGTCTAGGATTACGGTTCAGGATTACCACACAATATGGCACATAGACCCGCGGCCGGGCATCAACAGTAAGTCTTTATTTGTTAGTTATGTTCCCTATTTTCCCAAGAACAAGGGTCTATAATATATAGCAACCCGTTGTGTTTTCGATGGTTTTTAGTTGGCCGTTTGGGCAAAGAGATGATCTGGCGGAGGCAGTGGCTGATTTAGAGGGGGTTGCGCGGGGGCCTTTTTGGGACCAATTTTACATTTTTTTAAATTTAAAACTCGTCCAAAAGGTAATTAAGAAGCAAACACTTCCAATAGCGCGCACCCCCCTCTTTTCGACACTTATTACAGACATGTCCACTCTAGATCCCGTGAGTCTCCTGACCTCCCCTAGCGCAAAATCGACCCCCCGCCCCCCCCCCCCCCCCTCCTCAACTGGATCCGCCCCTGGACAACGCAGGGACGGGAAGGTGGGAGAATGCCCGGGGAGAATGTCTTATGCCCACCCCCAGCTACCGCCAGGCTGAATGGCCGGCCTAGGTGGCCCTGCCCCTTATTTACCCCTCCTTGCATGGTTTAATGACCCTTAAAGCATTGGCGGATCCAGGGGGGGGGGGTAGACGGGCCTTGGCCCCCCCCCCCTCCAAAAAAAAAAAAAAAAAAGAGAGAGAGAGAAAGAAAGGGAGAGAGGGAAGAGAAAGGAAAAGAAGAGAAAAACGGAGGGGGCCGTTCCGGGGTAGGTTAGATCTAAAATAATTGTTGTGTTCAGGCAACCCGACCTACCTTATTTTATTTTTGCTCTACCCTAATTATTTTCATAATTCTTTTTCTAAAAGATACTAAAATTCAATAGAAATGACCTAAATGACAGGGAAGAGCATATATTTTACCAAAAGATGTATTTAAAACTAAAGATAAAGTAATTTTTTCAACCTAAGTTGCACAACTATTTTTTTTTTGCCTTAGAGGGAGGGGGACTGACATGTGAGGGCTGGTAGACCTTGGATGGGTTCAAGGGAGGGGGCCGACCTATAAGGCTGGGAGACCTTGATTATGTATTAGAGGGAGGGGGCCGACCTGTAAGGGCTGGTGGACCTTGGATTTATGTTAGAGGGAGGGGACCAACCTGTTAGGGCCGGGAGACCTTGATTATGTGTTAGAGGGAGGGGGGCCGACCTGTGAGGGCTGGTAGACCTTAGATGTGTTAGAGGGAGGGGGCCAACCTGTCAGAGCTGGTGGACCTTGGACAGGGGCGGACCCAGGAATTTTCAAAAGGGGGGCGTGCTATAGTAAAATTTTCCCCCGGGCCCTCCGGGCTTAGGAATTTTACATTAAAAAAAAATCAATATTTTGGCCAAAAAAAAATGGGGGGGGGGGGCATGTGCCCTGCATGCCCATCCCTTAAATCTGCGCCTGTTGGATATATATGTTAGAGGGAGGGGGGCCGAACTGTGAAGGCTGGTAGACATATGCTTCCCCTGCCAGTCCTTTGGTTCCCCTCCTGATCCTGTGCCTCCTCTGTTGGCCCTGAGGATCCCCTGTCAACCCTCTGCTGCCCCTGTCGACCCTGTACCACCCCTGCAGAGTGAGACCTTGTGCCTCCCCTGTCCAAAATGCCCCAGAATGCCTCAGATTACATGAATGATAGGTTATCTTTTCCAAAAGTTCCTGAGAGTTTAGGGGCATTGGATTTGTATAGGAACGTACGCAAAATTCTTAAAATATCAGACCCCCCCCACCCCCCCTTGGTGCGTACGTACTTAATGGAAGGCCCCTTATCCTCCTGGGGTTATCATCATGTACACAAAAATTCCCTTGAAAAATTTGTATTCAAATTAAAATAATAATTAGGAAAAAAAATTATCCCTTAAGGTTACCAAAGTACCTCAGAATGGCTCAGATTGCATGAATGAAGGGTAATCTTTTTAAAAATTTCCTGGGGGAGGCCCCCCATACCCCCCCAATGGGAGGGGGGACCCCTCCCATACCCTCCCCGTGGACGGCTACGCCGTCCACTAATTAAGCCTTCATATACTACTAGGAAAATTGCAAATCTTGGCCCCCCCCCCCTAAACAATTCCTGGATCCGCCCCTGTAAAGTACCATTTTAAATAATTTACACGATAAAATTAATGTTTTGTCATTTAGCATCTCTTTGTAGTTCAGCATCATAAGAAGTCGCTAAGTGACAAAATTAATGTTTTGTCACTTACATTAGCAACAATTTTGCGGCTTAGCAGCTTGTACATGTGCAACCGCTATCCCATAAAATATGGTTCTAAGTGACAAAGTTTTGTTGGATAGTGTCTGTTTGTAGGATAGCGTCTTCGGCTGGAGCTGATTACTATTGATAGACATGAAATGACCTTAAGCTTCACTATTGAATTTTCAGAGGCCTTGTGTACACCCAGCAGGTGGGGCCGGGGATTGTGTTTCTTGTCCTCAGCGGTCCAGCCCCACGCATACAGTGAGTCTAATAATATATAGTTATAACACTCCATTATTTATCTAAATATAACTTCGAATTCCATAAATTAGTATTAGAATCAATTCTGATCCATTCATTTCATTTGTAACTTTTTTCCCTTGTAACAAGGTAACGCCATGCTACCTCACCCTTATTATACATACTCTGCATACTTAAAAGTCAGTGGACATGCATATGTAAATATCTTCGTCCAAATTTCCCATGAATAACTTTCACTTTACGAGCTTACATCCTTATTTAGAAAGCAAAGGCAATATTTGTTAATTTTGTAAATTTGTATTTTTTCTCTTAGGGTGGTACGACCGCCCGCAGGGGCCGAGGTGGTCATGCTGATGCTACCAGGTCCACCCCAGCTGCCACCGCCGCCCCAGCCCCTGGGACCGTCCCCGGTACCAGCACCGTCGCCCCCGCCGCCGCCGCCACCCGCCCACCCCCAGCTGCCACCGCCGTCTCAGCCCCATGGCCAGGCACCATCACCACCTTCACCACGTCCATCACCACCACCACCACCACCGCCACCACCGCCAAGCCCTGCCTCTGTTTACTCTCTCTCGTCCGACTCAGGGTCTGACTCAAATAGCTAGACCAGAGAGTCGGACGAGAGAGAGTAAATTTTTTTGGTTTTTTTTAACCACACTCTTAACAAAGTTCTCGATGTTAATGAGTAAGGGATATTGTGTATGTTAAGAATTTATCCCGGTTTATATTATTATAATAATTAAATATATTATGTCACTTGAAAAAAGTCAAGTAGTTATACAAAACGAGTAAGCAGGACTATGCTAAGCCTGCCTATCTCAGGTGTTAGAGTCACGTTACATATTCCTCAATACATATCTTTACCATGGTTTGAATTGTTGTAGACTTTCAGCTTGATATAATGTGCATGGCCAATAAGCCCATCCCAGTATACATCAACATCACATTTCACCATGAAATTACATAGAAATTTCTTTCTGATTTAATCCTCACAGAGAGAAGTGTAAAACAAAATGAACTATTGTGGTGTAGTTGACAAATTGCTCATAAAATTTGTAAAATGCAGCTTTATATTTTGGCCTTTTTCCCATAGGAACCAATGTTAAAGCCTGTCAACCCATCCGATAATGTCCAACCCTATTTTCCTTGAAATGCAGCATTTTGATTGGCTGGCAAACCTGCAAATCTGTCATATGGTAAAATATAAAAAATCATAACATTTTATCAGTACTTGGGGATATAGAAAAACATAATTGATAATTATTCTAGTAATTCCAATTCTATGTGACAAGGATAGCTTATATGTCTATTTTGTCCAACCCTTGTCCAACCCTGGGATATACCCAATGTGGGATGGGCTTATTGGTTCCATGCCAACGCCCCTATAGAATAGGGACTCTTACGATATAATTGTAAAACCACTTTATCTAAATGGAATTTCAGGGCAATAGTACCTCGTGTTACCCTCGTTGGTTGAACTTTCCATGCAATATTTGTTAATCCTCGTCTCCATGGCTAGACCTTACACATGTGTGTGTGTGTGTATGTGGGGGGGGGGGGGGCAAGGGGGACAGGGGTCAAGGGGGACAGGGAATGGGGGGCAAGGGCAAGAGGGGGAGAGAAGGTGTTTTTTTTTGTACATTTTGTAAATAGTTTAGTTTAGTTTAGCTTAGTTTCTTAATTTATAGTATTATACATAGTTTGTTGTTTTTTTGTTTGAGTTGTTGTTTTTTATGGGATTTTTGGTCTGGGGATGGGGGCAAGCAGGACAGGGAAGGGGGAGGGGGCAAGAGGGGGATTAATACCAACACCTAGCTACCTCCTGGTCTTCAAGGTTTTGACAGCGATGCGGAACCAGTCCTCGTACATTCCCCGCCCCGACGACCGCAGACGCAATTAGGGCCGGTCTGTGGCGTCGGGTCGGTGAGCTGTGCGAGGTCTACCAACGGCAGCTGGAAATGACCGCTCGAATTCCCCAGACTGAATGGGCCTATCCTAACAAGTAAAAATCAGGGCTGTCAGAAAGCTCTCAGGACTGACAATACTTGGCATAGTCGGCCCTGTTGGCCCACAGGCCAAAAAGTTGGTCGCCAACACTGTACACCTAACATGTCGGAGGGAGAAATGCATCCATACCAACACCTAGCTACCTCCTGGTCTTCAAGGTTTTGACAGCGATGCGGAACCAGTCCTCGTACATTTACCGATCCGATGAACCACAGACGCAATTAGGGCCGGTCTGTGGCGTCGGATCGGTAGCTGTGCGAGGTCTACCAACGGCAGCTGGGCCAAAAAGTTAGTTGCCAACACTGTATACATAACATGTCGCAGGGAGAAATGCATCCATACCAACACCTAGCTACCTCCTGGTCTTCAAGGTTTTGACAGCGATGCGGAACCAGTCCTCGTACATTTACCGATCCGATGAACCACAGACGCAATTAGGGCCGGTCTGTGGCGTCGGATCGGTAGCTGTGCGAGGTCTACCAACGGCAGCTGGAAATGACCGCTCGAATTCCCCAGACCGAATGGGCCTATCCTAACAAGTAAAAATCAGGGCTGTCAGAAAGCTCTCAGGACTGACAATACTTGGCATAGTCGGCCCTGTTGGCCCACAGGCCAAAAAGTTAGTTGCCAACACTGTATACATAACATGTCGCAGGGAGAAATGCATCCATACCAACACCTAGCTACCTCCTGGTCTTCAAGGTTTTGACAGCGATGCGGAACCAGTCCTCGTACATTTGCCGCTCCGATGAACCACAGACGCAATTAGGGCCGGTCTGTGGCGTCGGATCGGTAGCTGTGCGAGGTCTACCAACGGCAGCTGGAAATTACCGCTTGAATTCCCCAGACCGAATGGGCATATCCTAACAAGTAAAAATCAGGGCTGTCAGAATTCTCTCAGGACTGACAATACTTGGCATAGTCGGCCCTGTTGGCCCACAGGCCAAAAAGTTGGTCGCCAACACTGTACACCTAACATGTCGCAGGGAGAAATGTGTTTAATCTGCAAAGTACAGTCTTGTAAAGTGTCAGACCTAGTCCTATCATAAGTATACACGTGCACTGTGTTGTATTCGAAATTTTGTTTTTTCTGTATGTATTATTAGCTGGTGCATTTAGAGCCGATGTTTGTGTGCACGTGCACAGCACGTACGTGTATGGTGTGCAGCCGACTGGGCTATATCTATTACAATTTACATATATAGGTTGTCGTGTGCAGGTTGCAATTGAATTGTTGAAATGTTTACTAGTACTCGGTCTCTGGTACAGCTGGTACACTGTACCTAATTGTCATGCTATTTTACTTTTATATAAACCACGGTTGACGGGGAGAACAAAGGATCTAGGCTGTGAATATATCACGTATTGGTGAGTTCAGTGAAGTGGAACGGTATAATCTCATAGCGTACACCTTGCTGCCACAGGGGATGTGGCCCTTATTTTTACACGTTTGCATCTAAGTTTTTTAATTTTCATTATAAATGTGAACAGTAAGCGAGTAGATGTTGCTAGGAACCTTCTGAACATAGCCCATGTGTCACATATCTTTTGTCTAGTAGATTTCAATTTTGTATGATTTATTGAAAAATAAAAGTAATGGGAATGAACCACTTTTACTTTCCATTAAATCATAAAAAATAGAAACCTTCTAGAAATTAAAGATTTGACATATGGGTTATCCTCACAAGATTCCTGACTGCAAGTCACTCCATATTGTTGGATGATTCAATGAAGATTTCAAAAGTTATGATGATAAATGCCAAAGAATGTCCCGTGGTTTATGTTAGATACAACACTCGTGTGTGTCTGCACTTGATATAATCACTCGGCTAGCGCCTCGTGATTATATCGCGTACAGACACACACTCGTGCTGTATCTACCACGTAGCACTTCTTATAATATATCTAAAGACCGACAGAGGATCCAATTGGAAGTTTATTCCTAAATCATGGTAGTCGGCTAGAGTGATGTGATATTTATATTTACAAATATAGTCATCTTTTGAGATAGAAGTTACTCTTTACTCGTAATTTAAAGTGTGCTCTATTCTATTTCATTATTATATACATTCTAGTCAAGGAAAAAATCATGTCATCAAGCTAGTCCTATTAGTCTTGTTAATTGTGGTTTTACGATAATAATGGAGTGATGATGTGAAACATTTTAAATGCCTTTATATTGGTAACCTATACAGTGTACCTAGATTGTACCGATATATTTTTAAAAAGTCAGTTTTACATTTAAACAACCCTGCTTAGCAGGCAGGGGTAAATAATAAGATCGAAGTGAAAACAAGAAGTGCCAAGTACTTTGGAGAACAGTTTTTATAACGAATTGAACAAATTATGGCAAAATGGCTGACTGGCGGGGATAATGTCTGGGCAGCTGGGGTGTTAGGCCTCGCCTCCCCCACACCGATACGCAGGCTTCACTGCCCAGTCTGGGGCGCCGGGAGGAGGCTGTTGGCGTTCTGGTGCTGGGTCGCAGGTCGGCGAGCGCTCCACAGCTAATCGGACGGACTGCTGACGTGTGGTGGTGACAGAGTGCTCTTTGTCGTCTAGGTGCGCTTTAGAGGATCTGAGGGCGTCACTTTCCCACACCAGGGTTTTGATTAGGCGGTGGTATCGCGGGGAGTGTTCATCAAGGACGCGATCCTCATCACTTGTATAGTCTGGTGTGAGGACGGCCCTCATGGCCGACCTCCTATCCTCGTCCCACTCCTGATGAACAAGCTCGTCCAGTGCGACACGCCGTCTTTGTATCTTCTGCAAAGTTATTAAATATATAATATAGTTAAGACATACTTGGCCAACAACATCAAACACAAAGAAGTTGTTTAGCATTGGATCTTACTTGCTGGAATTTAAATAGCATAGTGCAACTCAGTATTAACAAGGGTTGCAATATTAATTGGTCACTCTAGATCTAATAATAAGTGTAAGTTCAATTGTGAGATGGCAACTATAAGAAAAGTACATGCTTAATAGGATCGGGGCTTCACGAAATAATGCCTGCACGAGCGCGCATTCTCTTTCGACCAAAATTGATTTACCTGGGTTATATGGTGACGGAGGTTGGCCTTTCTGTTTTTCTCCTCGATCTCCCCGGCCCGCTCTCGCCTCGCCCTGGTTTGCTGAGTGCGGAAATACGTCTGGGTAGCGACTATATAAATAATGATTTGAAATCAGCTTACAATTCAAGCCACTACTTGAGAAAGGATATAAGGGGTTCTTACATGTTAAATCAAAGCACGGGAAAGGACAAAAACGTTCTATAGGAATGGTAGAGGAAATATATATGAAATACTTTGACATTGTATGGAATTATTCTACCAGGTTTTTAATTAGTGTCAAAGCGTATTAGCCCTAAGCTTTCTTCTTTGTGATACACACTCAGAGGTGTGAAAACACTGTGATAGGACTTTTTATGAAGAGAGACCGCCACTGTCACATTTGTTGTGACCCTTTATATTTTGTAATACCTTATGTTGTCATACTTTATATTGTGACACTTTACATTTGCAACACTCAATGTATATGATATTAGTTCTACATTTCCTATTTGTAATAACAATATCTCCTCCGGGAGTTAGCCTTTATTAATAAATTATGGATTAAACCTGTATTAACTCTCCAAGTCATCTTTCATTTAATAGACAATTATGGACACGCATAAGCCAAGCGAGTAGTACAGTTACATCATAATTATAACATTTACATAGGTATATCAACACTTTTTCCGATAACCTGACTTTAGGTATTAAGTCAAGATGACTAGGAGGAGCGTGATCTATCCACTCATGTACCTGTACAGGTAATTAGTTAACAGGGAAACTTGCTACCGATCAGACTTACCTAATACCTCGGGTCTGGGGGCATCTTCGCCGGTGCTGACGTTATTAACCAAATCCTGGATAACCGCAGCGTTTTGAGGATGGTTCATCCCCGCCCTGAATGTAGGAATATAATCATATGTATTATAGTCATGAACGGCATCGCTTGGGGTGCATGTGCTCTATCACTACAATTAGATTACAATATTAAGGGAAAACAATATTAAGGTCTCCACTATACACATCGATCGTTATCACCTTATATGATCTTCGAATTCATGAACCTACCCAGCAGTAAGCGTGAAGCCAGCGTTTTCCCTGCACCTGCCCTTGTAAGCGGAACGAACAGAATACTAGAAACAACAAAAGAAACCAAGCATTAAGCAGTGAATTGTAAATATATTTAAGATGGAATTCGATTACTTACTAAATGATATGTCGATAATTGATAAACCAAGACTATGTTTAATATGTACAGTTTTATAATATAAGGAGCCGTTGAAACATATTTCGCAACTTACAGCTATAGCATTACTCGGCTTCGGTTCGTATGCCAAGGATGTTTCGGCAGGCGCAGGCTTGGCTTGCTGCATACTGGCGAACTTTTCGGCCGTTGCTCTTACCGCAGACGCTTCACACTCGACCTTTCGGCACTCCGCCTCCAGGCGATCCATCTTAGCCAACACATCGGCCATGGTTGGTTTTGAAATGGCGGAGGTGCGTGAAGAGTCAGACGCTTCCAGGTTCTCGTCAAAAATATTGCTCACGTGAAACACATCCATGGGGAACAGGGAATCATCCGAAGACAGATCAAGATCTGTTATTTGCGCGCCACCCAATTTTGGGCTGCTGGTGATCATCCTGCACGGGCTGATACTCGGGTCACCGTTGGACAGGACAGAGTCAGGACAGTCATTTGATGCGTTCATGGTGGCAGCAGGTTTTCCAGTGATCTATAGCCATATGCCACGCCGTATTTATACATCCCCGGCTGGCTCTCCTGTGGACACATGATCTGGCGGAAGCGATCTTTTATCGATGAGGCAAGACTTTTACCGTAAGTTACGTATGTCCCAGGGGTTTCAGCGACACCATAAGTTACCATAAGTTACGTCCTAGGAGTATGAGCGACACCATGACCGCCGCCCCGTTTGAGGCCTGTTACGTCACGTGTCAAGAAGTGGGCTGCGGTACTCCCATGAGGGACCTGACACAGAAGCTAGTTGAAATGCGCCGCCTCAGATGGCCAACAGCTGGACGCAGTCATCATAGAGGCGTGTCCCGGTGTCAAACCTGTCATTTCCTGTCCCATCAGTTTCATTACTTATTCAACTGCCAATCCCTTGCCAAAGAGATACCGATGTACATATCTCTTACTCACACATGCCTGTGACGTGAAAATGCCCTAACCATGGAAGCGCTCTTCTGAGCTCAAAACCATGCAACATTATACAATTTGACAGAATTAATTTTGCAGCATTATGATGGCCAAATTCAGACAAGAACGTGGCAGAAAAGCTGGACCACAAAACAAAAAAAAAACTAAATCCTCTAAAAACAAAAGCATGCGGCTCCATGCCAGAGAAGAGCGCAGGCCTGAAGCCTAAGGGAAAAGCATGAAATGCACTAGCCTGCGATGCATCCCCTCCCCTGCTGCTCAACCACCTCCGCTGTATAGGAATGGCAGTATCCAGGGACGAATACTTTGTCTACAACTATGGGTAGTGCGGCAAGGTACACCTCTCGGGGCGTAGAATCTCAGCTCTAAACAACTTAGTCGACATGTTAAAAGTATTTTAGTCTCAAGGTGCTACCTCAAAATAACTACGCTGCCCAAGCCATGTCACTATATGTATTCAATCCCCATCAAAGGGGATACTCTGGATAACCATTACACTTAATTATTTTATGGTGCGGGAGGAGATTTCCAAAATAGCACGCCCCTCCCCCCCCTTTTGAAAATTGATCTGTTTCATAGTCTTTAGTGTTATCATCGAGTAGCTAGCTGACTCTAGATCTAGATCTTTCTATTCTTAATCGGGGATTCCAAGTAACTATATATCGGCTAAACGATCTCTTTCCTTTGCCTGAATTAGGGCTGTGAATAAATAATTGTATTGTATTGTATTGTAAGTCGTTAACGTTTGGTAGGAACCCCCCATCTGATGTGGGCTCGATGAAGTAATAGCATATAGGACTTGAATAATATTCGCCATATCGCCATAGACAAGTCAGGAAAATGAACCCTGAATTCTAATATATTGATTACAATATCGTTCAGCCCGGCAGGTGCTTTGTCTTATAGAATGAGTCAAAATTCATGGCTAATCAATAATTGTGAAGAAATTTCTAGTTATCAACAGGCGGTGATTCTGTTAAGTATACGCTAGCTGGCATTTCATTTACTCACTAGATGGCTCAGACTTCAAGTACTTGAAAGATAAAGCTAATTTGGGTCACGTAATTAAGGTTAACGCTATCGGCAAAGTTAACACAAGATGGCACTATTTACTGCAAATGACAACGTTGATGAAGTCGAAAGGTATATATGGAATGGAATATGTATATTGTTCTTAAAACATTTAGTCTACAGTAATGCCTAAAGACTCTTAGCGTTTAATAATATGATTTAATATGTCAGGATGTAAGCATAATATTCTGAATCTTTGTACTTGAAATTGAACTTTTATAAACACCTTTTCCATAAAGTTAGTGTTTCACTTGAATTCCTTGATGATAAGACAATTCCTTTAACAATCAATTACACTCGATTACCTCTCTTTAGCCAACCGAGGTTAATTTTTGTAGGCTTATCATGCTGGAAGTGTTGCAGGACTCCACTTGGTTGCCCTTTACACAACCCATGAGCCGATAATTAATCAAAGATAATTTAAAATAGCACTCTTATTACTAGGTAAACACTTCACAGTATTATGCACAAATCAATGCAGTGATTGATGAGAAAACAATGATAAAAGGCACTAAATCGCGAGAATACTTTCTTTTATTACGATAAATTGTTTACACTAGTACTATGACATATGTTGAGAGAGTTGATGAGGTAAATGAATTGAAATGTACCACCGAGAACTGATGATAAAGGGCCGATGACAGGGGGGGGGGAGGGGAAGGGGGGACTTCACCCCCCCCCCCCCCCCCCCCCCCACCTGTACATATTCCGGGATCCGCCCTTGGCCCTGATCCACCAGGTAGCGACCAAAGGAACAATTGCAAAGCGATGTCGACGAGGACCAGCCAGGTTCAGAAGAACTAGATATTCTGATCAATTCGGAAGCCCTGACCATGAAGCGCTATCTCAGAGGACGGGCGCCACTGAAATCATTAAATAGAAGGTGATTAGGACTAGACGGAGAAGGAAAGTCGATTCTGGCACAGACTGCTCGGTACCGGGAAAAGATGTAATTAGGATAAAAAGTTAGCACCCGATCAATAATTAGTAGGTTATTGAAAATGCAAGTATACCAGAAAAGGAATGAAGAAACGGTTTATTAGATAATTAAAAGAAACATGTACACGCTTTACAGGGATGTTGCTGAAAAAAAAAAAGGGTTTCTTTCTTACCTCACTTGGATGGAGGGGGTGATGGGTGGCCACTCTTTTGGGTATGGGCTCCCAGCTGACTAGATAATGCCCGCAGCACGAGCGGAGAGAGGGAAGCCCGGGCCAGGGGAACAGACTGCCGACGATCATACACGGTAGTGGTGCTCATTGCGCGACAGTATGAATGAACGGTTACGCGATGTCTTTTCAAAGGAGGCCTAGTGTCAGCACAATCTTTAGTGATTGTCGCGGGAGGATTGACCTCCCGAGAGGGTCCCGGTGACTGTGGACTTTCGATGGTTTCCAGAGGAGGGGTCGACACATCCTCCATCATGCAGGGCTCTGTCCCTCCCTCCCGGTCTAACTGACAGAGTGGTAACGGCGCAGGAGCCTTGACTCGTGAAGATGGGGTCGACATGACTCAGATGTTTCTTCTCTAAGTTTTATGTGTGAATGGGCGCTAGGTCGAGTACATTCAAGTTGAAACGAACGCAATGTGCCTGCACCCTAGGCCTGTTGATGAGAAAATGCAACACATGCTCCGAAACTGAGGGTCACGTTGTCGGTTACGTGAAAAAATGTGCCCTGGTGAGTGGAGCAGGGTTGCGATCGATGTAACTCATGATCATAGAGATATACAGTGAGTTGGTAGCTAATCACCAACAGGATGAATAGCTCAAGGATAATTATTTTAATTTATTCTATACCAACTTCGTAGCGCCTATACGTTCGAATTCATCAGTGTCCTTTCCCGCTAGCAAATTTGGGCTAATGCATATGGTCAGCGTTATTTCCCTGCAAGAACATAATCCAAATTTTTTCCCCCCGCTTTAATCCCCTCTTCATGGGTTAATAGGATATTTTCCTGGGTTATTGTATACAATAAAACAAAAACAGACCTCGGGGATGACACAGCCAAAGCCGAAGCCCTGAAGGCATAGAGTCGAGTAGACTGACGTCACACAGAGGCCGCGCGTGGCGGGTGGTTCCATACTCCAGGGCCGGGTCTCATTAACAGGGCCGGCTACTGACCCCCCTGCCGGCCCTGTGGCCAGCTAGACCAGGGGGGACCCCCGACAACATACTGGAGGGGTGTCAACAGTCAAAATATTTCACTAATTTATCCTATTTTCATAATATTTTCTCAATTTCTTTAGTATGATGGTTTTCGATATGATATACCCAATGTGTAGGTGGCTCCGTTTCTAAGTGCAGTACCTTGGGTTTGAAAAGGTAACCACTGCAATACGGAACCACCAAGCGGGGGCGGGGAACGTAAAAATTTTGGTTATTTATGTATATTTTCTGGTATTGACACACTCGTATTTTGGAGGGCGGTGATCTGTGGTCCCCAAAATTAGGGGGACCTAATTCAGGAGCGGTAATTTTGGCAGTGGGGACAACCTTCAAAGAGTCAGTGCCCCCCCCCCCCCCAGGAGCGGGAGGGACGGGCCCCGTTGTGGGAGGATGACCCTAGCTAACCCAGGGGGGGCTGGGGGATGAGGGCTAATCAGTTAGACACTGACCACCGCCTACGACACACGAACTAGCTCCCGACTCATCAACATGTCTACAAACGCACCTTCAACCCCAAACCAAGGGGAAACTGAACCGCATAACGGCCTCTCTGCTCAAATCCCTAAGAGGAAGAGGAAGAGGAGCACAGTGGCAATCAACGCTGCCTCGATTGACTCAGTGAGGGAATCAACAACAGCTCAGTTCACATCACTGCACGACCGTTTCGACCGGCTAGAGGCCATGCTCGGGCAACTAGCCCCCACCAACGACCATTGCTGCCGGGGGGCTTCCCCGTCAACCAGCCGGCGCACTTCTTCGGGATGTGACACCTTTTCTGACCCCCTCCAGTCCGAAGAAGAGGAGGTGGAGGATGACCGGGACACCCAGTGGGCGCGCTTTCTCCTTATGAACCTTCAGGACATTGGTAATGACGACGTCATGGAGAGGCTTAAGCGGCACTTTGACAACCTGACGGTTGAAGCGCTGCGGACTGGGCAGGCGCCGGCAGCTGTAATAGCTGAAGAAAAGGACGGCGAAATCCCCCAGGCGTGTGCACGTGGATTTTTCCAAGGCATTGACGCCGATGGATATCTGATAACGGGGGAAATTGACTATGAGTCAGAGTGACCAACGGGATCTACTTAAGGTAATTGGGCTTAATTGCAAATTGAGCCCGCTCCCAGGCTACTGCCCTCATCGTCTATGCCGTACCTCACTCCCCATACTGCCCAGTCTCAGCATGGAAGCTCGCCTGCGACCAGGTCCCTGCTCCACCAACAGCCCCGGCCTTCCTACTGCCGGGACCACGCCCCCTCACAGCTCCCCCACTAGTGGCAGTGATGGGGGAGGCCCTAACACGTGTGGGCAGCCCCCATGCTGCTCGTGTGACCATGCACTCCCTCCGCCGGGGGGCTGCGTGTGTCGCCGCACAGGCCGGGAGCACCCTGGAGGAGCTGTGCCATCACGGAACGTCGGGGGCGGGGCGCTCTGGCCTCTCAGCCTATGTACCACCTGAGCGCCTTACCTCTGTCCATGGAGAGTAAAATAAGATGCTCTGTCCCAGCCCACCTCGCGGCGGCCCTTGGCCCCATAAATCGGGACAGAGACGGCACCACGGCCAGGACGGCCAATACCGCCTCATAGTGAACACTTAGACTTAGGACTCATGTTTACTCGCATCTACTCACTTTTGCTCGCTCCTACTCGCATATAACCATGTCTCTTAAGTAATAAAATGCCAAAACTTGTATACCATGTGTTGCTCTCAATTACTCAAACTTGGTAGCTCTAATAGCTGAAGAAAACGACTTCGAAATCCCCCAGTCGTGTGCACGTGGATTTTTCCAAGGCATTGACGCCGATGGATTTCTGGTGACGGGGGAAATGGACTATGAGTGACCAACGTGTTCCTTGGAAAATTCTGTATAAGAAAAAGTAGACTTTAAATATGTAAGATAATACGCAGCGCTTCATATAAAATGCACAAATTTATGCATCCCAATTGCCACAGAGCCTTTTTTTTGCATGTATGTTATTGTTTCACAGTATTTTTAAAAGCTTTTTTGGTTAATCTGACTATAAATAGCATATTGCAATGGTGTATTGAAGATATATATAAAAACCTATGACAATCGTTTGGAGCAGGTATATTAATTTTCTAATCTCCATTTTCACTTGTTTAGTGACATTTTATAGCCTTTATTGCAATTATTGAAAAACAGGATGTGGTTCCTCTATAGGCTATAGAAGAACCAGCTGTCAGACTCAATCATTTCCTTATCAAGTATTGATTTATAAACGGAGCTACCTAAATATTGGGGATAACATATAGATAACCCTCATACCCTGGAAATTATGAAAAAAAGGGTTGATAAGTGAAGTATGTCGATTGTTTACACCCCTCCAGTCTGATGTCGCCCCCCCCCCCCCCCCCCCCAGGCCAGGCCGGTCAGAAGGCCCGGCAGGGGGGTCAGAGGACGGGCCTGTAATGAGAACCGCCCCCCAGTGTGGAACCACCCGCCACGCGCGGCGTCCTGTGTGACGTGAGCCTACTGGAGTCTTACACCACAGAAGTGCCGCGTTATCGGGGGCCGGACACGCGTCGGGTGATTCAAATTGGTCACTCCCGGCACCCGGTGCCCTGA
Organism: Lepidonotus clava; assembly: GCA_936440205.1. Classification (NCBI taxonomy): domain Eukaryota; kingdom Metazoa; phylum Annelida; class Polychaeta; order Phyllodocida; family Polynoidae; genus Lepidonotus; species Lepidonotus clava. The sequence continues at coordinate 49,596,909 of OW387138.1, forward strand.
GTGCCGACAATAGACCAGGGCAAAAAACCCAAGCCGATTATGTCCAAAATAAACCTATTTATAAAATTTTGATATGACCATGCATGTTATGACATGCTTCTTTCTATATGTTGTGAGTTTCATATGTAGGAAATGAATATATTTAGAGAAAAGCTAATGTTTACAACCGATTCCCTATGGTGCAAAGAGGGCCCACATGGCACCGTTTTGAACCATTGGGACCCTTGAATGACATTAGTAAATGACATTTTTACTACAGAAGGTGACTAAGAGACCCTTGAATAAGAAAAAGGATTAAGATAGAATAATAGGTTTCTGCACAAAGCCACTAAAACTGGAGGGCGTACGTGTACACGAAATTATGGTGACGGAACAACATATACGAATTTGTTTTGGGTAAATAACTTTTTTTATTACAGAATATGAGTTAGATGCGCTCGATAAAATAAAAGGAATATGATATAATAATTGTTTGGTCGTTCGATATGATTTACAAGATTAGGAATTATTAACAGATTTGAATTGTTGCTTGAATAAAAAATAACGCCGAAAATTTGAAGCGAAAAAATTGCCCTCCCCGGGGACAAGTCTTTCTGCTAAGGCTCCAATCTCAAGAATGGTACTCTCTGCCTCGTCCTCCGTCAAATTGCACGTCTTATACGGCCGCCTGCAATTGGTGGTTGGGGACGTCAACGGATTGCCAAGGTTGCAACTGAAGGTAAAAATGACGAAGCGAAGGGGTAAAACAAGGAGAAGCATCCAGAGATTTTAAAAAAAAAACGAAGGGGGGGGGGGGGGGAAGGTGCCTACTTAATTGTAAGAATTGAGGAGCACATTCAGGGATTAGAATTTTTACATTAAGAAACGTTAATAAATTAATTAATCAATGTTTATTAATTTTTGCATTTATAACGAATGTTATACAGCCGTAAACAGATATATACATATGGGACATTTGGCTCAAAGTTTAACTGATTTAGGGTAAAGGCAGACTCACCTTGGACTGGTTTCCGGGTTGCATTCGGCTTTCTTTTCATATTGAGCTCCCGCTCCCGCGGGGGGCTGAACATGGGTGGCAATTGGACGATTATCATCCGAGATGACCATCGGTTCGATGACCATTGGTTCCTGATCAGAGAACTGAACTTTGGGACATGTGGGTGCCTGGCTGGGACTTGTTTCCTGGTTGCAGTCCACGGCTTTCTTTTCTTCCCCCTTTTGACCGTCATCGTCCAAGATGACCACTGGTTCGCGATCAACTACTTTGGGACTTGTGGTTGGCTGAATATAGATCGGATATATATAGAGTGCGTGAGTGCGTGACAACTGTAAATTAAATGAAACTGAAAAACGCTACAAAACCCACCCAACGCTACGGGATGCGGTGGGTAGGCGGTAACAAAAACAGGCTATTACAAATTATCTTTTAAATATCTTTAGCAAAAGAGAATGAACTATTGAAGTGGTGTGATTTAAATGTAACTTACACGGAGCTTAAGCCTTAGGCTGCGCTTGCCCTTAGTCGGAGTAAGATTCCAAGAGCTCGAGGTCATCCTTGCTCGGCTGTTGATAGATGGATGAGCTACTCGCTTGGCTGAGTGCTACCAAGCGCCATTTGCATAAGTGCAGAGATTACACACAAACCAACCTTTGTTCTACTAGATTTAGGGGAAACCAATCTTTCAGGTCGCACCACACATGCATATGGCCAGAGTCAGGAGAACTGCGGAAAGACGCGCCCATTAAATTGGTGCTTACATGGAGTGTAGACACATTAAGACGCCGCCAAAGTTGAGGGTCTTAAAAGTATTATGAGCTACACGGACTTTGGTGGAACAATATAGTTAACACACTCTGATCAACACTTCTTGACACCCCAGAAGGCGTAGGGAAACTTAGAAAGTAGGAGTAAAATAGTAGCAATAGTACAATAAACACTGCGTGTGCAATAAGTCAGATTGTAATACTATGATTTTTCAGGGATAATGGTGGAGTAAGACTTACACTCCTTGACACGTTTTAGAGGAAGTGGTTTCAGACAAGCCCGAGCCTGTCGAATGTATGAGTTCAAATTCTTCCCGTGAATATCATAAACTATAACCTAAGGGGGTTCAGATATGTCCAGACTGTCTCATGGTATGCATATTCATTCAAGTTTAAGGAAAATAAGCAATCAATGATATATTATAAACTAAGGTGTCGATAATACACGCCACTACTCTATATGGTTAGACTATTTATCAAACATATTGCACTGACCAAGATTGGATATTAATCCAGTTATTCCCTGGGAGCTCACAGGGTCGAGGGACTAAACAAATGTCAACACACATTCACTTTCTGATGCTCCATTTTTGATATTTTCTAAAATTGAATACCTAAAATAACGTTAGAATTTGCTGTTACTTTTGCATTTCATAATTCATTCACTGTTTAACCTCCAAAAATACTATATGACCAAAAAAATGTATCCACGTATATGATGTGCGTCATAAAGTTTGTCTTAGCATTTCTATAAAGTTCACTCGTTACTTTCTGCATGTGTCTTCCACCTTACAGGCACGGGAAGAATTTGATCTCATACATTAGACAATCTCGGGCCTGGTTGAATAGCTTTGCTCTATACCGCCTCAATAAGTGTAAGTTTTCCCCCACCATTAACACCGCAAGTGCATAGTATTATAATCTGACTTATTGCACACGCAGTCTTTATTGTACTATTGCTACTATTTTACTCCTACTTTCTAAGTTTCCCTACGCCTTCTGGGGTGTCAAGAAGTGTTGATCAGAGTGTGTTAACTATATTGTTCCACCAAAGTCCGTGTAGCTCATAATACTTTTAAGACCCTCAACTTTGGCGGCGTCTTAATGTGTCTACACTCCATGTAAGCACCAATTTAATGGGCGCGTCTTTCCGCAGTTCTCCTGACTCTGGCCATATGCATGTGTGGTGCGACCTGAAAGATTGGTTTCCCCTAAATCTAGTAGAACAAAGGTTGGTTTGTGTGTAATCTCTGCACTTATGCAAATGGCGCTTGGTAGCACTCAGCCAAGCGAGTAGCTCATCCATCTATCAACAGCCGAGCAAGGATGACCTCGAGCTCTTGGAATCTTACTCCGACTAAGGGCAAGCGCAGCCTAAGGCTTAAGCTTCGTGTAAGTTACATTTAAATCACACCACTTCAATAGTTCATTCTCTTTTGCTAAAGATATTTAAAAGATAATTTGTAATAGCCTGTTTTTGTTACCGCCTACCCACCGCATCCCGTAGCGTTGGGTGGGTTTTGTAGCATTTTTCAGTTTCATTTAATTTACAGTTGTCACGCACTCACGCACTCTATATATATCCGATCTATATTCAGCCAACCACAAGTCCCAAAGTAGTTGATCGCGAACCAGTGGTCATCTTGGACGATGACGGTCAAAAGGGGGAAGAAAAGAAAGCCGTGGACTGCAACCAGGAAACAAGTCCCAGCCAGGCACCCACATGTCCCAAAGTTCAGTTCTCTGATCAGGAACCAATGGTCATCGAACCGATGGTCATCTCGGATGATAATCGTCCAATTGCCACCCATGTTCAGCCCCCCGCGGGAGCGGGAGCTCAATATGAAAAGAAAGCCGAATGCAACCCGGAAACCAGTCCAAGGTGAGTCTGCCTTTACCCTAAATCAGTTAAACTTTGAGCCAAATGTCCCATATGTATATATCTGTTTACGGCTGTATAACATTCGTTATAAATGCAAAAATTAATAAACATTGATTAATTAATTTATTAACGTTTCTTAATGTAAAAATTCTAATCCCTGAATGTGCTCCTCAATTCTTACAATTAAGTAGGCACCTTCCCCCCCCCCCCCCCCCTTCGTTTTTTTAAAAATCTCTGGATGCTTCTCCTTGTTTTACCCCTTCGCTTCGTCTTTTTTACCTTCAGTTGCAACCTTGGCAATCCGTTGACGTCCCCAACCACCAATTGCAGGCGGCCGTATAAGACGTGCAATTTGACGGAGGACGAGGCAGAGAGTACCATTCTTGAGATTGGAGCCTTAGCAGAAAGACTTGTCCCCGGGGAGGGCAATTTTTTCGCTACAAATTTTCGGCGTTATTTTTTATTCAAGCAACAATTCAAATCTGTTAATAATTCCTAATCTTGTAAATCATATCGAACGACCAAACAATTATTATATCATATTCCTTTTATTTTATCGAGCGCATCTAACTCATATTCTGTAATAAAAAAAGTTATTTACCCAAAACAAATTCGTATATGTTGTTCCGTCACCATAATTTCGTGTCGTATCGTGTACACGTACGCCCTCCAGTTTTAGTGGCTTCGTGCAGAAACCTATTATTCTATCTTAATCCTTTTTCTTATTCAAGGGTCTCTTAGTCACCTTCTGTAGTAAAAATGTCATTTAAAAATGTCATTCAAGGGTCCCAATGGTTCAAAACGGTGCCATGTGGGCCCTCTTTGCACCATAGGGAATCGGTTGTAAACATTAGCTTTTCTCTAAATATATTCATTTCCTACATATGAAACTCACAACATATAGAAAGAAGCATGTCATAACATGCATGGTCATATCAAAATTTCATAAATATGTTTATTTTTGACACAATCGGCTTGGGTTTTTTGCCCTGGTCTATTGTCAGCACTCAGGGCACCGGGTGCCGGGAGTGACCACTCCAGTGGTGGGGGACTGGGGGCTAATTTGAATCACCCGACGCGTGTCCGGCCCCCGATAACGCGGCACTTCTGTGGTGTAAGACTCCAGTAGGCTCACGTCACACAGGACGCCGCGCGTGGCGGGTGGTTCCACACTGGGGGGCGGTTCTCATTACAGGCCCGTCCTCTGACCCCCCTGCCGGGCCTTCTGACCGGCCGGGCCTGGGGGGGGGGGGGGGGGGGGGGGGGGCCCGACATCAGACTGGAGGGGTGTAAACAATCGCCATACTTCACTTATCAACCCTTTTTTTCATAATTTCAAGGGTATGAGGGTTATCTATATGTTATCCCCAATATTTAGGTAGCTCCGTTTATAAATGCAATACTTGATAAGGAAATGATTGAGTCTGACAGCTGGTTCTTCTATAGCCTATAGAGGAACCACATCCTGTTTTTCAATAATTGCATTTTGGACAACATTTTTTTGCCAACGTCAGAGATTAGGCTATAAAATGTCACTAAACAAGTGAAAATGGAGATTAGAAAATTAATATACCTGCTCCAAACGATTGTCATAGGTTTTTATATATATCTTCAATACACCATTGCAATATGCTATTTATAGTCAGATTAACCAAAAAAGCTTTTAAAAATACTGTGAAACAATAACATACATGCAAAAAAAGGCTCTGTGGCAATTGGGATGCATAAATTTGTGCATTTTATATGAAGCGCTGCGTATTATCTTACATATTTAAAGTCTACTTTTTCTTATACAGAATTTTCCAAGGAACACGTTGGTCACTCATAGTCCATTTCCCCCGTTACCAGAAATCCATCAGCGTCAATGCCTTGGAAAAATCCACGTGCACACGACTGGGGGATTTCGAAGTCGTTTTCTTCAGCTATTAGAGCTACCAAGTTTGAGTAATTGAGAGCAACACATGGTATACAAGTTTTGGCATTTTATTACTTAAGAGACATGGTTATATGCGAGTAGGAGCGAGCAAAAGTGAGTAGATGCGAGTAAATATGAGTCCTAAGTCTAAGTGTTCACTATCAGGCGGTATTGGCCGTCCTGGCCGTGGTGCCGTCTCTGTCCCGATTTATGGGGCCAAGGGCCGCCGCGAGGTGGGCTGGGACAGAGGTAAGGCGCTCAGGTGGTACATAGGCTGAGAGGCCAGAGCGCCCCGCCCACGACGTTCCGTGATGGCACAGCTCCTCCAGGGTGCTCCCGGCCTGTGCGGCGACACACGCAGCCCCCCGGCGGAGGGAGTGCATGGTCACACGAGCAGCATGGGGGCTGCCCACACGTGTTAGGGCCTCCCCCATCACTGCCACTAGTGGGGGAGCTGTGAGGGGGCGTGGTCCCGGCAGTAGGAAGGCCGGGGCTGTTGGTGGAGCAGGGACCTGGTCGCAGGCGAGCTTCCATGCTGAGACTGGGCAGTATGGGGAGTGAGGTACGGCATAGACGATGAGGGCAGTAGCCTGGGAGCGGGCTCAATTTGCAATTAAGCCCAATTACCTTCAGTAGATCCCGAGATATTGAAAAGTTAAAATGACACTAAAATTGAGGCTGAAATCTCGGCAGGTGACAGAATACAGGGCCCAAACTGTCCAGATCCTTTACCCGGTGCTGTCGTAGTACCTACACACAGCATGTCATGAATACTACATGTACACGTTGGTCACTCTGACTCATAGTCAATTTACCCCGTTATCAGATATCCATCGGCGTCAATGCCTTGGAAAAATCCACGTGCACACGCCTGGGGGATTTCGCAGTCCTTTTCTTCAGCTATTACAGCTGCCGGCGCCTGCCCAGTCCGCAGCGCTTCAACCGTCAGGTTGTCAAAGTGCCGCTTAAGCCTCTCCTTGACGTCGTCATTACCAATGTCCTGAAGGTTCATAAGGAGAAAGCGCGCCCACTGGGTGTCCCGGTCATCCTCCACCTCCTCTTCTTCGGACTGGAGGGGGTCAGAAAAGGTGTCACATCCCGAAGAAGTGCGCCGGCTGGTTGACGGGCAAGCCCCCCGGCAGCAATGGTCGTTGGTGGGGGCTAGTTGCCCGAGCATGGCCTCTAGCCGGTCGAAACGGTTGTGCAGTGATGTGAACTGAGCTGTTGTTGATTCCCTCACTGAGTCAATCGAGGCAGCGTTGATTGCCACTGTGCTCCTCTTCCTCTTCCTCTTAGGGATTTGAGCAGAGAGGCCGTTATGCGGTTCAGTTTCCCCTTGGTTTGGGGTTGAAGGTGCGTTTGTAGACATGTTGATGAATCGGGTGTCGTAGGCGGTGGTCAGTGGCTAACTGATTAGCCCTCATCCCCCAGCCCCCCCTGGGTTAGCTAGGGTCATCCTCCCACAACGGGGCCCGTCCCTCCCGCTCCTGGGGGGGGGGGGGGGGGGCACTGACTCTTTGAAGGTTGTCCCCACTGCCAAAATTACCGCTCCTGAATTAGGTCCCCCTAATTTTGGGGACCACAGATCACCGCCCTCCAAAATACGAGTGTGTCAATACCAGAAAATATACATAAATAACCAAAATTTTTACGTTCCCCGCCCCCGCTTGGTGGGTCCGTTTTGCAGTGGTTACCTTTTCAAACCCAAGGTACTGCACTTAGAAACGGAGCCACCTACACATTGGGTATATCATATCGAAAACCATCATACTAAAGAAATTGAGAAAATATTATGAAAATAGGATAAATTAGTGAAATATTTTGACTGTTGACACCCCTCCAGTCTGTTGTCGGGGGTCCCCCCTGGTCTAGCTGGCCACAGGGCCGGCAGGGGGGTCAGTAGCCGGCCCTGTTAATGAGACCCGGCCCTGGAGTATGGAACCACCCGCCACGCGCGGCCTCTGTGTGACGTCAGTCTACTCGACTCTATGCCTTCAGGGCTTCGGCTTTGGCTGAGTCATCCCCGAGGTCTGTTTTTGTTTTATTGTATACAATAACCCAGGAAAATATCCTATTTACCCATGAAGAGGGGATTAAAGCGGGGGAAAAAATTTTGGATTATGTTCTTGCAGGGAAATAACGCTGACCATATGCATTAGCCCAAATTTGCTAGCGGGAAAGGACACTGATGAATTCGAACGTATAGGCGCTACGAAGTTGGTATAGAATAAATTAAAATAATTATCCTTGAGCTATTCATCCTGTTGGTGATTAGCTACCAACTCACTGTATATCTCTATGATCATGAGTTACATCGATCGCAACCCTGCTCCACTCACCAGGGCACATTTTTTCACGTAACCGACAACGTGACCCTCAGTTTCGGAGCATGTGTTGCATTTTCTCATCAACAGGCCTAGGGTGCAGGCACATTGCGTTCGTTTCAACTTGAATGTACTCGAACTAGCGCCCATTCACACATAAAACTTAGAGAAGAAACATCTGAGTCATGTCGACCCCTCCTCTGGAAACCATCGAAAGTCCACAGTCACCGGGACCCTCTCGGGAGGTCAATCCTCCCGCGACAATCACTAAAGATTGTGCTGACACTGGCCTCCTTTGAAAAGGAATCGCGTAACCGTTCATCCATACTGTCGCGCAATGAGCACCACTACCATGTATGATCGTCGGCAGTCTGTTCCCCTGGCCCGGGCTTCCCTCTCTCCGCTCGTGCTGCGGGCATTATCTAGTCAGCTGGGAGCCCATACCCAAAAGAGTGGCCACCCATCACCCCCTCCATCCAAGTGAGGTAAGAAAGAAACTCTTTTTTTTTTTCAGCAACATCCCTGTAAAGCGTGTACATGTTTCGGTTAATTATCTAATAAACCGTTTCATCTTTCCTTTTCTGGTATACTTGCATTTTCAATAACCTACTAATTATTGATCGGGTGCTAACTTTTTATCCTAATTACATCTTTTCCCGGTACCGAGCAGTCTGTGCCAGAACCTACTTTCCTTCTCCGTCTAGTCCTAATCACCTTCTATTTAATGATTTCAGTGGCGCCCGTCCTCTGAGATAGCTCTTCATGGTCAGGGCTTCCGAATTGATCAGAATATCTAGTTCTTCTGAACCTGGCTGGTCCTCGTCGACATCGCTTTGCAATTTTTCCTTTGGTCGCTACCTGGTGGATCAGGGCCAAGGGCGGATCCCGGAATATGTACAGGTGGGGGGGGGGGGGTGAAGTTCCCCCTTCCCCTCCCCCCCCCCTGTCATCGGCCCTTTATCATCAGTTCTCGGTGGTACATTTCAATTCATTTACCTCATCAACTCTCTCAACATATGTCATAGTACTAGTGTAAACAATTAATCGTAATAAAAGAAAGTATTCTCGCGATTTAGTGCCTTTTATCATTGTTTTCTCATCAATCACTGCATTGATTTGTGCATAATACTGTGAAGTGTTTACCTAGTAATAAGAGTGCTATTTTAAATTATCTTTGATTAATTATCGGCTCATGGGTTGTGTAAAGGGCAACCAAGTGGAGTCCTGCAACACTTCCAGCATGATAAGCCTACAAAAATGAACCTCGGTTGGCTAAAGAGAGGTAATCGAGTGTAATTGATTGTTAAAGGAATTGTCTTATCATCAAGGAATTCAAGTGAAACACTAACTTTATGGAAAAAGTGTTTATAAAAGTTCAATTTCAAGTACAAAGATTCAGAATATTATGCTTACATCCTGACATATTAAATCATATTATTAAACGATAAGAGTCTTTAGGCATTACTGTAGACTAAATGTTTTAAGAACAATATACATATTCCATTCCATATATACCTTTCGACTTCATCAACGTTGCCATTTGCAGTAAATAGTGCCATCTTGTGTTAACTTTGCCGATAGCGTTAACCTTAATTACGTGACCCAAATTAGCGTTATCTTTCAAGTACTTGAAGTCTGAGCCATCTAGTGAGTAAATGAAATGCCAGCTAGCGTATACTTAACAGAATCACCGCCTGTTGATAACTAGAAATTTCTTCACAATTATTGATTAGCCATGAATTTTGACTCATTCTATAAGACAAAGCACCTGCCGGGCTGAACGATATTGTATTCAATATATTAGAATTCAGGGTTCATTTTCCTGACTTGTCTATGGCGATATGGTGAATATTATTCAAGTCCTATATGCTATTACTTCATCGAGCCCAAAGCAGATGGGGGGTTCCTACCAAACGTTAACGACTTACAATACAACAATACAATACAATAATTTATTCACAGCCCTAATTCAGGCAAAGGAAAGAGATCGTTTAGCCGATATATAGTTACTTGGAATCCCAGATTAAGAATAGAAAGATCTAGATCTAGAGTCAGCTAGCTACTCGATGATAACACTAAAGACTATGAAACAGATCAATTTTCAAAAGGGGGGGGGGGGGGGCGTGCTATTTTGGAAATCTCCTCCCGCACCATAAAATAATTAAGTGTAATGGTTATCCAGAGTATCCCCTTTGATGGGGATTGAATAGTGACATGGCTTGGGCAGCGTAGTTATTTTGAGGTAGCACCTTGAGACTTAAATACTTTTAACATGTCGACTAAGTTGTTTAGAGCTGAGATTCTACGCCCCGAGAGGTGTACCTTGCCGCACTACCCATAGTTGTAGACAAAGTATTCGTCCCTGGATATTGCCATTCCTATACAGCGGAGGTGGTTGAGCAGGGGAGGGGATGCATCGCAGGCTAGTGCATTTCATGCTTTTCCCTTAGGCTTCGGGCCTGCGCTCTTCTCTGGCATGGAGCCGCATGCTTTTGTTTTTAGAGGATTTTTTTGTTTTGTGGTCCAGCTTTTCGGCCACGTTCTTGTCTGAATTTGGCCATCATAATGCTGCAAAATTAATTCTGTCAAATTGTATAATGTTGCATGGTTTTGAGTTCAGAAGAGCGCTTCCATGGTTAGGGCATTTTCACGTCACAGGCATGTGTGAGTAAGAGATATGTACATCGGTATCTCTTTGGCAAGGGATTGGCAGTTGAATAAGTAATAAAACTGATGGGACAGGACATGACAGGTTTGACACCGGGACACGCCTCTATGATGACTGCGTCCAGCTGTTGGCCATCTGAGGCGGCGCATTTCAACTAGCTTCTGTGTCAGGTCCCTCATAGGAGTACCTGTCGCGTTTCACACCGGGACGCGCGTCTATGATGACCGCGTCCAGCTGTTGGCCATCTTAGGTGGTGCATGTCAACTAGCTTTTGGTCAGGTCCCTCATAGGAGTACCGCGGCCCACTTCTTGACACGTGACGTAACAGGCCTCAAACGGGGCGGCGGTCATGGTGTCGCTCATACTCCTAGGACGTAACTTATGGTAACTTATGGTGTCGCTGAAACCCCTGGGACATACGTAACTTACGGTAAAAGTCTTGCCTCATCGATAAAAGATCGCTTCCGCCAGATCATGTGTCCACAGGAGAGCCAGCCGGGGATGTATAAATACGGCGTGGCATATGGCTATAGATCACTGGAAAACCTGCTGCCACCATGAACGCATCAAATGACTGTCCTGACTCTGTCCTGTCCAACGGTGACCCGAGTATCAGCCCGTGCAGGATGATCACCAGCAGCCCAAAATTGGGTGGCGCGCAAATAACAGATCTTGATCTGTCTTCGGATGATTCCCTGTTCCCCATGGATGTGTTTCACGTGACCAATATTTTTGACGAGAACCTGGAAGCGTCTGACTCTTCACGCACCTCCGTCATTTCAAAACCAACCATGACCGATGTGTTGGCTAAGATGGATCGCCTGGAGGCGAAGTGCTGAAAGGTCGAGTGTGAAGCGCTGCGGTAAGAGCAACGGCCGAAAAGTTCGCCAGTATGCAGCAAGCCAAGCCAAGCCTGCCGAAACATCCTTGGCATACGAACCGAAGCCGAGTAATGCTATAGCTGTAAGTTGCGAAATATGTTTCAACGGCTCCTTATATTATAAAACTGTACATATTAAACATAGTCTTGGTTTATCAATTATCGACATATCATTTAGTAAGTAATCGAATTCCATCTTAAATATATTTACAATTCACTGCTTAATGCTTGGTTTCTTTTGTTGTTTCTAGTATTCTGTTCGTTCCGCTTACAAGGGCAGGTGCAGGGAAAACGCTGGCTTCACGCTTACTGCTGGGTAGGTTCATGAATTCGAAGATCATATAAGGTGATAACGATCGATGTGAACAGTGGAGACCTTAATATTGTTTTCCCTTAATATTGTAATCTAATTGTAGTGATAGAGCACGTGCACCCCAAGCGATGCCGTTCATGACTATAATACATATGATTATATTCCTACATTCAGGGCGGGGATGAACCATCCTCAAAACGCTGCGGTTATCCAGGATTTGGTTAATAACGTCAGCACCGGCGAAGATGCCCCCAGACCCGAGGTATTAGGTAAGTCTGATCGGTAGCAAGTTTCCCTGTTAACTAATTACCTGTACAGGTACATGAGTGGATGGATCACGCTCCTCCTAGTCATCTTGACTTAATACCTAAATTCAGGTTATCGGAAAAAGTGTTGATATACCTATGTAAATGTTATAATTATGATGTAACTGTACTACTCGCTTGGCTTATGCGTGTCCATAATTGTCTATTAAATGAAAGATGACTTGGAGAGTTAATACAGGTTTAATCCATAATTTATTAATAAAGGCTCACTCCCGGAGGAGATATTGTTATTACAAATAGGAAATGTAGAACTAATATCATATACATTGAGTGTTGCAAATGTAAAGTGTCACAATATAAAGTATGACAACATAAGGTATTACAAAATATAAAGGGTCACAACAAATGTGACAGTGGCAGTCTCTCTTCATAAAAAGTCCTATCACAGTGTTTTGACACCTCTGAGTGTGTATCACAAAGAAGAAAGCTTAGGGCTAATACGCTTTGACACTAATTAAAAACCTGGTAAAATAATTCCATACAATGTCAAAGTATTTCATATATATTTCCTCTACCATTCCTATAGAACGTTTTTGTCCTTTCCCGTGCTTTGATTTAACATGTAAGAACCCCTTATATCCTTTCTCAAGTAGTGGCTTGAATTGTAAGCTGATTTCAAATCATTATTTATATAGTCGCTACCCAGACGTATTTCCGCACTCAGCAAACCAGGGCGAGGCGGGAGCGGGCCGGGGAGATCGAGGAGAAAAACAGAAAGGCCAACCTCCGTCACCATATAACCCAGGTAAATCAATTTTGGTCGAAAGAGAATGCGCGCTCGTGCAGGCATTATTTCGTGAAGCCCCGATCCTATTAAGCATGTACTTTTCTTATAGTTGCCATCTCACAATTGAACTTACACTTATTATTAGATCTAGAGTGACCAATTAATATTGCAACCCTTGTTAATACTGAGTTGCACTATTTAAATTCCAGCAAGTAAGATCCAATGCTAAACAACTTCTTTGTGTTTGATGTTGTTGGCCAAGTATGTCTTAACTATATTATATATTTAATAACTTTGCAGAAGATACAAAGACGGCGTGTCGCACTGGACGAGCTTGTTCATCAGGAGTGGGACGAGTATAGGAGGTCGGCCATGAGGGCCGTCCTCACACCAGACTATACAAGTGATGAGGATCGCGTCCTTGATGAACACTCCCCGCGATACCACCGCCTAATCAAAACCCTGGTGTGGGAAAGTGACGCCCTCAGATCCTCTAAAGCGCACCTAGACGACAAAGAGCACTCTGTCACCACCACACGTCAGCAGTCCGTCCGATTAGCTGTGGAGCGCTCGCCGACCTGCGACCCAGCACCAGAACGCCAACAGCCTCCTCCCGGCGCCCCAGACTGGGCAGTGAAGCCTGCGTATCGGTGTGGGGGAGGCGAGGCCTAACACCCCAGCTGCCCAGACATTATCCCCGCCAGTCAGCCATTTTGCCATAATTTGTTCAATTCGTTATAAAAACTGTTCTCCAAAGTACTTGGCACTTCTTGTTTTCACTTCGATCTTATTATTTACCCCTGCCTGCTAAGCAGGGTTGTTTAAATGTAAAACTGACTTTTTAAAAATATATCGGTACAATCTAGGTACACTCTATAGGTTACCAATATAAAGGCATTTAAAATGTTTCACATCATCACTCCATTATTATCGTAAAACCACAATTAACAAGACTAATAGGACTAGCTTGATGACAAGATTTTTTCCTTGACTAGAATGTATATAATAATGAAATAGAATAGAGCACACTTTAAATTACGAGTAAAGAGTAACTTCTATCTCAAAAGATGACTATATTTGTAAATATAAATATCACATCACTCTAGCCGACTACCATGATTTAGGAATAAACTTCCAATTGGATCCTCTGTCGGTCTTTAGATATATTATCAGCAGCGCTACGTGGTAGATACAGCACGAGTGTGTGTCTGTACGCGATATAATCACGAGGCGCTAGCCGAGTGATTATATCAAGTGCAGACACACACGAGTGTTGTATCTAACATAAACCACGGGACATTCTTTGGCATTTATCATCATAACTTTTGAAATCTTCATTGAATCATCCAACAATATGGAGTGACTTGCAGTCAGGAATCTTGTGAGGATAACCCATATGTCAAATCTTTAATTTCTAGAAGGTTTCTATTTTTTATGATTTAATGGAAAGTAAAAGTGGTTCATTCCCATTACTTTTATTTTTCAATAAATCATACAAAATAGAAATCTACTAGAAAAAAGATATGTGACACATGGGCTATGTTCAGAAGGTTCCTAGCAACATCTACTCGCTTACTGTTCACATTTATAATGAAAATTAAAAAACTTAGATGCAAAAGTGTAAAAATAAGGGCCACATCCCCTGTGGCAGCAAGGTGTACGCTATGAGATTATACCGTTCCACTTCACTGAACTCACCAATACGTGATATATTCACAGCCTAGATCCTTTGTTCTCCCCGTCAACCGTGGTTTATATAAAAGTAAAATAGCATGACAATTAGGCGCAGTGTACCAGCTGTACCAGAGACCGAGTACTAGTAAACATTTCAACAATTCAATTGCAACCTGCACACGACAACCTATATATGTAAATTGTAATAGATATAGCCCAGTCGGCTGCACACCATACACGTACGTGTTGTGCACGTGCACACAAACATCGGCTCTAAATGCACCAGCTAATAATACATACAGAAAAAACAAAATTTCGAATACAACACAGTGCACGTGTATACTTATGATAGGACTAGGTCTGACACTTTACAAGACTGTACTTTGCAGATTAAACACATTTCTCCCTGCGACATGTTAGGTGTACAGTGTTGGCGACCAACTTTTTGGCCTGTGGGCCAACAGGGCCGACTATGCCAAGTATTGTCAGTCCTGAGAGAATTCTGACAGCCCTGATTTTTACTTGTTTGGATAGGCCCATTCGGTCTGGGGAATTCAAGCGGTAATTTCCAGCTGCCGTTGGTAGACCTCGCACAGCTACCGATCCGACGCCACAGACCGGCCCTAATTGCGTCTGCGGTCGTCGGAGCGGCAAATGTACGAGGACTGGTTCCGCATCGCTGTCAAAACCTTGAAGACCAGGAGGTAGCTAGGTGTTGGTATGGATGCATTTCTCCCTGCGACATGTTATGTATACAGTGTTGGCAACTAACTTTTTGGCCTGTGGACCAACAGGGCCGACTATGCCAAGTATTGTCAGTCCTGAGAGCTTTCTGACAGCCCTGATTTTTACTTGTTAGGATAGGCCCATTCAGTCTGGGGAATTCGAGCGGTCATTTCCAGCTGCCGTTGGTAGACCTCGTACATTTGCCGATCCGACGCCACAGACCGGCCCTAATTGCGTCTGTGGTTCATCGGCTCGGCAAATGTACGAGGACTGGTTCCGCATCGCTGTCAAAACCTTGAAGACCAGGAGGTAGCTAGGTGTTGGTATGGATGCATTTCTCCCTGCGACATGTTATGTATACAGTGTTGGCAACTAACTTTTTGGCCTGTGGACCAACAGGGCCGACTATGCCAAGTATTGTCAGTCCTGAGAGCTTTCTGACAGCCCTGATTTTTACTTGTTAGGATAGGCCCATTCAGTCTGGGGAATTCGAGCGGTCATTTCCAGCTGCCGTTGGTAGACCTCGTACATTTGCCGATCCGACGCCACAGACCGGCCCTAATTGCGTCTGTGGTTCATCGGCTCGGCAAATGTACGAGGACTGGTTCCGCATCGCTGTCAAAACCTTGAAGACCAGGAGGTAGCTAGGTGTTGGTATGGATGCATTTCTCCCTGCGACATGTTATGTATACAGTGTTGGCAACTAACTTTTTGGCCTGTGGGCCAACAGGGCCGACTATGCCAAGTATTGTCAGTCCTGAGAGCTTTCTGACAGCCCTGATTTTTACTTGTTAGGATAGGCCCATTCAGTCTGGGGAATTCGAGCGGTCATTTCCAGCTGCCGTTGGTAGACCTCGCACAGCTACCGATCCGACGCCACAGACCGGCCCTAATTGCGTCTGTGGTTCATCGGATCGGTAAATGTACGAGGACTGGTTCCGCATCGCTGTCAAAACCTTGAAGACCAGGAGGTAGCTAGGTGTTGGTATTAATCCCCCTCTTGCCCCCTCCCCCTTCCCTGTCCTGCTTGCCCCCATCCCCAGACCAAAAATCCCATAAAAAACAACAACTCAAACAAAAAAACAACAAACTATGTATAATACTATAAATTAAGAAACTAAGCTAAACTAAACTAAACTATTTACAAAATGTACAAAAAAAAACACCTTCTCTCCCCCTCTTGCCCTTGCCCCCCATTCCCTGTCCCCCTGTCCCCCTTGCCCCCCCCCCCACCCACATACACACACACATGTGTAAGGTCTAGCTATGGAGACGAGGATTAACAAATATTGCATGGAAAGTTAAACCAACGAGGGTAACACGAGGTACTATTGCCCTGAAATTCCATTTAGATAAAGTGGTTTTACAATTATATCGTAAGAGTCCCTATTCTATAGGGGCGTTGGCATGGAACCAATTGGCCATGCACATTATATCAAGCTGAAAGTCTACAACAATTCAAACCATGGTAAAGATATGTATTGAGGAATATGTAACGTGACTCTAACACCTGAGATAGGCAGGCTTAACATAGTCCTGCTTACTCGTTTTGTATAACTACTTGACTTTTTTCAAGTGACATAATATATTTAATTATTATAATAATATAAACCGGGATAAATTCTTAACATAGACAATATCCCTTACTCATTAACAGTAGATGATAAATGAGTGTTATATTTGCTGAGTTACAAATATTGTACATATATATTACCTACATCGAGAACTTTGTTAAAAGAGTGTGGTTAAAAAAAAAAAAAAAACTTTACTCTCTCTGGTCCGACTCTCTGGTCTAGCTATTTGAGTCGGACCCTGAGTCGGACGAGAGAGAGTAAACAGACGCAGGGCTTGGCGGTGGTGGCGGTGGTGGTGGTGGTGGTGACGGACGTGGTGACGGTGGTGATGGTGCCTGGCCATGGGGCTGAGACGGCGGTGGCAGCTGGGGGTACCGGTGGGGCGGCGGTAGCTGGGGGTGGGCCGGTGGCGGCGGCGGCGGGGGCGACGGTGCTGGTACCGGGGACGGTCCCTGGGGCTGGGGCGGCGGTGGCAGCTGGGGTAGCATCAGCATGACCACCTCGGCCCCTGCGGGCGGTCGTACCACCCTAAGAGAAAAAATACAAATTTACAAAATTAACAAATATTGCCTTTGCTTTCTAAATAAGGATGTAAGCTCGTAAAGTGAAAGTTGTTCATGGGAAATTTGGACGAAGATATTTACATATGCATGTCCACTGACTTTTAATTATATATGCAGAGTATGTATAATAAGGGTGAGGTAGCATGGCGTTACCTTGTTACAAGGGAAAAAAGTTACAAATGAAATGAATGGATCAGAATTGATTCTAATACTAATTTATGGAATTCGAAGTTATATTTAGATAAATAATGGAGTGTTATAACTATATATTATTAGACTCACTGTATGCGTGGGGCTGGCCCGCTGAGGACAAGAAACACAATCCCCGGCCCCACCTGCTGGGTGTACACCAGGCCTCTGAAAATTAAATAGTGAAGCTTAAGGTCATTTCATGTCTATCAATAGTAATCAGCTCCAGCCGAAGACGCTATCCTACAAACAGACACTATCCAACAAAACTTTGTCACTTAGAACCATATTTTATGGGATAGCGGTTGCACATGTACAAGCTGCTAAGCCGCAAAATTGTTGCTAATGTAAGTGACAAAACATTACTTTTGTCACTTAGCGACTTCTTATGATGCTAAACTACAAAGAGATGCTAAATGACAAAACATTAATTTTATCGTGTAAATTATTTAAAATGGTACTTTAAGGGTCATTAAACCATGCAAAGAGGGGTAAATAAGGGGCAGGGCCACCTAGGCCGGCCATTCAGCCTGAGACATTCTCCCCGGGCATTCTCCCACCTTCCCGTCCTTGCATTGTCCAGGGGCGGATCCAGTGGAGGAGGGGGGGGGGGGGGGGGTCGATTTTGCGCTAGGGGAGGTCAGGAGACTCACGGGATCTAGAGTGGACATGTCTGTAATAAGTGTCGAAAAGAGGGGGTTGCGCGCTATTGGAAGTGTTTGCTTCTTAATTACCTTTTGGACGAGTTTTAAATTTAAAAAAATGTAAAATTGGTCCCAAAAAGGCACCCGCGCAACCCCCTCTAAATCAGCCACTGCCTCCGCCAGATCATCTCTTTGCCCAAACGGCCAACTAAAAACCATCGAAAACACAACAGGTTTCTATATATTATAAACCCTTGTTCTTGGGAAAATAGGGAACATAACTAACAAATAAAGACTTACTGTTGATGCCCGGGTCTATGTGCCATTGTGTGGTAATCCTGAACCGTAATCCTAGACACTCAAAATCAAGGTGTTTCCGTGTCTGGGGTCTGGAGCCTTCTGCGCCCCGGTTGAAATTCCGCTTATCTGTTTGTCCAAGACGTCGACGTATTCTGATATCTGACGTCATGACGTACGACGTCAGGTAGAAGCTAGCGCGATGCGAGCGTGAGAACTTAGTTAATTAGCGGAAAACAACACTCTTTATCTCACACACTTATGTTCACACGCTATAAATAGCGCAATTAAAACACATATTATCAAAACACAATAAGGAATCAGCAAAGATACACTGGTTTTATATAATCTCTTGTTCAAAGATTCTGTTCACAGACCAAAGAGCTCGAGATAAGTTAAAAGGCATAACTACTTAAACTGCCATCTTATCGACTTCATGTTACAAAATAATTGGCGGGGAATCACCAGACTGGTATGTTCTATGATAGCCGTTAGAAACGGACGGGGTGAGAGGGGCAGACCCAGGAATTTGTAGAGGGGGGGGCCCAAAAACATGAATGTACAGGGGGGTGGGCCCCCCATCAAACATGATTAAACAGGGCAAGGGGGGGGGGGGGCAAGGCCCGTCCCCCCCCCCCCTGGATCCGCCCCTGGGGTCAGTCTACCCCCCTCCATTGACACACTCTTATTTGGGAGGGCGGTGATTTTTGGTGTCCAAAAATAGGTGGCGGTCGCCTAAAATTCAGGAGCGGTAAGTCATGACCCTAAATCATATAATGGCTGGAAGGGACCACCCTCGCCAACTCCCACTGGAAGACATGTGTGGGACTAGAAACGGACGGGGTCAGTCTACCCCTTAGTCTACCCTAACCCAGACCCTAACCCATCTTCACGGGTCAGGCTCTGTGCGGCTCCCGTCACCTACGTAGTGTAGGAGCGGGAGCCCGGTGGGGGGGGGGGGGGGGGGGCGACTTGGGTTTGAAACGGACCCACCAAGCGGGGGGCCCCGGGCGGGGAACGTAAAAATTGGCGGGCGGTCAGCAAATAGGGGGGCGGTGAACAATATGCAGAGAACAGTATAGGGGCAATAACTTGGTAATTAGCCTTATTGTTACTTTATTTCACCCAAAAAAATAAAGTTATCTTATAAGAAGTTTTGTTGCATTACACAGGGGCAGACCCAGGAATTTGTAGAGGCGGTGGGGGGGGGGGGGGGGAGCAAAACATGAATGTACAGGGGGGTGGGCCCCCCATCAAACATGATTTAATAGGGCAAGGGGGGGGGGCGGCCGCCCCCCCCCCCCTTGAATCCGCCACAGATTGGTAACTATAAACAAATAAAGGCCGGATTGAGTGTCGACACCCCCCCCCTCAATACATTCTGCTACAGACTGCATGCTTTAAGCCGGATGCCAGGTGCACACGGAGACTAAATGCGCGGATCCAGGGGGGGGGTCCAGACGGGCCTTGGCCCCCCCCCCCGCCCCCCCTCCCATGTTAAATCATGTTTAGGGGGGCCCACCTCCCCCTGTACATTCATGTTTGTGCCCCCCCCCCCTATACGAAGTTCTGGATCCGCCCTGTCACCCCTGTAACGACCCACAGAGACCGCCTCTCAGACTGGGGCAAACTCATGGGGCAAACTGCAACACACCTCAGATTCCGTCCCAATCATCGGTTGAGACCGGGGATAACTTACGCAGTGCAACGGGGCGTGGTGGGGCGTGGCCCGGTAAGGGTTCCACCATCCGGCGGTCTCTGGGTCGGGCCCCCGGGTCGGGCCCGACCGGATTAATCCTCCATCACGCGGGGCTCTCTCGCTCCCTCCCTCCCTCCCAGTCTATCCTGACAGATAACTAGTTTTACCGGTGCAGGAGCCTTGATTTGTGAAGACGTGGAGAAATGGCAATGTTTGACCCCATTGTAAGGCCCGTGGAGGAACCTACCCGTCTGAAAATCAATCACCTGCAGCATCAGGTCGGCGGTCAAATGGATAAGTCATTTCATTGACTACCTGATGTGTTTTCTCTCCGTGGGTTCGAATCCTGTAAATGCCTTGGTAAACTTGACGTATCGTCCGTCATACGGCAATAAGCCACGTGCGCCTTTTTTCTGTTCATAATTTTTAATTGTCATCGTCAGTACTATTTTATATCAATATTATGTAATTCACGAATATGTCTTGGTAGGGAAAGCCAGTGTTTAGCACCCCGGTAATAAGCTAAGGGGATTTCCAGAGATGAAAGTGGTCCATGAGAAAAAAACCCAGTAAATTCATGCGCGAAGAATTGCATGCATAAAGGGAGGGTCGAGTACTAAAATATTATTATTTGTTTAATTCTCCGAATTTTGTATTTATCTTAATTATTGCTCATTTTTGACTTTTAACATATCAATTGTTCACAATTATGTTAAAGAATGTTTTCCTTAGAAAAAATCCAACTTTCATTTATCATTTCAAGACTTTTCTATCATCACTGTCGGAATAATTTAATGCTCCACAAGAAGAGAGACCACACGCCCAACCCCCGTTCTTCCCCCACATCACATAACCATCTGCAGCTGGTCACCAGACACCCCTGACCACAGCGCTACCCATGACGGGGATAAGACTACAAATTCAGAATGTAAAACTATAAATATTTCATATGGAAAAAAACACATAATAAGTACATTTTCCTTGGTGTTAAGACTAAGAATGAAAAATATATACAAATGCTCAGTACATTGTGATGTGAAATTTGTTTCTGACATTAAAGTGTGAACAAAATGTTGTATAAATTTATATTTGCAATACCAATGGGACTCCCCATATGAATCCGATCCTCCACTTTCTCCTTTTCCAATTTATACTGGGAAGGGGGCTCTTTCAAGGTTACTACCCACTGCCAAACTACCGCCCGCCCCTTCTTTTTCTCACCGATCCCTCCTGAATTCTAGTTGACCACGTGCACCCCTTGTTACAAAGGTCCCCATAGGTCTCCAGAAATAAAAGCAGGAGAACCATTCAAAAATAGCGTGTATCTGAGGAAATCTTCATTCATTTTCCCTGTGTGGCTGGTGTCTGAGGGCCTCCACTGACCGTTACACACACCCCTCCCAGGGGCGGATCCAGGAGTTCAAGAAAGGGGGGGGCGCCCATATTAAAAATGTCCCAGCGCCCCAGCTGGGGGCAAGAGTTTTACATTAAAAAAATCTAAATTTGGCCAAAAATAGGGGGGGCGCGCGCCCGGGGCGCACCCCCCTAAATCCGTCCCTGCCTCCTCCAGGCGGCCCTTTGATAAGCCATAAACCACGGGTGGTATGTCTCAGGGTGGTGATAGGAGGAGGGGAGGGGGAGGGTGCATCTGTGACACACATTTGTAACCGTCCTGGTGGATTCAAAATATGTACAGGTCGTTTCATTAGATAAGGGGTAAATAAACCAAATTCAGTGTTCTGATTGATTCAGGTACGTTTGGACACATAATATAGGCTGTCTGAGCAAGTCGACATAAAAAATAACTATTCATTTTGGGCATAATGGTCAGGGACAATCACATTGAGCTCCTGGGGATGTGCACAGAGCAAAGACCGGGTGTGCAGTGAGGGCCACACAACTGGAGGATTGGTAATATAGGTGACGCGCGGTGTATTCTGGGTAGGTCCCGATACCCCCCCTGGTTACTACCCACTGCCAAACCACCACCCGCCCCTACTTTTTCTCACCGATCCCTCCTGAATTCTAGTTGACCACGTGCACCCCTTGTTTGTCAGGGAAGACTCACATAACTGCCCCCCCAAAAAAACTGGTTGACCGTTCTGTACATGTCAGTACCAGGATTACAGGGGCGGATCCAGGATTTTGAAAAAGGGGGGGCGTGCTATTGGAAAATTTTCACCTGGACCCCTTGGGGAGAAGAGTTTTACATTAAAAAAATCTAAATTTGGCCAAAAAAAAGGGGGGGCGCACGCCTGGCACGCCCCCCCCCCTAAATCCGCGCCTGAGGAAATATGCCTAAATACCCCAAACTGCTTAATATAATCATCCTCGGTATGCAGAAGGTTTAATTCAGTTTGGCAGGTATCCAAGTCTATCAATACTAGACTTTATCTCTTGATGGCTCGTGGTTGATATGTTTAAATCCATACAGTCAATTACACTAATCTATAAGTTATGATCTGATCAGGATGGGGGAATCACTCGACCCATTTCATATATATATTTAACCGCATAGTTAAGCCCCGTTCATACCGGTTGCTGCTTGGATGGTCCCTAGCCCGGGTAAGTTAAGCAACATTGAGACCGGTTGGTATTTGGATGGTGGCCTGCCCGTGTTCGAATCCCCATTTGAGTACATTTTTTTCGTTCATGGTCGTCCATGTTTCAATTTAATCCACCAGGTGTCGCTGGAGGAAAGATCAGTCTACACTATCACTCTGCCACCTCGACGCTCGCTAACTGCGAATCATGGATGTCGATTCTGGCGCGGAGGGGTTATTCGCCGCAGATTGTCTACACTATACTAGAAGTAGGACGCCGTGTATTGCATCAGTCCTGTGGTTCTGATATAAAAGGCCTCTATCGGCCACACCCGTCCGGTGAGCCGTGACGCTGGGCCACTAATGAATTATTCGAGCCCCTCGTGGGTTCGAACCCCACTAGATTCGTTAGGCCCGGCCTAACAAAACGATTGTCGTTTCCCCAGCGTCAACATGACACTCACCACTTTTGTGAGTTTTTACTATAATATGTATTGAAACCAGATATATATATACGTTGATAAGTTTGAGACATAAATCTGTACGATTCAAAACATGTCAATATCCCCCCCCCCCCCCCCCCGCTTTCCTCCATTAATTACACTTACAGAATGTTGGCATTTCTGTAATCATGTAGCCTACATGTGTCGCTGGCCGGGGGGGAGGGGGTCCCAAAACTGCCAAGATTTGTGTGTAGATTGAAATTGACAGGAATCAATTTGGTTTAATGAATAATTCTATATATCGCATATCCCATAGGGAAAAGTTGCTTGATATCGTTAAATAAGAAACTGATGTTACCGGTGCCACAGGGCTATGCTTTAGTCATTGATACCATTTCTAAGCATTTCTTCTTTCACGTGAAATTTTAAATTTTCAGCCTGATAAGGAGAGCTCTTTGTCTGCGGATGGTTCCGTACAACACCTCTGATATCATTTCTAAACATTTTTCACGTGATACTTAAATTCCCAGCCTGATAAGGTAAACTCTTTGTCTGCGGATGGCTCCATACAGCACCTCCGCACAGGGATTGATGTTACTTGTGTCGTTGATAGGGCTACTTCTTAACCATTTATATCATACTAGAGCAGCCTTGTTATATGTGATATAAGTTTCTCAGCGTGTTAAAGAGAATTGGTTACGGTTATTATGTAGCACCCCCGCATAAGGGCTGTCAACACCTGTGACGTTGATAGGGCTGTGTGTTGATCTTGACAACTTGTTTTTTATTACCCGATTATGCTAACCAGGATACCTCTCGAACTGGCCTTAAGTGAAGGAAAGGAGATGAATCAGTCTTGTTCTTTCTCTTTTCTGACAAATAAGGTTTGGGGTGGAGGACTTCCCCTAAATCTTATAATTAGACAAATTGAGTCTAAAGATCTGTTCAAAACGCACATAGGACAAATGCTGACAAACGGTATGATCAGTTATTTATGTATATATCTCCATTGTTTTCCTGTATACCGCCGCAATGTAAAAACCAACAGGCTGGGCGGGGCCGGAAACAAGTGGCTTAAACTGAAACTCATCCAGCTAAATAAACACGTTTAAAAAAAAAAATAATCGCTAGTTAGGGTACCTGGGGTACCTGGGTACCGGGGTAGCATACCTTTGGATACAGGTTGTCAGATTAGAGGTAGGTGCATTAATGGAATTAACACGTTGAAGCTGGAAAGCGGGGATTGTTTTGTTAAAGCCGCACCTACTGCAATGCAATAGTGTGAAACTATACTATGTGGTAGGAAGGTGTGTATAATACTATTCCTGCAGGAGGGCTTGTAACATGAACGCACATCAAAGAATAAATTGGTGGGGTAAAACTTCCGCGCCCGTTGTAAAAGTTTAGGATAGTCGTTTTAAACCGGGCGAGAGTATAATGATAGTTTGCTGTTGGAGGGTTAGTGGTGGAGTAGGACATACACTCCTTGACAATGTTTGGAGCAAGTGGATTCAGACACGGCCGAGCCTGTCTAATGTATGAGTTCAAAAATTTGCCGTGAGGATCCATAATTAATAGTCTTATCTAAAGTTGATAGTTATAATGTCGTTGCCAGCTCACCAACCTGCCACACAGCAGATGATGCCCATCAGCCTGTCACCTATCCACTGGTTGTTCCTCGCCGGCCTGTTAGCAAACAGTTGCTTCAACTACGGTTCCATCTACCAGTTGTTGCTCAACAGTTTACCACCTTTGAGTCACTCGTGTCCTGACGCCTGCTGGTCGCTGCTCAACAACCAGCCAACTACCAGTCTCTGTGAGTATTCTTTGCCAGCCCCAAATTAACATCTATTAACATTCATGAACTTCAAAAACAAAATTGTATTCAAAATTCTTTCTTAGGCAGAAAGTAAAGCCCCATAATACACCATTGGCAAGAGGCCACAATAACATTACATCGCCAGGTGACTAGAAGCACCAGGTGATTATGCTTGGCGAATTTGTGTGGGTATGTTGCAGATTCTTGGTGATGAGCGACGGGATCGGTGGTAAAATGGGCTGTAAAATATCAACTGTTTGTAGGATATTGGCCTGATATTGCAGTCGCCTGGCGACACCAACGGCCACAGGGCCAGTAAGTCTTGAGACCTAGATAACCCCTTGGGACCTTGTATTATTGCCCACACATGAAACTACATAGGCATAGCTTCATTCACTGGTCGTTACAATTTAAAAACAAATAATTCATAATTGAATGTACGCATGAAATATACATTGGGAAGGAAGTAGGATCGTTTATGTAATGGCTAGTGGGCGCAGCGGTGCGTATAGTGCCGTTTCGAACGAATTAAGCACCGCTGGAGGCGAGGTGAATATATCCTGGTATATATTTACCTCAGCGCATTCCAAAACAAAAATGTACCACGTGACGCGCATTAGGTAAACAAACAAGATGTCGACATCGCCGTCACTACGATGACATCGCCGTTGGCACTACGACATCGCCGTTTTTTCAATAAATTTCAATTATTTAGCCATCCCATGAAAATAAAGATCAGTCCTTGCCCTTACAAGCAATGCTATGACGACGGCCGTGTAAGTACGACCACGTGACGACTATTACCATGGTGATGGCCAATCAGCGTCGAGCATTAGGTAAACAAACAAGATGTCGACATCGCCGCTGCTACCAAAACATCGCCGTCGGCACTATGACATCGCCATTTTTTTTAATGAATTTATGGTTTTTCAGGGTTATAGCCATCACATAAAATAAAGAAGACACACTTATGTCGTATCTCGGTGAGATATATTTACCCCGGGGCCGACGGGACCTTGGCCTGACGGCCGTGGTCCTGTCGGCCCCGGGTTAAATATATCCCACCTCATACTCCATAATAGTGTCTTCTTATTATAATATTATTCTATTAATCTATTATTGTAGGATAGAAATAAACTTCCATCAAAGGTATACAGAACTCAACAGTGTGGTGGGACCATTGGCCTTTCTGTCCACTTTGCACCAGCAATTCTGTTTATGACCAAGCCAGGAATCGAACCTGGGTACCACACCAGATAGTTATTCAGCAGATGCAAGTCTCCCTCCAGTCCTCCAAAGAGCAAGTGAAGAGAAGACATTTCAGTCTGACACCAGATCTTTAGAAATGCACTTTCATGCTACATGTTTACGATAAAAGTTTGATTGTTATGCATTTTTTTATGTACTGATCAACATCATATCGCTATATCAAACTATAATGCCATTAAAACCAAGTTGAATAATCTCATAACATTAATTTTCTTTATTAATTTATGTAATAGCTGGGGAGAGGAGAGGTTAATAAAGGGCTCGACCATCGGCACTACGACATGGCCGTCGGCACTTAATTTATTATGGCAGTGTAGCGTTTTTCTGGATTAAACGATAATTTGCAGTGTGTAGCCATCAAGGGCCCCAAGCGGCCCCCCATCAATGAGACATTGAGACCCCATCATCAAGGGCCCCAAACAGCTGGTTGCCAGGCCAGGGCCGTTGTTCACATATAATTTCTTACAGTTACACATGAGGGCACAAAGACCACGCCTACAGGTCCTTACATACACAGACATATGGTGTGTAAATGTTAAGATGACGATGATGATGGTGTGTTGGAGTTTAAGGCCTACTCAGCAATTTTTCAGCTACATTGAGACCAACTCCGTTTTTTGACTACCAATAAGCCCATCCCAAATTGGGTATATTCCAAGGTTGGACGAGGGTTGGACAAAATTACCATATAAGCGGCCTTTTTCTCTTTGAGTTGGGATTACTGGACTAACCAAGATCTATGGTTAAATGGGATGTTGGTGTATACTGG
The DNA here is from genome assembly GCA_936440205.1 of Lepidonotus clava. Taxonomy (NCBI): domain Eukaryota; kingdom Metazoa; phylum Annelida; class Polychaeta; order Phyllodocida; family Polynoidae; genus Lepidonotus; species Lepidonotus clava. The sequence continues at coordinate 49,623,917 of OW387138.1, forward strand.
GATGGGCTTATTGGCTGACCGAATCTATGGGGAAGGAAATGAAGGAAAGGCAAGGTGGTGTAGCAGGCACTGACCAGACTCAAACCCGGGTCTCCCACAAGCCAAGCAAGGACCTTATACACTACATCATCTGCCGAACCCCACCCTCTGAATGAAAAGATGTACATACAATTTATATTAGACATAGAAGTAGAATAAAATATGACAAAAGCAGGCACGGGACTCTTGATGGTGGGGGGGGGGTCCCCATGTTGCATTTAAGAAACGGCAATTGCTTCAAAAAGAGAGGTTTCAATCAGACTTCCGACAGTGGACGTCTCAAGCCTAGAAAGCCTACTGTAACTCACTGGCACTCTCATGACACTTTCTGAAAATATTTGATTTTAAATAGATCACTGACAGCAGCATAAAGAATGGCCATATTGACACTGTCACATATTTTCAATATTTTTCATACGGTCAGAATAATAAATATACAAATTTCCGAAGTGTCAAGCCTAAAAATATTGCAAAATTGTCCTACCTACTGTTCCTCACTGGCACTACTGTGACAATGTCTGAAAATATATGATTTTGAACAGATCACTGACAGCAGCAAAATGAATGTGGACATTGACAGTGTCACATACGTTTGATATTTTTCATGATATGAACCATACTTTCATGCTCGAGTTCTGTAGTATGCGTAAATCATGTGAATCCATGCCTAAAACCACTCAAGTGCGTAAATCCACCATGACTCCATTGAGTGAAGAATTGGCGCAAATTTGTAACATTATGGGCTATTAAGATACTTTTTAGGTACTATTTTGATACAATCATCTGTGTTATAACGTGAATAACGCACTTGGGGTGTGATCTCGACCTCCTGGTGCTCAGCTAGAAGCACGGGCGCCTGAGGGCCAATCGCCTGCTGCGAGTGGCCCTCAGCCTCCCGTACTTCTAGCTGGGCACCAGAGGGCCTCGACCCCACCCCTCCATGCATTATTCCCTAAATATACCACAAGAATATCACAAAACTGTCAGGTTTCATTGTAAATATTTAACAGAATAGTAGGAGAATCGTCAGCAAATGTTAAAAGTAAGTTTAAAACGTTGTAGCAAATGTATGAAAGTTGGTTCATATAATCAATATTCAGATTATTTAGACACATATTGCAACAATTTTGATACAATTATCCATGTTATAACTTGAATAACACACTCGGGGTGGGGTCTCAACCTCCTGGGGAGCACGGGGCTTCGGGCCCCTCGCCGCAAGCCTACAGCATGATTTAGGGAACCCACTCTGTATTTCCTTACAAATTTAATGAAACCTCTGTTTTCCCAGGCCTAAATCAGAGGTGCCAAGTAAAATTAGTCCAAAGGCAGGAAATCTCCTAAAACGTAATGCCCCAAAACTTAAATTAACACCACAGTACTATAACTTTCCTAAATGATTGAAATTGACCTAAACATTGTGTAAAATCTTATAAATACATGTTTCTTGGCATAATTCACAACAGTGTATTCCACTAGATCTAGGTATTATATTTCCTCTCATTTTGAATAATTTTTAATTAACTTTCAGCAGGTTCGAGATTCAGTGTGGGAAAACAGGTTAAAAATTCGAGAGATCTCCCAAAATTCCGGGAGATTTAGCACCACAGCTAAGTGAAGGTAAACCGCCACGGAGTAGGAGGCTATGGTATATATATATAGTACTGACCGAGGTTTGATAACAAATTTGTTATTTCCCTTGTTATACAGAGTAGAGGGCCGTAGCGCAGCGCAGGCCCGAGACTCTGTATAACAAGGGGAATAACAAATTTGTTATCAATCCGAGGTCTGTACTGGATTTATTTCAGGCCCCTTGAATCTATAAATGAATATACATTTTCCATACGGTCTATTGTCTACATTTCAGTTTTTAAATCATGAAAATTGGCTAAATAATAGCAGAGATATCAAGAGTAAATAGTTACGACAAAATGTAAACAAACGGCCGCATCATGCGACCTAACGACGCAACCTAACGACGCAACCTAGCAACACGACCTAGATATTCCACTGCTGCACTCTGATTGGATGATAGCATAGGGGGGCGTGGCTTTACTAAAAGTTATTGCCCTGGGTGTGTAGATTCTTATTGGTTAAGCCTTATAAAAGGGGCGTGGTCAAATGTTTCCATAGTTTTCCAGGGGAATATTTTTTAGTTATTCCCCTGCTCTCTGTACTTAAGTGTTTAAACCAGGGGAATATCGTTTTTGTTATTCCCCTGGTTAGAAAACGTCAGGTTTAAATAGGAATCTACAGAAACGACTACCCTACTCATGAAATAAAACCTCCGCGACCACATTTATAACCTCCGAGCCTGCAGGGCGAGGAGGTTAAGTGGCCAAGGAGGTTATATACCATAGTCTCCTACTCCAAGGCGGCTTATGAGCTTATACTACACTCCAAAAACACAAAATATTGTTGACCTGGGCTTTATATTGAAGTGGATATTCAGGTAAGATTTTAAAATTTTTAACACTGGATCCTATGGGAAGAAATTACTTTTATTTTGTATTAAATTGTAAAACAAATAAAATCTTGTAGAAATTTAAAATCTGACACATTGATCAGCTCTGTAAGATTCACTCGCTTTATGTTAAGGTTAGACTACGGTAATACAGGGCTATTCTGCGTAACTCTACATAATGGATGTTTCATATTTCATCACTAGATGCCTTGTTGTATAATATATATCATTGAATAGATGATTGTCAGACCTATCTAATGATATAAATAATATTATCATGAATAAAGAAATACTTGTGTAATCTGATCAGGAAATTGAAAAATGAGTTTTCAACAGATATTTTTTAAATTAAAATAACTTTCTTAATAATGAACAGAAATGCATCAAATTTTAGTGACATGTAGTTTAGATCAGTATGGAGGGAAACGTGTCTCGAAATGTTGATCTAAGTCTTAGTTTTTATTTTATGAAATCTAGAAAATAAGGTTGAAAAAAATGACAAAAAGTTTCCCGTTTTTTGACATAAAATGAAAACTAGGGCCTACATTAAAAATCTGAGACATGGTTCCCTCCATATGAATGTAGTACACAATCAACTAAAGTAACAAAGTTGTGGATAAAATATCAAATTAGAAATGTTGATTCAAAAAATAAAAGTGAAAAAAAAGGTTTTTCAATAATGTTCTTCCCAATTCAAATTCAATATCAATTTTGGCTCTACCATGTTATAGAGAAAAATAATACCTTTTATTTGATATATGAAACATGTAAATCCCATCATTACTCCCGGAGATATTAGAATTCTACAAAATGGGCCTCTCATCACCGTAGTCTAACCTTAAAGCCACGAGAAGCAAATGTATGAAAAAATCATACAAAATGCAGACCCACAACAACAGTGTACGCGAGGTCACTCTGTGCATCCATACTCTCAAGTTCAAGCAGTGGAGAGTAATTGTATTGCAGAGTGCAGCCTGCATTCTGGTGGCCCTCGACCACTACACTTGACAAGAAGCATTTCTTATGAAATCTGACATGTGTCTTAGGGAGATGTTACATGGGCCTTTCTTAAAATCGACATGTAAACATGACTATTTCTTGAATTCGACATGGGATATTAAGAAAAATAATGGACATGTGACATTGACATTTCTTAAAATTGATGTGTGACATCAGGAACCACCCTCCATCAAGAGCCCCATTCTGTCCTGTAACCCACGCGCCTATTGCCCACGCACGACCAGGCGAAGTGTAAACCTGGACTACGTCCGCCTAACACCCCATCTGCTACAATAGAGCAGTGGTGAGCCTGTTGGACTTCACATCCAAAGGAAGGGGTTTCGAGTCCCAAAAGTAACTTGTGAACTAAAACTTTTCGCAAATTCGAAATTGCTAATCAAAAACTTTCTGCACATGTAGGCCTATAGGCCTATCACATAACCTCCGGAGGTTTACTGCATAACCTCCGGAGGTTTACTACATAACCTCCGGAGGTTTAGCACATAACCTCCGCCGGAGATCTTCTCAGAGGAAAACAGTAGATTATGTCCATTATACTACTCCCGGCCCACGAGTCTATTGTTCTGCGGGTAGGTTTCTGAGCATAATCTCCGGTGCCTGAGGTTGAGCAGGAGTTTTACCATGCAAGTAAACCTCTGGCAGAGGTTTATTGGGTAAACCTCCGGAGGTTATTTGATAAACCTCCGCAGGTTATGTGATAAACCTCCGCAGGTTATGTGATAAACCTCTGCAGGTTATGTGACAAACTTCCGCAGGTTATGGGTGAGACTTACAACAATATCATGTATGTCTACTATGATCAATTTCGAATTTTTGAAAAGCTGGACAAGGTGGGATTCGAATCCCATACCTTTGGATGTAGAGTCCAAGAGGCTAACCACTACTCTATTGTGGCAGCTGATATATGCTGGGTCCACATTCATACTATTCTAGAAGTGCGCAGACTATTGGGACAAGACTGGCGGCAGTGAGCGGGGCTCTGAATGTAGATATTTTCGCATGTATACAATTTTGCGGATTTGCCATAAGGGGCAAATGTATAGGAATTTAATTTCACGTTACCAGAGTTAGGCACTCTTTATGGTATGTTAAAAGATACGTTCATATTGTATATATTTTCTCAGAAATTTTGTAAATGCGAATTAAGCAAAAATATATACAAGGCCTACACTGGTTACGGGACACAACGCTCGCTGTACACTCTGCAGTAAGATTACTGTCCACCGCTCCTTGAACTTGAGAGCATTAATGTGCAGAGTGACTCGCGTATGCTGGTACTCTGAGACCACTGATTTATTCATACTTTAGTATTTCATGGCGTTAATAATGATCAAAAAAACAAACAGTTCCAAGTGAAATGTACATCTGGATCTTGTGCATTGGTCCCATGTATTTTTTTTGTAGAATTCTGAAGTTTTCATTTTCAAATGATTTAATCAAAATAAAAAGTATTATCCACCCATAGGCTTCCATGTTAAAAATCCGAATTTTCTAACCTTAATATTTCAGTTGATACTTATCCTATATCTATATATAATATCTAGAACTCTAACATGAATCAAGGTGTACGTTTGTGATGTAAGATGTCGTAGTATAAGCTTGTAAACCGCCTTGGAGGCAGAGATTATGCGATATAACCTCCGAGGCGTCAACCTTCATGAAACCTACAAGAAGAACAATAGACATGTGAGCCGGGAGTAGTATAAATCACCATGATTACCGTGATTGAATTTCACATTGCCAAGAGTCTTGCAGTGTAACTCTCCTTGTGAGGGTTATGGTCACCGCGCTGACTGACAAGTAAGTGCTGAGAGGTGTCGAGCTGCACCATGTGAGGTGCATTGACTGATCAGCATTGTGCTTACAGCAGGCATCCACTAGGTTCTGCAGAGACGCACGTTAGGCGAGGGGGGGGGGGACTGGAGTGGGGAGGGGTGGAGGGGGGCTGACGTTGGCGAGCACAGACCAGTGGACAAATGAGTATCTGGGGGGTGGGAACACCCATCCATGGAGGTGGCGACACAGACAATTTTAACAACAATAGATGTCTCTTACTGTCGTTACTTTCCCAAAAGAACAAAGGGCAGCTCTCACAATCAATTCGGGGGTCGCTCTATAAAGGCACCAGGTTGCCAATAGCTACAATTTTCTGTATTTGGCGACTGAAATCATGAGATGGCTTTTCCTTTTGGCAATAGAACTCATAGCAAAATATTAAAAATTGCGACTAAAATCGGAAATTGGCGTCTCTTTGGCGACTAAATTAAAAAGGCTAGGGCGACCCCTGCAATTAGAGTGAAAAAATCCTCCCTTAAACCTGCAAATTTTCTATAATTTACATATAAACGAGGATTTTTTCACTAAAAAGGGTATGGTGTGTGCCTGAGCGCAACCCTCTAAATCCGCCACTGTAAATGGCTACCTCGGCCCTATTCCACAGTTTATGGAGGGATGCCTGTCCAGGTCGGCCCAAGGCTAGGTGCAGCCGACCATTCAAATGGCTGGTTGTCACGCCCGGTAGACGAATCCTGCTGGAAGGTTTTTATCCGACGGCAATAAAACAGAGTATGCCACTGCAGCAAAAAGAATCCACCCGGTGGTCCTCCATGCATGCAATCTCGCAACACAACCTGACTTATTTATCTTAATATATCACCCTGACTGGGTGGAATTAATTCTTTGAGTCAAGACCAGTTCATCCGGTCACGTGCCCATGTAGCAACTGGTGACAAGAACACCCTGGTTACTGGTGCCTGCGCTAGAAATAATATGAATAACATCATATTTTCTATCTTGGCGCTGTGAAAAGACCATTAACATGAAAACATGTGCGAACTGGTTGTGTGAAAGCTTGCTGAGACTAGGCCGACAAGCAGGCCGTCTTGACCAGGTGTTATCACCGGCCCTCTGGCCTAACACCCCCCCCCCCCCACCTCCCCCTGACAACAAACGGGTAGCCCACCCCCTGTAGTGGGGCATTCTCCTATTCTGTTAACTGTTGATCTCGGAATCTAAGTCTTGTGATATTCCTGTAGCATACATCAATACAAACAACTTTTACGCTTACTTCACGGTTGCCGTTTGGGGGATGTAGGAGCCTTTTGTTTTCAACAACTTTTACGCTTACTGTGTATAGATAAGATTAATATTAAAAGAGATATAGCCAAAGTTGCACAAATTGTCCAAGGAATAAAATGTCACCAGAAATACCTTTGAAAGTGCTTCTATTCAGGAAAGATAATCGTATTGAAATACATTTCATTATTACCAAATCATTACAAATCCGTTTACAAAGTTTGGTAATGATTGAGGCATTTATACTGCTTTTAAGTTTGTTACAATGTGGGGAAGTCTAGATCAGCGCATTGCTACCACCTGCCGTGTTATAACTCACACCAGATCCTAACGTAATTTTCCAATATTACTCTATTTGACTTCATACATGATTATAGTTAGGGAGTAACGCATGGAGGGGCGGGGTCGAGGCCTTCTGGGGCCTGGCTAAGGCATGGGGCCTGAAACAGATTCGCACCACCCCGAGTGTGTTATTCACGTTATAACACAGAGAAAATATGACGTAGTATGATATTATTAACTTATCTAGATATGATCAAAATCGTACAGAAAGTGGATGAATAAAAATGTGCTGAAATGAGACCTAGTAACGGGACATGAGTCCTCCAACGGGACTGCCATTGGTCAGTTCATTGAGAGGGGTTTTCTAGATCAGGCTAGATGCAGGGAAAGGTAGCAACTTAAAAAAGCTTTGAAAATTCTTTTAGTTAGAATAAACAATCAATTTATGATATGTATAATTTTAAGTAAGCGATATAAAATTAATTTACGTTTGGTAATGATAGAAGCATTTACACTGGTTTTACGTTTCTTACAATGTGCGGACGTCTGGATCGGGACGTTTCTACCCCACTGCCGTGTTATAATCCTTATTAGATAAAGTTATTAAGGCAATGAATTTGAGGTACCAGATTCATGGCGTATTAAGACTTTGACTTCCCTAGACACCCTATTACAATCTTACTGATCTTTTCCAACATAGGTATCACGATGGATGACGAAAAGTTTGATGCATACTGTGCATTTATAAGATCAGTGCGCAAGTACTTGACATCAAAAACACATGAGGAAGGTGCTTCGGAAACGTTTAAACGTAAGCTCAGGCAGGTAGCTCAAGATCGCCGCTATATCATTGATGGTAAGTTAGTGGCCTTCAGAATGCCACAAGGAAACTTTGTCAAATCATTTTTGGATGATAAAGCAATGCTATATTAAAGTTGTGGGGATAAGAGCTAACTGATTATTGGTAAAATGAAATATTCTAAAGAATGCTTTCAATCTAGAATTAAAAGACTGGATAATAATTATTGATGTATGTGTTCCAAGCGACATGAATAGCGGCCTTATTGTTTTATTCCTATGTTTTTAAGGGTCTCAAATCTTCTACAATCACCCAAAATCAAAGAGGCACCTGAGAGTGATAGAGGACAAACAGGAGCGTGATAGAATTTTATGGGCTACCCACTGCACAGCTGCAGCAGGTCACAGTGGCAGGAATGCCACTCTAGCCAAAATCACTACACGGTTCTGGTGGCGGGGCATCACAAATGATGTGGATGTGGTGGTAAGTACTGTTACATTTTTTTGCTTATCAATTTTTAAGAGTAAATATTTTTTCTCCAGAGATGCCACCCCAGTGTGACAAAAAAATCCTGAAAAGTAGGAAGGAAATTTCCAGATTCTCGCTTTAGACACTAATAGTTGTAAATATTTGCTAGGAAACGTAAATTCATGTTTTAGATTGATTATAAATGATATAGGAATAATTTGAAAAACCAATTTAATGACTTTGATAAGGAGAAATATGAATTTCACTTCTATTTTGAAGTGGCAAAAATCCTGAAAAAGCGGGGACAATGTCATCTGTAAAGACTATAATAAGAAGACACTATTATGGAGTATGAGGTGAATATAATTCACTGAAATCGACATAAGCTTTATGTTTTGGGTACATTTTACTTCCTGGTAGCAACATAAAAACAAAATATATTCACATATTTAAACTATACATTGGTAAATATCTTGTGCCAGAATAGTTGAGTATAAGTTTTTTTTAACAGCCCCTATAGTTGAGAAGAGACTACAATAGTACATTGAGATTGAAAGGTATTAACATATTATCAGGCCTATACATATGTTGGAGGGTGGGTGTAATCTGGTGACCATTATAACACGGCAGTGGGGTAGCAACGTGCCAATCTAGACGTCAGTATATTGTAACAAACGTTGTAAAAGCAGTGTAAATGCCTCAAACTCGACCAAACTTTATAAACGAATTTAAAATGACATATTTACCCTACTTGTTCTAAATCTTTGTTGCTTCGACGGCACAAGCCGACCTGTTACTGCACACTGTGACCTGCCAGTTACCAGCAGAGGTAGGGTGGACCAGCCAACCCAGCTGTACTACGAATTTTTAAACACTTTAATGAGGGGGCTGAGGGAACCAGCTGAGTCCTGCATAAATTATGAGTTTCAAGGAGCCCCACATCCACCTTGTCCAAACAAGACAGTTTCATGGGGACCCTCCTATGGGAAGGGACTACTTTTACTCTTCATTAAATTGTACAAAATCGAAATCTTCAAGAAATCATTTATTTTAGTCATTCATGATATCCACAAGGTTCTGAGCATCATTTCACTCACTCACTATATAGTTTTGATGAATATTAAAAGAGTTACAGCCAAAAGTTTGGGAAAAAAGGTGCAGTGTCCAAGCCATGGCACCGGGCGGTGTGTGCACCGCGTGGTGACCGGCCGATGCAGACGCCGACCTACTGCAGTGACACGCGGGTGGGTGGGGGGATTGGGTGGGGGGTGAGTGGGGTGGGGTCGGGAGCTGGAAGAAGGGGTCCCGGGGTAGGCCGCCCGAGGTCGGGAGAAACGTGGGAACAAGCCCAGCATCTTCCCGGGAGTGACAGTGGCGCTTGACCGGCCGTGGAGGACTGGGCAGGCCACCCTGTGGAAGGGGGAAATGTGGGGGTATAGACCCATAAAATCGACAGCGCGACATGGCTATTCCTTAAATTCGACACGACGGCACGGCCGTTTTTTAAATTCAACATGCGACATGGGCCTTTAAAAAGATAGTGCCTGGGACATGGTTATTCCTTAAATTCGACATGTGATATGGGTCTAATATAGTGACAGGCGACATGGCTATTTTTAAAATTTGACACACGACGTGGGATTCCCCCCCCCCCCCCCCATTAGAACGATACAGGGGCGGATTAAAAAAAGAAAAATCGGCCAAAAAAAAGGGGTTTGGGGCGCACACTTGCCCCCCCCCCCCCAAATCCGCGCCTGCAATAAAAACATTAAAATATCTCACTGTTATTTGCAAACAGAATATGTTTTTACACTCCAAGCGCCATAGGCGGTTGTTGAATTAAATATATTAAAAAATAGTAATGTTTTATGAAAAAAAGGGTTTTTTGAGGGATTTATTAGTTGTCAGGGTCCTGTGCATCTATCATGAGCTAGAAAAAGGCCTCTCCAAGGAGATGTAGGACCATCCAATGAGGAGAGAGTATTCAAATATCTAGGTCACGTTGCTATGCGTTGCTAGAACTCTCAGCTGGATGTTCTGGTGCATGGCTAGACGCACTGGGGCTGAGGGCCACTCACTGCAATCCTACGGCATGCGGCGAGTGGCCCTCAGCCCCAGTGCGTCTAGCCATGCACCAGAAGTCCTCGACCCCGCCCCTCCGTGTGTTATTCCCTAATTGGTACTACAGACATTAGCAGTAGGTGGTTATAAGTGTGAGGGGAGCAGAGAATGGTTAAATTGGCACAAACTTCTAGACCCCTCTCCTTTGGGTCTGGTATTGGCAGTGATATTATGCTTTGACTGCTTGAAATCAGCTAATTCTCTTTTTTAATTCCTAACTACTGCTTTGCATACTTAGATATCCCGTTGTGATGCCTGTCAGAGGCAAGACAGAATAAAGCTCCAAGCTCCAGAGATGAGGCCCATCAAGGTTAAGGAACCATTGTATATGGTGGGTATGGACTTGGTGGGACCGTTTACCATATCGACATCTGGTAACAAGTATGTACTCACAATGAGTGATTACTTCACAAAGTTTGTGGACTTCTTTCCGCTCCGCGACAAATCAGCAGTCTCTGTTTGCAGAGGCATTTGTTCATTTATCTACAGGTAAGTAAGGTATATTTAGGAGGACACTGATATTTAACTTAAACTGCTGGCATATTACGAGGTATTTGTCTATGTTGAATAATGAACAAAATGCTTAGTTGAGTGTGGTTTTACACTTATCACTTAAAATCAGAATTGAAGTCAAGACTCAATGTACTGATACATGTGATAAACCACTGAAAAGACTAATAAGAATCTCATTTGGTGTTACAACTTTGTTACCAATGTACTGGAAAATGCCCAAGCCAGGTTAAACAGAATTTAAACAAACATGCTTTTCCTAACAACATAATGCTGCAAACCAATATAAAGTATGATACATGTCTTGTTTTACAGATTGGGTGCCCCAGAACGCCTCCTAAGTGACCAGGGAAGAGAGTTCTGTAATCAGGTAGGAAATGTGTTTAAATCTCAGGGATAAAGTAAGGGAAAAATTGGGATGTGACAATGGCACACTCTTCACTAATAATAACAAGACGTATTTTCAATATCAAGCAAACCTTGATGATCTATTGATGCATTGGTTTAACATTAAAGTTCGATTTTAGGTTTTAAAGCACCCAGGGAGCATGGCGAGCCCCAAAAATTTGACTGCAATCTAGTTCGATATGCACTTAATAAAGTATGAAGTAAAGTTTGTCAAAATCTGCAAAATCCTATAACTCATTCTGACAGTAGTGCTTACCTTTTACTGTCCTGCAATAACAGCTGCCAGGGTTTTAATCTATGAGTTTGCAGCTCACTTGTGAATATTTGCTAATATTTCACATTATTTGCAACCAGCTCAATGACCAGCTTGCCAATGAGTACGACATCAAACGATGTGTATCGGCTGCGTATCACCCACAAACTAACGGTTTGGATGAACGCACCAACCAAACCCTAAAAACAAAATTGGCCAAGTTGGTCAATCAGCGACAAGACGATTGGGATGATTACCTTGAAGAAACGGCATTCTCTATTAGGACACAGGTCCAGACAACGACAAAGTTCACGCCGTTCTACCTCATGTTCAACCGCGTGGCCCGGATGCCAGTAGAGGTGTTGTACAACTGAAACTAATATATCTTCTGCATTTGTGTTCTAGTGTTTCAGTTTTAGTGTTGAGGTTCCACCATATTACAGTTTAAGTGAAAATCGTGTTCCACGATTTTCAGCTTCCTGTTGGACATCAACCTTCACTGGTAGACATCATTCTTTTGTGTGACCTAATTCATAGTATCTGTATATACACAGATCAGGGTTTAGGCTAGGGAAATTTGTCCAATTCTGGATGTCCACAACTAGTATAGATCGTCCCCATTAATTGGACAAGGTAAACTTCTAAAACAGCTCTTGAAATGAGTAAAAGGTTGATTAGTTACCCCTTTATATAAAACGGCACGAAAACGAGATTTGCTCCATGAGCAGCCATGTTTTTTGGCTGGTTTCAGCCTTCCATAATACCTTAAGGCCTAGATTACAACACCTGCCGAACAGCATCCAGCGGGAGGAACTCACAGCAAAACGAGATTCATATTGCAGTTAAACTTTTTTTTATGTAACAATGTTATATATGTGGATTTGCCATTCATATTCTATGCAAATACACTAAACAACTTAAGTTATAAAAGATTTTCTCTACCATGCGTCTTTCACTTGACGGGACCATCTGCATCTAGACTGTAGTTATGTCCAAGTTTGCAAGGTACTCAAACTCTCAAACTAATAGATATGTAAGTAGGTCATGAAAGGACTACGATACGTCCAGCAGTGAGATGGCAATCTCTTTTTTCAAAACTTTTCTACAAATAGTTCTATTCTAGCAATGCTTTCAAATACACAATGAAATAGGCCTACAGTAACCTACGTCACCTTCGCTACATCACCGTAGTTACGTCACCATCACTACGCTCTTCATATCGACAGGCCACGTCACTCTCCAAGCAGATGTACACACAGGGAATGATTGGAGAGTGTGGACTAGTGGCGGGAACAAAGCAGTTCTATAAGGATTTCTGTATTTATTGCTTTGACTATCAAAAAGTCCCTAAATATGCAAAACAACGTGAAAAAAATTGGCTGTTTGAGCCGAGACACGGAGCGTCTTGTTAATGAGCAAATATCAATAATTTCTATCAAATATATGGTCATCTGGAGGATTACCAGAAATAAGTTTCTGGTTGTCCGCACCCACTTTCTGTTTGTTGAGGATATAAGGACACACAGTTTCCTAGCCTGGGGTTCTTCCTAGACAGATTTCGAGTATTAAAAGGCCCATTTCTCTTATAATTAAGGGGTCAATATTTGAAAATCGTGAGGCTGTGTTGCTGGGCTGCTGTGTCTTGCGCCTGGTGGTTTTTTTCATACTTTCCTCACAATTCGGGCCATATCTTTGTTAATAATAATCTAATTCCTATACAGTAAGCAAGAAAGTTCTATGCTAGAAGGACATCACAAAAATTAATATATTTTGAACATGTAACATAATAGAAGGACAGAGGCCCTCAGCTCCTGTGCCTCTAACAAGGCATCAGAAGGCCTCGACAACCCCCCCCCCCTCCCCCCCCGTGCATTATTCCCTAACTTAATATAATTTCATTACATTCAAAACTATGGACAGGATCCTAACGTGTAATACCTCATTTGAAAGTTCTTCGGGTCAGGCCGGTAAAGGCTGGCATGGGCTAGTATAAAATCCTTAGCACTAGCCTAGTGGGCTAGTAGAAAACAAAGTTAAGGTTTATGCCAGCTCCGACTATTGTTACCCAGTGGTATAGGCTGGCTCCTTTTGCCACCTGACCCACTGTTCTAGGTCTGTTCAATACTTTAGGCCTACTGCTAATACTGGGGTAGGCTGGCTTTCCTGCCGCCTCTATAAGCTTGTTAGGCATATTGGAGGAAACAGGCTTGTGTTTTGATCAACTGAGATCAGAAAGTACATCAGAGAGTATATCAAGGAGCATTGTCTCTAGTTTATTAGATTGAATTTAGGCTCTATGTATCATATATTCCCGACTACTATAGAGGTTGTAGGCCTAGTTATCTGTTTGGTTTGAGATTATCCCCATCGTGGATTATCTGGTGAGATGTAAAAGTAATTTTCAAAATAATTTAAATTGTGGTGGTTGTCATGGTGAGAAAAATACAAGTTAGGATGTTGCTGACTGGATCTACTGATATTGTTGTCTTCAACCGTTCAGATTCGGATTTGATGACAGATTGTGGATAGGTTCTGATTGAGGCCGATCAGTTCTAGTAACAGGCCAGTAGCCAGCTTTTCGAAAGAGGGGGGGGGGGGGGGGGGGAGTCATTTCTTGACTGATAGATGTTTTTCGGAGGTGGGAGTGTGTGTTCGTTTTTGAATTTGGGGCTAAAATATATTTTTTTTTTTTTATTTGAAGGGACCATATAAGTCAAAGTTTAAAGGAGGGTTCGTCCAAGGGGGGTTCATACTAAAATTAACAGTTTGACACGGCCCTTTCTAAACAGTGCTCAGTGTCTACTCCTAACCCAAGAGGATATGTAACATAGTTCAAAAACTATACTAAAACGGTTGTTGAAGAATGATATCCAGGGGGTTGTTGTCACCGACGCATGGTGCACTGACAAGGGTCCCTTACCAGAATAGGGGGGTGTGTGTGTGTGTGCGGAGGTTGGCCTTTGTTCATCACACATCATCATCTTTTCATCATATCGTTTGCTAAACTGGAAGACCACGTGTAAATGTGATGTTGACAATAAAATGTTTTTAAAAAAAATACCGACCCAACCTTCTCTGCGCGGGCACGGGGGTACTTGAAGTTGTGTATACCCATATACAGGTGTTAGAAAGGGTTGGCTTGTCACATATCTACACCTATGGGACATTGCGCACTAAAGACCCCTTGCCACTCTTCGCAATGGGTAGGGTATTCAGGGACGGATTTAGGGGGGGTGCACCAGGTGCGCGCCCTCCCTATTTTTGCCCAAATTTAGATTTTTTTAATGTAAAACTCTTGTTCCCAGAGGGGGCGCCGGGACTTTTTTTAATATAGGCGCCTCTCCTTTCTTGAGCTCCTGTATCCGCCCCTGGTATTACACCCGGTGGCGGGTTTCTCGTAAACCATCATATATTCTATCACCGCCCTTGTGGCGTAAAACAAGCTGAAAAGTATTACCTTGTGCAGTCTGAAAAGAACCCATAAGGGTTGGGCGGACGTTAAACTACCTCAACAAACAAACCTCTTATCAGAGGGCCCTTCTCAGGTTACCACACCTCCCTTAGGGTGGATGCCCTTGAGGTCCGTTATTTTGGGGGGCTTCACAAACACTTGAGATTATTATCAAATGTCCTGCTGTCCGACATCAGGGTCGGGGGCCTTAAATTGATGTTTAACTTAATTTTGTTGTCCATCTAGATGGATTTTGATGCGTTTTTCATGGAACTTTTTGGCCCTGATATAATAATGATGATTATAAGATGATTAGTGGTTGACAGGTTTATGCATTAAAATTCCAGGTAAGGGACCAGCCTGAAATCACTGATGTGGAATTCCCAGACGAACCGGAGATCACCAACCACAATGCACATGTAGCAACACAAAAAGAAGTAACCCATACAAAGGTATGAAAAAATAACAGTCACCTTTGCCAATATGGTATCTCTTCACCAGCGAGTGCCTAGCGAAATTGGATGGAATTTTAGTCTACTCATATTTGGGACATGTGGACGGGGTCCGTGAGATAGGATATTCTCATGTCTCATGTTGGATTAAAGAACTGGTCCCTGTCATGTCAATATTTTTTTCTTTATGTGACTAAGCCCCATGTCACATGTGGATTTTAAGAAACAGCCATGAAGATGTTTCGAATTCAGGGGTCTAGGGCCATGGTTATGACATGTAAATCCACAGCATTTTTGATGAGCTCTTGAATGATATATTGGAAATTTTTATAGATGAACTAAGAATGGAGATCTACAAATTTCTGCATGAGATTAAAATCTAAGATCGATATTAGAAATTCTCATCCACATGCTAAAAATTTCATGGCTCAGTCTCCAGTTTTGGGAAGAACCCCAAGTAAGGCAATCAAAATTCATGTGACTAGCCTACTCACGGAAATCAATTACAAAAGTATAGTATTCCTATAGTATTCTCACCCTAACACCTAGCTCCTCCCTTTAAAGGTATGAAATACTCTTTTTTAAGACTGAAAACTCGTATTCTCCCCTAATGGATAATGGCATAAAACATTATTATGGGTACTGTATCTCATTACCTGCTGGAAGTGGTAATACATCCTCATTCTTTTCAAACAGGTTGAGGAAAACATTGTCAAAGCTCAAGGTCGACAAAAAGAAAATTATGCGAAGAGGAAAGAAAAGGGGGTTAAAGTCTTCACCTTCCACGTAGGGGATCGTGTAATGAAAAAAGTCATGAAGAATATCGGTCGGTTTGGTGGACAAATGCGTCATCTATGGGAAGGGCCTTTCAGGTATCTAACACCAGTGTAATTTTTCGCCCTGCGAAGTTAAATAGATGAAATCATAATTTTCGTACCAGGTCGCATCAGGCGAAATCTTAAATGGACATCGTTCAGTTTTGCACCACACGACGGCTACCTACCAATGCGATACAGAGTGTTTTTGGCAAACATTATTTAGCTTTCATACCCTATCCAGCCTATCAAAATAAATAGAATACAGCCAGGAAACTATGTTTTGATAGATCTAAGTCTCATGCTCTTATATGGTTTGATAATTTTTATTTTAGGCCTGGACACGTTTGCAAGAATATTTTACAGATGGTATGAAAAAAATGACCGGCCTCAGATAGGCACTTTCATGCAGGCTCCGAAAAGAATTATTTAGCTTTTAGGCCTTATCAAGCCTATCAAAATAAATAGAATACAGGAAACTATGTTTTGATAGATCTAAGTCTCATGCTCTTATATATCGTATGGTTCATCATTTTAGGCCTTGACATGTTTGCAATTTGAATATATTCAGACCATATTTCACAAGTTAAAGATGAAAAATGATTCAAAGAACTAAATGATTTGTGAATTTGTCACTAACGTTATAGTGTTTGTTATAGTGTGATTTCCAAGTGTATTGTACTTAGTTATATTACAATAGTCTCAATATCAATATGACTTACATGAGGCACAGAAATGTATTATAATCATCTTCATCGAAAATATACAATCATTATGAGCTCTAAACGGCTACTGCTCTAACATATCATTACAATGGCCGAAATTCTCGTTTCCTCAAACGAAATCAATCATTCGATAATTACAATACTCTTCAGTCTTGTTGCTTATTATTGTATCTGCTGCAAACTGAAGTATTTGTCCTTCTTCATGCTGCATTTCCTTTTTCTTACCTCCTTCCTGGTTACAAACTATATCTCATATTTGATTTTTTTTAAATCGGATCTTTCTTTGCAACATAATGGGCAAGCAAACAAGCTGTATTTGCAACGTGCTTTTTCAGTGAAGAACACAAATCTGCACTGAAAAGGTTATACCTGACCAGATACTTTTAAGTGAATGACATAAGGTCATATCCAGTGGTGGATTTTGATGGGGCATATTTATATTTCTTAAATTCTGAAAAAGGGGGTGGGGGTAATGGGTAAAAAAACATCTTTTAAGTGTATAGTAGCAGGCGTGTTGATTGCTAAAGTAATGTATGTTTCTTAGATAAGTATTTGCTCAAAATTGGCATAGTTCATAAATGACTCATTGTTATTCAACCAACTCAATTTTTCAGTATAAAAAGCTTGTGTAGGATAAAAACCCAAATTTTTATGGCCAACATTCGAGGCATTTTTACTCATGAAATCATTGGTATTTCTATTCCAATCTTCAGAATCGAGGAGATAGACCAACGAAAGGGAATCAAACTGGAAGCTCTGAATAAGCGAGTGCCTCATGAGCAGTTGAAGCCATACAAGGTAAAATATTTAATCAATTAGGAAGTCAAACCAGAATGAACAACCAATCCAATAGAAAATCGTAATTTCCCAATAGAAAATCTTAATTCACAGACATTTTGTATCAAGTTTTGGTTTGGTAAGGAAGGGCGGTGTCAGTCATTTATATAAATATCAGGCTGTGAAGTTGACAATTTTTCTGGAACCTTGTTATCCCTAATAAAGCTCTATTATGTCCAGCATTTTAGATCATTTTTCATCAGCCCAGCCACATTTCCAATTGATCCCAGGCCCTTAAGCACCGCAGCCTGTAATGAGAACAATTCAAATTTCAATTCTAACCATATTTTTGGTAATAGATTGACCAGTCAGGGCATAAAAATGTATCACAAACTATGAATTTCAGGAGCCCCTACAAGTACACAGTTTCTTCAAACCAGCGTCTCAAGCCAATAGGGAGAACCAACAGGAACCATCTGCTTCAAACGGGTGTAGGGGTCCAGAACACAACCTGGTCAGTATAGATCTACATTTAGACAAGACATGAAGAGTGTGTCAAATCTAAATTATCTTAAAGAGTGGATGAGCATAATAATTCACGAGCTGGCAAACTTGTTTGTTAGTGGGGTAAGTTTATCTGGCCAACCCTTTACAGTTGTTTTACCAGACTGAAAACACTCCAAATGCAAAGAGTATTAGAGATTTTGCCATTGAAACAAAGTTTACAGCATTTTTTCCCCCACAACATTTGCAAGTCTAGATTGCATGTTACTTTCCCCCTCATTACGTTATAATGCCATTAATACAGTTTTTTTTGACATAATAGCTTCATGGTGTAATAAGGCTTTGCACAGCCTCTTTCATTTTGCCTGACTCACTTTTCTTAGGACTAACATCATTTGTTGCCTTCAGCCTTCACCCTGTATAATCATGTTAAGGTAGCCTTGGGTTATTCATTACAGGAACCTCATGTTGATAAGTGTTCCAGTGCAACTACACAGCTCGCAAGTCCTGCTTCTGAGGAACAACCACTCCAGGTCCCTCTAACCACTGCAGCTGCTTGTGAGACCACAGAACTGAGGAGTCCTGGGACCATTGAGGTAAGACTACAATTGTGATTTTTGGAAATTCAGGGTCACGTTATGAAATAATGAGTCATTAGGACCAGGCTTAGGCTAGATTCAAAGCATTACATTTGATTGGGGTTGGGGGGAGGCGGAGGTTTATTGATTTTATACGAAGCACAGTGGTGGATCCAGAGGGGGAGGGTCCACGGAGGCATGTATCCCTCCCCTTTTTCGGAAAATTACATTAAAATCAGGCCTGATTTCTCACACTTGTCATAGGTTTCACTATGTCCGGGTTGACATCCTGGAAAGTTAATTCCGTACACTGGGTCAATAATCCATGTGTAGTCAAACTTAAGTCTGAGAGAGGTCCGGCCCCACGTTCAGTTTGAACGTCAGCCAGTTAGGGCTTTTCTCGGACTAAGCCAAACTGTACTAGCTTGTAGCTTATCCCCACCATCTGACTACCGTGAAATAGTAGCATCAGAGCGAGGGCGAGTGTGAAACTGTGATAATATAGTAAGAAGCCACTATTGTTTTTATTATCCCATTTTCATGAAGAAAGTGTGGGTTTTCAGAGGATCTTTTTGGATCCAAGCTTTGCCAAATTCAAGTATTTTGTCCCACACTATTCTCGTTTAAGTACACGAATTTTCATAAATAAAATGATATCAAAGCAAGGCCTTAACCCTGAAATAGATGGTGAGCAAGTTGCATTTGATATATATTTGGTATTTTGTAATATAAGTAAAATTCCGTACATGGTGTTTCGAAATCCACCTCCCAAAGTAGCATTATCCGCCCCGAGGTATGCACTTTCTAGGTATCAGTGCCCGAAGTAGCATTATCTGTCCACCCCCGTGCTAGAGGACCCCAGCATTTCCCGTTGTGACATTCGCAGCACGATGCGTAAATGGCCAGGGATTCCCCCAAACCCTCAGACTCTCCTGATCTGTATAGGCCAAAATAGCCATCAGCCATCCGGGCATTGTCCAACAGGCAGGCACTAGTCATGAACGCTGATGGGAATTCCTTGTCTTAAAAACTTGGGAATCCAAATTAATTGAATGAATTTAATGTGGAACAGTGCTATAGAGATTTAGTTGAGTAAGAAATACAATCAATGATAGCTTGCATAAGGCCAAATATAAATGTTTTTTTGCTAAAGTCTAATTTTGTATGAGAGAATGCGTGTTATTTCGCTCTAACTTTTTTAATATTGGTGCAAACTTCATAGTTAAGAATCGCCATGGAAAGCCTAGATTTTTCACAATTGTTGGGGCATCCCCGTTTCACACTCTCAATGCAGAGCTTTCACCACTGCAATCATACACACTTACACGGTTTACCATATAAGGAGATATGACGTCATATTCGCAAGTAAATTCATTCTCTCAAGAACGTCCTGCATGATTTTGGTCCAGTTGGTGTAATCACCAGAGTGGCCTCATGTGTGCTCGCAAGTGCGGAACCGTGTAAGTGTGTATTGAGGGAAAGATCGGCGGGAAGAGGGCAACAGCATTTCCCGTACCTTTCCCAGTGTTTGCGGTAAAATTTATAAGTGTAGGTATCCAAAATAGCATGATTCCATTCCTCGAGTGAGGTAATGCCTCTAATATGGTAAAATCCGCCTGCATATATATGTCGGGTAAATTCGCCACGGACGGCGCACATTCGCAACACACATCCACTTCATCCACTTGCATTTAGGCGTGCTCTGACCACTCTGCTGCAACAACACCTCGTAGCGCGAGTGTATAGCATTTCTGGCGCGGAGGGTGATTCACTGCAGAGTGATGCTGGCATTAGCCCTGATTGGCCAATGGCCTCTCACCTCTCCAGGGGTGGGGAGGGGGGTAAGTCAATGCTGAGAGGCGAGGGGGGAGGCTGGAGCGGGGAGCAGTGCGAGGTGAAATTGACCAGTCAGCACTGGGCTTACAGAACAGAGAGGGGCGGACGCATCCAGCTGTGAAGGGGGCGACGCAGGTCATTCCAAATTCAATAGAGGTGACAATGCTAACACTTTTGAACAACAATAGATGTGTGAAAAATAGTCTTTTAGATCCGTTATTTTCCCAAAAGAACAAAAGACAGTTCTCACAATCCATTAAAGTGAAAAAATCCTCCCTGATTCTGCAAATTTATACTAATTTACAAATAAACGAGGATTTTTTCACTTAAAAAATCATGTGTGGTACCTAGTGGCAGGGAAGGATTTAGTGGGGGGGGGGGGGGGGGACCTGCAGCTGAGGTATGCTCCATTCAGACTTTATATCCAGGCTGAGCCCTAAATTTTTCTTTTAAATGTATATCTCTAGCCCCCAGAGGAGGCACCTCAAATCTCAACACAACTCAACATACTGGCGCCCCCCTTTCTTAAACCTCTGGATACGTCAAATCAAATGGTTATAATAATGCTTTTTATTACAACAGGGTCCTCAGGCTGACCATTCTTACAGCAGACCTATGCAGCTGGATAAACCTGTGACTGAGTTGCCAGAAGTCCATGACAGAAACCCTGGGTGTGCAGAACCAGAACTAGTGGTGCCAAAAACTGCAAAACGCATCGGCAACAAACAGTTGGCAGAAAGCACCACATCCTCAGGATAGACTAAACCAGGGACTCTTAAGGTAAGACTGGAAACTATACTATTGAAGCAACTAGTACATGTATGAACGTATAATGACTGAAAACAGAGCAAAATATAACGCTAAGTGTTTTATTCTTCAGTTTTGGTGGGCCCTGCACATTACCGGGGCCAGGTGCATGTTGGCCATTTATTATTGCACTGAGTATCTGGTTTTCAGATTTGAGCGATTGCAGTCATTGTATACAATCTATGTGCTAAACTATAGCAAAAAAAAGGTCTGTTGCTTATGAATTAAACGGAATGGCGTAATGGTGGGGGATGGGGTGGGGGTCAAGCTCTTGGAGCCATGAACTGGATCCCTATCCCAGAAAATCTCGGGGATCAACCTATGTTTTTTATGGGTCTCAGGCTTTTGATACTTGAAATATTCAAATTTGATTAATCTAATCATCAAGATTAGACCTTTTCAAGCCTACCAATTTTAGTGTTAATGAATTTATTTACCATATTTTCAGAATGCCAGGAGGCCTGTCGTTGTTACCATCCCTAGAAAACCTAGAAGGGTGGTGAAAGTGACTAGGGACAGACTTCAGAATCCCCCGAAGCCCTCAGAATCCCTTGTTGTAAATAACGAGCAAGAAAGAATGGAACGACAAATTCTTCGGGTTGCAGCCAGCAAGTCATTCCCCCGATATAGGACACCGGGCCACCTGGCACAACTTGTGGTAGATTACCCTGTGATTAACATCATGTCTGAGATCGGGGAGAATGACGAGGCTGTGCTGCTTTATGCTGTCGATCTGCAGCGTAGGCATCCAGGTCAATCAGTGCAAACATATCAAATAGCAGGCATGCTAATGGACCTTGCAGCCAGGCATGGCACCGAGCCTCTCATGCTAACAGAAGCCTTAAGCTTGCGACCAAGCCACTTAGTTGCCACACCATCAGACAGTAACAGTTCTGGGAGGAATCTTCACGTTGGGAACTTCCGGATCACAGATGGAGATAAGGCTACACTCAGAGAGGGTCAATATCTCAATGACATAGTAATCGATGCCTACCTTGAGCTAATCATGAGGGAACATCATGGAAAGCTGCTATCTCTACCAAGCCATCTGGTTAGTAAATGGGTGGATGGAGATCTAGATGGATGGCTCTACCCAAAGGTAAAGATACATATTTATTTCACCCCAGATACAAAGTCGCCTATCTTTTAACACTGAGGTACACCTGCGAGCCGGCCCGGGCAATACAGGGTCTGTATCGCCCTGGTGTGACGTCACGGCAGGGCGATCCAGGTTGCCGCAGGGCCAGGTAAACAAAATGTAAACAAATGTGAACAACTACGCATGAAATTCGGAAAACAAACGCATTATCAGTAAACAAATATGTAACAGGAGGTGGATTTTGCAATTATTGTGCATTTTGACGGGCATTTCACGTGTATTTTGCGAGTTTGTTTACATGTTTGGTTACGATGTATGGCGCCACCTAGCGTAATGTAGGGAAACGGACGAAATGTTTGGTTACGGCAAGTGTAACCAACGAAATTACGATTCAATTTGTTTGTAAACTATCCATTTCACGTCCTTTTACTGTAAGGAGGTGAAATAAATTCGATACTAACCTTGTCAGGGACCCTGAGCCTTGTATCTCGTCTCGGGGTCTGGTTTGGCCAGGGTCCGCTAGAGGGCCCCAGGGCCCGAGAGCGGAGCCTGGCCAAACCAGACCCCTCGCCGAGATACGGCGGCCAGGATCCCTGCCCGGTTAGTATCTACTTATTATCCTTACAGCAATATTTAAAGAACACTCTTTTTCAGTCAATGATTTCGCATGATTACGTATCCACTAACATCATGCTTATGTCTGCAGTAAAAGACAAGTTAAATTTTATGATAAATTTTTTGTAAAAAATCTATTGTAACCCATGTTTTCAAGAAAATTGAAGCAAAATGTGGAATGCACAGTTGCAGTAAGATCAGTAAGCTAACTCGTCCAAGAGAAATCAGGCAGTGGCAATACCAACTGTAATTTCAAGTTTCAGTGGGTTTTCACAACTACAAACAGATGTAAAATTGGACTTTGCTAACCTAAAATACTGCAAAAAATAGAAACAATAAGATTGACTTTTTGGCCTGACATACTCTCTCTCTTATGGTGATATTGGTTCTTCTCTATTTTTAGAATTTAAAAGGTTAGTCAGACCTACTGCACTTTGTGGGTCCTCAGTGAAGCTACTAAAATCGTGGCAGAAATGACTACTGCCTAACGCAGCAAATTTAGAAATTTTCAAATTTGTCCATAAATTTCTCAGGGTTTTGGTATTGCTAGGGTCAGCAAGCCGCTACCACCAGACACTATGGGTGCTATCTCCCCATTCCCCAAATCCTGGTCATAAAGGGATATTCTATTTTAGTAGGTACTACCAACACTAAAAGAAATAAGTCTCTAGACATCAAATTATACATGTGCGGGGAGAGCATCAAGTATGGAGTAAACATTTCAAACCAAATAACGTGTGATTGTATCTGACCGGAACAGCTGACGTGCGAGAAATTAACCTACTAAGACAGGGATGCAATTCTGCCATATTTACTATAGAAATTAAATACCCATGGCTAAAGTAGTACCTAAGTCAGTGTTGCTAATCCTTTATGGCGACTTCTCATACTTATTATACATCTTTTTCGTTTAAAATATTTTAGCCAATTAACCGAAAATGCCACTGTATACCACTGTGCACAATACAACCATGTTTTAACCTAGATTTACTGGCCCATATCTCGATTGGAACTGGCCTCAGCAGAGATGCCACTACCGACTGATGAAAAAGTAGGAATCAATTTTCCTACTTTTTTTCTAAAAGCAACAAGGATGGAAATGACCTTCAGGACAGGAATAGGGGCCTGATATAGGGTTTGTAGTGGAATAGCTTGACCCATAGCAATATGGCGCTGATCGAGTAAGGCGGGAGTCCGAGTGACGGCAGACGGTTATCAGAGATCTCTGTGGATATACCTCGAGTTAACACCCCATCTTCGGTCAGTTTATCAGAGAAAATCTAGAGAACACACACATCCTGGTGAATAACGACTGTTTATCAAGGATTTCCTAGGGAATGCCGCCTAAAACAAGAAGCGGATCGGTTACAAAACAACCCACGAGGTCAACCGGCGACCCGGAACCAGTACCAACCCAAACAATAACAAAAACAAGCACCATGGCGGCGAAGGCTGCGAGTCCCGAAGCGGTAAGCACAGAAGATATGCTGAAAACTATATTATCTAATCAAAAAACAACCAATACTAAAATGGATGATAGACTAACCAAGATAGATGCATCCATCGAGGGGGCGGCTGCCAAAATGGATAAATATATCGTTACAAATGACAAGAGACTGTCGGAGTTTGAAGCTGAAATGACAAAAGCAATAAACGATGTGAAGGAGCTGTCAAGTAGGGTCAAGACCTCAGAAAAGAGCCTTAGGACCACCTCTGATCAACTAGATTCAACCAAAGAGGAACTGCAGGATACTAAACGTGAACTTAAACTAAAAAGTAATATTATTGAAAAATTAGATCGGAAATACACGCAGGATCTCGAGGATCTAAAACGTTGTTTGATTATCCTGGATGGAGTACCCGAAAACATTGCCAAAAAAAACAAAAAAGTAGCACTAGACTTACTTAATGAACTAAACATTGATCACAAAGAAGGAGATGTAGTTGCTGCCTATAGACTGGGAGTTGCAAGGGATCACTACGTGCGCCCAAGATCAATTAGGATCCAATTCACAGACAGTTCAATCAAGGGGGATATCTTTAAGAACATTGGGAAATTAAAATTAAAGGAAAATTGGAAAGGAATTTACATAACTGATTCCATGACCCCAAAAGAACAAAACGAACGTAGAGACCTACGGTGTATTTTTGCTACATTAAAATCTCAGAAATAGGATGTAAAACTAAGAGGTAACCAACTTATCATAGAAGGAAAAAAGTATTCCTACAAAGACATTAACAATTTGCCCTATGGCATTAGTATGGCAACGGTCAAGATCATTAGAGTAGTAGATGGGACTGCTTTTCAGTCTCATCATGCGTACTTATCTAATATGTTTCCATGTCCAATTACTTATCAGGAGGTAACTTACAAATCAGCTGAACATTTATATTTTGCTGAGATGGCCCGTTATCATGGCAGGCTTGACTTAGTGCAAGACATCATTGATGCTGAAGACGGCTACCATGCCAAAAGAATTGGTAACAAAATTAAAATCGTTGAAAAATGGAACGAAGATAAAATTAAAGTGATGAGACTTGTAATTCGATTAAAATTTGACCGGAACGATTCACTTAGAGATAAGTTGCTGCAAACCGAAGCGTTTCTCTATGAAGCGACTAAAGGGGACACATTTTCATGCGGATTTACATTAACTGAACATAAACAAATCTCACAAAAAAATGTTACTAAGGTAAATTGGCTGGGAAAGATCATCTGTGACTACAGGGATGCAATACTTAATAAATGACATATTTGAGATGAAGTGGGGTTGATTTTGACATGGCTTCAATAAATGTAAATATGATTAGTCAACATATTATGAATTGTATCGTTGGGGAGTACCCCTATTAGAAACGCATCAATTCTTGTATACTGATGAATGTTGTACTTTATGAAGCCTATTCTACCTCCATTCACCTACGAATTATATTTATTATATTGTGTAATGTATTGAATTGACTCGATACTTGTATATTTATGATCAGAATCTGCTCACTCCACTCACTACCTACTACTGGAAATCACAAATTGCTGAGAGTATTTTTATTGATCATTCATGATGGCACGTAAAGATAGGGGAATACTAATCCGAACCTATCATTATATAATAAATGTCTGCTGGTATAAACCTGAAATGATTATGTTGTTATATGGAAATGATTGATCGCCGAAATGTTAAAGGAATGAATATTGCACATTTGAATACTA
Organism: Lepidonotus clava; assembly: GCA_936440205.1. NCBI lineage: Eukaryota > Metazoa > Annelida > Polychaeta > Phyllodocida > Polynoidae > Lepidonotus > Lepidonotus clava. Next base: position 49,650,226 of record OW387138.1, read on the forward strand.
GAAGTCTATTAAATAAATGGGATTTAATTGATGCAACTTTTAACAATAGTGGGATTGATATTATTGGATTTTCTGAAACTTGGCTACATGATAAAATTCCATCGCAAATGATTCAAATGAATCATACCTACTCCTTATGTAGATATGATAGACAGTGGTCTGATGCTAATGATGAAACTCATAATAATACTAAAAGAGGGGGAGGTCTTTGCCTATATGTTAATAATGGATATGATTTTTCTGAATCATCTTTTGCACATTTGAACATGAGTCAGGTTGATTGCGAGATGCAATGGATATCAATTAATCAAAAGTCGAATAAAACCATTTTGATTTGTAATTTATACAGACCTCCATCTGGGAATATTCAAAATTTCATGAACATTATTGAAGAGACTCTCTCGAATCTCAATTTAAATAAATTAGAAATTATTTTTATGGGTGACTTTAATATTGATGTTAAAGATAGTAAAAATGACTCTATTAAGGATTTTAAGGCATTAATTAAGCAATTTGGATTCATACAACTTATCAAATCCCCGACTAGGATAACCAGCACAACGTCCTCATGTATTGATTTATTTTTAACCAATTCTAATATTATTATGAATGTTGAGGTGATTGACTTGAATATTAGTGACCATTCCATGATAATACTCACTAGAAAAAAGGCACGAGTCAAAAAAATCGGATGTACTTTCAAGGGGCGCAGTTATAGAAACTATGACAAAGATGAATTTCAAAATAACTTAAAATATTCCTTATGGGATGACTTTGAAAATGCAAATTGTGTTACTGATAAATGGAAGATTTTATATAACAAAATATTACATTATATTGAACAACAATGTCCGAAAAAAACATTTAAAATTAAGAAAATTAAGGAAGAATGGATAACTGCTCCCTTATTGGAACTAATTCATGATAAAGATACTGCCTTAAAGATTGCTAAAAGGACAAACTTGGACGATGATTGGAAATATGCCAGAAGAATTAGGAATAGGTGTATTGCACGCCTACGTAGAGCCAAAGCAGATTTTATTAATGAAAAACTTGATGAAAATCAGAACGAACAAAAGAAATTTTGGAAAATCATACAAACTGTAGTTCCAAACAAAAAACATAATGATTCAACTGCAATCAATTTAATAGATGAAAATTCAGGTAAACTGATTAGTCCAGAAAACACAGCTGATTATATAAATAATTTCTTTATCAACATCGGTCCAAATTTAGCCAAAGACTTGAATGATGAATGGTCATTTGATGGAGAAATATGTGATACAAAATTATACAACATTGATACCTCAGTCGAGGAGGTTATTGATATTTGTAAAAATATAAATATCAATAAAGCATCGTGCATAGAAGATATAAGTGCTGAGGTGATAAGAGATGCATCATTAGCAGTCCCAGAAAAACTATGTTTGCTATTTAACTGTTCTTTTGAACAAGGTCATATTCCTGATGAATGGAAAAATGCTAAAGTAACACCACTACCTAAAGCAGGTGACAGATCGCAGGTAAATAATCTGAGACCAGTTTCAAATCTTCCACTAATTTCAAAAATTATTGAAAAGATAGTACACAGAAATCTATATAGTCATCTAGAAGAAAATCAAATTTTAAATAATAAACAAGGGGGTTTTAGACCTAAACAATCTACAATTTATACAACTGCTTTCTTCTTGAATGATATTTATACGGGTTGTAATAGTAATAAATTTACATTAGCAGTATATCTATACATGAAGAAAGCTTTTGACACTGTTGACCATGAAATATTGATTAAAAAAATGAAAAAAATTGGAATTAATGGTATGATGTTGAGATGGTTGGAAAACTATCTAGCACAAAGACAACAATGTACTAAAGCCAATGATTTTATTTCAGATTTTAATACTATTAAGTGTGGAGTACCACAGGGTAGTGTGTTAGGTCCTCTTCTATTTTTAATCTATATTAACGATATAGGATATTGTATAAAAAATTCAGAGATTTCGTTATATGCAGATGATACAGTCATATATATTGTGTCAGATGACTTAAAATTAGCTTATAGTAGTATTCAAGAGGACCTGAACAACATTCTATTATGGTGTAACAAAAATAAACTTTCTATGAATTGTAAAAAGACCAAATTTTGTGTCTATGGAATGAAAAAAATTGTGAACATCAGCAAGAATTTACAATTAGAGTTAAGAATGGGTGAAACCACACTTGAAAGAGTATGTTCTTATAAATATTTAGGTTTTAATTTGGATGAATGTTTAAATTTTAACAAACATATTACTGATCTTTGTCAGCTTTTATCACATAAATTGTATATCTTTTCTAAAATACGGAGGTATATCTCTCACAGTGCCAGCATACTTGTCTTTAAGAGCATGATACTACCCCTAATAGAATATGGTGATATAGTTTATTCTGGAACTACAGTAACTAATTTGGATAAAGTTACTAAACTATTCTACAGGGGTTTACGTATTTGTAATAACTCAAATAATAAAGTTGATAAACTAACTTTATGTCAAGAAGTAAAGGTAGCTAAATTGGAAGATAGAAGAGATGTACATATATTAAATTTTATGTTTAATTTACAGAGCCAGCAAGAATTACTGGCAGAAAAACGAGTTAATACAAGAAGAAATATGGGAAATGTATTTAAAACATATAAACCAAATAATGAAAAATCGAAATTAAATGTTATGTACAGAGGTGCTACTTTGTGGAATAGCCAGGCAGCTGATATTAGAAATATCAATTCTATTGACTTGTTTAAGGCAAATAGGAAAGAGTGGTTATTGAACAAAATGTTAGCCTACTAAGGTATTGTGCAATTATTGTATATCCTTTAAATTTTATAAAATGATTATACAGCTAATATTGTTAGATAAGCATTATGCTTGTTGTTTCTATTATAATCGGTTAAAATTGTGCAAGACTTTAGGTCTTTATACCAGATGAATATAGGAAAAACAATTACATGTGAATGGTTATGACATTCTTTTATTGTAAACATGATTTTATATAAAATGAATTTATGTACACATGATTATACTCAAGATTATATTGGTTCTTGGTATTATTGTACCTTGGACAACTCAGATGTAAAATGGAAACAAGTTTTGTAACTTTTTTTATGTCTGAATAAACAATTGAATTAAAAAAAAAAAAAAAAAAACAATACTCTTAAACAAATGTTAAAGCCATGCAGGAAAAAATTTGTTACGCAATTGTAAATCACCAAAAAGTAGGAAATCCTACAAAAGTAGGAAAAATGGCATCTCTGCTCGTTGGTGTGAATACAGCAGGAGTAGAGCATTCAAATTGCACCTGTATTAAGCAGTGATGGGTTTACAAGTGTTCCAAGTCGCGTGTACTAAAAAGCATTGAATTTCCCAGAGGACAAATTCAATGAATCCAGACCCTGATGGGCCTAAACCCCCATAGACCAGCAGACAACATGGAAACAATACCTCTCATTGAGCAAAAATTGCTGAAACCAGTTCCCACAGTCCTGTGGAAAATAATTATATAAAAACCTGCTGCCAAACGCCAAATGGCGGACGAAAAAACGACATAACCCTATTTAAAAGATGCATATTACATGGACAAATGTGACAAGACTTCAATGCCACGACCAATAAAAAGCATACTTCGAATGAATGCATTTTATTATCCTTGAGAGTGAGTAGATGGGCGAAAAATCAAACACTGCATAAATGTAACTGGGAATGTGCACTAGAAGCAATAGGCAAACAAGTTAGAATCTAACCCTCTCTCGTTACAGGTTCACTTCGATAGTTTCACCTACGTGGTGATACCAATATGTCATCATGGTCCCGGAGAAGAAGGCAGTCACTGGATGCTGCTAGTGGCCAAAAAGGAAGGTGGCCATCATAAACTCGGTCCCATGTGAGAGGCTTGACCATGCAGCCATGGCATACATTGAACACTGGAGGTATGATATAAAGCTTAACAAGTTACAATGTCAGTCCTAGAGCAGAGCTTCCATGTTGAGAGGCGTTTCATCAGGATTCAGTAGTCAGTAATATAGTAAGAAGACACTACTATGAAGTATGAGATCCGTTTTATTTACCTCTGGGCCGCTAGAACTGCAGCTGCCAGGCCAAGGTTCAAACAGCCCAAAGGTTAATAAAATGGACCAATATTAATACCAGTCTATGTGAATACTATTTCAAAACATTATGTTCGTCGTTTTTTTAGTTTACTGTCGGACATCAAGCTAAACAGTTGGACATAAGTCACTCAGAAAATAGGGTCTTATCTGATTACAAGAGGCTTCGCCTCTAAGATTACAACCGTCTTTTCAAAAGAGACGGTACCTGCCCATAGGGTAGGGACATTTTCGGAATTGCACGTCCCCCTCCCCCCTTTTGAAAATTCCTGGATCTGCCCCTGACTAGGCCTAAGAAATGTCAGGAAAGTTTCGACGCTCGTTGACGTGACGACGCTCGTCGTCGTGACGACGCTCGTCGCGTGACGACACTCGTCGATGTGACGACGCTCGTCGAGAGTAGCGAGGTCAGAGCCTCTCGGACTATTTTACCGAGAATGTCGTTCCGTTTGGAAAACGCTGATCGCATGTAATAACGACGTCCCAATCTTTCCCATAGTCGGTGGTTTGTGTCAGCTGGTGTCCGCTCCTCTCCCCCAACTCACGACGGAATCTGAGCCGCATTGCAATTTGAACGACGCCCCAACGGACGAGAACTAGCCTGGGCCCCCAGTCTCAATATGAAACCTCTCTTGCCAAGAGAGAGGGCCAAGAGTCTTGGTCGGGCCCGACGTACCAGGCTAGACGAGAAAGGGGCTTTTTTTCCGCGAATGTCGTTCCGTTTGGAAAACGCTGATACATAGAACCGTATTTTTCCAAGTCAATATGGCGTTATTTCCGCTTCCTCTTATAGTCTTCAATCCGGGTACTTTTATGTTTCGCTGGTCGGTAATCAACATCAGAGATCAAATAGTAGGACGGGGCAACAGGCTAACTCATCCGGGACATTGAATTTGGGACCCTTTTTATTTATGTAGTGGAACTACAAACGTGAATAATAATTAATTTATTCAAAAGACGGCAATGTCATTGTAGCAACCGCGATATTGACATCGTGTTTACCTAATTATCAATGTTAGAATAAATCCAAATCTATTTACTCCATTTCATCTTTGTCATTAAAGGTGACAGAGGGAGGCTAACCCCGATTATTTAGAAGTTTAATCCATAGTTATAACGAAATATACTAAAAGAATTATAAAAGTTGATCAAGAATTATAAAAGTTGCAGTCGTTTTTAGTTTGCACCACTCTCCCTACTGATGCATCAGGCAGCCAGAGGAGCCTGCTCTACTGATAAGCTATGCTAGGCCTATTTGTGACGTCATACTTGCCATACATAGCCTTAATAGCCAACCTATGATGAGAATTGAGTGTTTGTTTTTGCCCATTTTAATGTGTAGCTTTAATTTGTCTAATGTACCCCAAATCAGAAATCAGAAAATAACACATTACCACTGGGAAAAATGTGATATTTTCTTAGTTAATGTGCAGAATCGCACACTGTACACTCCTTACCCCATCATTGAGTAACCCACCCATACCAAATATTAAGTCATTATGTTTTCATGCCTCTCAGGCTGCTATATATATGCTTTGATCATTTTAGGCCTTTATGTAATGGCTGGGGGGTGCAGCGGTGCGTATTGTGCCGTTTCGAATTAAATAAGCACCGCTGGAGGCGAGGTGAATATATCCTGGTATATATTTACCTCGGGACATTCCATGACAAAATACCATCACGTGACCACCGTTGCCATGGTTTTAGCCAATTAGCGTCGAGAATTACGTAAACAAACAAGATGGCCACGGCACTCGGCCACGGCACTCGGCGACAGCACTTGGCCACGGCACTCAGACAGGGTTTCTCAAGTTAAAAATCCATCAAATAGCATGTGTAGCCATCACATAAAATAAAGACGACACACTTATGTCGTTTATCGGTGAGATATATTTACCCAAGTACCGATTGTACCTTGGCCTGACGGCCGCGGTACAATCGGTACCGGGGTAAATATATCCCACCTCATACTCCATAATAGTGTCTTCTTATTATAAAACACATTTGCAATTAGAATATATTCAGACCATGTTCCATAGGTTTTCTACTGCTAGCTGGCAGTATCCAGGCTTGCAAGTGTTTGTTTTTTTCAGATGTAATAGCTGGAAACGATGTGACAACAGTCCCAGTCTAAGACACTACCACAAAACTGTCAGTTGACAGTCTGAAAGTAACCATAGTAACAATGCTATGATGTCATACAGTGCTCTCCCTGTGACATCACACTTAGTGATGGTAACATGGCAACTGGTGACCAAGGTTGCAAGTCATGTTTAGAGGGATATCTGGTATCTGCTGGGTTTCTTTAATATTGTGTCCAATATTAGCATAAAGTAAATGATGATAATTTATAGGAGATACCAGAATAAACTGTTTTTATAAATATTTGTGGTTTCGACTCAACTGTCTTCATCAGGTGTGATTGGTAGTGTATAAGCTGCAACTGGAGTGGTTCTAAGCTACACACTTTTAGATTAATGGTGAATAGTGGTCTCAATATTTGGTTTATTGAGTGACATCTTTAATTTGAATTTGAATTATATTACTATAGCCATGACATTTGGAATGTATGTCAAAATTCAAAACCTAATTTTTGATGTGTTAGGAATTTTCATGAATTTGGCTTAGGTTACATGGTGGTAGGACTATGTCCGCATGTGCTTAGTGACATGTAATTCCCAAGCTGAATCCCCCCTTTCCCTGAGCTATAAGAAATATGGTTCAACGATTTTGGTGGAAAGGGGGTCTATCAGAAATAGGATTATTTATTAAATTATTTATTATAATTTAATCTATTTAATCCATTAAATTCAGGCCTAATGGTGTGATGGTGGATAGACGATGCATCCATCGTCTTTCTTCCTTATCCCTTGATAGCTTGGCTTCTCGGCTATCTGGTGTAGCTTGAATAAAGCTAAGGACTGATATTTTGAAGTTTATAGGGTCTGAGACATGTTCTGTGGCACACTGGTTAAAGTGTCTTGCCACAGTCGTATCGTTGTTGTGTTTGATGTCATTAAAATGACCCTGGAATCTCGTCAAGATTCTATTTTTGGTTTGTCCGACATATTGAATTTTGCAGGAATTGCAAGTGATTAGGTAAATCACGTTGGAACTTTGACAGTTCACTGACTTCTTTGTTATAAAAGTCTTTTTGTTTGAGCATGACGTGATTTGTCCTGACCTGTCCAAAAGAGGGCAGTATCGGCAAGTTTCTGTGCGATTGCAGGGATTGCGGTCTACAGATGGGATCCGATTCTGTTTGGTCGAGGTGGACGCTCGAACCAGTTGATCGGAGAGGTTCCTATTACGACGCAGACCAAAGATTATATCCGCACTCGCTAAATGGCGAGTGGTTTTTGATTTTAAGAGTAGATTCCAGTTTTCAGTTACTATATCCTTGATAGGGGGATTCAAGGGATTGTGTGTTACAATCAAATAAAACTTTTCTGGACTGGGGGTTGTTTTGTTTGGTGTGTGGTCTGTACCATTTTCCACTACATTGGGTTGTGTTTTGGGTTGATTGTGTTCAAGCAGATTTTCTCTGTCGAGTAGTTCTGCTCTTTTGAGTGCTGGCTCAATTAATGGTTTTGGGTAGCCCCTACGTTTGAAATGTGTGGCTAGCATGAGGGAATTTTGTCTGAAGTCCTCTATATTCGAACAGATTCTCCTTACTCGTAGGAACTGAGAGTAAGGTATACCACGTAATATGTGTCGTGGGTGTTCTGAAGAATACAACAGATAGTTGTGGCTGTCTGTTGGTTTACAGTAGAGGGTCGTTTGTAATTTTTCAGTGTGGTTTGTGAACACAGTAGTGTCAAGAAAATTGACACTTTTGGTTGAGTATTCCAGAGTGAATTTGATTGTGTCATGTTGTTGATTCAAGTATTCAACAAATTGATGAAGATCTTCTTCACTGTATTGCCAGATGAAGAAGATATCATCTATGAACCTTTTCCAGATTAATGGTTTTAGTTTGTAAGCGGGTACAAATTCTGTTTCAAACCATCCCATGAAGATGTTTGCATATGATGGGGCCCATCTTGTACATTTCGCCCTATTGGTCAGTCTGGCCACTAAGGGTCAATCTTGTACATTTCATGTAAAGGGTGGAGGGGGCAGTGGAGGGGGGAGGGGGGAGGGAGAGGGGGGGGGGGGGTAATCAGTATATATGGTTCAGGTGTGATGTCATCACTCTGAAAAGCCACCAGGGGGCATTAGTGGCCAGTATGGTGAGACAGGTAGCTGGTCTTTAGTGGTAATTCATCAGAATTAGTTATAAAACCTGCACCATTTTACACTTTACCCCTGCTTATAATAGGTACTTTGGATCACTTTTTCATCTTATTTAATTTGTTTCTTTAGAAAACTATCCCTTTAAGTTTAGATTATTAAACTGAGGCTTTGCTCCATAGGTTGGGGCTCTCCTCCACCCAACCTTAAACCGTTAAGTGTTTTCTAGTATTCATTTAGATATGCTGGATAAGGCCTAAAATGATTAAACCATTTAGTGGTTGATACTAGCTTTTAGGGTGTTGGCCAACAGCCAGGGAAAACGGGTATCACATTCATGTTTAAATGAGAAAATTGGTCGGCCATCCAGGCCGCTTTTAATCTATTCTCCCCAATAATTGTCTTCAATTCGTGACACTTGGCCATAAACATGGTGGCGTCAAAGCTAGTCCGAGGCCGTCAGGTCGTAGTCTATGCCTGTTTCGTCAGGCTCACGAGTCTAGTATGCCCCATCGATCTTATCTTGCTATGTCGGACTATGAGGTAGGGGCCTAGCCAACCCAAACCGTTAACTGTACTACCGAGAGGCTTATCCCCACCATCTGACTACTGTGAAATCATGGTTTCATAGTTACCCTGCAGTCGGTAGTCCACGCTGCTGCCTCTCAGTTTCACGAGTTTCTCGTAGCACATCAGTCTTATCTTGCATACCAGAGGCTGGCCAAGTCTGACTACTTTACAATGTTTTTGAATTTTGAATGTATCTTTGACGCCTGACTGCACTAGTATGCGTAAATTTCCATGATTAAACGTGTAAAGTAAAGGTCATGTGATCGGGGGGGGGGGGGATGGATTCTCCTTCGTTATTTTTAGATTTGATGCTACACTCCCTAATCAGTGCCACTTCATTAAAATGCTAACGGTTACCCCCCTTCATTGATGCATAGGATAGCTCCATGTGGATGTTCCCTCGTTGGTGGTTTCACCTTACCAGGGAATCAGCCTTTTGGGGGAACATTTTCAACACTGACACACAGGACAAGGGATAAAAAAAATGGGACTGTCCCTTGAAATACGGGATAGTTGGGAGGCCTGCTGACAGTACCATATTTTCATAACTAATTATGCTGACCAGGGAAATTTTGAGTAGGGTCTTAAGATCAGCCATTTTATCTTTGGGGCCATCCATAAATGACGTCATGCGCGTGGGGGGGGGGGGGGGGTCCAGGCCCCTATACATTTCTATAGTAAAAGCATGACGAAGGGGGGGAGGGGGGGGGGTCAAAAATGGTCAAAAATAGCATGACGTCATTTATGGACGGCCCCTTTTACCAAAATTAATGGTGTTATTGACAAACAGTCTCAAAGAGGGTTTGTTAGGTGTATCATTTATCAATGATAGACAGAATTTCTAATCATCAGATGCTAATCAAACTTTCCCTGATTAGCCAAATTAGTTACGAGTTAAGGGCTCTGGTGTGTGGGGTAATGTGGGGGGCTGAATGCACAGTCTCAGTGTGCTATGGGCCCAGTCATTGGTATGTTTATGGGGCATTAGCCATGCCTACCCACATGCTATTCTACCAGGAACTCCCTTCCCAAACCCTGATTGGTTGGCTAACATCACGCAGCAAAATTAATAGGTTTTACTAATTCTTTTTGCTACAGACAGTACATGACACAGAGGGGAGAAACACACACGTGGGAAACAACTACCCAACTAGTGAGAGAACAACAGGACGGTGCAAGCTGCGGCATTTTCGTGCTAATGGTCAGTTACATTCTACAGCACTTTTGTCAAATGAGTTCTAGTTTACAAGCATCACTTGTTTAATACTACTTTAGAGTGGGGCTTCATTCTGAATATTTGATGGATTATATAAATGTTTTATAATTTCCACATATATCTTAATGTGGCAATGGTCTGTTGAAAGTGGAGACAATGCTGGAATTGAATTCTTGATGTGGGGCTCTTGTATCACACCTATACAGGAATATACCTCATGGAATATTGATAAGGGGTGACTAATAATTATTTTACATTTCACATGATTTCAGTGGGCCGAGGCATTAGTAAAGGATGTTCCACTGGCTGTAATGGGGCAGCCACAGGCAGGTCCTTATCGCCAGTACATCAAACAGCGATTTGAACAGGCAGCGGAGCAATCAATATGCCAGAGCGAAGATTGTCAGGTCGAAGCGACAAAAGATATGCAGTGTGAGAACTGCTTTGCATGGTTTCACTTAACATGTCTGGGGTTAAAGAAAAAGCCTCCAGTATTCTACTGCAGGCAGTGTTCTGCCAACATTCCTGGAATGAGCGCAATGTACCCAGCTGGGACAAAAGGAACATACAACACCACGCACTGGTTGTATTTTGGTCACCAACAGTGATCACCTATGGAATTTCCATGTGCAGGGATGTTTATACGGTGCACTCTTGCCTTGAGAGACTATTAGTTTAGCGAACATCGCCTCAAAATGGAAAAAATGTTGTCCCAGCCATCACTCTGTGTACTCTAGTTCAAAACAACCTTAGTAAAGCAGTTCTACAAACAACTGACATATAATCTTGACCGGAGTTGTCAAGCGAACATCAGGGGTAAGGGAAGGGTTAAAGTAGGTACCTCAGCAATGTAGGTACGACCAGATGTGAAGAGTGAACGTTAGGGGTAAGAGGAGTGTGGGAGGTGGTACGTTGATAGGTAGGCGCAAATAGAGGTGTTGATCGGATGTCTGGGGTAAGGGAAGGGTGGGAGGAGGTACCTGGGTGATACAGGTACAATTGAAGGTGTTACACAGACATTCTATAAGCCTCGCGCGAGTTTACCACAGCTGGGAATAAGCTGCACAACCATTATGTTATAGGAAAGGTGGGTTGGAGGTTACTAGTGCAACAAGGGTTGTTGTTGACAGGGTCTCTGAAAAAGCCAGACTATCAGGGAAGTAAGTTGAGGACTGTCTAAAAATCGTTATTAGGATTAAGCAAATCTTATGTATCTTGTGATGTTGTAAAAGATGTTCTAAATATCAAACTAGCATGTGCTGTTAAATTTGCAGGATGTCTGGCTTTAACATAATCTCACTTTATAACACGGCAAGGGGGTAGCGACTTGCCGATCTAGACAGCTGCAAGTTGTAAACAAACGTTGTAAAAACAGTGCAAAAGCCTCAATCTTCACAAAACTTTGTAAACACATTTGTAATGATGTAATGTAATGTAATTGATGAAATACATTTTAAAACGCTTATTTATTCTAAATAAAAGCATTTTCAAAGGATTTTCTGGTTGCCACCCTGCGGCCTGCTGCGAGGTGCCCTCAGCCCCAGTGCCTCTAGCCAAGCACTAGAAGGCCTCGACCCCGCCCCTCCATGCGTTATTCCCTAACTGATATCGCACCCCATATCATTTAGTGTAATACCACCTTCCATTAGCGGCTTGATGGTGTTAGCAGGGCGAGTTCACCAGGCCCAAGTTTGTCAGTGGCAGAGTGCTCTAGTATTCCTTTATCACAAAGCTGTATTATAAGCCTGTATACGTCTTGTAGCAATATGAATATATTGTTCTATTACCAAATCCAACACCACTAACCATCTACTATTATTATTGTAAGTAGCTTCATTATCTGGGAATTGTTTTACTTGTCATTCTGAAGTCATTTGTCATGTCTTTTGGTCTCAATACATATGTCAACTTTACTTCTATTGTTGCGTTATCTATTTGCGCTAGTCGTCTATCGTCACAAACCACATTCCCGTTTCATTGGTGTCAGAAGTGGGACGATAGACAAACTGAACGACGTGAATAGGCCACATTTTTGGTCTAAAATTATCTATACAACTTGCAAAATTTTCTGACGTTGAGTGGAGATTGCTTCGGGCCGGCCACAGCCGCCCGTCAAGCAGACTCTTTTGGTTACCAGGGAGACACTAGGTGATGTCGTGGTGACAACAGCTCCCATTGGTTGAGCCTATGTTATCCGGCAGCTCCCACGCTTAGCTTGGCCCACTACTCGGCAAGGAAAGGCAGGCAACCGCCGCCAATCTTAACTTTGCTACCGCGGAATTAACCCCTGAAATCCTTCAAATTATCTACGACCAGCTATGTGTTCAAGATAAACTTGATCAAGCTTACTGCGTATAGAAGTCTTAGTGGTAAGAAACATGTAATTTCCGTCATCAACGCAGCGACTTTGGCGGAGCAACGAGACTTGGCACTCTGCCAGCTCCAACTGTCAACGTTATCCAGTGGCTGTTTGTTTAGGCTGGCTCTTTTGCCGCCTCAACTATAACATTACTACTCTAGGCCCACCCAGTTTAAGCTGGCTCCCTGCCCCTATGCTAGTTTAATGCTTATGAGATCTTTGTATTTCATGTGAAATAAATCTGAAGCTAAAGTGCTCACCTTTTGCAAGTAGCCTGGGTACCTTTATCAGTAAAACTTGGTGCAACGCACAGCAGACTTCCTGTAAAGAGACTACCAGAGAGAACAAATGTAGTACATTCTAAACAAGCACAAATGAAATAATGATTCGGCTGAATATTGTACATTCATAATCAGGGATATTCCTAAAAAAGTATTTCAGGTATCAAAAGCCCCATCAGCTTAAGCTTTTCCCAAAAATTTATGGGGCTTTTCTGTTCTGTTCTTACATTTGTGGTATTACATTAGTGCGAGAATGGCCCCTTATATTTGCTACAGTGTGGTAATTAAAATGTTAATATGGGAATACTGCACCCTGCATGCCTAGTAACATCCCTGATATAATTTGATTCCATTTACAGAATAGTTTGGAATAATAAGAACATTGAGAATTACATGACTATGTTGAGATTCACAGGTTATAGTTTTGAGAATTTTTAACAAAATTAGTGCAGCAATATGAAAAGAGCTTGACAAGTTACATATCTGACACAGTAAAAATAGTACACAATATCACAAGGTACATATCTAAGACAACCCGAAAAAGGTGCCAGTCAACCTGCTTTGAGGGGTCGGTTGCCCACTGGGTAAACGAGTATTTCCCTCCTAAATAAGCATGACGTAAAATGGGAATTATTGCTATGTAACAAACCTGCCCATCCTAGTAGATACAGGACTAAGGATGTTTACCTACAGGCTAAATCAGGTGAGTAACTTTGCAGGTCAGTCAATTCAGCACTTCACGAAATGGAGACCACAGGACAGCATGCCAATGAAATGGAAAGCGATTCTTGTTTTAAAAAATACATCAAGCAGTAATGACCAGGTTCTAAAATGAAAAATTGTAATGCACAACCAATATTTGATGTTATATATTTCTTGTTTATTAGCTGAATTTATAATGTGAATGTTTGTTACAGTAGAATAAAAACATTTTGCAACAATTTACAGTACATTCATAGTGACATATTATATTAAATCAAATTACTGTCACTTTCACGTAATAAATATAATGTGATGTGAACTGTTACTTTTTGTTGATGCCTTCCTTTGTCTAGAAGTATCAAAGTTACTTAAGCAGATAGCATTATATGAATAATTATCTTACTTGACAATAGTACACAATATGACTTGAATTAACAAAATTAAAGATTTCAAATGAGTTTAAATGCTTCATGGTAGGTGACTATAACAGTGCATCCCAAAAACTTTCTGAAACGGCAGACAAACTGTCCGAGATTTAAAGGGATCACATTGGACATTTCCTTCCCATATCGAACATGTTACGATAAGAGAAATATATAAGACAACCCCGCAATAAGATAGTGACAAATATATCATTTTAGGAAGACCATTCATGAAAATTTTATCAGACAAAATGTCCAAAGTTTAAGGCAAAAACATCGGACGTTGACGGTAAAATGTCAGACATGTCCGGCTGTCCGGTGGTTTTTGGGAAACACTGCTATAACATGGTCCTATACTTAAGAAGGCTTGAGCAAATAATCATTGATCAATGGATGACACTAGAGATCACAGCATGAACAGCTGGTTGATACAGAATGCTATCAGAGGAGGGAACATCAATGTCGAAGTGACTTCCAGTCAGCAAAAGGTCTACCCTCATTCATGATCACGGAACCTATATTGTAATAACGATATGGTAAGTACATGTATGTTAAACAAGAAACATGTAATCGAGATCGTAAACGATCTATTAGTAAAAAAATCATTCTTATCTTAACATGTACAATCTACGAAAATATCTAAACCAAAAGAGATATTTTGAGCAGATCACTAATAGCAGCTGACAAAGTCAGTGCTACATATTTTCAATGTGATAAGATAATAGAATAAGAAGGATTTAAATTCTGGACATGTCCAGCCTAAAGCACTGGCTTCACAGCCCAACTCAACTCAACTGGACTGTTGTAGATCAAGTCAACATGCAGGACCTGACAGATCAGATCAGCAAAAAGCTACGATTCCAGCCTACTGTACCTCACTGGCACTTAAGTGACAATTTCTGAAAATATTTACTTTCAAAAAAAGATCACTGACAGCAGCACAGAGGATCTTGACATTGACAGCATCTGAAAGAGGGGCCCTTGATGGGGGACCCACAATGTCGCATGTAGAATATAAGGAAGTGGCCATTTCATGTCGTTTATTTTTTTCTTCATGTCACTAAGGCCCATGTCACGTTGATTTTAAGAAATGGCTGTGTCACTTTGTCAAATTTAAGGGTCTAGGGTCCCCCCAAAAATACGAATTTACCTTTCACGCCAGAGTTCTATTGGCCTATGCTTAAGTCCGCTCCATTGTGCATTAATCTACTGTTGTATGTGTAAATCTACTCCGGTGTATTAAATCTGGCTATTTTCAAGTATCTAACAGTCAATGTGCATAGCTCAGCATTGAAGTGGCAGACGTCTAGCTCCTACGTCCTCAGTGATTTCCCGCCATATTGACAGGTATAATATGTCAACAGGCATTGAGCCATGCCATGCTGAGGACCTGGCAGGTGGGGATCAAAGGACTGATAAGTGGGTGGGAAGGGGGAGCAGGGAGACCAATCATCCGTGCACAGAGCAGTGGACCAATGAACGTCTTGGGAGGGGGAATGGGGGAGCGCCATGCACAGGTATAATAAGTCAGTGCTGTGCTGGTAGGCACGCAAAGCTTAGTTTCTCAAATGACTTTCCCACAGCTGACTCGGACCCCAAACTTGTAAACACTGAGGATCTCTACTCCTTAAGTTATATTCCTGTCAAATATTGTTTATATTAAACACTGAAATGTGACTTTTACCTAAGTTTAGAACTATTCTAAAATGCTAAACACGTTACAGGTATTGTTCTCATCTGTTAAACAATTTACTTTTAAATTACAGAGGAAAACTAAGAATTTAATGTTTTTTTAAAGCCAACTGTGCCACATACAGGTCTTACTGTGCCTGACCCAGGGGTCGAAATTAACTTTTCTGGCCATCAGGCCGAACATACTAAAATGTATTATAGGTATGAAAAATTCGGACTGACTTTAATGTAATTTTCCGAAAAATTAGTTAGCCTTGGGGCTGACGGGCTGACGTTAATTTCGAACGCTGCTGACCTCACGGCTGAGGAACTGACCCTGGAACACAGTTGCCGTAATTGTACTGGCAGTGTCTGAAGTTAAGGTTTTATTTTATGCACCCACTGGGTGCAGAGGTCCAAAAAGTATGCACCCGAAGACATTTCTGTGTGTACATTAACGTAAAAAGCTATGTAGAATGGTGAAAAAACATGCACCATCCGGGTGCACACATTTGAAAATCATGCACCCTGCCTCAGAATCATGCACCTCGGATGCAGGGTGCACCCTTAATTTCAGACACTGACTGGGCTACCGCTCTGTTTACCATATATTATACAAACCGAGCATTGACTACAATGCCTGTGCCCTGGGGTGATCGGACTGGAAATAATTATCTATGCAAAGACGGCCTACAGCCTACGACGGCCAGGGCGGCCTCCTTTCACCTACAAAAAAAAGCAAAATATAGCATATAACTATCCTAATCTCTTCAGGACAACCACAGCCATCTATTATGTACTCCAGATTACATATCTATTTGTGAATGAAAAGAAAATATAAACCTAGACCACAGACAGCTGATAGCCTTAAATAATCATACATTTATGGGCTATCACATGGTATTCATGGTTTGCCCCTATAAGATTTGACAACGTTCTTTCAATAATGGTTTCGACTTAGCCAAGCAACAGATAGTTTAGTGAATGGATGAAATGTTCGAGACATTTTATCCATATTATCATGCTTTATTTTGTCATTTTTTGTTAAAATATGATAACTAGGTACTAGACAATAGTTTCTGGGGCGTCAAAACTCAAGAATTAACACCTCTAGGTAATATTAGGTACCTTCACAGCACAAGCTCTCAAATGGCGCATTTGTGACCATTTTTTGAGTAAGGATGTTTTCCTCAAACTGAAACCCTTCTTACACACTGGCAATCAGAGTAAAGCGCCTTATGTCAACGTGTTCTTTAGGATATTTTGTATGAGAAAAACATAGCAGTGTTCGAAATTAATGCCGGCCCGTCGGCCAATGGCCGACGATTTTGATACAGGGCCGACGAAAAATTGAGAAATCCTTGTTAGATTGGCCCAGTGGCCGACGTCTTTTTGGGCCGTCATACATGCCTTTTTGGGCTGTCAATTATACCATTTTGAGCCATCAATCATACTCTTTTTGGCCGTCATTTACACAATATTTGTGGGCCGACTGAAAGCTATCAGGGCCGAGAGCCAAAAAAGTTAGTCGCGAACACTGCATAGTTAAAGAATTTTTAGATATTGCACAGATTTTCGTTTTTGAAGCGCCAATTTTGATGCATTTGAAAAAATGGTCACAGAATTTGTACCTTATTTTCACATGAATTCTTCAATTTCACTGGTTCTAATTTAAAGGAAAAAATGGTCACAGAATTTGTACCTTATTTTCACATGAATTCTTCAATTTCACTGGTTCTAATTTAAAGAAAAAAACATCTGGTAAAAAGCAGGAGGTTATAAAAGAAATGCTCTTTTCAGAACAGTATAATTCGATTTGAAGAGGAACTTTTTAATTTTTCACGTGGTAGTACCTAGTAATACAGTGAAATAATCATTTTAAAAGATCAAACTGTATATTATTATGTACGGATGGTGTTCACAGGTATCATTCCAAGTCATAATGCTGACAAGATTCTAGATCTACACCTATTTATTTTTCCTCAAAATATTATATTCTATGTCATTATTCAATTTCCCCTCCTTAAAGCGTCAAAACTGGCTCCTCTAGGCCTTCTCTAGTGACATGGGGCATGGCCATTTCTTAAATACTATATGGGGGACCTCCTCTCCCCCCCCCCCCAATTAGGGCCCCATGACAATCGTTTACCTACAAGTTTAGGAAAACTCCTTGCTCTGTGTAGACCCTTCTGTCAGTGTCAGCTGGGGCAAAGGCCGAGCTGGGAGTTTTCTCAAACTTGTAGGCAGACATTTCGTAATAGCTCTCTCTCTACTAATAATCAGGCCTTGAGATTCTAGGACATGAATATAGAGACCTTCAGTTTTCCAACGAGATATAGATTGTCAAAATATTCCATCTAGAAGTCTCGTTTTTGACGAAATTACTTCAAAATTGGGGCACTCAGCCGAATTTCCACCCGTCAATCGTGCATCATGCATGAAACGCCCTACTACTTATTAGTGTCACGGCCCCGGTCTGTCCACTCAAAAAAAAAGAAAATAACCCATTTTCACTGACCTTTGGTACCCCTCAAACGACCGCTTTTTCACAAAACACTGACAGAGCTAACCCCAGGGCCTGCCCTGGCCGCCCTGATGGGACTTCATGCGGGAGGCGCCATGACGGTGCGTATTCCTAACTCCAGTAACGGCCATCGCGGAAAATCTAGCACGTGTACAAAATGCCAACCTAAATTTTCTAATTTTCCCAGTAAAATAGTGGTGTCATGATAGAAAACACACATATTCATACAGTATACATGTTCATGAAGTTGCTCAATCATAACCACATACTCAGCATTTATAGATATAGCTGAATATAACGAAATTTACCTCCACTTACTTGGACTTTCGTGGGCCTGGTCCGCCATGATGCTCCGGCCTGTTTCTTACGGTGCTTCTGTCACACATGCCACAGTCAGGAGCTACCGGCTCTAACTGCGCATGTGTCAGAAAGCACAGCCTCTTACTGCGCATGCGCCCGGTAGGTTGATCCTGGCGGCGGGTTTAAACTGTCACAATGGGTACCCACAAATGGTGTTGGTCCTGCTCGGAAGCTATACCTAGTACTCGGTACTACAAAGAACACGTAGGCAACAAATGTCACATTCGAAAGAGAATGGAAAGCAGCAAAAGTAAGTGGTGTAAATGTTTGATTATAAGTTGGTTTTTTTTCATACCTGAAGGGGCGTATACATGCCGTGTGTTGCTACTCTTTTTTTTTCTGGTCTGTTCTAGTGTGGTACTTATAAAGGTACATTTTTTCACAGGATCTGCAGATGCTCCTCCATATCAACACATCCCGAATGAAGCTGCATCGTTTGGATCTGACAGAAACGACAACCAGTCCACTGCTACCTACCCTACCTTGGCGGAATCTAGTAAAGAGAAAGCTGTTTCTGCGGGGCCCCTGGACAGGTAGCTTCATGGAAAAGATCCCATGCCATCATGTCCGGCAAGGGAGTTCGCCCAACCGAGGTTTTATCAGTAGTTCCCACTCAAGCGACAGCTGTTTCTGAGGAGCCCGCGGGACAAGAAGCGTCAAGGAAAAGATCCAACACCACCATGTCCGGAAAGCCAATTCGCCCGGCAGAGGATGTACCAACCCAAGCTACGGGGTCTTCTGCACCACCTGCCGTACATCAAGTCCCCCCCCCCTGAACAGATCTTCATCGTCCAAGGTTGATTTATCTTCCCTGGACCAGGTGGTAATCGCTCAACTCAACGACACAGGCGAGGTATGTCCGCGTGAACGGCCAGTGGTTGGTCGACACGGTAAAGAAATTCAAAGTATCATTACATGGACTGTTTTTTTCATTTTGCAGTGGCAG
Source organism: Lepidonotus clava (assembly GCA_936440205.1). Classification (NCBI taxonomy): domain Eukaryota; kingdom Metazoa; phylum Annelida; class Polychaeta; order Phyllodocida; family Polynoidae; genus Lepidonotus; species Lepidonotus clava. Next base: position 49,669,651 of record OW387138.1, read on the forward strand.
ATTGCTAACTTCACGAGTGACACGGCCCTCACGACATTACTTGCGTTTGTATGTCCCTAGGTGGAAAGGAAGAATATGCACGTGTCATTCGTAATGTCTTTCCTAACACCATGTACAAGGTAAACAAGTGGCTGGGAGTAGGAGAAAGTTCGTTCCAAGAGACTACTATTTGCTCCAAGTGTTACACCTTTCATCACGATGTTCGCCAGGTGCTGTACACAGGCCCAAATGGCACTCAGAGAATCCGGCGATGCTCAGTGAAGGTTTTCAATGAAGATAAACCATGTGGTACAGAACTCTTCAAACGAGTCAAGGTAGGTGGGAAAATCCAATATGTGGGTATTGTCACCTACTGCTACAAACCCTTGGCTTGTAGTCTTGAAGAAATGCTTCAGCACCCGGGATTCGAGAGGATTTGTAAGAAGTGGAGACACAGGAAAGTTCCAGAAGGATTCTACTGTGACATTTATGATGGGTCTGTATTGCAAAGGTTTGTAGATTACGGGTTTTTAGGAGATAATGACAATTTGGTTCTGCAGATTAATGTTGATTGGTTCCAACCATTCTCCTGTTCTGTTGGTGGTATTTATCTAACGGTTCTTAATTTACCCAGGGAAGAGCGCTACAAAATCGAGAACGTCATACTGTTTGGCATGATTCCAAACCTCCCAAAGGAACCTGGGGACCTATCGACGTTTTTGCAGCCTCTGGTGGCGGAACTGAAGGTGTTTTGGAGACGCGGAATGGTCTTAAGATCATTTGAATGGCCCCTGGGCAAACACATGAAGGTTGCACTGATGAACGTGGCCGCAGACCTGCCCGCCGCCAGAAAGGTATGTGGGTTTCTGTCGCACGCAGCTAAGTGTCGGAAGAATTTCAAGGGCAAACCCAAGCGAAACTATTCTGGTTTCGAAATGCATTTATGGCCGATGCACACGTGGGGCCGTCATAGGAAGGAAATTGAGAACATCAGAGCGGCCGGTACACGCAAGGAGATGAAGGCTCTGGAGAAGAAATATGGAGTTCGCTACACCCCATTCCTGGAACTGTCCTATTTCAATCCCATCGAGTAAGTTAAAATTAAAATGATCCTCGTAACCTACATAAAACCTAGACTTTCATCACTTATTACGTATACCGAATATTTTTAGCCATTAGTGCATTTGTATTTCCTCCTGCCCCACAGGGGTCTAGGTGAAATTTTCCAATAGCACGCCCACTTTTTTTCAAAATCCTGGATCCGCCCCTGGTTGTAGAGGTGGCATCGTCCTGTATATGGCCGGTTGTTTTGCACCATCGTCTGCTAATAGCGTCCCTGTCCTGTTACTGTATTTACAGATTCCTCTCCATCGATGTGATGCACAACGTCCTACTTGGTGAGTCTTCAAGGAACAATCATTTTATATACACTTATGTTTGCTATTGAGGAATTTGACTGTCTTTATTTTAATTAGAACACTCTAGTCAGCGTTTACTAGACTAATGCCCAAATGTTTTGCTCAATCTATTTCAGGTACAGCCAAGAAAACCTGGAAAATGTGGGAAAAGCTTGGAGCACTGACCAAAAAGAAGATACTCATTATTGATGAATACCTGGAAAAGTTCAAGAAAGGACTACCAGATGACCTGGTCGTAAGGAACATAAAATCCAATGCTGGTACGTGGACGGCCAAAGAGTGGAAAAACTGGGTTACCGTCTCTTCCTGATATTGTCTCCAAGGTCTCTTGGCAAAGAAACACCTGAAAACATGGCAGCGGTTCGTTATGGCCACTACATTATTATGTCAGCCGTGCATAGCAGGCCAGGAGATTGATTTAGCACATAAACACTATCTCCAGTACTGCCAAGAGACCCAGGTACAGTTTGGGAAGGAGGTGGTTACACCCAACATGCACCTTCATTGTCATCTGAAGGACTGTCTGCATGAGTACGGGCCTGCGCCCAGTACATGGCTTTTCAGTTATGAAAGGTACAATGGTTTTGTAGGAGACCTCCAAACCAACAAACGTCAAATTCACAAACAGTTTATGAAGAGATTTCTTCTCACAAAGACCGTTAATCATATGCGAAGTGAAATGCCGCCCGAGTACAAGAAGGAATTATTACCTCTCTGCCACAAGATACAGACCTCAATTCCCACCGTCATCGATACAATGCAAGTCCCGGAATCAGAGGTGGCAGAGTGCCAACAGCTCTGGAGTAACATGGACGGCTTTGAGACCAACGAGACAGGAAAGACAAAAGGGCTGGATGCAGACGATTACGCTCTCCTCCTACAAGCATACGGGAAAATGTACCCCACTGAACCCCAACTGCTTGAAACACACACGTTCTCCAAAACATGTAATACCTACGGCACAGTACAGTACTGACCAAATAGCTATATCAGCACAATGACCTGTCGAAAGGTCAAGTTCTGTTGGTTCATGGCCAACTGGTACGTAGATGAAGGTGACGAATGCGAAGAGCGACCCTGTGTTATCAGGTACTTCATGAGACATGCCATGACGTGTAATGTGACTGGCCTGAGGAGAGAACACTTCTTTGCCGTGGTGAAGTGGTTCAGTGAGGCTAGAGATCCAAACCCCTTCATTCGTCTGTTAACCATCTGGAGACACTCAAAGTATGAGGAACCCACTTGGGCGTGCTTCCTGCCAGTCATGCGAATCACTGGTCGCTTCGGAGCTGTTAACGAGGGCGAGAATATGGTTGTTTGTCCGATTTTGCATTCTGTTTTTGTCTGAAGCATATACAATCGACTGATATAAGTGTACAGTTGAATCAATTTCTCAACCACACATGAAACAAGCAGTTGGACTCATGAAGCATTATAATTAATAGGTTCGAAGTCCTTTGATAGAAAAAAAAACGTCATACATAAATTGCAGCCATTCTTCACCCCACCCGCTGACCTCCGCACGTACTATATGAACGGCGCTAAGTAGTCGGGCAGGGGTCTCCGCTATAGGCGGGGGTGCTCTCAAGGGCCTATCCTTGAGAGCCCCGACCTGCTACTTTTGCAGTGGCAAGGGAATCCTCTCACTCTGTCACATCTTAACCCATCTCACATGCAAATATCATGCAGCTATCGATCTCAGCTATCGCAACCATGGAGTGTACTCATAAGGTTGTTTTTTTGTGTGTGTTTTGTTTCTATCTGATGTAATATTTTATTTAACGGAACATTTCGTACACATTAATAACTACTAGACAGTATCGGTCCCCTCCCATCCCTTACTTGTCGCTTCTAGTTTGCCACCCGTAGCTTTAGCCATACACCTTCTTCTGTAAACACACCTGCCCGCGCAGTCGTGGTTATAAGTTATGTAATAGATTCTTGCGCGAAAAGTTATGCAATAGGTTAGTTGGTTTATCCGACACCTGCACTAAAGTGTTGTAAAGTTTATTGTACTTATATAAAGAGTAGTAAAGGCTTTGCAGGTACTAGGTATGAAGGGTCAGATATGTAAACCAAATTAACATACTCAGATTTGGGAAAACTATAAAAAAAAAATTATATATAAATTTTGATATTATGATACCAAGTAAAGATTAGATTTCCCATATATAACAGAATCATAACCCAGGGTAACGACGATGTCAATTCAGTTAGCAGAATCGCAAATAACTTTATTCCAGACCCACAGGCCGAACAAACCCAAAAGAATGCAATTTCTACAGATTAAAAATAATTTATTGCAGGGCAACCACAGGGACAATTCTAGCACCAACTATATATATTGCAACCCGTCGCGCATACCAGCTGCTAATCCTAGAGTACAATAAATCCACCATAGACAGTTAAAATAATGTTACATACATTAATAAACCCGTCAGACAGAATATCTGCTAGGACTTGAGCTCTATGTGGTCCATTACGCTTAAATGGTTTACAACTCGTAGGACATTCCCCTACGCGTATTATCGAGTATACAATAACAAATACACATGTATATAATATATATATATATATCAACCACTACACGGATTGTCGCGCATGAACAATAAAAACCAAAAAAAAAAAAAAAAAAAGGGCCGTGAGTTGCAGACCAGCTGCTAACCCTATAGGGCACACCAAATCCACGATAGACTGTTAATTGTTATATACATTTATAAACCCATCAGGCAGAATATCTGCTAGGCCTAGGACTTCATGTGGTCCATTAGGCTTAAACGGGTTAAACTCATAGAACATTCCAGTTTTATCAAGTACAAAATCAAGTTGATACAAATCATGATCAGGTAACAAATAGTTAATACCGGCTAGAATATTTAGCATATTACTTAACAAGGCACTTAAGACAATGCATGCCGAGGATCACCAATGGCTACAGAATATTCAGTATTACCTGTGGACTCTCGGACTAGGAAATGTATTGCAACAGCCTCGAGCTCATAATTTCACTAAACCAGCTTTAAAAGCAATTCTAACCAGTCGACTCGAAAACATGTATTTACAAACCCTTGATTCCTACTCTAGCCATTTAAATAATCTCGAACGGTTTGAGGTAACAAATTTATGGCAATCAAATGTATATGGGAAACAGACATATCTCAATACTATCAAATCACTATGTACCAGAAGCATCTTCATGAAACTCAGAATTGATGCAAATTATACTCTCGATGGTAAAAAACGCTGCTACAGAGCTAAGAAAGTGATTAACACCAAGTGTAACGACTGTGGGTGAAACCAAGACGTAACTCATCATGTCTTACTACAGTGTAAAGGTGAGGCTCTGGTAGATAATAGGAACCTTTTTGAAGAAAGAATCTCAAAGTATGTTAACACCTACAGAACTTTACCGTATACAACCAAAATGAAGATGGTTCTCAACCTACAACCCATGTCTACAAGTAAATATCTGGAGGAAGCTACCGAATGTATTTGGATCTATATTAAAAAAGTATACCAGATTGTACAGGCAATGCCTAACCCTACTGTGACATGAATGTACTGCTCTAGATTAGTCAATAAATATTCGTATTCGTATTCGTATTTGTCCTAGTGTTCAAGCCGATATATCTTCATATACGAACATTATCATTAGAATATTCAATATAGACAATTGCAGGTTGCAGAAGGCTTTGACGGTGTATGTGGCCCTTAAGCTTGTTGGCTCGTGTAGAGGGGGTATGGTTTGAGTCCAGACATGGACACTATAGCTAGTCTCTGGATGTGCAGCTGCACTTCTCCGTGTCAGCCACACTTTAATTGCTGTCAACGCATTTATTGCACGAAGGTAGTATTTAAACCCGTCAGACCATAAGACTGGTTAAGTCAGCCACAGGTCAGCCGCAGCTTCTGGTCCACGCCCCAGGGACCGTCCAGTCAGGAATGAAATCGAAGCTGTATGTAGTGGCATGGCTGGGCACTAGAAGATGAGTGAGCTGGAAATGTGTGCTTCCGGAAAGCCGCAGCAGTCTGGTGGGGTGGAGGGCTGACACTACTGGAAATGGAATTAGTAATAAAATTTAAGAAACATGAAGATGTGATACTATCGGCGCGGGTTATATGAACCAAAGCACAGTGTTACTGAAATCGTAGATGTCGTTCAAAAATGTCTAACAGGATTTGAAATGCTAAGCCCGGCCCACAGTTCATGCATGCACAATTTTACTTATTAGTGGGGTCTGTTATGTCGAAAGGTGTTTTCGGAGGGGTAAAAGCAATTTGAAGACATCATTGGAAAGCCCAAGGTCTCCAGTTTTAGAAATGCCATGTTTCCGAAAATTCTTTTTCCCGGAAACATGTTTTTTTGACCCGTTTCCATGGCAACCATAGCGTTTTAGGAGGAAATCACAAAATCATCAATAAATCAGAAAGTTTTTATGATGGAAGTGTCATATTTTCACCAAAGGTAGGTATCTTTTTTGGGCAAATGACAAATATGTGAATTTGACCTTGACTCAAGGTCAAGGTCATATTTTGGAAGGTCAAATCTCAAAATTGCATGAAAACGGGGAATCTTGCCTATCGGTTACCTTGACAACATATGTTTCTTGAATAAGGATCGAATAGAAACACTCCATAAACTTTGTACACATGAGCCCCTTTCACTTCATGGCAAAAATCTGAACTCAGTTATCATGGTTGCCATGGTAACCAAGGGATAAGCGTGTTTCAGGGAGGTGCAATAATGTTTTTTCATAGACTCTCTTTACAGATATCACAAATCCAAATTATCAACAAGTCAAAAGGTATTCATGATAGGAGTGCCATATTTTCACCAAAGGTAGATATCAATTTTGGACAAATGTCAAATATGTTAATTTGACCTTTGAACCATGGTAACCAAGGGATAAACATGTGTTTCGGGGAGGTTGAATAATGTATTTTCATAGACTATTTGTACAGAGTTCAAAAACCCAATGCAAATTACCAATAAGTCAAAAAGTGTTAATGATGGAAGTTTCATAATTTCACCAAAGGTAGATATCAATTTTGGGCAAGTGATAGATATACAAATTTGACCTTGGGTCCAGGTCAAGGTCATGTTTTAGAAGGTCAAATCTCAAAATTGGCATGAAAATCAGATATTTAGACAATCAGTTACCCTGAAAACACATTTTTCTTGCACTAGGATCAAGTTGAGACATTCCGTAAACCTTTTGCACATGAGCACCTTTCATTTCATAGCTATAATTTGAGCCCAGTTATCATGGTTGCCATGGTAACCAAGGGATGAACATGTGTTCCAGGGAGGTTGAATTTTTTCATAGACTCTTTTTACGGAGTTCAAAAACCCAAATTATCTATGAATCAAAAAGTATTAATGATGGAAGTTTTATATTTTCACCAAAGGTAAATATTGACTTTTGGCAAGTGATAAATATACAAATTTGACCTTGGGTCAAGTTCAAGGTCATGTTGTACAAAGTCAAATCTCAAAATTGGCATGAACATCGGGAATTTAGACTATAAGTTACCTTAAAAACACGTTTCTTGAACTAGGATCAAATTGAAACTTCCCAGTTACCATGGTTGCCATGGTAACCAAAGGATACCGTGTTTCAGGGAGGTTGACAACTCTCTTTACAGAGTTCACAATTCCAAATTATCAATAAGTCAAAAGTATTCAAGATGGGAGTGTCATACTTTCACCAAAAGTAGATATGATTTTTGGCAAATGATGATATAATGCAAATTTAACCTTGACTCATGATCAAGGTGAAGATCATGTTTCGCAAGGTGATATTTAGGACTTTGTTTTTCTTTTTAAACTAATGGCATCCTATGGACTATTAATGAAGATGGTTCCAAAGAATTTAGGTATGCAAAAACTGTCTAATAATGCAATTTGTCCTTAATTATAAAAATTTAAATGCACATTATTTCTTATATGATAACACTCCATATATCCGAAAGGCAATTTAGCATATCATTTGATATTGTCATTTCTTAAGTCCAAGAGCAATTACAGAAAAACTGTCATTTGGCCATAAGCTAATTTGTCTACTTTTGCAGGATTTCCTTCTTTTTCTGGTGATTTTGGATTGAGCAACCATTCATTCCTATATCACTTTAATATCAGTTTCAGAGTTTTTTTGTGTGTAACTTTCAAGTAATTTGAATATGAATTCAATGTCAGATCTCTACTACTATAATGGTTACTTCCCTCATAATTGCTTCTAGAAAAAAATAGGAAAGGTGTTCCTTACTTATTATATTTTTTCAATATTTGGGAGTATCATCTCTGTTTTTATGATGTAAGGGGTATCGGAGGTTATTTAGGAAAGCTTAAGAGTCAAGGAATGTGCCATGTAGTTGTTGCATAATATAAATAAGATAGTCTAAGTTGCTGTAATGATGTTTATTCCATAGTAGTATTACTTGTTGTGTATACTGCAAACACACAGCCCAGTTTGGGTGTGAAACACAGGAGGCCCCAGCCAATCACTAAAGTAAAGTAAGCCCAAGCAAGAATATGACATTATTATAACATTGAAGCAACATTCTGTTTAGTTCTGCTTTGGTTCTTGTTACATTATTTTTATGGCACCCAAAAACATCTTTAGAACCTAAAATTATGACATCACACTGTAACGTCATTGTGCATTCTTTATAGAAAGGTCTCAATTTCACTAAGATGTAATATTATTATAATATTTTTGTTTAGTAAGTCTCAACTTAACCTGAAATAATGTAACTGTTAGGTAAAATTTGGGCAGGTTACAGACTAACCAAAAAAGTGCAGTCGCAGAATGTGCTTGTGATGTCACTGCTTGCTTGGGAGTACACGTGTACCCAACAAGCATACTGTGTTACAAATATTGATATTCTTGAGATACTTCTGAGGGACCATTTATTCATTAAAGGACAGGTTCTAGCAAATGTGCCTGTCCCACACACCCTCCTAATGAGTTTCCAGTTGGTTGGCAAGAATTGGTGAAAAGTTAGTGAATTTACTAACTTCTTGGGATAAAAGAGAGATGATTTTAAGACTGATTTTCAAATCCCTGGTCTTCGGACTATGGGGAAAGCTCCCCACTATCCCAACACACCTCCACCTCCCACCTTCCCACTTCAACCATAGGCACAAAATATAGATCTTAATGACACAGTAAAAATGTATGTGGTGATGAAACGTCTAAAAGTTAAGTATGTATACTGATTTTCAGGATTTAAAAAGTATTCATAATGGTTCTAGGGATGTAAAGACTTATCAAGGGCAAGTCATTTGCTTGTAAATACTGTATTTCTTTAGATATTTCAGTGAAATACACATCCATTCACTGGTCCCAATAATAGTAAGGCAGATCATACGCCTCAGCAACCCTCCTTAACTCCACCCTTCCTCATCCCATAATTATGTGGGCCCCTAAGAGCAAGATGTGTGGTTATTATGCATGAAACACTCAAAATGTGCTGGATTTACTGATCTTCAGGATTCATGAGGTACTAAGTAATTTGTGATTCAATGTAAGGGAAGAAAGTTCCCAGGGGGCTGTAACGTATGCTCTAGGAACTAATATCGAGGGAGATGGTAAAAGTGTCTTTTAATGAACAATGCATTAAACCCGAACTAAACATTCTATTCTACTTGAAAATGGCCTTATTTAGAATGTCAATTCTATTTTCTCATAATCGATATTGTCATTACATTTACATGGAGACAGAAAGGTTCCAGATTTCTGTTTAGGTTCAAAACTTAAATTTAGACTTAGAATTTAGAGCTAGCAGTTTACTTATTGGAAAACAATATACTGTACTTAATTATACTGTAATTATAAAAAAAATCTGAATAAATACTGAATACTGAATTATTGCCATTCCTATCCATTTTAGGAGGGCAGAGCACATCCAGGACACATTGGGGGCTTGACATGGTGTTCTTTTAGAAAAATGTTGATGTCCTATTCTCATCTGGTCTCCTTCTCGAGTGAAAGCAAAGCAAAGCAACTCCCACACCCCTTAACCCTTTAGACCCCACAGGTTGCATTCATGCATTGCTAGATTTCCCCAGGATTTCCATGCATTCCCTTATGGATTTCCCTAAATTATTTGTAATGGATGATGTTCAAAGAAAGGCCCAGAGATATTAGATTGAATTATAGAAATGTGGTTTGACGCATTGGAAATGAAATTTAATTAGCTTTTAAACGATATATTGGTCACTTTTGTATGTTTTATGCTTTTCAAAGTGTTCTTCCTGGGAAAATATGGAAAAATTATGGAAATACAGCCGTTTTTCTGGCCAGTCACTGCCAGATTGGGGGGTACACCCTCGGGTGGCTACAGCCAGATTGGGGTCTAAAGGGTTAACACACTACCCGTCCCTGCCCAATGTGCATTCCTATGCACAAGTGAAGGCATTGTGCAATGACAAGGGGGTTGATTTTCTGTAAACATTGAGATATTTAGATGAATTTTGTAGATTCACCATTCATCAAACTGCTGTTGACCCATCCCTGCCTAACCCCACATCCATTGGCCCTGAGAGGCAGATGTCAGCAACAGTAAAGATGTGTGGGGTTAAAGGTGAAGGAATTTCCTCACATTTTAGCAGATTAACATATTTTCAGGGTTTGGGAAGTCATAAGATGGTAAATTTTTGGTTGGTTGACACTTCCCCGTAATATATATTTTTTTTATTTATTTTTTTTTTATTTCAAAAGTTTTTACCCTGGGTTTGCTTTGGTCTAATATAGGAAGACCGGTTTTCAAGATTGACCCAGCTTACAAACAATGAATATGGATTTCATAACATAATTAGATGAAGTGTGATGAGATGAAATACTGGTTATGTTTTACAGATTTGTATGAGAGTATGAATGAAATGAGTGATGGAGAAAACATAGCTATTATAAATATATTGACCAGCAGTAAATATAACAAAATAAAAAGCTATAATATGGGAGCTATTCAATTCGAAAAAGAAAAAGTGAAGCGTAGATTTAAACAATCTTTTATATGACACCCATTTCAACAAATAGTTCTTATTTAAGGTTGCAACTTGTTTAAGGCTTTTTGTTTCAGCACATATGTAAACCTTTCAACACATGGTATATTTCATGGTATATACATGGTATATTTGCCTTGTAATAACATCATTTTATGGGGATTTGTTTGTTTGTGGGGTTAGTTCAATGTCCGGCCGACCCTTTAAGGTTCTTTTACCAGACTGCACAAGGTAAAGCTTTTCAGCTAGTTTTACGCCACAGGGGCGGTGACCAAATTTATGAAATTAGGTACCTATTTGTAGCAGTGGGACCCAATGCCCTCTTTATAGTGCTGCCACACTGAGATATCATGTATTAGGCCCACACAATACCCAACCCAGTCCTATTATACTCACACCAGACCAACCAGTCATGTTATGTAGTTCTTACTTTATATCGAGTGCCAGGCAAGCAATGACCACTGCCATTGTTAAAGTCTTTGGTGTGACTCGGCCAGGGATAAATCCCAAGACCTCCCAGACTTGAAGTGGCCACTCTACCAATTGAGCTACCGAGTCTGGTCTCCCCATTAGTCACCTTCTACAAACAGCAAGGGACTGCTGGGGACACATCCCCCATCCCTGGCCCCCACGGGGGATTTTATGGGAAAGTCAGAACCCAACACCAACAGGGTGTCATAATGCCGTTATTGATAGGTTCTAGTCATCACATAAATGTCCAAATAAGTGATGTTACGTCCTCATTTGAACAGTATGTTGCTGAGATGTCCATAAGAAGTGTTGTTACATCCTCACTTGAATAGTATGTCTTCTTCTCTAACAAGAAATTCTCTAAACCTCTCTTCTTAAAGGGAGGGGCCAGTGACCAAAAATTGGTATACTGTCATGATCCTTACCATCCAGAGAATAACCATACCAAATTTTATACTTTTATCTCTAATAGTTTTTATTTTATGCACATTTTTGTGGATCAAACCTAGTTTCTCTGCCTGCATCTGACAATGCCTGCACAGAGCATTTATCTGTTTGTGACGTCACAAGCAGAACAGTTAAAAAATTATAAAACTGGAAAAAAATGCAATAAGTCATTTATTAAATGTTCTTTATAAGTCTAAAAGAGATTAAAGTCACATAATTAAATGATTTGTAAAAGAAAATATGACAACAAATTGTTTTTATGGAATTTAGAAATCTGAAATTCAAATATAACTGTCATTTTGTGTGACGTCACACACAGACGTCCTGTATCAGATGTGCATGGGATTAAATGTGTGATCTGATGTATAGACAAGGTTTTCTATGACAAGGTTTTCTATGCACTATATTGATTTATAGTCAAAGAATTGTTTTGTACCCATATTCAAGCATCATATCTACTGTATAAGACGAGAATTTTACAAAATTAAAATTTCTCTGGCCCCTCTCTTTAAGCATCAAGAAATTCTCATTCTCTGTAAAGAAAGACTGAGAATTCTTTCTTTCCTGAGAATAGAGAATGAAAACTCTTTCTCCATGAAAATAGAGAATTTGAGCCTCTTTAAAAGAAAGGAATTCTCATTCTCTAAACTACCAGAGAACAGGAGAATTTTCTGGAATTGCTCTTCAAGAATAGAACACTCAGAGATTTCTTGTTAGGGAAGAAGAGAATGTGTGGATAAGCTGCACCGAGACATCCAAGTGAACCACATTTTAATTGGACATTGCATGAAGGTCTGACTAAGATGTAGTTCCTATCCTACTTAAAAAAGTACCAATAAGGTGTAGTATAAACTACACTTTATTGGGAAATCTCAGAGATTTGTAATTTAGTTGTAGTCCAAACCATACCCTAATGGGACATGAGGTTGGCAAGGCCCTTGAGGGATTAGCAGGATGAATTATTGAAAATGATTTTTTTAGGTGACTAAGCTAGGAATAGCAACAATATAACATCACACATGTCTTTTAGATATCAAATGGAGTCCTCACTTTTCACATCATACAGATGTCCACCTGTGATGTAACTGTGATGCAACTGATAACGTGTCTATGACATCAGTATGATGTCACATTCTTAGCTGGGGGGACTCAGCCTACTTTCACAAACAAATGGGCATAAAGCGCTACTCTTAAAAAGGCAATACAATTATTTCATAAATCCAAAAAAATTGATAAAAGGCCTTTTTATATTCTTATAGTCGACTTATTGTATTGCTGCCTAGGTTATTTCCTAGATTCAGAATGTTTCATATATATGTCAGCTCTTTTGTTAAACCAAAGTATATATATCACTCCTCCATGTATGGAAATCTTGATAAGGAATAGGACAGTGATATCAGTCTGTTTGCAAACACTGCTAATTATCCTTTTACTTTGAACCCTTAAGACTACACTCAGCCAAAGATATGACGTTATAATAATGTTGCAGCAACATTCTGGATTGATTCTTGTTATTTCACATTGTTAGATTACAGTGAAGTTCTTTTGATGACTCCCAATTATGTTGCTGCAACCAACTGTTGCAGGTCACAACAACGTTCTGTTTAAGTCAGGACTAGACCTCACCTAATCAGAATGTCACCATGACATTCTATTTTAATTTGATCTTGACCTAACCTCACCAGAACATTATAACATTCTGTCCTGGTTAGGACTCAACCTCACAGAAAAATAATGTAACAGTTATGTGACATTTTAGTAAGTAACAGACAAACCAAAAACATGGTTGCATAACGTGACTGTTACATCGCACCTTGGCTGGGCAGAGATAAGCTAAAATTAGAATGTTTGAAAACAAACTGAAACATCTACTCTGATGAATTTGATGAGTCTTACACAAGTTCACCATAGTCATGATGCTGATTTTGTGTGACAAACTTTTAGTTGTCAAACAAACAGCCCAGCATGTGATTACCATATTGAATACAAGTGCCCAAATGGCTCAGAGGACACTGAGATTTTGGTATAACATGATAATGATTAATCCATCCATGTATTTTAAGAATATGTTATGTTAAAGGGAGCCAAAAGCAATGTTGGGTCAAAATTTTGCAAATTCTGTTAACTATTGAAATGACATTGTATTCTATCGCCACAACCCAGGCTTGTAGTGAAATATAGACTGTGAATACAGACTTGAATTACATTAAAATAGATTAAAACTTCCCCTTGGTTTTGGTGACCCACCAAAGCTTTGTTTACAAAAATTGCTGCCTTGAGAAATAAATGGCATGAGTATTATTGAATTCAATTAAAGTTATATTTACTTATCATGATTTATACTGCACCAATGACTCTTAGAATATATTTTGGTAGTTATTTGAGTTTGCAAAATTCTTTCAAATTTTGACCGAACCTTGCTTTTGGCTCCCTTTAAGTCTAAATGAAACAGTAATTGGTTAGAATGAAATCAACAAAAATTATTTTCTACACTACATATCTTGTTCAATGAGGAGAAACTACCTGTGAAATAATGAAAAAGAGTCAATTTTCCATAATTCTAAAGTCTCATGGACCATCACTGTTTCCATCTCTTCATTGCTTCACCATGCCCTTAGGAGAGTGGAGTGGGACCACAAGAGATAGCCATCATGGTAGCTCCCAAATTTCTATCATGATTCTTGGCTATATAATACCCATGGACAGTTGGGTTGGTAAACTCTGTAAAAAGAGTCTATGAAAGATTCTTATTCAACCTCCCTGAAACACATGTTTATCCCTTGGTTACCATGGCAACCATGATAACTGGGCTCAAATTATAGCTATGAAATGAAAGGTGTTCATGTGCAAAAAGTTTATGGAATGTCTCAATTTGATCCTAGTTCAAGATAAATGTGTTTTCAGGGTAACTGATTGTCTAAATATCTGATTTTCATGCCAATTTTGAGATTTGACCTTCTAAAACATGACCTGGACCTGGACCCAAGGTCAAATTTGTATATCTATCACTTGCCCAAAATTGATATCTACCTTTGGTGAAAATATGAAACTTCCATCATTAACACTTTTTGACTTATTGGTAATTTGGGTTTTTGAACTCTGTACAAATAGTCTATGAAAATACATTATTCAACCTCCCTGAAACACATGTTTATCCCTTGGTTACCATGGTAACCAAGGTAACTTGGTTCAAAGTATTGCTATGAAATGAAAGGTGCTCATGTGTACAAAGTTTATGGAGTGTTTCAATTTGATCCTCATTTAAGAAACATGCGTTGTCAAGGTAACTGATAATCAAAATTCCTGATTTTAATGGCAATTTTGATATTTGACCTTGAAAAACATGACCTTGACCTTGACTTAAGGTCAAAATAACATATTTGACAATTGCCCAAAATTGATATCTACCTTTGGTGAAAATATGGCACTTCTATCATGAATACCTTTTGACTTGTTGATAATTTGGATTTGTGATATCTGTAAAGAGAGTCTATGAAAAAACGCTATTGCACCTCCCTGAAACACGCTTATCCCTTGGTTACCATGGCAACCATGATAACTGAGTTCAAATTTTTGCCATGAAATGAAAGGGGCTCATGTATACAAAGTTTATGGAGTTTTTCTATTCGATCCTTATTCAAGAAACGTATGTTGTCAAGGTAACCGACAGGCAAGATTCCCAATTTTCATGCAATTTTGAGATTTGACCTTCCAAAATATGACCTTGACCTTGAGTCAAGGTCAAATTCACATATTTGTCATTTGCCCAAAATAGATACCTACCTTTGGTGAAAATATGACACTTCCATCATAAAAACTTTCTGATTTATTGATAATTTTGTGATTTCCTCATAAAACACTATGGTTGCCATGGAAACGGGTCAAAAAACATGTTTCCAGGAAAAAGAATTTTCGGAAATGTGGCATTTCTAAAACTAGAGACCTTGGGCTTTCCAAAGATGTCTTCAAATTGCTTTTACCCCTCCGAAAACACCTGACCCCTTTTTCAGACGTAAGGAACCCCACTATATCTCATCGGAATGACAGTGGGCAGTTTTAACCTATAACCTGCTGGCTAGTGGCGCGACTCTCACAAACCCAGAATACATAATATTGTGTGCCTGATCGACCTTACTTTTTTACTAACTAGTAGTAACTGTTCTGACATATTACTGTCAAGTGAAAATGTAACCAAATGTATATTTGGATTAACTACATGTATGTGAATGTAAATATTAAAGTTGAAGATTAGAAGTTTCCTACTTAGTTTTAAGTACTTCAATTCATTGCGGTCTAATTTTCAATGATGAGAATTCTATCCACTTTAAGAATAATCAAAACCGGACCGGTACCGATTAATTATTAACCAGTATAGATAAATCTTTATTAACAAAACAAAAATTTAAACAGAACAAAAACCGATCCAATAAAATAAGAAGGAAGGAGATTTCTTTCCTGAGAAGTTTATTCATCTATTTATATATGTAACAGACTTTGTTTCGAAATGCAAACAAAATTACAGCAGCATTTAGGCTTCTTATTTCGTAAATTAAAGTTTACCATAAAATTATGCCAGTGCTCTTTTTTTTTTGGTATCAAACCCAACAGTCTATGTCGGTTATATAGTCCAGTTTTTGAGCTCTCATCAACTGCCTCGTGATGGGGTTGGTACCCGTGTTGTCTTGGAGGCATAGTGCAGCTGTAGAAAGTCTTTTGAGAAAAAACTTATTTAAGCGGATGCGCTCGGTCGGAGGAATTCCAAAATCAGTGGGCAGCTCGAGAGACAAGGGCTGACTTTTTCCAGTGAAACAAATTATCACTGGGCCCGACCAAGCTACCGTAATTCGTCGGGAGAGGAGACCTGGTCGTTGGAGCAGCATCTTGGGGCTCACCACCCTGTCGATGACGTGGATGTCAGCCGGAATGGGGGCTAGTGGTACAGTGATGGACTCCCAACGACAGCAGATCCTTAAGCAGAACTCCACGGGAGCCGACTGTCGACAACCACACAGGAGACTGCGGACCGACTTGACAAGTTTGGAACAGCTCCTACAAAATTGCCACCCAAGCCACACGGTCAAGGCCATGACCAACAACTCATTAGGGGTTTCGTCGTAGGCCGGGAACGCTCTGCACGCCAGGTGTCCAGACTAGTATTGAGAAGTGCGTCCATGTTCATGTTGACTGGGGTTGTGTCTGAGACCAGTGTAAGCAGGCTTATTTGTACCCCTTGACTGCCGGGCGACCCCAGCTGTACGACCTGGGTAGGGGGCTTCATCCAGTGACCAAGGACAACTGGCTTTTGGGCGCTAGTCACTTTCTCTGCGTTGGCTTCTCTGGCAAAGGTTTCAAGACGTGAGCACTCTCAGCTGTAGTCGAGAGATGGGCACGGGGCTTCCATCCAAAAGGTTTTGTTGGTGACTGTGGTGGTTTCCTCTTAACGACTCCAAAGTCGCACCTTTCCTCGGTTATGTTGGCGTCAAAGAGCGCGAAACACACCTTCAAAGTACCGCAGTATTCCTAGGTGTTGACTTCCCTAGGTCGTGCACCACCCCGTTCTTTAAAGTGTTCTCTTCACCTTCACCAGCCCTCTCGTTTCATGCTCGTTTACACAGTCCCTGTAGGCACGCCTCATCTCCCCATCGACGGGGCTTCCCTTAGTCGAATTGGTGGTGATTTCCTTTTGTCTCTAAGGCACGTGCCCACCACGGTTGGCCGGTCGCCCGTGGGTACAAATACCCAGTAAGAACTGGCATAATGTCACTCTCGTCACTACCAGCAGAGACAACATAACCACCCAGATCTAGCAACATGTCGCAGCAAGACCTTTTTGATTCCACCGGGGACCTTGGTTCGGCTCTATACCGGGGGATGATGACCGACCAGGACATGCAATTGGATGGGTCGTTCCTTCACTCTACTCCGCCGCCGCCAAACCTGACCAGCAGCCCCATGCCCGGTAGTTCAAGGGCTATGTCGATGGCCAGCACATCCTATATCAACTTGGGGCTGCAGCTGGAAACCTCCGTTGCTTCTGAGCCTGGTACCGATGTATCATACCAGCAGGCCCCTTTCACCAGCAGCCAGCCGACTGGCGGATCTACGGGCAGCGGTCTGCCGACCAGGACCTCCAGCAGCCAGCCCACTTTTGCTTCCACCAGCGGACCTCAATTCTTTAATAGGGCGACTGTTGAAGCAATGATAAAGAACGCCTACAAGGAAGCCGAAGAGAGGACCAGAGAGGCCGTGCAGGGGGTGATCGATACTTCTGTGGCTCTTGCCGTGGCTCGGCTAGCCAACGTCCCCGGACGAGCACCCGCCCGTACCCCGCCACCCCGGACGATTTTTGAAGTCAGTGTGAGTATACAGTAGGCCATTTCTCCTTCTACTTTGAATTTAACTGGTCGCCTATTAAAGAAACCCTCCATGTTTCAAGGTTTTCAAGTTAGCATAATTGAAGTAGTACGCGTCGAAGACTGTGAATTTATTAAGGACAAAATACGTCAATCCACTCACGCCTGAGATACTTGTGCTGTAACATCTCCTGCAACATAGCTACGGTGAATTTTTACCCTAAAACCACGTCTAACTAGGGAAAATGATGCTGAGAAGTAAAAGCCCAACCAGAACACCTACACCTGAAGCGGCCGTGACTGTACCGCCTACCATTGCAGATATATACTTACTGTGTGCAACCAAAGAAGAAAATGAAACTAACTTTGCAAAACTGAATGAACAGTTCTCGGAGATCAATCTGAACTTAGAGAAGGTCAGGAGCAACGTGAGTACAAATAAAACTAACATTGACAAGCAAAAACAGGAACTAACTGCAAACAAAAAGAAGGTGGATAAACTGGAAACAGATTTTTCTGACCTCGGCGAAGTTTTAAACGACCAAGTAAAAATAACTACTGAGTTGAGTGCCGAACTGATGGAGGCTAGACGTGCGTTAGCCTTCTTGCAAACGAAGGTTGAGAGGGAAGACAGGGAGAAGAAACGAGCAAACTTATTGATCCATGGTCTAAAAGAAGAACCAAATACCAACATTCGAATTACAATCAGGGAAATTCTTGCCGACATGAAATCACCAATTAAAGTCGAAGACTGTAAGGCGGTGTACAGGCTGGGACAATATGACGAAAACAGGAAAAGTCCACGACCTGTATTAATTGTATTAGCAAACCCAGCAGTAAAAGGCGACATTTACAAGAACATCAAGAACCTAGCCAATGTAGACAAATGGAAAACCATTAGCATTGTGGATGACCTCACCCCAGAACAGTTAAACCAGAAAAGAGATATGCAAGCCATTGTCACTCTAGCCAAATACAAAAAAATCGATGCAAGGATGAAGGGCAACTCTATGGTGATCGAAGGGGTCAGGTACGAACATACCGACATGCATGAGCTCCATCGAGGGTTGTCACTCAAAGCGGCTAAAACAATCGAGACTGACACCTTTGTAATCTTTCAAGGACCCGAGTCGGTGTTCTCCAACTTCTATGAAGTGCCTATTAGGTACAGAGGCGAGGATTATACCTGTGTAGAACAAGCATATTATCAGATATGTGCCAAAGAAAACAGAAACAACGCATTAGCCAAAAAAATCAAGGCAGAAAAGAACCCATACTTGATTAAAAAGCTTGGGAAACTAATCAAAACGGACCAGGCCTGGGACAAAATCAAGTACCAAGTACTCAAGGAACTAAACTGGATAAAATTCTCAACCAACGAGCCACTAAAACAAGCCTTGAAGGCTACTGGTAACAAAGTACTTTATGAAGGAACGTTGGATCGAGAGTATGGCTGTGGTTATAGACTCCATCAAATTCACCTCGTAGATGAGAACTGCCCAGGCAAAAACATCTTTGGCCAAATGATGATGGAAATACGTAAAGAGCTGCTTGAAGTCTGAGCTTCTTTTTTTTGGGTTTTCACCTTTCCAACCTCACTTAACTATTGTTTGCCATTCTTTGACCTAATCATTAAAACCTGTATACCCATACAAGAAACACTATATCCTAATTTGTACCTGCTTGGCCTAACAATGTCAACAATCAAGAGACGGTGCCTTTTAGTGGCAGACTCTCGAGCTCGTAACCTACAGTCGGAAATGGACACCTACTTGAAGCATAATGACTACAATTGTTCATTTACTATAGACGTGAATCCGGGTGCAGACATCAACAGATTAACCCATAGAGCAGTTGGATTACTTAACACTGAACGATACGACATTGGTATAATGATGGGAGGGGTAAACAATCTTTCTGAAAAGCATTTATCAGGGCAAATAGCTCCTAAATACTACGAAGTGGGAAATTTGGTAGATGTCTTGACTAACCACTACGAGGAGATGAGAGACAAAGTAGTACCACATGTTGATTATGTTACCATTTGCCCCATTGTAGGACTAGACATTAATAAATACAATTTATTTTCAGCGGGGTTAACAACTCAATATGAGAACCAACAACGTGTGATCAATGATGCATCATTCATTTGAACCAGGCAATAGTCTCCATAAACACTGACTCTGATATTTGCACCCCGTGGATAAATAATGTTATTCATGCTAGTGC
This sequence comes from Lepidonotus clava, assembly GCA_936440205.1. Taxonomy (NCBI): domain Eukaryota; kingdom Metazoa; phylum Annelida; class Polychaeta; order Phyllodocida; family Polynoidae; genus Lepidonotus; species Lepidonotus clava. The sequence goes on from OW387138.1 coordinate 49,689,555, forward strand.
ACTGAGGTACAGTGCAAGAAAAACTAGAATAGTATATAATAAAATATTGTAAACTCGTTTGTATTGGCAAGAATATTATAGTGGAACTTGTAACGCTGATATGTGTGCTAAACGCCAGGCGGCGACATCGTTTAGTGGCATACACGGGAAGAATTTGAACTCATACATTCGACAGGCTCGGGCTTGTCTGAAACCACTTCCTCTAAAACGTGTCAAGGAGTGTAAGTCTTACTCCACGATTATCCCTGAAAAATCATAGTATCATTATACCACCCATAGCAGTGGGCGTGTTAGGTAATACTTTTGCGCCCACCTCAAAGTTTCCCTTGCCCTTCTGGCGTGTATATAAGTGTAAGTCAGGGGGTGTTAACTATATTGTGTCACAATAGTCCCATCCGCTCATAGTTCTCTTCACACGCCCAACCTTCTCGGCGTCTTAACGTACCCACACTCCATTCAGGCACCAATATAATTGCCAGCAGTGGCGTATCCAGTCCCCCCCCGCCCCCCCCCCCCCCCTCAGGGGGGGTGTGGGGGGGGGGGGGGGGGGGGTCCCCATGTTCGGTTGACCCCCCTCCGATTTCTCAAATTTTACGCAATTAAACTACCAATAAAGGGAATTATCCAAATTAGGGGGTCTCTGGAACCCCTCAGATTTAGCAAAGTTTCTATGCCTATAGACCTATACGGGGAATGTGGGTTGTATTTGATGGCCGCGCTTTACCAGTGTTCTACTCTCACTGTACTTAGAAGTTAGTAGGCATTAAAAGACTGTGTTTCACTCTGATCTAGTATATTTGTAAATTTAGATGAAACATATATTATGACTCACATTATCTGTTCAATATACTCTGTACGATCGGCCGTAGACTGCCAGGTACACACAAAAGGTACACATATAAGATTCTATGCCCTCGTTATTTTTTGCCTAGTAGCATCATCGAAAATCTATTCCATTGCAGTAGTTGCAGCTTTAACAAAACAATCCCCCCTTTCCAGCTTCAACGTGTTAATTCCATTAATGCGCTTTCCTATCACAGTTAATCTGACAACCTGTATCCAAAGGTATTCTGTAGGCCTAAGTGTAATTAATGGAGGAAAGCGGGGGGGTGGGATATTGACATGTTTTGAATCGTACAGATTTATGTCTCAAACTTATCAACGTATATATATATCTGGTTTCAATACATATTATAGTAAAAACTCACAAAAGTGGCGAGTGTCGTGTTGACGCTGGGGAAACGACAATCGTTTTGTTAGGCCGGGCCTAACGAATCTAGTGGGGGTCGAACCCACGAGGGGCTCGAATAATTCATTGGTGGCCCAGCGTCACGGCTCGCCGGACGGTTGTGGCCGATAGAGGCCTTTTATATCCGAACCACAGGACTGATGCAATACACCGCGTCCTACTTCTAGTATAGTGTAGACAATCTGCGGCGAATGACCCCTCCGCGCCAGAATCGTCATCCATGATTCGCAGTTAGCGAGCGTCGAGGTGGCAGAGTGATAGTGTAGACTGATCTTTCCTCCAGCGACACCTGGTGGATTAAATTGAAACCAGGACGACCATGAACGAAAAAAATGTATTCAAATAGATTCGAACACGGGCAGGCCACCATCCAAGTAACAACCGGTCTCAATGTTGCTTAACTTACCCGGGCTAGGGACCATCCAAATACCCACCGGTATGAACAGATCGTAGCTTAGTGAAATTGACTGTATGGATTTAAACATATCAACCAGGAGCCATCAAGAGATAAAGTCTAGTATTGATAGACTTGGATACCTGCCAAACTGAATTAAACCTTCTGCATACCCAGTATTATTAGATTAAGCAGTTTGGGGTATTTAGGCATATTTCCTGGTACTGACATGTACAGAACCAGAATTTTGGGGGCGGTGATGTGAGTCTTCCCTGACAAACAAGGGGCCCTTGATGGGGGGGGGTCCCAATGTCGCATGTCAATTTTAAGAAACATCCATGTTGCCCTGTCGAATTTAAGAATTAGCCCTGTCCCATGTCACTAAGCCCAAAAAGGGCCATGTCGCCGTCTCGAATTTAAGGGTCTAGGGCCATAAACAAGAGGTGCACGTGGTCAACTAGAATTTAGGAGGGATCGGTGAGAAAAAGAAGGGGCGGGCGGTAGTTTGGCAGTGGGTAGTATCCTTGAAAGGGCCCCCTTCCCAGTATGAAGTGGAAAAGGAGAAAGTGGAGGATCGGATTCATATGGGGAGTCCCATTGGAATTGCAAATATAAATTTATGCAACATTTTGTTCACACTTTAATTTCAGAAACTAATTTCACATCAGAATGTACTGAGCATTTGTATATATTGTTCATTCTTAGTCCTAACACCAAGGAAAATGTACGTATTTTGTTTTGTTTTTCCATATGAAATATTTATAGTTTTATATTCTGAATTTGTAGTCTTATCCCCGTCATGGGTAGCCCTGTGGTCAGGGGTGTCTGGTGACCAGCTGCAGATGGTTATGTGATGTGGGGGAAGAACGGGGGTTGGGCGATAGACACAGCATGTGGTCTCTGTCCTGTGGAGCATTAAATTATTCCGACAGTGATGATAGAAAAGTCTGAAATCATAAATCAAAGTAGGATTTTTTCTACGGAAAACATTCTTTAACATAATTGTGAACAAATTGATATGTTTAAAGTCAAAAATGAGCAATAATTAAGATAAATACAAAATTCGGAGAATTAAACAAATAATAATATGTTAATACTCGACCCTCCCGTAAATGCATACAATTCTTCGAGGATGAATTTACACTTTTTTTTTCTCATGGACCACTTTCATCTCTGGAAATCCCCTTAGCTTATTACAGGGGTGCTAAACACTGGTTTTCCCTACCAAAACATATTCGTGAATTAGATAATATTGATATAAAATAGTACAATAATAATGACACTTTAAAATTATGAACAGAAAAAAGGCGTATTGCCGTATGACGGACGATACGTCAAGTTTACCCAGGCATTTACAGGATTCGAACCCGTGCAGAGAAAACACATCAGGTCGCCGGTGAAATGACTTATCCATTTTACCGCCGACTTGATGCTGCAGGTGATTGATTTTCCGACGGGTAGGTTCCTCCACGGGCCTTACGATGGGGTCAAACATTGCCATTTCTCCACGTCTTCACAAATCAAGGCTCCTGCCCCGCTAAAACTAGTAATCTGTCGGGATAGACTGGGAGGGAGTGAGGGAGAGAGCCCTGCGTGATGGAGGATTAATCTCCAGGGCCCGACCCGGGTGCCCGACCCAGAGACCGCCTGACGGTGTAACCCTTACCGGGCCACGCCCCACCACGCCCCGTTGCACTGCGTAAGTAAACCCCGGTCTCAACCGATGATTGGGACGGATTCTGAGCTGTGTCGCAGTTTGCCCCATGAGTTTAATTTGCCCCAGTCTGAGAGGAGCTCTCTGTTGGTCGTTACAGGGGTGTGCACCTGCCATCCGGCTTAAAGCCTGTAGTCTGTAGCAGAATGTATTGAAGGGGGGGGGGGGGGGGTCCCATGTTCGGTTGACCCCCCTCCGATTTCTCAAATTTTACGCAATTAAACTACCAATAAAGGGAATTATCCAAATTAGGGGGTCTCTGGAACCCCTCAGATTTAGCAAAGTTTCTATGCCTATAGACCTATACGGGGAATGTGGGTTGTATTTGATGGCCGCGCTTTACCAGTGTTCTACTCTCACTGTACTTAGAAGTTAGTAGGCATTAAAAGACTGTGTTTCACTCTGATCTAGTATATTTGTAAATTTAGATGAAACATATATTATGACTCACATTATCTGTTCAATATACTCTGTACGATCGGCCGTAGACTGCCAGGTACACACAAAAAACATAGTTTAGCGTGAAGCTGTGATTTAAGGTAAATTCTAACCTATAGCTAGTGTTACTATATAAAAACAAAAATAAAAGGACATTTGACACAAAGTGTAGTTAAAATCTAGTGTACTATTTTATTGCTGAATCGATTCTATTAATCTTTATCCTCGGCGCACCACTCGCACAACACCTCGGAGCACATGATGCTGGCAGGCTCGCCCCCCTCACAGTCGGCGTGGTAGCACCGGCCGCAGTAGTTGCAGACCAAGTACATTCTGAAATATTACGGAGGCATGTTTAAATACACATTTTTTTAAATTGTGTGCACGAACTAATCGGACCATCATCAATCACAATTTTTAGTAACCGTACGAAATTCGGCGTTCACTCCAACGTCAACATCAAGATTCTATGCCCTCGTTATTTTTTGCCTAGTAGCATCATCGAAAATCATTGTCGCTATATAATATTATTTATTATGAAAAAAAACCCCGGCGTACCTGTAGTTGCCATCCAAGAATATGGCCTGCGGTTGTGTGGCGTGTTGGTCTTCGGCAAACGTTTCCATCGCCTTCCACCTTTGGTCCGTTAAGTACTCCTCCTGCTCCTGAAAAAAATTGTGTGGTTATAGTTAAATGTGCAAAAGTCAATTTTGCACTTACTACATACCAGCGTGTCCCTCGTAATATTGGCAAATTTCAGAACAATTGTACTCGTGAAATCGCCCCACTCATCATTTTGTTTTGTTTATACATATTTCCCTTCATACGCTTACATGTTTTATTTCCCACTTAGCTTCATCGTGTAAATACAAATGTACCAACCTGGGTCGGATCCTCCGAACAGTAGACGCACGTCCACTCTGATGGGCCGTCCGGGAGCTGTTGTTGGTCGTGCGTCCTGGAAAAAATTTCAAAAATCATCACACCGTCCATCATTTCAACATAGGTGGTCGAAACTACCAAATCATCGGCATCTCAATTTTTCTCATCCAATCTCTATTTCATGTTATTGTGCCAGTCTGACAAATTTGCAATTTTTAAATTGTCCAAAAAAGAGCCTGTTGTTTCAGCATGTTACATGAATTCGAGCGACCACAACTATGTCCGACCGCGAGTCCGTCGTCGGGTTTTAGACAGTGTGCATTATTTGGCATGACGATAGTCATCCTACCAGATAGTAAGTTAATAATTTTCTTTCCATGCTTCTCTTCCATCCCTGTCCATCAACAGTGTTGAACAATTTAAACCTACTTAGGGGTGAACAGGGGCGCGCACTCGGTCCATTCAGGTTCCGTCCAGATCGTTTCCTCCTCTTCAATATTTTTCTCCTCACGCGGTGTCCATGCCTGGGATTCCTCTTCCTCCTCCGACCGCACATGGTTGCTTTAATGAGCCAAAAAAAACAACCTTTAAGTGTCTGGAATTGGTTATCTACGTGTATGGGGAGAAAACGAAAAAAAATGGAAAATATCTACCAAACGTAACAGCTATTATCCACACAATTATACATTTGTTAACAAACACTCTATATATGGAAGTGTAACCCCCAAGTCATTCTCCCGCAAAGCCTGAAAAAACACTACTTCTCTATATAGGCATGTTATCTTATCAAATTATAGGCAAGTTATCTGATTCACCTACCGGGTTTTCTGCGCGGTCGCCATTGTTCACAATGTGGTGCTTGTGTTTAATATCAGCAAACTTCTGCGTACGTACGGCTTTTATGGTCGTGAGGCTGGCGCGGGACTGTGTGTGTGCACGTGGTGGGCACCTCCTTATAAAGCTGGTGCCCCCCCCCCCCCCCCGACCCCCCCGGGGGGCAGGGTAATGAGGGGCCATCTAGGTCAGCCGAGCAGCCTGAGCGACCGGTGTCAGGTGTTACATAAGGTGTCGCTCGCGCAGCGCAGCCCTGGCAGCTGGATGTGCACGTCCTGACACCTGACTCAAGAAACCACCCGTAAATGCACACGGCCCCACACCCCCAGCCTGTGAAATAACTTCAGAAAACGTACCTCAAAGTCGCACATCCTGGCACCGTAACCTTGCGAAGTAATTTCCTACCTTTTATTTTAAATTTGAAAGTAGTCACATTATAAGGTTTAGGGCGTAATATAATTATTCCTAATAAAAAAATGTTGCTTTTGTTGGCAAAAGCGTCTAAATCACATAATCCTAACAATGCATATAAAACACCGGACATTGTCCGAAATTAAGCTGCTGCACCCTATAGGCCGGGCCTATAGGCCTTCACCCGGGGATCACACTCACACTCGTGAGTCTAGATCTGCACACTCACACTCGTGATTCTGCACACTCACTGCCAGGTGCGTTATTTTTAAGTTTTGCACTTTTTTTTATTCCCATATATCGGGGGGTGCATATCCAATATTTGTGGTGCACAATCTCATTAATGATGCATACGTTTTCAGCTTAATTTCGGACACTACGTGCACGAGTTCGATATATCTATAGGTCCTCTAGATCTACAAGAAGTCGTGGCGCCGAAAGGGACATACGATCATATTTTCTTGTTCAACCACATATCCAAAATGTCCACTTATCCGCATAACAGGCAGGAAAGATGCCCATGAAGGTTGCTCGAACTTTTCCTTGTGCCACATTGTATAAGGACTTATGTATCTGGATTCGACGGTGCTGGGTCGGTACCACTTCACAGCTGCAAACACATGTTGCCTCTTCTGCCCGGTTGCATTACATTTTATGTAATGTTTCACGTAGTGGGTGGCGATGCACGGTCGCTCCCGGGGGTCATTCTGTCCGTCTTCGTACCAATTTGCCATTAGTCTAGACAACTTTTTACCACTGCTGGAATTTGTGCTGGAATAAGTCATGGGGCCATATTTTACGACTTTAGACTTCACGTAAAATGAAGGCAGAAATGACTTCTCTAGGATCTCCTGTTCTGTGGGGTACATCTTTTTGTATGTTTTTTTGAGCAGCTCAAGATCGTCCGAGTCGATCCACGCCTTTTCTTCTCTAACTGTCTCGAAGCCGTCGGTGAGACTCCATAGGCTCTCGCACCGCGCGAATTCTCGCTCATTGGGTACATCGAGTGTTTCCAGGACCGTTCTTGCTTTCTTCTCTCCTTCTCCCAGCTGGCAGTGTTTGACAAATTTCCCCTCGTGTTTGGACGGCATTTCGGCGCGCGCCTGACTGACACGACTCATCCTGTGAAACCTCTCAAACAATTGTTTCTCTATCTGGCGATTGTTAGTCGGCACATCCCCCAAGTAACCATTATACCGCTCAAAACTGAACAGCCAAGTACTGGGAGCTGGACCATACTCCCGGAGACACTCCTTTAAATGGAGATGTAGATGCATGTTTGGGGTAATGAAATCAGAACCGAACTGGAGCTCTGTGCTCTTGCAAAAGTGCAATAGTTTCCTGTGTGCCTGTTCTATCTCGTGGTGTGTAATACAAGGCTTGCACAGAAGTCGAGTGGCTTCTACGAAACGCTGCCAGCTATGAAGCATATTCTCCGGCAAAAGGCCCTGGAGGCAGTATCCAGACGAGACTGTAACCCAATTCTTCCACTCCTTTGCCGTCCACATCCCAGCGTTCGATTTGATGTTAGTTACCACGCAGTCATCCGGTAGTCCCTCTTTAAACTGATTCAGACGATCATCAATAGTCAACACCTGATTAGCGCTTAGTACAACGTCATCTGTTGAATTCTTCTTCTTCTTTGACAACTCTTTGTCGGTCCACCTCTTCCACATTCGCTTGGCAGTCCCTGAATCCCAATAATAAAAGCACATATGTGAAATCGGTATTGAAACCCCAATGAACTAATAGTCCAAATTAAAGGCAAATGCAAGTTCCATTTCAAACACATTATCAGTGCTAAACATCAATTAACGTTAGGTCAAGCTTCAACACTTACCCAACAGTACATTATGCATCACATCGATCGAGAGGAACCTGAAGAAATGAATGTAATATAATACAGTTACTGCTAATGGAAACATTTGTATTAATGTTTATTCAAATGTCAAATTAAAATTGTTAATATTTTGGTATAATTCTGTGTAAGATTTGCCTTTAAATTTGTTCGGCCTGGAGATTGAACTTACCTGATGGGATTGAAGTAGGGCAATTCTAGGAGGACACAGGAACGAGCTCCATACTGCTTCTCAAGTTTACTTTTCTCTCTCGGGGTGGATGCAGCTGTAATCTCACTCACTCTCTCCTTGTGTTGGTCCAGAGTACGAGGAGTCCAATTCGCCATGTTGAATCCTCCACGGTTTGAATTCTTGAATTCCTTCAGACATTTTGAACAACCCATGATAGCATTAGGTAGCAGGAAACCGCAGGTCTTCCTCCCTGCAGGCAGGTCGGCAGCAACGTTCAAAAGCGCCAACTTAACGGTCTTGCCATTTGGGCAATCGTTGGTTATAAGCCTTTTTCCCTGATGCCAGAATTCCTTGAGTTCGTTGACTAGGGGCCTCAGAAAACTGGTAAGGTCGGCAGGTTCTTTACTTAAGTTTGGAATGATACCGTATAGTATGACGTTCTCAAGTCTGTACCGCTCATTTCTGGGTAGGTTAAGTATTGTTAGGTAAATGCCCCCTACTGACATCGAAGCTTTCCGAGAGAATGGTTGAAACCAATCGATATTCATCTGAAGAGCCAAGTTGTTTTCATTATCAAGAAAGCCGTCGTTGTTCGCGTCAAATTCTTTCCATACCGAACCGTCGTAGATGTCAGCAAACACTCCTTCAGGTATCCTCCTGCCCTTCCACTCTCTACATTTCAGCTCAAAACCTGGACGTTTCATCATAACCTGCAAACTCTTCTCGAGCGACTGGTAACAGAATGTCCTGACTGGAAGGAAGGTAATTTCCCCCACAATCTTGGTCTCATAAAACAATTTCCTGTTGCAGCGTTTTAAATCATCACCGATGGTTGTACACCTAATGGGTTGCTGATTACCATTACGATCCGTGTAAAAGCCTAGACCTCGCACACGCTCAGTGGTGGACAACACAGAATGCGACAACGTATAACAGGCCGGGCAGCATACACTGATAGAGTAATTAGTCATCGTTAGGTCTGTACCCAACCATTTGTACATCATCCGCATCGTTTTGGGGAATACTGCCTCCGCTGCTTGTGAAACCCGGTCATTACCTGCTACCGTCAATAATTCACAAATGAAGCACATAACTTTAGCCATTTGCGTATCACTGGTGAAGGTGTGGATCTGCCACTGCAAAAGAAAGAACAGAACCCATGAAAATAGGCTTTGGATATTCTTATTAGGGGTACCACTAACAAGCCTTGCCAATGGGCTAGGACGACCCGTCCCGTCACCGAAAACCACTTTTAAGTGACGGATGGCCCTGTTGCGAATCTTGACTGCCTCTGGATCAAGCTTATCATTTTCTTCCGTTTCTTGGGAATCTTCCATGGTACCGTAATAGTCTTGCATATCATCACCTGACTCCTCATCGGCTTCCATGGGTACCGCCTCTTCAACAGGCTGATTGCGACCCACAGGCTGACTGTCTGCTTCTCCCGGATTCCCGACTTCAGCCTGCCGCTGATTAGCAGCTGCAGCTTCTGCCCGAATACCAGCTCCAACCTGGATACCACCTTCAGCCCGAATTCCCGCTTCAACCTGCATACCACCTTCAGCCTCAATACCCGCTTCAGCCTGGTTACCTGCCTCAGCCTCAACACCCGCTTCAACCTGCATACCACCTTCAGCCTCAATACCCGCTTCAGCCTGGTTACCTGCCTCAGCCTCAACACCCGCTTCAGCCTTGTTACCTGCCTCAGCCTGAAAACCTGCTTCAGCCTGGTTACCTGCCTCAGCCTGAAAACCTGCTTCAGCCTTGTTACCTGCCTCAGCCTGAAAACCTGCTTCAGCCTGGTTACCTGCCTCAGCCTGAAAACCTGCTTCAGCCTGGTTACCTGCCTCAGCCTGAAAACCTGCTTCAGCCTGGTTACCTGCCTCAGCCTGAAAACCTGCTTCAGCCTGGTTACCTGCCTCAGCCTGAAAACCTGCTTCAGCCTGGTTACCTGCCTCAGCCTGAAAACCTGCTTCAGCCTGGTTACCTGCCTCAGCCTGAATATCTGCAGCTTCGGCCTCAAGACCCACTTCTGCCTGATTGCCAGCGCGTTGAGGTAAACCAAATGGGATTGGTTCTGCAAGACACATGTATAATAATAAATCAAATGTACAGTCGGGTTTCAGAGTACAGACTTTCCCACCCAATCTTGTTTCTCTGACTCAAAAGCTATGATAGAAAGATGCATGGAGGGATACATATATATAACGTCCATTGTTCAAGTCATTCATTATTTGAACAATTGTTTAATTGTCAAGAAAAGATTTAGGCTGGCGATAATTTTCCAAACACTAACTGATCATTAAGAGTATGGTAGGTATTTGAAAATAATATCTATGCGCGCAAGCTAGCTAGGAAGGTTTTGAAGGATATCGATTTCAGGTGAAAGTGACTTTATCCTAGTTATACTATTTATCTGGTACTCACCATGCTCCTTAAGATGCTTCCTGTTATATGTACTTTTTGAAACTGCACGTTTACATGTGTCGCACCATCGGTTTCGGTTAGTGTCCATATTTCTTCTGGTTTCTGCCTGGTCACTGGTCAGACCCTTGAAACACCACGATCGCGAGGCCATGGCGAACTTGAGTTAGACAGCAGCACTTCAGGGCGATGAACCTTCCCCATTTGCGACCGCGACACAAGTATTTATATATGGTACAGACCGACGCCTATGGTCCCACCAGCTGAAAGCCGCGAATTGCCGCGACATGCCACAGCCCCGACCCAGGGGTAGTTGCACTCGAGCTCCTAACCTCAGACACCCGTGTGAAATTAAAGCCGAGAACAGCCTGCCACAGTATTACCAGGAGATTAATGTCGCCTCCAGCCTGGCCGTCACGGTAGCGCGTTGTCGTGATTTGTCGGGCGCGTGAAGTTTCTCCAGCTTTCGAAACGCATCGTCCGCCGTCTGGACTGGTGAGGGCATGACACCTGCCATTAAAACCTAGGGTCTATCCATTAAAGGGCGGTGAAGTTTCCTCAGCTTCCGAAACGCATCGGCTGCCGTCAGGTCGACTGGTCATAGGATTTCATCTGCCTTGAAAACTGAGCTCGAAGTTTAGCTCGAAGGTCAAACCTTAAGCTTTCTGCTACTACTTAGGGTCAGCTTATTTCGTTATATAGTGCGTTTGGTGTACGGCTACGTGAATATCATGAGTGTCAAAATCCTGAGTGCCACCCTTGGTGAGAATCTTCTTAATTACTTTTGTTGTACAAGTGATACGAGTCGATGGCCGACTTTCCAAATTATTCAAAATAGGTAAAACATATGTATTCATTCTGGGGGTCGCCCTTCCTAATTAGATAATATGGCCAGTTTTCTGAATTCTAGGGTGTGGCCATATGGCAGTTATAGTTTATTCTGTCTGTTTGAATAGCCTGGCCATGGTAATTTGGAACGAAGGTGTTTGTTTAAAGTTGAGATGACAACCTTCATGTTCTCTTCTTTCTTTTTTTTTCAATATATAGCTGCCGCGTACTTGGTTCTTGTATCATGCGTGGAATTTGTTCGAGCTGCCAGTGGCGGACACTGGCCTAGGGTCGTTCACAATAAGCCTGGAGTAACCCGTACCCGGTTGGTCAACCTCACTGCTCCATTTACCGGTCACCCTCCACCAAAACACGATGTGATGACCGGCCTCACCTTTCATGACACCCTGCAAGCCTTGTTGGACCAGGACCATACCGTAACTGACACTGGATCTGAAGCCAACCCAGGAGACGGAAACATTAAAGAATTCCCAACTGTGGTACTTCTCTCTTCGTACACTCTTCTTCTTATCCTCGCCGTAGCCATAATTATTAGCATATTCTTTGTTTGCTCCGGAATTAATCGCATCTTCGCAGATGCTCGTTTTCGTGTATACTTGCTTGTCTCGGGCAATCACAGTGTATGGCTTAAAATAGGCACGTTCCCTGGACATTTTGGAGATTATATCTTTCAAACAGACGATCCTATCACACTGACTAAAGCCGAAAATATATGCCTAGGCGCACGATACACATTGAACTGTGTCATCCAAATGACCGACTGCTATACCGGCACATCGACACGACTGCCCACACATTTAAAGGTTAATAAACTGAAGGGCATCATGTTGACAAGATTGATGACTAAGGACATTATACGCTACCAGTTGGTTACCATGGGTATAGGCATAGGAGAGCCTGTTCTTTTGGGGAAATACCGGCCCGGTGAGCTTGCAATTAGTACTAATACTTCAGTCGACTTAAGCCGTGTTGACCTTGATTAAGTCTTGTGTGAAAAATGTTGTATTTTTGTGTGTTTACTACCAATATGCTGCCGAACGTGCGTCAATCGATACAAGTGTTATGGTTATAAATTGAATTTGTAGCTAAATAAAATTTCGGTTTTGGAAAGAGCAGTATGACGCTGACAAGAGCGCTTTTACTCTGGCTCGGGCTAGGGTCGACCCCTTAGGTAATCTGCGAGACAGGCCCCTAATTTAGGGGCCTGAGGCTAAACTAGGTCTGCAACCAAAACTAGTAGTGGAATTAAATGTGGTTAACGCCACAATCTGGCGATCGGGCTCCAACCGAAATTATGGCTATAGCTAATTAAGCTATTGTCCCTTAATAAATCTCGACACCTAAATTGACTTGTTTGTTTTTTAAATTATTAATTTTGCAATGTCACAGAAGCTCCAAGTTACCTATACATAACTCCCGGAGAACTCCCACTTTAAAGGGTTACACTATATGCAAGAGGTTTTTTTATTCTCTCACAGAAAGAATATAGGTCACCGTGCCATACAAATCCTAGAAAGTATTTCGGGTTCATCAGGAGACTACATGGTCACTTGTAAATTTTGATAGGTCCTACTGGCAGCGATGTATTTGATCATAATAAAATTTCTGAAAAATTACTTTTGCACCTTACTGCATGGAATCGAACTAAAAAGGATCCACTTGAAAAGAAGTAACAGTTCTTAATTAAAACCGGCTTCATGCAACATTATTTTTTCATGACTGCGAAATAAGTACGAAGAGATGATTCATGTCGCATCATTTTAAAAATCGTATATCGAGCTTATGTTTGTTTAAAATACACTTTTTATGATTGATTTATGTTATTATTGATAACAGGCCTAGGTGTCATTCCATTGCTCTTCTAATGGTAGAGACCTTGTACCATAACACTCATCAAAAAAGTGTTGTATTGTAATCGATTTCAAGTTCGTGGTCTATCTTCAAGAAATAGCACATTCGGGTTTTCAACAAAATGACAGGTCATTATAGTTAAATGCGTTTCGTATCGTAAATAAAAAGTATTCATGAATTTAAGATTCACTTATGAGAAGGACCTGTATAACGCGTACGGTTTTAGACTAATATAAGGCGAGTCTTACCAACATATCTATAGAAATACTTCCCTGCTTATCGAGCATGCCACAATCAAAACAAGAAGCGCAAAGTTCTTTGATAAAAGTTTATAAAACGACTATACAATTGAAGAAAGTACAAAGACCTAACATACAGCGTGACACAGACCATACAATTAAACGTAGTGTAATTATAAAGAAAACATAAAGATGATAAACATAAACATCACATAAAAGAGAGCTTTAAACAGACCCTTTAGAAATAAGTTAAATTGGCTGTGCATCGGCGATACCCGACCGATACCCGGGCTTCACCGCCCAGTCTGGGGTGTTGGGAGGAGGCTGTTGGCGTTTTGGATTATCGTCGGGGACATTGTTCCGCTTCTTTTCCATTCTAACGCCCCGCTGACGGCCGCTAATTTCGTCATACTCAATTTCGTCCAGGTGGGCTTTGTAGGCCCTCAGCTCATCGCTCTCCCACACGAGCGGTTTGACGCGGCGGTGATATCGCTCTTTCGTCTTCCCGTCTTTGTCGACCGCGGCCGGATAATAAAGTCCGCGCTCCTCGTCGCTCGTGTAGTCGGGGGTGAGGAGGCGCCTCACGGAATTCTTTCGAGCTTCGTCCCACGTTTTGACGAAATTTTCCAACCCCACTATCCGTCTTCTGAGCTTCTGCAAAGTTAAAAAGACACTTTTTTATTTTAATACAGTTACGACATACTTGGTCAAGAACATCCAATAAACACAAACAAGTTTTTCAATATTTCAGTTGCCTTAATTTAAAAGCTGGTCACTGCAGTTAATTTCAAAAGCGTTGCTTTATCCTTGGTCTCTATAACATACAGGCACTTTTTATTAATTGTGTCATATCCATTCTAATTGTATGTCAAGATTATTGTCCAAGGAAGCAAGTAAGGTTACAGTGCTCTATAAAAATTCATAATGTAAAAAAATTATAATTGTTTCCCAAGTTTTACAACCATAAGATCATTTCACAGCCGGGCCCCCTGTTTTAAGCCAAATTGCCGATTCACAGCTACAGCCCCCGGTATAGTTCCGACCGCAGTTTGTACGTATACCCCTTTTTGAACTGAGTGGGTCCCCGGGAAGTCACACCCCCTACACCATAGACCCCCAGTCTGTCTACTCAGATATCAAAGTAGGACATATCATCGTTCTTCAAAATAGAAAACAACCCCTTTCCACTGACATTTATACCAAAAAATCGACCCCTTATTCTTCAAAACGCAGACATTTAGTGGCCAAGAAATACCCTTTTTCGTGAAATTTCATATTTCCCAGGAAAAAAAAGACCCTTATTTTCATATCATGGATATTTGGGATGAAAAAGTAACCTTTTTTCTAGAAACAAGGACATGTGAATGTTGTCAAACTAGACCCTTTCTTCGCGTTTTTTAGAACAATGATGCGTATCCTTCCACCCAAGGAGTGGACAGACTGGGCATAGACCATAGACATTACTCTTTCTCCTCGGCTTTGCACTTGAAAGGTGTAAAATTTCGGCCTGCCTGAATCGAACTACGTCAAACAATGTTGAGAACAATAGTCCGCAAAAGCCATGACGTCGGGCGGGCCCCTAACGGTCACTGCACGCTGCTCCCGTGCCTAAACATGGGCAGGGCTGGGCCGGGGGTCCCCTCTATGAACTTTAGTAGGACCCAGCTGTCAGATTTGCTATTTCCACTAATAATGCTCGCAAACTTATGAAAACATGTATTTTCATAGGGGAATTATCAATGTGCATTATGATATACTTGAAAAGAAAAAGAGTTAATAAATAGCAAAGTTATAGGCAATGTTATTGTCTGTGTGTACGGGTGACCGTGGTCCAGCCGGGTGTTATCGGTGCCCCCTCCAGGGCGGGCCGGGCCGGTGACCGGGGGTGTAGGGTTACCGGGGCCGGTCGTAAAAGGTTTAGGCCCAACACAGGGCCCAACACGTGTTGCGGGAGGGGTCCGTGACGTCAGACTTTTGTGGTCTATAGAGGAAGTCTGTAACAAAAATGTATTTACCTCGTTCACGTGGTGACGGATGATAGCCTTTTCATTGTCAGCCTTAATTCGGTTCTTCCGCATTCTGTTGGCCCTGTTTTGGAGGGTCTTGAAGTAGGTGTTGGCAGAAGCTAGAAAAAGAGGAAGGACATGAAGTGTGCTTAAAACTGGAGCCATTAAGTAGACAAAGGCACTATAAAGGCAATAAATCAAGGGAATACATGTTAAAAATGCAAAGTGAGGGTCAACATATTATTCACGAATTAAAACCATCATTACACTGGTATTATATTTCTTTGTCCAGATAATAGAACTTACGTTTTTTTCAGATGACTGGGAGGATAACTTAAATTATAAAAGTAACAATTTCCAATGTTAGTGGAGCCTATTTAGACACTAAAAACAGATTTCCAGCATTTCAAGCATGTTAAAATTGGTGTTAATTGAAGGACCAATACTTTGGAATCATGGACATTAGATGCATGAAATGTACAGCTGCAGGTTAGTTAACAAAGAAACTTGCTACCTATGGGACTTACCTAACACCTCTTCTCTGGGGGTATCTGGCCCGAGGCACACGTTGTCAACAACGGCCTTGATGATCGGCGCGTTATCCGGGTGTTTGATCCCCGCCCTGAATGTTGGAATATATTTATATTGTTCAATTCATCGGCATCACGTCAAGTGCTCTATGACTCTATTAACATGAAAAAAAAACAGCAAAACTTATATTCAGCTGCAGCTTCTGGTGTTCAGGAACACATTACCCATTGCTTACTTAAAAACAATATTATTTTCTGTACTATTCATGTTGTTATGACGTAATCAACTTACCCAGGGTTCAGGTTGAATCCCCAACCAGGCTCACCTCTCTTGGCCTTGTAGGCCGAACGAACGAGTTCCTACAAACAATATAATAAGCCAATAATTAATAGTGGACTTCTAACTATATGTCAGTGTACGAAATCATTACGGATTTTCGTTGTTTTCCGGGATGTTCCCTGGCGGCGCGGCAAAGGAGAAGAACATCAGGGCTATACTAGGAATGAGATCATTTCTAAACAAACCGAGAACTATATCAAACGGTAACGTTTTCAAGGTGAGATTATTAGTTAATTATAAGCTGTAAAAACAAACTTTAGAACTTACACATATTTCATTGCGTGGTTTGGGTGGTTTGGCAGCTGCAGCTGGCTTCGCTTGGTTCACGAGCACCTCCACCTGGGCCTTTGCCGCAGCCGCTTCAGCCTCCGCCCTTCGGCACTTCTTCTCCAGCTCCTCCATCCTGGCCAGCAAATGGGCCATGGACGGTTCAGCTGTAGACGTGGAGGGGCCGGACGAGGACGAGTATTCGGGCGTGAACGACCTTTGGGACGTCGTCGACGAGAACGACCCTTGCGATGTCAAGGGCCCGGGCGTGAACGACCTTTGGGACGTCGTCGACGAGAACGACCCTTGCGATGTCAAGGGTCCGGGCGTGGACGACGTTCTGGACGTGGAGCTGGGGAACCATGGATGGGATTGCGACGTGGAGGGCGTCATCCCCCAGGGCGTGGATCCGGAGGGCGTGGAGGGCGTGGAGGGCGTGGAGGGCGTGGACGACGATGCGGATGCAGGACCGCCTTGGGAAGCACCAAGGCTAAGGTCCACGTCGTTGAGGGTGGATCCCTCTTCCGCGTACAGGGAGTCGTGAAGAGACTGATCCGCAGAGAGATCCGGAAACCCATTCTGAGACCCATACTGACGCGCATCCCCAGACATATCCAACAGCAGAGTACCTACGCCTGCTGATGAATCATGATCGGTTATTTTCTCGCCACCCGGTTTGGGGCTGCTGGTCAAGATCCTGCATGAGCTGGTAGACGGGTTTGACAGAACAGCGTCACTATAATCAGTTGACCCGTTCATGGTGGCAGCAAGTTTTCAAGTGATCTATATAGCCATATGCCACGCCGTATTTATACATGCCGGGCAGGCCCCCCTGTGGATACATGATCTGGTGAAAGCGATCTTTTATCGATGAGGCAAGACTTTGAACATAAGTTACGTGGTAGACGTGACGGGGTGTGGACGGGGTAAGAGAGACTTTTACCATAAGTTACGTGCTAGCCGTGACGGGGAGTACATGGGGTATCAGCGACACCCTCACCGCCGCCCCTTGTGAGGCCTGTTACGTGTCAAGAAGTGTTAAGACTACCCCGCGGGCCGCGGGCCGCGGTACTCCTGTGAGGGAGCTGACACAGAAGCTAGTTGACATGCGCCGCCTCAGATGGCCAACAGGTGGACGCGGTCATCACAGACGCGTGTCCCGGTGTCAAACGCGACAGAAGTCATTTCAGATGAACCCCCTGTCGATCGGCTCTCTGAAGAAAATAGCGGCCTATTAGACGTGCTTCGCACTACCCAGTGTAAAAACTTGTGAAGCCCCCGGCTAGAAGAAGTCGTTTTAGTTGTACCTTACCTAGCGTTTAAGTTGTCGACCGAGGGTTAACTTTTCGCTAAAGACTAGACGAAGCCCTTACAGTACCTGGGGGGGTTGTGATGTCATGTGGGGTGGGGGGTATAAGTATGTGCCTGTACTATACACTGGTTCAGAACAGCCACTTGATGGCCATGGACATCGAGCGACTGTTAAACGCAAGTCTGCGTCTGCGTCTTGTTCGGGAGGAAAGGCCAGTGGTGAGACCTAGTCACCTCCAACCCGCGGACCAATCCGACCATCAGTGGCTGCTTCTCTTGTTAGTGATATACCTGGGGTGGAAATTTATCGGTATCTTCTGGAAATTGGCAGCAGGCTGTCGCTCGTTGGCTCAGGGTCAACGTCGGAGGGCTACAGTGCAGTGCTGTCTGAGAATCTACTGCCGATGGGAAACGCTCCTATTTCCACTGGCTCCCATTCCCGCCGAAATGGAAGCCGTAGGAAGTGCTGCCTGCCCACGAATGATCATCCAAAGACCGAGCATCCTGTCCAAGGCCCTGACCGTCGCCTGGTCGGGCCCACTCACGGTCCATCTGAATGGCAGTGACGAACCCTTGACGTTGGAACTCCCGCAAGAAGTCAAGATTCCTCGTACGGAGCGCGTGCGCCTGAACAAATTTTTCAGGCACAGACTTTGTAGAGCGAGCGTTTGCCTGATAAACAACAGGAACAACATGGCCCAAGAACTACTCCCAGCCGAAAAACTGGGCTGCATGCCTGACGTAGACTCTTGGGTGTGATGAACAGTTATATAAAAGTGTACGATATGTTTGAAGTAGATATGGGAAAATTTTAATTGTGAAATGCATATGTTCACGAAGCTTTCGAGTTACATATGTACATTAGTGTATGGTCAGTAAATACAATTATGGGAAAATAGGCGAAACGTTGACACGTGGACATCATAAAACCTTTTCCGCATGCATAACAATAAAACATTTTGATATCATGAACGTGTGTAGTCTTATGTGGCTGTGACTAATTATAAATGGGAATTCATGAGGATAATGTGAATGAATTGCAGCTGTACATGTGTGACGAAATTATGAGGGCGAGTATATATTCTAAACAACAAAAATCGAACATGAATGAGAACTGATAACTTTTGAGCTGCAATAAAAGGAAGAGTTAATAGCTAATGTATATATAACCAACTCAATTTAAAGTCAAGCGTCTGCATGCGCTTTGAATCCTACGTTGTCTGAAATACAGAATTGAGATGAAAACAAAAAGTGCTGGTACCATTATAAAAGTAAGTCCAATGTTCAACAGGTAAACAGTACCGTGCACACTGGGGGGAAGGAATGGTACGTGGGGAAGATGCAAGTCACCACGAAGTTTCTTGTATTCGACCTCATTCAGTCGAATCTCTTTCATGTATGTACGGAGGGAAAGGAAATTGTCTTTTGCTCGCTTAAAAATATCCTCTTGGCGGACTCGCATTTGCGGGCTAAGAGGTAAAATTGGGAATGGTTTATCGTACGAAAAATCCGGGTTCACAAGTCGGCTAAGTGACAGGTTGAGGTGTTGAAGACTAGCAAGGTTGACGGGAAAAACTGTTCTTAAGGGGCCTGCTGTAGAAGGCAAACAGTTAACACTTGAGACTGGAATTTCCCATTCTTTGGCGGACACAGAACAACCACATTCAAAGGCACGAACGCACGATTCACATCCAGGATGGGTTGTTGTTCGGTTGGGGCAGCGCACAACGACCTCGTCTATGTGAGAGAACAAATAGGTCCCTGTTGCAATGACTTGGATGTTCGACCTTCTGAAATTAGACTGAATGAGTATTTTGAAATCACAATAAAGTTTGACAGACTCATGATCACGTAGATAGATAGAAATGAGGCACGACGAGGGAGAAACCCTGCGAAGTGGTAGGTCATAATGACAAAACGGAGAATGGCAATTATCCAGATCTGGGTTGGAGGATACTGTGTATTGGGTTGCGGACACCAATAAATAAGCCGGTGTGTTGGAGAGGCGAGTATAATGCCCATGGAAGGCTAGAGGGAAGGTGTTCACTTTTAGAACCTTGAATATTTTGTCGAAGGAAATAACGGGAATCTTCAAAATAGTTTTCAGAACATTTCGCTGTAAAACCGGGGGGACTAAAACAGTTACACTTCTATACATGTCGCGAGTGTTTGGAATATAAATATTTGAACGATTTGACTTGGAAAGGAAAAGGTACCGAATCTTCCTCATATCAGTCTCCGATATCAAAGAGTTACTCAGCCTGTTCTCCGTTAGGTCGCGAATAGCCTGTAGCAAGACATCAAGGGAATAGTCCAGTTTAAAATCCAGTAGACGCAATTCTTGCAAATCTTGCATCAACCTGACCATCAATTCCCGGTTACTAATGTAAGCCTGGAGTCCTCTGGACAAATTGTATATGGAATGAGTGTTCTCTATGATGGCCTGGAGTTGGATTTCCAAAGTGGAGTCAACTACCTTTAGGACTGCATTTATTTTGCCATCGAGGAAGCCAATTTCATCGGCATTTACCTGGTCAGCACGAGTCTGTTGCTTCAAGTCATCGAGTGTGGCCGTTCCAAATAAAGTCTCGGAGAACTTGCTGATTTCTGGAATCAGAGCCCGCTGCTTCCTGGATTTGGCTGATGGAGGTGTTGGCTGGGCCGTCGATTCCAAAATTGATTGCACTTCCCGGAGTCCGTTGGTGACCTTCGCTGCTATAGTCTTCCCAATAGATGTTATGTTATTCAACATAAGTTGGATTTTTCGACACTGTTCCATTGAACCGGCTGCCAGGGTAGCGCCGTGTCTACAATTTAGTGCGGCTGCCTGTTTGGGAGAAGGAGGAAGTGGTAAAATGATATTGACTTGGGTAGTGAAGTACTCATTACCTATGTGGATGGACGGTTTACTCTCGAATACTACACCATAGTTGGTACGAAAACGGTTTACCGTACTGGTGCATAGGCATGGCTTAGCTGAGACAGTGCCCAGGATAAAGAGTCCACGAAGGAGGAGTATGAATACTGTTGGAGCCATGTCTGATGCAGGCTAGAGACCGCTCTAGTCTTTTATTACTTTTTCCCAGTCACAGGAAGGAGTAGACAGACAGTCGCCACATGCACCTGGGATCTAAAGGTTTTGACCTCCGTGCAGAAACCTTAAGCTTACGTTAATGCCAAAAGAAAAGCCGTGCGAAGAGTATAAGCTTACGCGTATGCTTGCTTGTAAGCTTTCGTTGGTTAGGGTGTCGGCTTGTTCTAATTGAATTGGAAGGCAGACTTCAAAATGAATTGTTGGCATGGGGTTCCTTAACTTGTGGATGAGAAGTGAGAAAGCCTGTAAATGCCATTACTGCCTGATATTTATAGGTTTTATTTGCAGGTGGTTTATATGGAGTTCAGGCCGATTTAAGTCTGGACTGGCTGAAATTAGTCTCAAACCTTAAGGTCGGCTTTATATCTAACCAGCTTAGACCCAGTTTAAGGTGAATTATTTAGGGTAGTTATATAGGCCGGGAGGTACCTTTTATCCATACAGAAAATGTTTAATTAATTTTTAATGAATCTCATCTCTCACGGATGACTTCAAAAGAAGTTAATTTCAAACACTTTTAATACTCCATCTATGGATGGTAAGGGTAAATGGTTTTCCGGGTGGGAGGGGCGATGGATGGTAGGGTGAAATAGGCCTGTCAAAGATTTAGCTACATGTGCTTTGCAGGCGAACGTAGGTTGGGTATGGAAGTGCCCGACCCAGCAGGTTCCCTGCATGGGGCAACTCTGGCCCGTGTTAACTCGATAACTAACCCCTGATTAATGGCGGGGAGTCCGTCAGATGACACCCAGCATGATACCTGTGTCGCTCTTGAGTGGGTTTGGTGTGAGTTATGTGATTACCAAGACTGTGCCCCTGCCCTTGTCAGATGTCAGAGGGGGGTACAGATTAGATGGGGTGCTTCCGGGTACTTATGGGTGTTAATGGATTAAGGCCGGCCATGATGGACGCTTCCAAACTTTGCCGCCGTTAGGAATGGACCTGGTTTATTAGGAAATGTTATGCACAAGGGAAGAGGGGAGCGAGGGATAGCTGCAGAATCGCGAAAATGCTTTCTGTCATGTTACTTAAAAAGTACATGGAACTTGTTAACTAATGGTCGTATTTAACTGAGACAATTAATTTAAATGAAGTGTGATGCCCAGTGTCTCCTGTTTATTCAGATGCTAAGATCGGGAAAGAAGGTTATTTAGAATGTTTGCAAGAAGTATATATATTAATATTATAATATTAGGAATTTAAGCCGGATCAGTCTCATTACCATTAGGACTATCATGTTTAAAATTAGTAGTTGAGGAGAGGGCGGGTTCGAGCAGTTTTTTTTTTTTTTTATAATTTTCCTTTTTTTTTAAGGGTCTTTTTGATTTAACAACTTTTCGATTACAAATGGAGAGTTATCCTTTAAAAAGCGTAACGTCCCGATCCTGTTTAAAATAAGTTAACAATCAACCTCCTCTCTTGACATGACGATTAGGGTTCCGAGTAGTCCTATCCTTATCATTAATTTGATAATACAAGTCTGATGGATGAACGAAAAACGTAAGGCATGAAGGGGATTCGAACCCGGGGCCGGGAGAGATAGCTGGTAGCCAAAAATCCACCGGGTTCAATAATACGATGACGTCGGAAACCAGCGAAAAGCCGTCTAGAGGTCCTTCCGGTCGCAGGACCAAATACGTCGAAACTACGTTGGGGAAAACGATGACGGGCAATGTAAATTGAAGTTGATAGAGACACATCAGTGACAATTGAGGGCGATCAAAATTAATAACTTGTGGTATTGCTTGTTTTCCAAATCGGAAAACCCACTGAAACACAAGGACCGAAACTACAAAGTGTCTCTTTTTGGTAAACACCTTTCTCGTTGCCCCGATTACACCTACGGTATATATATGTCGCAAACTCTATACGTAATTGGGTCTGGTTGTGCAAACTAATGAAATGAAATGAACTGAATAATGGCACAGATGAATTCGCCAGACCTGGGTGGTAGGAGCTAATCGAACCTCATGCACTCGATTACCACCTGCCACTCCAAATTTTTTTTTGGGAAGTTATATTTGTAATAATGGTATTGAAATGAAAAGATGGCCCACGGGCCGGTCCGGAGGGATGCAGGGGCGGACCCAGGCATTTCTAGGGGGGAGGGGGGGGGGGGGGAGGGGCTAATGCATTAATCTACGTGGGAGGGGCCCCTTTTTAAACAACATTATTTAACAGGGGAGGGGGGGGGAGGGGGGGCATGGCCCGTCAGGCTAATATAGCGCATTTATCATTTCTTATGTCGAGAGTTAAATAAGGGTAAAAACTTGAAATCACACAAAATAATAGTTTTATGTGTAGTCAAGGTTATTTAATATTATCATTTTCAGTGAAAACCATTTGCGCTTTCAGCCCTTTCACCCTGTATTTCCAAGAAGTTTAAGAATCTGGTTTAGGCAGCCTGGTTTAACTCCCAAATAATGTGTTTCAAGAAAATCTGTTTTAAAAATGCTATATTTCTACCTGTTTTAGTTAAACTAGTACTGTATCGAAGGGACAGGGGTGGACGGTCCCAGGAATTTGTGGAGGGGGGGGGGTTGAACTAACCCTATTTTTTTTTTAGAAATAGGCCTATTGGACGTCACTTTCATGGGATGGAAAACCATTATTGATATGCTATATTTGATAAGTTTTCTCAAAAATATTACTTTCATTTCATGATAAGGGTTGTACCCAACATCATGGGAGACAATTGTTTCATTATTGATTATTCATAGAGGTTATAAAGTTAAATCACGCTTTATCGCTGTTTTTACGCATTTGATTAATTATTATGAATTATTTTGATTTTATATAACTTTTGTTTCTATATGTAAGGGTTTAAAAAACTAAATGCGCTAATGATATAGGCCTACCAATGTGAGCGATACAACCCTGTTTTACCCTAGTTGTGTGCACACTATAGGCTACTCCTTCTGCGCTTCAGCCTCATCTATTCTTATTAGGTCAGGAAACTGAGTATTATTTTTGTTGAGCTTGGAAACCAATATCAACCGGCGTTTATAGATATATGCACAAATGTGGGAAGTGGGGGGACTGGGTACGCCACTGCTGGCAATTATATTGGTGCCTGAATGGAGGGTAGGTACGTTAAGACGCCGAGAAGGTTGGGCGTGTGAAGAGAACTATGAGCGGACGGGACTATTGTGACACAATATAATTAACACCCCCTGACTTACACTTATATACACGCCAGAAGGGGAAGGGAAACTTTGAGGTGAGCGCAAAAGTATTACCTAACACGCCCACTGCTATGGGTAGTATAATGATACTATGATTTTTCAGGGATAATCGTGGAGTAAGACTTACACTCCTTGACACGTTTTAGAGGAAGTGGTTTCAGACAAGCCCGAGCCTGTCGAATGTATGAGTTCAAATTCTTCCCGTGATAGTTAGAGTATGTGGAGAGTGGCAAAGTCCCCAAGCGTAGGGACTGCAGCCGGGCTGACGCACGTCCTGCAGGTACGCACAGGTACGACGAATGACAATGGAGACCTGTAAGGGTACGTTATGGATCGAAACATCTAGCTAAAAGATACTGAGGACAGCAGGCTTCGCCGTCAACATTAGTTTATATGATAGCTAGAAGTAGAACTAGTTTATGTAAGTAAGAATGGGCAGTATGAGAGATAAGTAAGATATTAGTAATTAACAGTGTAAATGAGTATAGCGAGTATTTTGGCTGTCGCTATATAAGCGGTATGAGACTTGAGACAGACAAGCAGACCAAGATAACATTCGAACAGAACACATGGAGCAATAGTCTGACATACGGATCACACGGGTAGTGTTAAGATGGTAGTAACCACAATGAACAGGTGATAGTAAGGATTGGGACAGCTTAGGCTTAGCCTTACGGACTGCGTGCTGGATGTGACGGAGATCCTACCAATGGTCTCCGTTACCGGTAGACGAGAGGTGACTCTCTCAACAGTGTTAGAGCGTATATACCTTGCGAAAGGGGAAGCTTAACCATAGCTATACCTGGTTGGATTGTTACTGATGTGTTTGAATTGTGAAATGAAAGTAAGACCTGTATGGATGGAGAACTGTATACTTGTACCTTCGGAATATTATCATGAATGTAATAAACTGACCTCTTGCCAAGCGCGTGTTCTTTGTATAGGATTGAGCCCCTTTACTTAGAATCTCTACCACTAAGAACTGAACTATGATCCAGGGTAACATCTATCTGGAGAAAGCTAGCAACCTCAACGAATAATCACTAAGAACTCCCCATTATCTTAGTACAACGCTTTTATTAACATCTTCAAGCAAACGAAATATCATCGATAAGCGATATAATATCACGCAGTCGAATAATGAATAGACGAATCAGTACAGGATATGAACAAGTACGAACTTTAATAGTGATACTCCCCTATAAATAAACTAACATTAAAAATATAACCACCTAGCTCAATTGGTGGAGAAAATCCCGAAAAAGAACAATCTGGAGGTACGGTAGAAACTCTCGCCTACATGAGTGCCGGCCTACGGCCTGGAATTGGACCGCCCAAGGGAGCCAAGCCAACGCTCAGCGACACGGACTCCGAGGAGGACGCATGGTGGTCTGATCAGCCACTGGGCGCCACCGGGGGTGCCGAACCCAATTGGCCGGAAAAACATCAGCTAAGAAATAAGGGATCATATATACCGTATAAGATTGGAATAAGAGGAGAATTAGAGGAAGACAAAGGCTTCTTCGCTCAACCTCTTTTGTTTAAGAAAGTACAAAGTCCAACATCACCTAGAGGGACAAGGAGCGACACAAATCGCTCCCGCTCTGAACGGGAATCGGGATCCCCGTTTGCGTCTCCATTGAGGCTACAAGCCGGGAGATCGCTGCGACAGGAATCTCGGGAGTTACAGGAGGAAACTGCAGAACACTCCAACAACCCAACCCTACTCCATTACTCAGAGGCCAGTGAGTCGGAGGATGAGCTAACCTCCACGATACTAGAGGGAAACCGCTCGCACATGGTAAAACCGACACCTCTAAATCGTGATACAGTAAGAACCGAGCAAGTCAGTGGGGCATCCTTGCCCAGCACCTCTACTCCCGCCGCCGTGGGCGCAACTTCCACACCCATAGGAAGACATTTTCCACAAATCGGGAAAGGTGGTATTAGTGAGGTAAAACACACTAAGAAAAAATACGGGACTGTAGAGAAAGACTTGACTCGAACCCCACCTGAACCAGAATCATCAGAAGACGAGCACGAGCATGAGCACGAAGAAGAAGAGAGCACAGATACCGGAGGGGTAGCTAGACAACTGTTCAGAATGGCAGATAGAGGGGGACCTAGTTTAAAACTCCCAGAGTTTTCGGGAAAACCAAATGAAAGGGTAGACCAATATTTTAGTGAGTTGGAGAA
This sequence comes from Lepidonotus clava, assembly GCA_936440205.1. Taxonomy (NCBI): domain Eukaryota; kingdom Metazoa; phylum Annelida; class Polychaeta; order Phyllodocida; family Polynoidae; genus Lepidonotus; species Lepidonotus clava. The sequence continues at coordinate 49,715,799 of OW387138.1, forward strand.
TATGTCAAAGATCTATGGATGGGACCAGGATAAAGCATTAGCGATGGCCTTGCATGGTCTTAAGGATAGGGCACGCGATTGGGTGAACACCCTCTCGCCGAATAAGAGAGACTCGCCGGATCACCTGAAGGAAGCTATGGTAGCTATCTTCGGAGACAGACGTCCTTCGTGGCAGCGATACAAAGATATCATTAACATGAAACAAACGTCAGATCAGTCGGTGATTGAGTTTGCTGGAGGATTGAGACAGCAACAGTTTAGAACAGGTATTGAGGAAAGTGTAATATTGGCAGTATTCATAGATGGCTTGTTACCAACTATAGCCAAGCAGGTAGCGATACTGAACCCGGACACCTTCGACATGGCGGTGCAAGCCGCCACTCGTTTGGAGTCTTTAGAAAGGGGTAAGAAAGGAGGATTGAAGGTGTCCCTGGCAAACATACAGACACAGGACACCTCACCACGTAGTGTAGAGGAAGTTGAGGAAGAAGAGAGAATGTTAGTAAGTAAGTTCGATAACCTGTTAGCTGCCCTTAGTCAGTCTAGGAGTTGGAAATTTGATGATAGAAAGGAAGGAGAAAGAATAAAAGATCTAGGAACTGAGGAGAAGCAAGGTACTGGTAGATTCACCCCCGACCCGCAGAAAGGTAGACCGAGCCGTCGTTACTCATCCAGCTCCGCACCAGATCTTAGATCTGAAAGCCCAGCGGGTAGAGAAACCTGTAGGGTAACATTTGATGACGACCAAGAGGAGGTAGAGTCCTCTGTATCGTACGACCGACCTATGGGCTCACCTTTGGGTAACCCGTTTCATTTTGGAAACGTGGGAGATAGAAGAATGCGCGGACAGCCACTTTCATTACGAAACAGATATTGCGCGGTACACGAATCAAGATCACATAACACAGATAGTTGCTTGTGGTTAAGAGCTAAGCTCCAGGAGCTGAGGGAAGAAGCTCTCCAGGATAAATTTAGAGCACTTAGCCCGGGAAAGAAATTGGGTACTAAGCCGGGAAACTGGTCAGCAGGTCCGCCACGCCAATAAAGTTAGAGCTTTGTCTGACGGACGGACCGGAGAAAATTGATAGAGGAAATGGACCTATCTTGCTTGAGGTAAAGGTAGGAAATCAAACAGTCAGAGCATTGGTAGATACAGGAGCTAGTGATTGCTTCCTTTCAGGCAAATTTAGAAAAGTCGGCAATACACGACATCATTCCTGTAGTAGAAAAGGAAGTTAATTTAGCTAATAACACCGTTCAGATCATATTAGAGACAATAAGGCTCGAGATTAAAATTAAAGATTCTAGAGTGTTCTACGATTTCCATGTGGTGGAATCCCTTTGTCATGACATGGTGATTGGCCGTAACCTGTTAGCAGCCTTGCGGTCGGACCTGTCGTTGCCGGGGCCCCACTTGGATGTTTTTTGTGGACACCCGATATTTAGTCTAGAAAAAGTAGAAGTTAAGCCGCACACTGAACAAATAATACCAGTCACCATCTGGAAAAAGCACCCAGTCACTCACAATAACGCTGTTTTTTGTGCCCCATCGGTAACCGCACCAGTAGTGGTAGAAGCGTGTGGTAGACAATGGTGGATGAAGATTTTGAATCTGCTAGAAAGACCTTTGCATGTGTTACCCACGGATGTATTGGGTTTTTGTGAAATGGGCCGAATCCCCTTTAACCCTCGAAAACAGATACCAGAATTTATCAATAAACAGAAATTGATTAGAACGGGAACCCCGAAGGGCATTGTTGGCTTCGCCATAGAAACCCTTGAGGGGAGCGTTGTGACGGGTGAGAATCATTCGCGAAGGGTCGCGCCTCGCGAGCAGGACGACATTGACAGCATAGATCTGTCGGAGTCGTGCCTCAGTGGGGACCAAAAACAAATGTTTAAGAAAATGCTCAGGCGAAATAGAGGTAGTTTGGCCTTCTCAATGGCGGAGTTAGGTCAATGTGAGATTGCCCCTATGGATATTAAAATTGATAGTAAAGCTGGAATAATCTCATCACGACCGTATCGATATTCACCTCAAAAGATGGATATCATTGATGAGCAAGTTACTGAGAGGGTGAGCGCCTCGACGGTAGCTTGCAACAGGCGGCAGTGGGCTCGCGAGAGTCCGGGGTCACTTTAAACTTCATCTATAGTGCTGGGGAGTTGAACAACAACTGAAGGCCCCCGTGACTAACGAAGGATGAATGAACATCCTACTGTGGTACCGTCTAGTCGGCGCGCATATTGGGCTGCCGGACTTTTTGCCAGTTTCCCACCGGTAAGTTGTATGTGCGTGGTACAGGGTCGACAGACCTCACCTAAGCTTCTGACAGTAGTAACATCACTCAGGAGTAAACAGGCAAGGCCAGTGAAAACGGTCAAAGTTCAGTGTGGGTTGGCAAGATTCACCTGGATCAGACTGTCGGTGACCGACCGGGTTTACCCCGGGAGTTGGTAATCGCTATCGACTGGGTCGCTGGCCGGTCGTCTCTAACGCCTCGAGGATTTCTTTGTCCAGCTTTGCCTCGACAAATGGCAAAGAGACGGCTCAATGTACAGTCAGGCCATGGTAAAGCTAAACATGCCTATTCAAGACCTCATTTCTTGAATTAGTGTAGGTTATGGTTGAGCCATGCTCTCTGTGATCAGAAAACATCAGGTTTGAAAAGAACATTCTGGGAAGCAGAGTGAGCCACTAGGGCTGGAAAGGATCCTAGCTCAGGTTGCACTCCACTATGTCTGATGACATAAGGGAAGACCAAAGGGATCAAGCGGAAACAACTGATAGAGTTAGGAGTGATCGAACCTAGCGAGTCTGCCTGGCGCAGTCCCTTGGTAGTAGTACAGAAAAAGGACGGAAAACCACGTCTCTGTACGGATTTTAGGATGTTAAATATGATAACGTTCAAAGATAAATTCCCAATGCCCACGGCCCGATCATTGTTTCTGTACATGGCTTACAAGACACCGACCATTTGGTCGGCCCTAGATTTGCTGAGTGGTTACCATCAATGTGTTATAGAACCCGCGTCGCGGAAATACACTGCCTTCGAGACACCCATGGGAGTGTACCACTATAAGAGGGTACCTTTCGGGCTAGTCGGGGCTCCTTGGCAATTTACTAGGGTTATGGCCATAGCACTGAAAGGGCTAGTTCCAAGGGTATGCTTAGCATACCTGGACGATGTGATCGTATACGATTCTACGTTTGAAGAACACCTACATAGCGTAGAACTAGTACTGCAGGCACTACAGCGCGCAGGGCTGAAACTGAAGCCGTCCAAGTGCGAGTGGTGCCGCGCTGAAATAAATTTCCTCGGTCATAGAGTCAACGCCGAGGGTCTGCGGACGCAGCCACAGATAGTGGAAAGAATGAAAGCGTTCCGCCGACCACACAATGTTAAGACAGTCAAATCATTTCTGGGTCTTTGCAACTATTATAGGGCATTTGTTCCTAATTTTGCATCCCTTGGTATCCCTCTGAATCAGTTGTTGAAAATAAAAACCGTCTTTGAATGGACAGAAGAATGTGAGAAAGCTTTTCAGGCTATAAAGGAGCGCTTAACGACTCCTCCCTTACTGATACATCAAGAAATCAGCGGACATTTCTATGTGTTGACGGACGCGTCAGACACAGCGTGTGGTGCTGCTATATGCCACCTACGAGAAGGAATGTACCGACCTATAGCGTTTTGGGGAACGGCACTTAGAGAAGCTGAATTAAACTACACAGTTACTGAGAAAGAAGCGCTTGCGGTGGTAAAAGCACTAAAGAACTATGAAGATATGTTACAAGGCGCTAAGGTTACCATCATTACGGACCACAAGCCCTTGATACCACTGCTACAGAACGCTTATAAGGCACCATCCTCTCGATTGAAGAGATGGGTGTTAGCACTGACTGACTTTGATTTTGATATAAAACATGAGCCAGGGGCAACGCACTACTTGCCAGATTACTTATCAAGAGTCCAACCAGACGAGGAAGAAAAAGACGAGATCACTGAATCCCACAAGGAATTCGAACCAGAAGTGGGTTGTGAGCTCTTGTCGGCTAGCCTCAACAGTAAAAGACTTACCGGTAATAGTGACTACGAATTGATGGCGGTATACCCTGTCCAAACTGATATAGATCTCTCAATCTTTATTGTTCAACAAGCAAAAGATGGAGACTGTAGAGCGTTAATTGAATACATACGAAATGACAAGCTCCCAGAGGATCCGGACAAGGCGCGCGTTATAGTAGCTCGAGCGGAAACGTTGGGGCTGGTGCCGCCTGGGATCCTATGTAAATTTATGATACCTCATGGGAAACATAAACCAAAGAATACCAAGCTAACCCCAAGAATTGTGGTACCCCCATGCCTTATTGAACGAATTTTAAAGCTACTACATGATAGCATTTTGGCAGGCGGTCATATAGGTACAGAGGCCCTAACACAGAAAGTTACATCTAAATTTTATTGGTTGAGTATGCATAAGGACATAGCCGAATATATTAAATCGTGTCGGGTATGCGCCTTGCGGAAAAGAGCACCGCATTTTAAAGCATTAGCAAAATCCTGGGATAGGCCTAGATATCCTTGGCAATGGGTACAATGCGACTTTATTGGTCGTATTAAACGCGCTAAGGATGGCTCCAGGTACATAATGACGTTTATAGATTTGCTCACGGGTTGGCCAGAGGCCTTCCCCACCAAGGACTCCACAGCAGCAACAGCGGCTAAGGAGTTTCTACAAGAGCTGGTGTGCAGGTATGGTAGAATTGAGAGATTACACTCTGATTGGGGTGCTACGTTCTTGTCTGATTTCTTCAAAGAAGTCACGCGTCGTGTCGGGTGTACGCAAACGTTCACTACCGGCCGGATGCCGACAGGAAATGCTAGAGTAGAAAGGATGCACAAAAGCCTTGAGGACATTATGGCTTGCTATGTGTCGGATGACCATACTACATGGCCAGACCTGATACCGATCGCTCTGTGGACGTTGCGTTCAACGGTCAGTGTGCGCTCAGGCTTCGCACCGTACACACTACTGTATGGACGAGACCCGTATCACTTAATCATAATGAAGCATTCTTAGAAATAAAGGATAACATCACTTTGTTTAGACATATGGCTGAGGATGTTGTTGAGAAATATGAGAGTGAGTTGAGGGCTCGTATTGATGAGAGAGCAAACCCCGCTGTCTTTTACGCAGGAGACTTGGTTTATATGTACGACCCCTTATGCGCAGGGAATAGAGTCTCTAAATTTTCAAATAGGTATCGGGGACCCTTTAGGGTAGAAGAAGTGAAAGGGGATCATGTAGTTCGATTAAACTCATTAGCAGACAGAAGGGAAATCCCTCATTTATTTAACGTATCGAAGCTCAAACGTGCTTATGTGCCCTGGAATCCCGTAAAAAACAAGCCAGTCGCTCCAGAATATGTGCTTCAAGATAAGCCTGATCAGCAGTCGAACCAAGCCCAGGAAGACCCAGTAACAGAGGAACGTATACCTGTTGCTGGTGGGTCCCGTGACGAGGGAGACTCCCCGAAAGCCGGCGGAGAACAAATGATTGTGAAAACGTTCACGAGGACATTACAGGTAACAATACGGTTACGCATCCAAATGACATTGTCACACATGCTGGGGAAACAAATGTACCAGCCGAGTGTAAAGAAAACGTTCGCACGGATAGTCGCCAATTTGGGAATAAAAAGGAACTTATTGGCGAAACGACCAATCTATTGCGCTCTCACTCGCTTCCGGAGGATAGCAGCAAGGAGCCCGAAGGAAGCAAGCTAACTGCTGATCAGCATCCGTCGGGAAGGGCGACCAGTACAGCCTCCCGAGACCCTTCACCTGCCTGAAACGCCTGAAATCTCCGGGGAGATGCCTAAAAAGAACACTACCCACGATCCACTATTGCTCCTTAGGACCCCCAAGGAGACAGGCAGGGCCCCATGCAAACGCGGGCGACCACGTAAGAACTCGGCACCGGATGGGTCCCGTAGCGATACGGTGGATTCAATAAAAGAACGGCCTCTCAACGTTGAGAAGGTTTCTTCCGTTGACTCGTCGGGTAAACGTACCCTTCAACAAAAACCTCACTACAATTTAAGGAACATCCAGCGAAAGGACTACCGCGAAATAGCAGAAAACAGACCGTCAACGAACAGGCATGCATAGGGCTGGCCATGTATCACCTATGCAATCCTTTGTAACTAGAATGAATTAAATAAAGTTACGATACGAATTAAAAGGAGGCATTCATATAAGGGACACAATTCCACTATCCCTAAAAATACGACATGGGAAGTGAAGACACCTTGAGAAAACAAAATATTAACAGACCCATTTAGGGGTAGAGGTCTAAGTCAAATTTTGATCGAACCGCTCATATAAAAGAGAAATTAACGGTAGATCGAGACGGACCTGAACGAGAAAGGTCTACCTGCTAAGAGAAGTGAAAGGGACCTGAACTTTGTTCGAAATAAAAGTCCTGAGAAATATTAAAACTATCAGTAAAAGTGAAATCGGTGAATCGAAATATTGAAACAAAGGCCATTGTGTTTCGCGATAGTCGCTGGAGAGAGACGCGACTATGTAAAAAACTGCCATGACGTAAGGATGCCAAATGGTGAGCAACTGGGGGATGGTATCGGACCATGAGTCATACGTGGTCTGGACGACCTTTCCTGACGATAATTTATTCTGAATTGATTTGGTGTTGAGACCCGAGATATAAGGACCTGAGATACCTTTGTTAGGTCCAGTCAAAGATGAACAGCCGAGGGAAATGGTCCTAACCACCTCGCTCATCTTTTCACTGGCCTATAACCAAGTGACACAAAGGAGTTGCGACGACACCGGGAGTTGAGACCCTAAAACCGGACGGAGTGAATTACGCACGGCAACATTCCCTTCCTACCATGTTGAAAGAGGGACCGAGAGCATGGGACGACCATGTTTGGTCGCAATCTCGGAATGGCGGAACATTGTTTCTTTCCCAGTAACGATAGGGAACCAACGCTGGGAAAATCACTGACAGTTTGTCCTTTTGTCGAACATTACGTACTCAAGGAAAACCTACATGTGGTGTATATACCTGTTGTTGAGCAGGACGCCCAGTTCTATCGAGCCGTCTCTGGGACGCCAAACCTAAGACTGAGGGTTGAGGCACTGCAGGGGGACGTTCTGGCGATGCCCTATACGCCGCGGCTGCATAACGGACACCGTTACATGGAACGCCCGAACGGACACTGCTGTTGCCCAACATGTTTGCAGGACATGCTGAGTACGATGAATCTTCGATCGTGCAGAGAGGTAAAGAATGCTGTAATTACTAGTTTTGCCTTGGGCGAGTTACCTGCACCTATTACATATCGAAGACCGGAAATACTGTTTCAATCATGGGACAGTGCCTTTCCGCCTGCTTTGAACAACCCCAGAACTACCAACCCATGCTCCAATTAGGACCCGATGGAAGGTGCATCACGCAATTGAAAAGGGACAGGAGTTCCATTCAAAAGACAAAACCACCCGCCGGAGGGGATTATCTGAACATTTTACCTCTCTAGAAAGTGCTGTGCTATAACCCACGTGAAATATTAAAGTCATAAAACACGGACAGATCTGGAGTAGAAGTGTATCAAAAACTACGAACTATTTTATTCTTCACTCTGAGTAAATGAGGGTAAGAGTCTACAGCCAGTCCGGCAGAGAGGGAGCGTTTGGCCAACGCTGGACGAGCCGACGTACCTCCCGGTACAGCAGCACAAGGTCCCTGATAAAGTCCACACTGGACGCCAGGAGAACAAGGGCGGCCGGCGCAGAAGGCACGGCTGCAGAGGACGCGGCTGCAGGAGGAAGCGGTACTGTAGGAACAGGCGCGAGGCCCAGCGGCGGGTCCAGAGAGGAGCCCACTTGTTCTGCAAGATCCCGAGCAATCGCCCGGATCTGTTCGATCTCCCGGGGTGACAATGGATCCGACTTGGACTGCACCAGGGCTCCACTATCAATACCAGAGATTATGGGTGAAGACGAATCATTGTTAGAGGCCATAGTGAGAGAGTGTGAGAGAGAGGCGGCTGCCCTGGGAGCGGATGCCCTCTCGGACATATTGTGTGCCTGCGAGCAGGGATTTAGATCGGAGGGAGTGATAGACATGGCATCGGAGGTTTTTCATATGCCAACAGGTACTCCGGTGTTTCCAGTAACGCCACGCTCACCTTCACCCCCATTGGTTTTGCCCGAATCGCCAGGAGTGCCCATAGTTGATGTTGATCCTTCCCACATTGAGGGCGCAGGAGCTAGGAGATCAAGGTAAAATTGATCCCACTGGACTGATTCAGGCTCCGGCGCGTCCCATGTCGGGGGTACAGAAGACCGACGGGGGCGCTTATTGGGCGGGGGACTTGCCATACTTTCGGTCGAAGGTACGTAGTCAATCGGGGGAGACCGCGCTGGACGTGGATGAATGGAACCGTCATCGTGAGCGTGTGGAGCAGGAGGGGGCACGTCTAAACCAGTGGGGAGATCCCTGGTGGTCCAAGACAGAAAGGCCTGCCCTGGAAGCGTACTTGAAGAGACGCCGAGAACTGCTTCTGTTAAGGTTTCCTCGGATATTGTATCCGGTCCGTGTCCCGGCGCCGGATTCTCCTCCGGCCCAACGTGACTTTGCAGTGTTCCGACGGCCGCTGAATTATCCTTGGCGCCCGAAGGTACCGAGAACGGTGGAAGAACTACAGCAGGAGGAGGGGAGCCGTCGTCAGGCGACGAATCCTCCGGCAAAGAAACCACAGCCGGAGAAGCCTCGGCCTCGGCGACCGGTGACCCTTCCTGTACGGGGACAGGCGCGGATTCGGCCAGTGTTGGTGGTGAAGCCGGTTCGCTACCGCCCTGTTCTGCCGAAGTTGGACTTCTCCCAATTACCCCCACGGGGACCGACGGTGGGTCCAGCCGGTCATGCACATTTGATCGTCGTAGCCCCCGGCTCCGCAGGAAATAACAGGGCCCAGGTGACGAAGGCGAGTCGGCAGAGGGGTCCACGCTTGGCGATACGCAGCCCAAACCCCGCTCCACCTGCTCCCTGAGGAGGGGATCAGGAAGCAGACCCTCAGGTGGTGGCGAGAAGCCACCCACGGGGTCCTAGGACAGTGGTGAGGGAGACGTACCATATGATTGACTGAAATACCCGATGGAGGCCATGGCCTCAGCCAACAGATCAGTGGGAGGATCAGTTGGGGGCTGTACGGTGTTGTAGAGGCCCTCGGTGTGATCGGAGCTTGCCGCCTTGGACTCATCAGCCCTGGATCTGGTCGGACCATCCGGGCTGAGGCTTGCGGTATAGGCGCCGTCGTCCGTTGAGGGGGCGACCACAGGAGCCGGCGGAGGTGTCCCATTGGACACGCGGGAGCACCCGGCCTTAGAGACATCCGTGGACGGAACCTCCTTCTTCGGGGCAGAGACTTGACCGTTGGTTGATGCAGCCGGTGCAACCGTAGGTGACCATAGCGAGTCACCATCCCCGGACGACAATGGAAGATGCCTTAGCGTCACTTGTGCGAAGAATGTAGCTAGGTAAGGCACAGCTACCGCTGACTAAAAAGCATAAGGGTATACAGGCATTCGTTAATACCAAAGACAAGACAGTGCAAACAGACTATACAATTCCAGAGATTCGGGGATCGCAAGATAGAAAAGACAGATGAATATCAGACACTACCACCTCTAGTACTTACAGAGGGGTTACAATTTCTCTAACAGAACTGTGCATTTATGGGACAGATGAGTCTCTCGACGCCATCAAATAAATTATGAGAAAAGACGAAGCAGTGAAGTTTCATGTTCTGGTGGCGGCCAAGATAGGGGACACAGAACCTCAGGATATAGCCATGGGTAACCCACCTGTGGTAAGTCAGAAGCGGACGAACCGTCAGCCGGGACGCCTGGGCTGATCGGTTGCCTCATAGGTTGCTCCCAAGGCCGACGTGGATGGTTGCGGAGGGCTGTCTTGGCAACTTAGCAGGTGCGAGGCACGCATCTCTGAGCCGGGAACGATGCCCACCACACCGGCCCGACTCCGTATTGAGCGAGTAATGATTGAGTGAGATTGGAAATCTTGAACTCTAACAAAGTAACCTCGACCAGCGGTGAAATCGCCGGGTTCTAAATAAACCCTGGCTCCGTTGGGAAGAGTGAAGAAAATGTGTGAATAGCTTTCGTCGGACGCCATATCTTTAAGAAGAACCAAAGAAGGTAAAGGCGGAGAAGGCTCGGGACAAAGTGAAGCGATTCGCTCCGAGCAACACAGGGTAAACTGTGTGAGGGACTCAACAACAGTCATAGTTCTTAAATAGTACGATAAATCTGTGGACGGAGATAACACGGGCGTAAACGCGCGCGAAAATCACTAGACACATAAGAAATAGCGTGGTAATGAGAACCTGATCTCTAAACGCGTTGTGTCATGCCTTTGGTGACAAGCAGTGATAACCCTAAGTGAAAACACCGACGAAATCAGAAAATTGCTGTAGTCTAAACTTAATTAAGGAAAAGACTGAAAAGCGACAATGATTTGGCCAATATTAGTGATGTGGGCCCTCTGGTCGGCCACGGCCGGAGGGGAAACCACCAAGGAAGCGAGGATGGCCAGAGCAATTCTTGGAGACGCGATGCACGCTGAGACTTTGAGTCGCGAGACTTACGGCGTGGTACTGAAGCCAGGCAAACTGATGTCCACAGCGGACGTCACGCACCTGTTGCAAGGGTTTCACGTGGTAGTTCCTTATGTGGAACCCCAGGTGTATCGGTCACTAAATGCAACAGACTGGTGTTGGATTAGCGCCAACAACAGAGGAAGAGAACTCGATCGCGACACATGCTTCAGGCTTGAAGCAATGAACCGTTGGTTGAATTCTACGGCAAAAGCGTTGGCGCGGGTCCAGAGGGAAACCTTAAGGGACGCCCTAAAGGCCCTCCCAAAGGTGGACGACGCCAACTGGATTAATCCCGTATCATTCCCAAATAGGACAAAACGATCATTTCGGTGGTTTTTCAACGCTATGGTTGACCAGGCGAGTGATGAAACTCCGGTGGCCACCTTACACCCTGAAGCAGACAATGAAACCTCCAGCATGGAAGCTCTTGAGACCCTGCATGCCTTCTTGGAACGCAACGTACCTGGATTCGCAATGGCTCAGGAAATGGCACGAATGGTCAAGGAAAACAGTCCTGGAGCGAAACTGAATAATAGTATGAACAAGACGATGCCAGAGACCAACGTTAATTCCACCATTACGCCCGAAACAGAGACATTGATGATGAGATACAAGCGCGGTTTGTTGAACTTTATCTGCAAACTTAGCTACCACCTGTTTGGAACTGCCACTGCAGAGGACGTGGAGAGAAACCGAGGCATGATCGAGGTCCTTACTGAAACAATGTATGACTACGATAGCGATGCCGCGGAGATCGCGCAGGCAGTGCAGGAGGCGTTTCGCCAGGTGGGAAAGATGAATGAAGAATTGGGGGCGTTGGAGGAGGACTTCGAAGAGGCTAAGAACTATCTGCAGGAGCGTCTAGGGGTACATGCCGACCACATTCGTGCAGTAAGGCTGTACCAGATATATAGCGCGATGCTTGAGGAGGATAAGAAAGGTGTAATCCTGTATTATCAAAACCTGATTCGAAGAACACAAGCGTTCCGACAGGGAACACAACAATTACTACAGGGAAAACTCTCGGTAGAGTTAGTTCCACCAAAGGCCATACGAGAAGCTCTGAAAGGAGTGGATGAATACATCAGGCAGGCGTTTCCTCGCTTTGCAGTAGCGTTCAGGGACCCCGAATGCGTGCCCGATGTTCGTGAGGGGGAACCTCAAACGGGACGGATTCGTGAAGACGCTCAAGGTGTACATCAGAATCCCGCTAGTCTCGGACGAACATATGTTCCGCATCTACACCGTTAGAACATTTCCAGTACCGGTACCAATCAAGGGTACCATTGAACGGGATGCGCTGCAAATAGTGGGGCTGCCAGATCAGATCGCAGTGTCGGTCAGCGGCAACTACTATATTCCGATGCAGACGGCAAACTTGGTGGGATGCTATGGAAAGACAGTTATACTGTGCAAGGATGTACCCTACATGAAATGAGTGTCAGAAACCACCTGCATCGCGGCGTTGCTGCGCGACGACCCTGACACTATCAAAAGCAAGTGTGAGCTGGATTACGTGCTTAATCCTGACTTTGGCGAAATGGCCATATACTTGGATGATGGACAACTACTGATCGTGAGTGCGAAGGCAGAAGGACAATTAATTTGTGGTAACCGGCCTCCAATACAAAAGAAGATCGAACATTTTGCGAAGTTGAGACTTGGGTGCGACTGCGCCTTCAAGACACGGGGGGCGTGGGTGCCCTATAGCCTGAGAAACTGTAATCGCGAGATTAAGGAATATTCGGTGCAGTACCCATCCAGCGGTCTCTTGAAAGCAAGGCTGCAGGTACAGACTTGGAAACTGACCGAAATGGAGGATCGGATTCTTGATGCACCCCTCATGATCTCGGAGGATCCATTACCAGCAGAACTACGATCACGGCTGAAACGGCAAGCAGAAGGATACGCTTACAAAATACCCCTGACAGAGCTCATGGGACGTATCAACGATAGGAAAGACAGATTGGCGCACAGTGCTCGGACAGCAAGAGCACAATGGGCTGCAGCGAACAGTTGGCCTGCGTATCTGGCCTTAGCGATAGTAGTGGTGATCATCATAGTGCTCATCGGATGTGCCTTAAAACTGAAGGGACCCTTAGCAGCCGTCTATATGGCAATCCGAAGCCCCGTTGGGGCATCGGCCCTGAGGGTGAAACCCTACTGCCCACCAACCCCTCCACCATGCCCGGTAACGTCAACAGTATCCAACATGACATCAGCCACCTTGGTGCTGTCTATCGCATTGCTGGCTCTGTTCATCGCTGTGATGTGGTGGAGGAGGCACCGCAAGCGGGCGAAGGCCAGCGGAGATGGGTTGTATCTGGAGATAGCGGCCCCGTCACATCGCGAAATGATCTTCCTGGGGGAGATCATGATACCCAACACGCATGTCTTCACGGAAGGAGACACCCTAATCGAGGACATTGTGGTAAATCGCCTGTTCATGAAATACCGGGTGTCGATGAAGTGGGGACAAAAGGTGATGGGGGCGGCAACCAGGCGAGGCGAACATCCGACAACGATCCCACTACCCCCGACGCTAGAAATTTCAGAGAAACTGTCCAACATGATGATGGGTCCGGCCAAGCAGGTGTCAATGGCTCGGCTCATGATTAGTCTTAATAAGACTGCGTATCCGGTCCCTAAGAACATGCCGTGTTTGTTCGATGGATCTTGGACTAAGATGGGTGGTAAAATAAAGAGACAGGCACCGTCACCACCGGTCAACCCGAACCTGGAAATGGACTTAGCAAACAAATTGAACGATGACCGCACCAGGTTCAATCACCAACTTTCCGATAGACTCAGGCAACTGCTAGACCAAGAAGACAGGCGTGGCACGGGTGCCTTATACGAACCATTACGACCAGAGTCCTCCTTCGGAGGGAACCTACTAGCAGATATCAGTTCGAAGACTGGTTAATTAAGAACAATCTCTTACTGAGTAACTGTGAAACAAGAGTTGGGGTAGGCAGGGCGAACTCAGGGTGACGATTCTGGGCGAGCCTCACCGGGTGTTTTCTGCGCAACGGTGCCCCGTAATGCTTAGCGTAGGAGCTTTAGTTGTTAAAATTTCTCGAAATTAATGTGATCTAATGATGATCACCTTTAGGACACCAAATTTTTGAAAGTTATATTTTATTTTTCCCAAGATGGATTGGGATGGTTTTCGTGGACTGGAAGGGAGCACTCCGCCTATTTCGTAGATAGAATCGGGGTATTGTTCCCAATAGGAAGCGAGAACATAATTCATTTTACACCGGGCATTGTGGTAGTCCAATAGGGTATTACTATTGGTACTTCCGCCACACCCTGATAACTGTATATTTCTATGTTAGTAAGCCAGAGTGTGTACTGCCATTCGGGGGGCATGATATCGGAGCGTCGGGCGGCAGCCGAGTGTTGAGGGGGTATCGTATGGCGACAGCATGAGACCTCAGCAACATTCTTTAAAAAGGCACCGGGGTGGACGCCTACCGCAGCAGTCAATTTAAGCCCTTAACGGGCTGCCCTGCGAGCTGGTATCATGCGGGATGTATTGACACTTGCTAGAAGAAAACGATAGAAAGGGGCGAACATGATCTCATAATGTATATATATAGTACTAGTCAGATTACTGATTGTATCACGTACGTGCCAAATAATGTTATCTAATGATGGTGTCAGTTTGACACCGGAGAAACAACATACAAAACATTCCAACGAACTTTGTACTGAGTAACCGCTTTTTGTATCGCTTACTGTAATACTATTGTTTACTATTCTATTGATAGTAGGTTAGATGTTGTCATTTGTGGGATAACGCACCATGTCATAATGGCTGTATTTTGTTTAACTGGATGGAACATCCATATAATCTCGTATAATTAAAATGTATCGCTTGCTTTTTAGCAGCTGGTATCATAGCTCTATATACACGCTGTGATTTAAGAGGACCAACTGCTCGCTCGTGTCCAACATATCATGATGGGGTAATACTCCTTGAGGTTCTTGGGCCTCACTACGTGTCTTTTTGCATGGATGGAACGGCCTGAATTGCTTCATTCGATATAATTGTGATTAGAATGTTTTAGGTAAAGATGTGAGTGTGGATTAGATTATGTGAGTTTCTTTAGGGACGTATGCCGTATGGGATTTCAGCATTCTACTTGATCTTACTCTTCATAGGATTAGGCCCAGATAGGTTATTTTTCGGGATGGAAATTTCGACCCGGGTACAAAACCAAAGGAATTATGGGTGAAAGGAAACTAACATCTAGAGAGAACAGATCATGGGATAGCTAAATAATTGATATTGTTAAGGTAGAAAGGTAACAGATAGGAAGCACACTAGAGCTGACATAGAATAGTGTAGGGGCACAAGCTTTAGAAAGAATTAAGTAAGTTTGGCTAGATAAAATGAGAGAAAGAATTGTGATGCTAAAGATGCAGAAAGTTTCATCAAATTAATGATGTTAAAACGCTAAAAGCACCATCACAAATGAGCAGGAAGACTCTATTGCTTGATTTGCCTTATTGCGTTGCAGGGTTTAGGATGTCAGAACCGTCTGGGGACGTCCTGGGGTAAGACTTCACACGTGAAAAACCACCCCTATTTGCTTTTGGTCATCAGTTCTCCAGAAATGGAGACTGGTGGAAGAGTGTAGGCCGATCCATGGGCTGAGACTATGGATAGACGGATATACCTTCGAAGAAATTTTGAGTCGCTCAGCCAGGAGAGGGGACTTTACTAAGTTTCCCGAGTATAGCCTAGAGAGAGAACACAGAACTACCTCAAAACAACGGAAAGCTGATTTCAGAACCACCGACAACTACGTTGCAGGTGTCTCTGATCTTAAGCGCCGTCGACTGCACTGAGGTACAGTGCAAGAAAAACTAGAATAGTATATAATATTGTAAACTCGTTTGTATTGGCAAGAATATTATAGTGGAACTTGTAACGCTGATACGTGTGCTAAACGCCAGGCGGCGACATCGTTTAGTGGCATAGTTAGAGTATGTGGAGAGTGGCAAAGTCCCCAAGCGTAGGGACTGCAGCTGGGCTGACGCATGTCCTGCAGGTACGCACAGGTACGACGAATGACAATGGAGACCTGTAAGGGTACGTTATGGATCGAAACATCTAGCTAAAAGATACTGAGGACAGCAGGCTTCGCTGTCAACATTAATTTATATGATAGCTAGAAGTAGAACTAGTTTATGTTAGTAAGAATGGGCAGTATGAGAGATAAGTAAGATATTAGTAATTAACAGTGTAAATGAGTATAGCGACAAGCCTTTTGCCTGTCGCTATATAAGCGGTATGAGACTTGAGACAGATGAGCAGACCAAGATAACGTTCGAACAGAACACATGGAGCAATAGTCTGACATACGGATCACACGGGTAGTGTTAAGATGGTAGTAACCACAATGAACAGGTGATAGTAAGGATTGGGACAGCTTAGGCTTAGCCTTATGGACTGCGTGCTGGATGTGACGGAGATCCTACCAATGGTCTCCGTTACCGGTAGACGAGAGGTGACTCTCTCAACAGTGTTGGAGCGCATATACCTTGCGAAAGGGGAAGCTTAACCATAGCTTTACCTGGTTGGATTGTTACTGATGTGTTTGAATTGTGAAATGAAAGGAAAGACCTGTATGGATGGAGAACTGTATACTTGTACCTTCGGAATATTATCATGAATGTAATAAACTGACCTCTTGCCAAGCGCGTGTTCTTTGTACAGGATTGAGCCCCTTTACTTAGAATCTCTACCACTAAGAACTGAACTATGATCCAGGGTAACATCTATCTGGAGAAAGCTAGCAACCTCAACGAATAATCACTAAGAACTCCCCATTATCTTAGTACAACGCTTTTATTAACATCTTCAAGCAAACGAAATATCATCGATAAGCGATATAATATCACGCAGTCGAATAATGAATAGACGAATCAGTACAGGATATGAACAAGTACGAATTTTAATAGTGATACTCCCCTATAAATAAACGAACATTAAAAATATAACCACCTAGCTCAATATTAAAGGGTTCCTTGCACAAACATTTTCAAAAGCCTATTTTTTATTCAATAAGTTTATCTTTGGTATTCTTAAAATTTTTCAAAAGAGAAAATTGGAAAATAACAAAGTATTAATAAATGTTAAAGCCTGCGCGCAACCCCCTAAATCCGCCTAAATCGTCCAGGTGCGGACCCAGGAATTTGTAGGGGGGGGGGGCAAAAACATGATTTTTCCCACAAATCCTGCAGAAAAATCCCGCGGACACTCTTCCAGGACAGATGGATTTCTAAAACATTTTAAATGAGTAGCTGTCGGTAGCTCTCGAGCAGTAACATGTGCAACTTTTGAATATTTTCCTAAAAATTTAAGGGTTTATACATAACAGTTTTGAAGAGAAGGTTGAATTTTTTGAAAAGTTCCTTTTTGGGGAGGGGGGGGGGTGACCTTAAACACCTCCTACCTTAAGCGTGCAATGGAACAACACAGTATCATTAAACGCATCCTATGCTTTGGAAGAGTGCCTACCTGTGAGCATAAGAGGCACTGGTCCATGATCAGAGGGCAGGAGGTATAGACTGCTTACCATTTAAAGTCATATAAGAGGCACAGTGCTCCTATACAAAAACTTTGCACCCACTGAGCGTGAGTAAAAGCGCACCAGTCTAACTTGCGCTAACCGCTGCGCAGAGTAGGGAAAGTTACATAATGCCCAAAAAACATAGATGAGCTGTGCTACAACTTTGCACGTGTTGAGGGAAGGGAGCACTGTGCTTTATTGGCATTAATGGGACTGTGCATTTGGGGCGTGAATTAGGTTTATGCAATACGCGGCAGGGGTACAAAGTAAGGTTATTACCAAACGGTGCGTTGGTCATACTATGACGATTTAATCATTTTGACGCAGGAAAACTGGCATGGACTGTGCCCGACTTACATAATGTGCTGTTGCGCAGCAAATCTCGAAAACGACACAAGGCTCAGTTTTTCCTGTGGATATTATTTTCCAATAACTTGTATAATCTTAATTATCAGTTAGTGTTTAGAAAATTATCGGCAGCCTAAATCTTTTCTTAACAATTAAACAATTGTTCAAATAATGAATTACTTAAACAATGGACGTTATATATATATCCCTCCATGCATCTTTCTATCATAACTTTTCAGTCAGAGAAACAACATTGGGTGGGATAGTCTGTACTCTGCAACCCTACTGTACATTTAATTTATTCTTATACATGTGTCTTGCAGAACCACCGGACTTTGGTTTACCTCAACAAGCTGGCAATCAGGTGGAAGTGGGTCTTGAGGCCGAAGCAGGTATTCAGGCTGAGGCGGGTAACCAGGCTGAAGCGGGTGTTCAGGCAGAGGCAGGTAACCAGGCTGAAGCAGGTTTTCAGGCTGAGGCAGGTAACCAGGCTGAAGTGGGTATACAGGCTGAGGCAGGTAACCAGGCTGAAGCGGGTATACAGGCTGAGGCAGGTAACCAGGCTGAAGCGGGTATACAGGCTGAGGCAGGTAACCAGGCTGAAGCGGGTATTGAGGCTGAAGGTGGTATCCAGGTTGAAGCGGGTATTCGGGCTAAAGGTGGTATCCAGGTTGAAGCTGGTATTCGGGCTGAAGGTGGTATCCAGGTTGGAGCTGGTATTCGGGCGGAAGCTGCAGCTGCTAATCAGCAGCAGGCTGAAGTCGGGAATCCGGCAGAAGCAGACAATCAGCCTGTGGGTCGCAATCAGCCTGTTGAAGAGGCAGTACCCATGCAAACACTGCCAGCTGGGAGAAGGAGAGAAGAAAGCAACAACGGTCCCGCAAACACTCGATGTCCCCAATGAGCGAGATTTGGCGGAGTGCGAGAGCCTATGGAGTATCCCCGACGGCTTCGAGACATTTGGAAAACAAAAGGGGTGGCTCGACTCGGCCGATCTTGAGCTGCTCAAGAAAACATACCAAAAGATGTACCCCACAGAACAGGAGATCGTGGAGAAGTCATTTATGCCTTCATGTTACGTGCAGTCTAAAGTCGTAAAATATGGCCCCATGACTTATTCCAGCAAAATGTCCAGCAGTGGTAAAAAGTTGTCTAGACTAATGGACAATTGGTACGAAGACGAAAAGAATGACCCCGAGGAGCGCTCGTGCATCGCCACCCACTACATGAAACATTACATACGTCTGACAACCGGGAAGAAGAGGCAACATCTGTTTGCAGCTGTGAAGTGGTACCAACACAGCACCGTCGCATCCAAATACATAAGTCCTTATACAATGTGGCACAAGGCAAAGTTCGAGCAACCTTCATGGCAGCGTTCCTGCCTGTTATGCGGATAAGTGGACATTTTGGTTATGTGGTTGAAAAAGAAAATATGATCATCTGTCCCAATCGGCGCCACGACTTCTTGTAGATCTAGAGGACCTATAGATATCGAACTCGCAGTGTCCGAAATTAAGCTGAAAACGTATGCATAATTACTGAGGTTGTGCACCACAAATTTTGTCTATGCACCCCCTGATATATGGGAATGAAAAAATCCATGAGAAGTGTGCACATGTATAAAAAGGGTGCACAACTTAAAAATAGCGCACCTGGCCATGGGGTGTGCATGCCGGTTGCAGGCCTAGGGCGCAGCAGCTTAATTTCGGACACTGTCCGGTGTTGTATATAAGAATTGTTAGGATTATGTGTTTTAGACGCTTTTGCCAACAAAAGCAAAATTTTTTAATAAAAATTCGTCTTGAAGAAGTGTATTCATAGGAGGAATAATTATATTACGCCCTAAACCTTAGAATGTGACTACTTTAAAAAAAAAGGTAGGAAATTACTTCACAAGGCTATGGTGACAGGATGTGCGACTTTGAGGTACGTTTTCTGAAGTTATTTTCACAGTCTGGGGGTGTGAGGCTGTGTGCATTTACGGGTGGTTTCTTGAGTGAGGTGTCAAGACACCTCCTGCCAGGGCTGCGCGAGCGACACCTTATGTAACACCTGACACCGGTCGCTCAGGCTGCTTGACTGACCTAGATCGCCCCTCATTACCTGCCCCTTGTATAACGGGGGGGGGGGGGGGGACCAGCTTTATAAGGCTCGCCGCTGTGCCAACCACGTGCACACACACAGTCCCGCACCAGCCTCAGGACCATAAAAGAAGTACGCAGCAGCTTACTGACATTAAACCCAAGCGCCACATTTTGAACAATGGCGACCGCGCAGGAAACCGGGTAGGTGAATAAGATAACTTGCCTATATTTTGATAAGATAACTTGCCTATAGTGAAGTAGTGTTTTTTCAGGCTTTGCGGGAGAATGACTTGGGGTTATCCTTCCATAGAGTGTTTGTCAACAAATCTATAAGGGTGTGGATAACAGCTGTTACGTTGGATACATATTTTCCATTTTTTTTCGTTTTCTACACATACACGTAGATAACCAATTCGAAACACTTAAAGGTTGATTTTTGGCTCATTCAAGCGCCCATGTGCTGTCGGAGGAGGAAGAGGAGACCTAGACATGGACACCGCGTGAGGACGAGCTAAAGGAGGAGAATATTGAAGAGGATGAAACGAACTGGACGGAACCCAAATGGACCGAGTGGACGCCCCAGTTCACCCCTAAGTAGGTTTAAATTGTTAAACACTGTTGATAGACAGGGATAGAAGAGAAGTATCAAAAGAAAATTGTTAACTTACTATCTGGTAGAGGTGACTATCTTCATGCAAAATAATGCACACTGTCTAAAACCCGATGACGGACTCGGACATAGTTGTCGTCGCTCGAATTCATGTAACATGCTGAAAGAACAGGCTAGTTCTTTTGACAATTTAAAAATTGCAAATTGATCACACTGGCACAATAACATGAAACAGAGATTTGGTGAGACAAATTGACATGCCGAAGATTTGGTAGTTTCGACCACCTATGTTGAAATCATTGACGGTGTGATGATTTTTTAAATTTTTTTCCAGGACGCACGACCAACAGCAGCTCCCGGACGGCCCATCAGAGTGGACGTGCGTCTACTGTTCGGAGGCACCGACCCAGGTTGGTACATTTAGATTTACACGGTGAAGCTGAGGGGGAAATAAAACATGTAAGCGTATGAAGGGAAATATGTGTAAACAAAAAAAATGATGAGTGGGATGATTTCACGAGTACCATTGTTCTGAAATTTGCCAATATTACGAGGGACACACTGGTATGTAGTAATGGCAAAATTGACTTTTGCTACATTTAACTATAACAACACAATTTTTTTCAGGAGCAGGAGGAGTACTTGACCGACCAAAGGTGGATGGTGATGGAAACGTTTCCCAAAGACGAACACGCCACACAACCACAGGCCATATTCTTGGATGGCAACTACAGGTACGCCGTTTTATTTTTTTTCATAATAAATATAGCGGCAATGATTTTCGATGATACTACCAGGCAAAAAATAACGAGGGCATAGAATTATAATGTTGACGTTGAAGTAAACGCCTAATTTCGTACAGTTACTAAAGATTGTGATTGGTGGTGGTCCGATTAGTTCGTGCACAAAATTTGAACAAATGTGTATTTTAAACATGCCTACTTAATATTTCAGAATGTACTTGGTCTGCAATTACTGCGGCCGGTGCTACCACGCCGACTGCGAGGGGGGCGAACCTGCCAGCATCATGTGCTCCGAGGTGTTGTGCGAGTGGTGCGCTGAGGATAAAGATTAATCGATTCAGCAATAAAATACTACACTAGAATTATAACTACAGTTTGTGTCAAATGCCCTTTTATTTTATTCTTATATAGTAACACTTGTTAACCTCGGGAACATGATAGGTTATAATTTACCTTAAATCACAGCTTCACGCTAAACTATGTTTTGTGTGTACCTGGCAGTCTACGGCCGATTCTACAGAGTATTGAAAAGAAAATGTGAGTCATAAATATATCTAAATTTAGAAATATACTAGATCAGAGTGACACACAGTCTTTTAATCTCTAACTTCTAAGTACAGTGACAGTAGAACTCTGGTAAAGCGCGACCATCAAATTGGTGCCTGAATGGAGGGTAGGTACATTAACACGCCGACAAGGTTGGGCGTGTAAACAGAACTATGAGCTGACGGGACTCTTGTGACACAATATAGTTAACACCCCCTGACTTACACTTATATACACGCCAGAAGGGGTAGGGAAACTATGAGGTAGGCGCGAAAATATTACCTAACACGCCCACTGCTATGGGTGGCATAATGATACTTTGCTGTTTCAGGGTTAATGGTGGAGTAAGACTTACACTCCTTGACACGGTTTAGAGCAAATTGATTCAGACATGGCCAAGTCTACTTACTGTATGAGTTCAAAAATTTCCCGTGAACGTCACTTTCAAGTAAGAAAATATAAGAAAGATTCCTTGTTAGTAACTGGCCCTACAGACTAGACAGTTTAGTTGCTTAACTTCAACATCTCGTGATTACCAACCCGATGGATCCGTCTGTAGAATTGCCAACATTCTAGTTTTAAGCCCATAACACATACACCAACTGACCCATACCCAACTGAACTGTTGAGTCGTGTCGGTGTATGTGTCCAGGCCTCAACTTAAGCTAGTCTAAAGAAAAGTCTGAAGAAACTATACAGAATGTGCCTGTCGTAGGGATGCCTATTCCTAGTATGGCTAGCTGTATGGGTTGTATTTTGTACATGTGGGAGTATTTGATTTACACGGTTTAATGGTATGGACCCACATCGACGCATGGCAGACATAGGGGATTTAAAGTGAACTTTGCACAGTTATATTGATGCACTGGTCTAGCTCAATTACAGCACAGTACCACCGTGCTTGACCTTTTACATGTGCGTGCACCTCTCCTGTGCCAGTGGGTGGGACTGATATGACTGTGGTGATTGGCTGTCATATGCCTTGTGCTCAGAATTGGGGAGTTGGACTATTGCCATGCTGGTAAACTTGCATACAAGACGGCTCTCCTGCAGGCGGGGGGTCAGGGCCCTTGTCAAGCACATCCTGACGCCCGACACCGGCAAAGTATCAAAGGGGAGTTGACTGCGTGAGCGGGCAGGCCTTGCAAAGTTGAACTGTGCTGTGCTATGCACCTGTTATCACAAGCAGATTGTGAAGATACTATACCAGAGATGCACAGACTGATTGCAATAACTGTGCCTGACTTACAAAATGTGGTGGTGCGCAGCAGATTTCGGAAAAGACACAAGGCTCACATTTTCCTGTGATAGAATATTAAGAATAAAATGCTTGTTTATATATACTGTAAAGCACGCCCCCGTGACGTGTGCCGCCGCCGCCGCCGCCGCCACTTTGGCGTGCGCCGCCGCCGCCTCTGGCGTACATCCATGTGTACGCATGCGCACACCTGAGGCTAAAAGTCTATAAATAGCCGCGCGGTACGCGCATCGTCGTCATTTGACCCATTAAACTTGGACTGAACACATCTCCTGCCTTTTTGAATCCATTGCGGGCGGCCGCGCGCGAATTACGCGCGGAAACAGGTATTTTAGGGACGATAACATCTTATGAATGTTACACTGGTGGCAGCGGTGGGATTGGATGCACATATTATTCAATAAAGAACCCATTTCCCCCTGAAAAACTAACCTGTTTCAGTAAAATTGTCGGCCGTGCAACACACAGACGCCAGTCGCCATGTTCGCTTGTCAGTGCGTCACGGACGCATCACGGTAGAGTTGAGTCCCCGGCTGGGTTCGTGGAAAGGATGAAAAATGTCCGATCTGAATTCTAATAAAGTATTAATCCAAATGCCAGGAACCATCCTCTGCCTTGTAGTGGCAGTGTTCTTCGATAAATTGGGTTTTATTGTGCATTTTTGAGGGAAAATCCAAGTTGAACTTTGCCGTGGGGATCATTTACTCGGCGAATGACAAGTTGTCAGTCCCGGCTCGTCACATGTTGGCACGGTCCAAACCCCTCAAAATTCACTTCTCTGAGTTAATTGTGGTAAAATCCGAGTGTCAGGAACCTTCCACTGCATGGTAGTTGCAGTTTTCATCAAATGAATACAATTTCCTTCGAGTTTGAATAGGAAACAGTTGTTGTGCATGTCCGCCGTGTGGACTGGATACCCGGCAAGTGGAGGCTCATGTTTCAAACCGAATAAACTCAGTCAAAAGTCACTTTTCTGTATAGATCTTTCGATGAATCCATGCTCCAGGCCTTCATAAATCGTATCCTGTTGTACGATGACACTCTGAATTTCCTAGATTTTGGACGGATTTCTTCCAGAGAAAATACATCGGCACTCGCCGCCAAAACTCCGTGGACCACTCTGCAACAGCAGTATGCTATAGGTCTAACTATAAACAAAAACGGCACTCGACGCAGAACGTACGGCACGCGCGAACAGTTTTCACTGAATTTCAAGCCCTCAAACTCACTTTATTTAATCAATATGAGTAGAATTTGTCACTCAGATACTCCCTACGCTCCCATTGTAGTGTTGTGGCATGGCATTTGAAATTTAATAGATATTGGGATGGAAAACAAAGTGGTTGGTCACCAAGGAAACCCTCAGACTTTCACTACGTTTCGTCAGGAACATTCTGCACCCTGCTCATTTTCAGTGTAAGGCTCTAGTAGGGAATGTAGGCAAAAGATTTCTTTCCTGGAAAACATCTCACAGCTCACAGCCGATAATAAGCGGACCACTCTGCTGCATGGATGTTCTCAGAGTAGAAGAATAGGAGAATAGATTGTCTTGACGCAGAATGCACGCCACACGGCATTCCCCGCATTCCCAAAGGTTTGGAAGGAAAATAAAGTAGTCAGTCGCCAGGGAGACACTTTGACTTTCACAACGTTTCGCTATGGACATTCTGCGCCCTGCTCGCTTTTGAATAGGATGCTCTGGCACAGAATGCATTACCGGAAATTCATTCTGACACCTGTTCTGAGGTTCATGATTTGGTTAGTCTTAGATAAACCAGATTCTAGAGTGTAGGATTGGATTCCCCTTGTGATAATCTGATGGAAATAAAACAATTGGTCACCAAGGAGACATTTTGAAGTTTTGTGACATGTCGTCACAGACATTCTGCACAGTGCTCTTTTCTTTGGGAACGCTATGATAGGGGAATGCAGACCACAGATTTCATTCTGGCAATCGCCCACACTTGAGGAAAGGAGACTTTGCAGCTCATGGAGTGTAGGATTGGACTCACCTCTATGACAACTTAATAGAATTTATTGTCAATTATTAAAATAGAATAAAAAAAATAAATAAAAAAGGAAAGAAGAGAAATTAGCCAGGACAGACACTATGGCTCAAGTATTAGATGGGCAGGACTACCTTCAACTGGAAGCTGGGGCTGCCCCTCTGGCTGCCCAACAACATGCTAAAGGAGATTGTGGTTTGCCTTTTACCCCGACTGGAGAAGTAAGACTTTCCAAATCTACCTAGGAAAGGCATGATAAGGAAGGTTTTCATGTGGATGTTACCCTTCCCAGAGATAGGGATTTGATAGAAAAGAGGATGTTTGGATCTCGCAACATGACTGAAGATCCAGTCTCTACCCAAGGGCAGTCAGTGACTGACACATTTGATAGGGCAAGCAAGACAAATGCTGGAATCTTTCATGGTCCGCCTGCTGGCTATGGAAACTTGTCTGCCAGACCTCAGCGGGATGGAAATCCACATATCCTAGACCAATCTCCTGGGAGACTGAATGGACACAGGCCAAACTTGAAGCCCCAATAATATGATGGTAGTAAACCACTCCAGGAATATCTTAACCATTTCAAAGTGGTGGCCTCCTTAAATAAATGGACTGATATGGAAAAAGGGCTTTACCTGGCAGCTAGTTTGACTGGATCTGCCCAACGAATACTTACCAGAGTGGATGTGTACTCTGCAAATGGATATGACCAACTACTGATGGCACTGCAGGAACCTTATGCACCACGCCATCAAGAGGAGTTGTACCGGCCCACTCTCAAGAACCGTCGCCAGGGTAAAGAGGAGTCTTTAAGGATATTGGCTGAGGAGGTGGAAATTGCAGTTGAGAAGGCATACCCCTATGCAGATAGAGCCACCATTGAGCAACTGGCTACTGAGCACTTTCTGAGTGCAATCTGGGATCGGCGAGTGAGACAGTAGGTGCACTTACGGGGCCCGAGGAACCTGCAAGATGCTGTGGCCCTCGCCCTACAAGCTGAGGCGTATTTCAAAGGAGAAGATTTAAGGACAGTTCACAAGACTAGAATGGTCAGAGCTGACCATGAAGTTGATCAGCTGGCTCATTGTCAGTGGCCTGAGTATCGGAATGAGGAATATGGATTCTCAGATGTTCAGCATGTGGCAATGGTCAGAGGACAAGCCAGAGGCACCAGTGGTGGACTCACTGAAGGAAGAGTTATAGAGTTGACTAGGAAGGCTCTAGCAGAATTGGACAGTCCATCCAGGACTCCCTTTGACAAGTCAAGGATGAGGTGTTATTCCTGTAATGAGTTAGGACATTTTGCTCATGAATGTCCTGGAATTTGGTTTCCAGAAAATAAATCAAAGGAAAACTAACAGGGACTTCTTCAGCACAGCAGGAGGGAGCCCAGAAAAGGAAATATGATGAAGTTAAAGTGATTCGTAGGATTCCAGTGGTCAGGTATGAGAACACATTGGGCATGAATGTGTTAGGAAGTTGTTGCGGCCGGAAAGTCCAGTGGAGGGTTGACACTGGGGCTTCAACTTCACTGCTATCCTTGGATGTTTGGAGATCCTCGGATGGGGATAAAATCTTGGATCCTACTGAATCCCGAATGAAGACTGCAGCTGGAAAGGAGATGGTTACCCGTGGAACAATGGAGGTAATGGTTGATTTCAGTGGATGTTGCCTACCCTTGAAAGTGATGGTAGTTGAAATGAAACCAGAGGCCGTACTGGGAATGGATGCCATGTCTACCTGGAGAATAAATGTAAACTTTAAAAAGATGGAGTTAGAAGTGGAAAATGAGGTTCTGGGTAAAGAGACTGAGAACAGTGGAATGACTAGGGATAGTCAATCAGTCAGGGTTGAGACTGTGTACACTGCTGTCAATCAGGTGAACCTGGAGAAAGAATTTAATGAAGGGAAGGTTGAGAGAGTGTTAGGCTGTCATCCTGAGGGAGTCAGGAACACTGCAGGGAGAGCAGTGGGCAACGAGGACACGGTGTTCAACTTGAAAAGCCAAAGCCTGGTGAACGCTGAGGATCTGTATGAGCTGGATAGCAGAGAAAGAGGATATCCAAATAGAGGGGAGAGAGAGATGGTGCCAGATATGTCAGGCTCTGACTCGATAGACGTCCTGGAAGTCGCTAGGAGGGCGATGGATGTGAGGCATCAGGTGCAGGACATAGAGGGCCATAACCTCATAGTGGATGAGTGTCTGGAAGTTCTGGAGATGCCAGGCGGAGACTTGGAGGACTTGCCAGAAGTCATAGGTAAGGAAATAGATGCGGGAAGTCCAGCAGAGAATGTGGAAGGCCCTGGTTTCACTCTAGAAGAAGCTCAGAGGGGAAGAGAGATGGTGCGAGAGATGTCAGACTGTGGCTGGAGGGACATACGGGAAGTCACCAGGAGGGTGATGGATGAGAACAGTCCATTGCATGACATCAAAGGCCATACTCCCGGGAAGATGGTGCGAGAGATATCAGAGTGTGGTTGGAGGGACATCCTGGAAATCACCAGGAGGGTGATGGATGAGAACAGCCCATTGCGTGATATCAAAGGCCATACTCCTAGGTCTGATGAGTTTCAGAAGAGGAACCAATGGGTCAGGCTAAAAGATATTGACCCTGACGAAAAGAAAAATAGAGGAGTTTTGCAAGATGTCGGCAAAGGGTGTCAACCGATTGGTCCACAAGTCAGCTTGGGTAATGGGTTGCATCTTCGGAAAGGAATTGGTTGACTTTTAGGTTATAATCTAACCACCACGCTACCAAATTTGCATTACAGAACAGGAAATGTTCTTCCTGTTTCAACCTAAAAGTTTAAGATGTTCCTTGTAAATAAGCTGTTTTAACTTTCATGTTCTACGAATTGATCCAGCATCGGGCTTAGGTCCATATTTTCAAACTTAGAAATTAGTCTGGATCAACCAATCTAAGGATGGGGCACATCCCCTATATTTTAGACCCTCAGCTTGCGGCTGCATCTGAGAAGTCATGCAACAATTGCATGACCACCCAAGCATCTCCCACTATATGGTGAGCTTGCTGTGGGTGGCAGCAATGCCAGCGGTCTCCAGTATGGAGATGGGGCCGGTCGTGTTGATGAACCCTCAGATTGCGGTTGCATCTGAGAAGTCATACAACAATTGCATGATCACCCAAGCACCTCCCACTATGGTGAGCTTGCTGTGGGTGGCAGCAACGCCGGCGGTCTCCAGCATGGAGATGGGGCTGGTCGTGTTGGTACCCTCAGATTGCGGTTGCATCTGAGAAGTCATACAGCGATTGCATGACCACCCAAGCACCTCCCACTATGGTGAGCTTGCTGTGGGTGGCAGCAACGCCGGCTGTCTCCAGTATGGAGATGGGGCCGGTCGTGTGACAAACCTTCAGACTATCACCAACCCAGGGCATCACCATGGGAACAGACGGGAGCAGTGAAGTCCGGACCATACCAACCTACCTGGATCTTCAAGCTGCATATAATCATTATTAAATTTAAGCAATTTGTTGTATAACTGTAAATAATACTTAAAGGGTGTAAAATCTTTAAAGTCTTCCTAGGCTCACTACACCCAAAATTTTGTGAACCCTACTGGGTAATGTTAAAATTGTCTTATGCCACTATGGCAACAAGTCATCACTAAAAAGTTAATAATACTTGTAAATAAGCCTGTACTGGCTAGTTATCCAGTCAATTGTCACTGCTTACAATTATCTGACAACAAAATTATCCTGATATTTACTATTGGACACTAGCTTGAGGACAAGCTAAGAACTAAGGAGGGGGCAATGTAACGCACGCCGCCGCGACGTGTGCCGCCGCCGCCGCCGCCGCCACTTCGGCATGCGCTGCCGCGGCCTCTGGCGTACATCCATGTGTACGCATGCGCACGCCTGAGGCCAAAAGTCTATAAATAGCCGCGCGGTACGCGCATCGTCGTCATTTGACCAAATAAACTTGGACTGAACACATCTCCTGCCTTTTTGAATCCATTGCGCGCGGCCGCACGCGAATTACGCGCGGAAACAGGTATTTTAGGGACGATAACATCTTATGAATGTTACAATACCTACTATTGTTTACTTAAAACATTGCTTATTGCCACCGTGTGCTATTATAAACAGTGCTTGTACAAATGAAAGTTATATATGAAAAATGTGTGAGTTTAAAAAAAATATGTACCTTCAAGAGATTGACATTGTTGAGTTTGTTGTTCGGTCTGGGAACATAAGTGTGAGTTTAGATAACCTTTATATTTTGCATAATTAATGTGTGACGGGGGGAGGGGGGAATAGGGGTAAATGATAAGCCTGAATCTGTCAATGCCATGCTACCCGATGTTGTAGGGAGAGTGTGCCCTGAAATGAGAAAAACTAGAAGACTCTAAATTGGAATACTTATATGAGGAGAAACACAGGCCTCATAGATACTACTTAAATATAACTTAGGTTAGTCTAAAGATAAATCTGTGATTCATAATTATTGAGCCGGACCATTCGTATTATTTTGTCTATTTCAAAGGAAAATTAAACAAACTGAGTATTACATGCAGCTGACACATTTTCCTATAACATCCAGTGTGTGCCTTACGTAGGCATGCCTAGTACTGCTAGCTATATAGGCTGTATTTTGTAAGCTATATAGGCTGTATTAAGTAAGTTGATTTTCATGTAAACCGATGATTTAAGGTGCCACATATATGCTTTTTCTGTCCCGGAGACTCAACTAACATGTAAACAAGTGAGCTATTCCATTGCATGGGGTTCACAAGGTTTAGTGGGATCATTCATTGACAGCCCAGAGGCATTATAGTTTTAACATTACTGAGAAGTGTGTTGTTTGAGAAAGTGAACATGACTTAAATCCGTGCATGGGAACAACAACAATTGTAAGCAAATGTACAGTTTTACCCAATGCTGTACATCAGTCATGTTATTGCTGACTATGATGAGACCCTTGTTACCCTCTTATCTTCGGCAATGGGTTTAGTGGTTTGGACACACCTTGACGCATGAACGGACATAGGCGTTTTAACAGGAACTTTGCACAGCTTTTTTTTTTTTTTGAACAGTTTTATTATCTTGGGACAAGTTGGATTGCTCCTGTCTTTCCTTGTCGCCAGCAGAACTTAATACTAATACAAATTCTCGATATGTTATCATCGCCGTTGGTATTTATAGTTTTATGAGACTTATACTGTCTCATTGAAGGTAGCAATTCTACAATCCATGACATATACCACTTTTTAATTAAACGAATGTGCAATATGATATTTAATGTGACGGGATGAGATGAGATGAATGTAGATTAATTTTCATTCAGACAAAAATACCCTGTGCCAGTTGTGCTGTTTCATTTAGAACATATTTAGTTTGTAAGGCATCTTTCACTTTGGACTTAAAAATATCATAATCTCTTATTTGTTGTAAATTAGGGTCAAGGTTATTCCAGAGTTTTATGGCTACAAAAACCGGCGATTTCAGGATATACTCAAATCTTGTAAAGAGTATTGGCACAGTAGGAGCACTATTCCTACGAGTACTACAAACAGTAGTTTGTGAGTGAAAAAAGCCTGCTTCCAATAGGTGAAAAACAATATTAATTAAGAAATACTTTCTTCTGTACTCCAAGGGGAGAAGTTTTGCTCTTGTATACAGTTCGATTCTGTGTACGTCCGTTGGTGCATTCACCAAATATACTTAACGCAATGAAACATTCAACAGAGTTTCTAGTTTTTGACAGTCAACTTCGGTACAGGATGTAAAATAGATATTTCCCATATCAAGATATGGGAGTAACATACTTTAAAACAATTTCAGACCAGTAAACTCATTAATGAATTTCCTAATTCTTCGCAATAAAGAAAGTTTGTAGGAGGCAAGTTTAAATGTCTCTTGTAGTTGATATTTAAAGTTCAATACCTCATCCAGGTTTATGCCAAGGTATTTATAGATATGTACACGCTCAATTTCTATAGTCTCTTGTCTTTGGAATAAACATCATGAATAGTTAATTTATGAAAACGACACCATATATCTAGTTTTCACAAGTCTGATTGCACCATTAATTGGCTATTTTGTAGTCTCTTATCTGTAACAAACAAAACAGTGTCATCCACATAAAGTAATGTATCAGAATACGTAGGTACATCTCATAGGTCATTTATGTAAATATTAAACAAAAGAGGGCCCATTATTGAGCCCTGTGGAACACCAAATGTAATATCCTGAAGACCTGACATGTCACTATTTGCTATTGTTTTTTGCTTCCTATTGTGCAGATAGTTTCCCAACCAATTTTTAGTAGCCTGTGTTAAGTACATTTTATCCAGTTTTTGTACTAATATGAGGTGGTTTAAGGTGTCAAAAGGCTTTTTAAAGTCAATAAATACTGCTAGGGTAGGTTGTTTACTGTTATTGTTCAGAGTTACTTCTGTTATAAGTTTAAAAATAGTATCTTGAGTACTGTGTTTGGTTCGGAAGCCATTCTGTTAGGTGGTTATTTTCAATGTGACTATACAACTGATTGCACAAAGGTAGAGATTAAAACATCTGCTTTGTGCATGCTTATTGAATTAGTGTAAAGGTTACCAGGTGAATACAAAATAATAAGAATTCCTCTAAATTACTTAGTTCATGAAAATATCTAGTAATGGCAGGTGCCGCTGGTAGGTGTAAACATACCTGACGACAATGCTCATCGGAATACACCTCCCTGCAAGCACCGACGCCTAGGGTAAAATCGATATCAGACTGCTTTATAAGCAAGAGTGCAGTGTAAGAGAGGGAGAGAGACCATTAGCGTTTGGATCATACGGATCGGGAGATTCGAAGGGGTTTAGATAGCTACGCAAACACAGGGACATCTGGTGACTTACACGGTACTATCGCACTACGGCTGGAGGTGAGACTAGGCGGACTCTAAGGAGGAAGCTTGCTCTACCCTAAACTGGAACTGTTATACCTTGGAACTTATTACCATCACGAGCAACTGTACGCATCACCATATCCATCAATAAACTTACCGTACTGCCAAGCGTTGTTCATGTTATGGATTGAGCGCCCATCTCGTGAACTTACTCACCACTCGACTAGCATCCCATTAGAGACAATATTAATAACAATAATCATCTCGGACAATGCACTATAATTATTACCAACCCTAAACAATAGCAATAGCATTCATGATCATGAATCAATTTTTCCAATAGCTTTCCTGGTAGGGGAAGCAGAGTGATGGGACGCAAATCTTCAACATGTTTCAGATTACTTATTTTCGGAATAGGCACAACTGTTATATCGCAAGATCGCTACCAATATTAGTAAAGGAGCTATTGATATAAGTAGCTACTTGATCTTTTTCAATCTCAGTGCCTTTATCACGCTCCAATGAGAAATTATCATTTTTAAATTCCTCAGGTATCACATAATTCAGGTGGTCCAAACATTTTCCGGGATCATTTTTGAATCTATCTAGCCTTTCAATTATATAGTCTATTTTAGCTCTCTTAAACTGTGATTTACATTCATTCCTCAGCCATTTACTCAATGATATGTCGTCAGCCCTGCCACATTGCCTGGCAATTTTTAATGATAGGTCTCGATCGTTAGCTAACTCTATTAGCTCTGCAGAGAGCCATGTTGGTCGAGTTTTTTTAAAATTTGGACTTCCTAACTGGACAATCAATGTCAAAAGTCAATTCTATTTTTTTATATAAATAGGCCCAGGCAGCATCAACATCATCAGTTTCACAGAAGTGGATCCAGTCCTTTCTAATTAATTCAGCACAAAAAATGTCTTTATCATATTTTTATAGCTCCTTCCTAGAAATTCACTTTTAGGGGTTTTCAGTTTAATCTTTTTTCGTATTAGATATACGGGCACGTGGTTACTAATATTAATATTGAGTATACCACTTGATAATAAAGTTTCATTATTGGTTAATATAAGATCAACAATAGTTTTAGAGTACAAAGGTCGGGTAGGATGTACTACTAATTGCTTATGGCCAAAGTGCCTTTCCAGGTTTTTCAGCTTTGTTTTATTACTATTTCTGCCAGCATAGTCCAAATTGTAATCACCACCTATGTATATGTCTGTGGTTTTTGGTGTAATAAGATTAACCATAAGGTCTTATAGATGCTTAAAAAATATATTTATGCAGAAAATGGTGATAAATCAGATGTAAATAATCTAAGACCAGTTTCACTCTTACCACTTCTAGGCAAAATTGCTGAGCGTCTAGCCCGTACCCAGATTAGTGAATATTTGGAATTTAATGGCTTACTTCGTGAAAACCAAGGGGGATTTCGAAAAAATAATTCAACTATAAATACTGTTGCTCAATTTACAGATGATATAGCTTTTGGTTTAAATGAACATAAATACACTGTAGCTGCTTTCATTGATTTACGGAAAGCTTTTGATACCATTAACCATTCCGTATTAAAAAATAAGTTATACAATTTTGGTTTTCATCAAAAGACAATTAAGTGGCTGGGTAATTATTTGGTTGGTAGGAAACAGTCAACCTTGGCTAATGGTATCACCTCTCCATATTTAGATGTAACCTGTGGTGTCCCCCAGGGTTCAATTCTTGGTCCCACTTTATTTTTATTATATGTTTATGACTTAGAAAATAACTTAAAGGGCTCCAGTTTGAAATTATATGCTGATGACACTGTTTTCTATCGCACTCACGAGGATGAAGAGATATGCCATAGCTTTGTCAAAAATGATTTAACTAGGTTGTATACATGGTGTAAAAGAAATAGATTGACAATGAATATCAAAAAGACTAAAATGATGGTTTTTGGTATGAAGAATATGCTGAAGAACTCATTGTCTTTGGATGTTTCTATAGGAAATCAACCCTTGCAATATGTCAATGATTATAAATATCTAGAGGTGAGACTAGATAATGGTTTTACATTTGAAAAACATGCAAATGAGTGCATAAGAATGGTGTCACATAAGAACTATATACATTCTAAAATAAGACATTATATCTCCATGGAACAAGCTCTTGCAATTTATAGGAGTAAAATCATTCCATATTTTGATTATGGTGATATCTTTCTGAATAAGATATCAATTAAAACCAAAGATAAATTGCAAAAGTTAGAGAATAGGGGACTGAGAATCTGTACTAGGAGAGATCATTTAGCAAATGTTGCTACTCTCCACAAGGACTGTAAAATTGGTTATATATCTGATCATAGGAAATGTCATATATTGAATTATATGCATAAGCGGAGATCAATTAATAGATTTATTGATCCAGGGAATAGGGCACTGAGAAGATTTGATGAGGTCATTTTTAGAGAATATAAGAGTAATAATATCTGTTTTGAAAGAAGTGTTTTGTATTATGGTTCTAAATTGTGGAATTCTCTGCCAGTAGAGGAGAGGGGACTTACCAACCACACAGAATTTAAAAAGCTACAGAAACAAAAATTAATTAGTAAAATTGTTGAATATTAAGTTTGTACTCGCCCCTAGATAATATTAGTATTGTACATAGTATGTTCGGTATGTGGTTTATGTTGATTTATCATTGGTTTGTTCATTCCTTTTTCTTGATAAAAAATATTTGTTATTAATCCAGTAAAGGTATTTCATAAGAGGTACTGATTTCCTAATTAAATATTTGAAATAGTAGATATTATTAGTAATTAATAGTTAATGATTTTTTTTTTATCATGAATTTTTGTAATTACAAGTATTTAATTTTTGTGTATTTCTGTCCAAACCATCCAATTTCTTATGTCAACTTATATTATGTAGGACATTTATATAAAAATGTATACTGGTTTATACAATGAAACTAGCAATTATTTGCTAATTGTATCCAGTGGTGAAATAAAGTATCTAAAAAAGGAAAAAAAAATGTCTCCATCAGGTGGCCTATATAAGTTGCATATATGGATTGGACGGAGGTGATTCAACTTAAGGGTTATTGTCTGCTGTTCTATATCCTTGGTACTAATACTACTAGTTAAGCCTGGCATAAATACATACCGTATAGTATCTTTTACATAGATTCCTAGCCAGCCACCTCTTTTGGCATTACCTTGTGGACCAAGTATTTGATTATCCTGTCTAATAAAAACGTAGTCCCTCACATGCGTGAAATTATCTGAAACATATTCATTTAGCCATGTCTCATTTAAACAGAGCACATCCGTATTAGTGTTATGGAGTGGTTCCTCTATGTGGCCTTTCTTATTCATAAGACTTTGTGTATTCAGGAAAATAATTTTTAGACCATTGTATGCTTCAAAGGTATTATAGATCAAACCTTCCATGAGTGAGTATTACACATTTCATTTGCGAGTGAGTTTATGATGAACATAAGTGAAATAATTATGGTGAGTACATTTGATATGTAATCTGATGACTACTAGGCATGATAACCTAAATATATAGATCATGTCTAGTGGTAATTCAGGCAAGAATGATGTTTGGCATTTCCCAGGGGATGATTTCATTTGAGATTGGTATAATTGGGAATCCTATCACATTGCACAAAGGTAGAGATTAAATCATTTACTTTGTGCATGATCATTGAAATAGTGTAAAGGTCACCAGTTGAATACAAGATAATAAGAATTCCTCCAAATTACTTGGTTTATGAGAATACCTAGCATAGATATGGCAGGTGCCGCTGGTACGTGTAGATATACCTGACGACAATGCTCACAGGGGTACACCTCCGAACAAGCGCCGACACCTGGGGTAAAATCAATATCAGACTGTTTTAAAAGCGAGAGCGCAGTGTAAGAGGGGGAGAGAGATCATTAGCATTTGGATCATATGGATCGGGAGATTCGGAGGGGTTTAGATAGCTACGCAAACACAGGAACATCTGGTGACTTACACGGTACTATCGCACTACGGCTGGAGGTGAGACTAGGCGGACTCTAAGGAGGAAGCTTGCTCTACCCTAAACTGGAACTGTTATACCTTGGAACTTATTACCATCACGAGCAACTGTACGCATCACCATATCCATCAATAAAATAACCGTACTGCCAAGCATTGTTCATGTTATGGATTGAGCGCCCATCTCGTGGACTTATTCACCACTCGACTAGCACCCATCAGAAACAATATTAACAACAGTAATTATCTCGGACAATGCACTATAATTATAATTAGCCATAAACAATACAATAGCATTCAACATAACAGTACACTGAAGTCACACGATGAGTAATGCAATAAACAGTTAGAGTTTATCCATTGTAATGGGAGTTCTATCCAGTTGTATTGATGCACTGCTCAAGCACAATAGCAGCACAGTAACGCTGTACTTTGCACTTGCACGATACCCTTCTGCACCAATGGGTTGGACTGATACAACTGTAGTGAATAGGTGTCAAATGCCTTGATGCTCGGAGGGGGGGGTGGACTAAGACTGACGCCATGCATGAAAATGTGAGCGAAAAGGGTCTCTCGTGCATTGACACACAGGTGGGGGGGTTGAGGTCCCATGACACGCACCTACTGACGCTCAATGCCTGCAAAGCTTCAAAGGGGAATTGACTTTGTAAGTGGGCAGGCAATGCATAGTTAAACTGCGACGTCCTGTGCACCTGTTATCAAAAGCAGATTCTGAAGATACTTTGCCGGACAAGCAAATACTAACTCCACTAACTTTGCTATTTGCACAAGTTGTGACCACACGCAGCAAATTGCGGCAAAGACATAAGTGTCAGCTTTTTTTCTGTCAGATAGATTTTGCTGAAACCTTCCATAAATGATATATATGTATATGAAATAGGCCTGAGCCATTCTCCAGGCACCAGTCACACTGTTACAATGTGCCTGACACAGATCAACTTTGTCTGCTGCTGGGTGTCAATAGTATTGCCCCTTTACAAGCAGCCGTCCTACTAATGAACAACAGCACCAATATTAAAGACACTGATTATTGCAACAAGTTGCAAAATGTGACTAGTGCAGAGCATCAGCATGACAAATGCAGTTGGTAATGTGTCCTGTGATTCATATGCTTTAAGCTCCTACCAGATATTTTAAATGCTATTCTTTTTGTGTGTCCTATGTTATTTCAGGTTTTCATCTGACTTTAGATTAAAATTTGATATTTGATCTTCCCCTAATGCATACTATCATATACATTTTTGAATCTAATAATTATAATCACTAATTCAGATTTTGTATTAATAATGTTTAGTGAGATGTTATGAGATGAAAAAATTATTTGGATTCATGTGAATGTATGTTACTGTTTTTCAATGAATTTTCTGCCCGTATTTTATATGATTTGATATTTGTAAAATTACTTCCATGAAAGGAGGCCAAGAAATATGGGGGCCAGAATATGACGTTGATAGATCCAGGTAAGTCCAAATTAAGCGATAGGCCTTGGGGATAGTTGGGAAAAGATGTAGGGGCAGGGATATGGTGGGGATAGGTCCAGGTTGGTTTCAATCAAGTGATAGTCCTGGAGGATAGGACAGGAAGGATATAGGGGTAGAGACATGAAAGTAATAGGTCGAGGTAGGTCCCAATCAAGTGATAGGCCCAGGGGATGGGAGGGGAAGGATGTAGCAGCTGGGATATGATGGGGATAGATCCATGTTGGCCTCTACCTCTCAGAGTATAGAAGCATCTTCTTGGTAATATACTAGATAACTCCACATATACTTTGCCCCTGAGGTGGGCCCCTGATAATTTGATACCCAAATCATTTATTTAACTTTTTATCAAAACAAATATTTGTTGGATCTGTCATCGTATAAAAAAAAAGGTAAAAATCTTTGGGAATCTGTAGAAAATGTCGTACTTGTCACACATTTTCCTGACATGTATTTAATTCAAATTCTTACTTGGGGATACGTGGGGTTTTGACTCATAGTTGACACATTATGGAGTCAAAACTGTTTCAATTTTGGATTTATTTTAACTGCTCAAATCAGCATATATATAAACCCTAATAATAATCTTTTCTACTACAAGTCATCAGTTCTTAGCAACCTGAGAATATCAAGGAGGATCCTATTGCAACCACATGACCATCCCTCTCTCATTTTCCATGTAACTGCCAAAATTAAATCAAAAGATTTGTATTCCTGACATCGTTATCTAAATTTTGGTACATGTAAATATTTGGTATTTTTCAGGTTGAGGTAACATGAATTTTTGGCCATTTGCTGCTCTACTATTAACCCAGGAATAATAACCACTCAGATTAAAATCTTACCTCGATATGATATTGAAGGTGGCTTGTTTTCTGGTACATATTTTGATTCTAGTTTTCTTTTCTTTTATGCTTGTTTGACATTCCTTGATTTTGAATGCATTGTTGCTCCTTTATAATGCTTTGTTCTGGAAAATCAAAATGTTGTTTTCAATTGTAGTGAGAACTAATCTATGTGACCTGTTCTGCAATTTTGGGGCCTATTGACATAAATGAAGAAGGTAGCACAAATATTAGACTTTTTAAAAATTAAGCTCTTAGTAGAAGCTAAGGTCTGGGTTTCTGAAAATAATAATCTATTGAAAATACAATATAAATGGTAACAACAAGAATACAACATACATACAGTTTTTTAAAAACTTAAATTTAGATTGCACACATTTATGATACAAACATAATACTCTCAATTTTGTTCTAATGAAAATGACTTCAAAATGTTTTTGTGTGATGGAAGTTAAATTTGTTAGGTTTTTAATAGTTCTAGAATAACTGTCACATGCTTTGGTTTCCATGTGAAACAACTTCTAATCTTGATTTTCTCTTTAGATATTGAGTGCATTGGAAAAGGCCATTAATTTGCAAAGCCATTGCTGAATAACTAGGATATAGGAATATGTGCCTGTATTTACCTTCTGTAGACTCTTTCTCATGTATTGCTCAAAATTCCAAGTTTAAACATCCAACAACTAACTAGTTTATTTAATTTTTTTTCCTAGGATGTACCTCTGTGCCCTATTCATTTAACATTAATCAGTATAACAAATGTCGCGTATTGTTATCTTTTTTACATCTTTTGTCAACTGTTATCAATGTATGTTTTACAATTTTATATTCTAATTATTTTAGAACTTTCCCTGAGGGGACACAACTGTAAAGAGTCTGTTATCCCTTTGATTCTAATTATTAACCTTGTTCAACATGGTATCTATTATCTATTTAATTTGTCTTACAAATATTGTAAATTACTTAATAAAACATAATATATAATTGACAGGATATACTTACGTGGTATTTAGGTTTGAAGCAAATTAAGTAACTATTGTGTAGATGATGAGTTACTTTATGTTCAAAATAAGCAAGTTACTGCAGGTTTCTGCTTTCACCTTTGTTTGCTCCTTAGCTCTTTGTACCTTAGAATTGTTGTCACCTGGTTGCATGTGTTCTGGTTCAGGTAAAGATATTTTCACACTATTACTTGTTACTTTCATCAGTTTGTATATTTTCTCTCCATATAGGGTTCTGCTGCTTATATTCTTTTCAAGTACAAGTAAACCATTCCTTAAATATTCACAATTCAGTGTTATTCTTGTTATCCTTTAAAGGCCTTTTATACACATTAATCATTGTGTTGTGACTGATCATTTATATCACACGTCTCTATTATGCGTGATTGTTCAACACTCAAATGATTTATTTAAGTCACCCTCCTCCATGTTTATTTTGAGTTTTACTCATAATTTTCTTTCAATATTTGAAGTTTTGAAGTGATATTTTGTAATCAGCTTCTTTTATCATTTCCTAGTAACCATTGACATGCTTATATACTGATGCTGAGTGATATCCTGTGATCAGCTTCTTTTACTTTTACGTAGTAAGTATTAAGTTGCATGATTTGAGGTTACTTTCCTTCCTCCTTGTTAATTTCCTCTTCTTATTTTTGCTCTTAATTTTCTTTCAATATATTGAAGTTTGGAAAGCATGCTAAATGATATCCTCTGACTACCTTCTTCTTTTATTTCCTAGTAGGTGTTGATAATTATGTTTACACTTGTTTCTTGATTATATCCTTATTATCAAACTTGTTTTTTTGAGAGTTTTGACAAGATCTTCTTCATCTTCTTCAGCTTGTTTACTCTTGTATCTCTATCTACCTCTGATCGAGAATAGTGAAATCCTTCTGTATCCCTGCAAAACATAATATGAAATTACAAAACAGTATTAAGATATGACTTAAAGTATTAATAATTTCATCTGTGTGTGACAGATAGATAATACCTTGAAAAAGGAATTTGCGAAATGGGACTTAGAACATATATTTTGTGTACATTCTTTTTAATGCCCAATTGAAAATTAAGAATACAGATGATCACAGATTTGATTTCATGAATAGCTGAAGTACATTTTTCAACAACATAATATTTCAAGTGGTCAGTGAGACGGTTAGTTTCTGGAATTGTAGTAAGAAATTTAACAAGATTGCAGGAATCACTATTCAGAAGATAGTTAGGCAATGTTTGTCTTGTTGCAGATAATTAGTAAGTAAGACTAAGAAAACCAATAAATGAAGTTGTAAGAAAGCATCTGAAAATAATCAAATGCATAGAAATGTATCAGTATATGGATCGGACTAGGTGAAGAAGATGTCTGGACGAGTCTGAATCCAGATGTCCTTCTGCTGGATCCAATCCTGCTTTTCAGATCCATTGACGTGTACAGTTTTGTATTCATTATACTTTTTCAGAATTGTCATGGTTAAATGACATATATTACCCACAATTTACTACTTTTTACTCAAAAAACATTTTCCATCAGCCTGATTCATTTGGAACTCTATGTGTGGCAGACTATCATTGAGGAAGGCAAAGTAGTTATTTGACCAACTTCACTTCAATTTCAGCACTCTCTGATATTATTGCATGAGTAAGGTTAACCTATAGTGCTGATATATTTTAATATGTATGATGGGGGGGTTAATAAAGGTATTACTAAGTTCATATCGTGAGTTGTTATAAATCAATGTCCTTCGTTTGCCGCTACACACGGGAAGTTGAAATTCAAACCCAGACCCTCACTTTGCTGATGTTCATTTTAATTAAATGCTGACATAGGTTGGAGATATTTGTTGTCATTTATTATACATAAAGAAAAATGTACTCGTATGGAGATACAGATCACCAGATTTCCCAAAGCTGGAAGCATATCAGGACATCGGGAAATCCGGTGATCTGTATCTCCATATGAGTATGGTTTTGTATTTATTATACTTTCATGGAAATGTGAAGGTTAAATGATACACATAATATATGTATCACATAGAAAATATCAAATCATGATATATTATATAATGTGATCGACTAGCATCCCATTAGAGACAATATTAATAACAATAATCATCTCGGACAATGCACTATAATTACAATCAACCTTAAAAACAACAATAGCGTTCAATTGTACTTGTTTTAGATAATTTTTTCTAAATTTGATATTTATTTTATTGTTATTGATAAGATTTTCTCAACTACCAAAGTTTTTCTTTCATCTGAAATAATAATATTTAGTGTAATTTGGTCAATATTCAATAAATTATCCAAATCCTTTTGTAATTATCTTTTCAATATTTTAAAATCAGTTCGGTAAAATTTCTATAGTTTAGAAAATTAAGTCCATCTTTTATAGGTACAACGTACTATGGTCTATGAAGAAAGGATTAACCTAATTTTCATTTTTACATTTTATGAGTGTTGAATGAACCATTTCAAGGTCACTGATATTCAAGTTGGTCATTTCAGAAGAGTTAGTAAGGGTAGAGTTGCTGAATAGTCTATCTATTGGGATATTTGAATTATCATTTCCAGGGTATATTATTCATTCGTTATTTAGAAGGTTCAGTCCAGATGATTTTGTAAGAAAAAAATTTTTTTTGTATATTTATTGTAGATATCAAGAAGATTGATGTTAAAGGGAGGGGCCAGTGATTATCAATTATCACAGGATCATGATCTGCACCACTCAAGTAGCCACCATGGCAAGAGTTTTATGTTCAGTAGGTATGATTTATTCAATTTTGTTCAAATCATATCGAATGTCCCTTTGTAAACTGGATGCACCTTGCACAGTGCATTTAACTGTTTGTGACGTCACAAGCAGAATATATGAGAAACAAATATACATTGAAAAATATCAGGATGTTTTTCTTAATTAGTCTTTTAGTGTTAGTACTTACACAATATAATGATTAGATGCAAATATGTGTAATTTCAATGTTTCATAAGAATTTAAGATTTTGAAGTCTAGATATAAAGGCTTCTATGTGTAAAGTTGCACAAAAGTAGTTAGTAAAACGCCTCTTGCATATAATGTACTGTGTAGGAATAGAATGAAGAAACGTCACCAGTTCTATAGAGGGAATATCAAAAGGTATTCTAAATTATGTGAATAACTATATCATATAGTGTGAATATAGCATTGACTGCTGGTAGGTATAAATATACCTGTTTGTCAATAGCAGACAGGGTGTGTCTCCCAGCGAGTACCAATGCTTGGGTAAATTCAATAAACTAGACTGATATATATGGGGCAGTACCTATGGTTACAGCAGAGAGCACTACTTGATACCATTTGGACAATACGAGTCTTAAGGATTGGAGGGATTTGAATAGCTATATGTAGAGAGGACATCTGGTGACGGTAGGAAGTACTACTGTGCTGCAGATTGAATGTGAAATCAGGCGGACTATTAGGAGAAAGCTTACTCTCCATGGATTGGAATTATGAACCTAGGAATCTTAAACCATCATCACACTGGTCACCTTAAGCATCAATGTGATCCACAAATAAACCTGACTTTCAGCTAAGCGTTGTTCACGTTGTGGATCTGAACACCCAATCTCTGTGAACTTATCTGCCACTTGACTAGCGTTTACATAAGAAGAGATAAAGGCAATTTGGTTGAATATCATAAGAACAGTTCCCCTATTATTAATTAACCACACACAAACAACTAGCATTCAAAGTCACACACAGACATCCATTATCAGCTGTACAGGGAGCCCAAGATATTTGATGATAACATAATAATATTCCATATATAATAAAAATTGAAATATTTGTATAAGAATATGATATTGCACTGAGGCACAGTGCAAGAAGAACTAGAATAGTATATAATAAAATACTGTAAATTTGTTTTGTATTGGCAAGAATATTATAGTGAAACTTGTAACGCTGATACGTGTGCTAAACGCCAGGCGGCGACATCGTTTAGTGGCATAGTCAGAGTATATGGAGAGTGGCAAAGTCCCCAGGCGTGGGGACTGCAGCTGGGCTGACGTACGTCCTGCAGGTACGCACAGGTACGACGAATGACGATGGAGACCTGTAAGGGTAAGTTATGAGTCGAAACATCCAGCTAAAAGATAATGAGGACAGC
Source organism: Lepidonotus clava (assembly GCA_936440205.1). Lineage (NCBI taxonomy): Eukaryota > Metazoa > Annelida > Polychaeta > Phyllodocida > Polynoidae > Lepidonotus > Lepidonotus clava. Next base: position 49,759,057 of record OW387138.1, read on the forward strand.
AGGCTTCGCCGCCAACATTAGTTTATATGATAGCTAGAAGTAGAACTAGTTTATATAAGTAAGAATGGGCAGTATGGGAGATAAGTAAGACATCATTAAGTAATAGTGTAAATGAGTATAGCGACAAGCCTTTTGGCTGTCGCTATATAAGCGGTATGAGACTTGAGACAGACGAGCAGACCAAGATAGAGTTCAATCAGAACACATGGAGCAATAGCCTGACATACGGATCACACGGGTAGTGTTAAGATGGTAGTAACCACAACGATTAGGTGATAGTAAGGATTGGGACAGCTTAGGCTTAGCCTTACGGACTGCGTACTGGATGTGACGGAGATCCTACCAATGGTCTCCGTTATCGGTAGACGAGAGGTGACTCTCTCAACAGTGTTGGAGCGTATATACCTTGTGAAAGGGGAAGCTTAACCATAGCTATACCTGGTTGGATTGTTACTGATGTGTTAGAATTGTGAAATGAAAGGAAAGATCTGTATGGACGGAGAACTGTATACTTGTACCTTCGGAATATTATCATGAATGTAATAAACTGAACTCTTGCCAAGCGCGTGTTCTTTGTATAGGATTGAGCCCCTTTACTTAGAATCTCTACCACTAAGAACTGAACTATGATCCAGGGTAACATCTATCTGGATAAAGCTAGCTACTTCGACAAATAATCACTGAGAACTCCCCTTTATCTTAGTATTACACATTTTATTAACATCATCAAGCAAACGAAACACTATTGATAAGCGATATAATATCATGCAGTCGAATAATGAATGAACGAATCAGTACCGGATATGAACAAGTACGAACTTTAATAATGATACTCCCCTATAAATAAACGAAGACAAATAACAACCAGTCTAGCTCAATATTTCTCATTTTCAAAATGAAATCTAAAGTATTGGACAAGAATTTTGAGAATTTCAAATTTCACTGGACCCTCTCTTTAAAATGTTCCATCAAAAACAATTCAGTTTAGAAGAATCTACATTTTAAAGATTATTGTTGATAGTTTTAAGAAATATATCAATATTCCCACTTGGTGGGTTAGAAATATAAGCAATTAATATTGTTTTTGTAATCTTTGGTTGTATATAAAACCAAAGGATTTCAACATTTGAGATATTAATGCAAAGCAGGTCATCTTTGATAATATCTAAATCATTTAAAGTATAGGCACATACAAAATCTTCTTTCTTATTTGGGATTTAATAGCATTATCAAATTACATTAACACTTACCAACCATATGCATGACAAAAATAATTTCTTTCAAATTCTTATAAAAAAAATCATATAAATGCCCTTGAGGAAATTCAACATAGGCAAATAATGTTCGTTTTATGGAAACTATTCTGCTGTTCTGATTTAGATTACAGATATGTGCCTAAACCTTAGATGGATACATAAGTAAGGCCTAGACTCACCTGGAGGTGTTTTACTACTCAGACAATTATGTTTCCATTTTAACTTTAACAGATGCTGGCAGTAAAAGATTGATCAGGGACATCAGGACTCTACATTTATAGAAATAATGCTGTGTAATTTCAAATTGAGTTGAAAATCTGTAATTTCCCTTTATAGCCATAGATTAATCACAGCAGCTCCTAAAAAACTTAAATACTGATTTGAAAGTAAAATATTAAGATTTGAGACTTTTGATACTTTGTCCTTTATTCAATGAGAACTGATTTCAAGAGTTATGAAGATTATATATTATGTCATTTGAATTTTAGCTTGATGTTCATTTTGTGAGTACCCCTACTTCCTTAAAGTACCACAAATTAAGGGTGATCCTAGATGGAGGTTTTAATTTAAGAATAGCGTTTTTTTTTGGCACAGACAGTCTTCAAAATGAGATATTAAGCATATTGATGAGTGAGTAAGAAAACATTGAATCTACAAAAATGTGTTTTGTTTTTATCAGCATAGGCATATTGTCAGTCAGTGAATCTTGCAGAAAATAAGAGTTTTTGAAAATTAGAATTTTTTTTTGAAGTTTATAAATTAAATAAACAAAAGTAATTTTCCCTCCAATTTCCTATTCAGGGAGTCATCAAAGGTTGTATCTAATTTTTAAAACATGAAAATATAGGTTTTCCACAAAATTAGTATTGTCATTTCAGGTAATGCCATTTGACAAAACGAAAAGATACAACTCTTTATGGTTATATTTATGAATATAATTGTAAAAATATAAATTACAACTGAACTAATTAAACTGTACTAATAAATTAGAACTAATTATTTAGATTTTGAACTAATTAATTAGATTTTGAACTAATTAATTAGATTTTGAGCAAAAACTATTAGTACCTGATATATATTTTTAGTTTTGCTAGCATACATGACATTCCCGTAATTTAACTGAAGTGATGTCATGAAATCTATGCTACTATATAGGCATCACCTGTAAAAGATAACTATTTCAATATTTTCATCAAATCATAACAAATCACTTCTTTACATTTAATCATTAATAAACTTTACGAGATACAACCTTTGGTTCCTAATATAAATTCAAATTTTCTTCAAACAATTGAGGACGAAAGGTTGTATCTACATGAATTCCATTTAAATCTACAAAAGCTCCTGTATTATGGATATTTCTTTTCTCTCAAAACCGGTGTTTATGCTTGTAGCATAATGCATGATAACACTCTGATAGATAAATACACATTCTTATACATTAGGGCTGTCAATGAATCTAATCAATGCTATAGTATATTAATATAGAAGTTATATATTGTTTATGTTATATTACATAGCAAATGTTCCTTCAATGATAAAGGTACTAGAATATCTATAGACCCTATCTAATTCTGTGGAATGGGATTCAGGAGATGCTGTTTTTTTCACAACATAAACTATGTATAGTGGGATGTATGTGTTTTACTGGTATAATAACTTGTGTGATTAATATAGAATTAATGCCAGTAAAACTGTTTTCTTAACAATATTCAGAAAAAAAATAACCAATGAAGGGTGACTTACTTGCCACTGATGTGATAAATCCAAATCATCAATGAGAATGTCACATTTTGATGTCTCTCCTATATACGGTTTAGGCCAAAAACTTTGATAATGTAGGTCGAATAATAATACAAGCCTTAACTTTTAAATGTGACCTATTTTTCAATAATGTTGACCCTGTTTAATGTTTAATGATGTTTAATCAATGCAAAACAAAGAAAACTGCTACCAGTAATACTAATTCATGCTTGATACAGACTCTGAAATTATTATTTTTCAAATATAATGAGAGACAATGAATAATAGTCAGTATATACAAGCAATGTAAACCAGGTCAAGCAAAATATACTGACCTAATATATCTCTAGTTGTAATATGAAGTAGGTTAAATGTATTTACTGCTGCTTCTTTTACATATATAAAACAACATATAAGTAACAATTATTCAGTACATATTACACAATGCAGAAATGTTAATAACAGTTCCTAAAATTCCATTAGCATGGCATATTTGTCTAAAATATCATTGAAAGACCTAATGACCTAAAATATTCAATTTCGATTTTTAAACCAATTCTAAACAGAATAATTCTGTGGTAAATATAGACATATATATGAACATATTTGTATATGAATGAATTCCTATAATCGTTTCTTATCTTTAAACATAATAATACATAATTACATGATTAAGCATTAGCATTTCAATACAAAAGATTATATTGGTATGGTAAACAAATCCTTATTAGGGTACATGTACAAATTCAGTACTCCCTTCACAACCCATGCCACAAATTTATCTAAAATAATTATTATTGTGAAGAATCGGTACTGTGCACCGAGGCAAAAACCTCAGGCTAATAGGTTACAAAATGTGCTTTATACTAAGTAATATTCAGTCTAATTATTTTATGCAGAATAGGGGCTGCTTCTGGTTAAGTGATAGGACATTACTATTTCATAGAACAGGTAGAGAAAAAAGTCACTGGATACTATTAGCACTGATATAAGATAATAACAAAACAAGTAATAAGTCTGTAATAAAATAAAGTATTTACAGATTGTATCATATGGGAGCTGAGACTACCATCAAATCTTAGTATATGAAAGTATGAGAGTGTCATCTGCTTAAAGAGTTATTGTGCTGGGGAGATGGGGAGATGGAAAGATCTAGAATCAATAAAGGATCATATATAAGGGCAGTCGGTATAGTGTAGCGGCGGAGAGCAAGAACCAGAACAGAAGGGAAGAGTCAGGTATAATAAGTCAGTGATGGTGGTATTCATGAATGACCATAGGATACGTTGGCCAAAGGAAACAACTGTGTGCAGTGAACTCAAGGGTAAGTTACTTGAGGAATCAGACTTCACAGCTGGGTATTTGTTACTGTTAGAGATCCGTGGGTATAGTATTGACTTATGGAGCTGGACTACTGTGTGACTTATACCTATATTTTACACCCTGGGTGAAGTAGGAAATGCTATGGTTAATGTTGGCCAGCATGTGACAGAATTGTACTTAAGGTAATGAATCCGTGAATTCAAGATGCTCAAATAGTTATCAAAATCAGCATGATTATGGAGTTAAAAATCAGGAATTCAAATATGTAAAAAAAATATGTCACTGAATCAGATTTTATGCTAGGATATTTTCAATGAAAAAAGTTTAGTCAATTATTTAAAAAGGACCAAATCACATGGATGTGAGATAAAAAAGTAATTAGACAGTGTTATTCAATATATTCAACACATATTTTGTACCTATCCAACAGCAACATGGGAGCCATTTCCCTGTGTCAAAACCAAAGGTCAATAGCAACAATTTCATTAAGATTGATCAGAAAAAAATGTTTTCCTACATTTTTTTTTCTGTATATAACATCTGTATAGGATACAGAATATAAATACAAAGTTTCAGTATCATTTTCCGACCTTCATTTACCGGGGTCAGGCTGAGGCTAGGCAGGCAGCTAGTCGTATTATATATTTTTGCTTTTCTATATATATTGTTGTAAAAACACATGTTCTTATTTCACCTTCTCATATATGCATACATATGAACACTCGCTGATATTTAGAGACGCATATCATTTACAAAATCTTTTAAATTATTAGTTTGAAGTTTATATACAAGGTTGTGAAGGCAAAATGGGGGGGCAAAGTGCAGTGAAATGATTGGTAGTCATTATGGGAATATGTGTTCCACTATCCCAATTAGTCTGTGAGTTTTATTAAATGGTCTAGACATATACATGTGAGCACGCGCCAATATTTTGGGATCTTGGTTGTATCTATAGATCTTCCATAATTGCTTTGACATTTGTATACAAAGTGCCGAGGAGTGATGAACGCTCTGTAACTCTGATGTACTAACAAGCGGAGATTGATGCACAGCAGGATGCACATCAAATCATGGATGCATTACATTGAGAGTATAGATTGAAATGTTTAGACATTTCAAAAACGAAATATATGATCTTATTTAATTTATACTCTATTCAAAGTGGATAAATAATATCGGATGACTTTGTTATCCTCAAGTCAATGTAAATCTTGAAGATTTACAGCAAGACGTGGCACAGATGCTGAGAGGTAATTTTATTATTTCTCGTATTTGTTTAATTCTTCTATTATCAGTTTTTGATTTACTAGCATCATTATTGTTGTTTTGTGTTATCCCTAGGCCTGTTATAAAATTATGCATAAATCTCAAATATTTTACATCAACAAAATAAAGATGAACTGAAGGTGCATGCTGAATTGTGTATGTATTGATGCAATAACTTAATACATAAATATCTTTAATGGCAGTAAACTTAATAAGTTAGTACTATACCAATTTGGAAGTAACAAAAATTGAAATGATTAGATGGGATGATAAGAAATACACAGTAATAAGTTATAGTATTACTTCAACTGTCAAAAATATTAAAAACGTGAATTCCAAGATTATTATAGGGATACATAAGCTCAGACTTCCCATTGAGTGTCACATATCACAAGGTGTAAGTTTCATAATTAGATTAACTGAAATGAAAGGATTATGACACTCAGCTGTATTCATAATGAGATATTTAAGTCATGATAACGATGTGGTTACATGACTCCCTACCTCTATGATGGCAAACAAAATATTACTGTTAGTTGGAAAGATCTATAATTAGCAATACTCAAATACCACTAGGTTCTTTTTTTGATTCTCTATGTTATCTATATATTATTGTTATGATATAAGCATACAATTTTGTGAGCAAGCAAGAAAGTTGTATATTTTCTTAATTCTCTTCTATTTTAAATTTTATCACATATATAATTCCTAATCATTATGCTATACTACATGTCAATTCCACATGTTTCTTTCTGATGATTATATATGACCTGTTATGGCCAATTTAGTTGAATGTTGCACACAAGTGACAAGTGTGGGAAGTTTATTTCTAAGATGGCAGACAACACGAGAGAAAAGATCACAAAAACCAAAATATTATATTTGTAATCTTCTTGTTGAGTATGTTAAGAAGACTGTAATTCTAATATCAGAGAGTCTTAAATCTTTCATAAAGATAGAGAAAATAGTATCAGAAGGTCAGTGTTGGAAAACTTTTCTCTCTTTTTTTAAATTCTTTATTTAAGTGGCTAACCTCGGCCTTGACCAGTTTTCTTGTTAGTCCACTTTCACTTCAGCGTTCAAACATTTACAAAGCAATTTGTAGATAGTAATGAAACATGGCATATTGATTAAATCATGGTCAAATCATAAATAAACGTATTTGGACAATGGTTTTTCCCAATTTTTCGTACATAATTACAGATATTCACGGACCTTTACCTAATATAAAGAAATATACCATTACAGTTTATAATATCACAACCTTTGTATTGTTACACAAACAGTTGTAAAAGCTGGTTAGTTGTCAGTCAAATGAGGTTTAGAGCTCGTTGTTTTTGCTCTTTCTTAAACTTTTCATAGTTATCAATTTTTCGTGAGGGGACATTCAAACTGTTCCATTTGATTGAGCCATAGTAGAATATATTCTAACTAGTTCATATTTTGGTTTTAATGTTTAAATAAGATTGCATCATGAGCCCTGGTACAGATTTCTCTGTTGTCTGTTCGAGAAGTATTAGATTTTTGTTTAAACATAAAATTCAGAACATGAATATTTCTTCTGTCAGTTAAAGGGATAGTTTTCTAAAGAAACAAATTAAATAAGATGAAAAAGTGATCCAAAGTACCTATTATAAGCAGGGGTAAAGTGTAAAATGGTGCAGGTTTTATAACTAATTCTGATGAATTACCACTAAAGACCAGCTACCTGTCTCACCATACTGGCCACTAATGCCCCCTGGTGGCTTTTCAGAGTGATGACATCACACCTGAACCATATATACTAATTACCCCCCCCCTCTCCCTTCCCCCTCCCCCCTCCACTGCCCCCTCCACCCTTTACATGAAATGTACAAGATTGACCCTTAGTGGCCAGACTGACCTATAGGGCGAAATGTACAAGATGGGCCCTGAGCAGCCAGGTTGAGTGGCCCAGTGGGGTGAAATGTACAAGACTGTGGGTCACGGTTCACTGGTCACAGCACAGACTGAGTGACCACACTTGGGGGCTATGGGGAGGAGGAGGGGGAGGGGGGGAGGGGGGTAGAGGTAATTAGCATATATGGTTCAGGTGTGATGTCATCACCCTGAAAGGCCACCAGGGGGCATGAGGGCAGAGTATGGTGAGACAGGAAGCTTGGGTTTGGGGTAGTTTACTAGAATTAATTATACACCCTGCACAATTGTTCTTTTATATCTGCATTATGATGACCACTTTGAGTCATGTAAACAACATATTCTCGTTGTTTCTATAGCAAACTGTCCCTTTAAATAGGGTACATTTGCAAAAATATACAGTTCATGTATATTCAAATGAACATGATTTACATTTATACAAATTCTCAGCCTTCTATTTTGGAGTCTTTGTAGTTTATCCAGGAGATTTATATTGGCATTATGGTAAAAAACGTCTCCATAATCCAAGTAGGGTAGTATCATGGTTTTATAAATGGTTAAGGCAGCATGTGTATTAATGAATTTCCGTATTTTGCACAAAAGATTAATTTTGTAAGCCACTGCTTTAATAGTGTACCTTATATAAGGTTTAAAGGACAATGAATTATCTACGATAACTCCTAGATATTTATATTGATGCATAAAATCAAGAACTTAAGTTCCAATATGGATAGGGTTGGGATTACAGTTTTTAACTTTGTGTTTACAACCCATGACCATCACCTCAGTCTTTTTAATATTAATTGATAGTCTATTACTAGCACACCAGTCAACCAGGTTCGTTAGGTTATATTGAGTGTTTCGCTGGGCCAGTAAGACAGTTTCAGCTGAGGAAAGTAGCACAGTGTCATCAGCATACATATACATTTCGCACATATTAATAATACTGTACAGATCATTTATATAAAGTAAAGACAACAGCGGTCATAAGACTGAACCTTGGGGAACGCCACACTTAACAGTTTCATACCTTGAAAATGTGTTATTAAGAATAATTCTTTGTTGTCGTTGCCATAGATAATTTTCTAACCAGCTGGCTGGTTTGTTCTGGATTCCTAAATAGTTTAGTTTCTTAATGAGTATTTGATGTGAAACAGTGTCGAATGCCTTTGAAAAGTCTATGAAGGTTGCACATGTTATCTTAGAGGAGTTTATTGCTTCGAATTCTTAGGTTTTATCTAAAAACATGGCTATAGAATTTGTAGTTGAATGGTTTTTCCGAAAGCCCCCTTGGTATTTTGTCAAGATATCATGTTGTTCAATGAAAGAATACCGATTGTTGTGTACAATCTTTTCAATTAATTTACCAGGTAGGGGTAGTAGTGAAATAGGTCTATAGTTATCACAATTATTGTTGTCACCATCCATGGGAATAAGTGAGCCTTGTGTCTTTTTCGAGATTTGCTGCGCGACAGCACATTATGTAAGTCGGGCACAGTCCGTGCCAGTCTTCCTGTGCCAAAATGATTAAATAGTCATAGTATGACTAACGCACCGTTTGGTAATAACCCTACTTTGTACCCCTGTCCCGTATTGCATAAACCTAAATCACGCCCCAAATGCAGAGTCCCATTAACGCCAATAAAGCATAGTTCTCCCTTCCCTCAACACGTGCAAAGTTGAAGCACAGCTCAGCTATGTTTTATGGGCATTATGTAACTTTCCCTACTGTGCGCAGTGGTTAGCGCAAGTTAGACTGGTGCGCCTTTACTCGCGCTCAGTGGGTGCAAAGTTTTTGCATAGGAGCACTGTGCCTCTTATATGACTTTAAATGATAAGCAGTCTATACCTCCTGCCCTCTGATCATGGACCAGTGCCTCTTATGCTCATAGGTAGTCGCTCACAAAAAGCTCACAATTGGTTGACCAAAACGTCCTGATAAATATACAGGTAATTACCTCTTCCCTGCAAGACTTACATAGTCTACTCACCATGATATTATGGGAGAGAGAACCCATTTTTATTGGGGGCCTAGTATCGGTAATGACTGGAGATTTTAAATATTTTAAACAGCATGTGTTAGGATAAGACCTGATCTTTTACATGGTTTTGCTCACCAAAGCAAAATCTGATGTTATGCAGGATCAAATTACCTTTGTATTCTGCTAAATCCCAAGATCACTCCAAGTCAACCCCTATTCATGCCTTGAGTCAAGTTCAGTTTTTTTTTTTTTTGAAAAGCTTTATTTTTCAACTGGTTACATTCTCAGACTAGTAGTCTCTTCTCCCTCGTGTACCAGCAATAGGGTTGGTTCAATGGTCACGGTATCAGGGATTAAGCGGGATAATAATACAATGCACGTTTATCAAATTAGACTTTGGTATGTTGAGAACATCACAATCTTATTCACAGATCACAATCAAAAGAGCGAAAAACTCGTGTGGGGTTAGAAGCTAGTTAAAAATGGATTTAGATGAAATGAAATGAAATGAGATGAGATGGGGGTGAGACAAAAGTATCAGCACAAAACATTTATAGGTACAAAATTTTGGTAGTGTGCGTACATGTACCATCCCGTATTAATTGACTGTTGTCGGGAGACGTAGCCGTAACACAAACAATTGTCACATAGTAATTCAAAACTCTTTGTAGATTAGAGATATAAAAGTTAAAGTTTACAGGCTCGGATAATTCACATAAACTAAGTGTCATTTTCCAGTTCCCCACGCTTGTAACCTGCAAAATTCTGCAAAGGTTTAACCTGGGGAAAACACAATTCACTAGCTACGGAGCACACACTAGCACAATTTGAAAACAATCACAGTGTCTGGTATGTAGAATATCATATACAGTTAAGTGCTAAACAATTTATACGGGAAAGACAGTTTGTAATGTTTGATTATTAATCATTGGTATAACCTCCTTTTTAAAAAGTCTCTTGTCCTCAGTTTGTCTCAGGTAGAGTGGTAGAGTGTTCCAGATTTGAGACCCAAGATGAAATGGGGTCTTTTTAATAAAAGTGTTTTTTGGTTTTGGTAGCTTAACACTCAAGCCATCATGTTGTTGGGTTCTACCATCATTTGGATAAAGTGAGAATCTTCCACTTTCCACTCTATTCTTGATACAAGTTAACAATTGGATTATACGGGGATTATCAACAAGTTTAATATTTGCTAGTGCGTGTAGGTCATTAGCATGAACATCCATGGGGTTTACAACCTCGTAAGTAGTGCGTAGAACATGATTGGCTGGTTTAATGACAGTCTGTCTTGTCTAAAAAGGTTATAACCATCTATATGGAGCAGCACATCATCGAGACTAGGTTTTAGCCATGTCTCAGAGACTCCCAAAAAATCAAGGTTGCTGGCTTCTAGATTATTTTTGAAAACTTCCCATTTACTCCAAATACTTCGAACGTTCCAGAAGCCTAGCTTAATAGCTTTAGCATTAAGATGATTGATCATTTATGAGTGAAGTCATGGTGATTTGACGGTGTCAACATGTGCATAGTACTACAATATACATGCAAGGGATATGAACATGGGGTGAATAATGATGTAGACAAGGATGAATAATATAGACCTATCCTGCATTTGAATGCTGGGGTCAAACACAATAACGGAATAGTCATCTTGGAAATTCAGATTCAGTCTACTGAGGTTCACAGTGAGAGACTGAAACATGAATGATATTTCATTTGCTTAAAATTTAAAATTTAAGATGTTGTACTTATGGATATGAACAATCTAAGACTCCTGGCTAGCTAGCCAAATAGCGTTGCTGGTAGTTCTATCTGCATGATAGAAGGACAGGGTACATACTATACTCTTGGATATAAGTATTGAAGACAATCTAGCTTCCTTGAGTAGTTTACAGCATCAGTAATTACTCGACACGAGATCAATCAATATTTTGAATCACAGGAATAGGCGGTCAATAAGGTTATTAGTTACTAGGGAACGATCCAGTTCTCTTGAATATAAATAAATATAGTGCTGCAGCATGGGAGGTAAAATTTCTGACCACCGATGACCCAAAATTAATAAAGGTTGACATATATCATCGCCTTCAGGAGGTCCTTAGCTTTTCAACTGAACACGAATTACAAACTTCAAGGTCACAGGTCAAAGGTCAAAGGTCACCAAAAAAAGTAAAAATCTGAAAAATGTAAGTTTTTATCTTATAGCTCCGCATTCATAATAGATGGAGCTTAGTTATTTGGCAAATATTTAGCCAATTCGGGTACTTCTTCGGGTCCTTCTTCGGGTCCTTCTTCGGGTCCTTCTTCGGGTCCTTCTTCGGGTCCTTCTTCGGGTCCTTCTTCGGGTCCTTCTTCGGGTCCTTCTTCGGGTCCTTCTTCGGGTCCCTCTTCGGGTCCCTCTTCGGGTCCCTCTTCGGGTCCCTCTTCGGGTCCCTCTTCGGGTCCCTCTTCGGGTCCCTCTTCGGGTCCCTCTTCGGGTCCCTCTTCGGGTCCCTCTTCGGGTCCCTCTTCGGGTCCCTCTTCGGGTCCCTCTTCGGGTCCCTCTTCGGGTCCCTCTTCGGGTCCCTCTTCGGGTCCCTCTTCGGGTCCCTCTTCGGGTCCCTCTTCGGGTCCCTCTTCGGGTCCCTCTTCGGGTCCCTCTTCGGGTCCCTCTTCGGGTCCCTCTTCGGGTCCCTCTTCGGGTCCCTCTTCGGTCCCTTCTTCGGGTCCTTCTTTGGGTCCTTCTTCGGGTCCTTTTTCGGGTCCTTCTTCGGGTCCTTCTTCGGGTACTTCTTTTGGTCCTTCTTTGGGTCTTTCTTCGGGTCCTTCTTTGGGTCCTTCTTCGGGTCCTTCTTGAGGTCCTTCTTCGGGGTCATTCTTCGGGTCCTTCTTTTGGTCCTTCTTTTGTTCCTTCTTTGGGTCTTTCTTTGTGCCATTCTTTGTGTCCTTCTTTGGGTCTGTCTTCGGGTCTTTCTTTCTTTAGGTCCTTCTTTAGGTCCTTCTTTGGGTCATTTTTCGGACCCTTCTTCAGGCCATTCTTTTGGTCCTACATTGGTCCTTTTTTCTGGTCCTTCTTCGGGTCCTTCTTCGGGTCCTTTTTCGGATCCTTCTTCAGGTAGTTTCTTCGGGTCGTTTCTTGGGATCCTTTTTCGGGTCCTTTTTTTGGGTCCTTGTTTGGGTCCTTGTTTGGGTCCTTGTTCGGGACCTTGTTCGGGTCCTTGTTCGGGTCCTCGTTCGGGTCCTCGTTCGGGTCCTCGTTCGGGTCCTCGTTCGGGTCCTCGTTCGGGTCCTCGTTCGGGTCCTCGTTCGGGTCCTTGTTCGGGTCCTTGTTCGGGTCCTTCTTGGGGATCCTTCTTCGGGTCGTTTCTTCGGGTCCTTACTTTGGGTCCTATCTTCGGGTCCTTCTTCAGGATCCTTCTTCGGGTCCTTCTTCAGGATCCTTCTTCGGGTCCTTTCTTCGGGTCCTTCTTTGGGACCTTCTTCAGGTCCTTCTTCGGGTCCTTCTTCGGGTCCTTGTTCAGGTCCTTCTACGGGTCCTTCTACGGGTCCTTCTTCGGGTCCTTTTTCAGGATCCTTCTTCGGGTCGTTCTTCGGGTCCTTTCTTCGGGTCCTTCTTCGGGTCCTTTTTCGGATCCTTCTTGGGGTCCTTTTTTCGGATCCTTCTTTGGGTCCTTTTTTTGGATCCTTTCTTCAGGTCCTTTCTTAGGGTTCTTTTTCAGATCCTTCTTCGGATCCTTCTTCGGGTACTTTCTTCGGGTCCCTTCTTCGGGTCCTTCTTCGGGTCCTTCTTCGGGTCCTTTTTCAGATCCTTCTTGGGGTCCTTTTTTCGGATCCTTCTTCGGGTCCTTTTTTCGGATCCTTTCTTCGGGTCCTTTCTTTGGGTCCTTTTTCGGATCCTTCTTCGGATCCTTCTTCGGGTACTTTCTTCGGGTCCTTTCTTCAGATCCTTCTTCGGGTCCTTCTTCGGGTCCTTCTTCGGGTCCTTCTTCGGGTCCTTCTTCGGGTCCTTCTTCGGGTCGTTCTTCGGGTCCTTCTTCGGGTCCTTCTTCGGGTCCTTCTTTGGGTCCTTCTTCGGGTCCTTCTTCGGGTCCTTTGTTCGGGTCCTTTGTTCGGGTCCTTCTTCGGGTCCTTCTTGGGGTCCTTCTTGGGGTCCTTCTTCGGGTCCTTCTTCGGGTCCTTCTTCGGGTCCTTCTTCGGGTCCTTCTTGGGGTCCTTCTTGGGGTCCTTCTTGGGGTCCTTCTTCGGGTCCTTCTTCGGGTCCTTCTTCGGGTCCTTCTTCGGGTCCTTTGTTCGGGTCCTTCTTCGGGTCCTTCTTCGGGTCCTTCTTCGGGTCCTTCTTCGGGTGCTTTTTCGGATCCTTCTTGGGGTCCTTTTTTCGGATCCTTCTTCGGGTCCTTTTTTCGGATCCTTTCTTCGGGTCCTTTCTTTGGGTCCTATTTCAGATCCTTCTTCGGATCCTTCTTCGGTACTTTCTTCGGGTCGTTTCTTCAGGTCCTTCTTCGGGTCCTTCTTCGGGTCCTTCTTCGGGTCCTTTCTTCGGGTCCTTTTTTCGGGTCCTTCTTCTGGTCCTTCTTCGGGTCCTTCTCCGGGTCCTTCTTCGGGACCTTCTACTGGTTCTTCTTCGGGTCCTTCTTCGGGTCCTTCTTCAGGTCCTTCTACGGGTCCTTCTACGGGTCCTTCTTCGGGTCCTTTTTCAGGATCCTTCTTCGGATCCTTTCTTCGGTTCCTTTCTTCTGGTCCTTTTTCAGATCCTTCTTCAGATCCTTCTTAGGGTCCTTTCTTCGGGTCCTTTCTTCGATCCTTTCTTCGGGTCCTTCTTCGGGTCCTTCTTCGGGTCCTTCTACGGGTCCTTCTACGGGTCCTTCTTCGGGTCCTTTTTCAGGATCCTTCTTCGGGTCCTTTCTTCGGTTCCTTTCTTTGGGTCCTTTTTCAGATCCTTCTTCGGATCCTTCTTCGGGTCCTTTCTTCGGGTCCTTCTTCGGGTCCTTTTTCGGATCCTTCTTGGGGTCCTTTTTTCGGATCCTTTCTTCGGGTCCTTTCTTTGGGTCCTTTTTCAGATCCTTCTTCGGATCCTTCTTCGGGTCCTTTCTTCGGGTCCTTTCTTCGGGTCCTTCTTCTGGTCCTTCTTCGGGTCCTTCTTCGGGTCCTTTCTTCGGGTCCTTCTTCGCTCCCTTCTTCGGGTCCTTTTTCGGGTCCTTTTTCGGGTCCTTTCTTCGGGTCATTTTTCGGGTCCTTTTTCGGGTCCTTCTTCGGGTCCTTTTTTCGGATCCTTCTACGGGTCCTTCTACGGGTCCTTCTTCGGGTCCTTTCTTCGGGTCCTTTCTTCGGGTCCTTTCTTCGGGTCCTTGTTTGGGTCCTTGTTCGGGTCCATCTTCGGGTCCTTCTTCAGGTCCTTCTACGGATCCTTCTTCGGATCCTTCTTCGGGTCCTTTCTTCGGGTCCTTCTTCGGGTCCTTCTTCGGGTCCTTCTTGGGGTCCTTTTTTCGGATCCTTTCTTCGGGTCCTTTCTTTGGGTCCTTTTTCAGATCCTTCTTCGGATCCTTCTTCGGGTCCTTTCTTCGGGTCCTTTCTTCGGGTCCTTTCTTCGGGTCCTTCTTCGGGTCCTTCTTCGGGTCCTTCTTCGGGTCCTTTCTTCGGGTCCTTCTTCAGGTCCTTCTACGGGTCCTTCTACGGGTCCTTTTTCAGGATCCTTCTTCAGGATCCTTCTTCGGGTCCTTTCTTCGGTTCCTTTCTTCGGGTCCTTTTTCGGATCCTTCTTCGGATCCTTCTTCGGGTCCTTCTGCGGGTCCTTCTTCGGGTCCTTCTTTGGTTCCTTCTTGTTGTCCTTCTTCGGGTCCTTCTTCGGGTCCTTCTTGTTGTCCTTCTTCGGGTCCTTCTTCGGGTCCTTCTTGTTGTCCTTCTTCGGGTCCTTCTTCGGGTCCTTCTTCGGGTCCTTCTTCGGGTCCTTCTTCGGGTCCTTCTTCGGGTCCTTCTTCGGGTCCTTCTTCGGGTCCTTCTTCGGGTCCTTCTTCGGGTCCTTCTTCGGGTCCTTCTTCGGGTCCTTCTTCGGGTCCTTCTTCGGGTCCTTCTTCGGGTCCTTCTTCGGGTCCTTCTTCGGGTCCTTCTTCGGGTCCTTCTTCGGGTCCTTCTTCGGGTCCTTCTTCGGGTCCTTCTTCGGGTCCTTCTTCGGGTCCTTCTTCGGGTCCTTCTTCGGGTACAACCAATGTTAGTATCTTATCCAATAGAACTCTCAGAAGGCATCAATATGATGTATCATTTGTGTTTCTATCTTGTGTATTGAGAGAGATACATCCCAAATACTGTCAAATTTGGAAATAAAAAACATGAATTTTGAGTCTTTTCCATAGAAACCACTCATTTATTGCATTCCATATGATTGTTTGGACAAAAACACATTATTCCATGTATATGTATTCATGAGATAGGTAGGTTGTGTCTTGTTAGACCCGTATTTGTGGCTGCTATGGTGACAGGAACAGAAGAGAAACTGAAATTATGGTCAATTTCTAGGATATTTTTGGTAACCATGGCAACCCAGTAACAAAGACAACCCATTTCAGCTTTCTATCCCATATAACTCTAGAAATGCTTAATTTTGATGTCTCATTTGTGCTTCTATCTTGAATATTAAGGGAGATATGTCAAAAAAAACTATTGATTTTGGAATACCTTATCTTGGGTGGTTGCCATGGAAACCAGCCATTGACTATAATGCTGGAGCAATTTCTTTTCAGTACAAACTATCATCCTTTGAATTTGAGACATTTATGGCATGCTTTGTTTGGATTTTTTCCTAAAATAAGGCTCTTTTTGAGAATGTCCACTCTACTATCAAGAGAATTGTAGTTTTCTGGGTATGTTTCACCTATTTTAATGTCTTTCCATGAAACTGGTTGTGACAAATGATAGCTCTGTTACCATTGAAACCTAAGCCCCATCATACCAAATGAGGTATCAAAAGGAAGCTCATGATCTCTGTCAAACAGTTCAATAATAACACTTGATATTGGCTATATTAAAACATTTATAAGAGTAGATAAAAGGTTAGATCCTCATTTCATGCTCATTTTTGAAGTTTGACCTTGAGATTGATGACCTTGACCTTGGACAAGGTCGCCAATATGAAAATCACTGTTAGGCCCCATAAGTGGCTAAATATTTGCCTCATAACTAAGCTCCATCTATTATGAATGCGAAGCTATAAAATAAAAACTTATATTTTTCAGATTTTTACTTTTTTTGGTGACCTTTGACCTTTGACCTGTGACCTTGAAGTTTGTAATTCGTGTTCGGTCTGGCATCAGGCAGTTTTGAAAAGCTTAGGACCTCCCGAACGCAATGGTATATGTCAACCTTTATTAATTTTGGGTCATCGGTGGTCAGAAATTTAGAGGGCTGATAGGCTGGCTGCTCCTGCACTAATAATAGAAAACGCTCAAGTTTACTGTAATAGTTTGCAGCACCAGTAGATAGCAATCAGTGCGAGATCAGTCATTATAATCACATGATGTATGGTCGCTATTTCTATTTCACCTGAGTTTTGGTCGTTTGAAGACTTGAGTAGGTTTATATTTTCCTGAGGTTAAGCACCGTGGACCAGTGAGAAAAAACTAATATTGTTAACGAAAGTTAGTATAGGCTTAAAAAGTGTGTTCTTAGGTGGGAGCAGGTTCTGCAAAAGCTGCAAAGGAATCCTGTACTTATATCAAATAGAGAAAAGGTTAGTTTTTCTCACTGGATTTACATAAAGAGAAACTGTCAGAACAAGGGTACGATACTAGTTAGCTGCTCATGATTTAAGTGCACTTCCAAGCGGCAGTGACGATGGCGGTTGCCCAGCCTTTGAGTAGGTTTGACGTCGGATGAAATCAATCTGTTAGTAGACCGTAGTAGTGTACGTGATGGTTTGGCCTGCGGGTCCGGTGGACTTGGCGGCCTGTCCAGATGGTGGGTACACTGTTTTTCTGATTTATAGTGGAAATAAAGCTGTTAATTAAAGGTATTGTGGTATTCAGGATGTCCTGGTGAGTCGGCACACCACGGGTAACGATGTAACTCCATACCCGTGAGGTGGCCGAAGGCGATGCAGGTCACGGGAAATTTTTGAACTCATACACTAAGTAGACTTGGCCCTGTTTGAATCAATTTGCTATAAACCGTGTCAAGAAGTGTATGTCTTACTCCACCATTAACCCTGAAACAGCAAGGTATCATTATACCACTCATAGTAGTGGGCGTGTTAGGTAATATTTTCGCGCCTACCTCAAAGTTTCCCTACCCTTTCTGGCGTGTATATAAGTGTAAGTCAGGGCGTGTTAACTATATTGTGTCACAAGAGTCCCGTTAGCTCATAGTTCTGTTTACACATCCAACTTTGTCGGCGTGTTAATGTACCTACCCTCCATTCAGGCACCAATTTAATGGCCACAGTGGCATACCCAGAGGTGGGGGGGCTGGTTCCCATGGTGTCTGGAACCCCCGCAGATTTCTCAAAGTTTAGACAATTAAACTACCAATATAGGGAATTATCAAAATAAGGGGTCTCTGGAACCCCCTCAGATTTATCAAAGTTTGTATAATTGAACTACAAATAGGCTATAAGGGATTATGAAAAATAACTTTACAGAACCATCTCAGTTTTACATTGAACATCCTAAATTTCCCTGGAACCCCCACAGATTTCCGGGCTGGGTACGCCCCTGTAAATTATTTTAATAAAATTTATTGCATTGCATTGCAGTAGGTGCTGCTTTAACAAATTTGTTAACGCCGCACCTACAACTCCAAGGTTTCAAATACGCTATAGATGCAGGCGTAACCCCCCCTTTATAACATATAAAAAAAGAATGAAAAAGGTGTGCAAGTGTAACGGTGACACTGGGGGATATAGGACGTGTATAGCTGAATTTAGCGGGATTCGAACAAGCTAGTTGCTCCGATTAGTACAGACTGTCTGCGCAGCCCAGTGTCGTGGCTCGTCGATAAGGAACTCCGAAGGGGGCCTTTTAAACAACAAGTAGCCTACAAGGGCTGATGCAATGTCACGGCATACTACTGAGTTTGCTGACCTAATAAGAATAGACGAGGCTGAAGCGCAGAAGGAGTATAGTGTACATGTAACTAGGGTAAAACAGGGTTGTATCGCGCACATTGATATATCATTAGCGCATTTTGTTTTAATAGCCCTTACATATAGAAAAAAATATATAAAATCACAAATAATTGATAATAATTAATGAAATGCGTCAAAACAGCTAGTCTAAAGCGTGATTTAACTTTATAACCTCTATGATTACTTAATAATGAAACAATTTTTGTTCCTATTATGCTGGGTGTGCCATACAACCCTGTTTTAGGAATTATCATGAAATGAAAGTAATATTTTGGAGAAATCTTATGGCATATCATATCAATAATGGTTTTCCATCCCATCAAACAAAGCGCACATGGTCTTCAATGAAAATGATATTGTTCAATAACCTTGACTCCACATAAAACTATTATTTTTTGAGATTTTAATTTTTTACCCTTATTTAACTCTCGACATTAGACATGATAAATGCACAATATTTGCCTGATGGGCCTTGCCCCCCTCCCCCCTCCCCTCTTAAATCATGTTTAAAGAGGGGCCCCCTCCCCCGTAGATTCATGTTTTTGCCCCCCCCCCTACAAATTCCTTGGTCCGCCCCTGCATCCCCCCGGACCGGCCCATGGGCCATCCGGTCATTTTAACACCTTTATTACAAATAAAACTTCCGGAAAAATGGAAAATTTGGAGTGGTAGGGGGTAATCGAGTGCATCAAGTTTGATTAGCTCCTACCACCCAGGTCTGGCGAACTCATCTGTGCCACACAGTTCATTGCATTTCATCGTAGGTTGCACAACCAGACCCAATCACCTATAGAGTTTGCGCCATATATATACTGTGGGTGTAATCGGGGCAACGAGAAAGGTGTTTATACCAAAAAGAGACACTTTGTAGTTTCTGTCGTTGTGTTTTAGTGGGCTTTCCGAATTGGAAAACAAGCAATACAACAAGTTATTAATTTTGATCACCCTCAATTGTCACTTATCTGTCTCTTTCGGCGGAAAGGCAAGTTAATCAACTTCAATTTACATCAGTTTCCGCAACGTAGTTTCGACGTATTTGGTCCTGCGAACCAGAAGGACCTTTAGACGGCTTTCGCTGGTTTCCGACGTCATTGTATTATTCGACCCAGTGGATCTTTGGGTACCAGCTAACTCGGTCGGACCCCGTTTTGAGTCCCCTTCATGCCCTATGTTTTTTGTTCATTTCAATTCTTACAATGACGATCATCAGGGTTTTTGCCAACGAGAGGGCCAAGGACCTGCAGGCTCAGGTGGACAAGCTGAACCTTTCGGACTCACAGATAGACGTGTCACACTTGTTGGATGCAACGGTAAATAACCTGGTTTCACTAGCGTGGATCCATGCAACCGCCCGCCCTCACGATCTAGTAGTAGTTATGGGAGGTCCGTTTGATTTCCTTCTTTGGGACAACATTGCCAAGAAGTATCACTTCACGCGGGAGTCCGCCGATGAGGCTGTTGACCGTATCCTGGGACGACGCCGACATTGCCTTCCACAGGAACTTCCGGACAGCAAACATCTTGTTTGCGGACTTTACCGGGTGTAACCTGAGCCGTTGTCCGTTCGTCCAAGACACAGACCCACAACACCAGAGAACTCTTAACGCCGCCATTATAAAACTGAATCAGGAGATCACAGCCATCAACAAACGCAACTGGCTACCGTCCTTGTTCCTAGGAAAATGGGTTCACAAACTGAGGCGTACCAAACGTGGGCGGAGCCAATTTTGGTCTCACAGGTACCAGCTGCTAGCTGACGGCTTCCGTCCTAGTCCCCAACTCTTGGAGAAGTGGGCTAAGCAACTTTCCCACCTGGGCCACCAATGCTCCTAAACACCCACACGCAAGAACTTTTTCTTCTTACTCACTTACAATTACCTTTAACTTAATGTCTGAATAACCTAGCATAAGTTTTTGGGAACATTACAGTGGCTGCTGGGCCTGGTAAATTCCCCCGTTTAAGCGTTGACTAGCTTGTGATTTAAACAGATAACTTATAGCCTCTGCTGGTATCTTGCAGACCTCCGGTTCTCCTAGTCAGTTCTAAAACTTTATATGGACCCTCTGATTACTGTTTGTTAAATCTAAAGATAGCTTAGGTACTGCAATTCAGTGGTTTTAAAATTTTCTTTCTACTTCGAATATTAAAAAAAGTTATGAGACTTTGAAATGTCGAATTTGAGGTCATTTTCGGACAGCCATTCCTATATAGTTCAATAGAAACATGTGTCTGAGGTGTGTCACATTCACGGCAAATTTTTGAACTCATACATTAGACAGACTCGGCCGTGTCTGAATCCACTTGCTCTAAAACGTGTCAAGGAGTGTAAGTCTTACTCCACCATTATCCCTGACACAGCAAAGTATCATTATACCACCAATAGCAGTGGCCGTGTTAGGTAATATTTTTGCGCCCACCTCAAAGTTTCCCTTCCCCTTCTGGCGTGTATATAAGTGTAAGTCAGGGGGTGTTAACTATATTGTGTCACAATAGTCCCGTCCGCTCATAGTTCTCTTCACACGCCCAACCTTCTCGGCGTCTTAACGTACCCACCCTCCATTCAGGCACCAATATAATTGCCAGCAGTGGCGTACCCAGTCCCCCCCCCCCCCCTCAGGGCGGGAGTGGGGGGGGGGGTCCCCATGTTCTGTTGACCCCCCTCAGATTTCTCAAATTTTACGCAATTAAACTACCAATAAAGGGAATTATCCAAATTAGGGGTCTCTGGAACCCCTCAGATTTAGCAAAGTTTCTATGCCTATAGACCTATAGGGGGAATGTGGGTTGTATTTGATGGCCGCGCTTTACCAGTGTTCTACTCTCACTGTACTTAGAAGTTAGTTAGACATTAAAAGACTGTGTTTCACTCTGATCTAGTATATTTGTAAATTTAGATGAAACATATATTATGACTCACATTATCTGTTCAATATACTCTGTACGATCGGCCGTAGACTGCCAGGTACACACAAAAACATAGTTTAGAGTGAAGCTGTGATTTAAGGTTAATTCTAACCTATAGCTATCATGCTCCCGAGGTTAACTAGTGTTACTATATAAAAACAAAAATAAAAGGACATTTGACACAAAGTGTAGTTAAAATCTAGTGTACTATTTTATTGCTGAATCGATTCTATTAATCTTTATCCTCGGCGCACCACTCGCACAACACCTCGGAGCACATGATGCTGGCAGGCTCGCCCCCCTCACAGTCGGCGTGGTAGCACCGGCCGCAGTAGTTGCAGACCAAGTACATTCTGAAATATTACGGAGGCATGTTTAAATACACATTTTTTTAAATTGTGTGCACGAACTAATCGGACCATCATCAATCACAATTTTTAGTAACCGTACGAAATTCGGCGTTCACTCCAACGTCAACATTAAGATTCTATGCCCTCGTTATTTTTTGCCTAGTAGCATCATCGAAAATCATTGTCGCTATATAATATTATTTATTATGAAACGAAAACCCGGCGTACCTGTAGTTGCCATCCAAGAATATGGCCTGCGGTTGTGTGGCGTGTTGGTCTTCGGCAAACGTTTCCATCGCCTTCCACCTTTGGTCCGTTAAGTACTCCTCCTGCTCCTGAAAAAAATTGTGTGGTTATAGTTAAATGTGCAAAAGTCAATTTTGCACTTACTACTTACCAGCGTGTCCCTCGTAATATTGGCAAATTTCAGAACAATTGTACTCGTGAAATCGCCCCACTCATCATTTTGTTTTGTTTATACATATTTCCCTTCATACGCTTACATGTTTTATTTCCCACTTAGCTTCATCGTGTAAATACAAATGTACCAACCTGGGTCGGATCCTCCGAACAGTAG
This sequence comes from Lepidonotus clava, assembly GCA_936440205.1. NCBI lineage: Eukaryota > Metazoa > Annelida > Polychaeta > Phyllodocida > Polynoidae > Lepidonotus > Lepidonotus clava. The sequence continues at coordinate 49,781,446 of OW387138.1, forward strand.
ACGCACGTCCACTCTGATGGGCCGTCCGGGAGCTGTTGTTGGTCGTGCGTCCTGGAAAAAATTTCAAAAATCATCACACCGTCCATCATTTCAACATAGGTGGTCGAAACTACCAAATCATCGGCATCTCAATTTTTCTCATCCAATCTCTATTTCATGTTGTTGTGCCAGTCTGACAAATTTGCAATTTTTAAATTGTCAAAAAAAGAGCCTGTTGTTTCAGCATGTTACATGAATTCGAGCGACCACAACTATGTCCGATCGCGAGTCCGTCGTCGGGTTTTAGACAGTGTGCATTATTTGGCATGAAGATAGTCATCCTACCAGATAGTAAGTTAATAATTTTCTTTCCATGCTTCTCTTCCATCCCTGTCCATCAACAGTGTTGAACAATTTAAACCTACTTAGGGGTGAACAGGGGCGCCCACTCGGTCCATTGGGGTTCCGTCCAGATCGTTTCCTCCTCTTCAATATTTTTCTCCTCACGCGGTGTCCATGCCTGGGATTCCTCTTCCTCCTCCGACCGCACATGGTTGCTTGAATGAGCCAAAAAAAGCAACCTTTAAGTGTCTGGAATTGGTTATCTACGTGTATGGGGAGAAAACGAAAAAAAATGGAAAATATGTACCAAACGTAACAGCTATTATCCACACCCTTATACATTTGTTAACAAACACTCTATATATGGAAGTGTAACCCCCAAGTCATTCTCCCGCAAAGCCTGAAAAAACACTACTTCTCTATATAGGCATGTTATCTTATCAAATTATAGGCAAGTTATCTCATTCACCTACCGGGTTTTCTGTGCGGTCGCCATTGTTCACAATGTGGCGCTTGTGTTTAATATCAGCAAACTTCTGCGTACATCTTTTATGGTCGTGAGGCTGGCGCGGGACTGTGTGTGTGCACGTGGTGGGCACCTCCTTATAAAGCTGGTGCCCCCCCCCCCCCCGGGGGGCAGGGTAATGAGGGGCCATCTAGGTCAGCCGAGCAGCCTGAGCGACCGGTGTCAGGTGTTACATAAGGTGTCGCTCGCGCAGCGCAGCCCTGGCAGCTGGAGGTGCACGTCCTGACACCTGACTCAAGAAACCACCCGTAAATGCACACAGCCCCACACCCCCAGCCTGTGAAATAACTTCAGAAAACGTACCTCAAAGTCGCACATCCTGGCACCGTAACCTTGCGAAGTAATTTCCTACCTTTTATTTCAAATTTGAAAGTAGTCACATTATAAGGTTTAGGGCGTAATATAATTATTCCTCCCATGAATACACTACTTAAAGACGAATTTTTAATAAAAAAATGTTGCTTTTGTTGGCAAAAGCGTCTAAATCACATAATCCTAACAATGCATATAAAACACCGGACAGTGTCCGAAATTAAGCTGCTGCACCCTATAGGCCGGGCCTATAGGCCTTCACCCGGGGATCACACTCACACTCGTGAGTCTAGATCTGCACACTCACACTCGTGATTCTGCACACTCACTGCCAGGTGCGCTATTTTTAAGTTTTGCACTTTTTTTTATACATGTGCACACTTCTCATGGAATTTTTTCATTCCCATATATCGGGGGGTGCATATCCAATATTTGTGGTGCACAATCTCATTAATGATGCATACGTTTTCAGCTTAATTTCGGACACTACGTGCACGAGTTCGATATATCTATAGGTCCTCTAGATCTACAAGAAGTCGTGGCGCCGAAGGGGACATACGATCATATTTTCTTTTTCAACCACATATCCAAAATGTCCACTTATCCGCATAACAGGCAGGAAAGATGCCCATGAAGGTTGCTCGAACTTTTCCTTGTGCCACATTGTATAAGGACTTATGTATCTGGATTTGACGGTGCTGTGTTGGTACCACTTCACAGCTGCAAACACATGTTGCCTCTTCTTCCCGGTTGCCTTACATTGTATGTAATGTTTCATGTAGTGGGTGGCGATGCACGGTCGCTCCCGGGGGTCACTCTGTCTGTCTTCGTACCAATTTGCCATTAGTCTAGACAACTTTTTACCACTGCTGGAATTTGTGCTGGAATAAGTCATGGGGCCATATTTTACGACTTTAGACTTCACGTAAACTGAAGGCAGAAATGACTTCTCTAGGATCTCCTGTTCTGTGGGGTACATCTTTTTGTATGTTTCTTTGAGCAGCTCAAGATCGTCCGAGTCGATCCATTCATTTTGTTCTCTAAATGTCTCGAAGCCGTTGGGGAGACTCCATAGGCTCTCGCACTGCGCGAAATCTCGCTCATTGGGTACATCGAGTGTTTCCAGGACCGTTCTTGCTTTCTTCTCTCCTTCTCCCTGCTGGCAGTGTTTGCCAAATTTCCCCTCGTGTTTGGACGGCATTTCGGCGCGCGCCTGACTGACACGACTCATCCTGTGAAACCTCTCAAACAATTGTTTCTCTATCTGGCGATTGTTAGTCGGCACATCCCCCAAGTAACCATTATACCGCTCAAAACTGAACAGCCAAGTACTGGGAGCTGGACCATACTCCCGGAGACACTCCTTTAAATGGAGATGTAGATGCATGTTTGGGGTAATGAAATCAGAACCGAACTGGAGCTCTGTGCTCTTGCAAAAGTGCAATAGTTTCCTGTGTGCCTGTTCTATCTCGTGGTATGTAATACAAGGCTTGCACAGAAGTCGAGTGGCTTCTACGAAACGCTGCCAGCTATGAAGCATATTATCCGGCAAAAGGCCCTGGAGGCAGTATCCAGACGAGACTGTAACCCAATTCTTCCACTCCTTTGCCGTCCACATCCCAGCGTTCGATTTGATGTTAGTTACCACGCAGTCATCCGGTAGTCCCTCTTTAAACTGATTCAGACGAGCATCAATAGTCAACACCTGATTAGCGCTTAGTACAACGTCATCTGTTGAATTCTTCTTCTTCTTTGACAACTCTTTGTCGGTCCACCTCTTCCACATTCGCTTGGCAGTCCCTGAATCCCAATAATAAAAGCACATATGTGAAATCGGTATTGAAACCCCAATGAACTAATAGTCCAAATTAAAGGCAAATGCAAGTTCCATTTCAAACACATTATCAGTGCTAAACATTAATTAACGTTAGGTCAAGCTTCAACACTTACCCAACAGTACATTATGCATCACATCGATCGAGAGGAACCTGAAGAAATGAATGTCATATAATATAGTTACTGCTAATGGAAACATTTTTATTAATGTTTATTCAAATGTCAAATTAAAATTGTTAATATTTTGGTATAATTCTGTGTAAGATTGGCCTTTAAATTTGTTCGGCCTGGAGATTGAACTTACCTGATGGGATTGAAGTAGGGCAATTCTAGGAGGACACAGGAACGAGCTCCATACTGTTTCTCAAGTTTACTTTTCTCTCTCGGGGTGGATGCAGCTGTAATCTCACTCACTCTCTCCTTGTGTTGGTCCAGAGTACGAGGAGTCCAATTCGCCATGTTGAATCCTCCACGGTTTGAATTCTTGAATTCCTTCAGACATTTTGAACAACCCATGATAGCATTAGGTAGCAGGAAACCGCAGGTCTTCCTCCCTGCAGGCAGGTCGGCAGCAACGTTCAAAAGCGCCAACTTAACGGTCTTGCCATTTGGGCAATCGTTGGTTATAAGCCTTTTTCCCTGATGCCAGAATTCCTTGAGTTCGTTGACTAGGGGCCTCAGAAAACTGGTAAGGTCGGCAGGTTCTTTACTTAAGTTTGGAATGATACCGTATAGTATGACGTTCTCAAGTCTGTACCGCTCATTTCTGGGTAGGTTAAGTATTGTTAGGTAAATGCCCCCTACTGACATCGAAGCTTTCCGAGAGAATGGTTGAAACCAATCGATATTCATCTGAAGAGCCAAGTTGTTTTCATTATCAAGAAAGCCCTCGTTGTTCGCGTTAAAGTCTTTCCATACCGAACCGTCGTAGATATCAGCAAACACTCCGTTGGGTATCCTCCTGCCCTTCCACTCTCTACATTTCAGCTCAAAACCTGGACGTTTCATCATAACCTGCAAACTCTTCTCGAGCGACTGGTAACAGAATGTCCTGACTGGAAGGAAGGTAATTTCCCCAACAATCTTGGCCTCAGAAAACAATTTCCTGTTGCAGCGTTTTAAATCATCACCGATGGTTGTACACCTAATGGGTTGCTGAATACCATTACGATCCGTGTAAAAGCCTCGACCTCGCACACGCTCAGTGGTGGACAACACAGAATGCGACAACGTATAACAGGCCGGGCAGCATACACTCATAGAGTAATTAGTCATCGTTAGGTCTGTACCCAACCATTTGTACATCATCCGCATCGTTTTGGGGAATACTGCCTCCGCTGCTTGTGAAACCCGGTCATTACCTGCTACCGTCAATAATTCACAAATGAAGCACATAACTTTAGCCATTTGCGTATCACTGGTGAAGGTGTGGATCTGCCACTGCAAAAGAAAGAACAGAACCCATGAAAATAGGCTTTGGATATTCTTATTAGGGGTACCACTAACAAGCCTTGCCAATGGGCTAGGACGACCCGTCCCGTCACCGAAAACCACTTTTAAGTGACGGATGGCCCTGTTGCGAATCTTGACTGCCTCTGGATCAAGCTTATCATTTTCTTCCGTTTCTTGGGAATCTTCCATGGTACCGTAATAGTCTTCCATATCATCACCTGACTCCTCATCGGCTTCCATGGGTACCGCCTCTTCAACAGGCTGATTGCGACCCACAGGCTGACTGTCTGCTTCTCCCGGATTCCCGACTTCAGCCTGCCGCTGATTAGCAGCTGCAGCTTCTGCCCGAATACCAGCTCCAACCTGGATACCACCTTCAGCCCGAATACCCGCTTCAACCTGCATACCACCTTCAGCCTCAATACCCGCTTCAGCCTGGTTACCTGCCTCAGCCTGAAAACCTGCTTCAGCCTGGTTACCTGCCTCAGCCTGAAAACCTGCTTCAGCCTGGTTACCTGCCTCAGCCTGAAAACCTGCTTCAGCCTGGTTACCTGCCTCAGCCTGAAAACCTGCTTCCGCCTGGTTACCTGCCTCAGCCTGAAAACCTGTTTCAGCCTGGTTAACTGCCTCAGCCTGAAAACCTGCTTCAGCCTGGTTAACTGCGTCAGCCTGAAAACCTGCTTCAGCCGGGTTAACTGCCTCAGCCTGAAAACCTGCTTCAGCCTGGTTACCTGCCTCAGCCTGAATATCTGCAGCTTCGGCCTCAAGACCCACTTCTGCCTGATTGCCAGCGCGTTGAGGTAAACCAAATGGGGGTGGTTCTGCAAGACACATGTATAAGAATAAATTAAATGTACAGTAGGGTTTCAGAGTACAGACTTTCCCACCCAATGTTGTTTCTCTGACTCAAAAGCTATGATAGAAAGATGCATGGAGGGATACATATATATAACGTCCATTGTTTAAGTCATTCATTATTTGAACAATTGTTTAATTGTCAAGAAAAGATTTAGGCTGCCGATAATTTTCCAAACACTAACTGATCATTAAGAGTATAGTAGGTATTTGAAAATAATATCTATGCGCGCAAGCTAGCTAGGAAGGTTTTGAAGGATATCGATTTCAGGTGAAAGTGACTTTATCCTAGTTATACTATTTATCTGGTACTCACCATGCTCCATACGATGCTTCCTGTTATATGTACTTTTTGAAACTGGACGTTTACATGTGTCGCACCATCGGTTTCGGCTAGTGTCCATATTTCTTCTGGTTTCTGCCTGGTCACTGGTCAGACCCTTGAAACACCACGAGGCCATGGCGAACTTGAGTTAGACAGCAGCAATTCAGGGCGATGAACCTTCCCCATTTGCGACCGCGACCCAAGTATTTATATATGGTACAGACCGACGCCTATGGTCCCACCAGCTGAAAGCCGCGAATTGCCGCGACATGCCACGAGCTCCTAACCTCAGACACCCGTGTGAAATTAAAGCCGAGAACAGCCTGCCACAGTATTACCAGGAGATTACTGTCGCCTCCAGCCTGGCCGTCACGGTAGCGCGTTGTCGTGATTTGTCGGGCGCGTGAAGTTTCTTCAGCTTCCGAAACGCATCGTCCGCCGTCTGGACTGGTGAGGGCATGACACCTGCCATTAAAAACTAGGGTCTATCCATTAAAGGGCGGTGAAGTTTCCTCAGCTTCCGAAAACTGAGCTCGAAGTTTAGCTCGAAGGTCAAACCTTAAGCTTTCTGCTACTACTTAGGGCCAGCTTATTTCGTTATATAGTGCGTTTGGTGTACGGCTACGTGAATATCATGAGTGTCAAAATCCTGAGTGCCACCCTTGGTGAGAATCTTCTTAATTACTTTTGTTCTACAAGTGATACGAGTCGATGGCCGACTTTCCAAATTATTCCAAATAGGTAAAACATATGTATTCATTCTGGGGGTCGCCCTTCCTAATTAAATAATATGGCCAGTTTTCTGAATGGCCATATGGCAGTTATAGTTTATTCTGTCTGTTTGAATAGCCTGGCCATGGTAATTTGGAAGGAAGGTGTTTGTTTAAAGTTGAGATGACAACCTTCATGTTCTCTTCTTTCTTTTTTTTCAATATATAGCTGCCGCGTACTTGGTTCTTGTATCATGCGTGGAATTTGTTCGAGCTGCCAGTGGCGGACACTGGCCTAGGGTCGTTCACAATAAGCCTGGAGTAACCCGTACCCGGTTGGTCAACCTCACTGCTCCATTTACCGGTCACCCTCCACCAAAACACAATGCGATGACCGGCCTCACCTTTCATGACACCCTGCAAGCCTTGTTGGACCAGGACCATACCGTAACTGACACTGGATCTGAAGCCAACCCAGGAGACGGAAACATTAAAGAATTCCCAACTGTGGTACTTCTCTCTTCGTACACTCTTCTTCTTATCCTCGCCGTAGCCATAATTATTAGCATATTCTTTGTTTGCTCCGGAATTAATCGCATCTTCGCAGATTCTCGTTTTCGTGTATACTTGCTTGTCTCGGGCAATCACAGTGTATGGCTTAAAATAGGCACGTTCCCTGGACATTTTGGAGATTATATCTTTCAAACAGACGATCCTATCACACTGACTAAAGCCGAAAATATATGCCTAGGCGCACGATACACATTTAACTGTGTCATCCAAATGACCGACTGCTATACCGGCACATCGACACGACTGACCACACATTTAAAGGTTAATAAACTGAAGGACATCATTTTGACAAGATTGATGACTAAGGACATTATACGCTACCAGTTGGTTACCATGGGTATAGGCATAGGAGAGCCTGTTCTTTTGGGGAAATACCAGCCCGGTGAGCTTGCAATTAGTACTAATACTTCAGTCGACTTAAGCCGTGTTGACCTTGATTAAGTCTTGTGTGAAAAATGTTGTATTTTTGTGTGTTTACTACCAATATGCTGCCGAACGTGCGTGCAATCGATACAAGTGTTATGGTTATAAATTGAATTTGTAGCTAAATAAAATTTCGGTTTTGGAAAGAGCAGTATGACGCTGACAAGAGCGCTTTTACTCTGGCTCGGGCTAGGGTCAACCCCTTAAGTAATCTGTGAGACAGGCCCCTAAGTTAGGGGCCTGAGGCTAAACTAGGTCTGCAACCAAAACTAGTAGTGGAATTAAATGTGGTTAACGCCACAATCTGGCTATCGGGCTCCAACCGAAATTATGGCTATAGCTAATTAAGCTATCGTCCCTTAATAAATCTCGACACCTAAATCGACTTGTTCGTTTTTTAAATTATTAATTTTGCAATGTCACAGAAGCTCCAAGTTACCAATACATAACTCCCGGAGAACTCCCACTTTAAAGGGTTACACTATGCATGAGGTTTTTTTATTCTCTCACAGAAAGAATATAGGTCACCGTGTCATACAAATCCTAGAAAGTATTTCGGGTTCATCAGGAGACTACATGGTCACTTGTAAATTTTTATAGGTCCTACTGGCAGCGATGTATTTGATCATAATAAAATTTCTGAAAAATTACTTTTGCAACTTACTGCATGGAATCTAACTAAAAAGGATCCACTAGAAAAGAAGTAACAGTTCTTATGGCTTGTTCTTAATTAAAACCGGCTTCATGCAACATTATTTTTTCATGACTGCGAAATAAGTACGAAGAGATGATTCATGTCGCATCATTTTAAAAATCGTATATCGAGCTTATGTTTGTTTAAAATACACTTTTTATGATTCATTTATGTTATTATTGATAACAGGCCTAGGTGTCATTCCATTGCTCTTCTAATGGTAGAGACCTTGTACCATAACACTCATCAAAAAAGTGTTGTATTGTAATCGATTTCAAGTTCGTGGTCTATCTTCAAGAAATAGCACATTCGGGTTTTCAACAAAATGACACGTCATTATAGTTAAATGCGTTTCGTATCGTAAATAAAAAGTATTCATAAATTTAAGATTCACTTATGAGAAGGACCTGGATAACGCGTATGGTTTTAGACTAATATAAGGCGAGTCTTAGGCAACCAACATATCTATAGAAATACTTCCCTGCTTATCGAGCATGCCACAATCAAAACAAGAAGCGCAAAGTTCTTTGATAAAAGTTTATAAAACGACTATACAATTGAAGAAAGTACAAAGACCTAACATACAGCGTGACACAGACCATACAATTAAACGTAGTGTAAAGAAAACATAAAGATGATAAACATAAACATCACATAAAATAGAGCTTTAAACAGACCCTTTAGAAATAAGTTAAATTGGCTGTGCATCGGCGATACCCGACCGATACGCGGGCTTCACCGCCCAGTCTGGGGTGTTGGGAGGAGGCTGTTGGCGTTTTGGATTATCGTCGGGGACATTGTTCCGCTTCTTTTCCAATCTAACGCCCCGCTGACGGCGGGTAAGTTCTTTTTTCTCAGTTTCGTCCAGGTGGGCTTTGTAGGCACTCAGCTCATCGCTCTCCCACACGAGCGGTTTGATGCGGCGGTGGAATCGCTCGGTGGTCTTCCCGTCTTTGTCGACCGGAAAATAAAGTCCGCGCTCCTCGTCGCTCGTGTAGTCGGGGGTGAGGAGGCGCCTCACGGAATTCTTACGAGCTTTGTCCCACGTTGTGACGAAATTTTCCAACCCCACTATCCGTCTTTTGAGCTTCTGCAAAGTTAAAAAGACACTTTTTTATTTTAATACAGTTACGACATACTTGGTCAAGAACATCAAATAAACACAAACAAGTTTTTCAATATTTCAGTTGCCTTAATTTAAAAGCTGGTCACTGCAGTTAATTTCAAAAGCGTTGCTCTATCCTTGGTCTCTATAACATACAGGCACTTTTTATTAATTGTGTCATATCCATTCTAATTGTATGTCAAGATTATTGTCCAAGGAAGCAAGTAAGGTTACAGTGCTCTATAAAAATTCATAATGTAAAAAAATTATAATTGTTTCCCAAGTTTCAGTGTTACAACCATAAGATCATTTCACAGCCGGGCCCCCTGTTTTAAGCCAAATTGCCGATTCACAGCTACAGCCCCCGGTATAGTTCCGCAGTTCGTACGTATACCCCTTTTTGAACCGAGTGGGTCCCCGGGAAGTCACACCCCCTATACCATAGACCCCCAGTCTGTCTACTCAGATATAAAAGTAGGACATATCATCGTTCTTCAAAATAGAAAACAACCCCTTTCCACTGACATTTATACCAAAAAATCGACCCCTTATTCTTCAAAACGCAGACATTTTGTGGCCAAGAAATACCCTTTTTTCGTGAAATTTCATATTTCCCAGGAAAAAAAGACCCTTATTTTCATATCATGGATATTTGGGATGAAAAAGTAACCTTTTTTCTAGAAACAAGGACATGTGAATTTTGTCAAAATAGACCCTTTCTTCGCGTTTTTTAGAACAATGATGCGTATCCTTCCACCCAAGGAGTGGACAGACTGGGCATAGACCATAGACATTACTCTTTCTCCTCGGCTTTGCACTTTTCCAGAAAAAAAAATATTAACGGAATATGTTTGAAAAGTGTAAAATTTCGGCCTGCCTGAATCGAACTACGTCAAACAATGTTGAGAACAATAGTCCGCAAAAGCCATGACGTCAGGCGGGCCCCTAACGGTCACTGCACGCTGCTCCCGTGCATAAACATGGGCCGGGCTGGGCCGGGGGTCCCCTCTATGAACTATAGTAGGACCCAGTTGTCAGATTTGCTATTTCCACTAATAATGCTCGCAAACTTATGAAAGCATGTACTTTCATAGGGGAACTATCAATGTGCATTATGATATACTTGAAAAGAAAAAGAGTTAATAAATAGCAAAGTTATAGGCAATGTTATTGTCTGTGTGTACGGGTGACCGCGGTCCAGCCGGGTGTTATCGGTGCCCCCTCCAGGGCGGGCCGGGACGGTGACCGGGGGTGTAGGGTTACCGGGGCCGGTCGTAAAAGGTTTAGGCCCAACACGTGTTGCGGGAGGGGTCCGTGACGTCAGACTTTTGTGGTCTATAGAGGAAGTCTGTAACAAAAATGTATTTACCTCGTTGACGTGGTGACGGATGATAGACTTTTCATTTTCAGCCTTGATTCGGTCGTTCCGGATTCTGTTGGCCCTGCTTTGGAGGGTCTTGAAGTAGGTGTTGGCAGCAGCTAGAAAAAGAGGAAGGACATGAAGTATGCTTAAAACTGGAGCCATTAAGTAGACAAAGGCAATATAAAGGCAATAAATCAAGGGAATACATGTTAAAAATGCAAAGTGAGGGTCAACATATTATTCAGGAATTAAAACCATCATTACACCGGTATTATATTTCTTTGTCCAGATAATAGAACTTACGTTTTTTTCAGATGACTGGGAGGATAACTTAATTTATAAAAGTAACAATTTCCAATGTAAGTGGAGCCTATTTAGACACTAAAAACAGATTTCCAGCATTTCAAGCATGTTATATTTTGTGTTAATTGAAGGACCAATACTTTGGAATCATGGACATTAGATGCATGAAATGTACAGCTGCAGGTTAGTTAACAAAGAAACTTGCTACCTATGGGACTTACCTAACACCTCTTCTCTGGGGGTATCTGGCCCCAGGCACAAGTTGTCAACAACGGCCTTGATGATCGCAACGTTATCTGGGTGTTTGATCCCCGCCCTGAATGTTGGAATATATTTATATTGTTCAATTCATCGGCATCACGTCAAGTGCTCTATGACTCTATTAACATGGAAAAAAAACAGCAAAACTTATATTCAGCTGCAGCTTCTGGTGTTCAGGAACACATTACCCATTGCTTACTTAAAAACAATATTATTTTCTGTACTATTCATGTTGTTATGACGTAATCAACTTACCCAGGGTTCAGGTTGAATCCCCAATCAGGGTCACCTCTCTTGGCCTTGTAGGCCGAACGAACGAGTTGCTACAAACAATATAATAAGCCAATAATTAATAGTGGACTTCTAACTATATGTCAGTGTACGAAATCATTACGGATTTTCGTTGTTTTCCGGGATGTTCCCTGGCGGCGCGGCAAAAGAGAAGAACATCAGGGCTATACTAGGAATGAGATCATTTCTAAACAAACCGAGAACTATATTAAACGGTAACGTTTTCAAGGTGAGATTATTAGTTAATTATAAGCTGTAAAAACAAACTTTAGAACTTACACATATTTCATTGCGTGGTTTGGGTGGTTTGTCAGCTGCAGCTGGCTTCGCTTGGTTCACGAGCACCTCCACCTGGGCCTTTGCCGCAGCCGCTTCAGCCTCCGCCCTTCGGCACTTCTTCTCCAGCTCCTCCATCCTGGCCAGCAAATGGGCCATGGACGGTTCAGCTGTAGACGTGGAGGGGCCGGACGAGGACGAGTATTCGGGCGTGAACGACCTTTGGGCCGTCGTCGACGAGAACGACCCTTGCGATGTCAAGGGCCCGGGCGTGAACGACCTTTGGGACGTCGTCGACGAGAACGACCCTTGCGATGTCAAGGGCCCGGGCGTGAACGACCTTTGGGACGTCGTCGACGAGAACGACCCTTGCGATGTCAAGGGTCCGGGCGTGGACGACGTTCTGGACGTGGAGGTGGGGAACCATGGATGGGTTTGAGACGTGGAGGGCGTCATCCCCCAGGGCGTGGATCCGGAGGGCGTGGAGGGCGTGGAGGGCGTGGAGGGCGTGGAGGGCGTGGACGACGATGCGGATGCAGTACCGCCTTGGGAACCACCAAGGCTAAGCTCAACGTCGTTGAGGGTGGATCCCTCGTCCGCGTACAGGGAGTCCTGAAGAGACTGATCCGCAGAGAGATCCTGAAACCCATTCTGAGACCCATACTGACGCGCATCCTCAGACATATCCAACAGCAGAGTACCTACGCCTGCTGATGAATCATGATCGGTTATTTTCTCGCCACCCGATTTGGGGCTGCTGGTCAAGATCCTGCATGAGCTCGTAGACGGGTTTGACAGAACAGAGTCACTATAATCAGTTGACCCGTTCATGGTGGCAGCAAGTTTTCAAGTGATCTATATAGCCATATGCCACGCCGTATTTATACATGCCGGGCAGGCCCCCCTGTGGATACATGATCTGGTGAAAGCGATCTTTTATCGATGAGGCAAGACTTTGAACATAAGTTACGTGGTAGACGTGACGGGGTGTGGACGGGGTAAGAGAGACTTTTACCATAAGTTACGTGCTAGCCGTGACGGGGAGTACATGGGGTATCAGCTGATCAGCGACACCCTCACCGCCGCCCCTTGTGAGGCCTGTTACGTGTCAAGAAGTGTTAAGACTACCCCGCGGGCCGCGTGCCGCGGTACTCCTGTGAGGGACCTGACACAGAAGCTAGTTGACATGCGCCGCCTCAGATGGCCAACAGGTGGACGCGGTCATCATAGACGCGTGTCCCGGTGTCAAACGTGACAGAAGTCATTTCAGATGAACCCCCTGTCGATCGGCTCTCTGAAGAAAATAGCGGCCTATTAGACGTGCTTCGCACTACCCAGTGTAAAAACTTGTGAAGCCCCCGGCTAGAAGAAGTCGTTTTAGTTGTACCTTACCTAGCGTTTAAGTTGTCGACCGAGGGTTAACTTTTCGCTAAAGACTAGACGAAGCCCTTACAGTACCTGGGGGGTTGTGATGTCGTGTGGGGTGGGGGGTATAAGTATGTGCCTGTACTAGACACTGGTTCAGAACAGCCACTTGATGGCCATGGACATCGAGCGACTGTTAAACGCAAGTCTGCGTCTGCGTCTTGTTCGGGAGGAAAGGCCAGTGCTGAGACCTAGTCACCTCCAACCCGCGGACCAATCCGACCATCAGTGGCTGCTTCTCTTGTTAGTGATATACCTGGGGTGGAAATTTATCGGTATCTTCTGGAAATTGGCAGCAGGCTGTCGCTCGTTGGCGCAGGGTCAACGTCGGAGGGCTACAGTGCAGTGCTGTCTGAGAATCTACTGCCGATGGGAAACGCTCCTATTTCCACTGGCTCCCATTCCCGCCGAAATGGAAGCCGTAGGAAGTGCTGCCTGCCCACGAATGATCATCCAAAGACCGAGCATCCTGTCCAAGGCCCTGACCATCGCCTGGTCGGGCCCACTCACGGTCCATCTGAATGGCAGTGACGAACCCTTGACGTTCGAACTCCCGCAAGAAGTCAAGATTCCTCGTACGGAGCGGGTGCGCCTGAACAAATTTTTCAGGCACAGACTTTGTAGAGCGAGCGTTTGCCTGATAAACAACAGGAACAACATGGCCCAAGAACTACTCCCAGCCGAAAAACTGGGCTGCATGCCTGACGTAGACTCTTGGGTGTGATGAACAGTTATATAAAAGTGTACGATATGTTTGAAGTAGATATGGGAAAATTTTAATTGTGAAATGCATATGTTCACGAAGCTTTCGCGTTGCATATGTACATTAGTGTATGTTCAGTAAATACACTTATGGGAAAATAGGCAAAACGTTGACACGTGGACATCCTAAAACCTTTTCCGCATGCATAACAATAAAACATTTTGATATCATGAACGTGTGTAGTCTTATGTGGCTGTGACTAATTATAAATGGGAATTCATGAGGGCGACAATGAAATCGGAACTGGTCCTTAACAAATTTTGATAATGGGAAATGAATTGCTGCTGTGTGACGAAATTATGAGGGCGAGTATATATTCTAAACAACAAAAATTGAACATGAATGAGAACTGATAACTTTTGAGCTGCAATAAAAGGAAGAGTTAATAGCTAATGTATATATAACCAACTCAATTTAAAGTCAAGCGTCTGCATGCGCTTTGAATCCGACGTTGTCTGAAATACAGAATTGAGATGAAAACAAAAAGTGCTGGTACCATTATAAAAGTAAGTCCAATGTTCAACAGGTAAACAGTACCGTGCACACTGGGCGGGAGGAATGGTACGTGGGGAAGATGCAAGTCACCACGAAGTTTCTTGTATTCGACCTCATTCAGTCGAATCTCTTTCATGTATGTACGGAGGGAAAGGAAATTGTCTTTTGCTCGCTTAAAAATATCCTCTTGGCGGACTCGCATTTGTGGGCTAAGAGGTAAAATTGGGAATGGTTTATCGTACGAAAAATCCGGGTTCACAAGTCGGCTAAGTGACAGGTTGAGGTGTTGAAGACTAGCAAGGTTGACGGGGAAAACTGTTCTTAAGGGGCCTGCTGTAGAAGGCAAACAGTTAACACTTGAGACTGGAATTTCCCATTCTTTGGCGGACACAGAACAACCACATTCAAAGGCACGAACGCACGATTCACATCCAGGATGGGTTGTTGTTCGGTTGGGGCAGCGCACAACGACCTCGTCTATGTGAGAGAACAAATAGGTCCCTGTTGCAATGACTTGGATGTTCGACCTTCTGAAATTAGACTGAATGAGTATTTTGAAATCACAATAAAGTTTGACAGACTCATGATCACGTAGATAGATAGAAATGAGGCACGACGAGGGAGAAAGCCTGCGAATTGGTAGGTCATAATGACAAAACAGAGAATGGCAATTATCCAGATCTGGGTTGGAGGATACCGTGTATTGGGTTGCGGACACCAATAAATAAGCCGGTGTGTTGGAGAGGCGAGTATAATGCCCATGGAAGGCTAGAGGGAAGGTGTTCACTTTTAGAACCGTAAATATTTTGTCTAAGGATATAACGGGAATCTTCAAAATAGTTTTCAGAACATTTCGCTGTAAAACCGGGGGGACTAAAACAGTTACACTTCTATACATGTCGCGAGTGTTTGGAATATAAATATTTGAACGATTGGACTTGGAAAGGAAAAGGTACCGAATCTTCCTCATATCAGTCTCCGATATCAAAGAGTTACTCAGCCTGTTCTCCGTTAGGTCGCGAATAGCCTGTAGCAAGACATCAAGGGAATAGTCCAGTTTAAAATCCAGTAGACGCAATTCTTGCAAATCTTGCATCAACCTGACCATCAATTCCCGGTTACTAATGTAAGCCTGGAGTCCTCGGGACAAATTGTATATGGAATGAGTGTTCTCTATGATGGCCTGGAGTTGGATTTCCAAAGTGGAGTCAACTACCTTTAGGACTGCATTTATTTTGCCATCGAGGAAGCCAATTTCATCGGCATTTACCTGGTCAGCACGAGTCTGTTGCTTCAAGTCATCGAGTGTGGCCGTTCCAAATAAAGTCTCGGAGAACTTGCCGATTTCTGGAATCAGAGCCCGCTGCTTCCTGGATTTGGCTGATGGAGGTGTTGGCTGGGCCGTCGATTCCAAAATTGATTGCACTTCCCGGAGTCCGTTGGTGACCTTCGCTGCTATAGTCTTCCCAATAGATGTTATGTTATTCAACATAAGTTGGATTTTTCGACACTGTTCCATTGAACCGGCTGCCAGGGTAGCGCCGTGTCTACAATTTAGTGCGGCTGCCTGTTTGGGAGAAGGAGGAAGTGGTAAAATGATATCGACTTCGGTAGTGAAGTACTCATTACCTATGTGGATGGACGGTTTACTCTCGAATACTACACCATAGTTGGTACGAAAACGGTTTACCGTACTGGTGCATAGGCATGGCTTAGCTGAGACAGTGCCCAGGATAAAGAGTCCACGAAGGAGGAGTATGGATACTGTTGGAGCCATGTCTGATGCAGGCTAGAGACCGCTCTAGTCTTTTATTACTTTTTCCCAGTCAC
Source organism: Lepidonotus clava (assembly GCA_936440205.1). Taxonomy (NCBI): domain Eukaryota; kingdom Metazoa; phylum Annelida; class Polychaeta; order Phyllodocida; family Polynoidae; genus Lepidonotus; species Lepidonotus clava. Next base: position 49,797,585 of record OW387138.1, read on the forward strand.
GGGAAGGAGTAGACAGACAGTGGCCATGTGCACCTGGGATCTAAAGGTTTTGACCTCCGTGCAGAAACCTTACGTTAATGCCAAAAGAAAAGCCGTGCGAAGAGTATAAGCTTAGGCGTATGCTTGCTAGTAAGCTTTCGTTGGTTAGGGTGTCGGCTTGTTCTAATTGAATTGGAAGGCAGACTTCAAAATGAATTGTTGGCATGGGGTTCCTTAACTTGTGGATGAGAAGTGAGAAAGCCTGTAAATGCCATTACTGCCTGATATTTATAGGTTTTATTTGCAGGTGGTTTATATGGAGTTCAGGCCGATTTAAGTCTGGACTGGCTGAAATTAGTCTCAAACCGGTCGGCTTTATATCTAACCAGCTTAGACTCAGTTTAAGGTGAATTATTTAGGGTAGTTATATAGGCCGGGAGGTACCTTTTATCCATACAGAAAATGTTTAATGAATTTTTAATGAATCTCATCTCTCACGGATGACTTCAAAAGAAGTTAATTTCAAACACTTTTAATACTCCATCTATGGATGGTAAGGGTAAATGGTTTTCCGGGTGGGAGGGGCGATGGATGGTAGGGTGAAATAGGCCTGTCAAAGATTTAGCTACATGTGCTTTGCAGGCGAACGTAGGTTGGGTATGGAAGTGCCCGACCCAGCAGGTTCCCTGGGGCAACTCTGGCCCGTGTTAACTCGATAACTAACCCCTGATAATGGCGGGGAGTCCTTCAGATGACACCCAGCATGATACCTGTGTCGCTCTTGAGGGGGTTTGGTGTGAGTTATGTGATTACCAAGACTGTGCCCCTGCCCTTGTCAGATGTCAGAGGGGGGTACAGATTAGATGGGGTGCTTCCGGGTACTTAATGGGTGTTAATGGATTAAGGCCGGCCATGATGGACGCTTCCAAACTTTGCCGCCGTTAGGAATGGACCTGGTTTATTATGAAATGTTATGCACAAGGGAACAGGGGAGCGAGGGATAGCTGCAGAATCGCGAAAATGCTTTCTGTCATGTTACTTAAAAAGTACATGGAACTTGTTAACTAATGGTCATATTTAACTGACACAATTAATTTAAATGAAGTGTGATGCCCAGTGTCTCCTGTTTATTCAGATGCTAAGATCGGGAAAGAAGGTTATTTAGAATGTTTGCAAGAAGTATATTTAATAAATTTATAATATTCGGAATTTCAGCCGGATCAGTCTCATTACCATTAGGACTATCATGTTTAAAAGTAGTAGTTGAGGAGAGGGCGGGTTCGAGCAGGTTTTTTTTTTTTTTATATAATTTTCCAATTTTTTTTAGGGTCTTTTTGATTTAACAACTTTTTGATTACAAATGGAGAGTTCTCCTTTAAAAAGCGTAACGTCCCGATCCTGTTTAAAATAAGTTAACAATCAACCTCCTCTCTTGACATGACGATTAGGGTTCAGAGTAGTCCTATCCTTATGATTAATTTGATAATACAAGTCTGATGGATGAACGAAAAACGTAAAGCATGAAGGGGATTCGAACCCGGGGCCAGGAGAGATAGCTGGTAGCCAAAAATTCACCGGGTTCAATAATACGATGACGTCGCAAACCAGCGAAAGCCGTCTAGAGGTCCTTCCGGTCGCAGGACCAAATACGTCGAAACTACGTTGGGGAAAACGATGACGGGCGATGTAAATTGAAGTTGATAAACTTGCCTTTCCGCCGAAAGAGACACATCAGTGACAATTGAGGGCGATCAAAATTAATAACTTGTGGTATTGCTTGTTTTCCAAATCGGAAAACCCACTGAAACACAAGGACCGAAGCTACAAAGTGTCTCTTTTTGGTAAACACCTTTCTGGTTGCCCCGATTACACCCACGGTATATATATGTCGCAAACTCTGTAGGTGATTGGGTCTGGTTGTGCAACCAACGATGAAATGCAATGAACTGAATGGCACAGATGAGTTCGCCAGACCTGGGTGGTAGGATCTAATTAACTTGATGCACTCGATTAGCTCCTACCACTCTAAATTTTCATTTTTTTCGGAAGTTATATTTGGAATAATGGTGTTAAAATGACCAGATGGCCCACGGGCCGGTCAGGGGGGTTGCAGGGGTGGACCCAGGAATTTATAGAGGGGGGGGGGGGGGGGGCAATGCATTAATCTATGTGGAAGGGGCCCCTTTTTAAACGACGTGATTTAACAGGGGAGGGGGGAGGAGGGGGGGCATGGCCCGTCAGGCTAATATAGCGCATTTATCATTTCTTATGTCGAGAGTTAAATAAGGGTAAAAACTTGAAATCACACAAAATAATAGTTTTATGTGTAGTCAAGGTTATTTAATATTATCATTTTCAGTGAAAACCATTTGCGCTTTCAGCCCTTTCACCCTGTATTTCCAAGAAGTTTAAGAATCTGGTTTAGGCAGCCTGGTTTAACTCCTAAATAATGTGTTTCAAGAAAATCTGTTTTAAAAATGCTATATTTCTACCTGTTTTAGTTAAACTAGTACTGTATCTAAGGGACAGGGGTGGACCCAGGAATTTGTAGAGGGGGGGGGGCCCAAAAACATGAATGTACGGGGGGGTGGGCCCCCCCCCATCAAACATGATTTAACAGGGGAGGGGGGGGGGGGGGGCAAAGCCCGTCTGCCCCCCCCCCCTGGATCTGCCCATGAAGGACCTTAAAACAAAGTTAAGGTGGAGAGTTCTAGTTGAAATGGTAAACAATAAATAGGGCGAAATACAAATTTAGAATAGGTTTATGAGGCTATAACTTGTGAATTGTATTAGTTAGCGTGTTTTATTCTGTTACTGAGTTCAGTAGCTAGGTTGGGAAAGGTTAACGTTGGGACCAAATTATTTTTGCCTTATAATGCTTACACGAGTCTCACAAGCGAGTTTAAAAAATCTGGTTTAAAACAGCTTTAAACCATATTTGCTTTTTGAAAATACGCTCTTAAAACTTTTAGCTACAAGTTTGGTTGAACTAACCCTATTTTTTTTTAGAAATAGGCCTATTGGACATCACTTTCATGGGATGGAAAACCATTATTGATATGATATATGTGATAAGATTTCTCAAAAATATTACTTTCATTTCATGATAAGGGTTGTACCCAACATCATGGGAGACAATTGTTTCATTATTAATTAATCATAGAGGTTATAAAGTTAAATCACGCTTTATCGCTGTTTTTACGCATTTGATTAATTATTATGAATTATTTTTGATTTTATATAACTTTTGTTTCTATATGTAAGGGCTATTAAAACTAAATGCGCTAATGATATACCAATGTGAGCGATACAACCCTGTTTTACCCTAGTTGTGTGCACACTATAGGCTACTCCTTCTGCGCTTCAGCCTCATCTATTCTTATTAGGTCAGGAAACTGAGTATTATTTTTGTTGAGCTTGGAAACCAATATCAACCTGCGTTTATAGATTATATGACACAAATGTGGGAAGGCCAGTGTAGATAAATAATAGTGTAGCCCTGAAGTTGCCCTTTTTAAAGGTAAATTCGTATTTATATGAATAAGAATGAACGGTCGGTGGTTATGTCGCGCATGTAAACTTTGTATGGCGGATTTTTATAGGCTCATTTTTGATAGAACACGAGAAGTAATCTAATAAGAAATTCCAAACGAAATTTTCAGATTGTGGAGCCAAATTGCTTAATCCAATCGTGAGTGGGGGGGACTGGGTACGCCACTGCTGGCAATTATATTGGTGCCTGAATGGAGGGTAGGTACGTTAAGACGCCGAGAAGGTTGGGCGTGTGAAGAGAACTATGAGCGGACGGGACTATTGTGACACAATATAATTAACACCCCCTGACTTACACTTATATACACGCCAGAAGGGGAAGGGAAAATTTGAGGTGGGCGCAAAAGTATTACCTAACACGCCCACTGCTATGGGTGGTATAATGATACTTTGATTTTTCAGGGATAATGGTGGAGTAAGACTTACACTCCTTGACACGTTTTAGAGCAAGTGGATTCAGACACGGCCGAGCCTGTCTAATGTATGAGTTCAAAAATTTGCCGTGATTGAGATTTTCTTGATTTCCTCATGTTTTTAATTGGATGTAGCTATGATATAGTACTTCAATAAGGAGAAAATAATTATGGTATAGCATGAAAGACTTACTCAAATAGTTTATAGAAATCATGTACTTTTTATGATTTGATTAGTTTAACCAATTTAAGAGGTTGATGAAAATAACCCAAAATGCACTCGGTTTCCTACGGGTCATCATTTAATAGGTATTGTAGCACAAGTGCACTCAAGAACTGCAGCTTTACTATAGACCAGTACTAGTATAGGAAACCTCATAAACATGTTTCAGTCAACTGATTCCTTGAGCAGGGCTCACGCTGCCCAGTCGCCAAGTCACCAATGGCGCTATATAGCCTCATTTGGCTACAAAAATCATGATTTCTCTGGCGACAGGAGAGGCTCAGTAATTTATTTTAGGAAATTTATTAATGACATCAAAATTGACTGAGTATTGCTTGCCGTTAAGTACATGTCATTATCTTGTTTTTAGTTGTGCCTCAGAAATTCTAGGCCAGTATATGGTACATGACATAATGTAATATTGTAGCTTTCATTTGGCTACTGGTATTAGAATTTGGCGGCAATAAACAGGTTCTGGCGATTTTTTGGGCTACAAAAATCAAATACCCAGCGTGAGCCCTGCTTGAGAGTAAATACCGTTCTGTTCACATTGTTATTACATTGTTACTACCTCAGGTAAATGTAATCTCATGTAGAATCATCTTGTGCCTGACTAGAGTTGACTTATGTTTAGTTAAACATAAAATATTGTGAATACTACTGAACATCGATGTAGAACACTGGGTATAGTGGCTAACAAATGCAATTTTTTAGTTTCCTTGGCTTCTTGCGATGCCCTAACCATCCTGCTATATGGAAGCCCTAACCTGTTTGTTAGTTTGTCTAAGAAGTACCTGTTATATTTCCTTGAGATAAATATCGATTAGTTCATATTATATGACTACCTTAGATAACTCAAATAACTGTAACTGATGTATAATCAGCTAGTGTCTCATACTATGTTGTTACTTGGCGGATTTGTTCAGGCTTTGTAAGCCTAAAGTTTAGTCTCATACCAACCTAACCTATTATATCCCAGAACGATCTCACTACTATGTACAGAAAACTTGGATTTGTTACATTATCCTGTAAGTGTCCATCCGTACGTCTTGTCTCTTTTTAAGTATTCTTAAATTGTGCGAAGGGTAATTCATCAATCTAGATCATGTTCAAATGTTTAACTATAATTAAAACTAACTTTTTTTACCCGCACCCTATGAAGAAGCGTCCGTTGTATGTAACAGTATTCCCTCAAATTAATGATAAGGATAGGACTACTCTGAACCCTAATGGTCATGTCAAGAGAGGTGGTTGATTGTTAACTTATTTTGAACAGGAGCGGGACGTTACCCTTTTTTCACAGGAGAACTCTACAATATTTGTAATCAAGAAATTGATAAATCAAAAAGACCCTAAAAAAATTGGGAAAATTATAAAAAACCTGGTCGAACCCGCCCACTCCTCAGCTACTACTTTTAAAGATGATAATGGTAATGAGATTGATCCGGCTGACAATCCTAATATTATAAATTTATTATATATACTTCTTGCAAACATTGGAAATAACCTTGTTTCCCGATCTTAGCATCTGAATAAACAGGAGACACTGGGCATCACACTTCATTTGAATAATTGTCTCAGTTAAATATGACAATTAGTTAAGAAGTTCGATGTACTTTTTAAGTAACATGACAACAAGCATTTTGGCTATTCTGCAGGAATCCCTGGCTCCCCTGTTCCCTTGGTTAACACATTGTGGATAACATTTCATAATAAATCAGGTCGATTCTTAACAGCGGCAAAGTTTCAAAGTGTCCATCATGGGCCCCCTCTGGCGTTTAAGTGCAGCACTAGTGTGTCTTTATGTAATTGTGGTATGAAGGGTCATGGTTCTCTCCCTGCAAACTCATGAAATTAAAAACCACCTCAAAATTCCAAGTGCCGTCCCCGCTAATTTGTTTTTCGCTTGTCTGCGTCCAAAACTTTCGAGACGGGCACAATTATATTTAACTGTAGGGGCCTCTCCGGGCCAACTGGGTGAGTTCGATTCACCGGTCCGTCGCCGTCTCTCAACAGGAAATGTCATATTAATCATTGGGCTGAAATTTTGCATATCGGCTTCCTGCGAGCCAGTCAAACTCAGAATACAAGATGGAGGCCAATAAGCAAAGAAATGTATTATCACCAAAGTTGGTTTTCGTTATTATCAGCTGTACACAGTATGTCGCCAATATTTCTCTTGACTTTTCGGAAGTACCCGTATTTTGTTCCTTCCCAATAGGCCCAAAATAATTGTTTACTTTAAATGAACTTCTTATCAAGACATAATGGTTTCATTTTTGTGGGCGGTCAAGTGTTGTGTCAGGCTTTGCATACACTGATACAGGATTCGTATGTGTGTCCAAAAGCAATCCACACAACGTGACACAGTCCCTTTAGAAATAAGTTAACTGGCCGGCCTTAATCCATTAACACCCAAACTAACCCGGAAGCACCCGATCTAATGTGTACCCCCTGTGACATCTGACAAGGGCAGGGGCACAGTCTTGGTAATCACATAAGTCACACCAAACTGACTGAAGAGCGACACAGCTGTCACGCTGGGTGTCATCTGAAGGACTCCCAGCCATTATCACGGGTTAGTCATCGAGTTAACACCCTGCCCACGGGCCAGAGTTGCCCCAGAGAACCTGCTGGGTCGGGCACTTTCATACCCAACCTACGTTCGCCTGCAAAGCACATGTAGCTAAATCTTTGACAGGCCTATTTCACCCTACCATCCCTCGCCCCTCCCACCCGGAAAACCATTTACCCTTACCATCCTTATATGGAGTACTAAAAGTGTTTGAAATTAACTTCTTTTGAAGTCAGCCATCAGGGATGAGAGTCATGAAAAATTCCTTAAACATGTTCTGTATGGATAAAAGGTACCTCCCGGCCTATATAGCTACCCTAAATAATTCACCTTAAACTGGGTCTAAGCTGGTTAGATATATAGCCGACCTTAAGGTTTGAGACTGATTTCAGCCCATGCATGTCTTAAATCGGCCTGAACTCCATATAAACCACCTTCAAATAAAACCTATAAATATCGGGCAGTAATGGCATTTTCAGGCTTTCTCACTTCTCATTCGCAAGTTAAGGAACGCCATGCCAACAATTCATTTTGAAGTCTGCCTTCCAATTCAATTAGAACAAGCCGACACCCTAACCAACGAAAGCCTACTAGCACGCGTACGCCTAAGCTTATACTTTTTGCACGGCTTTTCTGTTGGCATTAACGCAACGTTTATGCACCGAGGTCTAAACCTTTAAATCCCAGGTGCACGTGGCCACTGTCTGTCAACTCCTTCCCGTGACTGGGATAAAGTAATAAAAGACTAGAGCGGTCTCTAGCCTGCATCAGACATGGCTCCAACCGTATCCATACTCCTCCTTCGTGGACTCTTTATCCTGGGCACTGTCTCAGCTAAGCCATGCCTATGCACCAGTACGGTAAACAGTTTTCGTACCAACTATGGTGTAGTATTCGAGAGTAAACCGTCCATCCACAGAGGTAATCAGTACTTCACTACCGAAGTCGATATCATTTTACCACTTCTTCCTTCTCCACAACAGGCACCAGCACTAAATTGTAGACACGGCGCTACCCTGGCAGCCGGTTCAATGGAACAGTGTTGAAAAATCCAACTTATGTTGAATACCATAACATCTATTGGGAAGACTATAGCAGCGAAGGTCAGCAACGGACTCCGGCAAGTGCAATCAATTTTGGAATCGACGGCCCAGCCAACACCTCCATCAGCCAAATCCAGGAAGCAGCGGGCTCTTATTCCAGAAATCGGCAAGTTCTCAGAGACGTTATTTGGAACGGCCACACTCGATGACTTGAAGCAACAGACTCGTGCTGACCAGGTAAATGCCGATGAAATCGGCTTCCTAGATGGCAAAATAAATGCAGTCCTAAAGTTAGTTGACTCCACTTTGGAAATCCAACTCCAGGCCATCATCGAGAACACTCATTCCATATACAATTTGTCCAAAGGACTCCAGGCTTACATTAGTAACCAGGAATTGATGGTCAGGTTGATGCAAGATTTGCAAGAATTGCGTCTACTGGATTTTCAACTGGACTACTCCCTTGATGTCTTGCTACAGGCTATTTGCGACCTAACGGAGAACAGGCTGAGTACCTCTTTGATATCGGTGACTGATATGAGGAAGATTCGGTACCTTTTCATTTCCAAGTAAAAATCTTTCAAATATTTATATTCCAAACACTCGCCACATGTATAGAAGTGTAACTGTTTTAGTCCCCCCGGTTTTACAGCTAAATGTTCTGAAAACTATTTTGAAGATTCCCCTTATTTCCTTAGACAAAATATTTACGGTTCTAAAAGTGAACACCTTCCCTCTAGCCTTCTATGGGCATTATACTTGCCTCACGAACACACTGGCTTATTTATTGGTGTCCGCAACACAATACACAGTATCCTCCAACCCAGATCTGGATAATTGCCATTCTCTGTTTTGTCATTATGACCTACCAATTCGCAGGCTTTCTCCCTCGTCGTGCCTCATTTCTATCTATCTACTTGATCATGAGTCTGTCAAACGCTATTGTGATTTCAAAATACTCATTCAGTCTAATTTCAGAAGATCGAACATCCAAGTCATTGCAACAGGGACCTATTTGTTCTCTCACATAGACGAGGTCGATGTGCGCTGCCCCAACTGAACAGCAACCCATCCTGGATGTGAATTGTGCGTTCGTGCCTTTGAATATGGTTGTTCTGTGTCCGCCAAAGAATGGGAAATTCCCATCTCAAGTGTGAACTGTTTGCCTTCTACAGCAGGCCCCTTAAGAACAGTTTTCCCCGTCAACCTTGCTAGTCTTCAACACCTCAACCTGTCACTTAGCTGACTTGTGAACCCGGATTTTTCGTACGATAAACCATTCCCAAACCAAAGCGACGTCGCCAAGAGGATATTTTTAAGCGAGCTAAAGACAATTTTGTTTCCCTCCGTACATACATGAAAGAGATCCGACTGAATAAGGACGAATACAAGAAACATCGTGGTGACTTGCACCTTCCCCACGTACCATTCCTCCCCCCCAGTGTCCACGGTACTGTTTACCTGTTTAACATTGGACTTACTTTTATAATGGTCCCAGCACTCTTTGTTTTCATCTCAATACTGTATTTGAGACAACGTAGGATTCAAAGCGCATGCAGATGCTTGACTTTAAATTGAGTTGGTTATATATACATTAGCTATCAACTCTTCCTTTACACTGCAGCTCAAAAGTTATCAGTTCACATTCATGTTAGATTTTTGTTGTTTAAAATACTCGCCCTCATAATTTCGTCACACAGCAGCAATTGATTTCCCAATCAACAGGCTGGCGGTACCTGTAATATATAACTAACATGATAGAGGGAATAACGAACATGTAAGGCAGGTTTGGGCGGCCGGTTACACCGGCAGTGAAATATGTTATTTTATTCACAACGGTAACAGGCACAATTAAACGGCCAAAAGAAAAAATTTTACTGTGTGTGTATGTCCATGTAGGTATGTCCAGGTCAGGTGTCCAGGTGAGAGTGACTGTCCCCAGTGAAGGTAACAGCCTAGTCCAGCTTCTCCTGCCAGGTGGCAGCAGGTGTGTGTGGGAGTCCTAGGAAGACTCCAAGTCATTACCCCACCTGGTGGAGATTGATAACAACCCTGACCTGGCTCTTGATACTTTGATATGTGTGTGGCCATATCAACCCATCAACAGGCTGGCGGTACCTGTAATATATAACTAACATGATAGAGGGAATAACGAACATGTAAGGCAGGTTTGGGGGGCCGGTTACACCGGCAGTGAAATATGTTATTTTATTCACAACGGTAACAGGCACAATTAAACGGCCCAACCGCCCAACCGAAGGCCAACATGTTTAAGTCCGACCCCTCATACCAAAAGTTCTCCAAAAACCATGGCACACATACGACGATCCAATTCCCGTTTATTGTCCAAAGTCTTGGTCAAATACTGAAGGACCGCTAAGCTAGACCAGTCCCCCATATCCTTGATTTGAAGGAGCGAGAACCCAGCCTCAGATAAGGCTGAAGCCCCGCCACGACGAAGGGAATGAGTTGAAAGTTTTTCGAGCTTGAGCATACGCGCAACACCAGTCAGCCTACGCATAAACCAGGAATATGTACCTCTAATGACAACCCCGTTACAAACATAAGAAATTAATTGCGAAGACGGAGATGGGTGAGGCACTAAAGATATTAATAAAAGGAAAAACTTCTTAACGCAAAAAATAGACATAGGTATCGAATTGAAAGGTATCAAAAGCTCTCGCTCACCAAAACCAATAGTCTTAGTACGTACTAATTTAAGAACAACGCCCCAAGGAGTAACACTCATGTCTGAAACTCTGACTGCTAGTTCTGGCTCAACTACGTTCGACTTCCGAAGAAGACCCATGAAACACAACAATGTTGCTAGCCAAAAAGCCATATCCTCTGAATTATTTACATCTAAAGTAGTGAAGATAAGCTCAAGTTCCCGAACTGAGACTGGCCTAGCTTGATGTTTCTTGTCACCAAGTATCCTACGAATACCCCTCAAAGTAGAAGTGATGGGAAAGGCGGATGGGTTGATGTGATCAACCCCATTAACCTTATGCAACGACCAAACCGCCGATAAATAATTTACAATAGTAGCATACGATCTAGACTCTGCCAAATAAGCTAAATAGAGAAGAATAGTGTCCAAATTGGCAGGAAGTGGTTCACGGTCAAAATCAGCACAGAACCTTAAATATATCTTCCACTGACTTAATTTGGTAGAACGGGACGACTTTGCCAGCCAATTGCTCTGATAATTCCTCACAGCTTCCCATAAGGTATCCAGTCCTGGAAGCAACAGAGAGAGTCCGTTAGATATTGGGGAGGAACGCAAGTATTTCTAGCATCGAAAAAACGGGATAAGAAATCCGGAATTATATTGTCTTCAGACCTGACATGAGAAGCTACCAGATGAAAATTATAAACGAACGAAAGCCAGAAGAGTTCTCTAATCCAGAACATGCAATGTACACTTGCACTCCGACCACAATTAATCATCTGACGGACCTGAGTGTTATCAGTTAAAATTCTGACCTTCCTACCTCCCCATAAGGGACCCCAACGTTGGGCTGCTACTACCACAGGCCAAAGCTCCAGAACATTGATATTCATATCGGAATCATAACTTTCTGGAGGGAAATGGTAGTGATGAGAGGGTACAACCGACTCATCAACCTTGTCTGATTCCCAGGCACCCAGGAACCAGTCATCTTGCCACAAACCTCCAAAACCTGTCATGGAAGAGTCAGTGGAGACATAACCAAACGCTTCAGGGCAAGACTTTATAACAACTGCCGAACCATTGAAAACGTTCAAAAGACTGTCCCACCATTCTAAGTCTGGAGCCACCCAGGGTGGAAAATTGACTACCTTTTTGCTGTCTGGGAGGTACTTAATCAAATTAAGTAATCTCCGAGAGAACGTTCTACCACCACGCACAACTGTGCTAGCATGAGATAGATGACCAGCGAGCACCTGTAATTCCCTCTTAGTGGCATGAGAACGAGTTTTGAACTCTCTGACTAGATCCCTGAGCTACGCCACCTTCCTGCTAGGTAAACTAAACTCCATACTGGTGCTATCTATATCAATACCAAGATAAGTCACTCGCTGTGAAGGAGAGACTAATTTCTCCCAAGCAATACCAAAACCAAGGTGCCTTAAAAGGCGTATCAGGACCGATAGCTTGAACTCACAATCTGCTTGAGACGAACCCACTACAAGAAAATCATCTAGATAACCGAAGATACCAGAATGACCCCTGCGCTCCATAGAACGAATAATAAACTCCGTCATACGGGAAAAAATGTACGGGGCACACTTAAGGCCAAAACACAAACGATTATCTTGGAAATAGCGCTGTTCACCATCATATTCCCAGACAAAACCTTGATAAGTTCTATGGCTAGGGGCAACGTGTACTGTACGATAAGCTGATTTGAGATCTAGAACAGCAAACCAACTACCTTCAACCATATAGTCTGCAACCTCATCTAGCTTCGTGAAAGTAAATTCATCGCAAGTCGTCTCCATAAAGTTATTAATACTGGAACCTTCTGGCCTCCTACAATCCGTTATAGGTCTAAGCTTGCCATTTGCCTTCCTAACAGCTCCTAAGGAATGAACACATACCGGTCTATCACGGACAAGAGACACCTTACCAGAAGCCAACTCTTCTCCTATGTTTCTATCCATTTGCGCCTTGAACTCAGGTTCCAAAATCGAGTTATAATTACTACAACTATATGAACCATCGAAATTCCTATCAACGATCTCAAACCCATCTCTAACTCCAGCGAAGATATAAGCTGCATTGTTGTCAACACCTGCAGGATGACAAAAGCATTCCTCAAAAAAGGAGCAAGGGTTAAGCTGGACAGGAATACCGTCAAGAACATGCTGACCAACACAAGTCTTACTACCGCAGGGCCTAAAATAGGAAACACTATCTAGGGAAACAGAAATGTCGGATAAATCCAGGTCAAAATCACGACCAAAACCATGATCGGGAACACCTCCTGATGATCCACGCTCCGAATCCAAAATAGAATAGCCAACGATATCATCAACAGCGACCTCGGAATCATCAAGGTTTACGCAAACAGGAACTTGAACCGAAGCTATCAATTGTTCATGAACTGGAAAATCCTTAGGGACAATGATTTCAGACTGAACTGATTCTACCGGGCTAGCAGAAAACAGATCAGACGACCGATGAGAAGTTTTCAGAGGCTGTTCTCCAAAAGGATCACAGCCAAGACCGCCGGGACATATACGGGGTCCGAGTCCCCCTTCAAGTGGGTTAGTACAACAGCCCGTGACTACCATCACATCAGCAACATCCACGGAAGCAATGGCCTCAGAATACACCGAATCAATAGCAACTGAGGCCCCCTCATCCTATTTACTCTTACTAACGGACGTAGTGGAAGTCGACTTAGAAGAGCAATCAGGAAGTTTATGATCTCCCTGGCAACCTGAACAAACGTGTTTGAACTTGCAAGGAAGGGATTTACACTGTTTGCCATCGTTCCAAGCCCAGCAACAACCAAAGCGCTGAGACTTAGAAGATTTCTTCTTGTCCCCCTTCCCCGCCAAACCATCCGACTTACTAGAAACTGGCTTCAACGACTCCACACCTAACCAGCGGTGAGACAACTCATGATCCCCATAACCGAACACTCCAGGACCAAAAAACTCCGCCCTCTCCCTCATCTCAGTATCGTAACCGATCAGCGCAGCAGAGTTATAAATCTTTGCCTTCTCTACTAGGAAACGGATGTGCTTCACATACCCAGAGCAGTCTACCCCCTGCCGGAGCATTGATTCTAACAATGATAAACTCTCCGCAATCACATCCTCAACAGTAATACTAGCTGAACTGGTGTAACGCATATGGATATCAAGATCGAAAACAGTCAACTTACGCTTCCCGGTAGTACAGTTGTGACGAGGCGGATGGTGATGGTCCCACTCGCAGCGGTACGGGACTTGAGTTGAAGTCTGTTGAGAAGCCCCCGGCAGCAGGTATGGCGGAAGGTATGGGTTGGTAACCCCCGCAGCCGCTGATGGCGTACCCGATGGCGTCGGCGTCCCCGCCGGTGGATCAGCCGATGCCCTCTCCTGGATTCCAGACACCGACGATGATACTGCCGTCGACAAAGGAGTAACCTTTGGAGGAAAGAATCCGGGAGGATTCGAAGCCCAAGCAGCGCCCGCAAAGCTTGAAACAGTTGAAGGCTGACCGACAGCAACAGGCTGTATACCTGCACTAGGAGCCGCCGACACCTGGTCTGCCGGCAACGACACGCCAGTGGAACCACTACTTATCTTCAAATCCAAAAGTTGAGCCATCATACGCTCCACCTGATTCTGACTTGCTTCCAAAAGTTTCCGACTCTGAGCATTCTCTGACACAAGTTCTCTGATTAATTCATTGTCAAGCACTTCAGAACGTTCCACTATCGGTGACAACTTTTTTGTCTTTCCCGCCACCCCACGGGACAAAGGCTCCATGTCGTCAGGTAGCAAGTCGGGAACGTAAAGCAAATATTCTGACGTAGACACACCTAATTCACCACAACGTGCCACAGCATTCTTAGCATAGTCACAACGAGTGTTAACTGGGCGCCTGTGACGGCGAAGACATGAGGTACAGTCAGCAAAAGACATATTTACCACTCATTACTGTGTGTGTATGTCCATGTAGGTATGTCCAGGTCAGGTGTCCAGGTGAGAGAAAAAATTTTACTGTGTGTGTATGTCCATGTAGGTATGTCCAGGTCAGGTGTCCAGGTGAGAGTGACTGTCCCCAGTGAAGGTAACAGCCTAGTCCAGCTTCTCCTGCCAGGTGGCAGCAGGTGTGTGTGGGAGTCCTAGGAAGACTCCAAGTCATTACCCCACCTGGTGGAGATTGATAACAACCCTGACCTGGCTCTTGATACTTTGATATGTGTGTGGCCATATCAACCCTTATCAAAATTCTTTAAGCACCAGTTCCGAATTCATTGTCACCCTCATGAATTCACATTTAGTCACAGACACATAAGACTACACGCGTTCATGATATCAAAATGTTTTATTGTTATGCATGCTGAATAGGTTTTAGGATGTCCACGTGTGAACATTTCGCAAATTTTCACATAATTGTATTACTCAACATGCACTAATGTATATATGTAACTCGAAAGCTTCGTGAACATTTCACAATTAACATTTTCCCATATCTACTTCAAACATATCGTACACTTATATATAACTGTTCATTACACCCAAGAGTCTACGTCAGGCATGCAGCCCAGTTTATCGGCTGGGAGTAGTTCTTGGACCATGTGGTTCCTGTTGTTTATCAGGCAAACGCTCGCTCTACAAATTCTGTGCCTAAAAAATTTGTTCAGGCGCACACGCTCCGTACGAGGAATCTTGACTTCTTGCGGGAGTTCGAACGTCAAGGGTTCGTCACTGCCATTCAGATGGACCGTGAGTGGGCCCGACCAGGCGACGGTCAGGGCCTTGGACAGGATGCTCGGTCTTTGGATGATCATTCGTGGGCAGGCAGCACTTCCTACGGCTTCCATTTCGGCGGGAATGGGAGCCAGTGGAATAGGAGCATTTTCCATTGGCAGTAGATCCTCAGACAGCACTGCACTGTACCCCTCCGACGTTGACCCTGCGCCAACAAGCGACAGCCTGCTGCCAATTTCGAGCAGATACCAATAAATTTTCACCCCAGGTATATCACTAACAACAGAAGCAGCCACTGATGGTCGGATTGGTCCGCGGGTGGGAGGTGACTAGGTCTCACCACTGGTGTTTCCTCCCGAACAAGACGCAGACGCAGACTTGCGTTTAACAGTCGCTCGATGTCCATGGCCATCATCTGGCCGTTCTGAACCAGTGTCTAGTAGAGGCACATACTTATAACCCCCACCCCCCTCCCCACGACCTCACAACCCCCCAGGTACTGTAAGGGCTTCGTCTAGTCTTTAGCGAAAAGTGAACCCTAGGTCTACAACTTAAACGCTACGTAAGGTATAACTAAAAAGACTTGTTCTAGTCGGGGGCTTCACATGTTTTTACACTGGGTAGCGCGAAGCATGGCTAATAGGCCGCTATTTTCTTCAGAGAGCCGATCGACAGGGGGTTCATCTGAAATGATCTGTCGCGTTTGACGCGGGGACACGCGTCTATGATGACCGCGTCCAGCTGTTGGCCATCTGAGGCGGCACATGTCAACTAGCTTCTGTGTCAGGTCGCTCACAGGAGTACCACGGCCCGCGGCCCGCGGGGTAGTCTTAACACTTCTTGACACGTAACAGGCCTCAAAAGGGGTGGTGGTGATGGTGTTGCTGATACCCCATGTACACCCCGTCACGTCTAGCACGTAACTTATGGTAAAAGTCTCTCTTACCCCGTCTACACCCTGTCCCGTCTACGACGTAACTTATGTTAAAAGTCTTGCCTCATCGATAAAAGATCGCTTTCGCAAGATCATGTGTCCACAGGGGGGCCAGCCGGGGATGTATAAATACGGCGTGGCATATGGCTATAGATCACTCGAAAACTTGCTGCCACCATGAACGGATCAACTGACTATCGTGACTCTGTCCTGTCCAACCCGTGTATGAGCTCTGGCAGGATGATGACCAGCAGCCCAAAATTGGGTTGCGCGCAAACATATCATGATTCATCAGCAGGCGCAGGTACCCTGCTGATGGATTTGTCTCAGGATCAGACGGAGGCTAATATTGATCTGTCTCAGAATCTGTCTCAGGATGTGTCTCAGGATGTGTCTCAGGATGTGTCTCAGGATGTGTCTCAGGATCTGTCTCATCATGACTCCCTGTACCCGGACGAAGGATCCACCCTCAACGACGTGGACCTTAGCCTTGGTGGTTCCCAAGGCTGTACTGCATTCGCATCCTCGTCCACGCCCTCCACGCCCTCCACGTCCTCTGGATCCACGCCCTGGGGGATGACGCCCTCCACGTCTCAAACGTATCCATGGTTCCCGACCTCCACGTCCCAAACATCGTCCACGCCCAGGCCCTTGATTTCTCAAACGTCGTTCACGTCGACCACGTCCCAAAGGTCGTCCACGCCCGTGCCCTTAACGTCTCAAACGTCGTTCACGTCAACCACGTCCCAAAGGTCGTCCACGCCCGGGCCCTTGACATCTCAAGCGTCGTTCATGTCGACCACGTCCCAAAGGTCGTCCACGCCTGGGCCCTCCACGTCCCAAACGTCGTCCACGTCCGGGCCCTCCACGTCTCAACTGTCCATGGCCGATTTGCTTGCCAGGATGGAGCAGCTGGAGAAAAAGTGCCGTAGGGCGGAGGATGAAGCGGCTGCGGCAAAGGCCCAGGTGGAGCTGCTGGTGAACCAAGCGAAGCCTGTCAAACCAACCAAACTGCACCCACGCAAAGATATATGTGTAAGTTCTAAAGTTTGTTTTTACAGCTTATAATTAACTAATAATGTCACCTTTAAAACGTTACCTTTTAATAGAGTTCTCGGTTTGTTTAGAAATCATCTCATTCCTAGTATAGCCCTGATGTTCTCTTTTACCGCGCCAGGGAACATCAAGGAAAACAACGAAAATCCGTAATGATTTCGTACACTGAAATTTAGTTAGAAGTCCACAATTAATTCTTGGCTTGTTATATTGTATGTAGGCACTCGTTCGTTCTGCCTACAAGGCCAGGAGAGGGGAGCCGGATTGGGGCTTCAACCTTAACTGTGGGTAAGTTGATTACGTCATAACAACATGAATAGTACAGACAATAATATTGTTTTTAAGTAAGCAATGGGTAATGTGTTCCTAAACACCAAAAGCTGCAGCTGAATATAACCTTTGCCGTTCTCATGTTAATAGAGTCATAGAGCACTTGACGTGATGCCGATGAATTGAACAATATAAATATATTCCAACATTCAGGGCGGGGATCAAACACCCAGACAACGTTGCCATCATCCAGGCCCTTGTTGACAACGTGTGCCTGGGCCCAGATACCCCCAGACAAGAGGTGTTAGGTAAGTCCCATCGGTAGCAAGTTTCTTTGTTAACTAACCTGCAGCTGTACATTTCATGCATATTATGTCCATGATTCCAAAGTTTTGATTTGTCAATTAACACAAAATTTAAGATGCTTGAAATGCTTGAAATCTGTTTTTAGTGTCTAAATAGGCTCCACTTACATTGGAAATTGTTACTTTTATAAAAGTTATCCTACCAGTCATCTGAAAAAAAACTTTAGTTCGATTATCTGGACAAAAAAATATAATACCGGTGTAATGATGGTTTTAATTCCTGAATAGTATGGTGACCTCACTTTGCATTTTTAACATGTATTCCCTTGCTTTATTGCCTTTATTGCTTTTGTCTACTTAGTGGCTCCAGTTTTAAGCATACTTCACGTCCTTCCTCT
The DNA here is from genome assembly GCA_936440205.1 of Lepidonotus clava. Classification (NCBI taxonomy): domain Eukaryota; kingdom Metazoa; phylum Annelida; class Polychaeta; order Phyllodocida; family Polynoidae; genus Lepidonotus; species Lepidonotus clava. Next base: position 49,815,749 of record OW387138.1, read on the forward strand.
TTTTCTAGCTGCTGCCAACACCTACTTCAAGACCCTCCAAAGCAGGGCCAGCAACCTGCGGAACGGGAACATCAAGGAAAACAACGAAAAGGCTATCCTCCGTCACCACGTCACCGAGGTAAATAAATTTTGGTTCCAGACTTCCTCTATTGTTCGTTGTTAGATTCAGGCGGGCCGAAATTCTGCACTTTTCAAACATATTCCGGTCATTTTTTTTTTCACGAGAAGTGCAAAGCCGAGGAGAAAGAGTATTGTCTATGGTATAGGGGGTGTGACTTACGGTTGTAACAATGAAACTTGGAAAACAATTATCATTTTTCTACATTATGTAATTTATATAGAGCACTGTAACATTACTTCCTTCCTTGGACAATAATCTTTACATCCCATTAGAATGGATATGACACAATTAGGCAAAAGTGCCTGTATATTATAGAGACCAACGATAGAGCAACGCTTTTGAAATTATCTACAGTGACCAGCTTTTAAATTAAAGCAACTAAAATATCAACAAACTTGTTTGTGTTTATTTGATGTTCTTGACCAAGTACGTTGTAACTGTATTAAAATAAAAAGTGTCTTTTTAACTTTGCAGAAGCTCAAAAGATGGAGAGTGGGTTTGGACAAACTCGTCACGACGTGGGACGAAACTCGGAAGACGGCTGTGAGGGCCGTCCTCTCCCTCGACTACACGAGCGACGAGGATCGCAGGCTTTATTTTCCGGTCAACCGAGATGTGAAGACCACCGAGCGATACCACCGCCTCGTCAAACCACTCGTGTGGGAGAGTGACGAGCTCCGGGGCTACAAAGCCCACCTCGACAAAATAAAATATGAATCAATAACCTCGCGTCAGTGGGGCTTTCGATTGGGAACGCAGCGGAAAAGTGTACCCGACCCTGATCCAAAATGCCAAGAGCCTCCTCCCGGTGCCCCAGACTGGGCGGTGAAGCCCGTGTATCGGTCGGGTATCGCCGATGCACAGCCAATCTAACTTATTTCTAAAAGGTCTGTTTAACGCTCTATGTTATGTGATGTTTATGTTTATCATGTTTATGTTATGTTTACAGTACGTTTAATTGTATAGTCTGTGTCACGCTATATGTTATGTCTTTGTACTTTCTTAAATTGTATAGTCGTTTTATAAACTTTTATCAAAGAACTTTGCGCTTCTTGTTTTCATTGCGGCATGCTCGCTATGCAGGGAAGTATTTATATAGATATGATGGTTGCCTAAAAGTCTCCTTAGTCTAAAACCGTACGCGTTATCCAGTTCCTTCTAATTAGTGAATCTTAAATTTAGGAATACTTTTTATTTACGAATATGAAACGCATTAAATATTAATGACGTGTCATTTTGTTGAAAACCCGAATGTGCTATTTCTTAAAGATAGACCTTGAACTTGAAATCGATTACAATACAACACTTTTTTGATGAGTTTTATGGTACAACGTCTCTACCATTAGAAGAGCAATGGAATGACACCTGTCATCAATCATAGCATAAATCACTCATAAAAACTGTATTTTAAACAAACATAAGCTCGCTATAAGATTTTTTAAATGATGCAACATCATCTCTTTGTACTTATTTCGCAGTGATCAAATAATAATGTTGACATGAAGCCGGTTTTAAGAACTGTGACTTCTTTTCTAGTGGATCCTTTTTAATTAGATTTTATGCAGTAAGTTTCAAAAGTAATTTTTCTGAAATTTTATTCGGATCAAATACATCTCTGCCAGTAGCACCTATACAAATTTACACATGATCATATAGTCTCCTGATGAACCCGAAATACTTTCTAGGATTTGTATCACACCTATATTCTTTCTGTGAGAGGATAAAAAAACCTCCCGCATATTGTAACCCTTTAAAGAGGGAGTTCTCCTGGATTTATGTATTGGTAACTTGGAGCTTCTGTGTCATTGCAAAATTAATAATTTATAAAACGAACAAATTCAATTTATGACCATCACACTTGTATCGATTGCACGCACGTTCGGCAGCATATTGCTAGTAAACACACAAAAATACAACATTTTTCACACAAGACTTAATCAAGGTCAACACGGCTTAAGTCGACTGAAGTAGAAGTACTAATTGCAAGCTCACCGGGCCGGTATTTCCCCAAAAGAACAGGCTCTCCTATGCCTATACCCATGGTAACCAACTGGTAGCGTATAATGTCCTTAGTCATCAATCTTGTCAACATGTTTATTAACCTTCAGTTTATTAACCTTTAAATTTGTGGGCAGTCGTGTCGATGTGCCGGTATAGCAGTCGGTCATTTGCATGACACAGTTAAATGTGTATCGTGCGCCTAGGCATATGTTTTCGGCTTTAGTCAGTGTAATAGGATCATCTATTTGAAAGATATAATCGCCGAAATGTCCAGGGAACGTGCCTATTTTAAGCCATACACTGTGATTGCCCGAGACAAGCAAGTATACACGAAAACGAGCGTCTGCGAAGATGCGAGTAATTCCGGAGCAAACAAACAATATGCTAATAATTACGGCTACGGTGAGGATAACAAGAAGAGTGTACGAAGAGAGAAGTACCACAGTTGGGAATTCTTCAATGTTTACATCTCCTGGGTTGGCTTCAGATCCAGTGTCAGTTACGGTATGGTCCTGGTCCAACACGGCTTGCAGGGTGTCATGTAAGGTGAGGCCGGTCATGGCATCGTGTTTTGGTGGAGGGTGACCGGTAATTGGAGCAGTGAGGTTGACCAACCGGGTCCAGGTTACTCCAGGCTTATTGTGAACGACCCTAGGCCTGTATCCACCACTGGCAGCTCGAACAAATTCCACGCATGATACAAGGGCCAAGTACGCGGCAGCTAATATTGAAAAAGAGAAAAAGAAAAAATAAAGGTTGTCATCTCAACTTTAAACAAACACCTTCCTTCCAAATTACCAGGCAATTCAAACAGACAGAATAGAGTATAACTGCCATATGGCCACACCCTAGAATTCAGAAAACTGGCCATACTAACACGGGAAGAATTTGAACTCATACATTAGACAGGCTCGGGCGTGTCTGAAACCACTTGCTCTAAAACGTGTCAAGGAGTGTAAGTCTTACTCCACCATTATCCCTGACACAGCAAAGTATCATTATACCACCCATAGCAGTGGGCGTGTTAGGTAATACTTTTGCGCCCACCTCAAAGTTTCCCTTGCCCTTCTGGCGTGTATATAAGTGTAAGTCAGGGGGTGTTAACTATATTGTGTCACAATAGTCCCGTCCGCTCATAGTTCTCTTCACACGCCCAACCTTCTCGGCGTCTTAACGTACCCACACTCCATTCAGGCACCAATATAATTGCCAGCAGTGGCGTATCCAGTTCCCCCCCCCCCCCTCAGGGCGGGAGTGGGGGGGGGGGGGGGGTCCCCATGTTCGGTTGACCCCCCCTCCGATTTCTCAAATTTTACGCAATTAAACTACCAATAAAGGGAATTATCCAAATTAGGGGGTCTCTGGAACCCCTCAGATTTAGCAAAGTTTCTATGCCTATAGACCTATACGGGGAATGTGGGTTGTATTTGATGGCCGCGCTTTACCAGTGTTCTACTCTCACTGTACTTAGAAGTTAGTAGGCATTAAAAGACTGTGTTTCACTCCGATCTAGTATATTTGTAAATTTAGATGAAACATATATTATGACTCACATTATCTGTTCAATATACTCTGTACGATCGGCCGTAGACTGCCAGGTACACACAAAAAACATAGTTTAGCGTGAAGCTGTGATTTAAGGTAAATTCTAACCTATAGCTATCATGCTCCCGAGGTTAACTAGTGTTACTATATAAAAACAAAAATAAAAGGACATTTGACACAAAGTGTAGTTAAAATCTAGTGTACTATTTTATTGCTGAATCGATTCTATTAATCTTTATCCTCGGCGCACCACTCGCACAACACCTCGGAGCACATGATGCTGGCAGGCTCGCCCCCCTCACAGTCGGCGTGGTAGCACCGGCCGCAGTAGTTGCAGACCAAGTACATTCTGAAATATTACGGAGGCATGTTTAAATACACATTTTTTTAAATTGTGTGCACGAACTAATCGGACCATCATCAATCACAATTTTTAGTAACCGTACGAAATTCGGCGTTCACTCCAACGTCAACATTAAGATTCTATGCCCTCATTATTTTTTGCCTAGTAGCATCATCGAAAATCATTGTCGCTATATAATATTATTTATTATGAAAAAAAACCCCGGCGTACCTGTAGTTGCCATCCAAGAATATGGCCTGCGGTTGTGTGGCGTGTTGGTCTTCGGCAAACGTATCCATCGCCTTCCACCTTTGGTCCGTTAAGTACTCCTCCTGCTCCTGAAAAAAATTGTGTGGTTATAGTTAAATGTGCAAAAGTCAATTTTGCACTTACTACATACCAGCGTGTCCCTCGTAATATTGGCAAATTTCAGAACAATTGTACTCGTGAAATCGCCCCACTCATCATTTTGTTTTGTTTATACATATTTCCCTTCATACGCTTACATGTTTTATTTCCCACTTAGCTTCATCGTGTAAATACAAATGTACCAACCTGGGTCGGATCCTCCGAACAGTAGACGCACGTCCACTCTGATGGGCCGTCCGGGAGCTGTTGTTGGTCGTGCGTCCTGGAAAAAATTTCAAAAAATCATCACACCGTCCATCATTTCAACATAGGTGGTCGAAACTACCAAATCATCGGCATCTCAATTTTTCTCATCCAATCTCTATTTCATGTTATTGTGCCAGTCTGACAAATTTGCAATTTTTAAATTGTCCAAAAAAGAGCCTGTTGTTTCAGCATGTTACATGAATTCGAGCGACCACAACCATGTCCGACCGCGAGTCCGTCGTCGGGTTTTAGACAGTGTGCATTATTTGGCATGACGATAGTCATCCTACCAGATAGTAAGTTAATAATTTTCTTTCCATGCTTCTCTTCCATCCCTGTCCATCAACAGTGTTGAACAATTTAAACCTACTTAGGGGTGAACAGGGGCGCGCACTCGGTCCATTGGGGTTCCGTCCAGATCGTTTCCTCCTCTTCAATATTTTTCTCCTCACGCGGTGTCCATGCCTGGGATTCCTCTTCCTCCTCCGACCGCACATGGTTGCTTGAATGAGCCAAAAAAAACAACCTTTAAGTGTCTGGAATTGGTTATCTACGTGTATGGGGAGAAAACGAAAAAAAATGGAAAATATCTACCAAACGTAACAGCTATTATCCACACAATTATACATTTGTTAACAAACACTCTATATATGGAAGTGTAACCCCCAAGTCATTCTCCCGCAAAGCCTGAAAAAACACTACTTCTCTATATAGGCATGTTATCTTATCAAATTATAGGCAAGTTATCTGATTCACCTACCGGGTTTTCTGCGCGGTCGCCATTGTTCACAATGTGGTGCTTGTGTTTAATATCAGCAAACTTCTGCGTACGTACGGCTTTTATGGTCGTGAGGCTGGCGCGGGACTGTGTGTGTGCACGTGGTGGGCACCTCCTTATAAAGCTGGTGCCCCCCCCCACCCCCCCGGGGGGCAGGGTAATGAGGGGCCATCTAGGTCAGCCGAGCAGCCTGAGCGACCGGTGTCAGGTGTTACATAAGGTGTCGCTCGCGCAGCGCACCCCTGGCAGCTGGAGGTGCACGTCCTGACACCTGACTCAAGAAACCACCCGTAAATGCACACAGCCCCACACCCCCAGCCTGTGAAATAACTTCAGAAAACGTACCTCAAAGTCGCACATCCTGGCACCGTAACCTTGCGAAGTAATTTCCTACCTTTCATTTTAAATTTGAAAGTAGTCACATTATAAGGTTTAGGGCGTAATATAATTATTCCTAATAAAAAAATGTTGCTTTTGTTGGCAAAAGCGTCTAAATCACATAATCCTAACAATGCATATAAAACACCGGACATTGTCCGAAATTAAGCTGCTGCACCCTATAGGCCGGGCCTATAGGCCTTCACCCGGGGATCACACTCACACTCGTGAGTCTAGATCTGCACACTCACACTCGTGATTCTGCACACTCACTGCCAGGTGCGTTATTTTTAAGTTTTGCACTTTTTTTTATTCCCATATATCGGGGGGTGCATATCCAATATTTGTGGTGCACAATCTCATTAATGATGCATACGTTTTCAGCTTAATTTCGGACACTACGTGCACGAGTTCGATATATCTATAGGTCCTCTAGATCTACAAGAAGTTGTGGCGCCGAAGGGGACATACGATCATATTTTCTTGTTCAACCACATATCCAAAATGTCCACTTATCCGCATAACAGGCAGGAAAGATGCCCATGAAGGTTGCTCGAACTTTTCCTTGTGCCACATTGTATAAGGACTTATGTATCTGGATTCGACGGTGCTGGGTCGGTACCACTTCACAGCTGCAAACACATGTTGCCTCTTCTGCCCGGTTGCATTACATTGTATGCAATGTTTCATGTAGTGGGTGGCGATGCACGGTCGCTCCCGGGGGTCAGTCTGTCCGTCTTCGTACCAATTTGCCATTAGTCTAGACAACTTTTTACCACTGCTGGAATTTGTGCTGGAATAAGTCATGGGGCCATATTTTACGACTTTAGACTTCACGTAAACTGAAGGCAGAAATGACTTCTCTAGGATCTCCTGTTCTGTGGGGTACATCTTTTTGTATGTTTTTTTGAGCAGCTCAAGATCGTCCGAGTCGATCCACACATTTTCTCCTCTAAATGTCTCGAAGCCGTCGGGGAGACTCCATAGGCTCTCGCACTGCGCGAAATCTCGCTCATTGGGTACATCGAGTGTTTCCAGGACCGTTCTTGCTTTCTTCTCTCCTTCTCCCAGCTGGCAGTGTTTGCCAAATTTCCCCTCGTGTTTGGACGGCATTTCGGCGCGCGCCTGACTGACACGACTCATCCTGTGAAAGCTCTCAAACAATTGTTTCTCTATCTGGCGATTGTTAGTCGGCACATCCCCCAAGTAACCATTATACCGCTCAAAACTGAACAGCCAAGTACTGGGAGCTGGACCATACTCCCGGAGACACTCCTTTAAATGGAGATGTAGATGCATGTTTGGGGTAATGAAATCAGAACCGAACTGGAGCTCTGTGCTCTTGCAAAAGTGCAATAGTTTCCTGTGTGCCTGTTCTATCTCGTGGTGTGTAATACAAGGCTTGCACAGAAGTCGAGTGGCTTCTACGAAACGCTGCCAGCTATGAAGCATATTCTCCGGCAAAAGGCCCTGGAGGCAGTATCCAGACGAGACTGTAACCCAATTCTTCCACTCCTTTGCCGTCCACATCCCAGCGTTCGATTTGATGTTAGTTACCACGCAGTCATCCGGTAGTCCCTCTTTAAACTGATTCAGACGAGCATCAATAGTCAACACCTGATTAGCGCTTAGTACAACGTCATCTGTTGAATTCTTCTTCTTCTTTGACAACTCTTTGTCGGTCCACCTCTTCCACATTCGCTTGGCAGTCCCTGAATCCCAATAATAAAAGCACATATGTGAAATCGGTATTGAAACCCCAATGAACTAATAGTCCAAATTGAAGGCAAATGCAAGTTCCATTTCAAACACATTATCAGTGCTAAACATTAATTAACGTTAGGTCAAGCTTCAACACTTACCCAACAGTACATTATGCATCACATCGATCGAGAGGAACCTGAAGAAATGAATGTCATATAATACAGTTACTGCTAATGGAAACATTTGTATTAATGTTTATTCAAATGACAAATTAAAATTGTTAATATTTTGGTATAATTCTGTGTAAGATTGGCCTTTAAATTTGTTCGGCCTGGAGATTGAACTTACCTGATGGGATTGAAGTAGGGCAATTCTAGGAGGACACAGGAACGAGCTCCATACTGTTTCTCAAGTTTACTTTTCTCTCTCGGGGTGGATGCAGCTGTAATCTCACTCACTCTCTCCTTGTGTTGGTCCAGAGTACGAGGAGTCCAATTCGCCATGTTGAATCCTCCACGGTTTGAATTCTTGAATTCCTTCAGACATTTTGAACAACCCATGATAGCATTAGGTAGCAGGAAACCGCAGGTCTTCCTCCCTGCAGGCAGGTCGGCAGCAACGTTCAAAAGCGCCAACTTAACGGTCTTGCCATTTGGGCAATCGTTGGTTATAAGCCTTTTTCCCTGATGCCAGAATTCCTTGAGTTCGTTGACTAGGGGCCTCAGAAAACTGGTAAGGTCGGCAGGTTCTTTACTTAAGTTTGGAATGATACCGTATAGTATGACGTTCTCAAGTCTGTACCGCTCATTTCTGGGTAGGTTAAGTATTGTTAGGTAAATGCCCCCTACTGACATCGAAGCTTTCCGAGAGAATGGTTGAAACCAATCGATATTCATCTGAAGAGCCAAGTTGTTTTCATTATCAAGAAAGCCGTCGTTGTTCGCGTTAAATTCTTTCCATACCGAACCGTCGTAAATGTCAGCAAACACTCCTTTGGGTATCCTCCTGCCCTTCCACTCTCTACATTTCAGCTCAAAACCTGGACGTTTCATCATAACCTGCAAACTCTTCTCGAGCGACTGGTAACAGAATGTCCTGACTGGAAGGAAGGTAATTTCCCCCACAATCTTGGTCTCATAAAACAATTTCCTGTTGCAGCGTTTTAAATCATCACCGATGGTTGTACACCTAATGGGTTGCTGATTACCATTACGATCCGTGTAAAAGCCTCGACCTCGCACACGCTCAGTGGTGGACAACACAGAATGCGACAACGTATAACAGGCCGGGCAGCATACACTGATAGAGTAATTAGTCATCGTTAGGTCTGTACCCAACCATTTGTACATCATCCGCAACGTTTTGGGGAATACTGCCTCCGCTGCTTGTGAAACCCGGTCATTACCTGCTACCGTCAATAATTCACAAATGAAGCACATAACTTTAGCCATTTGCGTATCACTGGTGAAGGTGTGGATCTGCCACTGCAAAAGAAAGAACAGAACCCATGAAAATAGGCTTTGGATATTCTTATTAGGGGTACCACTAACAAGCCTTGCCAATGGGCTAGGACGACCCGTCCCGTCACCGAAAACCACTTTTAAGTGACGGATGGCCCTGTTGCGAATCTTGACTGCCTCTGGATCAAGCTTATCATTTTCTTCCGTTTCTTGGGAATCTTCCATGGTACCGTAATAGTCTTCCATATCATCACCTGACTCCTCATCTGCTTCCATGGGTACCGCCTCTTCAACAGGCTGATTGCGACCCACAGGCTGACTGTCTGCTTCTCCCGGATTCCCGACTTCAGCCTGCCGCTGATTAGCAGCTGCAGCTTCTTCCCGAATACCAGCTCCAACCTGGATACCACCTTCAGCCCGAATTCCCGCTTCAACCTGCATACCACCTTCAGCCTCAATACCCGCTTCAGCCTGGTTACCTGCCTCAGCCTCAACACCCGCTTCAGCCTTGTTACCTGCCTCAGCCTGAAAACCTGCTTCAGCCTGGTTACCTGCCTCAGCCTGAAAACCTGCTTCAGCCTGGTTACCTGCCTCAGCCTGAAAACCTGCTTCCGCCTGGTTACCTGCCTCAGCCTGAAAACCTGCTTCAGCCTGGTTAACTGCCTCAGCCTGAAAACCTGCTTCAGCCTGGTTACCTGCCTGAGCCTGAATATCTGCAGCTTCGGCCTCAAGACCCACTTCTGCCTGATTGCCAGCGCGTTGAGGTAAACCAAATGGGAGTGGTTCTGCAAGACACATGTATAAGAATAAATTAAATGTACAGTCGGGTTTCAGAGTACAGACTTTCCCACCCAATGTTGTTTCTCTGACTCAAAAGCTATGATAGAAAGATGCATGGAGGGATACATATATATAACGTCCATTGTTCAAGTCATTCATTATTTGAACAATTGGTTAATTGTCAAGAAAAGATTTAGGCTGGCGATAATTTTCCAAACACTAACTGATCATTAAGAGTATAGTAGGTATTTGAAAATAATATCTATGCGCGCAAGCTAGCTAGGAAGGTTTTGAAGGATATCGATTTCAGGTGAAAGTGACTTTATCCTAGTTATACTATTTATCTGGTACTCACCATGCTCCATAAGATGCTTCCTGTTATATGTACTTTTTGAAACTGCACGTTTACATGTGTCGCACCATCGGTTTCGGCTAGTGTCCATATTTCTTCTGGTTTCTGCCTGGTCACTGGTCAGACCCTTGAAACACCACGATCGCGAGGCCATGGCGAACTTGAGTTAGACAGCAGCACTTCAGGGCGATGAACCTTCCCCATTTGCGACCGCGACACAAGTATTTATATATGGTACAGACCGACGCCTATGGTCCCACCAGCTGAAAGCCGCGAATTGCCGCGACATGCCACAGCCCCGACCCAGGGGTAGTTGCACTCGAGCTCCTAACCTCAGACACCCGTGTGAAATTAAAGCCGAGAACAGCCTGCCACAGTATTACCAGGAGATTACTGTCGCCTCCAGCCTGGCCGTCACGGTAGCGCGTTGTCGTGATTTGTCGGGCGCGTGAAGTTTCTTCAGCTTTCGAAATGCATCGTCCGCCGTCTGGACTGGTGAGGGCATGACACCTGCCATTAAAACCTAGGGTCTATCCATTAAAGGGCGGTGAAGTTTCCTCAGCTTCCGAAACGCATCGGCCGCCGTCAGGTCAACTGGTGATAGGATTTCATCTGCCTTGAAAACTGAGCTCGAAGTTTAGCTCGAAGGTCAAACCTTAAGCTTTCTGCTACTACTTAGGGCCAGCTTATTTCGTTATATAGTGCGTTTGGTGTACGGCTACGTGAATATCATGAGTGTCAAAATCCTGAGTGCCACCCTTGGTGAGAATCTTCTTAATTACTTTTGTTCTACAAGTGATACGAGTCGATGGCCGACTTTCCAAATTATTCAAAATAGGTAAAACATATGTATTCATTCTGGGGGTCGCCCTTCCTAATTAAATAATATGGCCAGTTTTCTGAATTCTAGGGTGTGGCCATATGGCAGTTATAGTTTATTCTGTCTGTTTGAATAGCCTGGCCATGGTAATTTGGAACGAAGGTGTTTGTTTAAAGTTGAGATGACAACCTTCATGTTCTCTTCTTTCTTTTTTTTTCAATATATAGCTGCCGCGTACTTGGTTCTTGTATCATGCGTGGAATTTGTTCGAGCTGCCAGTGGCGGACACTGGCCTAGGGTCGTTCACAATAAGCCTGGAGTAACTCGTACCCGGTTGGTCAACCTCACTGCTCCAATTACCGGTCACCCTCCACCAAAACACGATGCGATGACCGGCCTCACCTTTCATGACACCCTGCAAGCCTTGTTGGACCAGGACCATACCGTAACTGACACTGGATCTGAAGCCAACCCAGGAGACGGAAACATTAAAGAATTCCCAACTGTGGTACTTCTCTCTTCGTACACTCTTCTTCTTATCCTCGCCGTAGCCATAATTATTAGCATATTCTTTGTTTGCTCCGGAATTAATCGCATCTTCGCAGATGCTCGTTTTTGTGTATACTTGCTTGTCTCGGGCAATCACAGTGTATGGCTTAAAATAGGCACGTTCCCTGGACATTTTGGAGATTATATCTTTCAAACAGACGATCCTATCACACTGACTAAAGCCGAAAATATATGCCTAGGCGCACGATACACATTTAACTGTGTCATCCAAATGACCGACTGCTATACCGGCACATCGACACGACTGCCCACACATTTAAAGGTTAATAAACTGAAGGACATCATGTTGACAAGATTGATGACTAAGGACATTATACGCTACCAGTTGGTTACCATGGGTATAGGCATAGGAGAGCCTGTTCTTTTGGGGAAATACCGGCCCGGTGAGCTTGCAATTAGTACTAATACTTCAGTCGACTTAAGCCGTGTTGACCTTGATTAAGTCTTGTGTGAAAAATGTTGTATTTTTGTGTGTTTACTACCAATATGCTGCCGAACGTGCGTCAATTGATACAAGTGTTATGGTTATAAATTGAATTTGTAGCTAAATAAAATTTCGGTTTTGGAAAGAGCAGTATGACGCTGACAAGAGCGCTTTTACTCTGGCTCGGGCTAGGGTCGACCCCTTAGGTAATCTGTGAGACAGGCCCCTAATTTAGGGGCCTGAGGCTAAACTAGGTCTGCAACCAAAACTAGTAGTGGAATTAAATGTGGTTAACGCCACAATCTGGCGATCGGGCTCCAACCGAAATTATAGCTATAGCTAATTAAGCTATCGTCCCTTAATAAATCTCGACACCTAAATTGACTTGTTTGTTTTTTAAATTATTAATTTTGCAATGTCACAGAAGCTCCAAGTTACCTATACATAACTCCCGGAGAACTCCCACTTTAAAGGGTTACACTATATGCAAGAGGTTTTTTTATTCTCTCACAGAAAGAATATAGGTCACCGTGCCATACAAATCCTAGAAAGTATTTCGGGTTCATCAGGAGACTACATGGTCACTTGTAAATTTTGATAGGTCCTACTGGCAGCGATGTATTTGATCATAATAAAATTTCTGAAAAATTACTTTTGCACCTTACTGCATGGAATCTAACTAAAAAGGATCCACTAGAAAAGAAGTAACAGTTCTTAATTAAAACCGGCTTCATGCAACATTATTTTTTCATGACTGCGAAATAAGTACGAAGAGATGATTCATGTCGCATCATTTTAAAAATCGTATATCGAGCTTATGTTTGTTTAAAATACACTTTTTATGATTGATTTATGTTATTATTGATAACAGGCCTAGGTGTCATTCCATTGCTCTTCTAATGGTAGAGACCTTGTACCATAACACTCATCAAAAAAGTGTTGTATTGTAATCGATTTCAAGTTCGTGGTCTATCTTCAAGAAATAGCACATTCGGGTTTTCAACAAAATGACAGGTCATTATAGTTAAATGCGTTTCGTATCGTAAATAAAAAGTATTCATAAATTTAAGATTCACTTATGAGAAGGACCTGGATAACGCGTACGGTTTTAGACTAATATAAGGCGAGTCTTAGGCAACCAACATATCTATAGAAATACTTCCCTGCTTATCGAGCATGCCACAATCAAAACAAGAAGCGCAAAGTTCTTTGATAAAAGTTTATAAAACGACTATACAATTGAAGAAAGTACAAAGACCTAACATACAGAGTGACACAGACCATACAATTAAACGTAGTGTAAAGAAAACATAAAGATGATAAACATAAACATCACATAAAATAGAGCTTTAAACAGACCCTTTAGAAATAAGTTAAATTGGCTGTGCATCGGCGATACCCGACCGATACGCGGGCTTGACCGCCCAGTCTGGGGTGTTGGGAGGAGGCTGTTGGCGTTTTGGATTATCGTCGGGGACATTTTTCCGCTTCTTTTCCAATCTAACGCCCCGTTGACGGCGGCTTATAAGTTCTTTATACTCAATTTCGTCCAGGTGGGCTTTGTAGGCACTCAGCTCATCGCTCTCCCACACGAGCGGTTTGACGCGGCGGTGATATCGCTCGGTCGTCTTCCCGTCTCTGTCGACCGGAAAATAAAGTCCGCGCTCCTCGTCGCTCGTGTAGTCGGGGGTGAGGAGGCGCCTCACGGAATTCTTTCGAGCTTCGTCCCACGTTGTGACGATATTTTCCAACCCCACTATCCGTCTTCTGAGCTTCTGCAAAGTTAAAAAGACACTTTTTTATTTTAATACAGTTACGACATACTTGGTCAAGAACATCCAATAAACACAAACAAGTTTTTCAATATTTCAGTTGCCTTAATTTAAAAGCTGGTCACTGCAGTTAATTTCAAAAGCGTTGCTTTATCCTTGGTCTCTATAACATACAGGCACTTTTTATTAATTGTGTCATATCCATTCTAATTGTATGTCAAGATTATTGTCCAAGGAACCAAGTAAGGTTACAGTGCTCTATAAAAATTCATAATGTAAAAAAATTATAATTGTTTCCCAAGTTTCAGTGTTACAACCATAAGATCATTTCACAGCCGGGCCCCCTGTTTTAAGCCAAATTGCCGATTCACAGCTACAGCCCCCGGTATAGTTCCGACCGCAGTTCGTACGTATACCCCTTTTTGAACCGAGTGGGTCCCCGGGAAGTCACACCCCCTATACCATAGACCCCGGCATAGACCATAGACATTACTCTTTCTCCTCGGCTTTGCACTTGAAAAGTGTAAAATTTCGGCCTGCTTGAATCGAACTACGTCAAACAATGTTGAGAACAATAGTCCGCAAAAGCCATGATGTCAGGCGGGCCCCTAACGGTCACTGCACGCTGCTCCCGTGCCTAAACATGGGCCGGGCTGGGCCGGGGGTCCCCTCTATGAACTTAAGTAGGACCCAGCTGTCAGATTTGCTATTTCCACTAATAATGCTCGCAAACTTATGAAAACATGTATTTTCATAGGGGAACTATCAATGTGCATTATGATATACTTGAAAAGAAAAAGAGTTAATAAATATCAAAGTTATAGGCAATGTTATTGTCTGTGTGTACGGGTGACCGCGGTCCAGCCGGGTGTTATCGGTGCCCCCTCCAGGGCGGGCCGGGCCGGTGACCGGGGGTGTAGGGTTACCGGGGCCGGTCGTAAAAGGTTTAGGCCCAACACGTGTTGCGGGAGGGGTCCGTGACGTCAGACTTTTGTGGTCTATAGAGGAAGTCTGTAACAAAAATTTATTTACCTCGTTCACGTGGTGACGGATGATAGCCTTTTCATTGTCAGCCTTCATTCGGTTCTTCCGGATTCTGTTGGCCCTGCTTTGGAGGGTCTTGAAGTAGGTGTTGGCAGCAGCTAGAAAAAGAGGAAGGACATGAAGTATGCTTAAAACTGGAGCCATTAAGTAGACAAAGGCAATATAATGGCAATAAATCAAGGGAATACATGTTAAAAATGCAAAGTGAGGGTCAACATATTATTCACGAATTAAAACCATCATTACACCGGTATTATATTTCTTTGTCCAGATAATAGAACTTACGTTTTTTTCAGATGACTGGGAGGATAACTTAAATTATAAAAGTAACAATTTACAATGTAAGTGGAGCCTATTTAGACACTAAAAACAGATTTCCAGCATTTCAAGCATGTTAAAATTTGTGTTAATTGAAGGACCAATACTTTGGAATCATGGACATTAGATGCATGAAATGTACAGCTGCAGGTTAGTTAACAAAGAAACTTGCTACCTATGGGACTTACCTAACACCTCTTCTCTGGGGGTATCTGGCCCCAGGCACACGTTGTCAACAACGGCCTTGATGATCGCAACGTTATCGGGGTGTTTGATCCCCGCCCTGAATGTTGGAATATATTTATATTGTTCAATTCATCGGCATCACGTCAAGTGCTCTATGACTCTATTAACATGAAAAAAAAAAACAGCAAAACTTATATTCAGCTGCAGCTTCTGTTGTTCAGGAACACATTACCCATTGCTTACTTAAAAACAATATTATTTTCTGTACTATTCATGTTGTTATGACGTAATCAACTTACCCAGGGTTCAGGTTGAATCCCCAAGCAGGCTCACCTCTCTTGGCCTTGTAGGCCGAACGAACGAGTTCCTACAAACAATATAATAAGCCAATAATTAATAGTGGACTTCTAACTATATGTCAGTGTACGAAATCATTACGGATTTTCGTTGTTTTCCGGGATGTTCCCTGGCGGCGCGGCAAAAGAGAAGAACATCAGGGCTATACTAGGAATGAGATCATTTCTAAACAAACCGAGAACTATATTAAACGGTAACGTTTTCAAGGTGAGATTATTAGTTAATTATAAGCTGTAAAAACAAACTTTAGAACTTACACATATTTCATTGCGTGGTTTGGGTGGTTTGTCAGCTGCAGCTGGCTTCGCTTGGTTCACGAGCACCTCCACCTGGGCCTTTGCCGCAGCCGCTTCAGCCTGCGCCCTTCGGCACTTCTTCTCCAGCTCCTCCATCCTGGCCAGCAAATGGGCCATGGACGGTTCAGCTGTAGACGTGGAGGGGCCGGACGAGGACGAGTATTCGGGCGTGAACGACCTTTGGGACGTCGTCGACGAGAACGACCCTTGCGATGTCAAGGGCCCGGGCGTGAACGACCTTTGGGACGTCGTCGACGAGAACGACCCTTGCGATGTCAAGGGTCCGGGCGTGGACGACGTTCTGGACGTGGAGCTGGGGAACCATGGATGGGATTGCGACGTGGAGGGCGTCATCCCCCAGGGCGTGGATCCGGAGGGCGTGGAGGGCGTGGACGACGATGCGGATGCAGTACCGCCTTGGGAACCACCAAGGCTAAGGTCCACGTCGTTGAGGGTGGATCCCTCTTCCGCGTACAGGGAGTCGTGAAGAGACTGATCCGCAGAGAGATCCGGAAACCCATTCTGAGACCCATACTGACGCGCATCCTCAGACATATCCAACAGCAGAGTACCTACGCCTGCTGATGAATCATGATCGGTTATTTTCTCGCCACCCGGTTTGGGGCTGCTGGTCAAGATCCTGCATGAGCTCGTAGACGGGTTTGACAGAACAGCGTCACTATAATCAGTTGACCCGTTCATGGTGGCAGCAAGTTTTCAAGTGATCTATATAGCCATATGCCACGCCGTATTTATACATGCCGGGCAGGCCCCCCTGTGGATACATGATCTGGTGAAAGCGATCTTTTATCGATGAGGCAAGACTTTGAACATAAGTTACGTGGTAGACGTGACGGGGTGTGGACGGGGTAAGAGAGACTTTTACCATAAGTTACGTGCTAGCCGTGACGGGGAGTACATGGGGTATCAGCGACACCCTCACCGCCGCCCCTTGTGAGGCCTGTTACGTGTCAATAAGTGTTAAGACTACCCTGCGGGCCGCGTGCCGCGGTACTCCTGTGAGGGACCTGACACAGAAGTTAGTTGACATGCGCCGCCTCAGATGGCCAACAGGTGGACGCGGTCATCACAGACGCGTGTCCCGGTGTCAAACGCGACAGAAGTCATTTCAGATGAACCCCCTGTCGATCGGCTCTCTGAAGAAAATAGCGGCCTATTAGACGTGCTTCGCACTACCCAGTGTAAAAACTTGTGAAGCCCCCGGCTAGAAGAAGTCGTTTTAGTTGTACCTTACCTAGCGTTTAAGTTGTCGACCGAGGGTTAACTTTTCGCTAAAGACTAGACGAAGCCCTTACAGTACCTGGGGGGTTGTGATGTCGTGTGGGGTGGGGGGTATAAGTATGTGCCTGTACTATACACTGGTTCAGAACAGCCACTTGATGGCCATGGACATCGAGCGACTGTTAAACGCAAGTCTGCGTCTGCGTCTTGTTCGGGAGGAAAGGCCAGTGGTGAGACCTAGTCACCTCCAACCCGCTGACCAATCCGACCATCAGTGGCTGCTTCTCTTGTTAGTGATATACCTGGGGTGGAAATTTATCGGTATCTTCTGGAAATTGGCAGCAGGCTGTCGCTCGTTGGCGCAGGGTCAACGTCGGAGGGCTACAGTGCAGTGCTGTCTGAGAATCTACTGCCGATGGGAAACGCTCCTATTTCCACTGGCTCCCATTCCCGCCGAAATGGAAGCCGTAGGAAGTGCTGCCTGCCCACGAATGATCATCCAAAGACCGAGCATCCTGTCCAAGGCCCTGACCGTCGCCTGGTCGGGCCCACTCACGGTCCATCTGAATGGCAGTGACGAACCCTTGACGTTGGAACTCCCACAAGAAGTCAAGATTCCTCGTACGGAGCGCGTGCGCCTGAACAAATTTTTCAGGCACAGACTTTGTAGAGCGAGCGTTTGCCTGATAAACAACAGGAACAACATGGCCCAAGAACTACTCCCAGCCGAAAAACTGGGCTGCATGCCTGACGTAGACTCTTGGGTGTGATGAACAGTTATATAAAAGTGTACGATATGTTTGAAGTAGATATGGGAAAATTTTAATTGTGAAATGCATATGTTCACGAAGCTTTCGAGTTACATATGTACATTAGTGTATGGTCAGTAAATACAATTATGGGAAAATAGGCGAAACGTTGACACGTGGACATCATAAAACCTTATAAATAACAATAAAACATTTTGATATCATGAACGTGTGTAGTCTTATGTGGCTGTGACTAATTATAAATGGGAATTCATGAGGATAATGTGAATGAATTGCAGCTGTACATGTGTGACGAAATTATGAGGGCGAGTATATATTCTAAACAACAAAAATCGAACATGAATGAGAACTGATAACTTTTGAGCTGCAATAAAAGGAAGAGTTAATAGCTAATGTATATATAACCAACTCAATTTAAAGTCAAGCGTCTGCATGCGCTTTGAATCCTACGTTGTCTGAAATACAGAATTGAGATGAAAACAAAAAGTGCTGGTACCATTATAAAAGTAAGTCCAATGTTCAACAGGTAAACAGTACCGTGCACACTGGGGGGGAGGAATGGTACGTGGGGAAGATGCAAGTCACCACGAAGTTTCTTGTATTCGACCTCATTCAGTCGAATCTCTTTCATGTATGTACGGAGGGAAAGGAAATTGTCTTTTGCTCGCTTAAAAATATCCTCTTGGCGGACTCGCATTTGCGGGCTAAGAGGTAAAATTGGGAATGGTTTATCGTACGAAAAATCCGGGTTCACAAGTCGGCTAAGTGACAGGTTGAGGTGTTGAAGACTAGCAAGGTTGACGGGGAAAACTGTTCTTAAGGGGCCTGCTGTAGAAGGCAAACAGTTAACACTTGAGACTGGAATTTCCCATTCTTTGGCGGACACAGAACAACCACATTCAAAGGCACGAACGCACGATTCACATCCAGGATGGGTTGTTGTTCGGTTGGGGCAGCGCACAACGACCTCGTCTATGTGAGAGAACAAATAGGTCCCTGTTGCAATGACTTGGATGTTCGACCTTCTGAAATTAGACTGAATGAGTATTTTGAAATCACAATAAAGTTTGACAGACTCATGATCACGTAGATAGATAGAAATGAGGCACGACGAGGGAGAAAGCCTGCGAATTGGTAGGTCATAATGACAAAACGGAGAATGGCAATTATCCAGATCTGGGTTGGAGGATACCGTGTATTGGGTTGCGGACACCAATAAATAAGCCGGTGTGTTGGAGAGGCAAGTATAATGCCCATGGAAGGCTAGAGGGAAGGTGTTCACTTTTAGAACCTTGAATATTTTGTCTAAGGAAATAACGGGAATCTTCAAAATAGTTTTCAGAACATTTCGCTGTAAAACCGGGGGGACTAAAACAGTTACACTTCTATACATGTCGCGAGTGTTTGGAATATAAATATTTGAACGATTGGACTTGGAAAGGAAAAGGTACCGAATCTTCCTCATATCAGTCTCCGATATCAAAGAGTTACTCAGCCTGTTCTCCGTTAGGTCGCGAATAGCCTGTAGCAAGACATCAAGGGAATAGTCCAGTTTAAAATCCAGTAGACGCAATTCTTGCAAATCTTGCATCAACCTGACCATCAATTCCCGGTTACTAATGTAAGCCTGGAGTCCTCGGGACAAATTGTATATGGAATGAGTGTTCTCTATGATGGCCTGGAGTTGGATTTCCAAAGTGGAGTCAACTACCTTTAGGACTGCATTTATTTTGCCATCGAGGAAGCCAATTTCATCGGCATTTACCTGGTCAGCACGAGTCTGTTGCTTCAAGTCATCGAGTGTGGCCGTTCCAAATAAAGTCTCGGAGAACTTGCCGATTTCTGGAATCAGAGCCCGCTGCTTCCTGGATTTTGCTGATGGAGGTGTTGGCTGGGCCGTCGATTCCAAAATTGATTGCACTTCCCGGAGTCCGTTGGTGACCTTCGCTGCTATAGTCTTCCCAATAGATGTTATGTTATTCAACATAAGTTGGATTTTTCGACACTGTTCCATTGAACCGGCTGCCAGGGTAGCGCCGTGTCTACAATTTAGTGCGGCTGCCTGTTTGGGAGAAGGAGGAAGTGGTAAAATGATATCGACTTCGGTAGTGAAGTACTCATTACCTATGTGGATGGACGGTTTACTCTCGAATACTACACCATAGTTGGTACGAAAACGGTTTACCGTACTGGTGCATAGGCATGGCTTAGCTGAGACAGTGCCCAGGATAAAGAGTCCACGAAGGAGGAGTATGAATACTGTTGGAGCCATGTCTGATGCAGGCTAGAGACCGCTCTAGTCCTTTATTACTTTTTCCCAGTCACGGGAAGGAGTAGACAGACAGTCGCCACGTGCACCTGGGATCTAAAGGTTTTGACCTCCGTGCAGAAACCTTACGTTAATGCCAAAAGAAAAGCCGTGCGAAGAGTATAAGCTTAGGCGTATGCTTGCTAGTAAGCTTTCGTTGGTTAGGGTGTCGGCTTGTTCTAATTGAATTGGAAGGCAGACTTCAAAATGAATTGTTGGCATGGGGTTCCTTAACTTGTGGATGAGAAGTGAGAAAGCCTGTAAATGCCATTACTGCCTGATATTTATAGGTTTTATTTGCAGGTGGTTTATATGGAGTTCAGGCCGATTTAAGTCTGGACTGGCTGAAATTAGTCTCAAACCTTAAGGTCGGCTTTATATCTAACCAGCTTAGACCCAGTTTAAGGTGAATTATTTAGGGTAGTTATATAGGCCGGGAGGTACCTTTTATCCATACAGAAAATGTTTAATGAATTTTTAATGAATCTCATCTCTCACGGATGACTTCAAAAGAAGTTAATTTCAAACACTTTTAATACTCCATCTATGGATGGTAAGGGTAAATGGTTTTCCGGGTGGGAGGGGCGATGGATGGTAGGGTGAAATAGGCCTGTCAAAGATTTAGCTACATGTGCTTTGCAGGCGAACGTAGGTTGGGTATGGAAGTGCCCGACCCAGCAGGTTCCCTGCATGGGGCAACTCTGGCCCGTGTTAACTCGATAACTAACCCCTGATTAATGGCGGGGAGTCCGTCAGATGACACCCAGCATGATACCTGTGTCGCTCTTGAGTGGGTTTGGTGTGAGTTATGTGATTACCAAGATTGTGCCCCTGCCCTTGTCAGATGTCAGAGGGGGGTACAGATTAGATGGGGTGCTTCCGGGTACTTATGGGTGTTAATGGATTAAGGCCGGCCATGATGGACGCTTCCAAACTTTGCCGCCGTTAGGAATGGACCTGGTTTATTAGGAAATGTTATGCACAAGGGAACAGGGGAGCGAGGGATAGCTGCAGAATCGCGAAAATGCTTTCTGTCATGTTACTTAAAAACTCGCCACTGTGGCGAATTTGGTGCTGGATGGATTCGCCACATTCACATTTGATTAGCCACCCATTTTTATATGGTTTTTAAAGCCACATGTAGTATTTAGTCAATTGGTGACCCCCAATTTCTAACCAATATTTACAACAAAATTAATATTTAAAAAAACTCAGAATCAAATCAATATTCTTGTCTGAAAAGTATTCTTGTAATTCTTGTATATACTTTGACTCATGCTGCCACCCGACCCCAATCCTTCCTTGTTATATGGTAGGTTGACTAGCAAAAGGTGTTCTTCATCAAAGAATTCCTAAGTTGAACTTTTGCTTATAAGATCAATAATTTAAGACTAAAAAAGGGGTGGCGAGGTTCCCCAAGTGGAACTTTTTATTCTTTTCTTTCAGTTTTGTTTGGTCTTTTCAATAATTTATTGCAGGAAAGGTGGAACTTTTTAAGAAATTTCCTTTGTGGGGGGTGGGGGTGGTAATAGTAATGCTTTATGCTGAGGCATACGGCATAAGTCACCCAGACTAATAATTCTGGAAAATGGTAAAATATAGGGGAAAATGTCAAAAATAGGAAAAATGTGTTTTCTACAAAAATCAGAAAAATAAGCACTTGAAAATTACAAAATACTTACAAATATCAAAGAATGAAACATTTGTCATGCGTTGTCAGGTTTCCTCATGCTCACACATAAGGCCTCTAGATACAGGCCCGTACCCAGGTTCTGTTGTGGGGGGGTGGCGAGGTTCCACAAGTGGAACTGTTGCCTATATTTTCAATAATTTGAACTTGACAAAAGGGGATGGCGAGCAGTAAAAAGTGGAACTTTTCAATATTTTCCTACTGTTTTTAGGGCTTTTACATTACGTAGGAATGTAGGTAGATATTCAAAACCACAACAATATCAGAGTGTAGTTCAGATGGCTTTATTGTGAATTATTTCCAACAGTTTCGGACGTCAGTTGTCCTTCACCAGGGATTTAGTTTTGGAAGGAGAGGTGGAACTTTTGGAAGTATTTCCTTTGTCGGGGGGTGGCCCGCCATCCACACCAGCCCCCCTGGGTACGGGCCTGACTGATATTTACACTAACATGAAGAGAACGTGTTTCTTTTCTGACAGCATCTAAATTTCTCTAAATAGCTTTATTTGTGATATTTCAAATAATGATAGCTTGGATTATAAAACAAATAGAAACGTATTTATTTCTTTCACTATTCTAAAGCTTAAGGCATCCTCTCTGATAGTCAAATTAAAGCTCAATGTTCATGATCTGCGACTTATGCCTCACTACGTGATGAGGGGTCACAATATTTATTAAAATATCTGATGTAGAAAAGGATGGGAAATAATCCCTAGTTTCTGTCTAAGAAATTCCAAATGAATGACAGATATTATGCTTCTTCCTATATGTTTATTGACTAATAGAACTTTCTAATACCTACGTTCATTAATTTTGTTATATCTATAATTTTGAGCACAACAGTTATCATAACAGTTATAGTATGTCCATGCATACGTAGAAGGGAAATGATACAAGATGAAAATTTTAACGGAAACCGTTTCCTACTAAAAGTAATGAGAATGAAATATTGTCTAAAATAATGTCTAAATCTAATGAGCAGAAAGAAATCACAGTGAGAAACAGAATTTTTTTTAATGTATCATACAAAGATGAGTTTTCGTGGCTTTTGGGGGGTTTGATGGTCGAGGATAAGAGATTCGCACTGTGGCGAATCAGAGGGCTGTTTGTCCTCGCCACACTGGGTTTGGACTCGCAAATGCGAGGGTGGCGAGCGGCTAGCGCGAGCCCAGGTTAACAATCAACCTCCTCTCTTGACATGACGATTAGGGTTCAGAGTAGTCCTATCCTTATCATTAATTTGATAATACAAGTCTGATGGATGAACGAAAAACGTAAGGCATGAAGGGGATTCGAACCCGGGGCCGGGAGAGATAGCTGGTAGCCAAAAATCCACCGGGTTCAATAATACGATGACGTCGGAAACCAGCGAAAAGCCGTCTAGAGGTCCTTCCGGTCGCAGGACCAAATACGTCGAAACTACGTTGGGGAAAACGATGACGGGCAATGTAAATTGAAGTTGATAGAGACACATCAGTGACAATTGAGGGCGATCAAAATTAATAACTTGTGGTATTGCTTGTTTTCCAAATCGGAAAACCCACTGAAACACAAGGACCGAAGCTACAGTCTCTTTTTGGTAAACACCTTTCTGGTTGCCCCGATTACACCCACGGTATATATATGTCGCAAACTCTGTAGGTTAGTGGGTCTGGTTGTGCAACCAACGATGAAATGCAATGAACTGAATATGGCACAGATGAGTTCGCCAGACCTGGGTGGTAGGATCTAATCGAACTTGATGCACTCGATTAGCTCCTACCACTCTAAATTTTCATTTTTTTCGGAAGTTTTATTTGTAATAATGGTGTTAAAATGACCAGATGGCCCACGGGCCGGTCAGGGGGGTTGCAGGGGTGGACCCAGGAATTTATAGAGGGGGGGGGGGGCTGGGGGCAAAGCCCGTCTGCCCCCCCCCCCCCCCCCCGGATCTGCCTATGAAGGACCTTAAAACAAAGTTAAGGTGGAGAGTTCTAGTTGAAATGGTAAACAATAAATAGGGCGAAATATACAAATTTAGAATAGGTTTATGAGGCTATAACTTGTGAATTGTATTAGTTAGCGTGTTTTATTCTGTTACTGAGTTCAGTAGCTAGGTTGGGAAAGGTTAACGTTGGGACCAAATTATTTTTGCCTTATAATGCTTACACGAGTCTCACAAGCGAGTTTAAGAAATCTGGTTTCAAACAGGCTTAAACCATATTTGCTTTTTGGAAATACGCCCTTAAAATTTTTAGCTACAAGTTTGGTTGAACTAACCCTATTTTTTTTTAGAAATAGGCCTATTGGACATCACTTTCATGGGATGGAAAACCATTATTGATATGATATAGGGTAAAGTCGGGTAATATGGGCACCTTAAGGACCCATGTCTGTAAATTCAAGGGAAATGATCATAATTCACTTCTGTTTTCGTTTATGGACTTGTTATCAGTAATTGAACAAATAAGTGGGTTTTTGACCATCTAGGCCAATAAACAATTAATATATTGAGAAAATAAGTTTTTACATTTTCAAAACCCATATTACCCACAGCAGGGAAATATGGGCACCCCCTATTTTAGGGTAATATGGGCACACCTGCCCATATTAGCCCTGTAGAATTACAGTGACAGATGAAGGAGGCTAATATGGGCAGGGCAAGAACCCTGCCCATATTAGACTCCCCATAGGTTACTATAGGATTTCGGGGGGTGCCCATATTACCCTAAAAAACAGTCTTTCATAGATCCTCTATAGAATAAAGGCTATTTCTCCTATATCTTTTATTGTGGTTTCTACTTCTTCTTAAGAGGTTACACTACAATGTGGTATTTGAATGGTTAAGATATTCATAATCACTCATATTTTATGTATCATTATGTGCAAGTATGCAAGCAAGTTCACATACCCTCTTACAGATTTTGTAGCATATCTTGATAAATATAATAGTAATTTACTGAAAAGGAATGGTCTATGCCAATGATTTTTGGTTCCCCACATTGTGATATGAGTTTGCAGGGCTTATATCTGATAGAAATATGAAATATTGGGGGTGCCCATATTACCTGCTATGCCCATATTACCCGACCTTACCCTATGTGATAAGATTTCTCAAAAATATTACTTTCATTTCATGATAAGGGTTGTACCCAACATCATGGGAGACAATTGCTTCATTATTGATTAATCATAGAGGTTATAAAGTTAAATCACGCTTTATCGCTGTTTTTACGCATTTGATTAATTATTATGAATTATTTTGATTTTATATTTTGTTTCTATATGTAAGGGCTATTAAAACTAAATGCGCTAATGATATAGGCCTACCAATGTGAGCGATACAACCCTGTTTTACCCTAGTTGTGTGCACACTATAGGCTACTCCTTCTGCGCTTCAGCCTCATCTATTCTTATTAGGTCAGGAAACTGAGTATTATTTTTGTTGAGCTTGGAAACCAATATCAACCGGCGTTTATAGATTATATGCACAAATGTGGGAAGGCCAGTGTAGCCCTGAAGTTGCCCTTTTTAAAGGTAAATGAATAAGAATGAACGGTCGGTGGTTATGTCGCGCATTTAAACTTTGTATGGCGGATTTTTATAGGCTCATTTTTGATAGAACACGAGAAGTAATATAATAAGAAATTCCAAACGAAATTTTCAGATTGTGGAGCCAAATTCCTTAATCCAATCGTGAGTGGGGGGGACTGGGTACGCCACTGCTGGCAATTATATTGGTGCCTGAATGGAGGGTAGGTACGTTAAGACGCCGAGAAGGTTGGGCGTGTGAAGAGAACTATGAGCGGACGGGACTATTGTGACACAATATAGTTAACACCCTCTGACTTACACTTATATACACGCCAGAAGGGGAAGGGAAACTTTGAGGTGGGCGCAAAAGTATTACCTAACACGCCCACTGCTATGGGTGGTATAATGATACTTTGATTTTTCAGGGATAATGGTGGAGTAAGACTTACAATCCTTGACACGTTTTAGAGCAAGTGGTTTCAGACAAGCCCGAGCCTGTCTAATGTATGAGTTCAAATTCTTCCCGTGTTGATATGGAGGAGCATCCGCAGATCCTGTGAAAAAAATGTACCTTTATAAGTACCACACTAGAACAGACGAGAAAAAAAAAAGAGTAGAAACACACAGCATTTATACGCCCCTTCAGATATTAAAAAAACAACAACTTATAATCAAACGTTTACACAACTTACTTTTGCTGCCTTCTTTTTTCTTTCGAACGAAACATTTGCTGCCTGCGTGTTCTTTGTACTACCGAGTACTAGGTATGGCTTGCGAGCAGGACCAACACCATTTGTGGGTACCCCTATTCATGGCTTTGTAGATGATAGCTGCTCCTTAGAAAGGCTTGCGAGCCCTAACATAATGCTGATGATCTAGTAACTCCGCAAATAAGGTAATAGTTAGATAGTCTTATGCGTCATATGTGGACGCAGACAGGTAAGTTCTAGGCTTGGTGTTGAGGTCGGCAGTTGCTACCAACCGAGAATGCTGGACCAGGGCGACCTAGGTCCCTTGTTGGAGCTGTGGGAAATTCCAAACTGCGAACGCAGCATTCACGGGGAGCACTATATATAACCCACTGCCTACAACAGATCTAGAAAGACAGTGACATTCCAACCAGGTATCGTGATTGGATTCCTTGCCGACCCACAGAGTGCGGGACAAACTTGAGATGAAACTCTTTTCAGGTGAGCTGGACAAATGGTAGAACGATAACATATTTAAAGGACATAATGAAAGTGAACCCCCTAACTTTGTTTACCTTTATCGGTCGTAATGTACTGAGGCAATTTGAGTTTGTATAAAGTTAAACAATGCCCCTTAGATCGGTGTACTGTTATTTGACATTAATTGATTTCCCCCCTTTGGTTGTCTTTATTTCTAGTCTACATCTACGGCCCATTGGTGCTGCTCTTGCTGGAAGGCGACCTGAGTGGAGCTCGAAATATTAAGCCCCTGTGAGGCAGCCGGTTCATGGAGCGGTTGAGAGACATAACCAATGTCGGCGACACCAGGTCAGCACGAAAAGGGGTTGTAAACGACGATGGAAGACCTAACAACAGAGAAACATTACCTTTAATGACCCCAATGCCTTACCAGGACAGATTGGAGTCCATGCTGAACCAATATGGGACTACCGTAGAACCAAGAGCTGCAATAGAAGAACAGGAACAAGAGAGTCTGTGTGAAAATAGCAACACCTTTATTTCGAATCCAATTCTACTTGCTTACGGTAGTCATCTCTCCATTGGCACTGGCCATCATGATTTGGGGTTTTGCAAGATTAATTGGCATATGTAAGCAAGATAACTTTAAGGTTTACCTGCTCGTGTCAGGCACCCAGAATGTGTGGATTCAACTTGCTACTTTCCCGGGACATTGCACCGACTACGTGTTTATCACAGAGGGTGATCTTTTTCTTAACATAGAATGCGACTCGTTCCTAGGAGGAGACTACACACTTAGTACGGACATTAATGTCATAGACAGCAGAACATACCGAGAATCGACACTGGAAACCTCAGTCAAAGTGAATCCTGTGACAAACTTCCTCTTAAGAAGACTGCTAAAGCAACAGATTCTGCGCTACAACTTGGTTACGGTTGCAGTGGGTGAGCCAGGTATACTGGTGACACTTACATATGACCTGGACACAAATACATCTTCTTCGTAAAGTCTCCTTGAACATAACATAATTACCTCGACCACTCCAACTTGTAAATTGGGAACTGAAACTTGAGTGGGTCCCTAATATGTAATAAATGTACAACTGAACCGTGCCTTTTACTGGAGTTCTTTTTTAAGATTGAATTATTCATGCAATCGTATGGTAACTGTACGATACACTGAGCACCAGAGAGTGCACCGTAGGTACCGTTTTTTTTTTTTATTGCATATGTTGGGTTGCGTTTTCTTCCTTTTCCACCCAGAACTGATGTACAGGAATCCTACAGTAAACATGTATTTCATTTCGACCCGGGGCTAATGGGTGGACTTGGTGGAAATATAAGATTCATTGGCGGGGAATCAATCGCAGTTGGGCGCATTAATTCTTGTTTAGAATATTAAAAAAGATAGGGAGAAAGGAGTACGCGTTGATTTGAAAAAGGCTACTTCATGCCTAGACGATACGTGTAGCTAGGTACTTGAAAAGGTGATTTGTATGAATAACATCATAAATATTGTAGCTAAAACGATTGATAAGTTGCAGTATCCAAAATTTACGATCGGGACTTTTTTTTTGAGAGGCGCCTTCTGTTGACCCAGGTCGGTAGGCGCGTGGTTATATAAGACTCTGCCCACGGTTGACCTAATTAATTCCTGACTAACACGACCGGCGCGGACGAGCAAAAGAGCATTACATTCGACTATCAGTGCGAACATCCAGACATGGCTTTAAACCACAAATCCTCTACACCAGGAGTCAGGCGAGTAAATGGGAAATGGATACGATTGATTATAAAAGATGTTGCAGACTTTAAATAACTCCTTTGATTTTTGGTTTTAGGGAAAAGTTGCGTTCTGTGTAAAGTAAAGTATCTAGGTCACAGCTGAACGGAACAGCTGATCGATGTTTACAAGATGGCCCACTTAGCAAACATAGGCCGAGGCTTGCCCTTTCCAAGACCTATAAGTATAATATCTGTCTTAGCTTGTTAAGAGAGGAGTGACTTCGATTAATTATTAGCATTGCCATTCATGACTGCGATATTAAGCAGAGTATTGGTGATTTGCCTATTGAGCGTAGATCTACGTTTTATTGAAATGCTGTTACTCTTGTTTCAGACCATACACCGAGACCCCGAAGCGGCCGAGGACGCCGGAGACGCCAACGGCCCCTTTAAAGTCGAGACGACGACTAAGAATGGTTGAGGCTCCGACTCGAGACGAGAATGTGTCACCTGGGCTGACACCGTTGGACAACGCAAGCTTCACGAGGTACTTTCTTTTATTTATTGAATTGGTTAAATTTTTATTGTCACTATTATAAAATACACAACTTATTCCTAGGCGTCGACGTGAGATGAGTTGAGAATTAACCCCACTAAATTTGTACCATCTTTATTGCAGTGCGGATCTCTTCGGCTGCAGCCCAGGGAATGGTAGTGTGCACAGCCATTCTGACTGGGAGTGCTGCCTCTGTGGGGAGCAACCCTCAAAGGTAAATGTTGAAATTATATAGCCAGTTAAGAAAATTAGTTATAACAGTCTTGATGATGACCGCGTGGGTCCAAGCAAAAATTATGTGTGGCTTGGAGGAGGAATTAGCGCCTGTTGGATAATCTGCAACTAACTTGACTAAAAAAAGATGGGATAAATGGATACTGTGCCACTAGTGCCTGCGGTTTTACTCAATACTTATATTCTATTCATTCCTTTAGGTAGACCGAGACCACCTGACAAATGAGCGGGACATCGACATGGATGCCTTCGACGAAGACACAAGTGTGATTGCTCCGCGTGGTATATTCTTCGACACCAAATATAGGTATGTATTACTGTTATTATCGTTTTTACGACATTTGAAACGCCAACAATATTCTAATATCAAGTGTAAGGGAAGAACTTCTTCCATTTTGGCATTAATATTTCTAAACGTAATTATACAATATTCGACCTAAACCCTAGTTGCAAATGAAAACTGGTTCTGTTATATAGACCAACCCACATTGCCTTTACAGAGTTTACCTGATGTGCATCTACTGCCAAGCAGTATTCCACCCAGCGTGTGGGCAGTATGAGCCAGCGCAGATCATGGCGTCAGAGATTATATGTGACAAGTGGGCAAATGAATAGGTAAGTTAAGTGTATGTTCAATTCCCTCGATTTTCTGCACTAGTCCGCCAGGCTAGTGGTTGAAAATGTGCACTAGACCGGGTAGTAGTGCACTAGTACCTATAGTTTTCTGTGTCTTAAAAAAGACTGAGTATAATATTCAAAGTTGTTTGATTTCATTTTTAGAGTTTTACCGTATAATATGATAATACCACACTAGCCCATCGGGCTAGCTGTTCAAAAAACGCACAAGTCCGACCTGATTTGCACTAGTAACGGTACTAGCTTAGGTGGTTTAAGTATTTGTATAGATAATTATTGTGCTTTCATATAGGGATGTTGATGATTAAATGAGTGACTGCTATATGTTGTTTGTATTCCAGAACCGCTACCTGAGATGCCTGGACATTACATGAAGAAGGAGGCCTAGGGAGCGAATGCACGACGCTAGATGCGGAGATTTTGCAGACTACGATTTATAATATGCACAATAAACTATAACAGATTGTATATAATTACCTACTGTTTACTTAATTTATGTAAACATCATTACATGAAGAAGGAGGGAGCGAATTCGAATGCACGACGCTAGATGCGGATAGTTTGCAGACTAGGATTTATGATCTATATGTATAATAAACTATAATTGCTTGTAAATATGTACCTACTGTTTACTTAATTTATGTAAACTTCGATAAGTTATAAAAGGAGTGCTTGTACAACACCGAAGTTGTACCGTTTATGGACAATGTGTTAGTTTCAATAAAAAATTTAAATGTGGAAACAATGACTTTGTTTGAGATTGTTTGAGGTTGTTGTTGGGTCTGGACTCATAAAAGGGAGACGGTTCGGTTTATAATTAGATAACCAGGAAAAAAGATAAGCACGATTTCCTATGTAGAAACGTAGCTGGTCTTGTTTGCAGAGAGTACTGGGAATTAAATGAGAAACTAGAAATCTC
The DNA here is from genome assembly GCA_936440205.1 of Lepidonotus clava. Taxonomy (NCBI): domain Eukaryota; kingdom Metazoa; phylum Annelida; class Polychaeta; order Phyllodocida; family Polynoidae; genus Lepidonotus; species Lepidonotus clava. The sequence continues at coordinate 49,846,374 of OW387138.1, forward strand.
TATAAAGAACCATACCATTTAACACGAAAAATCAAAGTGACTGTACTTGTACATAACGGGGACAAGCAAGTCTGAGGTATATATTTATCTGAAGGATGCCATATAACGACAAGTTGGTCACATAAACAAGATATATGTATAATGAGAAATAAAAAAACATCGGGCATTAACAGTAATTGCACTACACTGAATTAACTTATGAAATACAAGAGTATTGTAGGGTTGTTGTGAAATACAAGTGTATTGTATGGTTAAAATGAGTAGTAGGCTTTTTTCGTAATGATTCACCTTGTTATTAAAAAACATAAATGTCGGAAACGGACAAACAAAACATGATCTAAAAATTTAGTTCATGCTAAATTTTAGTATGAACGTCATTTCCAAGTAAGAAGATACGGACGCTTCCTTGTTGGTAACTGGCACTTGAGACTACACAGTTGATTTCTTAAATTTAAACATATCATGAATATGATTACAAACCAGACGGATTGCCGGTAGAAAATAGAATTGCAAACATTTTAGTTTTAAGCCCATGACACATGCACGAACTGACCCCTACCCAACAGAATGTGCCAAGGCCTTGACTTAGCCTAGTCTATAGAAAAGTCTGCGCAAACTATCAATGTTGTGTCTGTCGTAGGGATGCCTATTTCTAATACGGCTTGCTGTATGTGGTTGTATTCTGTGGGAGTATTTGATTTACACGGTTGATGTACACGGTTTAATGGTACGGACACACGGCAGACACACGGCGACGCATGGCAGACATAGGGGATTTAACTCGAACTTTGCACGATTACATTGATGCACTGCCTAGCACAATTGCAGCACAGTAACACCATGAATATCCTTTTACACCGGCGCGCAACTCCACTGTGCATCTCCTGTGCCAGTGGCTGTGACTGGTATGGCTGTGTTCATTGGCCGCCATATACCTTTTGCTCGAGGTGGGACAGTATGCGGGAAAGTACTTGCGCACAAAACGGCTTTCCCGCAGGCTGGGGGTCAGGATACAACAGGATACTTGTTGCGCACGTGCTGTCGCGCGACGCCAGCAAAATATCAAAGGGGAGTTGAGAGCTTGAGCGTAGAGGCTGTGCAAAGTCTTACTGCGCTCTGCTATGCACCAGTTATCACAAGCAGATTGTGAATAAACTAAACAATAGACGCACAGACTGATTGCACTAACTGTGCCCGACTTACATAATGTGCTGTTGCGCAGCAAATAGCGAAAACGACACGAGGCTCAGTTCTTCCTGTGAATTGAAGTTTATATTGACAGATCCATGGAAGATTGCCCCACTGAGGAGTGCAGAGGCTTGAGACAGGCTGGAGGATGATGACTGGAACAAGGCAGCTGATCCAGCTGCAGCTGGGATGATCTCCATGGATGGTGCTACCTGACCTGGAGTGACCGCCGCCTGCCCTGAAATCGCCGCTGCCTGCCCTGGAGGACTTAGGGCCCTGACCGCTGGACTTAGGGCCCTGACCGCTGGACTTAGGGTCGTCACTGCTGGATTTATCCCTCCTGGAGGAGTTGTACTGTGGGGTGATGCTATGGGAGGGGGCATGGCACCCTGCCTCATAGGAGAGGTGGTAGGCCTCGGTGCTTCAATTGCTGGCCCTCCTGGAGGAGTTGCGCATTGTTCACCTTGGTTTGGGACAGGAGGAGGTGCTCCAAGGGCACAGGACACAGGCCTCCTCCTGTGTGAGAGTGCTGTGGATGCTGTGACTGCAGGGACGACTTCGCTGTGAGGGGTGGCAGCAGTAGGCACCTTTTCCTTGAGAGTTGTGCCCTCTCCTGGTCACTTTGCAGGAGGTCGCACATCTCGTACTGCATTGACATGTCTGCCGTTGCATAATTGTTCAGGCTGGCCACATTGCTGTGGCCTGTCAGCTGCACAATCACAGTGGGATTCACGCCGCTGTGGAGCAGGTCAGTCGCTGTTTTTTTTCTGATGCTGTGGTTAGTGAGCCTCCCCTTCAAATTACAGGCCTGTGCCATTTCAGGGATAATCTTCTGAAGTCAGTGCACACCCAGGGGCTGGTTCTTGCACCAGGTCCTGGCCCTGGGACTCTTGTTGATGGCCAGGAAGAAGGGGCTGTCAGGGGCCATCATTGGGGTCGGGCGGTGGGACTTGAATATTTCATACATTTGGACTGCGCACCTCTCGGGATGTCTCTCGTTCTTGAACAGTTTAGGATAAAATGCCTGGGATCCCCCTGGCCCTGTCTAGTCTTGGAATGTCGTTCGTTGAACTCCAGGTAGACGTACCCATTTTCATCCTCCATGTACTTAATGTCCCCCCAGTTCATTTGTCGGCCCTCGTGCATGCCCCTTAGCCCGAAACACTCCACCATGTAGATAAAGAGCCCTCGTTGCAGAGGTTCCGGGCTGGTCTTAGAGATGGCTCCCTTCTCCCAGAAGATATTCATATGTTGTGCATTGAGGGGCTGCGATCGGTTGGGTTTGTTGCCATACCCCTCCGCCTTGAGGGCCTTCCTCCGGGTGGCCAAGACATCCCAAATACTCTGGAACTCCGGGGAATCCTTTAAAGTATATCCATACTTTTTCTCCTTGAGGTGACGGTCAATGGCCCGGTGTATGCTGGTGAGGGTGTCCAATTCGTACTCTTCCCCGTCCTTCTTTTTTACGACCATGAAGAAGGCACTCACCATGACATTGAGGGTTGAGGGCGGGAGGGCCACGAAGTCCTCATACCCCTGTTCCACGCAGTACTTGTGGAACCTCTTGACCACCTGTTGTGTCTTTCTCTTGGTGTTCTTGTTTTTGCCCGAGTCAATGTAGGCCTCTATGTCGGCCTCGTTCACTCTATGTCGGTCTCGTTCACCCCTCCTACGGCTCCCTGTTCCTCCATGTCCTCGTCCATGTCCTTGTCCATGCCCTCATCCGTGCCCTCGTCCATGCCTTCCTCCATGTAGTCCTCGTCATCAGTATCTGAAAGTTGATAGAAACAGGGAAGATGAAAATGGGTGTGTCTACCTGGAGAATAATGAGCACCACTCTATGACCAGAGAGGCTAGTCAGGGGGATCCCAGGCATTTTGGCCCTAAACTGTGAAGGAATGAGAGACTTTCTGAGAGGTGAGGGGTAACATTCCCCTTACTTTACACATTATTTACACATACTTTACACGTTATTTACACTTTATTTACAAGTAATTTACACGTAGTTTACATGCAGTTTTACACATTTTTACATCCACGATAGGCAGGCTTTGGTTAAGCTTCACACAAGGCATACAGGAGAAGGGTGGTTACCTGGTGGGAGGTAGTCAGGGTCCTCCATGTCATAATCATGGAAATTAACGTGGGCGGACGCCTCTGGAGGGGTGTCTGATGGGTCCTGAGCGTTTTCTGACGGGTCCGGAGGGTTTTCTGACGGGTCCGGAGGGTTTTCTGACGGCTGAGCAGGGTTTTCTGACAGATCTTCTCTGCACACAATGATGGTAGGACTGGCGGGAGGGGACTGGTCCCAAAACACGTCAGGAGCCTCAAAAACGTCCAAAAGTCCGTTTAGGTCCGTTTCACTAACGTCTGAGTCAAACATTAGCATTTCCCTGATTTGGGTGTCTGTTAGCTCCATACTGGACGTCATTTCCGCCGTTTCCGACGGTTTTAACGGACTTTTCTGACGAGTTTTAGCGGTCTCGTGGGTTTGTTTTGGTCGTCTGGTGTGTTCTGAGACTGAAAGGGTCGCGTCCGTCTCACATGACCAAATCCGCGCTTACCATTGGTCCGTTAATTAGGTCGGCGTAGGTCAGAGGTCAAACTCTCTCAGTTACGCTGCATTTTGATTGGTTTAAACTAGGTCAGACTACTTTTCCGGATCAGTACACTCTACTGATACGGAATCTGTATCAGTACAGTACGGTCGTCCACTGTATGCCTATTTAGCAATTCCGGAAAAGTATAATAAACACTTGATTTTCGACCGTCAAATTGGAGTTTGATGCCTGATCTGATGCAATTCATAGTTTGTGAGCCAGACTGTGAATTGCATGGAATTTTGAATGCATTTCTACCATTGTCTAAGTAATACTAATAGTTTAAGACATTATTAATGAGGCTATGCCCAACCCGGCCCGGCCTGGCGCAGGCGAAACGCTAAGCCCCGCCCACAATTGACGTCTTCGACCCAGCCCGGCCCTGCACCTGGCCTGATTAATAATGTCTGCCAGTATTACTTAGATGATGGTAGAAATGCATTCCAATTTCATATATTTTGATCATATCTACCTATATATTGGCTCACCATCTTCCCGGGATGATTAGAAAAGCTAAGCCCCGCCAACAATTGACGTGTTTGGCTCGGTCTGATTATTACTATCTGAAAGTAGTACTTAGATGAACCTATGTATTTGTAAATGGCAATGCAGCTGAAACTTTTGGCAATCGGCCGGCAAACAGCCGGTTAATATTCTGTAAAATTATGAGCGAGCAGATCCTATTGAGTAAATGGTCTCCTAAAATTACTTATTTTGTTCCATTTCTCCTACCAATGTTAACTTTTAACAGTAACAGTAGACATCTGAGTTTGATGTGGCAGAAGTGGTTAACACAGGTTAGTGTCAATTTTAGACACCTCTGCTGTTGGGTGAAGGGAGAGCACTGGTATATATACTGAGAGATGGGTATGTACTTCCGGGTAGTTGGTGAGAGTGCATCCAATGAATTCATTACCTTGATCTGTACAGAGCACTAAATCAAATGTCTACTGCCTGGGTGCTGTGAGATCAATGGACAGCACCAACACACTGATCTCTCAGCACTCTTAATTTTTTATCTCAATTGTTTTCAGATATTATTAACCGGGCCAGGCCGAACACGTCAATTGAGGGTAGGGATTAAGGTTTCGCCAGGCCGGGCTGAACACTTGAAATGTAAACTAGGTAGATATGATCAAAATAAATGAATTTGGAATGCATTTCTACCATCGTCAGGGCCGGGCCAGGCCGAACACGTCAATTGAGGGTGGGGATTAAGGTTTCGCCAGGCCGGGCTGAACACTTGAAATGTGAACTAGGTAGATATGATCAAAATAAATGAATTTGGAATGCATTTCTACCATCATCAGGGCCGGGCTGGGCCGAACACGTCAATTGTGGACGGGGCTTAGCGTTTCGCTGGGCCGGGCCGAAAACTTGAATTGTGTAGGTAGATAGGGCTGGGCCGGGCCGACCAGTACTGAATACTCCTTTCATAACTTTACATGCTAGGCTCAGATATTAGAGCCCTCAGTGGCATATAAAGCCCAGATCAGGAATTTTAGAATTTTTGTTCCAGCCAATCTGTTACTTACCACGTGCCTGTGGGGCACGATTACTTTGTGCTTGCAGCCTGGCAGCAGGGGGCAGCCGTACAGTAAGTAATCTCAGTTTGTATATACTGGGATAACATTATGCCTGGTAGCATATCCTCCAACAGGTCACCTAACTTTCATGTTTATTTATATAAGTGTAACCCTTAGTTGGAGTGAAGTAAATGTTAACTACAGTTATTAGTCTGGCAATCATTGAATTAATGAAGGGGAATGTGATAAGCATCTAACACAGACAGATTACAAGGATACTCCAACTCTTGAATGCATGTAATGTAACAGGCACTCATGAATCCTACAACCATTCATGTATATAAATTCATACTCAGTATATAACTGTATGTTTTTATGTTGCTCATTGATGACATCGATATGATAAAATTGTTGTTCCTAAATTACCACCACACAGCATCATCAATCCCCCGCTGGGTGTCCTGACCATCATTTTGGTTCTCCTGGTGGGGCAGGGTCAAATTTTGTTCTGCCCCCTGCTAGCCTTCAACCCTCACTGGAGGGCTCCGAGTCCAACAGTTCAGGGGTTTCGTCTGAGGCGGGGGCCGATGCCCCACAGGACGGCCAAGGGGACGGTGGTTTTCCCCTGGACCAACCCCTGGTTAACGGGGATGTTGGTCCAGGGGAGAACCACCATCCAGCTGTCAGTGGGGATGAGTTGAACTGCCATTTTATGTTACCCTAGAAAAATTGATTTATTTTTTTTTAACTATTAATTATTTAATATTGTTTGAATTAAAAATAAATTTGTTAATTGGAAGTTATATTCAAGTAATTTACCCACATTGAAATAGTAATTGCTTCAAATTAAAATTTTTACTCCAATGGCTAATAATCATTTTGTCAATCACATCTAATGTAATGTCATTTGCATATTCCAGAAGTTATCAAGAATGTTTATATTTATAAGGATGTTTCTTTTGCTGATTTTTGAATATATTATTCCAGAGGTTTTTAAGATTGTTTAGATTTGTAAGAACGTATTTTCTTTTATTTATCCAAGATTGTTATTAGTATATTTTTATTGGGGGGTAGGGGGTTAGGGTGACATTGGCCATAGGACTTCGACCCCTTACTTTGTAAATGACGTACTAGTCGCAAAGATCCATTGTGAAGACGGTGGTGGCTTTAAGCTAGAATGGTAGAATGGGAGTGGGTCCTGCATATTTTGAGGGAGCCCCATAAGCCAGATACACGCCAGCTTGCACAAGTTTGTTACGGTAAAACATACCTAGAGTCGCTAAGGGGTTAACAACCCAGACTGTTCTTTACTGTAATAGGTTATGCCCTACCAGCCTTGGTACAGTCCGGACGCTGTTGGGGCATAGAGTTTTAAGTTGTTTGCTTTCTCATGCCTAGGCTTGGCAAATGGGCGTGAATTTTTGCCATCTGCACTTTGTCGACTTTTGGCTTCTGCCCACGATACAGTGATAAAACCACTGGATAAACCACATTGGTTGTCATGAATAGAAAAATGATACACATTTGCCAGGCCTGGCTTGCTTTTGTTTAACTACGCCATACAGTCGCTATTTTCAGCAGAAAGTCGTATGTCAAAGAGAACCAAGCTGCTGTATACTAAACAGTGCTAAAAAATAGATTGACAGTTGGTTTTGTTTCATGAAACAATTACATCAGTTAAAGTATAATCCTTCTCTCTCTACATCTTTTTTTATTATTATTGTTCACTTCATTTATTCTGGGAGGATTTCAGGTTATACACCTGTTCTCCCGTACCAGCCAGACGTGGTGGATTCTAGTACATGGATTGTAGAAGCGGCGGAAAGGTATGTTTACTTCCTTAGTCTAACAATGTAATACAGTGAATGTGTGACAGGTGCAGTGTATGAGATGAGATGATTTGCATGTTCTTATGGGTTTTTTACTGACTCAAGCACCAAAAAGGTACCTCAAAAACATCTAGATCTCAATGTCATCAGCAGTAATCATGGTTTTAATTTTCTGTTTATAAAGGGTTTTGGTCTCAAGGGCCCGAACTTTGTACGGTAATTCATTCCAGAGAGAAGAACCATAGTACATCGGGGATTTTCTAAAAGTTTCAGTATGTGGTATGGGTAAGTGCAGTGTTAGGCCATCGTTGTGTCTGGTCCTTTGGGTATGGTTTATAAATGGGATGTTTTTCTTCACTATTGCTTTGTCTCTGATAATAGTAAGTAGGTAATCCACCCTGCGTTTAGCAACAGGCAGGATGTTAGTCTGTGTGTGCATATCCACTATGTGCACATCCATAGGATCTCTAATGTTCAGACATCACCGAAGGGCATGATTTTGCAAGATTTGAAGGTCTGCCACCATATATGTGTGGGGAGACAGGTGGCTACTATACTACCATAGTCTAAAACAATAACATACATGGACTTGACGATACAGACTGAGGCATATACTGTAAGCGTATGTCTAACTAATCTTAATAAATGTAATTTATGACTTGCCAATTTGAAAACATGATTAAAACAACAGATAATTACAACATCGTTTATGTATAGTGAGAAAAAAATGGGACCAAGGACACTCCCCTGTGGAACTCCATGCGTCAGGATTTGTTTGACACTGGATGTCCCATTCACATTTACAAATTGTCTCCGGTCTGTCAGATAACTTTTAAACCAGGCTATAGCTAATGATTTCACACTAGTCTGGTAAAGAAGTAATTTCTTTAATAAAATGAAGTGATCAACCGTGTTGAACGTTTAGCGGAAGTCAATATATATGGATACAGAGTGATAATCGTTATTTTTATTATTACAAAGTACATATAGATGATCAAGTATGACTTCCTGCATAGAGTACCCGGCACGAAAACTATATTAATATTTTCTTATAATGCCCTGTTCTTTTAGATATTCTGAGAGTTGACGGTGGACTAAATGCTCTATCAGTTTTTCAGGTAGCAGGAGCAATGATATCGGTCTAAAGTCGCCCGTGGATGTTGTCACCTTTGGGATAGGGACCACTGTTGCCAGCTTCCAACTCTCAGGGAAACAGTTTGTACTAATGGAGAGGTTAAACAATCGACTACACCTATAATCAAAATGCGTCATTATACATTTCCAGATTTTACTAGAGACTAGTTTAATGCCGCTGGATTTATAGACTTTAATTTCTTCAATATGTTTTCGGGTGTCAGCAACAGTGAAGGGCTTAATTTCAAAATTATTATTGGGATGTGCTAGGATCGGTTTATAGGTAGCAAAGAGTGTACTGGTGTGGTCAGACACAGGGTCAATACTGGATGCCAGTCTTCCTCCTATATTAACGAAATAATTATTAATGTCTTCGGTAACCTCTAGGTCCGGTTTGACCTTACCGGTTTGCTTGTCTTTCAAAACTATGTTAGATTTAGTGTTCGGGTTTATAATTTTCACTATCTGTTCCAAGAATTTTTTGGGATTGTACAACAGGTCGTCCAATTTGGACTTTACATAGTCAGATTTGGTGCTCCTGATCATTTTATTTACTGTATTTCTTTGGCATCTAGCTAAGATTTTATGAGGATTAAGTTTAGTCCTTCTAGCGATGGCTTTCACTTTCCCATTTAATCTTTTTCTTTTTAAGGTGAACATATGAGGGAAGATGATCACTTAAATTCCAATTAAGGAGCCCTGACTCAGATACCAGTCAATCATTAGACATTATTAGGTCAATAATCCTGTCACTTTGTGCAGGTCTAGTACCTTCCTTAATCAGCTGTGTAAGTGAGAAAGTTTGCATCAGATTCTTTAATTTGTTATACTTGTCTTGCCGCGACCTACTGATATCTATGTTAAAGTCCCTACCTATAACTATATCATAGTTCTTTTTATATGGAAGATTTCTAATCATCTTTTCCAGGTGGGATATAAAATCATCTACATTCCCTTCGGGAGGGGGATAGGCATTTATAACAAAAAGCGGCCTTGTAAAGGGAATATTTATTTTTATTGTATTGGCCTCCAGGAAAGGAACTGATGGGCAGTGAACCTCTCCTTCGATTAATGTATAGTTTAAAGATTTCTTACAGTAAAACATAATGCCTCCTCCTCTCTTAGTGAAGCCAGCATTATTCAGCATCTGCCGATCATTTCTAACTATATTATAATCAGATAAAGATAAGTGGTTATCTGGGAGGTTATTCCTCAGCCAGGTCTCAGTAATGCCCAGTACAGTTCGGGATTCAGTGTTAATATACTCAGTTAATGCTAGGATTTTGCTCCAAAGGCTCCACACATTTCAAAAGATACAATGAACTCCTTTACTAAAGAGCATTACAACTTATAACACTAATGGTTAACCCTATAGTAAGGGCAGTTGTGATGGTGAAAAAGGATGAACAAGATGAAAATTGGGTAAGACAATTCACCCTTTACATATAAATGTATGGTCAGGTGTAGGACAATGTAATACATTGTGTCAAATTTTGTGAAGGGTGGGGGTAGCTTTGAGGAGGTGGGGGAAGAGAGTCAGACACACTGTTTTACCAACTGATGAAAAGTTGGCTACTGGGGACTTGTACTATATATGCGTTGACCACAAGAATATACTAGGTGTTAAATGCTAAATATGTCAAATATGTCAGGAGAACAGGAAGAAAAATTACAGGTAACTCCTAGTATATTAGAGGGTCTGTTTGGACTAGTTTTGTTCTTACTGAGATCCATGTATATAATATATTATAAGAAACAGTCTGCCAATCGGCCAGAGTAACATAAAACTAGTTTGCCTAAAAATCTGCTTATCAGCTGAGATATGGTATGGCATATTTGGTGATGAATCACAGACTTGGTCTATCAAGTGTATGATAGTATTACATTAAAAAAATGACAGTTTGTTTGCCACTCAAGGTATCAAGTGTTATTTTGCGTAGTATCTGCTTATTAGCTGAGATATAATACGGTATATTTGGTGATTCATCACAGACTTGGTCTATCAAAATTTATAATAGTATCACATTCAGATAAATGACAGTTGTCTGTCAATTGGCAAAGACATCGACTCAAAAAGATAAATAGTTATTTTGTTAGTGCACAAAGGTAGAGATTAAATCATTTACTTTGTGCATGATAATTGAAATAGTGTAAAGGTCACCAGTTGAATACAAGATAATAAGAATTCCTCCAAATTACTTAGTTTGTGAGAATACCTAGTATAAATATGGCAGGTACTGCTGGTAGGTGTAAATATACCTGATGACATTGCTCACCAGGGTACACCTCCCAACAGGCGCCAATGCCTGGGGTAAAATCAATATCAGACTGCTATAAGAGCAGGAACACAGTGTAAGGGAGAGAGAGAGAGATCATTAGCATTTGGATAATACGGATCGGGAGATTCAGAGGGGTTTAGAGAGCTACACAACCACAGGGACATCTGGTGACTTACACTGTACTATCGCACTATGGCTGGAGTTTAGGCTAGGCGGACTCTGAGGAGGAAGCTTACTCTACCCTAAATTGGAACTGTCATACCTTGGGACTTATCACCATCACTGGTAACTGTACGCATCGCCATATCCACCAATAAACTTACCATACTGCCAAGCGTTGTTCATGTTTTGGATTGAGCGCCCATCACGTGGACTTGCTTACCACTCGACTAGCACCCATTAGGAATAATATCAACGACAGTAATTATCTCGGACAATGCACTATAACTATAATTAACCATAAACAATACAATACAATCATTAGTATGTTGAGCAGGTAGGTCTTGCAGCGTATGACGTTTCTGATGGGTTGGGGTGGTTTGGCAGGACGGTTGTACTAGGAGTGTTGTCTGCAGCTCGAAGTTGAGGTAAACGGTCTGTACTTCTTGAATATCTAGGAGTAAGGGATTGTGACCACCAGGGGCACTACCTACCTAGCGGCAAAAGTGGCCCCAACACTGCACATCCCATAAGGGTTAGACTAACATAGTTGCCTACTCACAGTTTCTTGGAATTGACTTTAGGTACACAGGAAAGCCAGGTTCACGATAAACTTTGCCCACCTTTTGAGAAGGCGGTTTGAGGGGTGCCGTCCATCGGATAAAAATTATAATAATGGGCGTAGGTCCTGTGGATGGGCCGTGCCAGCCAGAGGGTTGGCACCCAGTTTTGCTGATTTATGATTACAATTTCCCTGTTCACCATGATGATTGCAACGTTCAGAATGGCCTGGTGGAGAGGAGACGGGTCTTAACAAAACGGATACCTTGCCAACTGCATATGCCCCTCAGCTGGGTGAAGATGAGGGTTGTTATGGGGAAACATTTGTGAAAGTTCATGTCCACTTTGTTATAGAGTCCGATGAGGTGCTCTGCCAGTTCATCTACATTGGTCCATGGGAATGTGAACCTGTGGTTGGCATCCCAGACGGTTCAATCATTGATACCCGCTGCTATGATAGCTACGTCACCCGGGTGTAGGTTTGCATGTAGCCAGGCCCGGGAGGCGGTCTGGTGGATTGTAGCACCACTATAGGCGTTAGTGTCGATTGAAGCTTGTGTGTCATTCTGTTCTGCCACACGATCCTATATGAATCTGAGTATCGAGTCTCTGAACACTTGGATTCTCACCATTTTGACTAGCTTAGGTGAGAATACAGAGGATAAGATCAAAAAGATGTTACTTTTTCAGTTCGAAAACACCGTGTCTTGGCTACAGGAAGTGACGCACTAACTAGGTCAAGGTGATGGTTTTAGTCCCAAAGTCGGGTGGGTCGGTGGATCTGGGTCAAGCTTATTGACGTTTCTGGTACCGACATTTGGTTAGTACAGGGGTGTTGGCTATCTATTCAAGTGGAGGAGGGAGTTCTGGCGGTGGTAGTTGGTCAACAACTTCGAGATCAGGTACCTGTTGTTGCAAAAGATCTCTTCTTTTGGTTTCCCACAAGATTCCCAGCTTATTTTGACCTGTTGCTTCTCCTTTCCCAGTTTGTACCATGCGAAGGGTTTGCCCACATGCCTAGTTTCGGTCCAGTATTGCCTCCCTGATTCCTTTACCTTGTGTGTTAAGAAGGACTTGATGGATCTTGGGGAGTCTTAACTTTATCGTTAGTAGGTCTTCCATTGTGTCATCCCTTTTTCCCATCCAGGCAGGTGTATCAACCAGGATACGGGCTTAAGACTTGTATGCTCTGGGATCATCCTGTCGGAGAATCATTTTTGCTTCTGTAGGGTGACCAAGGGTTATGGGCTCTGGCCTCTGCGCTAGCCTTTCTTTGTTGGTCATCCAGCACCTCATTTATCCAGATGTTGTTAACTATAATCGGTTGGGGGATTCTTGATTTTAAGTTTTGCTTACCGATTCAGAACGCCTCCAAGATGTTACGGTCGACCATCCTGCACCCCTTTGGTCAATGACGTTTTTTGCCAGTCTCCAAGTGTCTTCTTGCCTACTCTATCTAACACCCTCTATCTGCAGCTTTGATTTTGCCTCATGTTGGCGTATCTTTGTTTGTATTAGGGTTTCCACTGAGGTGCTGGTCATGTCTGTGTCAACAGTGAGCTCTTCTAGTTATCCCTTGAGAAGTTTGTTTTCTGTCTCAAATGCCTCAATTTTTCTGTGCACCATGGCAACACTCTCTTTGTTAGTTGTCACATCTGTTTTAACAGTTGTCAGTGTATCTTGCAAGGTTAATATCTGTGACTGCACGGTAGGGATTTTTTCTGTGTCAGATTTCAAGGTTTTCATATCTTTATGCATTTCTTCTATTAGTTCCCCTAGTTCCTGGAACTTGATCATGCCCACCAGGACAAGAGTGACTTTTTGATCAGTATTCATTTGGTCTAGCTCGTCAGGTAGGGTTGGTGTTAGTGCCTTGGCTTCTGAGGCTTCACATTCTTCCTCGGAGTCACTGCTCTGCATTTTTCACTTGCAATGGGGGTTTTCTTGTCTTTGGTCTTAGGTGTTTACTTGATCTTCTTAGGAGGCATTTTTAACGTCAATTTTGCGGCTGACAGGAGCTGCCTTTGTCCACCTGTGACAGGGTGAAAGGCTGGTGGAGGAGGGGGGGGAAGTGGGGGCATCGGTCAGTTCTGTATTAAACTGTTTTAGGCAATCGGGTTGGTTTTGATATCAAATTTAACTCACTGTAGCATCTCAGGTAGTTTATAGTTAAGATTTCCTATTTCGATTGCAAGTCCCCTGCACCAGTCTCATGAGATCTTTGATAACCTCTCCCCACCGATCGTTGGTACCCCCATACTGTCATGGACGCTATTGACTATATCTGCAACAGCAAGCTGAGGTGCGGGGTGAGACGTGTCATACCGCAAAGAGGTGCATGGCCACTGACTGCACCTGCGGGTGTCTCCTCACAAGAGACAGTGATAGACACGAAATCATGCCCAGGGCTCTTCCAAGTCTACCCTTAGAAGTATGTGCTTGTCACAAACACTGAACCAACACCAGGTAGAAGTCAATTAATTTATTTTGAGTATGTATAAAAGGTGAAGGGTGTGCGGTTAGCAAAATATCCCTTCACAGATTTTTAACCGGGCCCAGTGCTGGGCCGGGTCAGGCCGACCACTTCACCAATTGTGGGGTGAGGGTGGGGGAGGGGGGGTTCTGGCAGAATCCAGAATTGTGTAGTTAGTGAGACGGGCTCTGGGCGTCTGGGTAGGGCTTTGGTTTATGATTAGTAAAAGTCCTGTGTATGTAGACAGATTACAAAGAACAATAAAAACTTAATCTTCAAAGTATAAATTTATTCTAATCCTGTTTTGTCACAGTTATGTGCCAAAGATGAACGGAAGGACTTTCATTTTATCGAACTCGAGACAGCCAAGCTGATCCACAACTCCCCTGTTGATGCCAACTAGGTACCCTAAGAAGACTGCATCTCGTGGCCCCAACACTACACCAACATCAGGGAGGTCAATTACAGGTGAGGGTAAGGAAATGAAATTTTTCTCCTTGCATTCGCACTAACTACTTTTAGTCTGACGGGCCTGTGCGTGACGGCAGAGTATTACTCTAGTATTATCAAAAGTATTACTTAGCAAAAATTCAAATACATGAAAAGGCTACCCAAGCAGGACTGGAATGTGCCCATAGGCCTCGGCCCAAAACACTGCACCAACGCCAGGGACATCATTTCTCCATGAGGGTAAGGAACTGAACTTTTTCTCTTAGCATTGGCACTAACCATATGCATGATTGATATTACTAATTCTGGGATACCCCGTTTAATGAGGTGTTTGATCTAACCATACCATGGTTGTGGACGCATCCAAGAATCCTGTTGACGGAAAGGAAGGAGTAGTGTTCGAGGCCTCATGGACTGGAAGTCGAGACTGGAAGTCGAGACTGGAAGTCGAGACGGGAAGTCGAGACGGGAAGTCGAGACGGGAAGTCGAGACGGGAACTTGGGGGAGAGTCTCCATATGTGGTGTAAAGTACAACTGTCCCAGTCGAGTCATGGGGTCTCCGACCGCCTACTGAGCATCCGGATCCGCAGCCCCCGTTCCATGGCCTCCTTGCTTTCGAGGCAGTCCAGCTCGGCCTTGATCTCCATCAGTTCGGGTTCTCCCACACCAACGGCACTATGATGCGGGTCCTAACCTTGTCAGTGGGGTTGCGGTCCTCCCCGATGGTGTAATCTACCGTCAAGACCTTCTTGACCCATTCACGCTTTGCCTCGTCCCAGTCTGTTAACTCCAGGGTGACCACTCGTCAACAAATTTTCTGAAAAGGAATAATCTACCGGCTTAATGGCTTGTAAATCTTAAACCCTGTCTATATTTGCGGGTAATTTTACATAGTATATTGGACCCTTTAAATGTCCCCACTTTCTATTCAGCGGAAGGGTAGGTACTACTGCTCTACATGTATTTATAAAGAATGAAAAGAACAACCAATTCCATTTCCACGTGGGACATTTTAACCAGCCTTAAACAAAACCAACCTCGATGCGATGATGGCGCAAAAGAGTCTTCTTATTCATGGGACCAACCAGTTCCTTGCGCTCCGCGCGTGCCCTCAAATAATTGGTGTGATGGTGTGTCTTGCACGAGACTGGAAAGAAGAGTCAACACTTATAACATGACAAGAAGGATTAGATTCAAGGAAGGGTTCAACAGCTTTGTATAATCTAGAGTGACTCGTGTAACGACTTAGACTTCAAAAGAACACTAATAATAAAATGTAGCTTTATTATCTGCTTCAATACTTACTCATGATGTCCTCCCAGCTGTAATCGGGATAGCCCACCTGCACATCAGTCATGATGCGTTCAGCCACTGCCTGGTTGTGGGGGTCGGTAAACTTTGCACTGAAAAGGGCATGATGTTGAAATTAATTTCAACACACAAAAAAAATCTGAATTGTGATTTACTCTATCTGACCTTAGCATCTTCACAAAGATGTAACATTTGTTCTAATTGGAATATATATATTGACATAATTCTAGATCCATCAGTGTTAGACTCCTCAAGACATAGTCTCAATTCCATATATACGAGGCCATTAGACTGCTTTTTGCAGAGCATGTCACAAATAGTGAATTCATATATAGCCACCAGAATCGGGGTGTTCAGGGTCTGGGGACATGTTTGTTAGTGATTTACCAAGAAAAAGAAAATTTATGTTCATTTTGAGGTAAAAGATAAACTATTAAACCACCACAGAAACCAAAACCCACCCTTCTGAGATGTCGAACTTCATTGTGGGGTCTTGAAACGACTACGCCTTGTAGTTACCCCAGATCTCACGCTGGAATAAGTAAAGAGAATTGGGCCTATTCATCCATTCGGGAGGAACAGGAATCCAAGGGTGAAGTAATACTGGAAGCGTGACAAGTGACCTCAGACAAGACAATGTTAACACAATTCACCTTTATGGTGTATATAGGCTACTTTGTAAGGACTAATGTCAATAGGGTCTTGGAGAGTAAGAGGAATATATACTCATACTGACTTCATCAATTGTCTGGGGCGGCCGGGTACAGGCCGGTGCCGGTGCGGGGACGTTGGCCAGCGTATCGGCAGAAGCCACAGCAGAAGCCACAGCAGAAGCCATTGTCTTGCCGATCTCCTCATGCATGGCCTCCCTGGTCCTCTCTTCGGTTTCCTTGGTGGCGTGGTTGATCATTGCTTACACAACCAACCTCTCAAAGACTTAAGCTCTGCTGGTGGAAGGAACGGTGGGCTCGCTGCTGCAAGCCCTGGTCGACTGACTGCTTCCCGTAGATCCGCCGGTCGGCTGGCTGCTGCTGAATGCGACCTGCTGGTATGATACATCAGTACCAGTCACCGACGTGGCGGAGCATTCCAACAGCAAGGCCAGATTGAAGCCATAGACGTGCTGGCCGTCGACAGGGCCCTGGAAGTACTGGGCATGGGGCTGCTGGACAGGTTTGGTGGGGGGGGGGTATAGTTAAGGAACGACCCATCCAAGTCCTGCTCAGACATGATCCCCTGGTATAGAGGAGAACTAAGTTCTGCGGTGGTATCAAATAAGATTTGCTGCGACATTTTGCTAGATCTGGTTGGTTATTTTCTGTTTGCTGGTAGTGCCGAGAGTGACATTGTGCCAGTTCTTCCTGGGTATTTGTACCCACAGGCGACCGCCCAACCTTGGTGGGCACATGCCTTGGAGACAAAAGGAAATCACCACGTATTCGACTAAGGGAAGCCCCGTCGATCGAAAGATGTGGCGCAAACCGGCACTGGGAAAACGAGACGGCTGGTGAAGAAAACACTTGAACGGGCTAGTGCGTGACCTAGGGAAGTCAATACCTAGGAATACTGTGGTACTTTGAATGAGCGTGACACGCTCTTTGATGCCAAAATAACCGAGGGAAGGTGCGACCTTGGAGTCGTTAATGGAAAACCACCACAGTCACCACCACAACCTTTTTGATGGAAGCCCCGTGCCCATTTCTCCACTGCAGCTGAGTGTGATCATGTCTTGAAGCTTTTCCAGAGAAGCCAACACAGAGACAGTGACCAGAGCCCCAAAGCCAGTTGTGCTTTGTGACTGGATGAAGCCCTCCGCCCAGGTCGTAAGGTGGGGTCGCCCGGCAGTCAAGGGGTACAAATAAGCCTGCTTACACTGGTCTCATACACAATCCCAGTCACCATGAACATGGACGCCCTGCTCAATACTAGTCTGGACACCTGGCGTGCCGCGTGGTCCCGGCCTACGGAGAAACCATTCCCTACCAACCCGATCGAGACTACTACTACTCACCCTAATGAGTTGTTCGTTCTGGCCTTGACTGTGTGGCTCGGGTGGCAGTTTTGTAGGAACTGTTCCAAACTAGTCGGTCTGCAGTCTGCTGTGCAGTCGTCAACAATCGGCCCCCGTGGAGTTCTGCTTAAGGATCTGCAGCTGGTGAGAGTTAATTACTGTACGACTAGCCCCCATTCAGGCCGACATGCACGTCATCGAAAGGGTGGTGAGCCCCAAGATGATGTTCCAACGACCAGGCCTGCTCTCACAATGAATTACGGTAGCTTGGTCGGGCCCAGTGATAATATTTTTCACTGGAGAATGTGAGCCCTTGACTCTTGAGCTTCCCACATCTTTTAGAATTGCTCCATTCGAGCGCCTGCGCTTAATTAAGTTGTTTCGCCACAGACTTTCTACAGTTGCACTATGCATCCAACACAACACTGTTACCAACCCCATCATGAGGCAGTTGATCAGAGCTCAAAAACTGGACTATGTAACCGACATAGACTCTTGGGTTTGATAGTAAAGAGGACTGGCATATGGTTACTTAATAACAAGTTAAAATGCTGCTTTAAATTCATATTTTTTTTAATTAAAACAAAGTCTGTTATATATAGATCAATAAACTTGTCAGAAAAAAAAACTCCTTCTTTTGTATTTCATTGGATAAGTTTAACAAAAATAGTCGTCTTTTGTTACATGTTATTTCTTTTTAAATTTTATTTTGTTGCGTGAACATGTCGCTCTCTGACTCATATTATTGGCCTCCAGTGGGCCGTACGTTATTGGCTGATGCCGACTGGGGGCCGGGCAGGCCTAGGTTGCACGACTAGTCACTGAAAAAGTAAGGTAGATCAGGCACACAATATTATGTATTCTGGGTTCGTGAGAGTCGCGCCACCGGCCGGCAGGTTATTGGTTAAAACTGCCCACTATCATTGGTGGGATAACTAAAAGGGTGTGACACATTAACTGTGGGCAGGGCTTAGCATTTCAAATACTGTTAGAAATTTGTGAATGACGTTACATTTTTAGTAACACTATGCTTGGTTGATGTATCCCAAGCTTCATATATCTTAAATATTGTTACGAATTCAAATTCCAGCGTCAGCCCTCCAGCCCACCAGACTGCTGCTGCTTTGCTGAGGCACACATTTCCAGCTCACTCATCTTCGAGTAACCAGCCATGCCACCACACACAGCTTTATTCTGGAGTGGACGGTGCCTTGGGGTGTGGACCTGCAGCTGCGGCTGACCTGTGGCTGACTTGACCCGTCTGATGGTACCTCTTAAATACTACCACGGTATGGTAAATGCCACGACAGCAAGGTGTGCCCTACCCGGAGGTTTGCAGCTACACTGTAACCGTAACCCCTCTGCACGAGCCAAGAAGGGCCACATACACCGTCAAAGCCTTCTGAATCTTCTAATCATAATGTTGGTATATGAAGATATATTAGCTTGAACGATAGGACGGATATTGGATAATGCACAATTTATAAGAGACTCTGATATACTGGAGTCGTAAATATTCTAGCCAGTATTATTTATTTGTTGCCTGATTTGTATTAAATTGTTTTTGTACTTAATACTGGAATGCCCTATGAGTCATTTGTGATTCTCCTAACTGAATTTATACCGCCATTAACCTGGGTCATGATGCTGCTATGTATGGGAATAAATCTAATCTTTGCTCGGTAGCTCTGTAACTTATTCATTCAAGTACTATCAAAATTTAGAGTTTTCACACATTTGAGTATGTAAATTTGGTTTACTTATTGCAATTTGACTAGAGAATGTGTAAATATGCTATATCAATTTTATATCTGACCCTTCATACCTAGTATCTGCAATGCCTCTATTACTCTTTATATCTGTAAAATAAACCTCACAACACTGTAGTCCATGTGTCGGATAATCCAACTAACCTATTACATAACTTTTCACGCAAGAATCTATTACATAACTCATGACCACCACTGCATGGGCAGGTGTGTTTACAGAAGAAGGTTTATGGTGCTACGTGTGGTAAACTAGGTGCCACAAGTAAGAGATGGAAGAGACAGACACTGTCTAGCAGTTATTATTGGGTACGAAGTGTTCTGTTAATTAAAAAAATAAATCAGATAGAAAAAAAAGACAAAAAAACGTATTAGTACACTACCTTATTGAGATAGCTGAGGAACCCTTGGCCTTGATTGTGTGAATAGAGAAATCAGACGTACATTGCAAGGGACACGTCCTAACTGGCACTATTTAGATAATATGTGGAGAATTCACTATCCATCAATATTTGCTTGTCAGATGGGTTAAGATGTGATAGAGTGAGAGGATTCCCTTGCCACTACGATAGCATTGGGTCGGGGCTCCCACGGATAGGCCCTTGATAGTGCCTGCACCTATATATACACATATATGGGCCATTCAGAGTATGTCCAGAGGTCAGCGGGTGGGGTGAAGAATGGCTGCAATTTCTGTATGACGCTTTTTTGTTGATAAAACAACTTCCACACTATTAATTATAATGCTTGATGGTTCCAGCTGCTGGCCTGCTTGATGTGTGGTTGGGAAATTTATTCAACTTTACACTTACATCAGTCAATTGTATATGCTTCAGACAAAAACAGAACGTAATATCGGACAAACAACCACATTCTCGCCCTCATTAACAGCTCCAAAGCGACCAGTGATTCACATCACTGGCAGGAAGCACGCCTAAGTGGGATCCTCATACTCATTCACATGTCAAATGCTCGTGTCAAATGACCAATGCTTGTGTTTTTCCATATCGATAATTATAATTGTTGTACTTGATTTCTACATTTCATCTGTATATATTCATCACTCCATTGTAACTGCACAATGTACTGTGAAGTGGTTCTTGAATTAAAAAAAAAAAAAAAATACTATGAATGCCTCCAGATGGGTAACGGACAGATGAAGGGGTTTGGATCTCTAGCCTCAATGAACCACTGAACCACGGCGAAGAATTGTTCTCTCCTCCGGCCAGTCACAACACATGTCATGGCATGTCTCATGAAGTGCTTGATAACACACAGACGCTCTTGGCTGTCACCATCTTGATCTTCTTAACAGTTGGCCATGAACCAACAGAACTTGTCCTTTCGACTGGACATCGTGCTGACATAGCTATTTGGTTCGTACTGTACAGTGCTGTACCTAATACAGTTTTTGGAGAAGGTCTGTGTTTCAAACAGGCAGGGTTCAGCGGGGTACATTTTCCTGTATGTTTGCAGGAGGAGAGCATAATCTTCTGGTTCCAGCCCTTTTGTTTTTCCTGTCTCGTTGGTGTTGAAGCTGTCCATGTTACTCCAGAGGTGTTGGCAGTCAGCGAGCTCTGATTCTGGGACTTGCATTGTATTGAGGACGGTGGGAATCGGTGTCTGTATCTTGTGGCAGAGAGGCAATAATTCCTTCTTGTGCTCGGCCAGCATTTCACTTCGCATATGATTAACGGTCTTTGTGAGAAGAAATCTCTTCATAAACTGTTTGTGAATTTGATGTTCGTTAGTTTGGAGGTCTCCTACAAAACCATTGTACTGTTTGTAACTGAAAATCCATGTGCTGGGCGCAGGCCCGTACTCACTCAGACAGTCCTTCAGATGACAATGAACGTGCATGTTGGGAGTAACCACCTTCTTTCCATACTGTACCTGGGTGTAGAGTGGGACATCAACATGGATGCCTACAACAAAGACACCAGTGTGATTGTCCCACATGGTATATATTTTGTGAAAAACGGTCAGGGGTCTTGTCAGTACAAAGGCTACCGTGACAGTGAACCGGTGGGCTCACACTGACATGTGACCTAGCTGCCTAATTTATGCAGCCCTGTGCAGTGTGCAAAAAACCCAAGGTCGGAACCCTATCTGCGAACCTAGACCCCCATGGTGGCATGGTGGAGAGGTAAGGAAATGGTTTGTGAGGACGCTGGGGAGAGCACTATCAGTGAGAGAAGCCTTTTCAGGCCTAAAACACTGTAAACCAACCCAGTGGTGGGTCGGCAGCAACAGGGGACTGTAACACGGTTTCGGTGCAATACCTCATCAGGCCTTATAATGTACTCACGGTGTCCGCTTGTGAAAGGGGAACTTGACGAGGAATACCTATCGGCTGGGCGAGACGGGTCGCGAGTGGAAGTATCAGTCGTCAGTTCTCCTGGCGTCGGCAGGGTAAGTGAAGGAAGGTTAGGCAAAGTAGGTCGGTCCCATCCCAAGATGAATAATTATGCTAGGGTCGCAAGGTGGTGCTGGTCGGGGGACTGGAAATCATATCATTCAATATGTGGTGTTTTACGTGGAGAGTCCCGAGACTTGGCCCTGCCATGTGGGCCTAGCGGTTAGATTGGTAACCCGTGTCGATCGAGCTAAGGCCCTTAGGTATTTGTGTGATCAGATCGTGGATCCAGTCAAATTCCAATTGTAGCCTTTTCTCGGTTGTCCCGTCATGGCCAGGATTACGGTTGACGAATTCCAAAGCATGTATTTCTACATCATTAATGCCATTGTGGCCGTGCAGGTTGAAGTGACGTGAGACTTCTTGCTGATCTGGTAGAAGTGGCTCTTGAAACGTTCATTGAGAGCGTTTTTGGTTTGGCCCACGTATTGTTTGCCACATTTCTTGCAAGAGATGCAATACACCAGGTTGTTGCTGTTGCAAGTGACGTTTTAACATGCACAATGCTTTCTCCGGGTGGTGTTTGAGTGTATTGTCCCCGAGACGTTTATCTTGGGGCAGTACCGGCAGTGTTTGCTTTTGCATTTCCTGTCAAGGGAGGTGCTAGAAGGGGAGTTGTCAGTAGCCTGTTCAGGAAGTTTAGCTCTGACTAACGTGTTATGCAAACTTTTCGGTTTGCGATAACCCACTTGGAAGCCCCGGGTATGTACATTCCTGGTACTGCTTGTGCGGTCCAGGTAGTCCCAGGTATTGTTGACCTGCTCGTCTTCATGTGGGTGGTAGTCAGTGGTGAGGAAGGTAGGTCCCTGGTTGTGGGGTCAGTTTGGTTTGGTGTAGTGTTTCTGTCCTATCTTTACTTGCAGCCCTCAAGTAAGCCTTCAAAAGCATTTCGATGGGATACCCTTTTTGGACAAGAAGGGCACCCTTTCTTGCGCAATGTGTCAAGAAGTCATCATGGGCACTGCAGATCCGTCTGATGTGGAGAAATTGTCCATAGGGCAATCCCTTCTTGCAATGGTGCGGGTGCACAGAATCGTAAGGCAAGTAGTTGTTTCTGTCTGTCGGCTTACAATATAAGCTGGTAGTCAGTTTGTCATTACTATACGGATGTTGACGGTCGTGTCCAGGAAATTTATGCTACTCGTCGAACGTTCTTCGGTGAATTTGATGGTCGGATGGCAGGTTTTTAGGTGAGTAACAAAGCTGTGAAGCTCTGTTTCGCCATGCTGCCAAATACAGAAGATGTTGTCGATGTAGCGGTACCAGGCTAGCGGTTGCAGTTTGTAAGAGAAGACATGCTTGTTTTCGAACATATTCATAAATATGTTCGCGTATGACGGTGCGAATCGCGTGCCCATAGCTGTCCCGCCCACCTGTAGGTAGTTTGTTCCGTTGAATTTGAAATTGTGGAAGGTGAGGACCTGTCCTAGTAGTTCTACTAGGGACAGGTTGCTGGGTTGTTCACCTGAGGTGCGGTTCTCATTGAGGGCAGTAAAGACCACCTCACACCCTTCTTGGTTTGGTATATTGGTGTACGGTGAACTAATGTCCAAGGTGATCAGCACTTCGTCTCCTTGTAGGCCATTAAGGCCGTCTAGTTTAATGGGAAAATCTGTGGTGTCACGTAAGAAGGACCGTCCGTTCTTGACGACAGGGGCCAGGAAATGGTCCACAAACGCTGAGATACGTTCGGTCGGCAGACATAATCGGCCTGCCAGGAACAGGACTCATGTTTTTGTGGACCTTCGGCAGAAGATACAGCTCTTTGGTTTTCTGCGTGATCTCACCCCGTATGCGCATGTTTTCCAATTTAGAGATGATTTGACTATTGTGTTCAGGAGTCAAATCGTGATCCTGCCACTGGTAAAACCTAGTGTCCCTCAGTTGGCGTTCACCTTCAGTTATGTAGTCTGAGCGGTTTTGTACGACTACGGCAACACACTTGTCTGCCGGCTTTATCACGATGTTTGTGTTTCTTGACAAGGACTTGAGTGCTGTAGCGTGACGTATGGTGATGTTGTTTTTGCGGCGGCGGGGCGGTTTGACATTCTGTAGAGCTAGCTCATTCATTGTTATGACCGTTTCTAGGTTAGTGGGGCCTGCCGGTGGCACCCATTTGCTGTTGGATTTCAACTTAATAGACTTAGTGTTAGAGAAACTGCCTGTAACGGTCGGGAAATCTGAAACCATCTGATCTTTTTCGAAATAACAAAGTAACCTAAATGAGCGGTGAAATCTGTCCAGATCTCTACGTTTATCACTACCCCGAGGGGTTAGAGGGGTAGGGCAGAACTTAAGTCCTGTTCAGAACCTCCTTCTCAGAATCTGAAAGTTGATAGTCCGAGAGATTGATTACATTGTTGAGGTCCGTTAGTTTGTCGACCTCCTGGGTTACCTAATTTTCAAATTCAGACTTAAGGATACTGATCTCCGGGGAAGAGTTCTTGCCCTGGTCGGTATCAAGACCGATATAGTGGGAAGAATCGACAATGGACAACCTAGAACAGTTAACCGACGTTTTATTGAGAAATAGATCGTGGGTCTGAGTGTCCATACGGTCGTTTTCTTCCATCTGAGTAGTCCCTTTCAGCGTGGTTGATCGTGGCGTGGGCAGTCGTCGTGGTTGCCTCGACTGTTGGTAGAGGGTGCTCTTTCATGGCGAGAGGGACTGAATTTTCGTAACCACTAGCCCAGGGGGTTACCAGAGGAAAATAACTTTTAGAATCTAATGTCCTTTGTGGAATGTTCAAGATTTGGATCCCATACGCCAACGACGGTTATTATAGTATTATTATGTTCCCCATAAAGTTGGTTCTGTATCCGGACAATAATTGTGTTTTTAACCTATTTATCATAGATTGGTGGTTATCCGTACCACAAGTGGTAAAGAAAATTATTGTGGCCTAATTATAAGTTGAGGGTGGTTAAATTATTGCCTATTTGTCTAGATAATTATTGTGGTTTAAGATGTTGATGATTAAATGAGTGACTGCTATATGTTGTTTATATTAATCCAGAACCGCTACCTAAGATGCCTGAATCATTCATGAAGAGGGAAGGAGCGAATGCACGACACTTGTATATATTTAATTACTAGTTACTTAATATGTGTAAACATCTATATTACTTACTGCCACGACGTGCTATTATAAAGAGTGCTTGTACAAAAACAAAGTTATATATGGAAAATGTGTTAGTTTCAATAAAAAAATGTACATATGAAAGATTGACTTTGTTTGAGATTGTTGTTTGGTCTGGACACATAAATGGTAGACAGTTTGGTTTATATTTAGATAACCAGGCAAATGATAAGCCTGATTATATCTGTAGGAATATAGCCGGTGTTCTTTGGAGAGAGTACTGGGAAATGAGAAAACTAGATAACTCTACAAAGACACATATCATTTATGCTAAAAACTAAAAAGAGGGTTGTAAATAACAAGATAGATTGAAGTAATTATTGGAGGAGACACACAGGCCTTATAGACAGCCTTATAGACGTATTAGAAATTGTAGACTAAAGCTGATGACACATATACCAACTCGACTGTCTGTAGTCCTTCAGACCCGACTGTCTGGGACTAGCCAGTCTGAGGTATTTACCTGAGGAATGCCACATATAACGACCAGTTGGTCACATAAACGGAGTACATTTTTGAAAAGAAATAAAACATATATGGTGAGCGTTAACAGTAATTACACTTTACCAATTTAACTTGTGAAATATAACAGTATTTTAGGGTAGAAATGAGTAGTAGGCTTTTTTTTAAAAAACATTATAGAAATAATTGTCGGAGACTGACAAACAAGACATTATCTGAAACCTTATTTCATGCTGCATTTTAGTATCAACGTCACTTTCAAGTAAGAAAATATACGAAAGATTCCTTGTTAGTAACTGGCACTACAGACTAGACAGTTTAGTTGCTTAACCCTTTCAGGACTAGAGAATGCCTTATGGCATCTTGGACATAAAGATACATGAAAAGTTATCTATAGACGGGGCCTTCTGGGTTACATAAGTGAAAAAATCTTGATAAAAGTGTGATTAGAACTGAAGTTATCACCATAACTACATATGTACCCCTTCTCTCATAAACATAATTGGGAATGTGCTACTACCGCTATTAATGGAGATACAGCCAGTTATTTTCATATGTCAATATTTTGACAATTATCAAGAAAATTGCAAAAAAGTTCATATCTCTGGATATAATTAAGCTATTCTATTTCTGTTTTTAGCTAATGATATCTTGAGTCTTTAGCTATTAATTTCAACTATTGCATTCAATGATTCCATGGCAACCACCTATTCAGGTACAAGGGGCTTTATCATTGAAAACGTTCCATTAACATTCTATTTAGAATGTTTTCTGTAATGAAAATTCTACTGAATCTAAGCTTATTTTGGAATCAGGATGAAATTATATTATTGTTGGGTTTTCAAAATAATTTGTTTATATTTTCTATCTTTTTCATTTTTTTCCATAAAATATTGATATTAGAGTCTATCATTTTCATTAAATTATAGGTTTCCTTCAATTCCTATGAAATCCTAAAGGAACAAGCAAATTAACATTCAATGGTATTGTAGGAACCAGAAACTCAATCTTAATGACATCAACACTTACTATTTAGACATTTCAAAATATTTTTGAATGTGGCATGTCTCCAAAAGAGCATGAAATACACCAAAAATGGCCCTTGCAGATATAGCCCTAGCCCTGAAAGGGTTAACTTCAACATCTCTTGATTACCAACCCGACGGATCCGTCTGTAGAATTGCCAACATTCTAGTTTTAAGCCCATGACACATACACCAACTGACCCATACCCAACTGAACTGTTGAGTCGTGTCGGTGTATGTGTCCAGGCCTCAACTTAGGCTAGTCTAAAGAAAAGTCTGAAGAAACTATACAGAATGTGCCTGTCGTAGGGATGCCTAGGCCTAGTATGGCTAGCTGTATGGGTTGTATTTTGTACATGTGGGAGTATTTGATTTACACGGTTTAATGGTATAGATGCACATCGACACATGGCAGACATAGGGGATTTAAAGTGAACTTTGCACAATTATATTGATGCACTGGTCTAGCCCAATTACAGTGCTGTACCACCATGCTTGTCCTTTTACATCTTTGGCTGAGTAATAAGAGGTCGTATCTCAAAAAAATTGATTTTGTTTTTATTTTTGAAAATGTTCCCCTCTTGCCTAAGGTTTCCGGTAATTTTGGAATTTTTTTAATTTTCCAAATCTTTGGCATGTTATGAACCAGTAAACAAAGGTCATATATGCACATTTCCACTTTTAATGAGTAATAAAAGGTCGTATCTGAAATAGGCTAATGGTATATTTTTAGTAAAATGTGGTAGTTCATACAAAAAAAGAAATATCTTAGGATTTAGTTTTTCAGATAACTGTCCTGTATACCTTATTTTACAATATTATGGTTATATTTATAAAATCAAAAGTAGGTATAGGAATGTAATTACAAAATATTGGATACGACCTTTGTTTACTGAAATAGTGGTCAGGATGGTGAGTAATAAAAGGTCATATCTGGGCTTCATTTAAATGTGATAGTGTAAAAGTCATATAAATCTTTGTTATCTTATAATGATAAATGATATCAAACCTAGTATGTCAGGGGTGTATCAGAAATATAATTTTTGTGAAATTTCCATTAGTTAGATTGATTTAATTTGGATTTATCTAAAGTTTATGTAAGCCAGATGCGACCTTTTATTATTCAATAATTTCCAACTTTCTTCCTTAAAGTTGAGTAATAAAAGGTCGTATCTCAAATGTATTCTTATTTGTTACCATAGTAACATCCTAAATCATTTAGATATAATCAAAATCCTGACTAAAGGATTTTTTTAAATGGTATTGTACCTATCAATCATATATTATGTTGATTGAATAACAATTTAGAGTTATATAGCCCTCCAAAATATGTCAATTTCCTTTAATTACCATTTACTCAAAATGAGCATTTTCCAGATACAACCTTTTATTACTCAGCCAACGACACATGCGCGCACCTCTCCTGTGCCAGTGGGTGGGACTGGTATGACTGTGGTGATTGGCTGTCATATGCCTTGTGTTCAGAGGTGGGGAGTTTGACTATTGCCATGCTGGTAAACTTGCATACAAGACGGCTCTCCTGCAGGCAGGGGGTCAGGGCCCTTGTCAAGCACATCCTGACACCCAACGCCGGCAAAGTATCAAAGGGGAGTTGACTGCGTGAGCGGGCAGGCCGTGCAAAGTTGAACTGTGCTGTGCTATGCACCTGTTATCACAAGCAGATTGTGAAGATACTATACCAGAGATGCACAGACTGATTGCAATATCTGTGCCTGACTTACAAAATATGGTGGTGCGCAGCAGATTTCGGAAAAGACACAAGGCTCACATTTTCCTGTGATAGAATATTAAGAATAAAATGCTTGTTTATATATACCTACTATTGTTTACTTAAAACATTACTCATTGCCACTGTGTGCTGTTATAAACAGTGCTTGTACAAATTAAAGTTATATATGAAAAATGTGTGAGTTTCAATAAAACATGTACCTTCAAGAGATTGACTTTGTTGAGTTTGTTGTTCGGTCTGGAAACATAAGTGGGAGTTTAGATAACCTTTATATTTGGCATAATTAATGTGTGACGGGGGAGGGGGGAATAGGGGTAAATGATAAGCCTGAATCTGTCAATGCCATGCTACCCAGTGTTGTAGGGAGAGTGTGCCCTGAAATGAGAAAAACCAGATGACTCTAAATTAACTTACAATTTATGCTCAAAAAGTGTTCCAAATAACAAAATATAAAATTGGAATACTTATAGAAGGAGAAACACAGGCCTCATAGATACTACTTAAATATAACTTAGGTTAGTCTAAAGATAAATCTGTGATTTATAATTATTCAGCCGGACCATTCGTATTATTTTGTCTATTTGAAAGGAAAATTAAAGAAACTGAGTATTACATGCACCTGAAACATTTTCCTATAACATCCAGTGTGTGCCTTACGTAGGCATGCCTAGTACCGCTAGCTATATAGGCTTTATTTTTTGGAAGTAAGTTGATTTACATGTAAACCGAAGATTTAAGGTGCCACATATATCCTTTTTCTGTCCCGGAGACTCAATTAACATGTAAACAAGTGAGCTATTCCATTGCATGGGGTTCACAACGTTTAGTGGGATCATTCATTGACAGCCCAGAGGCACAATAGTTTTAACATTACTGAGAAGCGTTGAACGCTATTGTTTAGTTTGGTGTTGATTATCATTTCCGTGCATTGTCCGATATAATTATTACAGTTGGTATTGTCTCTAAAGGGAGTGCTAGTCGAGTGGTGAGCGAGTCCACGATATGGGCGCTCAATCCATAACATGAACAACGTTTGGCAGTGCGGTAAGTTTATTGGTGGTTATAGTGATGCGTACAGCTGCTCGTGAAGGCAATGAATCCAAGGTATTACAGTTCAGTTTGAGGGAAGTAAGCTTCCTCTGTAGAGTCCACTTATTCTCGCCTCCGGCCGTCTCGTAACGACGTAGTATGAGTCACCAGATGTCCCTGTGGTTGTAAGGCTATCTAAACCCCTTCCGAATCTCCCGATCTGATTGATCCAAGTGCTACTGTTCTCTCTCTCTCGACTCTCCTACACTCTCGTTTATAAAGCAGTCTGATATTGATTTTTCCCAGGGCCTCAGTGCTTGCAGGGAAGTGTGTCCCGATGATCATTGTCATCAGGTATATCAACACCTACCAGCGGCACTGGCCATTACTATATATTTTCATAAACTAAATAATTTGGAAGAATTCCCATCATGTATATTCATCTGGTGGCTCTCACACTAATTCAGTAGGCATGCACAAAGTAAATGTTAATTTCTACCTTTGTGCAGCGTCTTTGTTTGAGAAAGTGAACATGACTTAAGTCCGTGCATGGGAACAACAACAATTGTAAGCAAATGCACAGTTTTACCCAATGCTGTACATCTGTCACATTAACGCTGACTATGATGAGACCCTTGTTACCCTCTTATCTTCGGCAATGGGTTTAGTGGTTTGGACGCTCCTTGACGCATGAACGGACATAGGCGTTTTAACAGGAACTTTGCACAGCTTTTTTTTTCTTTCTTTTTTTTTTTTAACAGTTTTATTATCTTGGGACATATTGGATTGCTCCTGTCTTTCCTTGTTGCCAGTGGAACTTAATACTAATACAAGTTCTCAATAATTATGTATCATCGCCGTTGGTATTTATAGTTTTATGAGACTTATACTGTCTCATTGAAGGTAGCAATTCTACACTCTGTGACATATACCACTTTTTAATTAAATGAATGTGCAATATGATATTTAATGTGATGGGATGAGATGAGATGAATGTATTTTCATTTTCATTCAGACAAAAATACCCTGTGCCAGTCGTGCTGTTTCATTTAGAACATATTCAGTTTGTAAGGCATCTGCTTCCAATAGGCGAAAAACAATATTAATTAAGAAATACTTTCTTCTGTACTCCAAGGGGAGAAGTTTTGCTCTTGTATACAGTTCAATTCTATGTACGTCTGTTGGTGCATTCACCAAATATACTTAACGCAATGAAACATTCAACAGAGTTTCTAGTCAACGTTTTTGACAGTCAACTTGGGTACAGGATGTAAAATAGATATTTCCCATATCAACATATGGGAGTAACATACTTTTAACAATTTTCAGACCAGTAAACTCATTAATGAATTTCCTAATTATTCGCAATAAAGACAGTTTGTAGGAGGCAAGTTTAAATGTCTCTTGTAGTTGATACTTAAAGTTCAATACCTCATCCAGGTTTATGCCAAGGTATTTATAAATATGTACACGCTGAATTTCTATAGTCTATTGTCTTTGGAGTAAACATCATGAATTTTGTTTCATTGACATTAATAGTTAATTTATGAAAACGACACCATATATCTAGTTTTCACAAGTCTGATTGCAGCATTGATTGGCTATATTGGAGGCTTTTATCTGTAACAAACAAAGCAGTGTCATCCACATAAAGTAATGTATCAGAATACGTAGGTACATCTCGTAGGTCATTTATGTAAATATTAAACAAAAGAGGGCCCATTATTGAGCCCTGTGGAACACCAAACGTAATATCCTGAAGACCTGACATGTCACTATTTGCTATTGTTTTTTGCTTCCTATTGTGCAGATAGTTTCCTAACCAATTTTTAGTAGCCCGTGTTAAGTACATTTTATCCAGTTTCTGTACTAATATGAGGTGGTTTAAGGTGTCAAAAGGCTTTTTAAAGTCAATAATTGCTGCTAGGGTAGGTTGTTTACTGTTATTGTTCATAGTTACTTCTGTTATAAGTTTAAAAATAGTATCTTGAGTACTGTGTTTGGTTCGGAAGCCATTCTGTTACGTGGTTCTTTTGAATGTGACTATACAACTGATCATGAATCAATTTTTCCAATAGCTTTCCTGGTAGGGGAAGCAGAGTGATGGGACGCAAATCTTCAACATGTTTCAGATTACTTATTTTCAGAATAGGCACAACTGTGCCTATTTTCCATTCTGTTGGGAATTGTTGCGTTTCAGTTGACAAATTAAAGACATGTAACAATTGTGCATGTAAGCAAATAAAGCTATCATTCAATATTCATGAAGAAATTGCCAGGCCAGATGATTTATAAATATCTATCCCCTTAAGTTTCTTCATCAGCTGTTAATGTGTAATAGCACGGATTTCTAGGGATTTAATATTCCCTGGGTCCATCATTTCACGAGTCACCGAGTTAATTTCTTCTCTACTTAGTTCGACTATCTTAGCTGCAAGATCACTACCAATATTAGTAAAGTAGCTATTGATATAAGTAGCTACTTGATCTATTTCAATCTCAGTGCCATTATCATGCTCCAATGAGAAACTATCATTTTTAGATTCCTCAGGTATCACATAATTCAGGTGGTCCCAAAATTTTCGGGGATCACTTTTAAAATCTATCTAGCCTTTCAATTATATAGTCTTTTTTAACTCTCTTAAACTGTGATTTACATTCATTCCTCAGCCATTTACTCAATGATATGTCGTCAGCCCTGCCACATTGTCTGGCAATTTTTAATGATAGGTCTCGATCGTTAGCTAACTCTATTAGCTTTGCAGATAGCCATGGCGGTCGAGTTTTTTTAAATTTGGACTTCCTAACTGGACAATCAATGTCAAAAGTAGATTCTATTTTTTTTATATAAATAGGCCCAGGCAGCATCAACATCATCAGTTTCATAGAAGTGGATCCAGTCCTTTCTAATTAGTTCAGCACAAAATATTTCTTTATCATAGTTTTTATAGCTCCTTCCTAGAAATTCACTTTTAGGGGTTTTCAGTTTAATCTTTTTTTATATTAGATATACGGGCAAGTGGTCACTAAAATTAATATTGAGTATACCACTTGATAATAAAGTTTCATTATTGGTTAATATAAGATCAACAATAGTTTTAGAGTACAAAGGTCGGGTAGGATGTAATACTAATTGCTTATGGCCAAAGCGCCTTTCCAGGTTTTTCAGCTTTGTTTCATTACTATTTCTGCCAGCATAGTCTATATTTTAATCACCACCTATGTATATGTCTGTGGTTTTTGGTGTAATAAGATTTAACATAAGGTCTTATAGATGCTTAAAAAATATATTTATGTCTCCATCAGGTGGCCTATATAAGTTGCATATATGGATTAGACGGAGGTGATTCAACTTAAGGGTTATTGTCTGCTGTTCTAAGTCCTTGGTACTAATACTACTAGTTAAGCCTGTCATAAATACATATGGTATAGTATCTTTTACATAGATACCTAGCCCGCCACCTCTTTTGGCAGTACCTTGTGGACCAAGTACTTGCCTATCCTGTCTAATAAAAACGTAGTCCCTCACATGCGTGAAATTATCTGAAACATATTCATTTAGCCATGTCTCATTTAAACAGAGCACATCCATATTAGTGTTATGGAGTAGTTCCTCTATGTGGTCTTTCTTATTCATAAGACTTTGTGTATTCAGGAAAATAATTTTAGACCATTGTATGCTTTAAAGGTATTATAGATTTAACCTTCCATGAGTGAGTATTATACATTTCATTTGTGAGTGAGTTTATGATGAACATAAGTATGGTGAGTACATTTGATATGTAATATGATGACTACTAGGCCTGATAACCTAAATATATAGATCATGTCTAGTGGTAATTCAGGCAAGAATGATGTTTGGTGTTTCCCAGGGGATGATTTCATTTGAGATTGGTATAATTGGGAATCGCATAACAGTCATAACAAGTTACACTGAAGTCACACGATGAGTAATGTAATAAACAGTTAGAGTTTATCCATCGTAATGGGTGTTCTATCCAGTTGTATTGATGCACTGCTCAAGCACAATAGCAGCACAGTAACACTGTACTTGTGCTTTGCACTTGCACGAAACCCTTCTGCACCGATGGGTTGGACTGGTATGACTGTAGTGAATAGGAGTCAAATGCCTTGATGCTCGGAGGGGGGGACTGACGCCATGCATGAAAATGTGAGCAAAAAGGGTCTCTCGTGCATTGACACACAGGTGGGGGGGTTGAGGTCCCATGACACGCACCTACTGACGCTCAACGCCTGCAAAGCTTCAAAGGGGCATTGACTTTGTAAGCGGGCAGGCAATGCATAGTTAAACTGCGACGTCCTGCGCACCTGTTATCAAAAGCAGATTCTGAAGATACTATGCTGGACAAGCAAATACTGACTCCACTAACTTAGCTATTTGCGCAAATTGTGACCACACGCAGCAAAATGCGGCAAAGACATAAGTGTCAGTTTTTTCTGTCAGATAGATTTTGCTGAAACCTTCCATAAATGATATATATGTGTATGAAATAGGCCTGAGCCATTCTCCAGGCACCAGTCACACTGTTACAATGTGCCTGAAACAGATAAACTTTGTCTGCTGCTGAGTGTCAATAGTATTGCCCCCTTACAAGCAGCCGTCCTACTGATGAACAACAGCACCAATATTAAAGACACTGATTATTGCAACAAGTTGCAAAATGTGACTAGTGCAGAGCATCAGCGTGACAAATGCAGTTGGTAATATGTCCTGTGATTCATATGCTTTAAGCTCCTACCAGATATTTGAAATGCTATTCTTTTTTTGTGTCCTATGTTATTTCAGGTTTTCATCTGACTTTAGATTAAAATTTGATATTTGGTCTTCCCCTAATGCATACTATCATAGACATTTTTGAATCTAATAATTATAATTACTAATTCAGATTTTGTATTAATAATGTTTTGTGAGATGTTATGAGATGAAAAAGTTATTTTGATTCATGTGAATGTATGTTACTGTTTTTCAATGAATTTTCTGCCCATACTTTATATGATTTGATATTTGTAAAGTTACTTCCATGAAAGGAGGCCAAGAAATATGAGGGCCAGAATATGACGTTGATAGATCCAGGTAAGTCCAAATTAAGCGATAGGCCCTGGGGATAGTTGGGAAAAGATGTAGGGGCAGGGATATGGTTGGGATAGGTCCAGGTGGGTTTCAATCAAGTGATAGTCCTGGAGGATAGGACAGGAAGGATATTGGGGTAGAGACATGAAAGTAATAGGTCGAGGTAGGTCCCAATCAAGTGATAGGCCCAGGGGATGGGAGGGGAGGGATGTAGCAGCTGGGATATGATGGGGATAGATCCATGTTGGCCTCTACCTCTCAGAGTATAGAAGCACCTTCTTGGTAATATACTAGATAACTCCACATATACTTTGCCCCTGAGGTGGGCCCCTGATAATTTGATACCCAAATCATTTATTTAACTTTTTATCACAAAATATTTGTGTTATCTGTCATCGTACAAAAAAAAAAGGTAAAAATCTTTGGGAATCTGTAGAAAATGTCAAACTTGTCACACATTTTCCTGACATGTATTTAATTCAAATTCTTACTTGGGATATGTGGGGTTTTGACTCATAGTTGACACATTATGGAGTCAAAAATGTTTCAATTTTGGATTTATTTTAACTGCTCAAATCAGCATATATAAACCCTAATAGAATAATCTTTCCTACTACGAGTCATCAGCTCTTAGCAACCTGAGTATATCAGGGAGGATTCCTTTGCAACCACATGACCATCCCTCTCTCATTTTCCATGTAACTGCCAAAATTAAATCAAAAGATTTGTATTTCTGACATCGTTATCTAAATTTTGGTACATGTAAATATTTTGGTATTTTTCAGGTTGAGGTAACATGAATTTTTGGCCATTTGCTGCTCTACTATAAACCAAGGAATAATAACCACTTCAGATTAAAATCTTACCTCGATATGATATTGAAGGTGGTTTGTTTTCTGGTACATATTTTGATTCTAGTTTTCTTTTCTATTATGCTTGTTTGACATTCCTTGATTTTGAATGCATTGTTGCTCCTTTATAACGCTTTGTTCTGGAAAATCAAAATGTTGTTTTCAATTGTAGTGAGAACTAATCTATGTGACCTGTTCTGCAATTTTAAGGCTTATTGACACAAATGAAGAAGGTAGCTTTCTAAAAATTAAGCTCTTAGTAGAAACTAAGGTCTGGGTTTCTGAAAATAATAATCTATTGAAAATACAATATAAATTGTAACAACAAGAAAACAACATACATACAGTTTTTGAAAAACTAAAATTTAGATTGCACATATTTATGATACAAACATAATACTCTCAATTTTGTTCTAATGAAAATGACTTCAAAATGTTTTTGTATGATGGAAGTTAAATTTGTTAGGTTTTTAATAGTTCTAGAATAACTGTCACATGCTTTTGTTTCCATGTGAAACCACTTCTAATCTTGATTTTCTCTTTAGATATTGAGTCCATTGGAAAAGGCCATTAATTTGCAAAGCCATTGCTGAATCACTAGGATATATGAATATGTGCCTGTATGAATCTTCTGTAGACTCTTTCTTATGTATTGCTCGAAATTCCAAGTTTAAACATCCAACAACTAACTAGTTTATTTCATTTTTGTCCCTAGGATGTACCTCTGTGCCTTATTCATTTAACATTAATCAGTATTACAAATTTCACGTAATGCTATCTTTTTTACATCTTTTGTCAACTGTTATCAATGTATGTTTTACAATTTTATATTCTAATTATTTTAGAACTTTCCCTGAGGGGACACAGCTGTAAAGAGTCTGTTATCCCTTTGATTCTAATTATTAACCTTGTTCAACATGGTATCTATTATCTATTTAATTTGTCTTACAAATATTGTAAATTACCAAATAAAACATAATATATAATTGACAGGATATACTTACGTGGTATTTAGGTTTGAAGCAAATTAAGAAACTATTGTGTAGATGATGAATTGTTGTCACCTGGTTGCATTTGTTCTGGTTCAGGTAAAGATATTTTCAAACTAGTACTTGTTAATTTCATCAGTTTGTATATTTTCTCTCCATAGAGGGTTCTGCTGCTTATATTCTTTTCAAGTACAAGTAAACCATTCCTTAAATATTCACAATTCAGTATTATTCTTGTTATCCTTTAAAGGCCTTTTATACACATTAATCATTCTGTTGTGACTGATCATTTATATCACACATCTTTATTATGCGTGATTGTTCAACACTCAAATGATTTATTTAAGTCACCCTCATCCATGTTTATTTCTTCTTTGAGTTTTACTCATAATTTTCTTTCAATATTTGAAGTTTTGAAGTGATATTTTGTAATCAGCTTCTTTTATCATTTCCTAGTAACCATTGCCATGCTTATATACTGATGCTGAGTGATATCCTGTGATCAGCTTCTTTTACTTTTACGTAGTAAGTATTGAGTTGCATGATTTGAGGTTACTTTCCTTCCTCCTTGTTAATTTCCTCTTCTTAATTTTGCTCTTAATTTTCTTTCAATATATTGAAGTTTGGAAAGCATGCTAAATGATATCCTCTGATTACCTTCTTCTTTTATTTCCTAGTAGGTGTTGATATGTTTACACTTGTTTCTTGATTATATCCTTATTATCAAACTTGTTTTTTTGAGAGTTTTGACAAGATCTTCTTCATCTTCTTCAGCTTGTTTACTCTTGTATCTCTATCTACCTCTGACCGTGAATAGTGAAATCCTTCTGTATCCCTGCAAAACATAATATGAAATTACAAAACAGTATTTTAAGATATGACTTAAAATATTAATAATTTCATCTGTGTGTCACAAATAGATAATACCTTGAAAAAGGAATTTGCGAAATGGGACTTAGAACATATATTTTGTGTACATTAAGAACATTCAGAATACAGATGATCACAGATTTGATTTCATGAATAGCTGAAGTATATTTTTCAACAACATAATATTTCAAGTGGTCAGTGAGACGGTTAGTTTCTGGAATTGTAGTAAGAAATTTAACAAGATTGCAGGAATCATTATTCAGAAGATAGTTAGGCAATGTTTGTCTTGTTGCAGAGAATTAGTAAGTAAGACTAAGAAAACCAATAAATGAAGTTGTAAGAAAGCATCTGAAAATAATCAAATTCATAGAAATTTATGAGTATGTGGTTCGGACTAGGTAAAGAAGATGTCTGGACGGGTCTGAAACCAGATGTCCTGCTGCTGGGTCCAATCCTGCTTTTCAGATGCATTGATGTGTACAGTTTTGTATTCATTATACTTTTTCAGAATTGTCATGGTTAAATGACATATATTACCCACAATTTACTACTTTTTACTCGAAAAACATTTCATATCAGCCTGATTCATTTGGAACTCTATGTGTGGCAGACTACCATTGAGGAAGGCAAAGTAGTTATTTGACCAACTTCACTACAATTTTAGCACTCTCTGATATTATTGCATGAGTAAGGTTAACCTAGTGCTGCTATATTTTGATATGTTTGATGGGGGGTTAATAAGATATTACTAAGTTCATATTGTGAGTTGTTATAAATCAAATTCCTTCATTTGCCGCTACACACGGGAAGTTGAAATTCAAACGCAGACCCTCACTTTGCCGATGTTCATTTTAATTAAATGCTGACACAGGTTGGAGATATTTGTTGTCACTTATTATACATGAACAAAAATGTACTCATATGGAGATACAGATCACTGGATTTCCCAAAGCTGGAAGCATATTAGGACATCAGGAAATCCAGTGATCTGTATCTCCATATGAGTATGGTTTTGTATTTATTATACTTTCACGGAAATGTGAAGGTTAAATGATACACATAATATATGTATCACATAAAAAATATCAAATCATGATATATTATATCATGAATTGATACTTTTTATGTGATAGATTTATTTGTCCAGCCTGATTAATTTGGATATATATTTGCGGCAGACTACAAATACTGAAGGCAAAGTGTCTATTTGACTGACTTCACCACAATTTCAGACTCAGTGGTAGCCTTGTGCAGTTCCTGTTATCCATATCTGAATTGTTCTAGAATTTGGTATTTATTATACACAATTTTGCATGATAAGTAAAACATCTTTGATTATATTTATCGATTTTTATGCGATCAATTTATGCAATCAGTCCGATTCTTTGAAACTATGTTTTCTCAAAGTAGCGGCGGACTATAATTCACCAGTGTGAGGCTATCTGACCTAGTTTTTTTTTGTTTAATATTTTATTTAGACTGGGTTTCACCAAAATTGGCCATTTTTAGTTGGTCCCCAGCATACATCTAAAAAGGAAGACATGCAATTCGATATGTGCACTCGTAGAGTACAGATAAAAATCAAGTATAAATTGAGTTACGTATACAATAGTTACTATAAGTACTCAGAGAGTTAAGATATTAATAATTAGACAGTAAAGACAGTTTAAGAAAGAACTAAATATAATGAATGTGTGATAAGAAAAATACAAATGGGACGCAAAGCATCATATTTAGACATTAAGTAAAATTTCATTAATGATGGGTATTAAAGACAGAGTAAGGCTGTTAGCGGAAATACAGAATAGGTATGTCACATAATAACAGTAATAATAACAACAATAACAGTAATAATAAGATAACAATAGCAGTAATAATAATAAATAATACTTAGTAGCACTAAAAAGTACTAAATACTACCAGGCAGAGCAAACAGTAATCATTTACACTTGGATCATATGACTATTTCAATTAGGCTAATTCAGAAGTTTGAGCTGCCCGACCAACCAATTCATCACTGCAAGTAGCGACTAGAATGTTAGTTAGCTTGATAATCATAGGCTATGCACGATATGATATGACAGAGTAATACAAGGAAAACCTTTCCAACACACACAGAATACATCAACTCATATCACAATAATTCAATCCCATATCAGGTATATGCATATATGCATGCCTGTGTGATAAACCGAACAGTAGCAGGAGGTGGTTTGTATAGTAATTAGGATAACCAGATAATCCATTCATAAAGGTATTCATAAGCTACAAATGTGCATCTGGAGGAATCTTATTATGGAGTTTGGTTCTTTGTGTTTGTTTAAAAGATTCAAAAGTCAGTATATTCCTCTCCTTAACAGGTAGGTTGTTCCACAAATGAGCACCATTATATAGTATACTTCCGTCGAAAGCAGAGTTATTTGGAATAATTTCATGTAGCACTGGTGCAACATTTGCTCTGAGTTCTCGTTCAGGTATTTTTAAATGCAGAGGGTCCCTACTTCTATAATACATAAAATTATTACATTGCGTGTAATCGATTAGTGTCAAAACAATTGTCAGTTTGATAGCATAGTCGTAGTGCCCTACTTTGTCATTTTTGCAATTTATTCCACCATGCATGTACAGTTTTGAGTCCTACAAATAAGCTGAAGGCATCTCCAAATCAGTATGTACTGTCAATTTCTTTTGAATTATGTAAACATTGTCCCAGGCATTTGCAACATAATACTTGCAGCATGACAGTAACTTATACTAGGGCAATTCAAATGAGAATTTTTTTTTACTTATTCCAGGGCGATTGCCTTATTTTCTTGGTGAGACCCAGTACGCCTCCCTTAGCTGAATGCTGTCTAACCACCAAGTGTTTTGTGTTTATGGTGTTTCGGAGGGGGATTGATGTTAGAGGTTTTGGTGGGGGGTAATATTTGGTGTCAATAGGGCTGTATATACACAAGTTTAGGTGCATGTAAATTTCAATCTCACAATTTCAGAAGATTACCTCATCAGTATTTGACTTTGAGTGTTTTTGGAAAATTATTTTAGCAAAGAATGTGTATGTTTGGAGGGGGGCTCTAGACAGGTTTGGTTTTTTAGGCCTCTTTGTGTAAGTAAGAAAAGAACACTTGTTTATGATAGATTACTTTGATATTCATTAAAAAAAATCTTTCCATAGTTGAATGGATACAGTATTTATCTGTTTTTTAATATTAATCACTTGTTTTTGTGAAAATGAGTCAGCACCAATTGAACCAGCTATATAGGCACATTCATTAAAGTCTGAAAATAACCACAAACTTAAAGTTTGCTGATGCAGGTGATGTTGTCCCTGTTGTCAGATTCTGAACATTATGTAAATTACTTCAACCTCAAGTCCCTTAGATCCAGTCTATACAGAATCAAAAGCTAAAAGTCAAAATGTCACACAAATTTTGCACAAAGGTAGTTAGTAAAACACCTTGTGCATATAATATATTGTATAGGAATACAATGGAGAAACGTCACCAGTTCTATAGAGGGAATATCATAAAGTATTCAAAATAATGTGAATTACTCTATCATATAGTGTAGATATATCATGGACCGCTGGTAGGTGTAAATATACCTCTTTGCCAATAGCAGACAGGGTGTGTCTCCCAGTGAGTACCAATGCTTGGCTGAAATCAATAAACCAGACTGATATACATATAGAGTAGTACCTATGGTTACAGATGGAGAGTACTACTTGATACCATTTGGACAATACGAGTCTTAAGGATTCAAGGTGTTAGAATAGCTATACGAGAGGACATGTGGTGACTGTTGGAAGTACTACTGTGTTAGTAGTACTTCTAAGGAGAAAGCTTAGTTTCTGTTGATTGGAATTGTGAACCTAGGAATCTTAAACCATCATTGCACTGGCCACTGTACACATCAATGTGATCCATGAATAAACCTAACTTTCAGCCAAGTGTTGTTCACGTTGTGGATCTGAACGCCAATTCCATGAACTTATCTACCACTTGACTAGCATTTACATTGGAAGAGATATAGGCAATTGTGTTGAACATCATAAGAACAATTCCCCTATTATTAATTGACTACATACAAACAACTAGCGTTCAATTTGATGAAAGTTGTAATATCTGGAAAAAGATATATGTAAACATTATTATTTATATCGGATAAAAAAGTAACAAATCTTGAAATTTTGAAGTTGCTGAAAGATAATGACAGTGATGCAAAAAATAATATCGTACTCCCTATTAAGGATAGACCCCAGTGATGGACGGCCACTTCAAGAAAACATTGATAGGTTTCGTACTAATGCTCAGATCAAAACGTGCTATACATCATGTTAATGCTCAGATTTGTCTCTATCTATTGACATATATAATGTTATGATGTAATTGAAATCCCAGATTTTATAAAAAATAAAAACAGAGTTTTTTACTTTCATTTTTTGAACATCAATATGTTGATTAATATTGGACGGGCATGTATAAGACTTTACACACATCTTAATAACATTCATATGCAGGGAAGTATCTCCAAGGTTTTTAATTAAAGCCCTAAACAATGGGCCACTTTTTGAGAATTTTTTGTTATATTTTCTGTATATCATAAAAATTGAACTAGACCGAATATCAAAATTCTGAGACAAAGTTTCCTCTGCATATATCTCAAAAGGATATATCAGAAATTTCAAAGCTTTAACTTAAATATTAAGCTAACCTTCTATGGATTCTTAAATATGTTATATCAATAGACAATACTATCTATCACCTATCTAATCATGCTTTCCATTTGATAATACACTGAATAATAAATATAGTGATTATGAATAAAAGCAGCAACACCATTAACACTCCCATCACTGGGGTCAATCCTCAAATGAATATTCTTTGATGACATCTATGGAAATGTCATACTTTTATTATTATTATTGTTATTATTTATTCCATACTCAATTACAAGAATTGATCTTCCATATAGATTACTTACCTTTTGATTGTAATTTCCTGCTGCAGATTGACATAATTATGCTTGTTTTCTTATTATGCTCATGAAAAGTTTGCTACAACATGAACTATAAACGATAATATTACATAATTTCACCA
Organism: Lepidonotus clava; assembly: GCA_936440205.1. Taxonomy (NCBI): domain Eukaryota; kingdom Metazoa; phylum Annelida; class Polychaeta; order Phyllodocida; family Polynoidae; genus Lepidonotus; species Lepidonotus clava. The sequence continues at coordinate 49,888,385 of OW387138.1, forward strand.
TACAAGTGTAGCAAGGAAAGGAAAAGGCACATTATAAAAAAGTTGATTTGGGGTAAACCATCATTATAATAATTTTTGATTTGACAAACTTGTTGATTAAGCAAAAACACATCAAACTGGATACTAGAATGCTTTACTGCTTTCTTTCACATACAAGTTTAAATGTTAGTTCAGAGTATTTCTGTAAGATCACTCTAGGGTTTCTGATGACTACAACATTCTAAAGGTTCAGATAAATATATGTGCAAGCCAGAGGGGACCAATAAAAACTGCTCATAAAGAAAAGAGCCAAGTGGATAAATATCCTTTTTCCCTTATACTAATCAGGGCACCAAACTGAGTTCAATAGAGTGAGGTGTAGTCAAAGTAGCCATCTAAGAGTATTAGCAGTTGGCTTTGAGTAAAGGGAACAAGAAAGAAACAGACATAGGCCAGGGGAGATAGGCATAAGCCAACCGACCCACATATAGACCAAGGGAGCTGACTCTAGGCCAAGGCTGTCAGTTGAAGACAGAGGTATTATAATAATTATTATGTCAAGTGATCAAGGCAAGAATATCAAGGGACAGGCTTTGTGCCAAGTGAGCCATTTTGTAGTTAAATGAGCCAGTTTTGAGCCAAGGAAGAAAACAACTACTAATTTAATGTCATAAATGCTTTCCTGAATCACGATAAATGCTTTCCTGAATCACCAACAACTGGCTTCTATTCTTAAATAATAACAAAAGTAGACTCTGAGTCCACCTCCCTACTTTACATACCCTTTACCATTAAAAACTTTTCTGACATGTTGTGTTATCATATACTCTGCAGCTTTGAATTCAGCATGTCATCACTCAACCAAGTTCTATAGAATGCAATTTTATCAATATATGAATAGTTATTCAATTGTTTAAAGATTTCCATTGTGGTTAAATCTAGTGAATGTTCAGGAAAATAATATTCAAATCTTTGAATTGAAGTTTGAATTTAGGAGCCAACTGATCAAAGCTATTTATCATAGATCCAGATCAAATATATGGAAAACAAACAATGTCAACACAAACAGAAAAAAAACATCTGACACTTCTGAAACATCCATCATTCACAGACTTTACTTTGTAATGCTATATAATGCTATATATCTTTTGGCCCACTGTCCTGGAATGCTCGTATCTCATCACAACCACCATTGTAATCTTATATTACACTGCTGCTCTGAAAAGCCAAGTAGGGTGAAGGCCTATTTATTGATTTTGATCAGTTAGAACAATATAAAAGTAGGCCTCTTCAAGAAGGACCCTAAGTTGTGATTTGTCTTTACTTTTCCTATTGTATTCACAAGCTGGGTCAGCCAAATGTTATCAATGCATCGTCTGCAAATACTCCAACCTATGAAGACAAGCAGTAGTTTAGGTGTGTACCAACAGTAACAGTGGTTGTTCTTTGCAATCAAAATATAGGTAAATCATTCTTGTGATGTAGATCCCAGAATTCTGTTTATCACAATCAATAGGAATCAGATGAATTCATTGATAAGATTTTATATAAGCACATCTTGTTTATAGAGATAATATAATTCAGGCATTGTGGTGGTACCAGCAAAGGGATTGAATATTTTGATATGATTAATGTCTAACGAAGCTTTATTTATTTCTCCCTTCTTCCAATTGTATTCTGCCATTTGATTCCATCTTTGTGAATATCCTGCAGCCCAAGCGACGTCTCTTGTTGCTTTTAATAGTTCTTTTTCAGTGCAATTTGCTTGAATTTGAAAATGGGAAATTTTCAAATGTTCTTGCACACTTTATTTTGACCATGAAACCTTCTTTTAGTAGCTATGGGCTGCTTTGTCCACATAACCATCTCAAATAATGCTATGTCATAGACTGCAATGGCATTGGGTAAAAGTATATTCCACAGAAATTGGATTATTCTTTGTGTTCTGCATGGAATTATATGGCTGTATCAACTTCAACTTGATATACTTTTGTATTCATTTTTCTAAGTGGTAGTTTACTAATGGTTTTGTATAGATACTTGTACCCTTCAATAATCATAGTGTCACCTCCAATTAATACCCTTAGTGCATCATACTTTACTGGGCCAATGATGGGTCCCCAAAACCCGAAGTCTGTTCTCTTCACCATCTAGATTCATCCATATCTTCTACACAGCAGGTTTTCAACTTTGTTCTCTCTTTCCAATATGTGTAAGGTTAATGTTACAAAGCTTGAGTTATTTGAGTTTGGCCATTTACAGCCTTGCCTATATGTATTATCCATAAAATTGTTATGATTGAGGACATCTCTCAAAAATATTATGTAATCTATCAATTGCTTGAGAATTATCTTTTGTCCTTATCATATGCTCAAATCAAACCCTTTCCAATTAGGTTGTTTCTCTTTATATCAGCCTCTGATCTAATAGGTATAGGCAAGGGTGATTATCAATAGTGTCCACAGTGGTAGGATTTGCTGATAAAGTATATGACGCCCTGTTCAGTTCCTTCCTTGGAGCTCTTCTGCCTCTCAGTCTATGTGTTTATGAATTCAGTGCTTTAGTCTGTTTTCTTATTGTTAAGTAGTTGGGAGAGATACATTGTTTTCAATGTCCTGATGTCACTTTGGAAGATATTTTGGCCATTCAGTCAGGGTCCTAGCCTCATTGTGTACTTTTTCAAGTGCCAGTGGCATGTTTATAACTTCTCAAGTTTCCATTTCTCCTGAATATCTCTTCATCTTCAGAATTAGGTTTAGAGTTCAGCTGTAAGCCTCCTATCTCTACAAATGCCTTGGATATCATAGTTTTCATATAACTATCTTTGACTACCGTATATGTTGTTTTCAAATTAGCACCAGAGGACAATCCAGGAAACTTTCAATGTCTTTCACGTTTGGCATTTGGCATTTTTTGTTACATGCTTTATTCCCAATAATGATTGTTATTTATATCCACAATTTATGTAAATATACATACATATCATAGTTGCATGCTGCCTTAACATGTTGATAGTTATTTACATCCAATAGTTTCTGTTTATATCCACACATATTCTGGTTGAATCTGTGGGTTGCTGTGCAGTAACTTTCCTGTCTGTTATTGTCCACATTACATCTTCTACTTTGTTGAATATTAGTAGAATACGTCTTCATATTCAAGATATTTTAGGAAAAATAACATCACAAGAACTTCAGTTTTAAAATTTACTTTATTCAATGCTGTAAATAATCAAAACAATGCTCAGGACTTTTCATTTTTATTGTTTAACAGAACATTCTAACAATCTGAGCTCACCAAATTCAGGTGAACATAATATATACAAATGAACTTTAGACTGTAGGGTGAACATCATGCATTCTACTAACGTAAGATTAACTTGTATTGTCATATTTCATGGAACCCCTTTTTTCTTCATCTTTCTAAACATGCTACATAATTAATTACTGAATTGTCCAACAAGTTATCTTTGTTCTGATTCGTTTTTGGTAATAGTTTCCATACATTATATCTATATTAATTCTGTCCTTTTTTGGCTACCTCAAAAACTGTATCCTACTTGCACCACAGTTAACAGAAACACAATATTAATAAAGCCATCTTGCCTTTCTTAGAGATGAGGATATCTCAAGCATACCCCTTACTAATCATCTACTTGTGTCTGAGGATGATAAAATACATACTTTAAACAAAAACTTAAATTTCACACCTCTCAACAGTATGCAACTCTGCTTGAATATGTATCATTTTGTAAATTAAGGCCAAAGACAGGGATTGAGGAAAGATGCCAAAATCAAGGTAATATTGACTGTTTTGTCATTACATCCTTCAACATTTTATATCATAGTCAGTGCATTTATCCTGATCACAAAAAGCATTATGTGTTTGAATGCAAGAAAAAAAACCTTACCAAACATGCTATGGCAATGCAAAATATGGAGAAGTAAACCATAAAACTTGACTGAATCAAAAAGGTGCAATTCATCAGCAGACAGTGACTCAAAGCTGAGGGATTCTGATTCAAATCCAATGCGACCAAATTCTTCACTGCTGAGGGTAGACACACTTTTTGGTAAAAATGATTTATTTCTAAAGAAGGCACTAACTGCCTGAAAAGTGGGATGTTTCTTAATGTAGTAGACTCTTCTGGCCTAAAAGGGGTACATCAAGAATGCAAGCTTGGTAGATATGAAACAGGCAGGAGATGTCTACCTGTCTTCAGGGCTCAGTCAGAGCAACAATAAAACCCAAAAGAACAGGGAAATCTCAAGCATTCTGCATCAAAGCTTCTCAGAAAGTAGAGAGAGGTCTGCTTTAGACATGTTCAAGGCTAATTGCCTAGAGTAAGGTCAAATATGAGGCAGGCTGTAGTATATATAGTCCTAGCCACAGAGCCCCCTGGTGATAAAGGAAGCAGCCTAAGTCACTAGCATGTGGCAGGACTGAGCCAGAAGGTCCATAGTTCTCCAGCTATAATGATATAAGCCGCCTGCTTATACCAACCATAAGAAACACCTTCACAAAATGCATCAACTAAGCAAAAAGCTCATCATCCTTAGGAATAGGATGAAACTTCCATCACCAACCACAGGAAGAAACCTTAAGTAAAAATCCTAAATCACAGGGCAAGGCAACAAATCTTAAGATTTACTTTACTGCCAAGGAGGCAAGGCAGGTTGAGATATTCACCCTGCTGACAAATAACTACGTGATGGCAAAACTGTAAAGGAAATTAGACCTACCTGCTGTCTATCTCTGGAAGGCAATGCCTTGTCCATTCCATATGTTTCCATATTAGAACAACTCCACCACAAAAGAGATATAGTCACTGCTCAATGACAAGTGAAGAGAGAATGTGAAACATACTGCTCCATGACCAGTGACTGCTCCAAGATCTGTGGACTTCCATTGTTCATTGTCCAAGCTGGTCAAGCTCTAGTTAATATACAGTGTTTGAGATATTAAATAATTCTGCAGGATATTCTGGGCCACTTTATTTCTGCTAGGTGCAATATTGAATGGAACTGTAAACAAAAACATGAATTCTTATGAATCAGACGAGCCAGCACTAATAATAAAACGCTGAGCATACATCTTAACCAAGGTAGCCCCTTTTGTCAAACCAACTAGTTTCACTTGAATTCACCAGGATATATATATTATTTAGTACTTTTAGATGTAGAAAAAAATTGTTGCTACAACTAAAGTTTTGCCTATTTTGGCAAAGAGAGCTGGCCAAGTTTATTTCACAGTGTAAAATTTAATGTTAAATACGGAGGAGATTCTTAGTAGCACAGAACCTGCATATCATTATGAGCAGGCAAAGATTGCAGGAATTGTGAAATGGTGAGAAAAGTTAGGAATTTCAAAACAGCTGCAGAGTCCAGCTATCTAAGAAAGTTCATTAAATTTAAATCAAAGTGGACAGACCATAAGGAAGAGCTAATGTGAAACATACAAAAACAAAAGTATGATCAAAACACAGTCTTAGAAAAGAAAAACTAAAAGCTACAAAAAGGAAAAGATCTCGTGAATGCAGCCTCTACCCTATTTGGGGTAAAGGCTATGTATTGAAAGACCTGGGATTTAGGAAGGCTCGAGGAAAATGAGTGATTATATAAAACAACTGCAATTCTCAGCAGTTCTGGGATTTGTTTTCTTGAAACGGCTTATTCAAATATAACATACAATATAGGCAGAAAACAACGTCAAAAAAATACTTAAGACCCCCATATTGATGGGGAGAGGGGATGCTACTATTGGGATGGGACCCCATTATGGGAGAGGACAGCTACATATTCGCCATTTCCCATGTTCACCACGCTTCATTCATCATAATCTTTGTCATGTATTAAAGAAAATTGTATAAACTGTACCAATGCTAAAACAAAGAGTAAAATTCATCCATCTCAATATACTAAGTTTATATAAAAACAAAGACAATATTGCTTAAGGGGAGACATCAGAATTCCCCACTACAGGTCGCAGCCAATGGTCAATGACTTATTAGCAGCTAGCTTCCGTAAGGAGTACTGAGGGTCGCAGCCTACTGCTGTGTGGCTGCAGCCTGATATGAGAAGGATGGAAACACTATCTTAATTATCCTTAATGACCTCATTAACTAGGTAATAATCAATTAATTAGCATTAATGAGGTATTTAGGGTATGTTATGTATATAAACATAAAAGGAAATATCCATTTTATCATGAAACTAATAATAAAGCTGATATAGTCTTCTGTCTGGTACCCATAATGGGGTTTTAGAATGCTGCAGCCAGTTATGACACATAGGGGCTAAAACTAACATCCTGCTGCAGCCTGTCGCAGCATCTCAGGTTCACATCCCCTGAATTTTGACGTCATTACTAAACCTATGCTGGATATAAAGTCATATTGACGACAGAAACGTGGTTAACTGAAAAACATCAGTTGCTTAATTGCCCAACATGGTTACACTATTTTTAGGCTATAAAGAGATTGTGGAGTTGAGAATAAGAAAAGTAGTGCTTTATATTGTTAACAAATTTAACTTGGACAAGGTGAAAAATAGAAAGTTATGTGATTGTACCTAGGTGAATTTTCTATTGATGTTCATATTCTATAAAGATACATGTATTAAATGATATCTAAATTAATAGAACTGTCCAATGTGGTAGTTGTTGGTAGAGAAAGAATAATCCGTGTGGTTAACTGATGAAGTAAGAAACAGTAATGCAACAAAATATAAAAAGCATGTAAAAGTAATAAATGTACAGACTTGGGGGCCTTTAAATATAAAAAAAACTGTCTGGAATTAACATAATTATTATGGTTAAATTCTCACTGGAAACCACAGTAAACAGTGTCCTTCATAACGCATGGGGTAAGAGTAAAATAGCACTTGTACCAAAAGAGGGTGATCCAAATGAAACTTAAAATTACACTACTTAAAAAATAATGAATTACTAAATATGAATCAACATGGTTGTAAACTTCCTGAGAAGTTGAGTATGTATGCAGATGATACTAATAGAAGCACATCTGTGGGGATCATCCAAGGATTGATGAATGAACCGCCAGGCAGTGAACTACCCAAGGTCAAAGCATATGGGTGGTACTGCAAGTTCTTACATCAGCCCAAGGATAACCTTCTAAATTTCATTGCCCACACAAATAAACACACACACAAAAAATGAAAACACGCTTGGCCATTGTAGCACAACATCAGGTGTCAGGAACCTAGCTTCGCGAAGTTGTATCTTTATGTGGCTTACTTTATGCTCAGTTACAGATGAAGAATTAGGGTTATTTGGTTGACTGAAGACGTCTCTGATGAGGTTTTTTGAATTGCTGGATTTCCCCTGGCCCCGTATTCCAAGTCCCGATTTGAACCACTGCTCAGTTCAGCTCAAGAAATGTTCAGTTGAACTTTTGGTCCAAATCATAATTCTAAGACAGATTTAAATCTTTTTCAGTTGAACCAAGTTGAACCTATTTGAACCACCTTGAACCATAATTTGGTATGCTGAACCAATTTTGAACCAATACATACCCGAACATTGGGTTTTATTTATATACTGGAAGATGGTTTAATATAGTCATAAAGAATTAATTTGAGCATTTTCACATGTAGCAACATTTCTTTTTATAATATAAAGAGAAATTAAAGTATTCCCTTTTTGGAAAATATGGTACAATTATGGGAAAATGTCATTTTTCCAGGCGGCCATGGCCCGATCAGGGAGCACACCCTCAGGTGGCCATTCCTGGATTGGGGTCTAAAGGGATACAAAATTAGGGTTATTTTGTTGACTGAAGACATCTCTGATGAGGTTTGAACTAAATAATGAGTTTGAAAGGGTAGCACCTCCAGAACCCCTGGAAGAAAAAAGTCTGGTTGGGAACACTGCAAATCAGAAAATGGAAATCAACAGTTTTTCGGCTGAAACATTGGAAAACTTGAGAATGACACCAGAGAAAAAGGCTAAAACATAAGAAATTCTGGCGCAACAACTGAACAAGGCGGCTTGAATACCCTGGATAGCATATGGGAGGAATCCTACCAAATCATCAAATCCAAGAAATCCAAGTTAACCCAGGGATGTCAAGAAGCTAAGAGACTGGGCGGGAGCTTTGAGTTACCTCATCCCTTTGAGCTTTTTTTAAGGATGTAAAAGGACAGACGGGACTGACTATGAGCTGGATACTACCTACAAAAAGGGTATGACTGGTCCATCATTGCTCCCCATGAGTTCAAGATGACCTAGTAGGTCATTCATGCCAAAAAGAAGCTTCTTATGCCTCAGGCAAGTGAAACCACCCCAACACGAAGGAGGGCCTCATTGAGGAAGAGGAGAAGCGTCTCTGGCCAAGGGAAGGTTTTGGGCTGGAAGACTATTGACACTGCAGCTGCAAAGGGCCCCGCGGGGTAACATAACACGCCCACCCCCCGCCCCGCCCACCCCCAAGTCCAACCGCCCAGCTAGGGACATCTATAATAAGCACTATGTTTGGCTGGCTCATTTGAGTTATTTCCCAGCCCTTTCTATGTCTCACTAGAGGTGTTGGTAAAGACCTAGACTGGCTAGGGTTAGGATCAAGGAAGGGCCCCCCCAAGGGTTCTGAGAGCCAGAAACAAATCAGTAGGAAGTGTAATATGTGGAATGGTTAGACAGAATTAATGGGAAAGTTGTTTGTGTCAGAATACCCATTAACTGCCTGGGTGTCATTAGTCTCCCGCTGATGCGGTAACCTGAGCTCCCTGTATCTGGGCCGAGCCGCTATGCCTTCTGATCTAGGCTGGCTGTTCTCTGGACCGATTCACATACAACCATAGATGGCTTCCATTCGTCAGGCCTGCAGCCCTGAACACATATAGTGAAACACTCACATAAGGGGGGCTGCAGGTGTACAGACACCCCTTGGAAAACGAGCACCTGTCAGGGTGCGAGTCGGTTGGGCTGTCTGGAATGATTAATGGACGTGTTTGTTCAAACGTGTGTGATATATAAGGACGCTGGCACGTATGCCAGCCAGAGAGACGGAATGAGGCGCTAGTGAACAGTATGTCGCCCTGACATTTGGGGTGACAAGTTGGGTGACTATGGCAGATATGTGTGAGGGATTTGGATCTCCTCGTCTCGGGGCAGACACTGGACACTTTTAGGGACATTCGGCTAGATAGGGATCTTAACATAATAATCTGGACCTAATTTGGATAATGGAAATCCTGGGATGGATTCTCAAACTGTAAGTAGATCTGATGTGTGGAGCATACACAGAGCATGGGTCTTAACACCTTTCTATTGGTGGGGACTCATGTAATGTGTATGCCAAGCACTCAGTATTTTAACATCTGTATATTCCTGTCAGAGCAAAGGCATACCTAATGTGCCCGCCCCGCCACTGAGCCTCCATGGCGAAGTGGTGGCCTCACACTGTGCTGCTCAAGGGTGAGAGTTGCTGCATGTATGTTTCCAACAGACATTAATATATTAAAGCAATAGTTGTACCCAAGCCAAGCAAAGTCTGTGTTTTGGATTGAGCACACCAATTCATGGACTTTCTCTACCACTTTAACATTATATTAAAAGCAAAACTAAGTTCCCCATATTAACGCACATATTATCCATAAGATCCCCGTTCATTAACCTCTATTAAGTAATAACCTCTATAAACACCACTATCAAACACACTATATAAATAATACCACACTAGCGTTCACTTTTATTTTTTGAACTAAAATTTCTCAGTCAATAATAAAGGGAAACGCATACAATTTGGCATGCCTATAGATCATACTCATTTGGAGGAAACCGTGTCTCGGATTTCTTATTTAAGCTTTAGTTTTCATTTTATGAAATCTAGAAAATGAAGTTGCAAAAATTGACAAAAAATGACAAAAAGTTACCCGTTTTTTGTCATAAAACCAAAACTAAGGTCTAAATTAATAATCTTAGACACAGTTGCCTACAAGTGAATGTTATTGACAATGCTACGAAGTTTCAAAGCTATGAAAATAAAATTGAATTAGAAATCTTTGTTCAAAAAATAAAACTGAAAAAATATTATTTTAAATAATATTTTCCCAAATCCATGTCTGTTCCAAATTCATTATATGTCATAAGATAAAGAAAATTCACAGCTTTTATCTGATGTATTACATGTCGAGATATTACCAAAAGCAACAGAGATATTCCGAGTTCAGTAAAATGTTTGTCCATCACCGTAGTCTAACCTTAAAGGTACAGAAAGGTACCGTTTTTTAGTGTGTTTTTTTTTTCTTTTTTTTTAGATAATTGTAAGGTCTATAATTTAGCATGTGTATAACCATTCAAGGGCTGGATCCACCAATTTTGAAAGGGGGATTAGGGGAGGGCACACATATTAAAAAGGGCCGATGCCACCCCTCCTAGGTCTTGAGATTTACATTAAGAAAAATCAAAATTAATAAAAAGGGGGATGCATATATGCCCCATGCCCCCTTCTAAATCCATCCCTTCATCTAGTGAATCTAGTTATCTAAAAGTGCACTGTTTTTCTGCCCAAAGTATCATTTTTTCAGAGTGGAAAAGAGGGAAGAGTGGTGAAATGTTGGCAGGCCTGTGTCAGCATCACAGAGCAACGCAAGGGGAGACCAGGGCCATCCCCCTGACCTCTTCCCGGCTCCCTTACCCAGGCCTGCCAACATTTCAGTAGCTCTTATCAGGGCAGGGTTCAAAAATTCATCTAAAAATCGGCACTTTTGACTAAAAATCGGGACTCTATAGTACATGTAAATATAGACTAGAAAAAAGGTTTATATATGTATGGGTAATGATTAATATCAAACACAATTGATATTAAAGACTCTTTAATCAAATGAGATATGTTTTCTAGCCTTTGTCTAATATTATTATCTATAAAAAGGTTGTTTCAGAAAAGAAATAGGTTGTTGCAGGTATCTCTCGTTCATTAAATCACACAGGAACATGCTAAACATCAGCATATATATGTAAAGTGAATAGGTTACAAGAAAATCTAATAACAAAAGTGTGCCATCTCACCACATTCTGAATGTAGTTCCAAAAATAATGACTAGGTACGACTGACTTGTGGCGTTGGGATAACATGACTATTCTATTAGGGTCAAACAGGGTTGTATCATGCATAGTGCTATATTGCAGATATTTTGTTCATAGCATAGAGAAAAAAAATTATGAAAATAATAAAAAAAAAATTTATGTGTGTAGAAATTGACATAACCTTTTAACTAAACTATATTTTCACTTTAAAATGACAGTGAATATTCAGTAATGACAAAATGAGTGTTTTCCGAAGGAAGGTGTGCACTACAATTAACAACCCCTTGTTTCCATGAAATTCAAATAATTATTTGTAGGATTTTGTGCAATATCTTAATCATGAATGCTCATGCAAATCATCTACCCAAGCATGGGGAGTCTCAATGCAAAATATATGTGTTTGTACCTTGAGCCCACATAGAACACATTTTTTGGGAGTTTTTCATTTTTACTTTCATTTCAAATGTATTTTACATATGATGCGCGATATAATACATGGTAAGTGCATGATATTAGGCTGATATGCATAATATAAAATAAAAAAAGAGATTATAATATTTGCACACCCTACCCATAAAGGGTTACAAATAAAAAATTGTAATTATTCCCAGAAGAGACAGCTGATATTGTGAGCTAGACTGATGTTATTTGTCTTGTTTAATTCCAGGGATGTTTCATTATTAAAGTTCGTAGCTGTTAATATCCCGTATCGCGGCGTTTCATCATTATTCGACTGCGTGATGTTTTATCGTTCATCGATCATGTTTTACTTATTCGAAGATGTCAATAAATGTGTGTTATGGGGAGCTCTTCGTGATTAATCGTTGAAGTAGCTAGCTTCGTCCAGGTAGATCGTTATCCTGGATCATAGTTCATTCCTTAGTGGGAGAGACTCTAAGTAAAGGGGCTCAAACCTATACAAAGAACACACGCTTGGCACGAGGTAAGTTTATTATATCCATGACAATATTCCGAAGATACAGGTATACAGTTCTCCATCCATACAGTTCATTCCTTTCATTTCATAATTCTAACACATTAGTAACATTCCAACCATGTATAGCTATGGTTAAGCTTCCTCTTTCATAAGGTATATACGCTCGGACACTGTTGAGAGAGTCACCTCCCGTCTACCTGTAACGGAGACCATTGGTAGGATCTCCATCACGTCCAGTACGTTGTCCGTAAGGCTAAGCCAAAGCCGTCCCAATCCTTACTATGACCTAATTGTTGTGGTCACTACCATCTCAACACTACCCATGTAATCCGTATGTTAGACTATTGCTCCCATGTGTTCTGATTGAACTCTATCTTGGTCTGCTTGTCCATCTCAAGTCTCATACCGCTTATATAGCGACAGCCAAAGGCTTGGCGCTATACTCATTTACACTAATACTTATAATGATGTCTTCTTTACCTTTCATGCTTATCATTCTTACTTACATAAACTAGTTCTACTTCTAACCATACACAAACTAACGTTGACGACAAAGTCATACCTGTGCGTACCTGCAGGAGGTGAGCCAACCCAACTACAATCCCTACGCCTGAGGACGGTATCATTCTTCCATACATTCTAAGCCACTAAATGATGGCGCCGCCTGGCGCCGAGCACACATATCAGCATTACACGTTTTACTATGCATCCTTACCAATACGAACGAGTTTACAATATTTTATTATTAATTTCTAAAGTCTATTCTAGTTCTTTTGCACTGGACCTCAGTGCAATTGTGACCCAACGAGGGGAAAGGTTGCTCCGTGCGGGATTTCCTATGGAACCAATGTTGTAGAGCAGGTTCTTAGCTTTCAAATGATGTCAAGCATGTCCAAATCTGATTATTATTAAAGAAGTCATGGGCCCTTATACATAACACTGTCAGCATACCAGAAAATGAAAAAAAGCTTAATTTTCTTGTATTTATTGAGAATTTGCATAAATTGTCATAAATTATCATAATTGCAAGTAAATATTCAAAAACACACTTTTACTCATTATTTTTTAACCAGAAATGATAAATGTGTTCTGTTTTCAATGTTGAGACCTGAAAATTACAGTTTTTCACAGTTTACACTATTTTCCGAAAATCCCATGTATTTTAGTTTCCATGGCAACCAAATAGAATGAATTAAGTGAATTTCCCATTTCAAAACGTTCCATTGACATTCCAAATATGGAAATATTCCATCATAATGGAATGTTTTGGATATGATAAATGGATTCTACACAAAAAGTTGATCTAAGACAAAAGTATCACTATTTTTCATAAATCTACTCATATCTACTTAAATATTAGGTTTAGGATAGGAAATATAGGAACCTCGGCACATCCTTTCCCCTCGGCTGGTCACAATTGTTTTATAAGAAAAAGCAAAATTGGAGATCACCCCTGTAGAAAATAATAAATAATAGAAGGAATTCAGACTGTTTAATACAAAGGCCTAGATCTTTTAATTTTACTATGAAATTGAAATAATAATTTGTATAATTTTATGAGATGTCATATCATTAATGATTGATTAACATATGAAATAATTGTAGAGGATTTTTATTGAAAACAATGATGGATATGGACCTTGACGACACTTAAAACAGATTATCAATGATATTTTATCCTACCATGGATAGCTCATTTAAAGTATTTTAAGCACCTGCAGGCTAATTTTTACCAATTTTGTCGACAAATCCCTTTGAAAAATTATGAAAAACTAATGAATAATTGTCATATTTTCAACTATGATAAATGAACCATCAGACAATTTCAAAAATATGTAATGTATATGGATACAGATTTAAAAAATAATGGTCATTAGGTTTTCTTCATGTCATTAGGTTTTCTTCATGTCATGCTAGTGACATGATTAGTGAAAATCTCTATGTAAAAGCCCTGTGAGTTGTCGACATATTACCCAGCATACACCCTGATAAAGGCTATAACCTGCAGGTAAAAGTGAAGGAGTTGGCTATCCGTGGTAGGATGAAATTACCATTATTTTATGTTCATTTCATGTATAGTGCACATGTTAAATGTGCAATATTGGCCTGATGTATGCAATTTAAGCCTTAGAATTGATGTAGTATATTTTGATTATGTGCCCCTAAGCAATTAGGGTAAAGGCAAGAGACAAAAAATATTATTAATAGATACGCCTCAGAGGGCTGTCTAACTCTAAATAAAACCGGGTGTTAAGATTATGATTCCTGATGAATGCAATGGACAGATTTAGCTTCATTAAATGTAATGCGCGATAAACCCCTTTTTAACCCTAACTGTCAATGAACAGTCAGATCAAAAATGAAACTAAAGAAGTTTTACCTTAAAAAACTGGGACATATTTTACTATAATCGAACAGTCGGGACAGGGGTTAACAAGCTGGCAGGCCTGCCTACCCCTCCTAATCCCGTCAGCATCACACAGCAACGCATGGGGAGACCAGGGCCGATCCCCTGACCTCTTCCCGGCCCCATACCCGTCCTGATCCCATCAGCACCACTGAACAACGCACAGGGAGACCAGGGCCGACCCCCTGACCTCTTCCCGGCCCCCTACCCCTCCTAATCCTGTCAGCATCACAGAGCAACGCACTTGAGGACCAGGGCTATCAGCCTGACCTCTTCCCAGACCTCTATCCAACTAAACCAATCAGCATCACAGAGCAACGCACGGGAAGACCAGGGCTATCTCCCTGACCTCTTCCCGGACCTCTACTCCCCCTAAACCCGTCAACATCACAGAGGAACACACGGGAAGACCAGGGCCACCCCGCAGGGCCACCCCTCTGAAGCTGACCTAGGCGCCAACTCCGCTAAGGCATGCCTCAACCAATATCACCTTAGAGGGGGTGTCTGGGACATAATGGCTGTGCTGTTCCACAGTGTGCATAACTGTATGAACAAGCTTCAATCAGCGCTGACATCTCTGGTGATGGTAATCCTGTTGGACAGGGGGCGTCCGTCAGGGCATCAAGGAGGCCATACACTTGGCCATAAAGAGAAGATGGCCCAAAAGAGATTGTAGGGTCTTCTTCATGCTATAAGCCTGATTGTATGAGTCTTGGACCTGCTGCAACACCTGGTGAACCTTTTCCTCAAGGATCGACGACGACCCCCAAACTGTTTTACACCCATCCTACAGAGTACAATAACCAGACTGCTATAGTAGGGAGGGTATGCTCATTCTCCATCCCATACACTCCATTTTTGACAATGTATGCATTTTCAGGGGCCTCTTCAAGTAATGTCATATCTGTAATGACTCTTGGCTGGGTCAGCATTTTCCCTTGACATCGATGGTGGTACATGGCATCATGGCTCAAATATAGGCCCAGAGGTAGGGCCAATCAGGCACAATAACTGTGACTCCTTATCCAGGAAGTGTTCAATGTGGTCCGGGTATTCCTCAGTGCTATTGTGATTTGGAAGGTCGCCTGTGTCAGACAGATATCTGATGAATTCCATGAGGGTCTCCCTTCCTCCCAAAAGACCCAAGTAGTTTTCCCTTGCACCCACGTTGAAGGAATTGGGGAGTGGGATGTGGGCCCCCATAGCATTGGGGAGACCCGTTCTTCAGGCAGCACTTTATATATATACAAGTTGGTGTTGCCTGACTAAGATACAATGTATGGTCAGTGTGCTCTCCTGTGTGCTGCCACGGCCTGGAGGTGGACCATTAAAGTGCAAACCGCCCTGACAAAAACACTTTATACAATCAGAGTACGCCTGGGACCAAACCGTGTTGGGGTTCACTACAAAAAGATGAATTTGCTCTATCCTTGTATGACAAGGGCGCCTCTTACCCTATTTTTGGCTGCTGTGGATATGAACTTTACTCACATGGTGCTTGTGGTGGTTTAAACAGATGCCACTGATGAGTATCATGGGCCCTGGCCTGCTGGTGGGGAGCTTTATATTGCGCCATGTGTTGTGGGCCCAGTACCAGTATAGGCAGCCGGCTGTGGTGTCTGCAGCTTACGTATGCACCCTTGCACATTATGACCCTGCCACTGATACCCAACAGAATCACAAAAGGTGAAGTACTGACAGAAGCATCTCCTTCCTCATGGTGTGTGTGCTGAGGGCCCCAACCTTGGAATTGAACTGGCAGCAGATAACCTCCTACAACGCACCTGGTATCTGGCTGATTCACATTCATGAAGCTCATGATCGCCCTGTAATTGATAGCATATATAATTATTATTATTACTTATATAGATATATATTTATGGGACCGGCTCGAGGCTATCTAATTAATATTCATTACTGGGTCATGTGACCTAAGGCACCCAATTCAGTTTGTGCTTGGACGCCACCAGCCTCAGCCGGGTCGATGTTGTTATTTTTTTGGGGGATCAATTTAGCAAATAGATTCAACAGGTCTTAGGCTGGATGTCACATATTGCCCTTTGTCGCTCTTGTAACCAGCAACACGCAGCTCTGAGAGGCAAAAAATGCTGGATTATTACTAAAAATATAGGCGACTAGGAAGAGGAGGCGTGAAAACTAGATGCCGCTATGGGTGGTGTTGATACTGAAGTGACGCAGGAGGACAATGTGGACCTACCTGATCTGGGATCGTCTGATAGTGAGGAGGCTTACGGCAACCAGCCATAGGATGGCGACAAGCTTTTCCGCCGATTCTTGAAGACCCAGGAGCGCCAAACATCTACTATGCAGTCCATGATGGCGGCTTTAACTACGCAGATGTCTGCCTTGTCACACCGGGTCAAGCATCAGGAGAAGCACTCCAAGAAGGACAAGGTTGATTCCGATACTGAGTCCAATTCTGATTCTGATGATAGCGTCACATCGGAGGCTCCTAGGGCGACTAGTAAATCTGGTGTAAAACCATTGAGGCCTAAAGGATCCAAACACCGGTTCAGCCTACGTCCGTATTTGAAACATGGAGAAAAGTGGCCATTATCTTTTGCCGCGCTGGTGAGTACGCTTGTCGCACTGATCTTAGCTGCCTTTACTGCTGGGTTGAATGTCGCTGGAATGCTCGATCACCTACGGTTTCTCAGCGACAAGGCTACTAAAGTGTATGGAACGGAGTCGTTGATCAACTTTGATGCGGAGGTCAGGCAGCAAGCTGATTTGATCGGAAGAAAGGCGTTCAAGTATGGAGTTACTGAGTTGATCCACAAGCACCTGGGGGTGGAAGTGACCATTGGCGCAGCTAAAGTCAAGTCCAAGGCTAAACAGAATGGAGCAACTAGTACTGGCGACAAGAAGACAGGTGCGTGTTGGTATTTTTATTATAAATACTGCAATAACCGCCCCTGTCAGAAGCTCCATGTTTGCTACCTGTGTCAAGGTGAAGATCATAAACAGGATACAGCTAGTGATCCACGTTGCGACATGTTCCAAACCGACAAAAAAATTGTGACTGAACCGATTTCCGGACACACGTTTTTTTGTCGGTGGAGAATTGGTTTGCCAATTAAACTTGTGAACCTTAAAATCGGTCCACAATCGGTCCACAATCGGTCCTCTACCCATGATCCATTGTGAAGGTGAAAAACGAGTATTTCCTTGCATCCTGGATCACAAGTTAATAGGAAAACAGTGAAAAAAAAATCGGTTGACTATATTATCAAAATTTTGGAAATATTTTCATATCTTATGTCTAAATATGGTCAGTAGGACCTGAAATATGTATTATTTAATCTGTTTGACTAATAAATAGTAAAATAGTAAAATACTTGTCAAAAAGCATTAAAAAATATATCCTGTGAAAGATAATTCATTTTGATATATTTTGGTAACATTATCGTTCTATTATTCCCAAAAATAAATGAAATAACACTGGAAATACTTAGATATAATAAAATCGGTCCACAATCGGTCCACAATCGGTCCAATAATTTTGTCGGTTGTAAATCGGTTGGAAAAATTTAGTTTAAAATAGTGTCGGTTGTAAATCGGTTTGAAAAAATCGGTTGACATGATCCACGTTGCGATATTTTCCAAAGTGAACCGATTTCCAACCGATTTCCAACCGATTTTGGAGATAGAAAATATTTTGGAAATCGGTTCACTATCGGTCCATTTTTGTCGCAACGTGGATCACCGCCTTTAGTGTCCGAATGTCAAGAAACAAAGCAAGGATTGACTATATGACACTAATTATCTGGCCAACATCCAATCTAATGTTACCCTGTATCTCCTTTAGTTTCTTAATTCTACTGATTCTACAGGATGTATGATGGGCGACAAGAGAAGTGCTAATGAGAGCGCGAGTTGAGTTGGATTCCCGGGATATGCTTCAACGAACATTCATATTGAAAAATTTGAATCATTTGATCGCCCGGTTGAGAACAGGGCTGGAACTTACCATGATTGTAATATGTTCACCACTGAACTGATTCATGATATCCATTTTCATCCAGGGTTAGGAGAAAATGGTAAAATTCGACAAGATTTGGATGTTGTCAGAAAACCGGAACTGACAGAGCGCCATGCTGGTGATACAGGCTTACGGGCGAAAGGTCAAGGACAAAAATGTATAAATATTTCTAATGCCGATAAAAATGAAATTTTGTCAGGAGATAATTCTCCAAAATTCAATTATAATTCTATAATTCTCAACGTGAAAACCTAATTGTTTTAAGGTTTTTCAAGGAGTTATTATCGGAGGACTTATCTTGCATTTACCCCGGGCCTGCTTCTCTTCCAGTTGAATTTGTCAACATGGCAACTGAAGTTCTTCGCGTAACTTTTCTTCCGACAGGTGACTATATTGAGGTATATAGATTGTTTTAATGATTCTTGTGAATGTGTACACTATATTGGTTTAGTACAATCTCAACTCAAGCCCTGTCGTGCAGCCTGTTCTTGTTTTCATTGGAATCTGTATTATGTGTTGGTGATATTTATGTCTTGGCTGGGTTGTACTATGGGTTTCCGATTGTTGATAGTGAAAATGTTGAATTTTACTCGTGTGAAAATTATTCAAGTGTTTTCCAAGAGGATGCTATAGTAGAAATGGATTCACTTTTGAATTCTGAATATTCATCTCAGAAAATAATCCCGGCATACAGTGATCCACATTGTTCACATGCTTTAGGTGCCATTTCAAAATCGGATGGTAAAATTCGTCCTATTACAGATTGCAAGTGTCCTCTTGGCATTAGTATCAATAACCATATGTCTGAAATTTGTCAAACATTTACCTACAAAAATATTGATACTGTGGTTGAATTGTTACAGCCAAATGATTTTATGGCTGTTGTTGATATTTCTCAAGCGTACAGCTTAGTTAACATTTATTGTGAACATGTTCCATTTCAAGCATTTAAATGGAACTTGTTTGGTTCTGAGGAACAATTTTTTGATTGTTGTGTGTCGTTCGGACTTAAATGTGCTCCTTTCATTTTCACCCAGATAGGGGACTTCATTGTCAGAAATATTAATTTTCAGGTTCCTTTCCCTGTGGTTAATTATATTGATGATTTTATTTGCTTAGTACACAATTGTTCGGATAGTAATGGTGCACTTGATACATATTTGTAGACTAGGATTTAACATTAAGCATCCAAAAATAATTCCACCTTCATGTTCTGTGAAATATTTGGGAATTATTATTGATTCTGATCACATTACACTTTGTTTACCTGAAGATAAAATTCTGAGGCTTCATAAAGAACTCCAAAATTTCTCAACTAAAAACTCTGCTTCCAAACTCCAGTTACAACGATTGTCTGGAATTTTGTCGCATTGTTACCCTACTAGTTCTAAATCTTTGTTGCTTCGACGGCAGGGGCAGACCTGTTACTACACACTGTGTCCTACCAGTAACCAGCAGTGCCATAGGGAACCAGCTACTCCATCTGTACTATGAATTTGTAAGGACTTTAATGAGGGGACTGAGGGAACCAGCTGAGTCCTGCATAAATTATGAGTTTCAAGGAGACCCGCATCCATTTTATTAAAACTAAGTAGTTTCAAGGGGACCCCACTGGCACTGCGGGGTGTGTGTGGTGCGGTGTGAGTCACCGTGCAGAGGCTGTCCCCTCTGAACATTGAGAGGGGTGTGTGTTAGGAGGAGGGGAGGGGGGGCGGGACGGGAGCGGCCAGCCGTGGAGGACGGGACAGGCCGGCCTGTGGAGGGGGCAGGATGAGGGAACAAACCCAGCATCTTCCCGCTACTGACAGGGGTGCTGGGCTGGCCCTTTTTCAAACTGTATGAAAATTGCATATATTCTTCTTTTTTCAATTTAGTTTTTACACTTTAAGCGCCGAAGGCGCTTGTTCTACAATAATTCATGCTGGTAGAACATTTAGTAGGCGAATTATTAATTTATGTTGTTCTCTCAAAGAGGGTCATCATAGAACCCGATTAACCTCTGAATTTAAATCAGATCTCAGGTGGTGGAATTCTTTTGCTGCCATATTTAATGGTGTTGGGAATATTATTAGGAAATCTTCTGTAAATGTACTTATATTCACGGATGCCTCAGGCTCAGGCTTTGGGGGGTTCCGTTCTGATTTTATTGATTATTTTTGGGGAACTTGGTGGTCCCTTGAACAATGTCCTTGTTCTTCTGTTCATAGAACTTATGCTCCTACCTTTGATAACATTTCAGGTTCTATCAGTGCTGAAGAATTTTGGCCTTTGCTGTGTGCAATTAGATTATGGGGTCCTTCCCTTTGGGGGCAACATGTTCTTTTCTACACTGATAATGTTCCTGTAAAAATTATGGTTTCAACAGGTCGAAGTAGATCTACAGCAACAATGCATATGGACATGATTCGTGAACTATTTTGGTTGTCTTTTGTTTACAATTTTATTATTTCCATTGAACATGTTCCTGGTCAATTCAATGACAGAGCAGATTTTCTTTCGCGTTTTCCTTTAATGTCCCATACTGTTCTTTCTGCAAATTATTCATTTTGGGAACTTTTCCCTTGTTGCAGAGCTCAGTTTGGAACAGCTGCAATCGCACGCAACATTGTTGAGGTCCATGGCCCTTGCAGAAAACACAGTGAAAACCCGTAGTTCTCAATGGAAGTTCTATTTCAAATATTGTAAACTCTATTCTTTTCAACCCCTGCCTGCGTCTGTAAACCAAGTTTGCAATTTCATTGCATTTATGTCAACACGTTTATCATATGTGTCTATTCAAAATTATTTAAGTGCGCTTTGGCTTTTGCACAAAATTAATGGTCTGGAACATGTTGACCAAAAAATCTTTTTGATTACACAAACATTAAAAGGAACCAAACGCCCGCTTGGATGTAATTCTTTCCAAGCTGTTCCTCTTACACCTCAAAATTTGAGAAGTATTTTCTCTCTTTTGGATATGGAAAATTCATTAGATCTTTGTTTTTGGTGTGCCATAATTGTTTCCTTTCGAGGCCTTTTAAGGAAAGCACACGTAACTTTATCTGAACAATCAATTAAATTTTCAGATGAAAATTTTGTAGTTGGGGAACTCTATTGACCATAACATGTACTAAAACAATTCAATTCAAGGAACGGATTACGCAGGTTCCTATTTGTAAGACAGTGGATTCTATTTTTTGTACCACCCCTTTTTTGAGGCGCCTTTTTGAAATGGTTCCTGTGGCCATTGATGATTGTGCTTTTTCTTATTTAATTGGCCCGAAAGTTGTTCCCCTAACTTACTCTGTTTTTTCTGCAAAACTCAGAACATGTTGTTCTATATTGGGTTTGCAGGGGGTAACATCACATAGTTTGCGCCGTGGTGGTGCAAGTTTTCTTCATTCTCTGGGTTTTTCTTTGATTGATATCAAAACCAGAGGTGATTGGAAGAGTCTTGCGGTTTTACTTTATTTACAAGACTCATTAGTCTCTAACATTAATAGAGATCAAAAGGTTTCTGATGTTCTTAAGTTCTATTAAAAAAAAAAGAAAATGGGTTACAAATGTCGTTCTTAGCTCTTGGCGGTCTGGCCGACATTACTTTAAAATTCCTGAATTGGCAAGAGCGTCATATCAGCATTTGTTCCCTTCTTCAAATATATATCTTAATGCAAAGATTCAGTATCTCCTGGTCGTCCACCGAAGAGATTGTATACTTTCCACCAGATCCCAAATAAACTGTCACCACCTCTCTACCCCATGACATCCTGGAGGTGGCTGTGCCCATTGGTTTCCCACAGTGCTGACACAGGGCTTGGGTTCACTGACAAGGGAATTAAAGCGCATTAAGTCAAGTTGTGCGTTTATACCTGCCACTTCCCCCTTCACCTGTGCCAAGTCACCCTTAAGGCCCTGTATAAGTTCAACACACTGTGAGACACGCCTGTCATGGCTGCTGGCCGGAAATGCCATAGAGATGAACGTTTCCAAGTCCTCCCCAATGCCAAAGCGATCTTTGTTACTGGCATTTGCCTGGTGCCGTTGGTGTGCCGATACATTGTCATCATCGTCAGACTGCATACTCTCCCTTAGGCTTTCCCGCATTAGAACCTGTGCCTTCTTCTTAGCGACCCTCATGTTTGGCTACATGATGAAGTGGCATACTGGAAGATATTCCAAGTTCTAAAATTAGTACAACTTATCTTCATAGTATAGGCAAGTCTGCGTTGTGTTGGGTTGGAGGTAATGAATGCCAACAGCGGTAGATGGTTGCAGATGGCTTGTGGAACCATATTTTGTTGAAAGGATATTGGTTAGAGCTGAATGGCATTGAGTACGCGATTGAGTGGAAAAAGCAACAAAACGTGTTGATAAATATAAAATGATGCACTGTAGTAGTGCAATAATATTAGTTATATTGTAATAAGTGTGTGTAAGGGTTTTCTAGGTAATATGTGGAATGGTTAGACAGAATTAATGGGAAAGTTGTTTGTGCCGAGGCTGGGGTATCAGAATACCCAATAACCGCCTGGATGCCATTAGTCTCCCGCTCGTGTGGTAACTTGAGCTGCCTGTATCTGGGCCGGGCCGCTGTGCCTTCCAATCTAGACTGCCTGTTCTCTGGATCGATTCACATACAACTATAGATGGCTTCCGTTCGTCAGGCCTGCAGCCCTGAACACACATAGTGAAACACTCACATAAAGATGGCTGCAGGTGTACAGACACCCATTGGAAAACGAGCGCCTGTCAGGGTGCGAGTCGGTTGGGCTGTCGGAAATGACGAATGGAGTTGTTTGCGCAAAATTGCGCGATATAAAGGATGCTCGCACGTCAGCAGCCAGAGAGACAGAAGCAGGCGCTAGGGAACGGTATGTCGCTTCGACATTCAGGGTGACAGTTGGGTGACTGTGGCAAATGGGTGTGAGGGATTTGGATCTCCTTGTCTCGGGGCAGACACTGGACACTTTTAGGAACATTTGGCTAGATAGGGATTTTAACATAGTAATCTGGACTTAGTTTGGATAGTGGAAATCCCTGGGAAATATCCCTCAAACCGTAAGTAGAACTGATGTGTGGAACATACACAGAGCATGGGTCCTAACACCTTTCTATCGTTAGGGACTCGTGTAATGTGTATGCAAAGCACTCAGTATTTTAACATCTGTGTAATCGCCGATCAGAGCAGAGACTGACTAATGTGCTCGCCCTGCCACGGAGCCTCATGGCGAAGTGGTGGTCTCACACTATGCTGCTCAAGAGTGAGAGTTGCTGCATGTATGTTTCCATCGGATCTAATGTATTAAAAACAATAGCTTACCCTCAGCCAAGCGAAGTCTGTGTTTTGGTTTGAGCGCGCCAATTCATGGGCTTTCTCTACCACTTTAATATCATATTAAAGCAAAATAAAGTTCCCCATATTAACATATTAACATATTAACATATTTATAGGAAAACTGCATGAGGATGTGGGATAAGGCAGGATACGAGCTGGTAGTAAACAATTTGCCTGCACGAGCCCGAAGGGTGAGTGCAGGCAAATTGTTTACTACCAGTGAGTATCCTGCCTTATCCCAACATCCGAATGCTGTTTTCCTTTTATTATATGTCGAATTGTGCCTTAAAATGCTAAAAAAGAGCCCCCTAAACTATCCGAAACGTCACGGTAACGACGTGCGGCCATCAAAAACCGGCAAATGTTATCCCAACGTGTGTACCCCAACCACAGATACTACAAGGCCTCCCATTGGATAATTAAAACGTTCCGGTGACGTCATTGATGACGTCATAATGCGTCTTTGACACAAACATGGAGGAGAGGAATTATCAAATAGTTGTCAGTCAGTGGGAAATTGGCGGTAATGTCCTTCAAAACGTCGAAAACGTTCCGGAAAACGTTCCGGTCGAGGAAGAACAAGTTCCTCCAGACATTACAGCTAACATCAAAGACCTACAGAAGTATATAAATAGCAAAAAAAACGTCGAAACGGTCCGGAAAACGCGACGGGAGGCCGCGGCCTTTCAGAAATGGCTTGATGAACAAGGGGAGATTGTCAAGATGCAATATATTCAAGCAAGCCGCTTCAAGAATATCCTGCTTGGATCATACCTGCTCACCAAGAAGAAATTAAATGGGGATGACTACGAGCCCTCTTCCCTTGCTGGAACGTTCTCCTCCATAAAAAGGTTTCTTGAGCAGGAGAACTATCCCACCCTCCTCACAGGGACAGATGACTTTAAAACAGCCAGGGATGTCCTCGCCTCAAAAAAAAAGGAACTCAAGGCTAAGGGCAAAGGCAATCGGCCCAACAAGGTTAGTATTAATAATGTTCCCTAAATAATTCGTAAATAAATGCGCAAATTTTATCATAAAATACATTTTCGATCAATTTTTTCCCCCTGTAAATTCACCAGAAAACTGTCTATGCCTACAATGGGATCTAATCAAGAGCCACGCCCCCTGACGTTTTTTCTACAGAATTTGTTACTGAAACGTCCACACCCCCTAGTGTCTGACAGTAGTATTTCAATATGGGAACTTATCAAGTGCCACGCCCACCTCACGATTTTTAATGTTTTTTTACAGATTTTTCTACTGAAACGTCCACGCCCCTCCTAATCAGTAACATTTTTATATTCCACAGGCTGAAGAGATTTCAGATGAGATGGAAGAGAAGCTCTGGGCATCAGGGGCCTTTGGGGAGCACTCCCCAACAGCTGTGAGGACCACCCTATGGTACCTAACCACCAAATACCTGGGCCTAAGGGGCAGGAATGAGGCCCGGCAACTGCAATGGGGGGACATTGTCAAAAAGGAGGATCATGAGGGAGAAGTCTACCTGGAGTTCTCTGAAAGGGCCACTAAAACCAGGTTCACTGGGGATGAGGCCCGGGCATTCAGGCCCAAAATGTGGCAGAACAAAGAAGACCCTGCAAGATGTCCCCTGAGACTGCTGCAGATTTATGAGACCCACAGGCCCTTCTCCATGTTATATAACGACTCACCCTTTTACCTTGTGATAAATGCCAAGAGGAGGCCCGGTTCCCAAGTCTGGTATAACAAACAGGCAATGGGAGTGAATGACATTGGGAAATTTATGCCCATGGCAGCCGCCATTGCTAAGATTCCAGGGAAGATCACCAACTATTCAGTCAGGAGGACTGCCCTGACTGAATTGCTACAAGCAGGGGTCCCCCCTTACATAGTGATCCAGCTCTCAGGACACAAGAACCTGCAGTCCCTGAATAGTTATTTCACTGCATCTGGAAGGCAGCAGAAGGCCATGTACCACATCCTCAGTGGCCAGAAAAAACATTCTTATCCCTACCTGACCAGGTGCAGAAGACGGCCAAGGAGCTGATTGCTGCCCACGAATCGGTGAGTCTGTGTGTTAATCCGTGTGTTAATCCGTGTGTTAATCCGTGGGGTAATCCAAGAGATAATCTGTGTAATAATCCGTGTAATAATCCAAGGCATAATCCAAGGCATAATCTCCTATGGTGATGTAGGCTGTAGTTCCTTGTTGATCCATGTGTTTTTTTTTCAAATTTGGAGAAATAAAATAAAATAAAAAAATAAAAGGGACTTCCCTAAGTTTTCATAAATCTTTTCTATCATTTGAGAAAAAAACAAACCAAAAATAAAATTATTTCTAATTTAAATCGAATTTCATCTATATTTTCTCCAGTACGAAGTGCCACGCCCCCCTTGGGCCCCAGAGTCTGACAGCGAGGATGACTTTGAAGAGGCTGCAGCTCCTCCTGCCCCTGCCCCTCGGCGCCCACCACCTCCAAGAAAGAGGCCTGCTGCTGCCCTCGGTGCTCCTCCAGTCCAGCAGGTAATCATAATTAAAAAAAAAAAAAAATCCATGAACAAAAAAAAAAAAAATCTGTGAAATAATAATAAAAAAAATAAATCCGTGAAATAATAATAATAAGAAAAAAAATAAATCCGTGAAATAATAAAAAATATAAAAATAAATCCGTGACAAAATAATAATCCAGGCCTATCATCACAAGCTAACACTGATGAGATCCATTTGTAGTAATATAAATCCATGGTAAATAATAATCCAGGCTTGTTTTTCCTATTTGGCAGGGAGGGCGACGCCCCGCCGTTGAGATCCAGGTTGTAGAAGAGGCCGTCGTTGCCGCCCCGGCTGCCCCTCCAAGGCCTAAGATGCCAAAGCGCCAGACTCCAGCTGCTGCCCCTCCGTCTCCGCCTCGCCGTCCGTATGTAGTGGAAGAACCAGCAGCAGCTCCTGAGGAGGTAAAATATTTCACAAAGCATCAATTCTTACAAATAATAGTGAAATATATCAAATATCTGTGAAATAAAGATAAAAGAAACATATCTGAGCGCAAGAAAATAAAAAACAATCCTATTTCTTATATTTTCCAGGAAGCTGACGAAGATTGGGCAGATTTGGCCGATGAGCAGATGGCTTTAGTCCCGCTAGAACCTACCGCTGCCCCAGCTGCCCGCGCTGCCCACGTGCCCCCAAATGCTTTAGCTATCCAGAGGAAAGATACCACCGCTGAAGTTCTCAAAGGACTATTTTCTGGAGCAAATATATCTGGAGGCACTTTTAATATCAATATCAACTTCTGAGGCCTCAGCAATCTGTATATTTGATAGAAATAAGAAATCTCTTCGCGCCATCTTGCCGGGTGACCGCCCGATACATTTTGAAATTTCTCGAAATAAAACATCCAATTTATGATACAAATGCATCTTTTCTTCAATGAAAATATATTTCTACGTGATCCCTGAGTCACAAGTAACAATCTGGTGTAGGTTAAAATAGAATTTGAAAGGATTTACTAACCGTAAAAGGTGAAAATAATCCGGCCAAAAGCGCTGAGGTCCGTCCCGCTCGCCGGCCATGTCGCTTCTGGCAGGAGCGGTGCGTCGATTCTATTTATAACCTCCGGTCAGGACGCTAGCGGCGCCTAGCGGGCTGCTGAGGAAAACGAAGGCCGCCTCGCTTTCGATTCGATGAAATTGCGCATTCCCGCCGAGAAATGTTAACCGGAGAGTGCCAATATGTCCAAATTAAGGCTGGATTCCAAATCTCTTAGCATAGGTTAGTATTCATGCGTACCACACGCTGCTAGAAATACTCACCGGAGCTAAGGAGCAGCCCCAGCAGGCCGGTTGGTATTCGCGAGTGTACCAAAAACCCGGTACACACGCATCAATGCGTGGTACACGTGCACCGACGTATAATAAAACATATTAACGTATTAACATATACATATTAACCATAAGTTCCCCATTCATTAATCTCTATAAACCCCTATAAACACCACTATCACACGACACTCAAACACTACATATAAATAAAACCCACTAGCATTCTATGATACAAAAAATTTAAACTTAATACCAAAATTTTATCAAAACTATGAATGATTCCTACTAGCTAAATTTGTTGTGAATCATCCTCTATTTTAAGTATGCAGTCTTATGGTCATTTCTAGAAGTATTCATCTCTCATGACAACATTGTGGACATCATATCCCATTCCCCATTATGAATTTAAGAAAATACAAGCACTGTAAATTGATGCTGGGCTGGTTCTTTATATTGGAACCGAGAAATTGGCCAAGGGTTAATATTCAAAATAAAGAAAAAAAAAAAAGTGTCTGAAGAAGGGGTTGATAGGATTGTTAATGATGTCTAGTTGGGGATATAGGTGGAGTAAATGTATGGGTGGAATAAATGTCAGGGTGTAACAATGATCACCCCTGCTGCCATAAGTGCAGCATGAGCAGAAATTGTACTATTTTTTGCTACATCATCATTATTATCTTTAAGCCTGATGGCGAAAGGGCTGCCATACGGACCCCTCACTCTTGGCCGGATTTGTTTAAAGTCTGCATGCTAAGGTCTGAGGATGTAGTGGGTTTGACAGTACCTGCCACCACCTCTGAGCCAATGACCATTGACATTGATGTTATACTAATATAAGATTCTCTGACATCCTATACTAACATCTGGTGAGACATCTGGTACGGCTAAATCAACACTACAACATGTATTTGGTGATATTATCTCTTGTAGCCACAAAAATCACTTGTCTTTTAATCTAAAAAAAGCAAAATATATGAATGTAATACCAAAAGGTAAACAGAATAATGCCATTGGAAGGGGAACTTGGAAGAGGTAAGTGTGAGACAAGTAAGGACAGTTATAGCTACCTAGGAGTAAATACTGTAAACATTTGAACGATGTAATTAGCATACCTAAAAATTGAATATTTGAACTGGGTCTTATAAGTAAAATCCTGTCAGTGGACTCAAGTTTAAGAATATGTAAAAAATAATATTCTTCCATTATTTGATTATTTGAGCTATACAATTGAAAGTAATACTCAGGATAGGGTTAACAAATAAATACAACACACAAAACAAAGCAATGCACGTAATATCAAAACTATGGGACTTTATTAGTTCCAATGGTTAAAATGCTATGGATTTACAATAATATTATATTATAATCTTGAAAAGTTTATTGACAGACATAAAATACCATTACTCATTTTAGAATATGAATATAATAAGAAACAACATTGAAAAGAGACTAAAGGAAAGCAAAGAAAGAGGAATTGAAAAGACATTTCACAGGGACATTTTGATCTCATGGTCTAAGCAGACTTGGCCCTGTTTGAATCACTTTGCTATATGCCATGTCGATAAGTGTATGACCCACTCCACCATTAACCGTGAAACAGCAGAGTATCATTAAATTCCATGCCCGGTTAAGATGACTATCCTAAACTTTGTAAATGGGCGTGAGTTTTACTGCACCAATTTAGTCCTTGATGTGTGTTCATATTACAAGCCCCCCTTCAGTAACAGTATCATTAACACCGACATAGCACAAAGTATAGTTTAGCCTCACTATTGCACTCCGTGGTGAGGATCGCGGCCTGCATGAGGCGGTCGACATAGGGGACAACACTGACGAGCGATTCCACCGCCTCATCAAACCACTGGTGTGGGAAAGCGACGAGCTGAGGGGCTACAAAGCCCACCTCGACAAAATTGAGGACGCTCACACCAACAATCGTCAGCGGGGTGTTATATTGGCCGTGGTGCGGTGCCAGATGCCCGACCCTGCACCAACATGCAAACAGCCTCCTCCCGGCACCCCAGACTGGGCGGTGAAGCCCCCATATCGGTCGGGTACATGTGGCGCCGATGCATAAAACCAGAGACTCTACCCAACACCATTCTTATTGTGAACATGTTCTACCAGTTATTGTATTTTGTTTACACTATGTTTAATTTAATATTCGTTATATAAACTTTTATGAAAAGGACTTTGCGCTTCTTGTTTTCACTTCAATCTTCTATAGTATTGCCGCCTGCTCGCTAAACAGGGAAGTATTTATATAGATATATTCATAGCCTAAAACTGCTCTTAGTCTAAAACCGTACGCATTATCAAGTTCCTTGTAATAAATGGATCATTTTTAGTTATATTTCATGCAGTTAGTTTGAAAAGTAATTTTTCTGAAATTGTATTCGGGTCAAATACATCTCTGCCAGTAGCACCTATAACAACCGTCCAAGGAGAGAAGACCTTTCGATTTTCACTCTAGCACCTATAACAAATTACATGTAATCATAGTCTATTGATGAACATGAAATACTTTCTAGGATTTGTATCAGACCTATTCTTTCTGTCAGAGGATAGAAACCTCCCACATATTTTAACCCTTTAAAGAGGGAGTTTCTCCTGGATTTCTGTCTTGGTAACTCAGAGCCTCTGTGTGTTAGCAAAATTAATAATTTATAAAACGAAAAAGTCAATTTCGGTGTCGAGATTTATTCAGGGACTATAACTTAGCTCCAAAAATGTAATGAAAAAACAGATTTGTCTAATTAGTTCAGAACGAACTTTTGTTTTGATATTTGACTGCTATATACACCTATACACAACCTAAACTAGTGCTGCAATTCTGGTGAACGCCATAATCTTGGTTACTAACCTAGAGTATGGCGTTCAACAGATTTAATTGCAGCACTAGTGAACGCTAGTGGTTTGTTTATCGGTCTTATTATAGATATGGGGAAACTTGCCTTTAGTTCTCGCTCAGCCTGCTCATCTTAGTTAATGTTAACATTGCTAGCTTAGTGGTAGACTACATCCGTGGCATGGGCGCGTTCATATCCACAACACAAATCTCGCTCGGATGAGAGGAAGCTTTATTGATGTTAGTCCAAGGCATACAATGGCTGGTGTGTTTAGCCTAAGTATCCGGCCCTCGTTCCAGACTGCCCAAGGTTAGCTTCGTCCTCAGAGTCCGCTTGTCTTAGTGCAGCAGTACAATGGTAAACTCTATAAGTCACCTGATGTCTGCGTTCGTTAGCTAAACCAAACCCCGAATCGTATAGATTCGTGGCGATCCAAACAGGTAATGTTCTCCTCCTCTCTCACTTACCGCCTGAGGCTAATATACCATCCCATTATTGATTTTAACCCACACAGCGCTGCTTACTTGGAGGTGTTCTTCCCCTGCTGTGGTTATACAGGTATATCGCCTACCAGCAGCATCTGCCATTCTCATATTAATATAATTTTGACTGTTCTTTGGAATTCCTATTATAATCCCCTTTTCATCCAGTGACTTTTCCTTCGATCTAAAATATCAAAGCAAAATGTACATAAAAGAATTCTACTAATATTTCTTATGCACAAATGACTGTTGTGCACTAGTTTAGGTTGCAGAACTAGTTTAGCTTCATGCCCCTAACTTAGGGGCCTGTATCACATATTACATAAGGGGTTGACCCTATCCCTAACCAGAATAAAAGCGTTCCGTCACTGTCATAATGTTTTTTCCAACACCCAAATTTGATTTAGCTACAAATTCAATTCATTACCATCACACTTGTGTCAATTGCACGCATGTTTGGCAGCATATTGCTATTAAAACACAGAAGACTTAATCAAGGTCAACACAGCTTTAGTCAATTTAAAACTTGAAGTTGAAGTACTATTTGCAAGCTCACCAGGCTGGTATTTCCCCATAAGAACAGGCTCTCCTATGCATATACCCATGGTAACCAACTGTCATGTTGACAAGATTTACCAAGAATCATACTAAGGAGCATGGTGAGTACCAGATCACTAGTATAACTACAGTATTGGCACATTCGCCTGAAATCGCTATTGTTCAAAACCTTCTTAGCTAGCTTTCGCACATCCATATTATTTTCCAATAACTTTTATAATCTTAATAATCAGTTTATATAGTCTTTATAAAATTATCGGCAGCCTAAATCTTTTCTTAACAATTAAACAATTGTTCAAATAATGAACTACTCAAAAATGGACGTTATATATTCACGTGCCGGCGTCTATAGCCACGTAGTTCCACAACAGATAAAGGGTCATGCCCGGGAAATACCTCCCTCCATCTTTCTATCATAACTTCTCATTCAGAGAAAAATCATCGGGTGGGACATTGTTAGTACTCTGCAACCCTACTGTACATTTTTTCTTGTACATGTGTCTTACAGAACCACCGGACTTTGGTATAGGTAATCATGCTGGCAATCAGGCGGAAGTTGGTCATGAGACTGAAGCAGCTATTCAGGCCGATCGCAAAGCAGGTAATCGGGCTGATTCAGGTATTCCGTCTGAAGCATTTAATCAGGCCGATCATGAATTAGGTAATCGGGCTGAGGCAGGTAATCGGGCTGAAGCTGGCAATCAGCTGGCTGGAGTTGGTCATGAGGCTGTAGCAGGTATTCAGGCTGTGGCAGGTAACCGGGCTGAAGCAGGTATTCAGGCTGAGGCAGGTAACCAGGCTGAAGCAGTTATTCAGGCTGAAGGTGGTAACCAGGTTGAAGCTGGTGTGAGGAAGTCTTGAGTCAGGGTTTTAGAATGTTCCCAAACACAGGCTCCTCACATGGAATAAAGTTTGATCTAATAAGGAAGGGGGGAAGTTCTAACCAGAACTAAGAGTGGTAAACCTAGGGGTAAATGGTTATGTTAAACAACGTGTTGGGGAGACGAATTGGAATGAGGGTAAAGCTTAAACTCGCTGTGTTAATTTGGCAGTGATTAATAGGTACGTCCTTTATTGATATTAAACCAGTGGCACAAATGAATAAGTAATTTCCAAATAATCTTTCGTACAAACCGTTCAATAATTCTAAACTAGAAGTCCTAAACTGTCCTAAATGTTCCTTTGCCTAATTGAGTCCTGTGATATGAATGAT
Source organism: Lepidonotus clava (assembly GCA_936440205.1). Classification (NCBI taxonomy): domain Eukaryota; kingdom Metazoa; phylum Annelida; class Polychaeta; order Phyllodocida; family Polynoidae; genus Lepidonotus; species Lepidonotus clava. Next base: position 49,920,971 of record OW387138.1, read on the forward strand.
TCTAATTTCTAACACAATGCCTGTAGAGGGGTTCCAAGTCCTAGAATTAAGTCCAAAATGTTCCTAGAATGTTTCCAAGTCCAAGTCACACACCACAGATACAATATAATCTGTTTGGTCCAATAAGCCTAGGTCTGCTGCTCAGCTACCGAACACGTTCATCGTCCTCCACCGTGCACCAATGAATGACTGTTGCGGGCCGAGCTGAGACTCTTAACAGGAGGACGCGCTGCTGGCGGATATGCGCGTCCGGTGAGCTGGCGCGTCCGGTGTGACGTCAGTCGCTCCGGTGCGCTCACCTCAGGCGACCTCTGAATGCCCGCGACCTGAGCAGGGGGCGGGCGCCATGATCATAAAACACACCTAACGAGATTGCCTTAAGGGCGGTCTGACGTTTTTATGTGGCGTCCTGGGCAACGTGTCCGTCAATGTAATTACTTTGTTTTGTTCGATGGTTTCTAATAATGAGACGCGTTAGAAAAGAGTGTTCTGTACAATATGTAGAGAAAATATCGATAGACATTTATAAAATACAATGTTGTGTTTCGCAACACTCGCCGGGGTTTTCTTTGACAAGTGACACCGTCACTTGGCATAGAATTTCTTACAAGTTCTTCTTACAATTTCTGTTTCAGTGTCTTTTCCTTTGCTAGTTCTAAACTTCCGTTTCATGTGCATTACTTTTTTCAAAAGAGTTACATTGTACGTGTGTGTGTAATTTTTGCCCGGGGAAATCCACCTATTGATCCCCTTAAAGATTAATTACAATATATAAAGTTGGGCATTCTACAGTGAAGAAAAACGAGACAGAGTATAACGTCTCTTAGCGACTTGATCTACAAAATCAGATAAAGTATAGTCATGTCCGTGATGTTCCTTACAGTCTCTGAGGGCCAGTTCCAGCACCTCATCGCGTCGTGTCCGTTCCTCATTAGATTGTTCTTTCAGCATCTTGAGCACCCGACCCTCGATAGGAGGATCCTTTGCTTTAGAGGGCGCTATGTTGTCTCGTAGGGAACAGCTCCTTATCTTCCAAGGGGAGCGTAGACTGTCACTCATCCGCAACCACACAGACTCTATGGCCGTACGCTCAAATCCATAGGACTGGGCCTGGACGTAGAATAGCCAAGCCGGTGGGATGGTCCTGTGTCTCCTACGGATAACCGCCGGCAGGACAACGGGACGACGGGAGAACCTGACCTTGGGTCTCGGCGCAGGCCTCTCCCGTGCAAGTTGGTGCCGCAAAGGTGTTGCATGGCAGCCAGGGTTCCCACGCGGCCGGACTGGAGGAGCATCTTCGAGAGACAACGAGTCCATTGTGGTGCAGAGAGGGCAGTCCAGGGACATGTTGACTGTAGTCGGACCTGATGTGGACTGATCGATGAGTTCAAAGATACTAGATTATATACATTAGGATACAAGCTCAGGGGCAAGGTGAAGGTCACCCGATGAATAGATAGTCAGGAGATAGTTTGGGTACTGCCGCTCCTATTCAGGCGTAAGCGCCCGTGGGTGTGCCTGAGCCCTATGTAATCAGAATTGTTGTATTGTTGTAAAGAATGCAGAGCACGGCAAGCACTTAAATATGCCGATAGTATGGCATATGTCCATGTGGCACATCAACCTGGGGCCGTACCTGTAGCGGCGATGACACACCGTACAGGCAAACCTGTGGTTCATCCTCCAGGTTTCCGCCGGCGACAGCGTATCCTCAGGGGGATCCACATGTAGGAAGCCCGGCGGCGGTGGAGTTGCCGACGGCCGCAGTCCCAGAGCGCCCCTTCCTCGTCCTGCACGAGACATGGTTGTCGTTGGGGGCATGGGCCGCGGTGGCCGGAAGGATGTCCAGGTTGCCGTCCGAGCGATCATCGCGCCCCGGCCGTACGTTGGTAGAATGTTCTGCGGCGGGGTCTGTGTGAGGGGGGTGGGCTCCCTCCTCTGTTGATTTGTTGTTGACGTTGCCCACTGGTTCTGTCCCGCTGAATTAACATTTTGGAAAACGGGCCTGGTAAATGCGGGCAGAACCTGATTTGTTGGCATCATACTGTAGGCATTGCCTGCGCATGGGCAGGGTACGGGTGGGCAGGGGGTGCCGTGGTCAGTCCCTGCCCCTCCGTTGGTGGAATAGTCTGCCCCACAGGGCGGAGTGGGGCGCCAAGTAGGGCATCGATCTTCAGCAGTTGCAGAATTCGAAGAAGGTGTTGCCGAATTAAGAGATGAATGTTCATTTAGCAGTAGAGACATCATGGTAGCTCTACGACGAAGTGTGGCATTCAACCACAGTCTGATCGGGATCAGGAGGTAAGGGCAAATGGGAAATGTTATCTTGGGATGAATGTATGATGGGATGAGGTTGTGTATTAGAAGTGTTGTAGCCACTATCTATATTAGGACCTTGATTGTCGATTGGTAGTAACTCCAGCCTACCATGTGAAGTGGGCTGAGTCGGTCTGATGAATGACCACCCCAAGTCAGAGGGTGGGTTCATATACTTTCGAATGGGGACTGGGAAGTTATGGGCCATGCGAACGACCCTGACCTTGATTCTTTCAGTAGTGGAGGTCATTTCCCTAGCTAAAGCTAAAGGTATAACAACTTTTGCTGGCAAGTGAATCTTGATAATTTCTGTGCCACCCGGTGTAATAACCAAGATTTGTATACCCCAGTTAATTTTTAGTATGGCTTTTGTCAGTTTAGTTTTCAGTTCACAAGATGAAATGATCGGTCCTGTATGTGTAAATGTACAATCTCCAGTAAAATCAATTCTTGTCAGGAAAACAGAGTAGTGGTCATTTGGCATAACTATTTGTAGGTACAATCCATCTTTAAGTTCTTCCCTGTAAATTTTGCAAATCTGAATAATGATCAAAGTGGCAAAAGTAATAGCCATTATAGCTAACATTAGCATCAAAATCAAACCAGAGATAGAAATGTTGTTATCTGATTCAAGAACTAATGGATTGGGAATTTCCGCTGCTGAGGCAGGTTGCGGATTGGGTAATGCCAGGGCAATTAATGCTGATTTGTATTTACGCCAGATGACGCATAGGATGAACAGAAATGCAAGCATAGCCAGAAATGAAATACACACTGTCCAAGTTTGTTTTCCCCACTGAGCCACGTCACTAAGCCACTGGCTCGTGACCGGACTCTTGGGTTTGAAAGCATCTTCCTGAATCTTTCCTGCCAAAGATTTCAGGTCAATCAAAGGCTGATTATTTGCCGAATTTTGTAAAATTTGATTTCTTTTCGTGTCTGGAATTGGATTTGGAACTCGCCATGGTTCCATACCTATTGCTGCTTTAAGTTTACTTGAAAGATTAAACGCCATTAAAAAAGCATCATTAACGGGAAATCTAACTGTTATGTCTGTCTTTGTCCGTGCGCATCCCTTCAGTTGATATGGGAGCCACAGATCTGATGATTGAAGCGAGCACTGACAACCTAATTTTACCACTGCAAAGTGATGTATGTAAAGTGTTTCCGGTTTTCTATTTTTACATATAATGTCTGCCTTTTTGCTGTTACTAACAAGTAAGAGATCTGTCTCGTCCAGATAGACAGCAAATTCTTGAAAAATTGGGTTTGCTACATAAGTAGAAACACAAAGTTTTCCTATGTCTTCCCTATCATTTCTAATCAGTGCAGCTATGCATGTCGCACTCGTTATTGGTTTCCTAAAAGGGATATGTGGACAGATGAGAATTTCGTCACCTGTGCAATCGTGATATGAGTAAGATTCCAAAGGGATATAGTATCTATTGTCTAAAGAAAGTGCAATTTCCGATGGTAAGTTATTCATAATTGTCGCGTCTGTGAAAGAAGAATTGTGCATATGCACTGGAACATGAAAATTTCTGGTTCTGTACACTTGAAATTTATGAACATCACTTGTGACAGGAACCTTGACATAAATAATCAGTTGGTTATCCGCAATCATAAAATGCGGTTTACTATTATCATAATAGAAACTTGGAGATTGGAAAGCGATTTTGAATCTTGGAAAGTCTTTTCTTAGTGTATCAGCTAATTCAAGTAAAGAATTTTTTATATCTTGAGGGGGTATTATTGCTTGTGTAAGTTGACCACGCAGAAGGTTTTGTATGCCATCCGCGAAGTCAGACGTTTTCCGCAACATGTTTTGCATGTATGCCATAAGGGAAAGATGATTTGTGAGAATGGTTGTCGTTAAAATTTGCAATAATTTTTGTCTTTCCATATCATTAGCCATGTCATTCAGAGCAGAACGCAAATTAAATGCGTTCTGTTGTATGCGTTTTATATCTGTCTGTAATTTGGTAAGAGATGAATCCACATGATCAAAATTAACTGCAGTTATGTTAGCCAATTTTGCAAGATTTCCAGCATTGAGATTAACTCCTTGCTGTGCCGTTAAGACAAGCAATTTATTTGCATCTACGTCCGAGGCTTTTGCTGTCCCAAATAAGTGATATGAGATCTCACCCACGAAGTCAAGAAGACCTCGTCTTTGCCTTGCCGGATCTAAGACATAGGCACTACCTGGGATTGACTCGAGTATTTCTTTGATTTGTGATTTTTGGAGTTTGTAAAGCTCGGCAATGATGCCATGCAATACATCAATTATTTCTTTAGTATGAGCACAGATGTCATGATGCGCCCTTTGTGCGTGTCTCGTGGTAAAATGACGTGTGCTATCACAAAAAGCCATCGGGTTGTTTAGGGAGAGTGACTCTTTCAGCCATGGGACGTGAACCCTAAACCCGCTATAAACGTGGTCTGAATCAGCGGTACTTATGAGCCTACCTGGCAGGAACACCACGCCGTATTGTTCTCTCATAATAGCCTTTGCATGTAGCACACCCTGTCCATGTGAAGCCGCTTGGCCAGCGACACACAGAACAAGGAGGGGCACCAAGCCAGGTGGCCAACCCGAAGCGTAGGGAAAATTTACAGACATGTTTATGTCTTCTGTGTTGCGTTTACTATTTTATGACGAGAAGATGGGGAAGCAGTCCCAATAGATGGAAACGTAAAAAAGAGAAATAAAAATTTGTCTGTTGGGGAATATCTGGGTTTTGTATGTACCTAATGTATATCGGTTTGCATTTGTGTACTGTGCGGCAGAGAGTGAAGATGGCTAGTGAAGGTATAACTTGTACAACTATACGAATTGGAGGAGTTACCCACGTGCTAGTGGTAAATGGCGACTTTGCCGATGGAAGTGTGATACTTCATAATGTTACGTCTCAAGCTGGACCATTACCTCTATCGGGAATACCTATCTGTACTCACAGTTTTGGTTTTCGTGTGATAACTGACGGGAATAGTAATGGGGAGGATGGAAGAAGCACAAATGATGATGATTCTGATGATAGTGACAGACCAGATGATGAGAGTGGGGACGGTCGTGGCGGTCGGGGGGCGGTGGGGGGTGGTTCAGGGGTGGATGGTCAATTTGACCAGGGGGCCGCCAACACGGAGGGCCGGTCCGCATCAAGCCGGCCTGCGTCTCCAGGTGTGTCGGGGCGTTCTCCGGCCGATGTCCGTGGGGCCAGGTCTGCTGGGCCCAGCGGGGAGGCCGTCTCCACCGTCCTGTGTAAAGATGACTGTTCCTATGACAAGCAGGGAATGCTCGTATTATCCCCGATAAGTCCTGCGACCAGCCAGCCGCTGTCCACCAGCAACTCCACTGGTCATAATGATGAAGAGATTCCCACACTCGCTTTACCTGAAGATTGTCAGGAAACACACCATTACGCAGAAAACTGTCAGGAATCACCAAGTCTGGCTGTCAGCATGGAGCACAGAGACGTCCCCGGTCCTTCCGGAGACACCAACAACTCTATCGGTGGCGATTTTAGAGATCCATCCAGCATCGATTGTCAGGGACCCAACACACCCTTAATGGATGAGCTAGGTGATGAAACTGCAACTCCACAGCACGTAGTCGAGACGATGGACATTGCGGTGTCAAGGTACGCTGACCCTTTGTTGGGCAGCCATCCTCAACATCCTATACTGTTCAAGGCGTTAACTGATCCGTCGTCACCTGATCCAGTGTCACTGAGTCTCGCCACCAACCATGATGACGTATGGCGTAACCTATGTAGTGAGATGGACATAAGTCCTCCTCCCAAATAGAAGGAAGTCCAGGACAACTCACTCAGTCAACATTGTAAGTATCTCCTGGCAAGAGGTGTCAACAAATGTAAGGGATTCACAATACGGGGAGAGTTAGTGTCTGATCCGCCTCTAGTAGGGTTGTGAAATGTTTATGTGGGACTGTCGGAAGGCATCAACAGTCTTTTATGTTAAAGTAGTCGGAAGACATCAACTACTAATTGTGTAGGGCTATCGGAAGGCATCAATAGTCCTTTATGCTACAATAGTTGGAAAGCATCAACTATGAATTGTTCCGGTTTTTGTATTGTAAGTATAAGTCCTCAGGGTCAATTGATGGGTGGAAGTCAGATGCAGGAACCCAACTCTTCCTTTTGACACCAACCCATTTGGTGAGGTATCTCACCTCTCCAGATGGTAAAGTCCTTTTTCCTGAGATGAGCCTAATGCTGTAGTAATCTCCAGTCTCGGCATCAGGTGTAGTTGTAGAAGAAGATGTGGGCACGTCGGCAGCAGGCTGCAATCTGCCACCGTCGGTTGATCCACACCTCTTCTTATGTGTAATGTTAATGTCCGGTGTAGCATCTTGGGATCCGACTTTCCCGCATGAATAATTAGAGGAATGCACAGGATCCGACTTCCCGTGGCTTAAGTCACTGGTTGGGTCGGATTTACCAACCTGTACCGCTTGCACCTTAGCGGCTCCCTGATCCGTAGTGGCACGGTCAGCAGGGAAATTTGCCACCTCTTTGGTGGGCTTTACCACTGGTATATGTGCCTCAGAAGAGGGCTTTGATGAGTTAGGCGATGGTGCGGGTCCCTCTGGGGTGACCCTAGGAATATCAAACTGTACCGTTTTTCTTTCTTTAATCCGTCGCAACGTATTCCCCGTGTGACAACATCCACGAGAACCCTGAACCAAAGCGTGCACTCTCTGGTCAGGTTGATCATGTGAGGGCAATGCTTCCTCTAGACCTGCAGGCGCCTTTACTTCAGTGGTAGTTTTAATCATAGCTTCGTTAGGGACAGAGTTATCGTGTTGATGGTCAGCACCCGATTGATTTAGATCCTGTATAGGAGCATTGACCGGACTCCAAGAATCATAAGCTCTTTTAAGTTTAGAAACATTAACTAAATGAGGAATGTCTTTTTGGTTATGTATAGACAGTAATCTTGCTAAATGATCACCTTTTGTTTCAATTACTCTAAATGGACCTTTATATTTAGCAGAAAATTTGGATCGTCGGTTATCGGCACATGTAGGATCATAAATATGCACCAAGTCGCCTACCTGTAGGTCCAATGGTTTAGCCTTTTTGTCCAATCGTTCACGCATGTCTTTATTATATCGTTCGGTGACATGCTTTGCTGATGTGGTAAACATGTTAACTAATTTCATTGCTAAAGCATATTTTTCATTGTCTGTTTCAGGTGTTGCAACATCGATGGGTATATCAGAAAGTCCCATAGAAACAGGTTCACGGCCAAAAAGTAATTGATAGGGAGAAAAACCTGTACGTGCCGAATTAGTTGAACGCACTGCCCACAAGGCAATTGGCAACAGCTGTGGCCAGTCCTTGTGGTCCTGAGTGACATAACATGCGATCACATCTTCCAGGGTACGATGCAACCTTTCCACCCTGGCATTGCCCGTAGGCATTCTACCAGAAGTGAAAGTATGATGACAGTTTAATCTTTGAGTGACAGCCTTTAGGAATTTTGATAAGAACGATTGTCCTCTGTCTGAATGTATTCTGGAAACCCTTCCATACCTGGCAACTATACCAGTTAGGAAGGCAAATGCAGCTGTTGACCCTGTAGAGTCTTTAGTTGCAAATGCTTCTGGCCATCCTGTAGCCAGGTCGATGAACGTCATAATATAGCGCGAGCCATCCTTAGCAGGTGTCAAAGGTCCTATAAAGTCGCAAGAAACAATTTCCCAAGGGCGAGTAGGCTCATCCCACGACTTTGCTAATGCTTTAGGATGGGGCACACGTTTCCGTAATGCACAACTATCACAAGATCTCACATAGTTAACAATGTCACGATGCATGTTTTTCCAGTAATATCTGTCTGACACTTTAGCAGCTAGAGCGTTTTGTCCGACATGACCTCCTGAGAGAATGTCGTCATGTAAGCGTGATAACACATGATACACTAATGTAACTGGTATTAGAATTTGTGGTTTTGGGCAATAAATATCATTAGATGTCTTCTTTGACTTAATGTTTTTAAAATGACAAATAATTCCTGGTTTCATAATGTCAAGAAAATTAGCTTGAGCGACCACAGACCGAGCTTGGTCTGGGTCTTCTGGTACAATTTGGTTTTCCAGGTATTGGTGCAAAGTAACACACTCAGCGTCTTTCTTTTGATGTTTGCGGATACTTTCTAATGAGAGTGGGTCATTGGTGTCGTCCTCAAGTGCCAGTGGCATTAGTTCGCCACCTACAGAAGGGAGAAACTCCTCTGCGTTTGGTTCACCTGTTTGTGTGCGTGATAAGTAATCCGCTAGAAAGTGTGTCTTACCTGGTTCGTAAATAATGTCAACGTCAAAAGCTGATAGATAAAGGCCCCATCTCCTGATTCTCGGAGTCGGGCTCTTATTAGCATTTTTCAAAAGTGTCAAAAGTGGTTTATGGTCTGTCACGATGATTGTTTTATAACCTTGTACTATGTCTTCAAAACTATGTAGTGCTTGTATCACTGCTAAAGCTTCTTTCTCAGAGACAGTATAATTACGTTCACGATCATTTAACACTGAACCCCAGAATGATATAGGGCGATAGAGTTCATCAATTTTGTGGCACAAAGCTGCACCACCAGCTACATCAGAAGAGTCTGTCAACAAGTAAAAGTCTAGGCCAAAATTTGGATGAATCAAAATTTGATCTGTTGTAAAAGATCTTTTTAATGTCAAAAATGCATCGTCAGCTCCTTTAGTCCACTGGAATTTCCTTCAGCGGTTTTGCAATGTCAGAGAACTTACTGATAAAAGCCCTGTAATAGTTACAGAGTCCAAGAAAGGCTTGAGTTGTTTTCACATTATGTGGTTTTCCAAAATGGTGAATTTTAGTAATAATATGAGGTTGCGTTTTAAGTCCTTCTGCATTAATTGTATGACCCAGGAAATCGATCTCATCCCTGCACCAGTCACACTTTTCAGGTTTAAGTTTCAAGTTTGCTTTAATAAGAGCTTGTAGCACTAGTTGCAAGCTAGCCAAATGTTCTTCAAATGTAGAATCGTAGACAATAATGTCATCAAGGTATGCCAAACAAACTCTCGGCACAAGCCCTCTAAGAGCAAGTGCTAAGATGCGGGTGAACTGCCAAGGCGCTCCGACGAGGCCAAAGGGTATTCTCGCATAATGAAATAGACCCATTGGTGACTCAAAAGCTGTGTAATGTCTCGATTTTTCATCAATACTGCATTGGTGATAACCACTTAGGAGATCCAAAGCTGACCAAATTGTTGGCTTTTTATACGCCATATATAGAAACAAAGAACGGGCTGTAGGCATTGGGAATTTATCCTTATAAGTTATTGCATTCAGTAGCCTAAAGTCAGTGCATAAACGCGGTTTTCCATTTTTCTTTTGAACAACAACCAGTGGGCTTCTCCATGCAGATGAAGAAGGTTCTATAATACCAAGGTCTAAAAGTTGTTTGATTTGTTCATCTATTATGTCCATCTTTAGTGGTGAATACCTGTAAGGTCTAGAAGCTACAGGGCCTTTGGTTTCGTCTACTTTAATACTCATTGGAGCAATGTCACATTTGCCCATTTCTTCCATAGAAAAAGCCAAAGCTGCTCTATTTTTTAATAACAGTTCGCGAAGTTGTTCCTTTTGAACCTCAGTCAAGGAAGATGTTGATAGATCGATTGAATCAATTAGCTCTCTATCCTTGACTTTAGTGTCATAATTTTGATTAGCAGAACGTGTTGTTTCTGGGCAAATTTTGTTTTCAAGTAATGTCAATATTGGTTGAGGAGTATCGGTTTGTTTGAAAACTGCAGACACTTCAGAATTTTGAATAGGGGGTATATAATATTCATCAGTAGCAAATGCTAACACAGTTGATTTAGAAAGTTTAACAGGAGAATCTGTAGGGTTCATGACTTTCAGCCATGCCAAACCTTTTCCAGCGAATGTGCAGCATTCCGCCAAGACTGGTGCTGTCACAGCCGGTTCCAGGATCCATGGCTGGCCGTCCGTCACATCCTTTACATTCACGGGGATTATAACCTCACTCATAGGCATAATTTCCTCTGATCCCATGGGTGTAACAGTGTTATTCCTAAAGAATGTTATTGTATTATCTTGGAAGTTAATATGAGCTTGAGTTGCCGCTAGAAAGTCGCGGCCAATAACTATATCATAGATAAGGTCCGATAGAACTTGAAAGTTAAAATCAACTTCAACGTTAGCGAGTGTAAATCTAATTCGTACGTCTGCAATAACTTTAATTTCAGAAGAGTCTCCCAATGTTATCGAACTTGAGATTGGGAATGATGTATGTAATATATTATCTTTAGGAATTCGTTCGAAAACATCCTGTCTTATAAAACAGTGACTAGCTCCACTATCGATAATTGAATTAATTTGGACATTATTGAATAAGAGATCAATTGCTATTGGATCAACTTTAGAGTGGGACTCCTGAAGATTTGCTTTTATCGTGCACAGTGAAACGCGAATCTCACCATGCAGGCTATCTAGTTTTTTGGAGGATATTGGTTTCTATTTGGGAAATATTTTTGTTGAGCTTGACCAAAAGATGGTGGTCTATTAGTACGCAAAATATCCTGTAAGAATCTGCACGAATTTGTATCGTGGCCAAACCGTTGGTGGGCTACACACCACGGTGTTCCGTCCTCGGCTCTGGTCTGTCGTGCGTGGGTCCAGGCGTTCGGCCCCGGAAATCGCGTTTCCCGGCCAGGTGTTGTACGCACTGCCTGACCACGACCAAAGCCGGAGCGGTTGTTATAAATAGGGCTGTTGTTGAAAGGCCTACCGTTTCCTCTCGGAGGCGTCCATTGTTGGCGTGAGTTCTGAGTTGCAATCGCAGCCAGAATTGTATCGGTCATTTTTCGAAGTTCACAAACGTTGTCAGGAGTGCTGTCCCCTCCGGCCGCTGCCGGGGGTTTCAACATGCTTTCAGGCTCAGATGGTTGCAGAGCGGCCAGGGCTCTTTGGGGCCTGTCCACTGATTCCATCCTCGATGCAATGTTAACTGCCTGCTCGAAGTTTGCGGGGTTTTGAATTGCCACCTCTCTTGACATAGGAGCTTTTAGACCCCTAATATAGGCGGCGAGGAGGACACCTGCATCCACCCCAGATCGAGCCTGTGCCTGTCGCAAGATTCCAGCAAACTGCCTGACAGTCTGATCTTTACCTTGTTTATAATTAAAGAAATCTTGATGCTTTTGCCAGGCTGCCCTGACATCTCCATAAATGTCTGAATGACGAGCTTTTAATTTAGCATAAGTGTCTACGTCAGTGGGATCTAATGAAGAAACCCAGTCACGAGCTTGGGCCTTAAGTTGGTGTTTGGCCATAGCAAGCTTATTCGCAGCAGACCATTCACAAAGGACTGCCAACAAATCAATTTCGTCAAAATAAGCGTTAATAAATTCATCACTTTCTCCAGAAAAAGTGGGTAGTTTTAGAGCGGGTTGTTTTGCTGCCATGTTGAAATTTGGTTGATTAATTGGTATTTGTGGGAGGACAGGTATATCTTGGGGAATCTGCCCAGCTGGTACGAGCTGGACAGGTAGAGGATTGACCCGTCGTTGTGGTGAGGACGGAGGAGATTCGACTCCTTGTCCTTGAGCGGTGGGATCCTGTTCGGTTAGATTGTTCAGATTGTCTGCAGGTGTTTCCACAGACTTTGCAGCTATAGACGATCCACTTTCGTCTCTAAGAAATGCAGGATCAGCTCCCTGACCCTGTTGTCCCTGAAGCCGTATAGATAAAGGTGATGATGGAGGATCCCCGGACCGCTGAATTAAGGTCCCAGCGTTGCCCTTTGCTGAGGGCTCCCCTTCAGAGTGTGGGAAGAGGATGCGCGAAACAGTTAATAAATCAGAGGCTAACCGAGAATCATCTGTCGGAAAGAGATCCGCGGCCCCTTGCTGACCTGAAGTTCCGGCTTTTCCGGGCCGTGGAGGAAGCCTCCCAGCACCAGAACTTGCAGCGTGAAAAATAGGGCGTAATGTCCTACCTTCCGGTGATAGAAACTGTCTCACTTCTGGGACCGAGACACTAGCGCGACAAGCAGAGGGCGAGTCAAAACGAACAGTTCGGCTGTCCCGATGCTGAGCAGGGGGACTTGCTGAGCGAAAACCAGGCAAGGTATGTTCTACCTCAGGAGGCCAACCGGTCCTCTCAGCTACTTCTTCAGCTGTGAAGACTTTTCCATGAATAGAGAAAGTTCTTAAACGTTCAGATTCCAATTGTATCCCCGGGATTGGTCCCTGTGATCTTGTATGAGTCCTTAATATAGAAGGGGGAACCGTCCCAGACGGGTTATCAACTGGTTCTTCTTCCGAAATAAACTGTGTGTGTGTGGAGGGACTGTGATAGATGTCTTCCTCAGAATCTGACCGACTGGACATAGTCTCTCATAATAGTCATTTTGAAGGATCAGTACTTATATATATTAAAGTCACAGAGAAATGTGTATAGATCAGTCTATAATGTTCACTTGCTGTATGAATCAACAGAAAGCAACGCCGTTCACCAATAACTTCTCACAGTTCCAGGTAGGAAAGATAAATCGGCGTCCCAATAAACCTATCACTAACTCTAAAACACAGATCAGTAAATTGGTCTCATAGCACAATGCCTCTGCATGGCCTAATTCAATATCTCAAAGCATTATCCAAATCCAAGGGCAAATAGCTAAGAATCAACTCTTTTGGACCTATCGAGCAAAACTCACTATACCTCCTTAGAATATTGGGACTAGCTTAGGGAATAAGTAAAAGTCGGCCACTTTTCACCAATCAGTGTGAACAGATCTCCGCGCTATCTAGAAAATGAGATTCTCGATGGTGCGCGATATGGGGTTTGGGGTTGCTGGGGTCTGACGGGCCGTTTGTTGACGGGCGGCCGGTCGGGGCTGGCCGGGGTGGCTGGCGGAAAGGGCAGGTTGGCCGAGAATTTTAGGGTGGTACGTGTAGGCAACTGTTAGTCTTTAATTTTGAAAAAATGGACAAGTTGTTACCAATAAGTAAAAATGGTGTGTCAGCAGTGATACTATATGAGGCTGCTTAGGTATAACAACCCCTATAGAAATTTCGATAATGATGAGTTCTTTTCAATAAATATAAGAATATTTCAAACTATTTGTGTGGAGCGGTGCAGGACCGCTGACAAGGCAAAGGCTACTCAACCACAACTGACCAGTGGGTTTTTGATTTTCCCACTCTTTGTGAGCTGGCATTGTCAGGTGACCAGGTTTGTTGTTTGTAACCAAGGTGGAGGCATTTTCATTGGCTGTCACTGTGGGTGGCAACCACTGGGGAGGTCAAGGCTGTTGGCCAAGTTCTCAATGCAATGAGAATTGTCATTGCTGTCATTTTTTGTGCCTGTTAGGTTACTGAAATTGTGGTTTCGAATAAAGATTCTCTTCAGGAGTAATGTGGGCCTTGCTTTGGTATGCTACTGAAAAATGTTTACTGAATCAGAAAGGTGGTCTGATTCTCAAATTCTCCCCTAGGTGGGGGTGGTGTCAGTGTATGGTCAGACATTGGGTCTGGTTTGTGGTCAATCCTGTAGGGGGAGTCTGTGTAGACTGCAGCTCTATAGGGTGGTCAGTTGATGGTCGGTAAGTTGATTCCCAGAATAGAATTCATTCTGATAATTTTATTCTCATACACTCACAGAGTGTATTTGAAAAAAAAATTTTGACGTGGCATTTTTATTGGGTTTCAACCATACCTGTTATCTAGAGTATTCAGGCCAATTGGGGCCATTGTTCTCAATTTGTGAATCCAATTGAATTCTATCAAGTTTCTAAGGGACTGGGCCCTCTTTGAGTCTGGGTGTTCGTAGATGAAGTCTACTATGTATATTTTCATGTCTTCTTGGCCACAGTGGGTGTCCAAATTGAAGTGATATGATACGTCAGAGTTAAATATTTTCTTTTTCGTGTTATAGATATGTTCCCGTATCCGTTCTTTTATTTTTCGTTTTGTCTGACCTATATATTGTATGTTGCATTTTTTGCATTCAATGCAATAGATCACATTTGAGCTGTTGCAAGTTACATTTTCTTTGCACGTGTATTGAGTTCTCGTGTAGAAGCTGGTTATAGTGTTGCCTGTGTTGAGCATTTTGCAATATTGGCAATTCCTCTTGTTGCACTCATTTTTGTTGGTGCTCAAGTTTTTCTCTTTATTCTCCCTTTCTGGGTGGTAGTCTACCTTTGCTCGTACCAAGTAGTCTCTGATATTCTTCGGTCTCTTGAAACTGGTTACCAAGTTACTACGGTAAATGGTTTTCGTGGTTTTCGACCTACCTAATATTTCCCAGTTGTTTTTTATTGTGTCTGTTAGACTATTTTTGCAAGGGCGGAAAGTTTGTGTCATGTAGATATTGTCTACATCTTTATTGTTTGGTTTATTTTTATTGGTGGGGTTCAACAGTGTTTCTCGTTTGATGTCCCTGCATTTTGTTAATTGTTCGTTTAACTTCTGTTTGGGATACCCTCGGGCAATGAAATGTTGTTTCATATTGTGTGCGTGTTTTTCATAGTCATTCTCTTTGGTGCAGATTCTTTTTAGTCGTAGTAATTGACTGTAGGGGAGACTCTGTTTGCAGTGAGGTGGGTGGGCCGAGTCATATCTTAAGTAGTTATGGGAATCGGTTGGTTTCGTGTACAGGTCAGTGTATACCTTCATGTTTGGGCCCAAGCGTACAGTGACATCCAAGAAGTTTATATGCTCTTTCGAGTGTTCGATAGTGAATTTTATTGTTGGATGTGAGCTATTCAGATAGCTAGTCCATTTTTGTAATGATTCATCTCCATGTTCCCATACAAAGAAGATGTCATCTATATATCTTAGCCAGATTTTTGGTTTTAATGGGTGGCCATTTAATAGTTTGCTTTCTAGTGTCTGCATGAATAAGTTGGCATATGATGGTGCAACACGGGTGCCCATCGCTGTGCCCCCAATCTGTAAGTAATTGGTTCCATTGAATTGGAAATTGTTTTTCATGAGGACTTCTTTTAGAAGTCTTACCAGCGACTCATTCTTTGGATTCTCAGTCGGAGAACGTTTCAGATCTAATATTTCTGCAATTGATTTTAGTCCCTCTGTATTTGGTATGTTTGTATATAGTGAGGTGACATCCATTGTACCAATAATTGCGTTTTTGTTCAGCTCTGGTAGGGATTGAATTTTGTTAAGAAAATCCGTGGTGTCCTTCACATGATGTGGTGAGTCTGATACTAGTGGGTTCAGAAAAATGTCAATGAATGCTGAAATATTTTCAGATGGGCATCCATTCGCCGATACGATCGGTCTGCCTGGAGGCGGTGTTTGATTTTTGTGTATCTTTGGTAGAAAGTAGATTTGTGGTGTGCGTGGTTTGTCTACTTTTAGGATGGTACCAACTTTTGGTGATATCTCATTTTTGTTTATTAGGTCTTCTATGATTGAATTAATTTCTGTAGAGAATCTGTCAGTTGGATCTGTTCTCAATTTTGTGTAGGTATTCTCGTCGTGTAATTGGCGGTCGGCTTCCTTTATATAGTCTACCGTGTCCAATACTACCACAGCGCCGCCCTTGTCGGCGGGTTTTATAGTAATATGTTTGTTCTTAGCCATATCTTTAAGGGCTTTCATTTCATACTTACTCAAGTTTTGCTTTTTTATTTCTGCGTTTTTGACTTTGCTTAAGCTGATTTCATTTATGTTAATGAATGTTTCCAATGCTGGCGAGCCCGCTGGGGCTCTCCAATTTGTTTTGCCTTTTAGTTTCCATAGTTTTTGTGTGTTGGAAAACGGAATATTACCATATGCTGTTACAGCGTGAGGTTTTGGCAAGGCTTTATCGGTGGTGTTGAGAGTTTTTGTGTTTTCCTTTTCAAAGAATTGCTTTGTTCGGAGTTTGTTATGGAAATTGTCCAAGTCTTTTCGCAGTTCGCCTGAGTTTACACGTTTCTGTGTGGGACAGAATTTCAGGCCTTTAGTCAGAACCTGTTGTTCGTCTATACTTAAAGGTTTACTTGATAAGTTTACGACGAGTTTGGTTGTTTGATCGGTTTTCGATTTAGTTTTAGATACACTCGGTTTAGAACATTCGGCTACTCGATTGTTATCGATATCTGCGCTGAAATAACCGGACACAAGTGGTGAAAAACGGTTCTGCAATTTTATTCGATATTCAGAAGTCATATGGTGTGGTACATAGGTTGGTCGGTCGGCATACTGTTCATGGTCATTGTGTGAGTTATTAGAGTTCAATACTGGGTGTATCTTCCTCTTCGGGCCGGGTACGGTCGGTACCCGTGGCGGTTGCCTCGTGCCCTCCCCCTGTTGCCTCGGGAGGTGGAGGCAATCTCCTGAAAAGGAGCTCGTGACGAACCCTGACTGGCTGCACCGGGTTGGTAACGTACGGCGCTGCTATATGAATCAAGGAGATCGCGTTCAGACACTTTGTTAATGTACTTTCTGCGAGCTTTTTCGTTGAAGTACTTCTTTTCAGTGGTGCTGTCTCGGGCGACAACTTTATCCACCGCGTCTTTGGCTTTGGCTTTTAGTGCTTCCCCTTGCTCGGGGGTAGCCGCGTTTTCCATTATCGCATTATTCACTGTTATTACATTGCGCGCAGCAGCGCGTTTTTGGACGTCATGTTTACCCATGAAATGATCTGCAGTCATTTTTGTAATGCGTAGGGCACTTGCCTTTCGTTCTGCAATGATTAACCGGCACAGGTCACCCTCCTTGGTTATGTAGGGAGGTATGCGCTCCAGTCCGGATGTCCACGGTTCGATGTGTTCCGTCAGGTGTGAATCCTGGTGGTATTCACCTCTTATTTTGTTCTTGGCGCTTTCAGTACTGTCGCCACGAACGCCCTTCCAAGTGTCGACCACGTCGGCTGGTAGACACGATTCGGCAAATCCCTGTGGGGGAAGAGAGAGAGAGTCAGTGTTTTCATTTATTGAGTTTTTAGACACAATCTCGGAATATGTTTCAAGGCGGTTGGGGCCTGTATGTTTGATAGCGTTATTGATCATTATGTCAAGAGCTTCTATCTCCAGTGAGACTAACCGTTTATATTCTTCTAGCGGATCATTTATTTTCCGTTTTTTAGGAGTAGAACTTACTACTTCCTCATCCAGCATTCTAAGAATGTCTAATGTGTTATCTAACTTGTCCAGATCGGACTTGGCTGAAGTGCTATGGTCAGCCTTGCGTTTTCTATTGCTGCTAGGTGCGACCTCGATGTGTGAGGGTGTCAGTGTGTCATTGTCAACAGGCAATGGGCCAGTGGCAGAGTCAGTGAGAGTGCGGGCATTGTTTACTGTGGACTCCGGTGACACACGGTCAGTGTTGTGTCCGGACGTGTTGCCGGTATTTGCCGCGAACATGCATTGTTTAAGATTAAGTTGACGTGATGTCTTTCTTTTGATAGTAATAAAAGATCTTACCTGACTTTCGTCCACCGGGGGTGGAATGTTTTCGGCCGCTGCGCCTCCCTCCGCGGGCGGCTCGGCCCATTCGATCCAGTCGGGCCGAGGTGGGTCGGCTCCCGGCTGGCCGTGGTTTCCGTCGTTCGACATATTGGTCTCGGCGGTGTTGATTCTTATCGCGCAAGTTGGCGGATAGAATTACGGCTGTACAGCAATGGGCTGACGCTCAGATACTCTATAATAGGTGAAAGAAAGTTGTGTGGAGCGGTGCAGGACCGCTGACAAGGCAAAGGCTACTCAACCACAACTGACCAGTGGGTTTTTGATTTTCCCACTCTTTGTGAGCTGGCATTGTCAGGTGACCAGGTTTGTTGTTTGTAACCAAGGTGGAGGCATTTTCATTGGCTGTCACTGTGGGTGGCAACCACTGGGGAGGTCAAGGCTGTTGGCCAAGTTCTCAATGCAATGAGAATTGTCATTGCTGTCATTTTTTGTGCCTGTTAGGTTACTGAAATTGTGGTTTCGAATAAAGATTCTCTTCAGGAGTAATGTGGGCCTTGCTTTGGTATGCTACTGAAAAATGTTTACTGAATCAGAAAGGTGGTCTGATTCTCAAATTCTCCCCTAGGTGGGGGTGGTGTCAGTGTATGGTCAGACATTGGGTCTGGTTTGTGGTCAATCCTGTAGGGGGAGTCTGTGTAGACTGCAGCTCTATAGGGTGGTCAGTTGATGGTCGGTAAGTTGATTCCCAGAATAGAATTCATTCTGATAATTTTATTCTCATACACTCACAGAGTGTATTTGAAAAAAAATTTCACACCTCTCGATAAATTGTAGTTATATAAAGAAATTTACTGTATATATCCCACCAGAATGTCAAGGAGTTCGACACAAGTGTCCCTCTGCCATGAAACCTGGTGGTATTTTAGGTACGTTATCGAAATCTGCACCTTTTGTAGTTATTTATAAGCACAATACGTTCTTACCTGCAAAATTGTCCTGAAAAGCAAGTTTACACACTGCTTACTATAAAGTGGGTTGGTGAGACGAAAGCGGGATGTCGCGCTAAATAGGCAATCACATCACAGCTGCCCCTCTCATTAGGAATGCGGGCCTTTTGTGGAGAATGGGTCCGTGGGTTGGGGGAGGTAATTTATGCGTGCAGCCAATCTCTCGACAGCCTTGGTAATAAATTCTCTTAAGTGACTAGAAACCCTAAAGTTATAATAAAAAGCCGAAAACGTGCCACTAGTTCAATTAATATCTTTTAAGTCCCATCACCAGATGTGAGGAAGTCTTGAGTCAGGGTTTTAGAATGTTCCCAAACACAGGCTCCTCACATGGAATAAAGTTTGATCTAATAAGGAAGGGGGGAAGTTCTAACCAGAACTAAGAGTGGTAAACCTAGGGGTAAATGGTTATGTTAAACAACGTGTTGGGGAGACGAATTGGAATGAGGGTAAAGCTTAAACTCGCTGTGTTAATTTGGCAGTGATTAATAGGTACGTCCTTTATTGATATTAAACCAGTGGCACAAATGAATAAGTAATTTCCAAATAATCTTTCGTACAAACCGTTCAATAATTCTAAACTAGAAGTCCTAAACTGTCCTAAATGTTCCTTTGCCTAATTGAGTCCTGTGATATGAATGATTCTAATTTCTAACACAATGCCTGTAGAGGGGTTCCAAGTCCTAGAATTAAGTCCAAAATGTTCCTAGAATGTTTCCAAGTCCAAGTCACACACCACAGATACAATATAATCTGTTTGGTCCAATAAGCCTAGGTCTGCTGCTCAGCTACCGAACACGTTCATCGTCCTCCACCGCGCACCAATGAATGACTGTTGCGGGCCGAGCTGAGACTCTTAACAGGAGGACGCGCTGCTGGCGGATATGCGCGTCCGGTGAGCTGGCGCGTCCGGTGTGACGTCAGTCGCTCCGGTGCGCTCACCTCAGGCGACCTCTGAATGCCCGCGACCTGAGCAGGGGGCGGGCGCCATGATCATAAAACACACCTAACGAGATTGCCTTAAGGGCGGTCTGACGTTTTTATGTGGCGTCCTGGGCAACGTGTCCGTCAATGTAATTACTTTGTTTTGTTCGATGGTTTCTAATAATGAGACGCGTTAGAAAAGAGTGTTCTGTACAATATGTAGAGAAAATATCGATAGACATTTATAAAATACAATGTTGTGTTTCGCAACACTGGTATGCGGGCTGAAGCTGCAGCTGCTAATCAGCTGCAGGCTGAAGAGGCAAACAGGCTGTGACTCACAATAAGCCTGTTGAAGAGGCAGTACCCATGGAAGCCGATCAAGAGTCATGTGATGATGACTATTTCCGTTTGATGGATAATTCCCAAGAGTCTGAGGAAAATGATAATCTTGATCCAGAGGCAGACAAAATTTGCCGCAGTTGTTTTTGGTGATGGGATCGGTCTTCCTAGATCATTGGAAAGGGCTGTTTATGGTGACACTAATAAGAAAATCCAAAGCCTATTTTCATGGGTTATGTTCTTTCTTTTGCAGTGCCAGATCCACACCTTCAGCAGTGATACGCAAATGGCTAAAGTCATGTGCTTCATTTGTGAATTATTGACGGTAGCAGGTAATGACCAGGTTTCACAAGCTGCGGAGGCAGTATTCCCTAAAACGATGTGCATGATGTACAAATGGTTGGGTACAAACCTAACGTTGACTAATTACTATACGAGTGTATGCTGCCTGAACTGTTATGCGTTGTCCACCACAAGTGTGTGAGGCTTTTAGACAGATGTTTGTGGTCATCAACAACCCAGTAAGTGCAGGACAGTGGATTATGATTTAAGATGTTGCAACTGGAAATTGTTTTATGGGGCCAGGATTGGTGGGAAAAATGAGTTCCTTCCAGTTAAGACATTCTGTTACCAGTCGGTCGAGAAGACTTTGCAGGTCATGATGAAACATCCAGGTTTTGAGCTGAAATGTTTAGAGTGGAAGTGCAGTAGGATACCCAAAGGAGTGTTTGCTGACGTCTACGACAGTTCGGCTCTTCTGCTTCATCTTCGGCTTCATCTTGGCTCTTCAGATGAATATCGATTGGTTTCAACCGTTCTCTCGGAAATGTTCAATATCAGCAGGGGGCATTTACCTAACGGTTCTTAACCTACCCAGAAATGAGCGGTACAGACTTGAGAACGTCATACTATTCGTTATAATTCCAAACTTCAGTAAAGAACCCGCCAACCTTACCAGTTTTCTGCGGCCCTAGTCAACAAACTCAAGGAATTCTGGACTAGGGGGAAAAGGCTTATAACCAACGATTATCCAAGGGGCAAGACCGTTAAGTTGGCACTTTTGAACGTTGCTGCAGACCTCCCGGCAAGAAGAAAGACCTGCGGTTTCCTGCTACCTAATGCTATCCTGGGTTGTTCAAAATGTCTGAAGGAATTCAAGAATTCAAACCGTGGAGGATTCAACATGGCGAATTGGACTGCTCGTACTCTGGACCAACACAAGGAGAGAGTGAGCGAGATTAGAGCTGCACCCACACCGAGAAAGAAAAGTGCACTTGAGAAACAGTATGGAGCTTGTTACTGTGTTCTCATGGAATTGCCCTACTTCAATCCCATCAAGTAGGTATAATGTCCAGGCAGAACAAATTCAAAGGCCAAACTTACATAGAATTATACCAAATTAATAAAAAATTGAATTGGAAATTTGAATGAAAATTAATAAAAATATTTCCATGAGCATTAACTGTATTATATGTTTTTACTTAGACGCTTTACATTCATCTTTTCAGGTTCCTCTCGATCGATGTAATGCATAATGTACTGTTGGGTAAGTGTTGAAGTAAGACCTAACGTTAAGTAATGATATAGCACCGATAATGTGTTTGAAATTGAAACTTGCATTTGCCTTTGGACTATTAAGTTCATTGGGGTTTCAATACCGATTGTACATGTGCTTTTATTATTTGGAATTCAGGGACCGCCAAGCGAATGTGGAAGAGGTGGACCGACCCAGAGTTGAAGAAGTTGAAGAAGAAGAAATCGAAGAAGAAGAATACTCCGGATCCGGATGAGGTAGGGTCAACAGATGAGGAAGGGACAATGTTGGGGGTTGTACTAAGCCCTAATCAGTTGGCAATTATTGATGCTCGTCTGAATGAGTTTAACGAGGGACTACCGGAGGACTGCATGGTAACTAACATCAAATCAGATGCTCGTACGTGGATGGCAAAGGAGTGGAAGAATTGGGTTACAGTCTTGTCAGGATACTGCCTCCAGGGCAGATAGAAAAACAATTGTTTGAGAGGTTTCACCGGATGAGTCGTGTCAGTCAGACGTGAGACGAAATGCCGGCCAAACATGAGGGGAAAATTGGCAAACACTGCCAGCTGGGAGAAGGAAAGAAGCAAGCAACAACGGTCTCGGAAACACTCAATCTCCCCAAATTAGCGAGATTTGGTGCAGTGCGAGAACCTGTGGATTATCCCCGACGGCTTCTAGACATTTGAAGAAAAAGCGGAGTGGCTTGAAGATGCAGCTCAGGGGCTGCTCATGAAAACATACCAAAAGATGTACTCCACAGAACAGGGGATCAACGAGGAGTCAATTATGCCAGCATATTACCGGCAGTCTACAGTCGTAAAATAAGGCCCCATGATTTATTCCTGCAAAATGTCCAGCAGAAGTAAAACGTTGTCTAGACTAATGGCCAATTGGTACGAAGATGAAGAGAATGACCCCCAGGAGCGTCTGTGCATCGTCACACACTACATGAAACATTGCATACAAAGTCGGACAACCGGGAGAAAGAGGCAATATCTGTTTGCAGTTGTGAAGTGGTACAAAAACAGCACTGTCCCATCCAGATACATTTGTCCTTATACAATGTGGCATAAGGAACAGTTTGAGCACCCTTCATGGGCAACGTTCCTGCCTGTCATGCGGATAAGTGGACATTTTGGATATGTGATTGAAAAAGAAAATATGATCGTCTGTCCCATTCGGCAAAACAACTTTTTCTAGATCTAGAGCACCTATTACTCAAACTCACAGTGTCCAAAATTAAGCTGAAAACGTATGCATAATTCCTGAGGTTGTGCACCCGAAATTTTGTCTATGCACCCCCTGATATATAGGAATGATAAAATCCATGAAAAGTGTGCACATATATAAAACGGGTGCACAACTTAAAAATTGCGCACCTGGCCGTGAAAATGTGCACGCCGGGCGCAGGTCGCAGCAGCTTAATTTCAGACACTGATTTACTGGTCCAGTGTTGTATTCATTGTTAGGATTATGCGATTTAGAGGTTTATGCCAACAAAAGAAAAAGTTTTTGAAATACAAATTGGTCGTGAAGTACTGTATTCCTAGGAGGAATTATTATATATTATGCCCTAAACCTTAGAATGTGAGTACATTAAAAAAGAAAGCAATTGTAAATGTTACATTTCAGGTAGGAATTTACTTCTCAAGGTTACGGTGAAAGGATGTGCGACTTTGAGGTTTGTTTTCTGAAGTTATTTCACAGGTTGGGGTTGTGAGGCTGTGTGCATTTGAGGGTGATTTTTGGAGTCAGGTGTCAGGACACCTCCTGCCTGGGCTGCACAAGCGACACCTTATGTAACACCTGACACGGCTCGCTCACACTGCTCGGCTGACCTAGATCGCCCCTCGTTACATGCCCCTTGTATAGCGGTAGCGGACAGGGGCAGGCACCAGCTTTATAAGGCTGGGCCCACAATATGCACACACACAGTCCAACGCCAACCTCAGGACCATAAAAGATCAGCATATTATTGACACTAAACCCAAGCACTACATTTTAAACAATGGCGATCGAGCAGAAAACCCGGTAGGTGAATAAGATAAATTGCCTATATTGATAAGATAACTTGCCTATAATGAAGTAGTGTTCTTTCAGGTTTTGCGGGTGAATGACTTGGGGGCGGGGATTACACATCCATAGAGTGTCTTTCAACAATTCTATCAGGGTGTGGATAACAGCTGTTGGATACATATTTTCATTTTCTGTTTACTACACAGACACATACACTCTTGATAGACAGGGACGGAAGAGATGTGGTAACAGGATTACAACATAATTATCATGTAACTATGCATAACAAATTTCAAATATGACGACCATCGAAAGGAAATTGTTAACTTATTATCTGGTAGAACTGACTATCTTCAGGCAAAATAATGCACACTGTCTAAAACCCGATGGACAGACTCGGGCATAGTTCTCATCGCTCAAATTCATGTAACATGCTTAAATAACAGGGTCGTTTTTTCTGACAATTTAAAAGTTGATCACACTGGCACTATAAAATGAAATGGAGATTTGGTGAAACAAATTGACATGCCGAAGATTTGGTAATTTCGACCACCTATGTTGAAATGATTAACAGAGTCATCCTTTTTGATTTTTTTCCCCCAGGACGCACGACCAACAGCAGCTCCTGGACTGCCTGTCAGAACCGATGTGCGTCTACTGTTCTGAGGCACCGACAGAGGTTGGTACATTTGGATTAACCCGGAGAAGCTGAGGGGGGAAAGCATGTAGGCGTAGGAAAGGGAATATGTGTAAAAAAAGTTTTGATGAGTGGGATGATTTCACCAGTACCATTGCTCTTAAATTTGCCAATTTTACCAGGCACACACTGGTATGTAGTAATGTCAAACTTGACGTCTGCTACATTTAACGTTAACCACGCAATTTTTTCAGGAGCAGGAGGAGTACTTGAGCGACCAAAGGTGAATGGTGATGGAAATATTTGCGAAAGACGAACACGCCACACAACCACAGGCCATATTCTTGGATGGCAACTACAGGTACGCCGTTTTATTTTTTTTCATAATAAACTTAGCAGCAATGACTTTCTATGATACTACCGGGCATAGAATTATAATGTTAACGTTCAAAGTAAACGCCAAATTTGCTACATTTACTAAAGATTGGAATTTTTGGTGGTCCGATTAGTTCGTCCACAAAATTTGGGCAAGTGTGTATTTTAAACATGCCTACTTTATATTTCAGAGGGGGGCGAGCCTGCCAGCATCATGTGCTCCAAGGTGTTGTGCGAGTGGTGCACTGAGGACAAAGATTAGGAATCGATTCAGCAGCACAGCAGGCAGCCACCTACTACCTCAGACATGTTAATGGGTACAAGTA
Source organism: Lepidonotus clava (assembly GCA_936440205.1). Classification (NCBI taxonomy): domain Eukaryota; kingdom Metazoa; phylum Annelida; class Polychaeta; order Phyllodocida; family Polynoidae; genus Lepidonotus; species Lepidonotus clava. The sequence goes on from OW387138.1 coordinate 49,945,888, forward strand.
GCGAAAAATAAAATAAAAACTACACATAGAACAATAACTACAGTTTGTGTCAAATGTCATTTTATTTTATTTTTATATATAGTAACACTCGTTAACCTCGGGAACTTGTAAAGTTATAATTCATGCTAAACTAGATAATTTATTATGTTTTGTGTAGACCTGACAGTCTACGGCCGATTGTACAGTGTATTGAAAATAATATATCAGTTAAAAATTATATGTCTTTCCACTAAACTTAGAAATATACTAGCAGCACCAATCATTAGTCATCAGAAATGATATACTTTTTAAGAAATCGTTGTCAAAGATTGTAGGGCTAGCACCTTTGATTGTTACAAAATTTATTTTCTTTTGTTTTTAAACAATATTCATTTCATCTGGATAAGTAACAGATCAGAAATCAAGTACAATACTACAATTCCCTGAAACATGACGGGTGGTAATGAGATGTGATGAGACAAAAAGACACGATTTACCGATCATATTAGATAGTAGTTAACAGTTAAGCTTAAGATTCAATTGCTGATACAAAAATTATTAGCCTCATTAATGACCAGGAGTAAGTCATCATACACAAACTAGAGATGGGGGTCTATATCTAGAGATCACAATGTGACAAAGTGAGTCTGTTTCCTCCAAATTAATGGTAAGGGATTAAGATGAATTGTTAGCATGATTGACAAGGAATAAGATAGAAAAAGTACGGCTTGAACACAACTATTAATATATAATAAGGCTTATAAAATAGCCAGTCAAAGGTCTCAGATCCACAGTTGGGTTATAAGTCAACTCATTTGGGATCAGCAATAGTACAATTAAAGTTACATTCCAATAAACTCTTCTAGTTTAGCGCAGGACCTACTTAGCTTGTGGATAACAAACAAATTACAAAGGGGCATAAAACATCAGGTACATCATAGATGAGTATAACTGGTTTATACCTAGGGGTAGTTTTGCAAATTCATAAATTATACGAGTTACATGAATAAGGTTGCTAATTTTTTATCACACATCACAGGGTGCATCAAATAAGGTTGCTAATTTCTTAACACACATCACGGGGTGCCTCATCCATCAGTCCATCTTTTGGACATCGTTTATCCAGACATTGGTGCATTGACTATTTAGGCCCAAATGTGAGGTCAATGGCATATGCAGGTTGGGTAATCAAATGATGTTTAGTTCTTCTACTAGATTAGAGGGAAAACAGTCTTTTTATCTCTAACTTCTAAGCACAGTGTCAGTAGAACTGTGGTAAAGTGCGGCCATTAAATTGGTGCCTCAATGGAGTGTAGGTACATAACACGCCACCAAGGTTGAGCGTGTTAACAGTATTTTGAGCTAAACAGACTCTTGTGACACAATATAGTTAACACGCACTGACTGACACTTATCTACACGCCAGAAGGTGTAGGGAAACTTTGAGGTAGGAGCAATAATATTGGCAGAAATATCCCTAACACGTGCTGTGATATGAGTGATGATACTGTGTTCTGTCAGGGTTAATGGTGGGGTACGACATACCCTTATCAACACAGCATTTAGCAAAGTGATTCAACCAGGGTCAAGTCTGCTTACAGTATAAGATCAAAATGTCCCTGTGCTTTTACTGAAAGATCATTAAGTAGTTCATTTTTATTAGAATTTGTACACTCTAGGACAAGATTCTATCAGAACTACACCATCTGAAAACCCTCAACATTATCTTATATTAAGCTATAATGTATATTGTGTGAAATGGTGTGTTTAATTGTGTGCTATTTATACTGCTAATGGGACTTGAGGCATTGCCACAACTGACAACGTTCAGCAGCATTCCCTTTAGTGTATTTTCTCATTTTCACAAATTTCAGATGCCCATCATTCTCTACTTTGATTTAAGTAAACAATTTTTTCGCAGAGTAACTTATGTATGTTTTCCAGACTTTTAGACCATCATCTATGTAAAAGAAACAAACAAAAAATCATGCCTCTGGGAGCATTATTTCAGAGTTTCCAACCTAAGTATGCTTTTCCCCAATACCTATTCTAATTGTATTCTGAATTTGTAAACATTTGTTCTAATTTTACGAAGTGTTTTCTTTTCTGCAGCCCATAAGCCCTGCTCCCCAGGGACCCCAATGCCAGGAGCCGGCAGGCACCTTTGAACACTCCCAGCCACACCCGCTGCTGAGGACGCAGAGGTTTAAGTTGAATTTTGACTATAAATTTAGATTCCAGAACTTTTAAACTGATCAGGCTTTTCCCTTATACCTAAAGGATTTTTGTTCTAAATTTCAGAATTTGTCACTGTTTAGTTAATTTTAGGAGGCGCTTTCTTTTGTCCAAGTCATACACCCTCACAGGAAGCCTGATGATTACTTCGGCTGGGCCCCGGCCCCCCCTGATGCTGAGCTCAAGAAGATAGAGGTTTGTGGCGTCTTTTTCTAGAAATAATTGTTTCAACACTTGTTGATTTTGGGTCTTTTACTTAATTGTTGGGGATTCCAATAGCTCCAAAACACAGACAATGCATTACAGAGGAGCCACTCTCCCAAAATCTCCTCAATTGTCAATAATGGTAAGAAATGAATTCAATATCCAAAGTTATCATTATTTTTTGAACTTATACATTTGTTTTCTCAGTCCCTTGTAGCACAGACTTAGATCTTCCTGAAAGTATATAGTTTTGCCCATATTGAAAATCTAAACATTTCAGAACAATTTGAAAATCATGAAAATTGGCAAAAAAATCATTTGGTAAAAAATATTTTAACTATACATATTCATATCATGTAATCCATTGATATGTTTTAAGGGTGGTGTACAGTTGTATAACTTCATCTTATATACGTTTGAATGTATGTGACATTGATCTTGAGAGATTATTTAGAATTTAGAATTTTGTCTCGGGTGATTCCTGAATATTTGTAATATTGTACTTGTTTTAGATAACTTTTTCTAAATTTGATATTTATTTTGTTGTTATTGATAAGATTTTCTCAACCACCAAAGTTTTTCTTTCATCTGAAATAATAATAATATTTAGTGTAATTTGGTCAATATTCAATAAATTATCCAAATCCTTTTGTAATTATCTTTCCAATATTTCAAAATCAGTTCAGTAAAATTTCTTTAGTTTAGAAAATTAAGTCCATCTTTTATAGGTACAACGTACTATGGTCCATGAAGAAAGGATTAACCTAATTTTCATTTTTACATTTTATGAGTGTTGAGTGAACCATTTCAAGGTCACTGATATTCAAGTTGTTTATTTCAGAAGACTTAGTAAGGGTAGAGTTGCTTAATAGTCTATCTATTGGGATATTTAGATTATCATTTCTAGGGTATATTATTCATTCGTTATTTAGAAGGTTCAGTCCAGATGATTTTGTAAGAAAATTTTTTTTTTGTATATTTATTGTAGATATCAAGAAGATCGATGTTGAAGGGAGGGGCCAGTGATTATCAATTACCACAGGATCATGATCTGCACCACTCAAGTAGCCACCATGCCAACAGTTTTATCTTCAGTAGATATGATTTATTCAATTTTGTTTAAATCATATCGAATGTCCCTTTGTAAACTGGATGCACCTTGCACAGTGTATTTATCTGTTTGTGACGTCACAAGCAGAATACATGAGAAACAAATATACAGGGAAAAATATCAGGATGTTTTTTTCTAAAGTCTTCTTAATTAGTCTTTTAGTGTTAGTAGTCACACAATATAATGATTTGATGCAAACATGTGTAATTTCAATGTTTCATAAGAATTTAAGATTTTGAAGTCTAGATATAAAGGCTTCCGTGTGTGAAGTTGCAGAAAGGTAGTTAGTAAAACACCTCTTGCATATAATGTACTGTGTATGAATAGAATGAAGAAACGTCACCAGTTCTATAGAGGGAATATCAAAAGGTATTCTAAATTATGTGAATAACTATATCATATAGTGTGAATAAAGCATATGCTTTGTCAATAGCAGACAGGTTGCGTCTCCTAGCGAGTACCAATGCTTGGGTAAATTCAATAAACTAGACTGATATATATGGGGCAGTACCTATGGTTACAGCGGAGAGCACTACTTGATACTATTTGGACAATACGAGTCTTAAGGATTCGAGGGGTTTGAATAGCTATATGTAGAGAGGACATCTGGTGACGGTAGGAAGTACTACTGTGCTGCAGATTGAATGTGAAATCAGGCGGACTATTAGGAGAAAGCTTACTCTCTGTGGATTGGAATTGTGACCTAGGAATCTTAAACCATCATCACACAGGTCACTTTAAGCATCAATGTGATCCACAAATAAACCTGACTTTCAGCCAAGCGTTGTTCGCGTTATGGATCTGAACACCCAATCCGTGAACTTATCTGCCACTTGACTAGCATTTACATAAGAAGAGATAAAGGCAATTTTGTTGAACATCATAAAAACAGTTCCCCTATTATTAATTAACCACACACAAACAACTAGCGTTCAAAGTCACACAGAGACATCCATTATCAGCTGCACAGGGAGCCCAAGATATTTGATGATAACATAATAATATATCATTTATAATAAAAACTGAAATATTTGTATTTCAGCAGCTTCTAAAAAACTTAAATACTGATTTGAAAGTAAAATATTAAGATTTGAGACTTTTGATACTTTGTCCTTTATTCAATGAGAACTGATTTCAAGAGTTATGAAGATTATATATTATGTCATTTGAATTTTAGCTTGATTTTGTGAGTACCCCTACTTCCTTAAAGTACCACAAATTAAGGGTGATCCTAGATGGAGGTTTTAATTTAAGAATAACATTTTTTTTGGCACAGACAGTCTTCAAAATAAGGAATTAAGCATATTGATGAGTGAGTAAGAAAACATTGAATCTAAAATAATGTGTTTTGTTTTTATCATCATAGGCATATTCTCAGTCAATGAATCTTTCAGAAAATAAGAGTTTTTGAAAATTAGAAATTTATTTTGAAGTTTATAAATTAATAAACAAAAGTAATTTTCCCTCCAAATTCCTATTCAAGAAGTCTTCAAAGGTTGTATCTAATTTTTAAAACATGAAAATATAGGTTTTCCACAAAATTAGTATTATCATTTCAGGTAATGCCATTTGACGAAATGAAAAGATACAACTCTTTATGGTTACATTTATGAATATAATTGTAAAAATATAAATTACAACTGAACTAATTAAACTGTACTAATAAATTAGAACTAATTATTTAGATTTTGAACTAATTAATTAGATTTTGAACTAATCAATTAGATTTTGAGCAAAAATTAATAGTACTTGATATATATTTTTAGTTTTGCTAGCATGACATTCCCGTAATTTAACTGAAGTGATGTCATGAAATCTATGCTATTATATAGACATCACCTGTAAAGCATAACTATTTCAGTATTTTCATCAAATCATAACAATTCACTTCTTTACATTTAATCATTAATAAACTTTACGAGATACAACCTTTGGTTGCTAATATCAATTCAAACAATTGAGGACAAAAGGTTTTATCTATATGAATTCCATTTAATGCTACCAAAGCTCCTGTTTAATTATGGATATTTCTTTTCTCTCAAAACCGGTGTTTATGCTTGTAGCATAATGCATGATAACACCTCGATAGATAAATACATATTCTTATACATTAGTGCTGCCAATGAATCTAATCAATGCTATAGTATATTAATATAGAAGTTCTATCTTGTTTATGTCATATTACATAGCAAATCTTCCTTCAATGATTAAGGTACTAGAATATCTATAGACCATATCTTATTCTGTGGAATGGGATTCAGGAGATGCTGTTTTTCTCACAACATAAACTATGCATTGTTGGATGTACGTGTTTTACTGATATAATAACTTGTGTGATTAATATAGAATTAATGGCAGTAAAACTGTTTTCTTAACAATATTCTGAAAAAAAATAACCAATGAAGGGTGACTTACTTGCCACTGATGTGATAAATCCAAATCATCGATGACAATATCACACTTTGATGTCTCTCCTATATACGGTTTAGGCCAAAAGCTTTGATAATGTAGGTCGAATAATAATACAAGCCTTAAGTTTTCAATGTGACCTATTTTTCAATAATGTTGACCCTGTTTAATGTTTAATGATGTTTAATCAATGCAAAACAAAGAAAACTGCTACCGGTAACACTAATTCATGCTTGATAAAGACTCTGAAATTATTATTTTTCAAATACAATGAGAGACAATGAATAATAGTCAGTATATACAAGCAATGTAAACCAGGTCAAGCAAAATATACTCACCTAATATCTCTAGTTGTAATATGAAGTAGGTTAAATGTATTTACTGCTGCTTCTTTTACATATATAAAACAACATATAAGTAACAATTATTCAGTACATATTACATAATGCAGAAATGTTAATAACAGTTCCTAAAATTCCATTAGCATGGCATATTTGTCTAAAATATCATTGAAAGACCTAATGACCTAAATATTCAATTTCGATTTTTAAACCAATTCTAAACAGAATAATTCTATGGTATATATAGACATATATATAAACATATTTGTATATGAATGAATTCCTATAATCATTTCTTATCTTTAAACATAATATACATAATTACATGATTAAGCATTAGCATTTCAATACAAAAGATTATATTGGTATGGTTAACAAATCCTTATTAGGGTACATGTACAAATTCAGTACTCCCTTCACAACCCATGACACAAATTTATCTAAAATAATTATTATTTTGAAGAATCGGTACTGTGCACCGAGGCAGAAACCTCAGGCTAATAGGTTACAAAATGTGCTTTATACTAAGTAATATTCAGTCTATTTATTTTATGCAGAATAGGGGCTGGTTCTGGTTAAGTGATAGGACATCACTATTTCATAGAACAGGTAGTAAAAAAAGTCACTGGATACTATTAGCATTGATATACGATAATAACAAAACAAGTAATAAGTCTGGAATAAAATAATGTATTTACAGATTGTATAATAGGGGAGCTGAGACTACCATCGAATCTTAGTATATGAAAGTATGAGAGTGTCATCTGCTTAATGAGTTATTGTGCTGGGGAGATGGAAAGATCTAGAATCAATAAAGGATCATATATAAGGGCAGTCGCTATAGTGTAGCGGCGGAGAGCAAGAACCAGAACAGTAGGGATGAGTCAGGTATAATAAGTCAGTGATGGTGGTATTCATGAATGACCATAGGATAGGTTGGACTAAGGAAACAACTGTGTGCAGTGAACTCAAGGGTAAGTTACTTGAGGAATCAGACTTCACAGCTAGGTATTTGTTACTGTTAGAGATCCGTGGGTATAGTATTGACTTATGGAGCTGGACTACGGTGTGACTTATACCTATACTTTTACACCCTGGGTGAAGTAGGAAACGCTATGGTGAACGTTGGCTAGCATGTGACAGAATTTTACTTAAGGTAATGAATCCGTGAATTCAAAATGCTCAAATAGTTATCAAAATCAGCACGATTTTTGAGTTAAAAATCAGGAATTCAAATATGTAAAAAAAAATATGTCACTGAATCAGATTTTATGCTAGGATATTTTCAATGAAAAAAGTTTAGTCAATTATTTAAAAAGGACCAAATCACATGGATGTGAGATAAAAAAGTAATTAGACAGTGTATAGGACATGCTTTAACTGGGTATGAATGTTCAATATATTCAACACATATTTTGTACCTATCCAACAGCAAAATGGGAGCCATTTTCCTGTGTCAAAACTAAAGGTCAATAGCAACAATTTCATTAAGATTGATCAGAAAAAAATGTTTTCCTACAATTTTTTTCTGTATATAACATCTGTATAGGATACAGAATATAAATACAAAGTTTCAGTATCATTTTCCGACCTTCATTTACCGGGGTCAGGCTGTGGCTAGGCAGGCAGCCAATCGCATTATATATATTTTTGCTTTTCTATATATATTGTTGTAAAAACACATGTAACCAAGGTAATGTGGGATGTTATCAAATTAGTTTTGAAAGATATTTATAATCTTCTTGTTGAATATGTTAAGAAGACTGTAATTCTAATATCAGAGAGTCTTAAATCTTTCATAAAGATACAGAAAATAGTATCAGAAGGTCAGTGTTGGAAAACTTTTCTCTTTTTTTTTTAATTCTTTATTTAAGTGGCTAACCTCAGCCTTGACCAGTTTTCTTGTTAGTCCACTTTCAATTCAGCATTCAAACATTTACAAAGTAATTTGTAGATAGTAATGAAACATGGCATATTGATTAAATCATGGTCAAATCATAAATAAACATATTTGGACAATGGTTTTTCCCAATTTTCCGTACATAATTACAGATATTCACGGACCTTTACCTAATATGAAGAAAAATACCATTACAGTTCATAATATCACAGCCTTTGTATTGTTACACAAACAGTTGTAAAAGCTAGTTAGTTGTTTGTCAAATGAGGTTTAGAGCTCGCTGTTTTTGCTCTTTCTTAAACTTTTCATAGTTATCAATTTTTCGTGAGGGGACATTCAAACTGTTCCATTTGATTGAGCCATAGTAGAATATATTCTTTTTAACTAGTTCACATTTTGGTTTTAATGTTTAAATAAGATTGCATCATGAGCCCTGGTACAGATTTCTCTGTTGTCTGTTCGAGAAGTATTCGATTTTTATTTAAACATAAAATTCAGAACATGAATATTTCTTCTGTCAGTTAAATAGGGTACATTTGCAAAAATATGCAGTTCATGTATATTCAAAAGAACATGATTAAGATTTATACAAATTATCAGCCTTCTATTTTGGAGTCTTTGTAGTTTATCCAGGAGATTTATATTGGCATTATGGTAAAAAACGTCTCCATAATCAAAAATTGTTGTATCATGGTTTTATAAATGGTTAAGGCAGCATGTGTATTAATAAATTTCCGTATTCTGCTCAATAGATTAATTTTGTAAGCCACTGCTTTAATAATTTACCTTATATAAGGTTTAAAGGACAATGAATTATCTATGATAACTCCTAGATATTTATATTGATGCACAAAATCAAAAACTTCAGTTCCAATATGGATAGGGTTGGGATTACAGTTTTTAACTTTGTCTTTAGAACCCATGACCATCACCTCAGTCTTTTTAATAATAATTGAGAGTCTATTACTAGCACACCAGTCAACCAGGTTCGTTAGGTTATATTGAGTGTTTCGCTGTGCCAGTAAGACAGTTTCAGCTGAGGAAAGTAGCACAGTGTCATCAGCATACATATACATTTCGCACATATTAATAATACTGTACAGATCATTTATATAAAGTGAAAATAACAGCGGTCATAAGACTGAACCTTGGGGAACGCCACACTTAACAGTTTCATACCTTGAAAATGTGTTATTAAGAATATTTCTTTGTTGTCGTTGCCATAGATAATTTTCTAACCAGCTGGCTGGTTTGTTCTGGATTCATAAATAGTTTAGTTTCTTAATGAGTATTTAATGTGAAACAGTGTCGAATGCCTTTGAAAAGTCTATGAATGTTGCTAATGTTATCTTAGAAGAGTTTATTGCTTCATAGGCTTTATCTAAAAACATGGCTATAGAATTTGTAGTTGAATGGTTTTCCGAAAGCCCCCCTGTTTTTTTGTCAAGATATCATGTTGTTCAATGAAAGAATACCAATTGTTGTGTACAATCTTTTCAATTCGCATGGATATCGTTTACACATCAGCCAGTCCTCTTCCGAGGTATCGAAAATGAGGTCATGTTAGAAGAGGTATCTAGGCCCGTGTTCCAACCTTCTCTCAATATCCCAAGTCCTTTAAAAGCGATTATATTTAAGTCGGGCGTCGCCTCAGTCCCATCTCACCATAATCACGTAATTAAATAATACGAAAGGCATATCAGATATTCCCAAACTGCAAAATAATTGTTACTACGGCTCAAAAAAGTAAACGATTTACAAGGGCGCCCTCTGATGACAGCCGTCTCAATTACTGAGAGTCCTCCACCACACATCATCGACGGTATGGCGCGACCCCTAACGACGAGTTGTATGAATTAAATAAAGACGCTCCCCAGTGTGATTTGGCCCAGCTCTTAGCAGAGGCACTGAATTGCCCTTGAACCGCGCCCACCCCTGAATTAATAAGGGCCCTTTTTGGAGTTTAACACATTATTGTAGAATCCTGCAAGTATTTATGGTCGACGTCCAGTAGAGGATCCAGGGATTTGAAAAGGGGGGGACGTGCTATTGAAATTTGTTTCCCTTAATTACCTTTTGGCCGAATTTTACATTTAAAAAATGAGAAAAAAGGGAGGGGCGCGTGCCCCCGTGCCCCCCGTCTGGATCCGTCACTGACGTTACTGCACTGCCGATTAGAGCTGGTGCTCGTCTAGTGACTTTAGACAAGTTACTTTTTGTCTTGATAGTAGGGCGCTTAGGCACACTTGCGAAAATTAGCTGTCGGACTTTCTAGAGCCGTCTATGCGATGTGTAGCGAGGACCTGCAGATATGTTTCTGCTGTCATCCCCTAGAGTGAGTTGTTTCAGGTGCTCGCCTTCCCGCGTGTGACTAAAAGGTCTTTCTGGTGGAAGAGGTGTCTATCACTTCTCCCCGGCCTGGTTCTCGTACCTTCAAGTTCTTTTTCACCTCATCACAACATGTACGAGGAAATGGACACTGGAAGAGAAACCCAAGTTATCTTTACATAAAAAAACTGAGCAAAATATTATGTTTTGTCAGATAAAAAGCCTGTTTACCTATATGAAACACCTACGTTTTGCTCCTGCGCCACCTGGTGTGCACGTGGTCAGGTTTGCACGTGGTCCACACGAAAAAAACTGGAATAAAGGGATGATCATGGACCAAAATATAATTATTTGGTAATTTCCAGGCATGCCAGTCACTGAGTGCTGTTTCCGCAGAAATTAAGGAAATCTATTATAAATGCATTTAAACCTTTTTTGAGAGAAGAATTGGGTCTATTCATTCATACAAAAGATACAAATACCTGTTTCCTCTTAAAATACGACAAGAAATACGCCCCCTAAACTGAGTCAATTTTTCATTTTTGCCATCAAAATCTAGCAGGACCCCCTACCCCCCTAATATAAAAACTAATTTCTCTCTGGATTTGGAGCAATCTCAAAAGTGCCCCAAAATATTTCAAAAACAGCGGAAGTCTTTCATGCCTGATTTCTCATAATTTTGTATTTCCCTTAATTATTAACATATCATTTTGCTCACAATGATGTAAGATAATGATTTTCATAGAAATATCCAGCTTGTGGAAATGTGAAAAAATTTTCAGACCAAAAGTGTGAACAAAATGTTTTAGAAATACATCTGTCCTGGAAGAGTCAAAAAACGTCATTTCCGCGGAAAATCATGAAATTAATTTTAAACAAAACCCATTTAAAATCCACTTTTAGACAGGAAAAACAGGACCGTACTGAGATAGTATACCGAAATTTTCGACGATCATAAAAAAAGCTATCAGTCGACGGAAAACCAAACTCGGGATTGTTCTTGACATATGCATGATTTATTTTTCAGACAATAAATAACCTTTTTATCAAATCGGTTCAACTGGGTCTTAGTTCAGTTTAACACCGTTACTTTGTAATTTATTTCATCCGCACTTGAAGGAAAATACGTCAATAAACTGACAATTACAACATTCGGACATTTATTTGCTTGGTACTGAATTGTGGAACAAAATCTTTCAATTTAAATGTATAGTCTGCTGAATTCATACATCCATGTTCGATTCTCTTTCCAGATTCATGCGAAATAAACAATGCCCAACTAATAAACTATACAACACAAAAAACTCCTACATGTTTTTCAATAGTCTTAAACACACTAGATATTTCTGGCCCTTTCTCCTTGTGCATCAGGTATATGTATATGTTCCCCGCAAGATCTCCTCAAACAGAAGACCATAATAGAGTCTTCTCCAACTAAATAAGGTCAGCAGTCACGCTCCAGTGGAGGCTGGACAAAGAAATGTGTTGGAGCAGAGCCAGTGTTGGAGGGTTATTACATGATGCTGATAAGGCCTCTGTAGACGCTTCGTGGTCGGGGATGGTTCTTTCAATAACAGGCTCTGTGGGCGGGGCTCAGCAAAACTATAGGGGCCGACAATATATTGGCATAGTCGGCCCTGTTGGCTGACAGGCCAAAAAGTTTGTCACCAACACTGTATATACATCAAAATATGTGCTTAATGTGAAGATATTATTTGCTTTAACTTTTAATGAATTTGATGGAAGTTCAGGTAAACTAATTGACTAATAGTTTGGTGATCGTATCTATGAGATGAAGGTGACAGGCCGGGCAAACAGGAGGGGATCAAAAAATGGAAATTATTTCTGAGTCTAGTGGAGACTCGGTGTAGTGTGGAGACTTTTAACCATCCATTAGCAGTGAGGGTCACCCTTGAGGAGGTGAGTGAGGAAGACCCAATTATTTCTGATGCTGCCGCCATCCTGATGAAAATGGACCACCGGGTGGAGTGGAGATCTGGACATTGTAGCTCGCCCCGGCAACTGTCTTGACCAACCTCTGAAATTGTCAACATTACGCCAATGCCTCAGTTAGTCTCTGTACTGGAGCAGAGGACACCCTTGAGGAGGTGAGTGAGGAAGACGCTGCTGCTATCCGGATGAAAATGGTGGAGAGTATTGTAGCTTGCCCCGGCAACTGTCTTGACAATTACCTGAAGGACAGTCCCATATTGGTTTCACCAGTAGTTAGCGCAGCGCCAATGTTAGCTTGTGATGAGCCTCAGGTTTTGCCTACAGATGAGTCACAGCCCACAGCATCAGATGCGTCAGAGCAACAAACAACAACACCATATGTTATTGATGAGTCACAGGTGGCAGGAAGAGTACCAACATCCACAGATGAGTCACTGTTGCTGGAGAATGGAGAGATTTTTCAGTGTAGTGCACGTGTGGTGTCAGTCTGGACATTGTAGCTCGCCCCGGCAAATGTCTTGACAATTGACATCCTGGCCGGGTGTAGTGAATTTCTCTGTGTAGTGGAAGCTCTACGAGTGAAATGGAGAGATTTTTCTGTGTAGTACACGTGAGGTGCCATTCTGGACATTGTAGCTCGCCCCGGCAACTGTCTTGACAATTGACATAATACCGCAACTTGATTCTGGAACATGGATTGAGATCTGTAATCTGCAAGGTACTGGTGAATAATTCTACTCACTAATATAATGTCTACTGGGGCGAAAACAGCAATTCATGACAATGATGCCAAACTACTGGCCTCTCTGTTGCGGGACGACCCTGGTCAGGACGTGATCCGGGTGTTGTGGTGGGAGCAGGTTACCTGTTCTGGTGGGAGGCGGTTACCCATTCTGGCCGGGTGGAGACTCGACTGGTGTGGTGGAGACTTTTTTGAGATCCCTGGCCGGGGTGAGGAGCGAGGACCCTTCTGGTCGGGTGGAGACTCGACCGGTATGGTAGAGACTTTTTTGATATTGCTGGCCTGGGTGAGGAGCGAGGACCCTTCTGGTCGGGTGGAGACTCAACTGGTGTGGTGGAGACTTTTTTGAGATCCCTGGCCGGGGTGAGGAGCGAGGTACTGGTGAATAATTCTACTCACTAATGTCTACTGAGGCACAAACAGCAATTCATGACAATGATGTCCAGCGACTGGCCACTCTGTTGCAGGACAACCCTAGTCAGGACGTGATCCGGGTGTTGTGGTGGGAGGCAGTTACCCATTCTGGCCGGGTGGAGACTCGACTTGTGTGGTGGAGACTTTTTTGAGATCCCTGGCCGGGGTGAGGAGCGAGGATCCTTCTGGTCGGATGGAGACTCGACTGGTGTGGTGGAGACCTTTTTGACAACCCTGGCCAGGGTGAGGAGCGAGGACCATTCTGGCCGGGTGGAGACTCGACTGGTGTAGTGGAGACTTTTTTTGGAAGGGCCGAGTAACCTTTACTCCAGCCTCAAGGAAGTTGAGGTCCTCTGTGGCCAGGTGACCCAAGATACACGAGGCGTTGCCCAAGACAAACAAAGGTGACTTCATGGCCGGGTGGAGTGGAGACTTTCAGATTTTTCACGTGTGACGCCATTCTGGATGTTGCAGCTTGCCCCGGCAACTGTCTTGACCATTGACATCCCTGGACGGGGTGAGGAGCGAGGACCAGAACATGCTGCTCACGGTGTTCAACCCTTTTGTTGGTTCACCTCAAACAACCAAGCCATGTTGCAGTGATGATCAGGCTGATGTGGCTAGTCTCTGTACTGGAGGAGAGGATACCCTTGAGGAGGTGAGTGAGCAACACGCTAGCGCTGCCGCCATCCGGGGTGAGGAGCGAGGAACATTCTGGCCTGGTGAAGACAGTTTCAGACGACATTGTCCATTGTCCATGTATTTAGATTCTAAATTACAGCTGGGGATCAAAACCTGGATATCATTTTTGCTGGCTTTGGTGATCGAATCTATGAGATGAAGGTGACAGGGCAGGCAAACAGCAGGGGATGAAAACCTGTAAATCATTTTGGCTGTACCACACCCCTATGTTACTGTTGTTATTGTTGTTTCTGATGATGAAATGAGTACAAAGTACAAACTATAATCTGTGACTACTGACCCTTTCAAGAATATATGAGAGCTACCCCAAGGAAGGGCCAAGTAACCTCTACTCCAGCCTCAAGGAGATTGACGTTCTCTGTGGCCAGGTGAGCCAAGACCACGAGGCGCTACCCGAGACAACTGGGCTTATAGAAAACAACAACTTTAATCCGGGAGGACCTGGGGGATGAGGAGAAGGAAGGCGCTCTAAGCCACTCGTTTGAAGAGACTGGAGAGTTTGTGACCAATGAGATCGCGACCTACACATGTAAGCTATATTCTGTGTCCTTCATTGACAGAGTCTTGTAGAGATATTTAATTTTTTAATTTTTAATTTTTACGATAAACTAACACTTTCTGTAGGAGGAAAAATGATACCAGAAACACACACCGCTCGGTGCTGGCAGTAAAGGGAAAATGTGAGAAGGACAGTGGTATATGATAATAAAATCAATCATTTGGATATATTCATATGGTTTGTTAGACACACATGGCCATCTGGGGCGGCAGGTTATCCAGCTGACGGTCAGACTGCACAAGGTAATGCTTTTCAACTTATGGGTGATTGTATCTATGATATGGTTTAGCTAAGGAGGGCCTATGAGTGAGTGCGTGTTGGGTGTTTTATGCCATACCAACAGCCAATCTAACCTGAAGGTGAAATTCAACCGGAACCTGGACCTAGAAATTGGCACCAAAGTTGAGTAACCAAATTTACTGGACTTTCCCAGCATGTTCTGTTTTCACTGCTCATACAAGGATGTTACATATACCTTAGCAGAGTTGGTCTGACACCAATAAGTACATACATAGGTTGAGAGTAATGCTATACAATACACTGTACAATGCTGAAGTATATGCATATAACTTAAACACCATACTGGAAGGGTATGAATTCAGACTAACATTATTACAATAGACTGTTAAGAATAGATGTTAGGAAGAAAGGGATTTATCTTAAGAACCTAACTAATCACTATAATATACAAGTTTTTATCTCCGACAATTGTGAGTCTATTTTTGTGTGTTATACTCGAGCTCACTACTCACTACTCTTCAACACACACACACACACACATATTTATATAGTGGGTAGTGACAGGACTTGTGTACACTTTGGAGCATGCTGTAAAAAAATCTGGGTTGAAATCACAATACAACAGTACACTGAGTTTTACTTTGCAAATCCTGTAACCAAGCCCGGGCTCATGACTCACATCAACACCCTTTAATTATACAACCAAAACATGCCTATCACGAGGCGACGATTTACAAATTCTATTTTTAGTTTTCCTGACAACCACAGCTGTACAGAGTTTGAAAGTGTCAACGTTGTCCAGCTTGTCACCCGGGGGTTGAAACATGTAGCTGGCTTGTAGCTGGTCTTGGCTGATCTTGGCTTGGAAAACTTGTAGCTCACGGGTCGATTCTGAAGGGCCCTGGTCACTGGTGTAGCGAAGGCCCCTCATGGCCAGGGGCATTGTAGTTGGTCTTGCTGGTCTTGGCTGGGAGAACTTGTAGCTCTGGGTTCTGTCGGACTGGATGGTGGGCTGGATGGTGGGCACAATTGACGCAAGGCAGTGGTCCTGGAGGGTATAAAAACAATTAAACAAGGCTTAATGTCTGCTAAATTTCAATTCACATGACTTTATTATGTGGTTTAAATGTATCAATATCAACTGTTTTGCTTTTGTTTTGTGTATATATTTAGAAATTGTTAGTAATTTAGTAATAACCCAATTACATAGCGAAATAGTGATTTCTTTAAAACCCCAGTTATAAGACGCGTCTTTTAACTAAAACTAGGGTAGGTTTGCAACCTAAAAGTAGGGGTACGTCTTATAATCAGGTTATCTTTGAGAAAATCTAAATCTTATATAAGGATATTCAATTGTAATACCATGTATTTTTCATTTATTGATAGTCATGCTTAATCTTTAAGACCCGGAAAGATTAAATATCAAAACATCATCACAGGGTCTTGTAACCAAGACTCTGTGATGTTTTGATATTTTTTCTACAAAGTGATGATGAAAAGAAAATGATGTAAGGCAGGGTACCCTAAACTCCATACTCAAATTCCCTGTTTTCCCCTGAGATGACCCTGCAGCTGCACATGTCCCATGGCCAGATGAACCCAGCCAACTGAAATTTCCTACATTTTGGCACATTGTGGGCGCACACCTAGAAAAAAACCACAGCCGGCAATGAAATTGTGCGCGCCGGTTGCAGGGCGCACCTTAATTTCCAACACTGAATGTATAATACAATCCCGGGGAGGGGGGGGGGCACTCTTCCTGAGTTTGGGGAGCAACTGTGAAACTGACTCCAGGAGCGGTGGCGGTGCACTTGCTCTCAAAGCTTAAAAGGAGGGGTGGTCCCACATCCTGTTTAGGATTTTCTATCTGTTTATGCACCAATTTGTGGGCCTAACAGTGTAATTGAGTAGCATAGGTGCTAATTGAGGAGTTTGTCCTGCTTTTGTCTAGAGTCTAGACTCTAAAGGAATAAAAACAATGGGCGGTGGGCTACTTTCAGCTATGTGAGGAGCGGTCAGCTTCAGTCAAACCCCCAAAATGGTGGGCGGCAATACAATCTTATGGTTGAGTTACTTGTAGCTGTGCAACTCACCTTCTGAGTGTAGCGGAATTGCTGCGTGAAGTGCAGAATGTTCTCGGTGGAGTCAAGGTCAGTCACCTCTCCTGAAGAGGAGACCTACGATGACGACCCAAAAGATGACTTTCTGGCATTGTAGCTGGCCCTGGCAAATGTACTTTCTGGCAATTCTGGTGAAGAAGTAGATGTGCGGCAAGTCGGGCTTCCTCGGAGCGCCCATCTGGTTGCACGCAGCAAGTTCACTACAAGTCTATCACCTTTCCTGATCAGGAGGGCAACGATGACGAACCAAAAGATGACTTTCTGGCTTTGCAGCTCACCTTAGGACAGCTCAGAACTGACCGATGATGTTGTGGAGACTTTCTGTGTGAGGTGAGAATCTCTAGATCTGAGGAAGAGAATTCGAAGGGAAGAACAGGACGGCGGCCTGGGTGTCGGAACACAAAAACAACAAGGTCCGGTGTTATGGTGGGAAAGTGCCACATCTACGTCATGAAATTCAGGTACGCGGGCGACAATTTTTTTTTTAACTTCTTCTTCCGGTAAATCTAAATTATTAGCACAGTGCTTTGCCCATACGCCACCACAGTTCCATTTAGTTTCCAGATCCCTTTGTAATTGATGTTTAGAATGTAATGAAGTTGGCCCTTGGAATTGATTTTAACACAAAGACATTGTTTTTACTAGGGCGGGACCTCAGCCACCGTCAGGTCACATGATCAGAAAAACACAAAAATGGTGCAGGCGATGGTGTGAGTATGAAACCTCTTTATTTCAATAACACATTTCAAACATTTGTAGGCATGTTTACCCCCAGGTTTGTACATCTCAGGATGGAATAGGATACAGACCACCACTAGGATCATTAATTCCACCTCGGAACGTAATCCAATACTAATTTTGCTCGTAAGAAAGGTGACATTTTTCATAGATTGGTTGCCGGTGGTTCGGGCAAAACCGACGCCAACCAGCTGTATAATTCCGCATACCCTCTGCCCTGGGGCTGCTGGCCTGATAAGATGTCAACAGTGTGTCGTCAGGCAGCGGCGGCCCACAACCCTGTGACTGTAATCTAGCTAGGTCAGCCAACCTCCCAGTGACCCGCCCCAGCCAGGGGAGAGTGACAACCCGACAACACGGCCAGTGTATGGGTCCTTCTAACTCCGAGTGAGGTCACTACTGTTCATGTCTGCAGAGAACTGAGAAATTGGCCACCCTAAACTACATGACATTGGTCTTTTTTTTCCAGCCAAGCTGTTACCTACCAAGTTCCAGCCGGGCACGATTACCTCGTCCGTGCGGCGGGCCAGGAGGGGGTGCCCGTACAGTATATGTAAGTAATATAATATCAGTTTGTATATACTGGGATAACATTATGGCATTTATGCCTGGTACCTTATCCTCTAACAGGTCACCTAACTTTCATGTTTATTTATAAAAGGGTAACCCCAAGTTGGAGTGAAGTAAAGCTGAACTACAGTTGTTAGTCTGGATATCGTGGAATTATTGAAGGGGCATGTGATACTCATGTAACACGGACAGCTGATTACAAGGATACTCCAACTAGGCCTATTGAACGTATGTAACCTACAGGCCTACGCACTCATGAATCCTAAATTAATATATAATTATGTGTTTTTATGTTGCTCATTAATGACATTGATATAATAATTGTTGTTGCCAATTTACCACCACGCAGCATCATCGATCCCCGCCGGGTTTCCCGGCTATCATTTTGGTGTTGCCAGCGGGGAATGGCCCGCCACTGTCACCGGAGGGATCGGAGTCCACGAGTCCAGGGGCTTCGTCTGAGGCGGGGGCCGATGCCCCACAGGACGGCCAAGGGGATGGTGATGTTCCCCTAGACAAACCGCTGGTTAACGGGGATGTTGGTCCAGGGGAACTTGACCATCCTGCCGTCGGTGGGGAAGAGCCCCCGGCTTAGGCGGGGTCCCTGAACTCAAAGAGCCTGGAGCCTGTGCACCTTTCTTTTTGTTTTTTTTGTTTAGAGTTCATTTGAATAGGAAAAAAAAAATTAGTTGGAAGTTATTTACAAGTAATTTACCCAAATTCAAGTAATAATTCATTGAAATCATTTTTTTTACTCCAATAACTAATAATCATTTTGTCAATCACATCTAATCTAATTTCATTTAAATGTTCCAGAAGTTTTTAAGATTGTTTATATTTGTAAGGATGTTTGTTTTTTTCTGTTTTTTACATATATTATCCCAGAGGTTTTTAAGATTTTTTAGATTTTTACATGTAAGAACATATTTTTTTATTTATCCAAGATTGTTATTAGTATATATTCTTTTTTTTGGGGGGGATAGGGGGTTAGGGTGACATTGGCCATAGGACTTCGACCCCTTCCTTTGTAAATGATGTACTAGTCGCAAAGATCCATTGTGAAGGCAGTGGTGGTGCACAAAGGTAGAGATTAAAACATCTGCTTTGTGCATGCTTATTGAATTAGTGTAAGGGTCACCAGACGAATACAAAATGACAAGAATTCCTCTAAATTACTTAGTTTATGAAAATATCTAGTAATGGCAGGTGCCACTGGTAGGTGTTAATATACCTGACGACAAAAGCTCACCGGGACACACTTCCCCGCAAGCAACGATGCCTTGGGTAAAATCGATATCAGACTGCTTTATAAGCAAGAGTGCAGGGTAATCGAGAGAGAGAGACCAGTAGCGTTTGGATCATACGGATCGGGAGATTCGAAGGGGTTTAGCCATACAACCAAAGGGACATCTGGTGACTTATACGGTACTACCGCACGACGGCGGGAGGCGAGAATAGGCGGACTCTACGGAGGAAGCTTACTCCACTCCAAACTGGAACTGTTATACCTTGGACTTATTGTCATCACGAGCAGCTGTACGCATCACCATATCCATCAATAAACTGACCGTACTGCCAAGCGTTGTTCATGTTATGGATTGAGCGCCCATCTCATGGAATCACTCACCACTCGACTAGCATCCCATTCGAGACACTAGCATCCCATCGAGACAATATTAATAACAATAATCATCTCGGACAATGCACTATAATTATAATCAACTCTATACACAACAATAGTGTTCACTGGCTTTAAGCTAGAATGGGAGAATGTGAGTGGGTCCTGCATATTTTGTGGGAGCCCCATAAGCCGGATACACGTCAGCTTGCACAAGTTTCTTACGGTAAAACATATCTAGAGCCGCTAAGGGGTTAACGACCCAGACTGTTCTTTCCTGTAATAGGTTATGCCCTACCAGCCTTGGTACAG
Source organism: Lepidonotus clava (assembly GCA_936440205.1). Lineage (NCBI taxonomy): Eukaryota > Metazoa > Annelida > Polychaeta > Phyllodocida > Polynoidae > Lepidonotus > Lepidonotus clava. The sequence goes on from OW387138.1 coordinate 49,966,363, forward strand.
TCCGGATGCTGTCAGGGCATAGAGTTTTAAGTTGTTTGCTGTGTCAGGCCTAGGCTTGGCAAATGGGCGTCAGCGTGATTTGTTTGCCATCTGCACTTTGGCGACTTTTGGCTTCTGGACACGATACGGTGATAAAACCACTGGATAAACCACATTGGTTGTCATGAATAGAAAAGTGATGCGCATTTGCCCAGCCTGGCTTGCTTTTGTTTAACTACGCCATACAGTGGCACTTTTCAACAGGAAGTTTTACGTCTAAGAAAATGAAGCTGCTGTATACTAAACAGTGCTGAAAAACAGGACCAATCTTGCAAACCTGTATCTAAGTACCAAGTAGCAAAGTTGAGCCCTGATTTGAATTATACAACTTTTAAAGTATCTCTGGTACTGGTAAGCCATGTAATGATCGGAAGTGTAATCTAGAAGCAACCATAGATGTATATATATGCTCGTCTGCGTTTTATCAATTAATGCACCTTTGTGTTTTCTAGACTATCCTGAAACAATTAATTGAGTTATAATATAGTCACTCTCTCTCTCTCTATGTCTGCAACAGTAAGCTGATGCGCGGGGTGAGATGTATCATACTGCAAAGAGGTGCATGGCCACTGACAGTACCTACAAGCGTCTGATCAAAAGAGACAGTGACAGACGCGAAATCATGCCCAGGGCCCCCGCCAAGTGTACCTTTAGAAGTCTGTGCTTGTCACAATCACTGAACCAATACCAGGTAAAAGTCCATTAATTTATTTTGAGTATATATAAAAGGTGAAGGTCGTGCGGTTTGGTTACCAAAGTATTTGTGTGGTTAGTGAGACAGGCTCTGGGCGTCTGGGTCCCGTTGGCCTTCACTTTATGACTAGAAAAAGTCCCGTGTATGCAGATAGATTACAAAGAACAGTAAAACCTTAAACTGGAACACATATTTACTGCATCGTCAAAGTATAAATTTATTCTAATCCTGTTTTCAACAGCTGTGCCTAGAAGAAGCGGATCTGGACAGACCGACCTTTTGCAGAGACTGCCCAGCTGATCCACAACTGCCGATTCCAAAAGGCATGCTGTAGGCTACCGCTGTAGGCGACCCCACCCTAGCATGACTGGACTGCGATCCTAGGCCTTGACCCGAAGCACTGCACCAACGTCAGGGACATCATTTCTCCATGAGAGTAAGGAACTGAACTTTTTCTCCTTGCATTCGCTCTAACCATATGCATGATTAGTGCAACTAATTCTGGGCTACCCCGTTTACTGAGGTGTTTAATCTAACCATACCATGGTTTCGGACGCATCAAAGAAGCCTGTTGACGGGAAGGAAAGGAGGAGTGTTCAAGGCCTCATGGGCGGGAAGTCGAGATGGGAAGTTGAGGGAGAGTCTCCTTATCTGGTGTCAAGTCCCACATGTACACTGTCAACAGGGTTCTCCCCAGTGCATAATTATAGCCGGCTCTTTATGTCCCAATCATATGATAACTGGTGAGTAATTTCATTCATAATTACTTTTTATTTATATTTCAATATAAGTTTGACCACCTTTAGCAGTTCACAGCCAGTCGATCAGAAATACAGCTGGTCATTACAGCCGGCTGTAAGGGCCTGGGGAAAACCTGTGACAGACTTCCCGTTGAGTAGAGGCCTACCACCAAACCATGAATACCAGAGTTAAGATGTGTACTAAAGCATGCCTAAGACTATGTACTAATACATTAACCCAAAAAAGGTGCATATTAGACTTAGACAGTGTTCTTTAAAAAGGTTAGAACATCGGGAGTAGTCAGCAAAGAATGTGTGACCTATGGGAAACACAGCATGAAGGGTAGATCATGTAGCTCACAATATTTAACTAGTACCATAAGGTAGATGTCGGGTATGGATAAGTTCAGTTAAGTTAAGGATTTCGAGATAACACCACAACAGTTGCTAGCCGTGCATGGTTAGGTATACGTATCAATAACTATTCATCCAATTTAAAAATGTGATACATCAAATGAAAGCATGGATTTTTCTCTATTTACTGTTAGGTTCAACTTTATTTTCTGACTGAGATAAAATGTAGGAAAAGGTAAAGAGCAAGTATTTTTTTAAACAATGATATTTCCTTTAATATGATAGGTGACAGCCTAAAATTTTAAGTACATGATATCGATTAGAACATTCTAATGCATGGAGGGAACGTTTACCGTGTTGAAGGTACACCAAAGCAAACTTGGGAGTGTTGTTCTTAATATGATTTATTAAGCCAACATGACATGTATATATATATATTACAAACTTAAATAATATAAAATCCAAAGTTGCTTAATGCTATTACAACTCTTCTAGTTCCGCGACTACAGGGTTGGCCGGGGGAGGCTGGCGCACGGTCCATTTGGCCGCGCCGGCTGGGGGGTTTAATCTTTTGGGGTCCGTGGTCTCCGATCGCTTGGTGCGCATCCGGACTCCTAGCCCCCGGTCCTTGGCGTCCTTTTTTTCCGAGGAGGTCCAGCTCGGCTTTCACCTCCGTCAGCTCTGGGCTCTCCCACACCAAAGGCACTATGACGCGGGTCCTTTCCTCGTCCATGGGGTTGTGGTCCTCCCCACTGGTGTGGGTCAAGACCTTCTTGACCCGTTTGCGCTTTTCCTCGTTCCAGTCTGTTAGCTCAAGGGCGGCAACTCGTCGTTTAATTTTCTGAAAACGAATAATTTACCGGCGTTAATGGCTTGTAAATCACAAATTTTCTGATAATTTTACATAGTATATTTGACCCTTTAACTTTCTACTTGCCAGAAGGACATGTACTACTGCTCTACGTGTATTGAAAATATCAACCAATTCCATTTCCACGTGGGACATTTTTAACCAGTCTTAAACAAAACCAACCTCACTGCGATGATGGCGCATAAGAGTCTTCTAATTCTTGGTACGAGTCAGTCCCTCGTATACTAGGTACGATGGTATGCCTTGCACGAGACTGAAAAGAAGATAACAATTCAACACTGTTATAATATGACAAGAAGGGTTTATATGTTCAAGGAAATGTTCAATGGCTTTGATAGTCTAAACTCGTGAAACTACTTGGACGTGAAAAATACACTAATAATAAAATGTAGCTTTGTTAGCGGCTTCAATACTTACTCATGATGTCCGCCTGGCTGAAATTGGGATAGCCCACCTGCACATCAGTGACTATTCGTTCAGCCACTGCCTGGTTGTGGGGGTCGGTAAACCTCGCACTGAAAAGGGCACGATATGTGGAAATTAATTTCAACACGCAATATAAATCTGAATTGTGATTTACTCGATCTGACCTTAGCATGTTCACACAGATGTAAAATTAGTGCTTATTGGAATATATATATTGACATAGGTCCGTCAGTGCTGGACTCCTAAATACATATATATATACATTACCTCAATTCAATATATAAGGCCATGAGACTGGCGGAGCATGTCACAAATAGTGAGTTCATATATATATTGCCACCTGGTTCGGGCGTTTAAGGTCGGGGGACGAGTTAGTTGTTCTGTATTTTACCCAAAAAAAAAAAGAAGAAAATTTTAGTTCATATTGAGGTGAAAAAATAAACTATTAAACCACCACAGAAAATAAAACCCACCCATCTGAGAGGTCGAACTTCATGGTGGGGTCTTCAGACGACTGCGCCTTGTAGTTACCCCGGACCTCACGCTGGAATAAATATCTAGTGTTACCCAGTATTTCCACTTGCAAAGTATCTAAACAAGGTGGGCATGCACGGACAGATTACATAAAACTCTTTGATTGTACTCATGACCCTTCATTAGTTTACCTTTGTTGGTGTAAATTATTACAGATCAAATAGTATCAGATCGTATTGTTTGAACATGAATATACACTCTTCGACTGTACTACTTCAATTATGCTAACTTGAAAACCTTGAAACTTGGAGGTTTTTTTTAATAGACGACCAGCTAAATTCAAAGTAGAAGGAGAAAGGGCCGACTGTATACTCACGCTGACTTCATAAATCCTCCGGGGCGGCGGGGTATGGGCGGGTGCTGGTACGGGGACGTTGGCCAGCTGAGCCACGGCAAGAGCCACTGCACCAGCCACGGAACTGTCGATCACCCCCTGCATGGCCACTCTGGTCCTCTCTCCTGCATCCTTGGTGGCGCTGTTGATCATTGCTTGAACAGTCGCCGTACTAAAGACTTGAGGTCTGCTGGTGGAAGGAACAGTGGGCTGGCTGCTGGAGGCCCTGGTTGGCTGAGCGCTGCCCGTAGATCTGCCGGTCAGCTGGCTGCTGGTGAAAGGGGCCTGCTGGTATGATACATTGGTACCAGTCTCAGAAGCAACAGAGTTTTCCAGCCGCAAGTTGAAATCGGATGTGCTAGCCATAGACATGGCCCTTGAATTACCGGGCATGGGGCTGCTGGTCAGGTTTGGTGGCGGTGGAGTAGAGTTAAGGAACGACCCATTCAATTGCATGTCCTGGTTGGTCATCATCCCCTGGTATACAGCAGAACTAAGGTCCGCGGTGGAATTGAAAAAGTCTTGCTGCGACATGTTGCTAGATCTGGTTGGTTATGTTCTCTTTGCTGGTAGTGCCAAGAGTGACATTAGGCCAGTTCTTACTGGGTATTTAAACCCACAGGCCACAGGCGAACCGTGGTGGGCACCTGCCTTAGAGACAAAAGGAAATCACCACACATTCGAATTAGGGAAGCCCCGTCGGTGGGGAGATGGGGCGCGCCTACAGGGACTGTGTAAACGAGAGGGCTGGTGAAGGTGAAGAGAACACTTTATAGAACGGGCTGGTGACGGGCTGGTGACTCAGGGAAGTAAAGACCTAGGAATACTGCGGTACTCTGAAGGTGTGTTTCGTGCTCTTTGACACCAACATAACCGAGGGAAGGTGCGACCTTGGAGTCGTTAAGAGGAAACCACCACAGTCACCAACACAACCTTTTGGATGGAAGCCCCGTGCCCATCTCTCGACTACAGCTGAGAGTGCTCACGTCTTGAAACCTTTGCTGGAGAAGCCAACACAGAGAAAGTGACTAGAGCCCCAAAGCCAGTTGTCCTTCGTCACTGGATGAAGCCCCCTATCCAGGTCGTACAGGTGGGGTCGCCCGGCAGTCAAGGGGTACAAATAAGCCTGCTTACACTGGTCTCAGACACAACCCCAGTCACCATGGACGCACTGCTCAATACTAGTCTGGAAACCTGGCGTGCAGAGCGATCCCGTCCTACGGCGAAACCATTCCCTACCAACCCCATCGAGACTACTACTCGCCCTAATGAGTTGTTGCTTATGGCCTTGACCGTGTGGCTTGGGTGGCAATTTTGTAGGAGCTGTTCCAAACTTGTCAAGTCGGTCCGCAGTTTGCTGTGCGGTAGTCAACAGTCGGCCCCCGTGGAGTTCTGCTTAAGGATCTGCTGTTGTTGGGAGTCCATCACTGTACCGCTAGCCCCCATTGCGGCTGACATGCACGTCATCGACAGGGTGGTGAGCCCCAAGATGCTGCTCCAACGACCAGGCCTCCTCTCCCGACGAATTATGGTAGCTTGGTCAGGCCCAGTGATAATTTGTTTCACTGGAGAATGTCAGCCCTTGTCTCTCGAGCTGCCCATTGTTGGTATATGAAGATATATTGGCTTGAACACTAGGACGGAACTTGGATAACGCACAACTTATAAGACACTAGTACTTTTAACTCACTCGGTATTATCTATTTGTTGCCTGATTTGTATAAACTTGATTTGGTACTCGATAATACTGGAATGTTCTATGAGTTTTAACCCGTTTAAGCCTAATGGACCACATGGAGTCCTTGCAGATATTCTGCCTGACGGGTTTAAAAATGTATATAACATTTTAACAGTCTATCTTGGATTTAGTGTGCTCTAGGGTCAGCAGCTGGTCTGCAACTAATGGCTGTGGTGTTTTTTTTTCTTGTTTTTTTTGATGCGCGACAAATCTATTACGGTTTAAAATATATATAGTTGGTGCTAGAATTGTCCCTGTGATTGCCCTACAATAAATTTTTTTTAATCTGTAGAAATTGCGGCCTGTTTACATAGCAATATTGTTGGCTTTTTTCGGCCTGTGGGTCTGGAATAAAGTCATTTGCGATTCTCCTAACTGAATTTACATCACAGTTAACCTGATTTATGATGCTGTTATATATGGGAATAAATCTAATCTTTACTTGGTATCAAAATATCAAAATTTATATTTAATTTTTTTTTTAGTTTTCCCAAATCTGAGTATGTAAATTTGGTTTATACCTAGTATCTGCAAAGCCTTTACTACTCTTTATATCAGTAAAATAAACCTCACAACACTTTAGTCCAGGTGTCGGATAATCCAACTAACCTATTACATAACTTTTCGCGCAAGAATCTATTACATAACTTATAACCACAACTGTGCGGGCAGGTGTGTTTACAGAAGAAGGTGTATGGCAAAAGCTACAGGTGGCAAACTAGAAGCGACAAGTAAGGGATGGAAGAGACAGACACTGGGTAGTAGTTATTAATGTGTACGAAGTGTTCCATTAAATAAAAATATTATATCAGATAGAAAAAAAACACCAAAAAAAAAAACCTGATGAGTACACTCCATTGTTGAGATAGCTGAGGATAGCTGCGTGATATTTGCTGGTCAGATGGGTTAAGATGTGACAGAGTGAGAGGATTCCCTTGCCACTACAAAAGTAGCAGGTCGGGGCTCTCAAGGATAGGCCCTTGAGAGCACCCCCGCCTATAGCGGAGACCCCTGCCCGACTACTTAGCGCCATTCAGAGTATGTGCTGAGGTCAGCGGGTGGGGTGAAGAATGGCTGCAATTTCTGTATGACGCTCTTTTTGTTGATAAAAGGACTTCCACACTATTAATTAAAATTCTTAATGAGTCCAACTGCTTGCCTGTTTGATGTGTGGTTGGGAAATTTATTCAACTTTAGACGTACATCAGTCGGTTGTATATGCTTCAGACAAAAACAGAACGTGAAATCGGACAAACAACCATATTCTCGCCCTCGTTAACAGCTCCGAAGCGACCAGTGATTTGCATCACTGGCAGGAAGCACGCCCAAGTGGGTTCCTCATACTTTGAGTGTCTCCAGATGGTTAACGGACGAATGAAGGGGTTTGGATCTCTACTCTCACTGAACCACTTCACCATGGCAAAGAAGTGTTCTCTCCTCAGGCCAGTCACATCACACGTCATGGCATGTCTCATGAAGTACCTGATAACACAGGGACGCTCTTGGCATTCGCCACCTTCATCTACGTACCAGTTGGCCATGAACAAACAGAACTTGACCTTTCGACCGGACATCGTGCTGACATAGCTATTTGGTCCATACTGTACAGTGCTGTAAGTATTACAGTTTTTGGAGAATGTGTGTGTTTCAAGCAGTTGGGGTTCAGTGGGATAAATTTTCCTGTATGCTTGTAGGAGGAGAGCGTAATCGTCTGCATCCGGCCCTTTTGTCTTTCCTGTCTCGGTGGTCTCGAAGGCATCCATGTTACTCCAGAGGTGTTGGCACTCTGCCAGCTCTGATTCCGGGACTTGCATTGTATCGATGACGGTGGGAATTGAGGTCTGTATCTTGTGGCAGAGAGGTAATAATTCCTTCTTGTACTCGGGCGGCATTTCACTTCGCATATGATTAACGGTCTTTGTGAGAAGAAATCTCTTCTTAAACTGTTTGTGAATTTGACGTTTGTTGGTTTGGAGGTCTCCTACAAAACCATTGTACCTTTCATAACTGAAAAGCCATGTACTGGGCGCAGGCCCATACTCACACAGACAGTCATTCAGATGAAGGTGCATGTTGGGTGTAACCACCTCCTTCCCAAACTGTACCTGGGTCTCTTGGCAGTACTGGAGATAGTCTTTATGTGCTAAATCAATCTCATGGTCTGCTATGCACGGCTGACATAATAATCTAGTGGCCATAACGAACAGCTGCCATGATTTCAGGTGTTTCTTTGCCAAGAGACCTTGGAGACAATATCCGGAAGAGACGGTAACCCAGTTTTTCCACTCTTTGGCCGTCCACGTACCAGCATTGGATTTTATATTGGTTACGACCAGGTCATCTGGTAGTCCTTTCTTAAACTTTTCCAGGCATTCATCAATAATGAGAATCTTCTGTTTGGTCAGTGCTCCAAGCTTTTCCCACATTTTCCAGGTTTTCTTGGCTGTACCTGAAATAGATTGAGCAAAACATTTTGGCATTAGTCTAATAAACGCTGACTAGAGTGTTCTAATTAAAATAAAGACAGTCAAATTCCTCAATAACAAACATATGTGTATATGAAATGATTGTTCCTTGAAGACTCACCAAGTAGGACGTTGTGCATCACATCGATGGAGAGGAATCTGTAAATACAGTAAGAGGATAGGGATGCTATTAGCAGACGATGGTGCAAAACAACCGGCCCTATACAGGACAATGCCACCTCTACAACCAGGGGCGGATTCAGGATTTCGAAAAAAAGGGGGCATGCTATTGGAAAATTTTCATCTGGACCCCTTTAGGGCAGGAGTTTGACATTAAAAAATTCTAAATTTGGGAAAGGGTGGGGGGGTGCACACCTGGCACGCCCCCCCCTCTAAATCCGTGCCTGACAACTACAAATGCACTAATGGCTAAAAATTTGGTATACGTAATAAATGATGAAAGTTGAGGTTTGATGTAGGTTACGAGGTTCTTTTTAATTTAAACTTACTCGATGGGATTGAAGTAGGACAGTTCCAGGAATGGTGTGTAGCGAACTCCATATTTCTTCTCCAGAGCCTTCTTCTCCTTGCGTGTACCGGTTGCTCTGATCTTCTCAATTTGCTTCCTATGACGGCCCCACGTGTGCATCGGCCAAAAATGCATTTTGAAACCAGAATAGTTTCGCTTGGGTTTGCCCTTGAAATTCTTCAGACACTTGGAGCATCCCTCATTGGCTGCATGGGACAGAAACCCACATACCTTTCTGGCGGCGGGCAGGTCAGCGGCCACGTTCATCAGTGCAACCTTCATGTGTTTGCCCAGGGGCCATTCGAATGATCTTAAGACCATTCCACGTCTCCAAAACACATTCAGTTCCTCCACCAGAGGCTACAAAAACGTCGATAGGTCTGCAGGTTCCTTTGGGAGGTTTGGAATCATGCCAAACAGTATGATGTTCTCGATTTTTTAGCGCTCTTCCCTGGGTAAATTAAGAACCGTTAGATAAATACCGCCAACAGAACAGGAGCTCTTCCTAGAGAATGGTTGAAACCAATCAACATTAATCTGCAGAACCAAATTGTCATTATCGCCTAAAAACCCTTAATCTACAAACCTTTGCCATACAGACCCATCATAAATGTTACCGTAGAATCCTTCTGGAACTTTCCTGTGTCTCCACTGCTTATATTTCCTCTTGAATCCCGGGCGCTGAAGCATTTCTTCAAGACTACAAGCCAAGGGTTTGTAGCAGTAGGTAACAATACCCACATATTGGATTTTCCCACCTACCTTGACTCGTTTGAAGAGTTCTGTGCCACATGGTTAATCTTCATTGAAAACCTTCTTTGTGCATCGCCGGATTCTCCGAGAGCCTTTTGGGCCTGTGTACAGCACCTGGCGAACACCGTGATAAAAGATGTAACACTTGGAGCAAATAGTCGTCTCTTGGAACAAACTTTCTCCTACTCCCAGCGACTTGTATACCTTGTACATGGTTGTAGGGAAGACATTACAAATCACACGTGCATATTCTTCCTTTCCACCTAGGGACAGTACTTCACAAACAAACGCAAGTAATGTTGTGAGGGCCGTGTCACTCATGAAGTTAGCAATCTGCCACTGCAAAATGAAAAAAACAGTCCATGTAATGATACTTTGAATTTCTTTACCGTGTCGACCAACTACTGGCCGTTCGCACAGACATACCTCGCCTGTGTCGTTGAGTTGAGCGATTACCACCTGGTCTAGGGAAGATAAATCAACCTTGGACGATGAAGATCTGTTCAGGGGGGGGGGGACTTGATGTACGGCAGGTGGTCCAGAAGACCCCGTAGCTTGGCTGGGTACATCCTCTGCTGGGCGAATTGGCTTTCTGGACATGTTGGTGTTGGATCTTTTCCTTGACACTTCTTGTCCCGCGGGCTCCTCAGAAACAGCTGTCGCTTGAGTGGGAACTACAGATAAATCCTCGGTTGGCCGAACTCGCTTGCTGGACATGATGGTATGGGATCTTTTCCTTGAAGCTACCTGTCCAGCAGACCCCTCAGAAACAGCTTTCTCTTTACTAGATTCCGCCAACGTAGGGTAGGTAGCACTGGTCGTCGTTTCTGTCAGATCCAAACGATTCAGCTTCATTTGGGATGTCTTGATATGGAGGAGCATCTGCAGATCCTGTGAAACAAATGTACGTTTATAAGTATCACACTAGAACAGACCAGAGAAAAAAAAGAGTAGCAACACAAGGCATGTATACGCCCCTTCAGTTATGAAAAAAAACTAACTTATAATCAAACGGTTTACACCACTTACTTTTGATGATTTCCATTTTCTTTCGCATGAGACATTTGGTGCCTCCGTATTCTTTGTAGTACCGAGTACTAGGTGTGGCTTGCGAGCAGGACCAACACCATTTATTGGTACCCATATTCATGGCTTTGTAGGCGTGTAGCTGCTCCATGGAAATGCTTGCGAGCCCTACCATAATGCTGATGATCTAGTAACTGTGCAAATAAGATAATAGTTAGATAGTTTTATACGTCATATGCGGACGCAGAAAGGTAACATAATTATAGGCTTGGTGTTGAGGTCGGAAGTTGCTACCAACCGAGAATGCCGGACCAGGGCGACCTAGGTCCCTTGTTGGAGCAGTGGGAATTTCCAAACTGAGAACGCAGCATTCACGGGGAATTCTCAGTGGCTGATGTACAACGGTTCAAAAGCCACACATGGGTGAGAGAAATCTGCCAAACAAAGGTGTCACTGCGCACCGACCGGTGGTTCATATATATATATAGATGCATCGTTGCATTTACCAAACATTATTCCAAAGTCAGCACTATATATAATCCACTGCCTTTATCAGAAAGACAGTGACATCCAACCAGGTCCCTTGATTGGATTCCTTGCCTACCCACAGACTGCGGGACAAGCTTAAGATGAAACTCTTTTCAGGTGAGCTGGACTAATGCATTACAAACGGTACAACCATAACATTTAAAGGACATAATGAATCTGAACCTCCAAATTGGTTTACCTTTATTGGCCAAACCAGGTCTTTTACTGTAATGTACTGAGGAAATTTTAGTTTGTATAAGTTAAAAAATGCCTCTTAGATCGGTGTACTTTTAATTAACATTAATTGATTTCCCCCCTTTGGTTGTCATTATTTCTAGTCCATATCTACGGCCCATTGGTCCTGCTCTTGCTGGAAGGCGACCTGAGTGGAGCTCGAAATATTAAGCCCCTGCGAGGCAGCCGGTTCATGGAGCGGTTAGGAGACATAACCAAGGTCAACGGCACCAGGTCAGCAAGAAAAGGGGTTGTCAATGACGATGGAAGATGTAACAACAGAGAAACATTACCTTCAATGATCCCGTTGCCTTACCACGACCGATTGGAGTCCATGCTGAACCAATATGGGACTACCATAGAACCAAGAGCTGCAATAGAAGAACAGGAACAAGAGAGTCTCTGTGAAAATTGCAACACCTTTATTTGAATCCAATTCTACTTGCTTATGGTAGTCGTCTCTCTATTGGTACTGGCCATCATGATTTGGGTCTGTGCAAGATTAATTGGCATATGTAAACAAGATAACTTTAAGGTTTACCTCTTCGTGTCAAGCACCCAGAATGTGTGGATTCAACTTGCTACGTTTCCGGGACATTGCACCGACTACGTGTTTATCACAGAGGGTGATCTTTTTCTTAACATAGAATGTGACTTGTTCCTAGGAGGAGACTATACACTTAGTACGGACATTAATGTCATAAACAGCAGAACAGACCGAGAATCGACACTGGAAACGTCAGTCAAAGTGAATCCTGTGACAAACTTCTTCTTAAGAAGACTGCTAAAGCAACCGATTCTGCGCTACAACTTGGTTAGGGTTGCAGCAGGTGAGCCAGGTATACTGGTGACACTTATCTATGACCTGGACACAAATACATCGTCTTCATAAAGTGTCCTTGAAAATAACATTATTACCTCAACGACTCCAACTTGTAAATTGGGATCTGCAACTTGAGTGGGTCCCTAATATGTAATAAATGTCCAACTGAAACTTGCCTTCTACTCCGCCATTCAAGTTCTGTTTTAAGATTGAATTGTTCATTCGATCATTTGGTAACTGTGCAATACAAATGAGCACTAGAGAGTGCACTGTAGGTACCGTGTGCGCTTTTTTTATTGCCTTTGTTGGGTTGAGGTTTTCTTCTTTTCCACCCACAACAGATGTACAGGAACGTACAGTAAACATTTATTTCCACACTGGGCTAATGAGTGGACTTGGTGGAAATATAAGTTTCATTAGCGGGTAATCAATCGCAGTGGGGCGGATTAATTCTTGTTTAGAATATTACAAAAGATAGTGAGAAAGGAGTAGGCGTTGATTTGAAAAAGACTACTTCATGCATATACAATACGTGTAGCTAGGTACTTGAAAAGGTGATTCGTATAAATAACATTATCTTAGCTACAAGAATTCATAAGTTAAAAGTATCCCTTATTTACACTCGGGACTTTTTTTTTTGAGCGGCACCTTCCGTTGACCCAGGTCGGTAGGCGCGTGGTTATATAAGACTCCACCCACGCTTGACCTAATTAATTCCTGACTAACACGACCAGACAAGCAAAAGAGCATTACATTCGACTATCAGTGTGAACATCCAGAAATGTCATTCAACCACAAATCCTCTACATCAGGAATAAGGTGAGTAAATGGGAAATGGATACGATTGATTATAAAAGATGTGCTAGACTTTAAATTACTCCTTTAATTTGTGGGCTTCGGGAAAAGTCACATTCTGTGTAAAGAACAGTATCTAGGTCACTGCTGAATGGAACAGCTTATCTGTGTTTACAAGATGGCCCACTAAGCAAACATGGGCTGAGGCTTGCCATTTCCGAGACCTATAATCTGTCTTAGCTTGTTAAGAGAGGAGTGACTTCGATTAATTCTTAGCATTGCCATTGATCACCGCGATATTAAGCAGAGTATAGGTAATTTGCCTATTGAGCGTAAGTTTTATTGAAATGCTGTTACACCGTCGGACAACACAAGCTTCACGAGGTAATTTCTTTTATTTCTTTTTAAAATTTTTATTGTCACTATTATAAAATACATAACTTATTCCTAGGCGTCGATGTGAGATGAGTTGAGAATTAACACCAATAAATTTGTACCATCTTTATTTTAGTGCGGATCTCTTCAACTGCAGCCCAGGGAATGGTACTGTGTACAGCCATTCTGACTGGGAGTGCTGCCTATGTGGGGAGCAACCCTCAAAGGTAAATGTTGAAATTATATAGCCAGTTAAGAAAATTAATTATAACAGTCTTCACTGCGTGAGTCCATGCAAAAATTATGTGTGGCTTGAAGGAGGGATTATCATCTGTTGGATAGTCTGCAACTAACTTGACTAAAAAAAATGGGATCAATTGACACTCTGCCACTATTGCCTGCGGTTTTACTCAATACTTATATTTTAATCATTCCTTTAGGTAGACCGAGACTACCTGACAAATGAGCGGGACATCGACATGGATGAATTCGACGAAGACATGAGTGTGATTTCTCTGCGTGGTATATTCTTCGACAATATTCTAATAACAAGTGTAAGGGAAGAACTGATTCCATGTTGTTATTAATATTTCTAAACGGAATTATACCATATTCGACATGAACCCTGGTTTCAAATTAAAACTGGTTCTGTTATATAGACCATCCCACATTGCCTTTACAGAGTTTACCTGATGTGCATCTACTGCCAAGTAGTATTCCACCCGGCGTGTGGGCAGTATGAGCCAGCTCAGATCATGGCGTCAGAGATCATATGTGACAAGTGTGCAAATGAATAGGTAAGTTAAGTGTATGGTTAATTCCCTCAATTTGATCTTTCCTAACCACCAACATAGGGGGGGGTTAATAACTTTCAGAATCTAATGTCCTTAGGGGAATGTTCAAGATTTGGAACCCATACACGAAAATGGTTAAAGTATTTGTCTAGATAAATATTGTGCTTTCAGATATCGATGTTGATGATTAAATGAGTGACAGCTATATGTTGTTTGTATTCCAGAACCGCTACCTGAGTTGCCTGGACCATTCATGAAGAGGGAGGGAGCGAATGCACAATGCTAGATGCGGAGAGTTTGCAGACTAGGATATATAATATTTATGATAAACTATAATTGCTTGTATACATTTACCTACTGTTTACTTAATTTATGTAAACATCATTATAGGTTATAAAAGAGTGCTTGTACAACCAAAGTTATACTGTTTATGGAAAATGTGTTAGTTTCAATAAAAAATGTACATGTGAAAGATTGACTTTGTTTGACATTGTTTGAGATTATTGTTCGGTCTGGACTCATAAAAGGTTTGGTTTATAAATAAATAACCAGACAAAAAGATAAGCCTGATTACCTCTGCAGAAACATAGCCAGTCTTGTTTGGAGAGTGTACTGGGAAATAAATGAGAAACTAGAAAACTCTATAAAGACACATACCATTTATACTAAACACTAAAAATTAAAGTGACTGTACATGTTGGGGACTAGCCAGTCTGAGGTATATATTTATCTGAGGGATGCCATATATAACGACCAGTTGGTCACATAAACAAAATAAATTTTTAATGAGAGATAAAACAGACATCGAGCATTAACAGTAATTGCACTGAACGCTGGTGGTATTATTTATATATAGTGTGTTGTGATAGTGGTGTTTGTAGGTGTTATTACTTAATAGGGGTTAATAAATGGGGAACTTATGGATAATATGGATAATATATGTGTTAATTTGGGGAACTTAATTTTGCTTTTAATAAAATGTTAAAGTGGCAGAGAAAGTCCATGAATTAGTGCGCTCAATCCAAAACACAGACTTTGCTTGGCTTAGGTACAACTATTATTTAATATATTAAATCTGATGGAAACATACATGCAGCAACTCTCACCCTTGAGTAGCATAGTGTGAGGCCACCACTTTGCCATGAAGGCTGCGTGGCGGGTCGGGCGCATTAGGTCTGCCTCTGCTCTGACCGGGCTTACACAGATTTTAAAATACTGAGTGCTTTGCATACACATTACACGAGTCACCACTGATAGAAAGGTGTTAAGACCCATGCTCTGTGTATGCTCCACACTTCAGATCTACTTACAGTTTTGAGAATCCATCCCAGGATTTCCATTATCCAAATTAGGTCCAGATTATTATGTTAAGATCCCTATCTAGCCGAATGTCCCTAAAAGTGTCCAGAGTCTGCCCCAAGACGAGGAGATCCAAATTCCCCACACATATCTGCCATAGTCACCCTAGTGTCACCCCGAATGTCGGGGCGACATACCGTTCACTAGCGCCTCATTCTGTCTCTCTGGCTGGCGTACGTGCCAGCATCCTTTTATATCATGCAAGTTTGCACAAACAAGTCCATTAATAATTCCAGACAGCCCAACCGACTCGCACCCTGACAGGCGCTCGTTTTCCAATGGGTGTCTGTACACCAGCAGCCCTACTTATGTGAGTGTTTCACTATATGTGTTCAGGGCTGCAGGCCCGACGAATGAATCGACCAAGAGAACAGCCAGCCTAGATCAGAAGGCATAGCGGCTTGGCCCAGATACAGGGAGCTCAGGTTACCGTATCAGCGGGAGACTAATAGCATCCAGGCAGTTAATGGGTATTCTGATACCCCTGTCTCGGCACAAACAACTTTCCCATTAATTCTATCTACCCATTCCACATATAACGTAGAAAACCTTTAGACATACCCATTACAATATAACTAATATTATTGCACTACTACGGTGCAGCACTACACTGAATTAACTTGTGAAATACAACAGTATTGTAGGGTTGTTGTGAAATACAAGAGTATTGTATGGTTCAAATGAGTAGTAGGCTTTTTTCTTAATGACATTCACCTTGTCATTAAACAAAATAATTTTGGGAAACGGACAAACAAAACATGATCTAAAAACTTTTTTCATGCTACATTTTAGTATCAACGTCATTTTCAAGTAAGAAGATACGAAAGATTCCTTGTTGGTAACCGGCACTTCAGACTACACAGTTTATTTCTTAAATTTCAACATCTCATGAATATGATTACAAACCCGATGGATTGTCGGTAGAAATTAGAATTGCCAACATTGTAGTTTTAAGCCCATGACACATGCACCAACTGACCCATACCCAACAGAATGTGCCCAGGCCTTGACTTAGCCTAGTCTATAGAAAAGTCTGAGGAAACTATCAAGACTGTGTCTGTCGTAGGGATGCCTATGCCTAATACGGCTTGCTGTATGTGGTTGTATTTTGTGGGAGTATTTGATTTACACGGTTGATGTACACAGTTTAATGGTACAGACACACAGCGACGCATAGCAGACATAGGGGATTTAACTTGAACTTTGCACGGTTATATTGTTGCACTGCCTAGCACAATTGCAGCACAGTAACATCGTGATTACCCTTTTACACATGTGTGCAACTCTACTGTGCCTCTCCTGTTCCAGTGGCTGTGACTGGTATGGCTGTGGTCATTGACCGTCATATACCTTTTCCTCGAGGGGGGATAGTACGCGGAATAGACCGTGTGCACCAGACGGCTTACCCGTCTTGTGCCAACATATTACTTCCCCGTGAGTCTGTAACAAGCAGGATTTTCTGTTTTGTTGATGACGCCTACAAAACCTATACAGAAAAACAGTACAGATTTTTGATATTGTGCTATATACATAGAGAACTAATGACTTAGCTGGTACCTTCCATCACACCTATTTACAACATTTCGATCGAGAGTTCAACTTTGCATTACCAGCGTAACTTTTCAGAGGTTTGTGTCAGTCATGTATTTAGCGTGCAGCCTTTCCAAGTCCAATCCAAGCTTGTTCCCGCATTTGATGTTTTCACTATAGATTAGGCTACGTTGTGCCAGTGTAAAACCAGCGTCGTAGTGTTCATGAGTAGTGGCTTCGTAAAGATGTCCGGATTCTGCAGTAAGTTGAGCCTTTAGTTTAGGATTCTGGTCAAATTTCTTTTCCAGGAATTTGGCGAGATATACATCACAAACCTGGGTCCACTCCTCAGTTGCAGTAACAGAATTTCCCAGCTTCATAATCTTGTAGGGGTCTGTTTCTTCCATTATCCTCTTACCCACGTGGCTTTGTTTACATACAATGTTCTTGGCATTCTGCAGTGCCTGCTCCACCGAGTTGTATTCTACTCCTTCACATTTAAAAGGGGAGGGATATAAGTTGGAGTATGGAGCATGGTGGCTTTGGAATGCTGTGCCATCTTTAACTTTTACCGTTTTAGCTGCTTTGATGGATAAGTTGTGGGGCAGAGCATCCCGGACGTTGTACTTCATGCCGTCAATAATCAGCTGACTCCCTCTTGTTTTGATGTCAATCCCTTCGGACTTAGCATGTGCAAATATTGCTCTAGCTTCTTTACGATCTGCTTGTTGTTGGGGGGAGACATCATCTTGCAGGTACACTGATTTCCAGCGAGGGGAGGTTTTCAGTTTGTATGTATTTTTGAAAACCTGAGTTTTGTATCTTAAAAATGGGAATACTACCATGACAGCACGCTTTGACAGGTGTTGATGCTTTGTGCCAAGTTGATAAATCGAATCACACCATTCGACATCAAACCCTACATCTAAAAAATCCAGGAGATTGTTAATCGCATCTCTGATACTTCATTTGGTTCTTCCACAAGACCCTCAATGATTAGATTGTGTCTTCTTTTTTGCTGCTCCAACTGTTCGACTCTAGTTTCAAGTGCCAAGATGGTTTTGCCTTTGTTGACAGTCTCCCTTTGTAGTTCTGTCACCATATTGCTCAGATCGGATATGCCTTTGTCAGCATCTGCTATATGTCCTTCCAAATCTTGATTTTTTTTGGTTTTGACTCAGACTTAACGCTGCTGTTTGTTCTTCAATTTTCTTGTCTACCCTTTCTTCCATGTTCCAAATATGTGACCCGTTTTGGCGAAATGAGTCGGATGTCGCGGAAAGTGAAACTCAGATATGGGCCTCCGAAGTCGGATCTCGCATTTCTTATCGAAAATGGGTTTTTTCTTTTATTCATTTCTCCTATATCAGAAGTGTTCCCCAAAAAAATTGTAGGTCCCAAAGCCATCTCTAAGTCCCTCTAAATAAGCCCAAAAGACGCGCAACGCCTCAGTGATCTGAAACAAAAGACCCTCGATTCACGCCATTTTTCCCACATGTTCCGGGTACCTGCTGAAAGGGCGCGAAGTGAACTGACCAATCACAGCCTCAGATTTTGAATTCGCGCCTGCAGGGACCAATCAGAACGTGTTTTCCCGATTGCGTCCCCTAAACAATCGTCGTCAAGGCGGTCACGTGTGTGGAATGCGGCGCGCTGATTGACTGAGAGGCCTCGCGTGCCTTCCAGTTTTGGTTGTTGACGAAATTTAAAGGGACGCATGGCGAGCAGGACGGACGGGCGACATCACTTCTCCGACGGATTTAGCTGTTTTAATCCTGGATCACTACTGGATTTTGATGTGGATTACCTCCCAACATCGTCGGGAAGGACATGGATCGCGAGGCGGCTGTCGCGGATGCCCTGAATACGATAAATCGGGCGAATTTACATGGTATAGCCGAGCCACAGCAATGACGGAATTTGGTCGACGGGTACTTTGTCTTCGCCGACGGGGAGGAGGGGCAAGACGAGGCCTCCGACGAAGAAGAAGAGGATCAGGAGGATCTAGGGGAACTGGAGGACGGTGAGGATGAGCCACTGGTCATCCCTGATCCCACGGACGACCTTCTACAGGAAGAGTGGGACGACTGCGAACGCTTCATGTGAGTTTTGAAAAAACTTTATAACGGCGGACATGTGATCGGTTGCCGTATCTCTGAAACAAGTACGTAAAGTGCCTAAATCCCTTTCAATGTTCATGAAACTGCCTACGATTGTGCCCTAGTATGGAGTCTAACTGCCTAACTAGTTGTTATCAAGTTTCAAAGTTGATTTGGTGTCATAAACAGGGATGATCCGTCGGGGTTGTCCGGTGACCTACAGGCCGGCCTGTAACGGTTATCAATCATGTCTCATGCCATTGTGGCCCTCAGGAAGGTGAACTAAGTCTAATATCATGTATGTTGTTGTCTTTAGATGTTCCTGCAAGCACTACAAAGACAAGGAGTGCAGTAAACAGTTCAAGACGTCGGAGCTGGTCGCACGTCGGCAGGAGGTCTTTCAGCTAGCCTCAGGTAAGTTTTTCATGAGATACATGTTATGCAAACCTGTCGCCGCGACCATGTAGCTATGTCGTTCTCGCTCAAAACTACGCCATAATCCATGACAACGTCTTGAAGTATAACAGCCAACTATTAACACTCAACCAGACCGTTTTTAAGGTAGTATTTAGGGCGTGTTAACCTAGTTCATGGGTCAATCCAGAAACCTCATTCCTTGAGTCACATGCATATCATGTACAGATTGTTATTATCCTAATCTACTTTTTTTTCTAGGCGAGAAGGACATGTTGCTACTGGGCATCGTCAGTACCTGCACAGACAATAGCAGCAGGCTGTCGACCTGGAAGAAGGGGATTAAGGGAAGAGGGGAGAGGCAGCACCAACGAAGCCACTACCTCGTCGGTTCTCGGCCAGTCTGCAGGGACACTTTTAAGTTCATGTACGCGTGAGTAGCTTTGATATTCAACTTCTTTGCTCAAATAAGGTCTACCTAGATATCTCTACTATTATTGTACTACTTGAGGTAAATTACAAGATGAACTGTAATGAATCATAACATAATCTGATCATGGCACTTACCTTCACAAATCGTCCATATTAATATTACAATACTTGCCTGTGTCCAATAATTATTGGCCTAATGTAACTCTTACCTTGTGACCTTTCCAGCATCAGCCAGAACAAGCTGACATCCATCATAAAGTGGCACAAGTCCTACGGGGTGGTGACCAGGCAGAAGAACAGGCGACTACAAGGATCCTCCAGCTGGAGGACATCAGGCGGGTCGTGGACTTCATCAACTCCTATGCCGAGACCAACGCCCTCGTCCTGCCTGGCTGTGTGTCTTCCCACAAACGGGATGACATCCTCCTCCTCCCCTCCTCTTCAACAAAGGCCGACATCTACAGGTTGTACAGCAACGCCATGGAAGAGGCTAACTTCAGGTGTGTGGCTGACTCAACCTTAAGAAACCTGTGGCTCCAACTCCTCCCTCGCATAGTGTGTTCCCGCCCTATGACTGACCTCTGCTGGGAATGCCAGTGCAACAACAGGGATATCTCTGCCTCTAGTAACCTACCTAACATTGTGAAACAGGCCAAGCTGAAAAAGCAACAACTTCATCTCGAGGTGGTGGCTCGGGAGAGGGCCTTTTATCAGGACATGGTCAAGGCTGCCAAGGCTGCCTACAAGGATGCAGAGTCCCCTCCCCTTGGCCCCCACCCGCCTTGTTCTTCTGACACGAAGGTCCACATCAGTTTTGATTATGCCCAGCAGGTCCACCTTCCCTCCTTTCCTATGCAGCCTGGCCCACTGTATTTCCTTGCCCCCCGCAAGGTCGGCATTTTCGGTGTCTGCGCCGAGGCCATCCCCCAACGGGTGAACTATTTGATCGACGAAAGCCATTGCGGTAGTAAGGGGTCAAATGCAGTTATTTCATACCTGCACCACTATTTTGAAACGTATTCCCTAGGGGAGAAGGCGGTGGACATGCACTGTGACAACTGTAGTAGTCAGAACAAGAACAAGTTTGTGCTAGCGTATCTTCTCTGGCGGGTCCTGACTGGCCGGCACCAGTACATTTCCTTAAACTTTTTTATCACAGGGCACACCAAGTTTGCCCCAGACTGGTGCTTTGGTTTGCTTAAACAAAAGTTTCGTCATGAGCCAGTCTCGAGCCTCACGGAGATGGAGGCGACTGTGGTGAAGAGTACCCAAGAACGGGTCAACCTTGCCCAACTTGTGGGGGACGAGAATGGGAAGGTGTTTGTCGAGTCGTATGACTGGCAATCTTTTTTGACCCCTTTCATCAAACCACTCAAGGGCATAAAGCGGTATCATCACTTTGTGTTCTCTGAGCAGAACAAGGGCCATGTCACCTTCCGGCAGTATGCGGACTCGGCCCCTGAGACCTTCAAGATGCTGACTGTCGCCCCTGAAGCTGTCCCCCAGGAAGGCCCTCAGCCCACCCCATCCCATGGCCTCCCTGCCAAAAGACAGTGGTATCTCTTCAAGAACATTCAGGATTTTTGTACTGAGGACACAAAGGACATCATGTGCCCTAAGCCCTCTGTACCAGAACCAGCACCCGGCCCAGGCCCCCGTGCCGTACCTCCGCCGGTACCAGATGCAGAATCAGAGCCAGAGGCTGGCGAGGGGGATGGGCCAGGCAGGGGCAGGGGCAGAGGCAGGGGCAGAGGCAGAGGCAGAGGCAGAGGCAGGGGCA
Organism: Lepidonotus clava; assembly: GCA_936440205.1. Lineage (NCBI taxonomy): Eukaryota > Metazoa > Annelida > Polychaeta > Phyllodocida > Polynoidae > Lepidonotus > Lepidonotus clava. The sequence goes on from OW387138.1 coordinate 49,988,029, forward strand.
GGGGCAGAGGCAGAGGCAGAGGACAGACTCCAGACACATCATCAGGATCAGAGGGGGAGGAGAAGGAGTTGGTCAGACAGCTGGAGAGGCAATCAAATTCTTCATCTGACTCAGAGGAGGAAGGCCCCCCACCCCCACCTAGGGGCAGGGGCCGTCCTAGTAGTCGTGGCAGGCCCAGGACCACCTGAGAAAACTATTAAGAATCCGTTTTGAACATTGTTAACTTATTTTTACTTGTTAAGACTTTTTCTGATTTTAATATTTTTACCTCGGTGGCTTTTCACTATTTTAACGACCAAAGACAATCATGAATATTCCAAGAACTTTTATAGACACATTATGGATACCCAGGGTACTTAGGGTCATCACAGAGTCATTTTTAAGCAGCCAAGATGAGTTATTGTGATCCTTTATGCTTGCCATTCTAGGTTAAGTTGTTGTTTCAGAACCGGATTTTTGTCACTTTTTGCAGCGCCGGCATGAATAAAAGTTATGTCTATAAACGCATGAATTACTGGTATATGTTAGCTAGAATAGTGTAGAATGACTATGTAAAGTTTCAGGACCAAGGATTAATTACAAGTGTGCGTTGCTAGGGCTTTATCGGAGGACCGTGGTAGCGTGTGGTAAGAAAAACTTTATCTCAGTTTCTTATACCCGCATAGGTGTGGTTCTTTTTATTTTCGTCGCAACTTATCTCAGGCCCTAGATATCGGATCTAGACATGCTATACCCCGTTTTAAAGCTTAGAATTAGTATTTTCTGATGGTATACCTAACTAAAAATCTTCCCCGTGCGACATCCGACTCCGGTGTAACTTAAATTGTTTGAACATAAATGTTAGAAAAAAAAACTGGTAAGTTTCAAAAGTCGTCACACCCCAGTTGTAGAACATCTTAATTTTTGTTCTGTGAAAATTGGAGGGCAAAATGTTGATTATGCTATGTCTTATAATTACTTAGGAGTAGAACTTGATAATTATTTAATTTTTAAGAAATATTATAAGCAGGTTTATAAAGCATCATCCCATAAATTCTCAATTATGAAAAAAATATGTCCATTGATCACTATGAAGGCTGCTTTGGAGATCCTAAAAACTATGTTTTGTAGTATAATTGATTACGGAAACATTTTTCTGTCATCTTGTTCCATGGAGGAGCTATCTGATCTACAAATTTTGCAAAATAATGTACTCTGATGTTGTTTGCATGTTTTTGACCTGAGAGAAGAACACACTGATGATTTACACTTAATGGCCAATGTTCTGAAGATAAATGGGTGGCGATATGAACAATTTTTATTATGTATTTGGCGAAATATCCATAAAGTTTTTTTGAAAATAAAATCAACCACCAGAAACACTAGGGCTGCCCATTCATTTTTGGTTGATATACCAATACCTAAAACTGAATTATTTAAAAGGTCTGTGTTCTATGTTGGTTCAAAAACATGAAATGATTTACCCTCTTATAAAAGAGAGTGTATGGATCTTCATCAATTTTAAAGTCTTATCTAATTATACCTGACTCTATATATTATCATCACATCTCATCTCATTAGTCTTGTATATGTTGTAAATATAATTATCCTCGTATATATGTAGTCACATCTAAGATTGGTAGATTGGTGGTGGTAAACACAGGAACACAATGGGAGACCAGATCCTGAGTCTGAATTGTAACCTTGTGAATTTGAATAAAAAAAATGTAAAACAATAAAAATCCGGTTTTGTATTTATTATACTTTCACGGAATTGAGAAGGTTAAAGGACATATATAGAAGAGATTTAAGCAATTCTAAACCATCTTTATCGACCAGCCCAAATCATTTGGAACTATATGCGCGGCAGACTACGTTTGATGAAGGCGCAGAGGCGATTTGACCGCCTTCCCCCGACTTCAGACTTTCTGGTATTCTTACGCGTATCCCCCCGGTGAAAAGGCTATGTCTTTGAAAATTATTGAATGATTTGGTAATTTCTATAATTAATCGCCAATATAGAGTCTAAGTGAAACATATTCCATAATCCTTTTTAATTATTAGCCTTTAAAATTATTAGACCGGCCAAATTCATTTGGGACTTTTTTCCGCAGCGGACTACAATTGACCGGAGTGATGCAGCCGAATGATCTACTTTCCGTTTGAACAAGCCGGGGGTTATGGCGCGAAGAGGCGAATTTGCTCCTCCGGATTTCTTTATTTTACCCTGAAAATACTGATTCAACGAGCTCATCCTGCTTGCTGCATGTGAATAATATACCCGGGATATACAACGATGTGTGAAATGTACGTGTCATCCGCTAAATATGGAATTATTCGACCAAGAAGATTGGATGTTTTACTCGCCAACTTCACGCCCGCCGCCATGCTTGCCGGTGCTTACGTCGAGAAGCCCCCTCTTCCACCCGCCAGAATTGCTTGAAAATATGACAAATCTACGTGGAGAATGCGCTATATGCGTGGAAAAATGCATGGAGAACTACGTGGGTGAAAGGCAAATGTTGACACTTAGGATTTATTCAATTCTCACCAGTCGGCAACAGGGCCCTGCAACAGCGGTTGTCGCCCGGCAACAGTGACAGTGAGCCCGACCTCGGGTCAGGTCGGGTTGGGTCAAAGGTCAGTTCAACTTTCTGGATTCTTATATAGATTGAATTTTACAACTTTTTACAACTCGGACAAATCGTGATAAATCTTGACATTAGATACTTATTTGCTATGAAATATATAACAAATAGACATACATAACAACGTGGAGCGATCGATTTTGCTGTAGAATATTTTTAAAGTTTGAAAAAATTACTGAATTATTTTCACTATTAATTCATTACAGCACCCGGCAACGGTGCCCTTCATCCCTGCAACGGCGCAGCTCTTCCCTGCAACAGCGGCAAGACTTATCAAAGCTGAGTACAACTTTCTCATTTCTTATATACATTGATATTTACATCTTCAACACGGACAGGAGCTCCAAGTATCTTATGAAATAATATTATTCAACTTTGAATATTTCCTAAACTACATGTATAATTAACAGAAAGTTTTACATTTCGCCCGGATTTTGCCCGGATTTTGCCCGGATTTAAATTATTTTGATCTTTTTTCAGACTTTGGCCGGATTTTACTTAGGTTGATGGTTCCCACTGTAATAATCACGGGAAGAACTGAGCCTTGTGTCGTTTTCGCTATTTGCTGCGCAACAGCACATTATGAAAGTCGGGCACAGTCCGTGCCAGTCTTGCTGCGCCAAAATGATGAAATAGTCATAGTATGACCAACGCACTGTTTGGTAATGACCTTATTTTGTACCCCTGTCCCGTATTGCATAAACCTAATTCATGCCCCAAATGCACAGTCCCATCACGCCAATAAAGCACAATGCTCCCTTTGCGCAACACGTGCAAAGTTTTAGCCCAGCTGTGTGCAGCGGTTAGCGCAAGTTAGACTGGTGCGCCTTTACTCACGCTCAGTGTGTGCAAAGTGCATTCATGGGAGCACTGTGCCTCTTATTCAACTTTAAATGGTAAGAAGTCTGTATCTCCTGCCCTCTGATCATGGACCAGTGCCTCTTATGCTCATAGGTAGTCGCTCTTTCCAAGCATAGGGCACCTGCTCTTCCAAAATGTTATCTAGAACCCCCTCAATTTGTAGGAAAGTATGGAAAAGTCCCACATTTTACTTTTAATTTCTAATAATGTCCACCTCCCTTTCCAAACCGTAATGCAGACGCCCCTAAAATTAGCAAGAAAAAATGCAAAGGTCCACACTTAACTGCTTTCCCACCCCCCCTTTCCTTTACAAGTTCTGACAAAAAGTGTGAACAAAATGTTGTGGAAATCCATCTGTGCAATGGGACTCCTCATGTGAAGTCCCACCCTCGGCTTTCTCCTTTTCCAGTTTCTACTTGAAAGGGGTATAGTGCTGTAGAGTATGGCGCATGTTCCTGTAACAACTGCAAAGTCTGAATGGCTATCCCATGAAGTACAACGTCTTTTCAACGGAAAATCATGACATTCATTAAATTAAACCATTTAAAACTCATTTTTAGACCAGAAAAACACGACCTTACTGAGATAGGATACCAAAATTTTCGACGATCTGAAAAAGCTTTCAGCCGACGTAAAACCAAACTCAGGATTGTTCTTTAGATATGCAAGAGTTATTTTTCAGACAATAAATAACCTTATTTTCAAATCGGGTCAACTGGGTCTTAGATCAGTTTTACCACTGTTAATTTGTAATTTATTGCATGGGCACTTGCAGGAAAATACGCCAGTAAACTCACAATTGCAACATTTCCATATTTATTTCATCGGTGCTGAATTACGCAACACGGAATGTTTTACTGTACATGTATAGTCTGCTGAATTTATATATCCATCTTCTAATCTCTTTCCACTTTAATATTCATGCGAAACAAACAATGCCCAACTAATAAACTATACAACACTTTTGAAAAAACTCCTACATGTTTTTAAGGGTCTTAAACGCACTATATATATTTCTGGGCCCTTTGTCCTTGTGCATAAGGTATATGTATATGTTGCCCGCATAATCTCCTCAAAAAGAAGAACTTAATAGAGTCATCTCCAACAAATTAAGGTCAGCAGTCACGCTTCAGTGGAGGCTGGACAAAGGAACGTGTTGGAGCAGGCTCAGCGTTGGAGGGTTATTACATAATGCTGATTAGGCCTCTGCATACGCTTCGTGGTCGGGGATGGTTCTTTCAATAACAGGCTCTGTGGGCGGGGCACAGTGGGGCATTCTTATAAGAGTAGCCACTCGATTGTATTTACTTTTGTTTAAGAAACTGTAATACTCAAAGTTGTGCAATGACACTACTAAATACTTGTTCATCATATTTTCTCCAGGCTTTGTGGACCGGGCCCCAGTGGCCAATATGGCAATATTAGTTTGTCGCCTAACGTGGAATCTCTACGTATACCCAAACAATACTTGCAATATAAGAATGTTCTAAGTCATGAATTTAAACCATACAATCCTTTTCATACATATTACTTCCATATAAGTATTCTTATACGCAACAACTTAAATAAAGCTGGGCTGGAAATTGTACATTCACATCGTCCCGTTCACAATGGAGACACCTTATTAGCCTGGACTCTATGAAACAAACAAACATCAAAGAGTACGCAAAACCTATCTAATTCTTTTTTTTTTTTATTGAACTTAGAATCATCATACAGTCCTTCGGCTTCCAAAGCCCATCTTCCAGGAACCGCCAGCCTTACAATTTGCTGGCTTAGATATAAAAGTGAAGTGGAAGAAAAATGAATGAACAGTTAAGTAATGCTGTTATCCAATAGGCCTACTACTACATTATTGTTATGTCACTCCATGTATAAACTTTAGTCATATCAGTTATGGTACAAAACGAGTCACATCCAATCAGTCAATGTTCTGGGGTTTTTTTTACTATCATTTTTTTAAAACGAAGCACCAGCGTAACTTGAATGTTATATATTTAATCGAAATAAGTACCGGATTTTTCTGCAGGATTTGTGTGAAAAATCATGTTTTTGCCCCCCCCCTACAAATTCCTGGGTCCGCACCTGGACACTGTATACAGTGGCGGATTTAGGGGGTTGCGCGCAGGCTTTTACATTTATTAATACTTTGTTATTTTCCAATTCTTCTCTTTTGAAAAATTTTAAGAATACCAACGATAAACTAATTGAATAAAAAAATATTTTGAAAATGTTTGTGCAAGGAACCCTTTAATATTTATTTATCTTAACAAATTGAAATGGCATTTTAAAGAAAATATGTACTTAATATTAGTAAATTATGATTAACATAGTTAAATATAGGTATTTAAGTAATATAGACGATAATCTGCGACTGCAAGCGATTGTGCATTCCCGAATGCCCGGCACAGCATGAGCCATAGGCCTACCCTTTTTGAAACTCTGGATCCGCCTCTGGCAGTGGAGACTTTCTTAGTGGAGAGAAGAGAGAAGAACACGTCTTCGTCATCGAATTCAGGTACGCGGGCGACATTTTTTTTTATATATCATCTCTTCCAGTAAATCTAAATTATTAGTACAGTCCTTTGCCCCTACAGCACCACAGTGTCATTTACTTTCCAGATCCCTTCGTAATTGGTGTTTAGAATGTAATAAAGTTCGCCCTTGGATTTGTTTTTAACAAAAAGTCAAAATTTTTACTAGGGCGGGACCTAAGCCACCGTCGGGTCACATGATCAGATTGCAAAGTCAAAATGGCGGCAGTTAACGCGTAAGTATGAAACCTCTCTATTTCAAAACACATTTCAAACATTTATAGTCATTGTCACCCCCATGTTTGTACATCTTAGGATGGAATAGGATACAGAGCACCACTAGCATGACTAATTCCAACTCGGAACGTGATCAAATACTAATTTTGATCGTCAGAAAGGTGACATTTTTTATAAATATGACGCCAGCCATTTGGGCAAAGACGCCAAGCAGTTACTCGGCGTCTCTAAAGGGGCCCTTGATGGGGGGGTCCTGATGTCCCGTGTCGATCGTTAGAAAGGCCCCTGTCGCCGTGTCGAATTTAAGAATAACCCATGTCGAATGTCGGTAATGCCCATGTCGCATGTAACTATGATATTCAGGTTCCTGTCATGTCGTTAGGGCCCCATGTCACATGTCGATTTTAAGAAATGGCCATGTCGCCGTGTCGAATTTAGTGGTCCAGACCCATTCTAGACCCAGACCACGGTCTGCCAAGTGTCCCGATTTTCCCTGCACAATCGATATCCCCATTTTTCGACCCTGTTGACCTAAAAAATTGCATTAATGTTGTAATTGATTCCTTTCATGAATTACCCCCCCCCCTGCTCTCAGGGGCGGACCCCGGAATTTGTAGAGGGGGGGGGCAAAAACATGAATGTACAGGGGGGTGGGCCCCCCATCAAACATGATTTAACAGGGCAAGGGCCCGGTCTGTCCACTCAAATATAAAGGTAGGACATATCTTCGTTCTCCAAAACAGAAAGTACCCCCTTTCCACTGACTTTTTGTACCCCTAAAAGGACCCTTTTTTTCACAAAATGCTGACATTTTTGGCTAAGATTATACCCTTATTTTGTGAAATTGCATATTTTCCAGGTAAAAATGACCCTTTTTCTCATATCACTGATATTTGGGTGGAAAATGTGCCCTTTTTTTTTAGAAACAAGGACATGCGAAGTTTGTAAAAATAGACCCTTTCTTCGCGTTGTTCAGAACTATGATGTGTACCCATTTATACCAGGAGTGGACAGACTGGGGGCAAGGGGGGGGGGGGGGGGGGCGGCTGGGCCTCTATATCCCCTACTGATACATGTGTCCACCTTATCTTTTCTGCACACCAGACAACTCTTCGTACTCGTTGAGGCAGCGCCAGGCACCAGACTGGTGCTGGTCCCCCCTGGGGACGGCCCTTTCTTGTAAGTAAACCGCCTTTTTACTTCACGTAAGTTTGAAACAATTCAAAAAATCTGAATAGTCTAGATTTAGTAATCTACTTTTTAGATTAGACTACCGGATGCTTGCTTTTCACCCCATGTTTGCACTAGGCAAGAATGCATCCAAGCCCTTTTACATGTTACCTTCACAATGCTTACACGTTATAATTAGGTGTTCATGACGAGTTGCCTCTATTTCCTGCACAGCCTTGTTCCCGTGCCAGCCGGGCACCACAGCGCCCTCGTCAGATGGGGGGCGGGCGGGCAGCAGGACCCACCACCGGGACCCGGTTACCTGCAGATCCAAGCGCCGGCCGGCACCAGACTCTTACTGGTCCCCCCTGGGGTCGGTCCTGTCGAGTAAGTAAACCAACGTTCTATAGCTACTTCACTTATCTTTAAAAAAAATTTAAATGTCTAGATCTACTAAACGACCTTTCACATTACATTAGACCTATGGCCTCTAGCAATTGCTTTCCAAAACATGTTCTCCGTTTATCACGCATGCATCCCCGCTTTTTTACATGTTACTGTTACTATGATTGCACGTTTCATTTTGATTACGAGTTACCTCTGTTTCCTGCACAGCCTAGTCTTCGTCCCCCCGGGCCACGATAGGGCCCTCGTCAGGTGGTCGGTGGCCGGCTTGAACGGGGTGGTGACAGCTGCACCCCCTTAGCTAGTTAGCTAGGTAGCGAGGTCAGGAGGTTACGTTGATACAAGGCTGGGTATCACTTGGGTGTAGTACAACATGTGTTAGACTCCTCACGACTAGACCAGTATCGCCCTAAGGCATTATAAAATTGCATAACATAAAGCTTTTTTTCTTTAATCCATAATGATTGGTGTTTCTCAGAGATGTCATAGTCGACTTATTTATGACCTATAAGTGTTGTTGAGTTAAACATCTTTAGCTTGTGTCTTGGGTTGTAATGGCAATTTTCTGAAACCTTTTTTCTAGATAGATGAATGTAAATTTCTCTCCTCCTTTTCGTATTATCTATTGCATAAATGTTTCTGAAACTTTCACCTGTGGGGTCTAGGCACCCCCTTAAGTTAGCTAGTTAGCTAGTTTTCATGTCGCTTTTTTATGATAAACAGGCATGTAATTATATAAGACTTCCGCGGAAATGAGGAATTCCGCGTTTTTTGAATTTTTTTGATCACTTTTGAGATGTGTCCAAATCCGAGGAGAAAATATTTTTTCTATAGGGGGTGGGGGGTCACTCAGAAACTTTTGGAAAAATTTAAAGGATCTTGAACTTCTTTCCTGTATTTTAAAGATAAAGAGGGGGGATCAGGGAGTGTGGGTGTCGTGAGGGAGGGGGATCAGGGAGAGCGGGTGTGTTGAGGGAGGGGGATCATATTATTGTGAGAGATTACAATTTTTATTGTCATTGTCAACTCCAGGCATCATACCGTTCCTTTATTTTAAACAAATTTCCTTTCAATTCCTTTGTTTTTTGGAAAATACGCAAAATTCCTCTTCTCAAGTCTAGATTCTTCGTAAGTTCTCTTAATATTCCTTTAAAATTCCTTTATTTTTCCTAAAGTCCCTGTAAATTCCTTTTAATTGCTTTATTTTTACGAAAAAAACTTCCTTTAAATTCCTTTATTTTTTTGGGAGGGCGGTATGATGCCTGCAAGTCTTTTACCAGTAATTCAATTTTTGTACCAATAATTTTAATATCATTGAAAATTCTACTGTCATTTTTAGTGTGGTATTGCTATAATATATACTGGAAATGTTCGTTTCAAACTGGGGTTGGGAATTTGTACCTTAGCAGGCCTAGGAGTTAAGCTGGATTCTATGCCTTCTCTCTTGCAAAACTTGCATTATTTCAAATTCATTAAATTTAAATTTCCTCAGGAGTCATTTCATGTTCCAAAAATTGAAAGACTATTTCTTTGTAGTTCAATTTATTTTAAAAACTCCTGAACTATTTCGGCCCCTAACTTCATTGTCATTAAATCAATATTTCCTCTGAACTCATTTTATATTCAAAACATCCATATAATATTTCCTCTTAATCTATTTTATATTTTATACTTCTTTACGATTTCAACCATAAGTGTCATCCTCTTCTCCCTACTTCGATACGAATTCCCATGCCTAGATGCTTAATTGAAAAAAACGACCAAAAAAAACTAATGCCAATCAGTTTGTTGTATATATCCAAGGGCTTTTCTATACAAGCTAAAGACGGTCACTTTTAATTCAGGGATGTAAGTTTTCAGATTTCAATCTGATTCCACATTTTTTCACATCATCACCTCAAATGAAAAGTTTCAAACTGTTCATTGTGTGAATAGGTACGGCTACAAGGGGTGATTGGAGGCTAATTTTTATAACTGTGTATTTTGTACACTCTTATTATAGAAATGTACATACAAATTCATCTTTTGTGTAAGGTTCAGCTAGCGAGTACTCTACTTTTGAAAAAGACTATATACTTGTATTGTACCAATTTAGGTTTCTTATGCCAGCATTGATCTTGTACATGATTTAACCACTGGGGTTACCAGCTGTCAGCCAACGTGTTCAACTCTCTGTGATCAATTGTACTAACACCCATAGGTGTAAATGTATTTAACCGTCTGTAGTATTTTTGTCTGTCCGACAAAAGTCGGTAATCTATTGTTACATGCGGTGCGTAACGGGTTACAAGTGTCTGTGATATATATAAAACTGTCTGTACATATGATACTGTACATAGTGATACAAAAGATGGTGTGTTTGCAGATGAAAAACACACATAATTGTAAATGTATTTAACTGTCTGTTCTATTTTTGTCTGTCTGACGAAAGTCGGTAATCTATCGTTAAAAGCGGTGCGTAACGGGTTACAAGTGTCTGTCATATATATAAAACTGTCTGTACATGTGATACTGTACATGTCATACAAAGGATGGTGTGTTTGCATATCAAAGAGAAAAATTCATTTATAAGGGGTTGTGGGAAATCACGTCGGTCTTACGAGTACTTAGGGGGTCGCTAGTCAAAATAGTCAGAACAAAAACACCCAGCCCCCCGAGCCGCCAGCTTCTACAGAACTCGGCCATAGAACGTCTAGTAGTACTACTTCCTCTGCTCGCCGGCATCTACCGCACGTGCACCTAGTACTCTATCCTCATGGTAACTCAACCCATAGGCTTATAAGGAGTTCCGTTACCCAAATGGTCTAATTTTTAAATTTTTTTTTTGCAGAACCTGATTTGTTGCGTTCACCTTACTTTTTCAACTTACCTTACACTGTCCATGTGTAGGGAGCTTTGGGAATATATATATAAGCAAGAATCTCAGCACTAAGTCCCACACTTCAAGCCCAGGGATTCTAACAAAAAGTATAATCAGTCATCCACTTTGTAGCGGCACATAGAAACCCTGGGCCAAGTACCAAGGCTCCCCGAGCATAGGCTGTGAGCTAACTGTTTATTTGCAGAGCATGCTCCACGTTGAATTCACCTCATGTAACTTGAATTGTGTAGGTACATATGATTAACCAGGCGGGGATGATTCTAAACAAATTATGTGTGATAAACGCCATTTTATGAGGGCCAGGGCTGAATTGTAGAAAGATTTTGAAAAAAGGCTATGTATTTTTCGGACCTTTTCAGTCAAAAAACTTCTTCGGTCTGACATAGGACATACAGGTATACAGGTCAGTTATCACCAGTTGCGGGCGGGCCTGATAGATTTTGAACTGGGTAGTTAGAAATATTGTTGGGGCTGGGCTCTGTGCGTCTGGGCCGGGCTGGGCTTTATCATCATATGGATGCAAATTTACCGCATATTCAAAGTATTAACTTATTCTAATCCTGTTTGCCAACAGCTGTGTGCCTAAGAAGAGCAGAAGGACTGTCGTTTTAGTGATCGTTTCACAAGCCGTCCACGACTCCCCTCTTGATTCAAACGCGGTATCCTAAGAAGACTACGCCTAGGAGAAGCGGAAGGACTGTCTTTTTAAACCTACTTTAGAAACTGATCCACCACTCCACTGTTGTTTCCAACGCGGTATCCTAAGAAGACTACGCCTAGGAGAAGCGGAAGGACTGTCGTTTTACTCATACTTTACAAACTGATCCACAACTCCACTGTTGTTTCCAACGCGGTATCCTAAGAAGACTACGCCTCGCCACCCCAAGACTGCACCAACATCAGGGACATCATTAATTTTACAGGTGAGGGTAACTTCTCGACTACTTAGATTGAAGGCAAAGAACAACAAAAGACCTCCCATGAGATCTAGCCAGTAGATACAATTTTGCTTTTCGGTAAAAAGTATCTGTACAATAACAATGTCTGGAATGCTTATTTATGGCATCTTCTAATTTTTAGTTTGTTCTAATCCTGTTTTCGACAGGTGTGCCTAGGAGAAGCGGAAGGACTCTCGTTTTACTGATGCCAAACAAGCTGATCCACAACTCCCCTGTTAATTCCAACGCGGTATCCTAAGAAGACTACGCCTCGCCACCCCAACACTGCACCAACATAAGGGACATCAATTACAGGTGAGGGTTACTTCTCGACTACTTAGATTGAAGGCAAAGAACAACAAGAGACCTCCCGTGAGATCTAGCAAGTAGATACAGTTTTGCTTTTCGGTAGAAAGTATCTGTACAATAACAATGTCTGGAATGCCTATTTATGGCATCTTCTAATTTTTAGTTTGTTCTAATCCTGTTTTCGACAGGTGTGCCTAGAAGAAGAGGATCCGGACAGACCGATCTTTTGCAGAGACTGCCCAGCTGATCCACAACTCCTCTGCCGATTCCAAAAAGGCATGCTGTAGGCTACCGCTGTAAGCGACCCCACCCCAGCAGGACTGGACCCTAGGCCTTGACGCGAAGCGCTGCACCAACGTCAGGGGCATCATTTCTCCATGAAAGTAAGGAACTGAACTTTTTCTCATTGCATTCGCACTAACCATATGCATGATTAATAGAACTAATTCTGGACTACCCCGTTTACTGAGGTGTTTAATCTAACCATACCATGGTTTCAGACGCATCAGAGAAGCCTGTTGACGGGAAGGAAGGAGGAGTGTTCAACTCAAGGCCTCATGGACGGAAAGTCGAGACGGGAAGTCCTAAGCCTGTTGACGGGAAGGAAGCAGGAGTGTTCAAAGCCTCGTGGACGGGAAGCCGAGACGGGAAGTTGAGGGAGAGTCTCCTTATCTGGTGTCAAGTCCCACATGTACACAGTCAACAGGGTTCTCCCCAATCGCATAATTATAGCCGGCTCTCACCGTCCCAATCATATGATAGCTGGTAATTTAATTGATAATTACTTTTTCTGTATATTCCAATAAGTTTGACGAACTTTAGCAGTACTTCACAGCCACTCGATCAGAATTACAGCTGGTCATTACAGCCGGCTGTAAGGGCCCGGGGAAAACCCTGTGACAGACTTCTCGTCAAGTAGAGGCCTACCACCAAACCATGAATAACAGAGTTAAGACGTGTACTAAAGCATGCATAAGACTATGTACTAACACATTAAATCGAAAATGGTGCATATTAGACATACACTGTGTTGTTTTAAAGGTTAGAACATCCGGACTAATAAGGAAAGAGTGTGTGACCTATGGGAAACACAGCAGGAAGGGTAGCGCATGTAGCTGACAATATCTAACTAGTACCATAAGGTAGATGTGGGGTATGGATAACTTGCAATTGAGTTAAGATAAGGATTTCAAGATAACACCAAAACAGTTTCTAGCCGTGCATATGCACGGTTAGGTATACGTATCAATAATTAACAAATGTGATACATCAAATGAAAGCATTGATTTTTGTCTATTAACTGTTAGGTTCAACTTTATTTTCTGACTGAGATACAATGTAAGAAAAGGTAAAGATCAATTATTTTTTAGACAAATTTATTTCCCTTAATATGATAGGTGACACCCTAAAATGTTAAGTAAATGATATCGACTCGAACATACTAATACATGGAGAGAACGTTTATCGTGTGGAAGGTACATCAAAGCAAACTCGGGAGTGTTGTTGATATATGATTTTTAATTATATTGATTTATTACTACATGCTATATATATATATATATTTTACAATCTTAAATGACATAAAATGGCAATTTGCTAAATGCTATTTAAGTTTAGATCTTCTACTTTCGCGACTCCAGCAGGGTTGGTCGGGGGGGGGGGGGGGGGGCTGGCGCACGGTACATGTGGGCGCATCGGCTGGGGGTTTTAAGTTTTTGGGGTCCGTAGTCTCCAACCACTTGGTGGGCATCCGTACTCCCAGCCCCCGGTCCTTGGCTTGCTTTTTGTCGAGGAAGTCCAGCTCTGCTTTCACCTGCGTCAGCTCTAGGCTCTCCCAGACGAAAGGCACCATGACGCGGGTCTTTTCATCGTCGGTCGGGTCGCGGTCCTCCCCGCTGGTGTAGTCGACTGTCAACACCTTCTTGACCCGTTCACGCTTTTCCTCGTCCCAGTCTGTCAGCTCAAGGGCGGCCGCTCGTCGTTTCATTTTCTGAAAACGAATAATTTACTGGCGTTAATGGCTTGTAAATCATAAATTTACGGGTAATTTTACATAGTACATTCGACCCTTTAAGGGTCCCCACTTTCTACTCGCCAGAAGGACATGTACTACTCTTCTACGTGTATTGAAAATAACCACCAATTCCATTTCAACGTGGGACATTTTCAACCAGTCTTAAACAAAACCAACCTCACTGCGATGATGGCGCATAAGAGTCTTCTTATTCTTCGTACGCGTCAGTCCCTTGCGCGCGTTGCGTGCCTTCATGTACTGGGTGCGATGGTATGCCTTGCACGAGACTGAAAAGAAGATAGAAATTCAACGTTAACACTGTTTTAACATGACAAGAAGGCTTTATATGTTGAGGGAAAGGTTCAATGGCTTTCATAGTCGAAACTCTGGAAACTACTTGAACATGAAAAATACACTATTAAAAATAATATGTAGCGTTGTTAGCAGCTTCAATACTTACTCATGATGTCTGCCTGGCTGAAATCGGGATAGCCCACCTGCACAACAGTGACTATGCGTTCAGCCACTGCCTGGTTGTGTGGGTCGGTAAACCTCGCACTGAAAAGGGCACGTTATGTGGAAATTAATTTCAACATGCAATATAAATCTGAATTGTGATTGACTCTATCTGACCTTAGCATGCTCACACATATGTACAACTTAGTGCTTATTGGAATATTATTTATTCACATAGTTCCGTCAGTCCTGGACTGCTAAATATATACATAACCTCAATTCAATATATATAAGGCCATGAGACTGGAAGAGCATGTCACAATTAGTGAGTTCATATATATTGCCACCTGGTTCGGACCGTTTAGGGCCGGGGGACGAGTTATTTGGTTTGTATTTAACAAAAAAAAGTTAAAAAGAAGAAGAAAATTTAAGCTCATATTGAGGTGAAAAATAAGCTATTAAACCACCACGGAAAATAAACCCACCCATCTGGGAGGTCGAACTTCATGGTGGGGTCTTCAGGCGACTGCGCCTTGTAGATAGCACGGACCTCACGCTGGAATAGATATCTAATGCTACCCAGTGTTTCCACTTGCAAAGTAGCTAAACAGGGTGGGCATGCACAGACAGATGACATCAAACTCTTTGATTGTACTCATGACGCTTCATTAGTTTACGTTTGTTGGTGTAAATTATTACAGGTACTACTTCAATTATGCTAACTTGAAAACCTTGAAACATGGAGGGTTTCTTTAATAGGCGACCAGCTAAATTCAAAGTAGAAGGAGAAATGGTCGACTGTATACTCACACTCACTTCAAAAATCGTCCGGGGCTGCGGGGTACGGGCGGGTGCTGGTGCGGGGACGTTGGCTAGCCAAGCCACGGCAAGAGCCACGGCAAGAGCCACGGAATCGTCGATCATCCCCCGCATGTACTCTCTGGTCCTCACTTCGCCTTCCTTGTAGGCGTTCTTTATCATAGCTTCAACAGTCGCCCTATCAAAGAATTGAGGTCCGCTGGTGGAAGCAGGAGTGGGCTGGCTGCTGGAGGTCCTGGTCGGCAGACCGCTGCCCGTAGATCCGCCGGTCGGCTGACTGCTGGTGAAAGGGGCCTGCTGGTACGATACATCGGTACCAGGCTCCGAAGCAACGGAGGTTTCCAGCTGCAGCCCCAAGTTGATCTCGGATGTGCTGGCCATCGACATGGCCCTTGAAGTACCAGGCATGGGGGTGCTGGTCAGGTTTGGCTGCGGCAGAGTAGAGTTAAGGAACGACCCATCCAATTGCATGTCCTGGTCGGACATCATCCCCCGGTATACAGCCGACGGAAGGTCCGCGGTGGAATCGAAAAGTTCTTGCTGCGACATGTTGCTAGATCTGGGTGGTTATGTTGTCTTTGCTGGTAGTGACGAGAGTGACATTATGCCAGTTCTTACTGGGTTTTTGTACCCATGGGCGACCGGCCAACTGTTGTGGGCACGTGCCTCAGAGACAAAAGGAAATCACCACGCATTCGACTAAGGGAAGCCCCGTCGGTGGGGAGACGAGGCGCGCCTTCAGGGACTGTGTAAACGAGCACGAAACGAGGGGGCTGGTGAAGGTGAAGAGAACACTTTAAAGAACGGGGTGGTGCGCGACCTAGGGAAGTCAACACTTAGGAATACTGCGGTACTGTGAAGGTGTGTTTCGCGCTCTTTGATGCCAACATAACGGAGGAAAGGTGCGACTTTGGAGTAGTTAAGAGGAAACCACCACAGTCGCCAACAAAACCTTTTGGATTGAAGTCCCGTGCCCATCTCTCTACGGCTGAGAGTGCTCACGTCTTGAAACCTTTGCCGGAGAAGCCAACGCAGAGAAAGTGACTAGTGCCCCAAAGCCAGTTGTCCTTGGTCACTGGATGAAGCCCCTTACCCAGGTCTTACAGGTGGGGTCGCCTGGCAGTCAAGGGGTACAAATAAGCCTCCTTACACTGGTCTCAGACACAACCCCAGTCAACATGAACATGGACGCGCTTCTCAATACTAGTCTGGACACCTGGCGTGCAGAGCGTTCCCGGCATACGGCGAAACCATTCCCTACCAACCCCATCGAGACTACTACTCACCCTAATGAGTTGTTGGTCATGGCCTTGACCATGTGGCTCGGGTGGCAATTTTGTAGGAGCTGTTCCAAACTTGTCAAGTCGGTCCGCAGTCTCCTGTGCAGTAGTCGACAGTCTGCTCCCGTGGAGTTCTGCTTAAGGATCTGCTGTCGTTGGGAGTCCATCACTGTACCGCTAGCCCCCATTCCGGCTGACATGCACGTCATCGACAGGGTGGTGAGCCCCAAGATGCTGTTCCAACGACCAGGTCTCCTCTCCCGATGAATTACGGTAGCTTGGTCGGGCCCAGTGATAATTTGTTTCGCTAGAGAAAGTCAGCCCTTATCTCTCGAGCTGCCCACTGATTTTGGAATTCCTCTGACCGAGCGCATCCGCTTAAATAATTTGTTTCGCCACAGACTTTCTACAGCTGCACTATGCCTCCAAGACAACACGGGTACCAACCCCATGACGAGGCAGTTGATGAGAGCTCAAAAACTGGACTATATAACCGACATAGACTCTTGGGTTTGATACCCAAAAAAAAGAGCACTGGCATAATATTAATGTTATGGTTTAACTATGGTAAATCTTAATTTACGAAATAAGAAGCCTAAATGCTGCTGTAATTGTGTTTGCATTTCGAAACAAAGTCAGTTACATATAAATATAGATGAATAAACTTGTCAGGAAAAAAATCTCCTTCCTTCGTATTTTATTGGATCGGTTTTGTTCTGTTTAAATTTTAGTTTTTTTAATAAAGATTTATTGATACTGGTTAATAATTAATCGGTACAGGTCTGGTTTTGATTAACAATTTGGATAGAATTCTCATCATTGAAAATTAGACCACAATGAATTGAAGTACTTAAAACTAAGTAGGAAACTTCTAATCTTCAACTTTAATATTTACATTCACATACATGTGGTTAATCCAAATATACATTTGATTACATTTTCACTTGACAGTAATATGTCAGAACAGTTACTACTAGTTAGTGAAAAGTAAGGTCGATCAGGCACAGAATATTATGTATTCTTGGTTTGTGAGAGTCGCGCCACTAGCCGGCAGGTTATAGGTTAAAACTGCACACGTGCACTGTGATTCCCATGAGATAAGTAAAATTGTGCGCGCATGAACTGTGGGCAGGGCTTAGCATTTCAAATCCTGTTAGACATTTTAGAACGACATCTACAATTTCAGTAACACTGTGCTTTGGTTGATGTAACTTGCGCCGATAGTATCACATCTTCATGTTTCTTAAATTGTATTACTAATTCCATTTCCAGTAGTGTCAGCCCTCCACCCCACCAGACTGCTGCGGCTTTCCGGAGGCACACATTTCCAGCTCACTCATCTTCTAGTGCCCAACCATGCCACTACACACAGCTTCATTCCTGACTGGACAGTCCCTGGGACGTGGACCTGAAGATGCGGCTGACCTGTGGCTGACTTAACCAGTCTGATGGTCTGACGGGTTCAAATACTACCTTCGTGCAATGAATGCGTTGACAACAATTAAAGTGTGGCTGCACATCCAGCGACTAGCTATAGTGTCCATGTCTGGACTCAAACCGTACCCCCTCTACACGACACACCAACAAGCTTAAGGGCCACGTACACCGTCAAAGCCTTCTGCAACCTGCAATTGTCTATATTGAATCTTCTAAGGATAATGTTGGTATATGAAGATATATTGGCTTGAACACTAGGACGGAACTTGCAATTGGATAACGCACAACTTATAAGACACTAGTACTTTTAACTCACTGATATACTGGAGTCGGTATTATCTATTTGTTGCCTGATTTGTTTCAATGTGATTTTGTACTTGATAATACTGGAATTTTCTATGAGTTTAACCCGTTTAAGCCTAATGGACCACATGGAGTCCCAGCAGATATTCTGCCTGACGGGTTTATAAATGTATATAACATTTTAACAGTCTATAGTGGATTTAGTGTGCTCTAGGGTTAGCAGCTGGTCTGCAACTGACAGCCATGTTTTTTTTTGTTTTTTTTTTATGCGCGACAATCGGCTTAGTGGTTCATATATATATATATATAATGTATGTATATTTGTTTTTATACTCGATAATACACGTACGGGAACGTTCTACCAGTTGTAAACCGTTTAAGCCTAATGGACCACATGGAGCTCGAGTCCTAGCAGATATTCTGCCTGACGGGTTTATTAATGTATGTAACATTTTAACGGTCTATGGTGGATTTATTGTACTCTAGGGTTAGCAGCTTGTCTACAACTGACGGTCGTGTTTTTTTTGTTTTTTTTCTTGATGCGCGACAAACCTCTTGCGGGTTGAAATATATATAGTTGGTGCTAGAATTGTCCCTGTGATTGCCCTACAATAAATTATTTTTAATCTGTAGAAATTGCGTTCTGTTTACATAGCAGTATTATTGGGTTTTTTCGGTCTGTGGGTCTGGAATAAAGTCATTTGCGATTCTCCTAACTGAATTAACATCGCCGTTACCCTGGGTTATGAGGCTGTTATATATGGGAATAAATCTAATCTTTACTAGGTATCATAATATCAAAATTTATATTTAATTTTTTTTTTATAATTTTCCCAAAGCTGAGTATGTAAATTTGGTTTATATATATATCTGACCCTTCATACCTAGTACCTGCAAAGCCTTTACTACTCTTTATATAAGTACAATAAACTTTACAAGACTTTAGTGCAGGTGTCTGATCAACCAACTAACCTATTGCATAACTTTACGCGCAAGAATCTATTACATAACTTATAACCACGCTTGCGCGGGCAGGTGCGTTTACAGAAGAAGGTGTATGGCTAAAGCTACGGGTGGCAAACTAGAAGCGACAAGTAAGGGATGGGAGGGGACTGATACTGTCCACTAGTTATTAATGTCTGCGAAATGTTCCATTATATAAAATATTATATCAGATAGAAACAAAACACACACACAAAAAAAACCTTATGAGGACACTCCATGGTTGCGATAGCTGAGATCGATAGCTGCGTGATATTTGCATTTGAGGTGGGTTAAAATGTGACAGAGTGAGAGGATTCCCTTGCCACTACAAAAGTAGCAGGTCGGGGCTTTCAAGGATAGGCCCTTGAGAGCACCCCCGCCTATAGCGGAGACCCCTGCCCGACTACTTAGCGCCATTCATATAGTAAGTGCGGAGGTCAGCGGGTGGGGTGAAGAATGGCTGCAATTTATGTATGACGCTTTTTTTTTTCTATCAAAGGACTTCGAGACTATTAATTATAATACTTCATGAATCCAACTGCTTGCCTGTTTCATGTGTGGTTGAGAAAGTGATTCAACTGTACACTTACATCAGTCGATTGTATATGCTTCAGACAAAAACAGAATGCAAAATCGGACAAACAACCATATTCTCGCCCTCGTTAACAGCTCCGAAGCGACCAGTGATTCGCATGACTGGCAGGAAGCACGCCCAAGTGGGTTCCTTATACTTTGAGTGTCTCCAGATGGTTAACGGACGAATGAAGGGGTTTGGATCTCTAGCCTCACTGAACCACTTCACCACGGCAAAGAAGTGTTCTCTCCTCAGGCCAGTCACATTACACGTCATGGCATGTCTCATGAAGTACCTGATAACACAGGGTCGCTCTTCGCATTCGCCACCTCCATCTACGTACCAGTTGGCCATGAACCAACAGAACTTGACCTTTTGACCGGACGTCGTGCTGACATAGCTATTTGGACCGTAGTGTACTGTGCTGTAAGTATTACATGTTTCGGAGAACGTGTGTGTTTCAAGCAGTTGGGGTTCAGTGGGGTACATTTTCCCGTAAGCTTGTAGGAGGAGAGCGTAATCGTCTGCATCCAGCCCTTTTGTCTTTCCTGTCTCGGTGGTCTCAAAGCCGTCCATCTTACTCCAGAGGTGTTGGCACTCTGCCACCTCTGATTCCGGGACTTGCATTGTATCAATGACGGTGGGAATTGAGGTCTGTATCTTGTAGCAGAGAGGTAATAATTCCTTCTTGTACTCGGGCAGCATTTCACTTCACATATGATTAACGGTCTTTGTGAGAAGAAATCTCTTCATAAACTGTTTGTGAATTTGACGTTTGTTGGTTTGGAGGTCTCCTACAAAACCATTGTACCTTTCATAACTGAAAAGCCATGTACTTGGCGCAGGCCCGTACTCACGCAGACAGTCCTTCAGATGACAATGAAGGTGCATGTTGGGTGTAACCACCTCCTTCCCAAACAGTACCTGGGTCTCTTGGCAGTACTGGAGATAGTGTTTATGTGCTATATCAATCTCCTGGTCTGCTATGCACGGCTGACATAATATTCTAGTGGCCATAACGAACCGCTGCCATGTTTTCAGGTGTTTCTTTGCCAAGAGACCTTGGAGACAATATCCGGAAGAGACGGTAACCCAGTTTTTCCACTCTTTGGCCGTCCACGTACCAGCATTGGATTTTATGTTTGTTACGACCAGGTCATCTGGTAGTCCTTTCTTGAACTTTTCCAGGCGTTCATCAATAATGAGTATCTTCTTTTTGGTCAGTGCTCCAAGCTTTTCCCACATTTTCCAGGTTTTCTTGGCTGTACCTGAAATAGATAGAGCAAAACATTTGGGCATTAGTCTAGTAAACGCTAAGTAGAGTGTTCAAATTAAAATAAAGGCAGTCGAATTCCTCAATAGCAAACATAAGCCTATATGAAATGATTGTTCTTTGAAGACTCACCAAGTAGGACGTTGCGCATCACAATGATGGAGAGGAATCTGTAAATACAGTAACAGGATAGGGACGCTATTAGCAGACGATGGTGCAAAACAACCGGCCACATATACAGGACGATGCCACCACTACAACCAGCTGTAGGGGCGGGTTCAGGATTTTGAAAAAAATTGGGCGTGCTATTGGAAAATTTCACCTGGACCCCCGTGGGGCAGGAGGGAATACAAATGCACTAATGGCTCAAAATATTCGGTTAACGTAATAAGTCATGAAAGTGTAGGTTTTATGTAGGTTACGAGGATCATTTTAATGTTAACTTACTCGATGGGATTGAAGTAGGACAGTTCCAGGAGCGGGGTGTAGCGAACTCCATATTTCTTCTCCAGAGTCTTCCTCTCCTTGCGTGTACCGGCTGCTCTGATGTTCTCAATTTGCTTCCTATGACGGCCCCACGTGCGCATCGGCCATAAATGCATTTCGAAACCAGAATAGTTTCGCTTGGGTTTGCCCTTGAAATTCTTCCGACACTTGGAGCATCCCATATTGGCTGCGTGCGACAGAAACCCACATACCTTTCTGGCAGCGGGCAGGTCTGCGGCCACGTTCATCAGTGCAACCTTCACGCGTTTGCCCAGGGGCCATTCAGATGATCTTAAGACCATTCCACGTCTCCAAAACACCTTCAGTTCATCCACCAGAGGCTGCAAAATCGTCGATAGGTCCGCAGGTTCCTTTGGGAGGTTGGGAATCATGCCAAATAGTATGACATTCTTGATTTTGTAGCGCTCTTCCCTGGGTAAATTGAGAACCGTTAGATAAATACCGCCAACAGAACAGGAGATCTTCCTAGAGAATGGTTGGAACCAATCAACATTAATCTGCAGAACCAAATTGTCATTATCCCCTAAAAACCCGTAATCTACAAACCTTTGCCATACAGTCCCATCATAAATGTCACAGTAGAATCCTTCTGGAACTTTCCTGTGTCTCCACTGCTTACATTTCCTCTCGAATCCCGGGCGCTGAAGCATTTCTTCAAGACTGCAAGCCAAGGGTTTGTAGCAGTAGGTGACACTACCTACATATTGGAGTTTCCCACCTACCTTTAAATATAACAGATTGTATATAATTACCTACTGTTTACTTAATTTATGTAAACATCATTACATGAAGAAGGAGGGAGCGAATTCGAATGCACGGCGCTAGATGCGGATAGTTTGCAGACTAGGATTTATGATCTATATGTATAATAAACTATAATTGCTTGTATATATGTACCTACTGTTTACTTAATTTATGTAAACTTCGATAAGTTATAAAAGGAGTGCTTGTACAACACCGAAGTTGTACCGTTTATGGACAATGTGTTAGTTTCAATAAAAAATTTAAATGTGGAAACAATGACTTTGTTTGAGATTGTTTGAGGTTGTTGTTGGGTCTGGACTCATAAAAGGGAGACGGTTCGGTTTATAATTAGATAACCAGGAAAAAAGATAAGCACAATTTCATACGTAGAAACGTAGCCGGTCTTGTTTGCAGAGAGTACTGGGAATTAAATGAGAAACTAGAAATCTCTATAAAGAACCATACCATTTAACACGAAAAATCAAAGTGACTGTACTTGTACATAACGGGGACTAGCAAGTCTGAGGTATATATTTATCTGAAGGATGCCATATAGCGACAAGTTGGTCACATAAACAAGATATATTTATAGTGAGAAATAAAAAAACATCGAGCATTAACAGTAATTGCACTACACTGAATTAACTTATGAAATACAAGAGTATTGTAGGGTTGTTATGAAATACAAGTGTGTTGTATGGTTAAAATGAGTAGTAGGTTTTTTTCGTAATGATTAACCTTGTCATTAAAAAACATAAATGTCGGAAACGGACAAACAAAACATGATCTAAAAAGATAAGAAGATACGGACGCTTCCTTGTTGGTAACTGGCACTTGAGACTACACAGTTGATTTCTTAAATTTAAACATATCATGAATATGATTACAAACCCGACGGATTGCCAGTAGAAAATAGAATTGCAAACATTTTAGTTTTAAGCCCATGACACATGCACGAACTGACCCCTACCCAACAGAATGTGCCCAGGCCTTGACTTAACCTAGTCTATAGAAAAGTCTGCGCAAACTATCAAGGTTGTGTCTGTCGTAGGGATGCCTATTTCTAATACGGCTTGCTGTATGTGGTTGTATTCTGTGGGAGTATTTGATTTACACGGTTGATGTACACGGTTTAATGATGGACACACGGCGACGCATGGCAGACATAGGGGATTTAACTCGAACTTTGCACGATTACATTGATTCACTGCCTAGCACAATTGCAGCACAGTAACACCGTGAATATCCTTTTACACTGGCGCGCAACTCCACTGTGCATCTCCTGTGCCAGTGGCTGTGACTGGCATGGCTGTGTTCATTGGCCGCCATATACCTTTTGCTCGAGGGGGGACAGTATGCGTGAAAGTACTTGCGCACAAAACGGCTTTCCCGCAGGCTGGGGGTCAGGATACAACAGGATACTTGTTGCGCACTTGCTGTCGCGCGACGCCAGCAAAATATCAAAGGGGAGTTGAGAGCTTGAGCGTAGAGGCTGTACAAAGTCTTACTGCGTTCTGCTATGCACCAGTTATCACAAGCAGATTGTGAATAAACTAAACAAGAGACGCACAGACTGATTGCACTAACTGTGCCCGACTTACATAATGTGCTATTGCGCAGCAAATAGCGAAAACGACACGAGGCTCAGTTCTTCCTGTGAATTGAAGTTTATATTGACAGATCCGTGGAAGATTGCCCCACTGAGGAGTGCAGAGGCTTGAGACAGGCTGGAGGATGATGACTGGAACAAGGCAGCTGATCCAGCTGCAGCTGGGACGATCTCCATGGATGGTGCTACCTTACCTGGAGTGACTGCCGCCTGCCCTGGAGTGACCGCCGCCTGCCCTGGAGTCGCCGCCGCCTGCCCTGAAATCGCCGCCGCCTGCCCTGGAGAACTTAGGGCCCTGACCGCTGGACTTAGGGCCCTGACCGCTTGACTTAGGGCCCTGACCGCTGGACTTAGGGTCGTCACTGCTGGATTTATCCCTCCTGGAGGAGTTGTACTGTGGGGTGATGCTATGGGAGGGGGCATGGCACCCTGCCTCATAGGAGAGGTGGTAGGCCTTGGTGCTTCAATTGCTGGCACTCCTGGAGGAGTTGCGCATTGTTCACCTTGGTTTGGGACAGGAGGAGGTGCTGCAAGGGCACAGGACACAGGCCTCCTGTGTGAGAGTGCTGTGGATGCTGTGACTGCAGGGACGACTTCGCTGTGAGGGGTGGCAGCAGTAGGCACCTTTTCCTTGAGAGTTGTGCCCTCTCCTGGTCACTTTGCAGGAGGTCGCACATCTCGTACTGCATTGACATGTCTGCCGTTGCATAATTGTTCAGGCTGGCCACATTGCTGTGGCCTGTCAGCTGCACAATCACAGTGGGATTCACCCCGCTGTGGAGCAGGTCAGTCGCTGTTTTTTTTTCTGATGCTGTGGTTAGTGAGCCTCCCCTTCAAATTACAGGCCTGTGCCATTTCAGGGATTATCTTCCGAAGTCAGTGCACACCCAGGGGCTGGTTCTTGTACCAGGTCCTGGCCCTGGGACTCTTGTTGATGGCCAGGAAGAATGGGCTGTCAGGGGCCATCATTGGGGTTGGGCGGTGGGACTTGAATATTTCATACATTTGGACTGCGCACCTCTCGGGATGTCTCTCGTTCTTGAACAGTTTAGGCTTAAAATGCCTGGGATCCCCCTGGCCCTGTCTAGTCTTGGAATGCCGTTCGTTGAACTCCAGGTAGACGTACCCATTTTCGTCCTCCACGTACTTAATGTCCCCCCAGTTCATTTGTCGGCCCTCGTGCATGCCCCTCAGCCCGAAACACTCCACCATGTAGATAAAGAGCCCTCCTTGCAGAGGTTCCGGGCTAGTCGTAGAGATGGCTCCCTTCTCCCAGAAGATGTTCATATGTTGTGCAGTGAGGGGCTGCGATCGGTTGGGTTTGTTGCCATACCCCTCGGGCTTGAGGGCCTTCCTCCGGGTGGCCAGGACATCCCGGCTACTCTGGAACTCCGGGGAGTCCTTTAGGGTGTAGCCGTACTTCTGTTCCTTGAGGTGACGGTCAATGGCCCGGTGCATGCTAGTCAGGGTGTCCGGTTCATACTCTTCCCTGTCCTTTTTTTTTTACGACCATGAAGAAGGCACTCACCATGACATTGAGGGTTGAGGGTGGGAGGGCCACGAAGTCGTCATAGCCCTGTTCCTTGCAGTACTCGTGGAACCTCTTGGCCACCTGTTGTGTCTTTCTCTTTGTGTTCTTGTTTTTGCCCGAGTCAATGTAGGCCTCTATGTCGGCCTCGTTCACCCCTCCTACGGCTCCCTGTTCCTCCATGTCCTCGTCCATGCCCTCGTCCATGCCCTCGTCCATGCCTTCCTCCATGTAGTCCTCCTCATCAGTATCTGAAAGTTGATAGAAACAGGGAAGATGAAAATGGGTGTGTCTACCTGGAGAATAATGAGCTCCACTCTATGACCAGAGAGGCTAGTCAGGGGATCCCAGGCATTTTTTGCCTAAACTGTATCTTAATGATAGAGTTCCTGAGAAGTGAGGGTAACATTTCCCCATACTATACACGTACTATACACGTACTATACACGTACTATACACCTGCTATACACGTACTATACACGTACTATACACGTACTATACACGTACTTTACACGTACTATACACGTACTATACACGTACTATACATGTACTATACACACGTTTTTAAATGCATTTTTGAACGCATTTTACATGTTTTTAGATACTCAATAGGCAGGCTACATATGATTATTGGGAAGGGGATATGCTTACCTGGTGGGAGGTAGTCTGGGTCCTCCATGTCAAAATTGTGGAAATTAACGTGGGCGGACGCCTCTGGAGGAGTTTCTGACTGCTCTGGAAGAGTGTCTGAAGGCTCTGGAGGGTTTTCTGACAGATCCGGACGGTTTTCTGACGGATCAGGACGGTTTTCTGACAGATTTTCTGACAGATTCTCTCTGCAAACTATGACTGTAGGGCTGGTGGGAGGGGACTGGTCCCAAAACACACCAGGCACCTCAAACACGTCCAAAACTCTGTTTAGGTCCATTTCGCTAACGTCCGAGTCAAACATTAGCATTTCCCTGATTTGAGTGTCCGTTAGCTACATACTGAACGTCATTTCCGCCGTTTCCGATGTTTTTAACAGACTTTTCTGACGTGTTTTAGTGGTCTCGTGGGTTTGTTTTGGTCATCTGGCGTGTTCTGAAAGGGCCACGTCCGTCTCACATGACCAAATCCGCGCTTTTCATTGGTCAATTAATTAGGTCGGCGTAGGTCACCGTCAGGTTAGCGTTGGTCAGAGGTCAAACTCTCTCCGTTACGCTGCATTTTGATTGGTTTAAAGTAGGTCGGACTACTTTTCCGTATCAGTAGAATCTACTGATATGGATTCCATATCATCACACTCCACTCGCTCACTGTATGCCTATTTACCAATTCAGAAAAAGTATAATTAATAAACAAAACTGGACGAATGTGTGGATACGGATGGCCGGATTACCCTTGGCGGGAAGTCGTATCAGTACGAGTCCGCAGGATACGACTTCCCGCCAAGGGTAATCCGGCCATCCGTATCCACACACGAGTCCGGTTTTATATTTATTATACTTTCACGGAATTGAGAAGGTTAAAGAACATATATAGAAGAGATTTGAGCAATTCTAAACCATCTTTATCGCATCAATTTATTCGACCAGCCCAAATCATTTGGAACTATATGCGCGTAGGACTACGTTTGATGAAGGCGCAGAGTTGATTTGACTGACTTCGCCGCGACTTCACTCTCCCCGGTATTCTTATGCCGGTGAAAAGGCTATGTCTTTGAAAATTATTGAATAATTTGGGATTTTCTATAATTTGTCGCCATTATACAGTCTAAGTGAGACATATGTGATCATATTTTGCAATGTTTATGCGCTACATTTATTCGACCAGCCGATTTCATTTGGAACTATTTTCTGTGGAGTGACGCAGCCGAATGACCTATTTTCCGTTTGAACAAGCTGGCGGTTATGGCGCGAAGAGGGCAAATTGGTCCTCCGCAATTCTTCATTTTACGCTGAAAATACTGATTCAACGAGCTCATCCTGCTTGCCGCACGTGACTAGCATACCCGGGATGTACGAGGACGTGTGAAATGTACGTGTCATCCGCTAAATATGGAATTATTCGACCAAGATGATTGGACATTTTACTCGCCAGCTCCCGCGCCCGCCGCCATGCTGGCCGGTGCTTACGCTAAGAAGCCCCCTCTTCCACCCGCCAGAATTGCTTGAAAATATTACATATCTACGTGGAGAAAGCCCAAAATGCGTGGGAAAATGCGTGGAGAACTACGTGGGTGAAAGGCAGATGCTGACATTCAGTATCTATTAACTTCAAGCCTCCCGGCAACAGGGCCCTGCAACAGGCGCCTGGCAACAGTGCAAGTAAAAGCGACCTCCTCGGGTCAGGTCGGGTCGTGTCAAAGGTCAGCGCAACTTTCTGTATTCTTATATAGATTGAATTTTACAACTTCAACTCGGAATAAATCTGCTAAATATTGTCATAACTTACAATATTTGGGTGAAATATGTAACATATATACATGGAGAACAACATGGAATTGTCAGTTTCCCTTTAGAATATTTTTCAAGTTTGAAAAAAGCATATTGAATTATTTTCACAATTAATTCATTACAGCACCCGGCAATGGCGCCCTTCATCGCTGCAATGGCGCAGCTCTTCCCTGCAATAGTGGCAGGACTTATCAAAGCTGAGTACAACTTTCTCATTTCTTATATAGATTGAATTTTACACATTCAGCCCTGCAACAAGTGTACAACGCGGCTCTTCCCTGCAACATGGATTGATTTTTACATCTTCAACAAGGACAGGAGCCCCCGGACTCTTATACATATGATCAAACTTGGAATTTTTCTTAAACTACGTGGCGAATTACGTGGATTCAAACAAAAAATACGTGTAAAATACATGGAATTGATTGTGTTTGTGATATTTTGTGCATGTTTTACATTTTTGGATTGTTTGCACCGTAATAATTGAGTTTTATGTTTACAGATCCGTGGAATATTGCCCCACTGAGCAGTGCAGAGGCTTGAGACCGACTGGAGGATGATGACTGGAAGAGGGGCCCAGACTGCCCCTGCCCCTGGGCAGCTAGAACGATGGTCAAGTCCATTGATCCTGCTGCCGCCTGCCCTGGAGTGGCCGCCGCCTGCCCTGGAGTGGCCGCCACCTGCCCTGGAGGACTTAGGGCTCTCACTGCTGGACTTAGGGCCATCATCGCTGGACTTATCCCTCCTGGAGGAGTTGTACTGTGGGGTGATGCTATGGGAGGGGGCGTGGCACCCTGCCTCATAGGAGAGGTGGTAGGCCTTGGTGCTTCAATTGCTGGCCCTCCTGGAGGAGTTGCGCATTGTTCACCTTGGTTTGTGAGGGGTGGCAGCAGGTAGGCACCTTTTCCTTGAGAGTTGTGCCCTCTCCTGGTCACTTTGCAGGAGGTCGCACATCTCGTACTGCATTGACATTTCCGCCGTTGCATAATTGTTCAGGCTGGCCACATTGCTGTGGCCTGTCAGCTGCACAATCACAGTGGGATTCACCCCGCTGTGGAGCAGGTCAGTCGCTGTTTTTTTTCTGATGCTGTGGTTAGTGAGCCTCCCCTTTAGATTACAGGCCTTGGCCATTTCAGGGATAATCTTCTGAAGTCGGTGAACACCCAGGGGCTGGTTCTTGTACCAGGTCCTGGCCCTGGGACTCTTGTTAATGACCAGGAAGAAGGGGCTGTCAGGGGCCATCATTGGGGTCGGGCGGTGGGACATGTGGACTGCACACCTCTCAGGATGCCTCTCATTTTTAAACAGTTTAGGCTTGAAATGCCTGGGATCCCCCTGGCCCTGTCTAGTCTTGGAATGTCGTTCGTTGAACTCCAGGTAGACGTACCCATTTTCGTCCTCCACATACTTAATGTCCCCCCAGTTCATTTGTCGGCCCTCGTGCATGCCCCTCAGCCCGAAACACTCCACCATATAGATGAAGAGCCCTCGTTGCAGAGGTTCCGGGCTGGTCTTAGAGATGGCTCCCTTCTCCCAGAAGATGTTCATATGTTGTGCATTGAGGGGCTGCGATCGGTTGGGTTTGTTGCCATACCCCTCGGCCTTGAGGGCCTTCCTCCGGGTGGCCAGGACATCCCAACTACTCTGGAACTCCAGGGAATCCTTTAAAGTATATCCATACTTTTTCTCCTTGAGGTGACGGTCAATGGCCCGGTGTATGCTGGTGAGGGTGTCCAATTCGTACTCTTCCCCGTCCTTCTTTTTTACGACCATGAAGAAGGCACTCACCATGACATTGAGGGTTGAGGGCGGGAGGGCCACAAAGTCCTCATACCCCTGTTCCGCGCAGTACTCGTGGAACCTCTTGACCACCTGTTGTGTCTTTCTCTTGGTGTTCTTGTTTTTGCCCGAGTCAATGTAGGCCTCTATGTCGGCCTCGTTCACCCCTCCTACGGCTCCCTGTTCCTCCATGTCCTCGTCCATGTCCTCGTCCATGCCCTCGTCCTTGCCCTCGTCCATGCCTTCCTCCATGTAGTCCTCCTCATCAGTATCTGAAAGTTGATAGAAACAGGGAAGATGAAAATGGGTGTGTCTACCTGGAGAATAATGAGCACCACTCTATGACCAGAGAGGCTAGTCAGGGGGATCCCAGGCATTTTGGCCCTAAACTGTGAAGGAATGAGAGACTTCCTGAGAGGTGGGGGGTAACATTCCCTTTACTTTACACATTATTTACACATACTTTACACGTTATTTACACTTTATTTACAAGTAATTTACATGTAGTTTACATGCAGTTTTACACGTTTTTACATCCACGATAAGCAGGCTTTGGTTAAGCTTCACACAAGGCATACAGGAGAAGGGTGGTTACCTGGTGGGAGGTAGTCAGGGTCCTCCATGTCATAATCATGGAAATTAACGTGGGCGGACGCCTCTGGAGGGGTGTCTGACGGGTCCTGAGGGTTTTCTGACAGGTCTGGAGGGTTTTCTGACGGGTCCGGAGGGTTTTCTGACGGCTGAGCAGGGTTTTCTGACGGATCTTCTCTGCACACAATGATGGTAGGACTAGCATTTCCCTGATTTGGGTGTCTGTTAGCTCCATACTGGACGTCATTTCCGCCGTTTCCGACGGTTTTAACAGACTTTTCTGACGTCTGGTGTGTTCTGAGACTGAAAGGGTCGCGTCCGTCTCACATGACCAAATCCGCGCTTACCATTGTTCATAATTAGGTCAGCGTAGGTCAGAGGTCAAACTCTCTCCTTTGTGCTGCATTTTGATTGGTTTAAACTAGGTCGGACTACTTTTCCGGATCAGTACACTGTACTGATACGGAATCTGTATCAGTACAGTACGGTCGTCCACTGTATGCCTATTTAGCAATTCCGGAAAAGTATAATAAACACTTGATTTTCGACCGTCAAATTGGAGTTTGATGCCTGATCTGATGCAATTCAGAGTTTGTGAGCCAGACTGTGAATTGCATGGAATTTGGAATGCATTTCTACCAATGTCTAAGTAATACTAATAGTTTAAGACATTATTAATGAGGCTATGCCCGGTGCAGGCCGGGCCCAACCCGGCCCGGCCTGGCGCAGGCGAAACGCTAAGCCCCGCCCACAATTGACGTCTTTGGCCCAGCCCGGCCCTGCACCCGGCCTGATTAATAATGTCTGACAGTATTACTTAGATGATGGTAGAAATGCATTCCAATTTCATATATTAGGGAGTTTCAGATTTCTGGACGCACTGTAGAAACGCAACGCATCCCTAATGATTTTGCCGTACGTTGGGAGATAGGTTAGGTCAGCCCAAAAGAGTTTCAGAAAACTTCAGAATCCAACAACGCGTGCATTGCCGTCGCCACCTGGTGTCAACTTTGGGAGTTGCGACATCCCCGTTACATCGGAAGATCTGCTTCAACTTTTACCATTTTAAAGCGTTTTCCGGTAAGCAGACAACAGTCATGGAAGAGACAAAAATGCCTGCGCCTGTGGAGAAAACGTAAGATCATTGTGTATTTCTCTATACACTTGCTGAGGAAAATGTAATGGTGTTATCAGAAGCAATATTTTTTCAACAAAGGAGCATGTAACTGGAAAATGCTCAGGTTATTATAAAATGAAATACAAAATATACAATAATTACAATAATGACCAGACAATCAGTTGGTCCCATATTCTAACATCCCATCATCTTACATCTCTTGTAACTTCTGACAATGATGCTTTTTTCCCACAATCAATTACAAGATTGATGCTCATTTACACAATTGCAAGCCCAAGGTATTCTTCTACACTTGGTGCTGAGACATTGAAATAGGATGAAGTCTGACTACCATAAAGACAGGTGTGGCAATTTGTGAGCAGAGCACCAACGAGATAATATTTTCCAACTGGCTGAAGGTACAACTTTTGATTCTTCTTAAAATCCAAGAAGGCAAACTGTTGGATGATTTTTCCAAATCCCCACTCAACACACTGACGAACAGAGCTCATGTCCTTGTTGAACTGTTCCTGCTCAGGGGTAAGATTGACCCCTCGGTATGGTTTCATCAAATTGACCAGAAGAGGATAATATCCTCTTCATATTATGCTGGATCCCCATAGAGACGAAAAGCACCACCTCCTAACCTCTGCAATTACTGTTCTAAACCACTTTCAGTTAACAGGAAAGAACCGTGCCTCCTGCCTTCGAAAGGGCCAGCCAAATGAGCAATCAGCCCATTTGGTGCCATGACAGATTGGTATTTTAGTGAATGAACACGTTTATGACCATTGAATACGACACGTTGATTCCTACTAGGTCTACAAATCGGACGCACTGTCCCGTCTATGAATCCCCAGCAGTTCTGCATTGGAGCTCCTTTCTCATGAATTGCAGCAGCAAATCGTTCTAAGGAATCAGTTAACCAGGGCTGGTCTAAGTCAGTCAAGAGAGTACCAAAGTTTTGGTGGATATGTTCGAGCACCACATTAAAAAGCATACTGATCTCAGACTCTGAACGTCCAAATAATGGTATCAGATCACAAAGCCTGTTTGGGTAAGCCAACCTACGCAGCAGTATACAGAAAGCTTCAAGTCCAGATGCTTTACTTCCAGACTCTGTTACAAAGAAGTCTGGTATTTTTAGGCAAATGACAAGGTTATTGATATCAGCCGTTGTGAATCGGAAATTCTTCAATACCTCTTCTTCTGACAGGAATTGAAAATCAAATGGTTTTAAGTTCTCTTTGCTCTTCTCCCCAAGACACTGTAGGAAAACAAGGAGGTCCTCATCATCTAGTTCTTCCATCGCAAGTGGTAGGACAATATCCATTCTGGCAGATCTGGAAAAAAAAGAGACTACTTTGAACGGTTTTGCAAAATAAGATATTACAGATTTTTAAATTTCCATGAAATAAAGCACCAATTGCATTAAGGGTCTGTTCACAGAATAATATCAGTATTTGTAGCCGTTTTGGACAGCTTCATGTATCTGATGTCTGAATTCTGATGAAGGATGTAATAATCTGAAACATGTTGATTAGCTAAATTAAAATTATGTCTAAGGGACCTTCCAATTAGTATGTACGCAAAATTGATAAAATTTTAGACCCCCCAACCCCCCTTAGCCTAAAATATGCAACGGATTTGTACAGGAATGTACGCAAATTTTAAAAAGGTTCACACCCCCGCAACCCCCTTAGTGCGTACATACTTAATGGTAGGCCACTAATACTAAACTTAAGATTTACAAAGTCGTGGTTGAGTTGGATGTGTCCACTATCTATATCATTATCTTTGGTAGAATGCTCACAGTTCCCTGATGTTTTATTTTGTACATATTATCTGATTATAGTATCAATAAGTTTTAGTTCTCAATATTCATTTTTAGATAAAAAAATATATTTCATTGTCAAAATGGTATTTATGCAGTCTCGTATTTGGGAACACAGTTGGCCTAGAGGAACTAAAACTTGTGACAACATCCTAGTCAGTCTTGGCAATAGACACCTTTTATTTGTCTCTATCTCTTTGTGTTAGTGATTTGCGAGAATTATAAAAGTGAAGCAAGAATTTAATTCTATTATTTATTTACATTTAAATTACCTGGATATAAACATAGTAGTCTACATCCTTGTTTGTCTATCCTGCATTTCTGGCGAAAAATCTTGCTAATAAATACATTTATTGTTCTATCTTTTAAGCATCAAAAAAATATCTAGACATACGTAATACAGTTCACTTGGTATTTGAACTTTTACATAACTCGTGGGGATTAAGCAGAGGGGTTAGGGGGGGGGGGGGCGCTTTAGGAGTAAATTAATTGTGATTTTAATGGAAAATAATATATTTCTCTCATAACATTCAAGAAAAAGAGGGGGGAAACGTTGTAAAATCTCTGGGCTTGCACTGTTTCATTTCAATGAAAATTTCAAAACGGCTTATATATGAAGTTTTAAGTTGCTGAAAATTTTAAATAAGTTTAACAGGAAAAAATCTTGTGAAAGGGTTACTAGAAAGAATTTTTGGCATGATTTTTAAGAGGGACCAACTGGTTTCCAAACAAGCCGTATTTTACTGTTTCATGTTGCTATTTGCTGACAAGAAAGAGATAACAGAAATATAATTCTGTAGCAATGAAAGCACAAAGTACGCCCCCCCCCCCTTCGATTCTATGGTAAGAATAGGCCTACATGTTTTATATGTAAAAATAGGCCTATGATTTGAGTTTTATTGAGGGTAGAATTTATAACATGCATAGCATGCTTATTTCTCCAACCCACGGCAACATTATGATATGTTCAAATTTGTGCAGATCATACTTACCCGAGGTTTATAAATCTCCCAATGATGAATAGAAATCGTCTGCTATGGTCACCTACGACTGCAACAAAGGGGAGTGTTGATACCTTTTATCTTACGATGATTTCACAGTAAAACGTACATAATTACTTATACAAACAAGTTCTACATGTTCGCAACATAACTGATCAAACATCTACAAACATATTTGTTATGAAATTGACAAATATGACGTGAAATTGACAAAGGGAGATTGATGATGTACGAACCTTGATAGCTGCGTCACCTACGCACGCATCTGACCTCATTACGTCTGCAGGGGCACATGAATTGGTGACGTCATCACACAAATGCTACGTTTGCGTTGCGTTACGCTGAAACGGTCGGGAATCTGAAACTCCCTATTTTGTTCATATCTACCTATATATTGGCTCACCATCTTCCCGGGATGATTAGAAAAGCTAAGCCCTGCCAACAATTGACGTGTTTGGCTCGGTCCGATTATTAATATCTGAAAGAACCTATGTATTTGTAAATGGCAATGCAGCTGAAACTTTTGGCAATCGGCCGGCAAACAGCCAGTTAATATTCTTTAAAATTATGAGCGAGCAGATCCTATTGAGTAAATGGTCTCCCAAAATTACTTATTTTGTTCCATTTCTCCTACCAATGTTAACTTTTAACAGTAACAGTAGACATCTGAGTTTGATGTGGCAGAAGTGGTTAACACAGGTTAGTGTCAATTTTAGACACCTCTGCTGTTGGGTGAAGGGAGATCACTGGTATATATACTGAGAGATGGGTATATACTTTCGGGTAGTTGGTGAGAGTGCATCCAATGAATTCATTACCTTGATCTGTACAGAGCACTAAATCAAATGTCTACTGCCTGGGTGCTGTGAGATCAATGGACAGCACCAACACACTGATCTCTCAGCACTCTTAATTTTTTATCTCAATTGTGGTGGATTAGCCAGTTTTCAGATATTATTAACCGGGCCAGGCCGAACACGTCAATTGAGGGTAGGGATTAAGGTTTCGCCAGGCCGGGCTGAACACTTGAAATGTGAACTAGGTAGATATTATCAAAATAAATGAATTTGGAATGCATTTCTACCATCGTCAGGGCCGGGCCGGGCCGAACACGTCAATTGTGGACGGGGCTTAGGGTTTCGCTGGGCTGGGCCGAAAAATTGAATTGTGTAGGTAGATAGGGCTGGGCCGGGCCGACCAGTACTGAATACTCCTTTCATAACTTTACATGCTAGGCTCAGATATTAGAGCCCTCAGTGGCATATAAAGCCCAGATCAGGAATTTTAGAATTTTTGTTCCAGCCAATCTGTTACTTACCACGTGCCTGTGGGGCACGATTACTTTGTGCGTGCAGCCTGGCAGCAGGGGGCACCCGTACAGTAAGTAATCTCAGTTTGTATATACTGGGATAACATTATGCCTGGTAGCATATCCTCCAAAAGGTCACCTAACTTTCATGTTTATTTATATAAGTGTAACCCTTAGTTGGAGTGAAGTAAATGTTAACTACAGTTATTAGTCTGGCAATCATTGAATTAATGAAGGGGAATGTGATAAGCATCTAACACAGACAGATTACAAGGATACTCCAACTCTTGAATGCATGTAATGTAACAGGCACTCATGAATCCTACAACCATTCATGTATATAAATTCATACTCAGTATATAACTGTATGTTTTTATGTTGCTCATTGATGACATCGATATGATAAAATTGTTGTTCCTAAATTACCACCACACAGCATCATCAATCCCCCGTTGGGTGTCCTGACCATCATTTTGGTTCTCCTGGTGGGGCAGGGTCAAATTTTGTTCTGCCCCCTGCTAGCCTTCAACCCTCACTGGAGGGCTCTGAGTCCAACAGTTCAGGGGTTTCGTCTTGGTTGGTTGCTGCACGTGAATAACATACCCGGGATGTACGAGGACGTGTGATATTTATGTGTCATCCGCTAAATATGAAATTATTCGACCAAGAAGATTGGGTATTTTACTCGCCAGCTCGCGCGCCCGACGCCATGCTTGCCGGTGCTTTCCCCGGGATCCCCTCTTCCATCTGCCAGAATTGCTTCAAAATATTACATATCTAGTGGAGAATGGATTATTTATGTGGAGAAACACGTGGACAACAACGTGTGTGCAAGTCATATCTTGACATTCAGTATTTATTGCATTCTAACCACCCGGCAACAGGGCCTGCAACTCCCCCGGCAACAGTGCAAGTACAAGCGACCTCCTCGGGTCAGGTCGGGTCGGGTCAAAGGTCAGTACAACTTTCAGGATTCTTATATAGATTGAATTTTACAACTTCTACTCGGACAAATCGTATCAAATCTGAACATTAGGTACTTATTTGCTATGAAATATATAACAAATAGACATATATAACAACGTGGAGTGGTCGATTTTACCATAGAATATTTTACAAGTTTGAAAAAATGACTTTGAATTATTTTTACTATTATTTCATTCCAGCACCTTTAACGGCGCGCCTGAGTCCTGCAACGACGCTCTCTTCCCTGCAACAGCAGCAGGACGCCTCAAAGATGAGTACAACTTTCTCATTTCTTATATAGATTGATTTCAACTTTCAGCTTACAACTAACATTGATTTTGACATCTTCAACAAGGACAAGAGGATACCGACAAGAGTCCCCGGAATCCTATAGATAACTTTGAATATTTTTTCATTTTACATCTTCAACAAGGACAGGAGTGCCGGAATCTTATAGATATGATTTAACTTTGAATATTTCTTAAACTACGTCGGATTTTGCCCGGATTTCTTAGGATTTTGCCCGGATTTCTTAGATTTCGCCCGGATTTCTTAGACTTTGCCCGGATTTCTCAGACTTTGCCCGGATTTTACATAGGCTGATTGTTCCCACTGTAATAATTGAAATTTATGTTGACAGAGCCGTGAAAGACTGCCCCACTCAGCAGCGCCGAGGCCTGGGATAGGCTTGATGAGGAGGACTGGAAGAGGGGGCCAGCCTGCCCCTGCCCCTGGGCAGCTGGGACGATGGTCAAGTCCATGGATCCTGCCGCCGCCTGCCCTGGAGTGGCCGCCGCCTGCCCTGGAGTGGCCGCCGCCTGCCCTGGAGTGGCCGCCGCCTGCCCTGGAGTGGCCGCCGCCTGCCCTGGAGTGGCCGCCGCCTGCCCTGGAGTGGCCGCCGCCTGCCCTGGAGTGGCCGCCGCCGCCTGTCTTGGAGAAACGCTCATTAAAGGTCAGGTACACATACCCATTTTCATCAGAGACCTTAACTATGTCATCCCAGCAGAGTTGCCTTCCCTCATGGATACCTCTGAGGCCAAAGCATTCCACCATGTACAGGAATAGGCCCCTCTGTAATGGTTCTGGTTTGTCCATGGAAATTGCCCCTTTTTCCCAGAAAAGGTTGACATGTTCTGCTGTAAGGGGGTCTGACCTATTGGACTTGTTCCCGTATCCTTTCCCTTTCAGTTCCTTTCTTTTTGTGGCCAGCACATCCCTGCTGGACTCAAATTCAGGGCTTTCCTTCATGCTGTA
The DNA here is from genome assembly GCA_936440205.1 of Lepidonotus clava. Taxonomy (NCBI): domain Eukaryota; kingdom Metazoa; phylum Annelida; class Polychaeta; order Phyllodocida; family Polynoidae; genus Lepidonotus; species Lepidonotus clava. The sequence continues at coordinate 50,025,808 of OW387138.1, forward strand.
GCCATACTTGTTGCCCTTGAGGTGCCTGTCTATGGCCCCAAACATCCCTGTGAGTGTATCTGGCTCATATTCACCCCCATCTTTTTTTTTCACTGTCATGATGAAGGCACTTACCAGCACATTCAAGTTTCCAGGGGGCAACTGTAGAAAGTCCTCTGATCCCTGACCTTTACAGTATTCTGTGAACCTTTTCACAACTTGTTGGGTCTTCTTTGTGGTGTTCTTGTTTTTTCCTGATTTTATGTAATTGTCTATGTCATCCTCAGTGATGTCCTGGTGCTCCTCATCCTGTTGTTCATCCTCAGGGCCCTCCTCCTCCTCCTCCAGGTCCTCCTCATACCCATCTTCACTGTCAGTATCCTCTGGAAGGTAGGGGGGGTCCTCAAAATCCATACAATCCATTCCTGAAATGTTCCCTCTGTCTTCGGAGATGGTGTCGTAGGTCGGCGGCACATTCACGGGCGTCGGCGGCACGTTTCTGGCGTCCGCGGCACGTTTTCGTCCCTTTCCTGATGATTTTCAGCCCTTTCCTGATGATTTTCAGCCCTTTCCTGATGATTTTCAGCCCTTTCCTGATGATTTTCATACCTTTGCTGTTGATTTTCATCCCTTTGCTGGTCAGTTATGGGAAAGGTAGGCTCTGTGTCTGGATGATCAAAAAGTTGACAAACTTCAAAAGTGTCCAAAGCAGTAGTGAGGTCTGTCTCTGAGCTGTCTGAATCAAACATGAGCATAGCACGAATGTCACAGTCTGTGAGGTCGATGAAAAAGCTATCCATGATGTTTTTACATCACCTTTACCGGGTTTTGTAGACTTTTCAGACCTTTTTCTGCTATTTTTAGAGGTCCGTGAATTTGGAAACGGCGGCCGTCAGCGTTTGTTGACGTCACGTGGGGTCCTAGATGCATTTTCATTGGTTTAAAGTGCCTCGGGGCCGTCGGGAAAGTTTTTTTTTTATGTAACATGTGTTTGGGAAGGTCTGGATAGCATTCTGCCATAAAAAGACTGTTTAATTTGGCAGAAAATGAATAAAAATGATCTGGTAAAGGGTTTGTTATAGGTTAAACTAGGTCGCGAGTTGATTAAACTAGGTCGCGACGCCCTCGCGACCTAGTTCCGGCGTTTTTCATTGGTTCAAAAACTAGGTCGCACTACTTTCCTGTATTACCACAGTGTGGTAATACAGAAAAAATATTACCACAGTCTAGGCCGTCACTGTATGCCTATTCAGCAATTCCGAAAAAGTATAATAAAGTGATAAAACCACTGGATAAACCACATTGGTTGTCATGAATAGAAAAATGATACACATTTGCCAGGCCTGGCTTGCTTTTGTTTAACTATGCCATACAGTGGCTATTTTCAGCAGAAAGTCGTATGTCGAAGAGAACCAAGCTGCTGTATACTAAACAGTGCTAAAAAATAGATTGACAGTTGGTTTTGTTTCATGAAACAATTACATCAGTTAAAGTATAATCGTTCTCTCTCTACATCTTTTTTTATTATTATTGTTCACTTCATTTATTCTGGGAGGATTTCAGGTTATACACCTGTTCTCCCGTACCAGCCAGACGTGGTGGATTCTAGTACATGGATTGTAGAAGCGGCGGAAAGGTATGTTTACTTCCTTAGTCTAACAATGTAATACAGTGAATGTGTGACAGGTGCAGTGTATGAGATGAGATGATGTGCATGTTCTTATTGGTTTTTTACTGACTCAAGCACCAAAAAGGTACCTCAAAAACATCTAGATCTCAATGTCGTCAGCAGTAATCATGGTTTTAATTTTCTGTTTATAAAGGGTTTTGGTCTCAAGGGCCCGAAATTTGTAGGGTAATTCGTTCCAGAGAGAAGAACCATAGTACATCGGGGATTTTCTAAAAGTTTCAGTATGTGGTATGGGTAAGTGCAGTGTTAGGCCATCGTTGCGTCTGGTCCTTTGGGTATGGTTTATAAATGGGATGCTTTTCTTCACTATTGCTTTGTCTCTGATAATAGTAAGTAGGTAATCCATCCTGCGTTTAGCAACAGGCAGGATGTTAGTCTGTGTGTGCATATCCACTATGTGCACATCCATAGGATCTCTAATGTTCAGACATCACTGAAGGGCATGATTTTGCAAGATTTGAAGGTCTGCCACCATATATGTGTGGGGAGACAGGTGGCTACTATACTACCATAGTCCAAAACAATAACATACATGGACTTGACGATACAGACTGAGGCATATACTGTAAGCGTATGTCTAACTAATCTTAATAAATGAAATTTATGACTTGCCAATTTGAAAACATGATTAAAACAACAGATAATTACAACATGGTTTATGTATAGTGAGAAAAAAATGGGACCAAGGACACTCCCCTGTGGAACTCCATGCGTCAGGATTTGTTTGACACTGGATGTCCCATTCACATTTACAAATTGTCTCAGGCTATAGCTAATGATTTCACACTAGTCTGGTAAAGAAGTAATTTCTTTAATAAAATGAAGTGATCAACCGTGTTGAACGTTTAGTGGAAGTCAATATATATGGATACAGAGTGATAATCGTTATTTTTATTATTACAAAGTACATATAGATGATCAAGTATGACTTCCTGCATAGAGTACCCGGCACGAAAACTATATTGATATTTTCTTATAATGCCCTGTTCTTTTAGATATTCTGAGAGTTGACGGTGGACTAAATGCTCTATCAGTTTTCCAGGTAGCGGGAGCAATGATATCGGTCTAAAGTCGCCCGTGGATGTTGTCACCTTTGGGATAGGGACCACTGTTGCCAGCTTCCAACTCTCAGGGAAACAGTTTGTACTAATGGAGAGGTTAAACAATCGACTACACCTATAATCAAAATGCGTCATTATATATTTCCAGATTTTACTAGAGACTAGTTTAATGCCGCTGGATTTATAGACTTTAATTTCTTCAATATGTTTTCGGGTGTCAGCAACAGTGAAGGGCTTAATTTCAAAATTATTATTGGGATGTGCTAGGATCGGTTTATAGGTAGCAAAGAGTGTACTGGTGTGGTCAGACACAGGGTCAATACTGGATGCCAGTCTTCCTCCTATATTAACGAAATAATTATTAATGTCTTCGGTAACCTCTAGGTCCGGTTTGACCTTACCGGTTTGCTTGTCTTTCAAAACTATGTTAGATTTAGTGTTCGGGTTTATAATTTTCACTATCTATTCCAAGAATTTTTTGGGATTGTACGACAGGTCATCCAATTTGGATTTTACATAGTCAGATTTGGCGCTCCTGATCATTTTATTTACTGTATTTCTTTGGCGTCTAGCTAAGATTTTATGAGGATTAAGTTTAGTCCTTTTAACGATGGCTTTCACTTTCCCATTTAATCTTTTTCTTTTTAAGGTGAACATATGAGGGAAGATGATCACTTAAATTCCAATTAAGGAGCCCTGACTCAGATACCAGTCAATCATTAGACATTATTAGGTCAATAATCCTGTCACTTTGTGCAGGTCTAGTACTTTCCTTAATCAGCTGTGTAAGTGAGAAAGTTTTCATCAGATTCTTTAATTTGTTATACTTGTCTTGCCGCGACCTACTGATATCTATGTTAAAGTCCCTACCTATAACTATATCATAGTTCTTTTTATATGGAAGATTTCTTATCATCTTTTCCAGGTGGGATATAAAATCATCTACATTCCCTTCGGGAGGGGGATAGGCATTTATAACAAAAAGCGGCCTTGTAAAGGGAATATTTATTTTTATTGTATTGGCCTCCAGGAAAGGAACTGATGGGCAGTGAACCTCTCCTTCGATTAATGTATAGTTTAAAGATTTCTTACAGTAAAACATAATGCCTCCTCCTCTCTTAGTGAAGCCAGCATTATTCAGCATCTGCCTATCATTTCTAACTATATTATAATCAGATAAAGATAAGTGGTTATCTGGGAGGTTATTCCTCAGCCAGGTCTCAGTAATGCCCAGTACAGTTCGGGATTCAGTGTTAATATACTCAGTTAATGCTAGGATTTTGCTCCAAAGGCTCCACACATTTCAAAAGATACAATGAACTCCTTTACTAAAGAGCATTACAACTTATAACACTAATGGTTAACCCTATAGTAAGGGCAGTTGTGAGGGTGAAAAAGGATGAACAAGATGAAAATTGGGTAAGACAATTCACCCTTTACATATAAATGTATGGTCAGGTGTAGGACAATGTAATACATTGTGTCAAATTTTGTGAAGGGTGAGGGTAGCTTTGAGGAGGTGGGGGAAGAGAGTCAGACACACTGTTTTACCAACTGATGAAAAGTTGGCTACTGGGGACTTGTACTATATATGCGCTGACCACAAGAATATACTAGGTGTTAAATGCTAAATATGTCAAATATGTCAGGAGAACAGGAAGAAAAATTACAGGTAACTCCTAGTATATTAGAAGGTCTGTTTGGACTAGTTTTGTTCTTACTGAGATCCATGTATATAATATATTATAAGAAACAGTCTGCCAATCGGCCAGAGTAACATAAAACTAGTTTGCCTAAAAATCTGATTATCAGCTGAGATATGGTATGGCATATTTGGTGATGAATCACAGACTTGGTCTATCAAGTGTAGGATAGTATCACATTAAAAAAATGACAGTTTGTTTGCCACTCAAGGTATCAAGTGTTAATTTGCGTAGTATCTGCTTATTAGCTGAGATATAATACGGTATATTTGGTGATTCATCACAGACTTGGTCTATCAAAATTTATAATAGTATCACATTCAGATAAATGACAGTTGTCTGTCAATTGGCAAAGACATCGACTCAAAAAGATAAATAGTTATTTTGTTAGTGCACAAAGGTAGAGATTAAATCATTTACTTTGTGCATGATAATTGAAATAGTGTAAAGGTCACCAGTTGAATACAAAATAATAAGAATTCCTCCAAATTACTTAGTTTATGAGACTACCTAGTATAAATATGGCAGGTACCGCTGGTAGGTGTAAATATACCTGATGACATTGCTCACCAGGGTACACCTCCCAACAGGCGCCAATGCCTGGGGTAAAATCAATATCAGACTGCTATAAGAGCAGGAACACAGTGTAAGGGAGAGAGAGAGAGATCATTAGCATTTGCATAATACGGATCGGGAGATTCGGAGGGGTTTAGATAGCTACACAACCACAGGGACATCTGGTGACTTACACTGTACTATCGCACTATGGCTGGAGTTTAGGCTAGGCGGACTCTGAGGAGGAAGCTTACTCTACCCTAAATTGGAACTGTCATACCTTGGGACTTATTACCATCACTGGTAACTGTACGCATCGCCATATCCACCAATAAATTTACCATACTGCCAAGCGTTGTTCATGTTTTGGATTGAGCGCCCATCTCGTGGACTTGCTTACCACTCGACTAGCACCCATTAGGAATAATATCAACGACAGTAATTATCTCGGACAATGCACTATAACTATAATTAACCATAAACAATACAATAGCGTTCATTAGTATGTTGAGCAGGTAGGTCTTGCAGCGTATGACGTTTCTGATGGGTTGGGGTGGTTTGGCAGGACGGTTGTACTAGGAGTGTTGTCTGCAGCTCGAAGTTGAGGTAAACGGTCTGTACTTCTTGAATATCTAGGAGTAAGGGATTGTGACCACCAGGGGCACTACCTACCTAGCGGCAAAAGTGGCCCCAACACTGCACATCCCATAAGGGTTAGACTAACATAGTTGTCTACTCACAGTTTCTTGGAATTGACTTTAGGTACACAGGAAAGCCAGGTTCACGATCAACTTTGCCCACCTTTTGAGAAGGCGGTTTGAGGGGTGCCGTCCATCGGATAAAAATTATAATAATGGGCGTAGGTCCTGTGGATGGGCCGTGCCAGCCAGAGGGTTGGCACCCAGTTTTGCTGATTTATGATTACAATTTCCCTGTTCAACATGATGATTGCAACATTCAGAATGGCCTGGTGGAGAGGAGACGGGTCTTAACAAAACGGATACCTTGCCAACTGCATATGCCCCTCAGCTGGGTGAAGATGAGGGTTGTTATGGGGAAACATTTGTGAAAGTTCATGTCCACTTTGTTATAGAGTCTGATGAGGTGCTCTGCCAGTTCATCTACATTGGTCCATGGGAATGTGAACCTGTGGTTGGCATCCCAGACGGTACAATCATTGATACCCGCTGCTATGATAGCTACGTCACCCGGGTGTAGGTTTGCATGTAGCCAGGCCCAGGAGGCGGTCTGGTAGATTGTAGCACCACTATAGGCGTTAGTGTCGATTGAACCTTGTGTGTCATTCTGTTCTGCCACACGATCCTATATGAATCTGAGTATCGAGTCTCTGAACACTTGGATTCTCACCATTTTGACTAGCTTAGGTGAGTATACAGAGGATAAGATCAAAAAGATGTTACTTTTTCAGTTCGAAAACACTGTGTCTTGGCTACAGGAAGTGACGCACTAACTAGGTCAAGGTGATGGTTTTAGTCCCAAAGTCGGGTGGGTCGGTGGATCTGGGTCAAGCTTATTGATGTTTCTGGTACCAACATTCGGTTAGTACAGGGGTGTTGGCTATCTATTCAAGTGGAGGAGGGAGTTCTGGCAGTGGTGGTTGGTCAACAACTTCGAGATCAGGTACCTGTTGTTGCAAAAGATCTCTTCTTTTGGTTTCCCACAAGATTCCCAGCTTATTTTGACCTGTTGCTTCTCCTTTCCCAGTTTGTACCATGCGAAGGGTTTGCCCACATGCCTAGTTTCGGTCCAGTATTGCCTCCCTGATTCCTTTACCTTGTGTGTTAAGAAGGACTTGATGGATCTTGGGGAGTCTTAACTTTATCGTTAGTAGGTCTTCCATTGTGTCATCCCTTTTTCCCATCCAGGCAGGTGTATCAACCAGGGTACGGGCTTTCGCCTTGTATGCTCTGGGATCATCCTGTCGGAGAATCATGTTGGCTTCTGTAGGGTGACCAAGGGTTATGGCCCTTGTGTACTGAAACGCCTGCTCTATACTTGTAAAGTTATTACCATGGTACGGGATGTCGCAATTGTAGAAGCTTGACAGGGGATGCTTGCTCTAAGGTCATGTCTGGGGGGAGAAGGGCTCAGTTCGATCGGTTGTATTTAATACCAGAGATTATAGCATTTTCTCCTGACACTCTGGCCTCTTTTCCCTGTGATTTGGCTAGGTCAGTTAAGGCTCTGGCCTCTGCTCTAGCCTTCCTTTGTTGGTCATCCAGCACCTCATTTATCCAGATGTTGTTAACTATAATCGGTCGGGGGTTTCTTGATTTTAAGTTTTGCTTACCGATTCAGAACGCCTCCAAGATGTTACGGTCTACCATCCTGCACCCCTTTGGTCAATGACGTTTTTTGCCAGTCTCCAAGTGTCTTCTTGCCTACTCTATCTAACACCCTCTATCTGCAGCTTTGACTTTGCCTCATGTTGGCGTATCTTTGTTTGTATTAGGGTTTCCACTGAGGTGCTGGTCATGTCTGTGTCAACAGTGAGCTCTTCTAGTTATCCCTTGAGAAGTTTGTTTTCTGTCTCGAATGCCTCAATTTTTCTGTGCACCATGGCAACACTCTCTTTGTTAGTTGTCACATCTGTTTTAACAGTTGTCAGTGTATCTTGCAAGGTTAAAGACAATCGCTCTATTATAGTTCTGACGTTAAGATATTTTTTAAACTTTGAGAAATGGAAGATTAGGGTTTTTACATAACAGAAATGATGAAAAAACAGGGGGTCACCATGGAAACTTTAGAATAAAATGAAACATTAAATTAGTTGAAAAACTCAAAATTCAGTATTTATATGAACTTAAGCTATATTGAAACATTTTCTTAGAACAATGACAAAACCACCTAATTAATATCTTAAACCTTTTGAATATAAAGCCAATATATGAAGCTTCACAGTGTATCAGTAACTCCACAAAAATAAGAAAATAAAAGTAATTCATGAAACTTTAATCATTGAATTTTTTTGATAGAAAAGTATAATTTTTCACAAAAATAGAAATAACAAAAATGTCAACGTTAAGAATTTCTTGAAATGGCTATATCTTATTAGGGTAAGCGTCAGCTATCATTTGCTGAAAAAAAATTAGGGGGTCACCGATCTAACTTTTTCAGAAAATCAACATATCTGTTAATAGAAGATAATACTTTTATTACCAATAAATTCATAATAAATTAACAATCAAGAATTTACAAAATCTGAAGAAATATGTGAATTGATAACGTTTTGAATTACAAGTTTGTCATTTACGGTTTGGTAATGGGATGCATATTAACAGATATATGAGCAAAAACGCCGTTTTCCTGCATAGCATTCTATAGTTAGGCACTTTCACCCTCTGTGGTCATGGTCCACTGCACACCCATACAGCCAGGCTGCGCATTATGCATGCGCACAAACAAATGGCGCGATTGCCCTTAATATCTGTGACTGCACGGTAGGGATTTTTTCTGTGTCAGATTTCAAGGTTTTCATATCTTTATGCATTTCTGCTATTAGTTCCCCTAGTTCCTGGAACTTGATCATGCCCGCCAGGACAAGAGTGACTTTTTGATCAGTATTCATTTGGTCTAGCTCGTCAGGTAGGGTTGGTGTTAGTGCCTTGGCATCTGAGGCTTCACATTCTTCCTCGGAGTCACTGCTCTGCATTTTTCACGTGCAATGGGGGTTTTCTTGTCTTTGGTCTTAGGTGATTACTTGATCTTCTTAGGAGGCATTTTTAACGTCAATTTTGCGGCTGACAGGAGCTGAATTTTTCCACCTGTCACAGGGTGAAAGGCTGGTGGAGGAGGGGGGGAAGTGGGGGCATCCGTCAGTTCTGAATTAAACTGTTTTAGGCAATCGGGTTGGTTTTGATATCAAATTTAACTCACTGTAGCATCTCAGGTAGTTTATAGTTAAGATTTCCTATTTTGATTGCAAGTCCCCTGCACCAGTCTCATGAGATCTTCGATAACCTCTCCCCACCGATCGTTGGTACCCCCATACTGTCATGGACGCTATTGACTATATCTGCAACAGCAAGCTGAGGTGCGGGGTGAGACGTGTCATACCGCAAAGAGGTGCATGGCCACTGACTGCCCCTGCGGGTGTCTGTTCACAAGAGACAGTGATAGACACGAAATCATGCCCAGGGCTCTTCCAAGTCTACCCTTAGAAGTATGCGCTTGTCACAAACACTGAACCAACACCAGGTAAAAGTCTATTAATTTATTTTGAGTATGTATAAAAGGTGAAGGGTTTGCGGTTAGCAAAATATCCCTTCACAGATTTTTAACCGGGCCCAGTGCTGGGCCGGGTCAGGCCGACCACTTCACCAATTGTGGGGTGAGGGTGTGGGGGGGGTTCTGGCAGAATCCGGAATTGTGTAGTTAGTGAGACGGGCTCTGGGCGTCTGGGTAGGGCTTTGGTTTATGATCAGTAAAAGTCCTGTGTATGTAGACAGATTACAAAGAACAATAAAAACTTAATCTTCAAAGTATAAATTTATTCTAATCCTGTTTTGTCACAGTTATGTGCCAAAGATGAACGGAAGGACTTTCATTTTATCGAACTCGAGACAGCCAAGCTGATCCACAACTCCCCTGTTGATGCCAACTAGGTACCCTAAGAAGACTGCATATCGTGACCCCAACACTACACCAACATCAGGGAGGTCAATTACAGGTGAGGGTAAGGAAATGAAATTTTTCTCCTTGCATTCCAGTAACTACTTTTAGTCTGACAGGCCTGTGCGTGACGGCAGAGTATTACTCTAGTATTATCAAAAGTATAACTTAGCAAAAATTCAAATACATGAAAAGGCTACCCAAGCAGGACTGGAATGTGCCCATAGGCCTTGGCCCAAAACACTGCACCAACGCCAGGGACATCGTTTCTCCATGAGGGTAAGGAACTGAACTTTTTCTCCTAGCATTGGCACTAACCATATGCATGATTAATATAACTAATTCTGGGATACCCCGTTTAATGAGGTGTTTGATCTAACCATACCATGGTTGTGGACGCATCCAAGAATCCTGTTGACGGGAAGGAAGGAGTAGTGTTCGAGGCCTCATGGACTGGAAGTCGAGACGGGAAGTCGAGACGGGAAGTCGAGACGGGAAGTCGAGACGGGAAGTCGAGACGGGAAGTCGAGACGGGAAGTCGAGACGGGAAGTCGAGACGGGAAGTCGAGACGGGAAGTCGAGACGGGAAGTCGAGACGGGAAGTCGAGACGGGAAGTCGAGACGGGAAGTCGAGACGGGAAGTCGAGACGGGAAGTCGAGATGGGAAGTCGAGACGGGAACTTGAGGGAGAGTCTCCATATGTGGTGTAAAGTACAACTGTCCCTGTCGAGTCATGGGGTCTCCGACCGCCTACTGAGCATCCGGATCCGCAGCTCCTGTTCCATGGCCTCCTTGCTTTCGAGGCGGTCCAGCTCGGCCTTGATCTCCATCAGTTCGGGTTCTCCCACACCAACGGCACTATGATGCGGGTCCTAACCTTGTCAGTGGGGTCGCGGTCCTCCCCGCTGGTGTAATCTACCGTCAAGACCTTCTTGACCCATTCACGCTTTGCCTCGTCCCAGTCTGTTAACTCCAGGGTGACCACTCGTCAACAAATTTTCTGAAAAGGAATAATTTACCGGCTTAATGGCTTGTAAATTGTAAACCCTGTCTATATTTGTAGGTAATTTTACATAGTATATCGGACCCTTTAAATGTCCCCACTTTCTATTCAGCGGAAGGGTAGGTACTACTGCTCTACATGTATGTATAAAGAATGAAAAGAACAACCAATTCCATTTCCACGTGGGACATTTTAACCAGCCTTAAACAAAACCAACCTCAATGCAATGATGGCGCAAAAGAGTCTTCTTATTCATGGGACCAACCAGTTCCTTGCGCTCCGCGCGTGCCCTCAAATAATTGGTGTGATGGTGTGTCTTGCACGAGACTGGAAAGAAGAGTCAACACTGTTATAACATGGCAAGAAGGGTTTAGATTCAAGGAAGGGTTCAACAGCTTTGTATAATCTAGAGTGACTCGTGTAACGACTTAGACTTCAAAAGAACACTAATAATAAAATGTAGCTTTATTATCTGCTTCAATACTTACTCATGATGTCCTCCCAGCTGTAATCGGGATAGCCCACCTGCACATCAGTCATGATGCGTTCAGCCACTGCCTGGTTGTGGGGTCGGTAAACATTGCACTGAAAAGGGCATGATGTTGAAATTAATTTCAACACACAAAAAAAATCTGAATTGTGATTTACTCTATCTGACCTTAGCATCTTCACAAAGATGTAACATTTGTTCTAATTGGAATATATATATTGACATAATTCTAGATCCATCAGTGTTAGACTCCTCAAGACATAATCTCAATTCCATATATACGAGGCCACTAGACTGCTTTTTGCAGAGCATGTCACAAATAGTGAATTCATATATAGCCACCAGAATCGGGGTGTTTAGGGTCTGGGGACATGTTTGTTAGTGATTTACCAAGAAAAAGAAAATTTATGTTCATTTTGAGGTAAAAGATAAACTATCAAACCACCACAGAAACCAAAACCCACCCTTCTGAGACGTCGAACTTCATTGTGGGGTCTTGAAACGACTACGCCTTGTAGTTACCCCAGATCTCACGCTGGAATAAGTAAAGAGAATTGGGCCTATTTATCCATTCGGGAGGAACAGGAATCCAAGGGTGAAGTAATACTGGAAGCATGACAAGTGACCTCAGACAAGACAATGTTAACACAATTCACCTTTATGGTGTATATAGGCAACTTTGTAAGGACTAATGTCAATAGGGTCTTGGAGAGTAAGAGGAATATATACTCATACTGACTTCATCAATTGTCCGGGGCGGCCGGGTACGGGCGGGTGCCGGTGCGGGGACATAGGCCAGCGTATCGGCAGAGGCCACAGCAGAAGCCACAGCAGAAGCCATCGTCTTGCCGATCTCCTCATGCATGGCCTCCCTGGTCCTCTCTTCGGTTTCCTTGGTGGCGTGGTTGATAATTGCTTACACAACCAACCTCTCAAAGACTTGAGCTCTGCTGGTTGAAGGAACGTTGGGCTCGCTACTGCAAGCCTTGGTCAACTGACTGCTTCCCGTAGATCCACCGGTCGGCTGGCTGCTGCTGAATGCGGCCTGCTGGTATGATACATCAGGACCAGTCACCGACGTGGCGGAGCATTCCAACAGCAAGGCCAGGTTGAAGCCATAGACGTGCTGGCCGTCGACAGGGCCCTGGAAGTACTGGGCATGGGGCTGCTGGACAGGTTTGGTGGGGGGGGGGGGGGGGGGGGTATAGTTAAGGAACGACCCATCCAAGTCCTGCTCAGACATGATCCCCTGGTATAGAGGAGAACTAAGTTCTGCGGTGGTATCAAATAAGATTTGCTGCGACATGTTGCTAGATCTGGTTGGTTATTTTCTGTTTGCTGGTAGCGCCAAGAGTGACATTGTCTTCCTGGGTATTTGTACCCACAGGCGACCGCCCAACCTTGGTGGGCACATGCCTTGGAGACAAAAGGAAATCACCACGTATTCGACTAAGGGAAGCCCCGTCGATCGAAAGATGTGGCGCAAACCGGCACTGGGAAAACGAGACGGCTGGTGAAGAAAGCACTTGAACGGGCTAGTGCGTGACCTAGGGAAGTCAATACCTAGGAATACTCGTTAACCTCCGTCCGGGCCGGGAGCCCACCAGAGGCCCGCCGCCGCCGCCGCCCCCGCCTCCGGGCTTCCCGGTTCGTAGCCCACGAGCGGTCGTGGGCCCCGAATTTTCCCCGGCCTCCTCCCGAAGTCTTTGCTTCCTGGCCCACATAAGAATTAGGGACGGAGCCGCACTTGGCACTCCGCCTCACCCGGGCCTCCCACGGGGCTGGACTCTTGGCTCGAAAGCCTCTCGGCACTTTCTGTGCACGCACGGAGCGGTGGGTAGCAGGGCCAAAGACCAGAGTCTGCCAAAGCCTCTTGGCACTTTCTGTGCACATCAATCAGCAGTCGCTCCGACGACATGGCCGAGAGCTCGTGCACGCTCGTGCACGATCTCACCTGCCTTTGGGAGATGCGTCCATCTGGATGTGGACGAATCTCCCGGTCGTCAGGCTAAGCCTCAATTGCTCGCAGTGTGGTGGCTGCTCAAACAAATTACGGCACCCGGACCGAGACATAGGTCGTCTATGAAGGATTTGGCGCCTCCACGTCGCATGGGGTGGGTATTTTTACAGCCTTGCCTGTCGCGCCGAGTCGTCGCCAGGAAAAGGGTAGCTGTTGCTGTGGCTCTGCCACCGCGGGCGCCGAAGACGGTCGGCCCGCGAGTATCGCTGCCTCCCGAGGCGGAGGCGCTGAAGAAATCGTCGCATGTCTGGGCGGGATTCTGGCTCAGCCGTAATCCCCCGGCACATGAACCAAATGTCCGAACCTGCGGTTCCTCTCGTACTGAGCAGGATTACCATTGCAACGACAAGTCATCAGTAGGGTAAAACCTACCTGTCTCACGACGGTCTAAACCCAGCTCACGTTCCGACTGCCTTCTCACCAGGGGCCTATTTCATCTCTCACGCCTTTGTCCACTTTCTGTGCAGGCACGGAGGAATTTCTAAGGGTTTCGGCCCATGGTGAACGAAGTCGAAAGACAGGCTTTCAACTCTTTTCACCAGGGGCCTATTTTATGTCTGCAGACTTCGTTTTCCTCACTCTGGCCGACTATACTGTCGTGCTACTCTAGTTCGGTTCGGTAGTACTCTAGGGGGCTGTACTGCCCTTCCAGTTTTGCAGGCTGTACTGCTCTGCCACTATGACCATCACTGTTACTCTATATATTTCACAAAAAACCAGACACCCAACTCTATTTTAAAAAGTTTATTGAATCACAAGTCAACGCATCATGTGTTTAGCACCTTATCAATATATGTTTTTTCCCTCTAGGGGTACACACTCAAGTACACTGTTTCAGAGAATTTGTCATTGAAATACCACTACCCGTCACCCGCGGCGGTCACCAGAGTTCACGCATATCAGCCCTTTTAAGCCCTTTTCGTCACTAAAATCAAACCCATACTTCAACCGGACGTCGGCCGGAGTCGTGCTGGGACTCGAATCGAAGCCCAGACTCTCCCCTTCGAAACGCTGTATCGTTTGAGTCGATGTGACTTGCGGATCCAGAGATATTAGCAATGCGGCTCCGTCCAGAAGGGAAGCACGAGGGGTATGGACGGAGCCGCAACGAGCACTGAGCCTCAACCGCTCGACCGACAGAGGTGATCTTGGGCTCGAATCGAAGCTCATGACCTCCCCTACGAGGCGGACTAGCAGTAGAGTGTCGGGGATTCCAATTTAAGGAGACACAGCGCCCAGAATTCTGTTTTCTTGCTTTTTCGTCGCCGAAATGAAAGCCACGCTTCAACCGGACGTCCGCCGGAGTCGTGCCGGGACTCGAATCGAAGCCCAGAGTCTCCCCTTCGAAATGCACTCTCGTTTGAGTCGATGCAACTTGCGGATCCAGAGATATTAGCGATGCGGCTCCGTCCACAAGGGGCGTGGACGCAGCCGCATTCAGCACTGCGCCTCGTCCGGGCTTCTCACGGGGTTGATCTGGGGCTCGAATCGAAGCTCGGCACCTGACCTACGAGGCGAACTTCGAATGAAGTCCCTGCGATCGCCGGTTGAGGAGATACAAGCCCCGGGAGGCCCGTTTTGTCCCTCAGCCCTTGCCCTGACTTTCTGTGCATGCACGAGGGGTGTGGACGGAGCTGCAACGAGCACTGCGCCTCAACCGCTCAACCGACAGAGGTGATCTTGAGCTCGAATCGAAGCTCATGACCTCCCCTACGAGGCGGACTAGCAGTAGAGTGTCGGGGATTCCAATTTAAGGAGACACAGCGCCCAGAAATACGTTTTTTTGCTTTTTCGTCACTGAAATGAAGGCTACGCTTCAACCGGACGTCCGCCGGAGTCGTGCTGGGACTCGAATCGAAGCCCAGACTCTCCCCTTCGAAACGCTGCCTCGTTTGAGTCAATGCAACTTGCGGATCCAGAGATATTAGCAATGCAGCTCCGTCCACAAGGGGCGTGGACGCAGCCGCATTCAGCACTGCGCCTCACCCGGGCCTCTCACGGGGTTGATCTGGGACTCGAATCGAAGCTCGGCACCTGACCTACGAGGCGAACTTCGAATGGAGTCCCTGCAATCGACGGTTGAGGAGATACAAACCCCGGGAGGCCCGTTTTGTCCCTTTCCCTGACTCATAACTTCAAATATTGAAACTGACATTGACATCGCATCGTGTGTTTAGCACCCTACCAACATATGTTTTTTCCCCTCTAGGGGTACACACTCAAGTACACTGTTTCAGAGAATGTGTCATTGAGATACAACTACCCGTCACCCGCGGCGGTCACCAGGCTCTTCGCTCGGGTCACTGTGACCCATGACTTCAAATATTGAAATTGACATCAAAATTGTTTTCCCTCTAGGGGTACATAGTGAATCACACTAACTGTTCTTAATAGCATTTAATTTAACTCTTATAAGGCCCCTCAGTTTTGAGGCCAACTGCCTGCCCGTGTATTTGTCGTTCAGGTACCAATACCCCTGTCCAGCGTCCGTCACCATCTTCTGCACTTCCTTCGCCACAACGCCTTTGTCGTATTGTTCGGCGGTCCGTCCCTCCAAGAACTGGGATGCGCAGTACTTGAAGTCCCTCACCTCATTCTCTGACCAGACACGCAGTGGCGCACCCTGCAACAACAAACCGACACGGTTAGACTAGAGACCGTACTGACAGTCAGGTATTCTCTTCACAAATAACTTTTCACTGGTATTGAGCTACTTCTGGACAGACCTTAACAAAGCAAACAATTCGGTACGATCACCCACCTTGCGTCCCTTGTGCCGCGTCCTCCTCAGAGTACGGCGGTCCTCCCACTCCTCCTCTTCCACCTTTCCTCCCTTGTGCCGCGTCCTCCGGAAAGTACGGCGGTCCTCCCACTCTTCCTCCTCCGACGACGACGAAGTCGTGTGGCGATCGGGTCCGGAACCCTGCAACAACAAACCGACACGGTTAGACTAGAGACCGTACTGACAGTCGGATATTCTCTTCACAAATAATTTTTCGCTAGTATTGAGCTGCTTCTGGATAGACCTTGACAAAGCAAACAATTCGGTACATGCACCAACCTGGCCTTCCTTGTGCCGCGTCCTCCTAGACGGTGGCTGCTCACGGGCACGGCGGGCGCTGCTGGAGGTAGCCTCCTCCTGCTCCTCCTCGGAAGTCGCGGGATCGCGGGCAGGCTTCGCGGCTGGACGGCTGGTCTTGTGGAGGTGCTTCGCCCCCTTCTTATCACCACGGTTCTGGGAAGGCGGCCGGGCCTCCTCTTCTTCGTCGGTGTCGCCCTGTGAATGACACAGAAGAAAGATTGTCAGTAACGCGGCAGGACTTAACCTGTCAGAACTCGTACCTCTGTAGCCAATTAACCGTTTTCCCCATCAATGTAACCTTCGAGTAGCAAGACGGTCCTTATTACAAACCGTGCCTATCTTATTCTGCTGTTATTTACTAATGCAAAAGAGTTTGAACTCACGTCTAGGAGCTGGTTCTGCTTCCAGCCTTTCCAGATGGAGAGGATCATCAGGTTGCTTCGCGCTGCCTTGGACACGCCCGACAGGTGGTATGTCCGTCGTGCGGTGGTGGCGGTGTGATCCTGTTGTCTGTGGGCGGCGTCAACCTCCTCTTGCGTGAAGAATGTGGATTCCTCGAGGTAGGTGGTGATGGACTTGCGCAGGAGCCTGGTGTTGACCGGCCCCCCGTACTTCTCCTGTCGAGAGGACTGGTACATGTTCCAGCCGTGTTGCAGATACGTGTTGACAACTCGGGAGTCCATCGGTTTGCCCTGCAGAGTCACTAGAAGCCATTCGTGGTCTTCCTCCTCCCCCAAACGCGCCGGCCTTACACATGCCCTGTACCCCTCAAGGGAATGGTAAGCGGGGGTCGACAAGACCACCTTCGCCGTGCCCATGGAGGCCGCCGTCTTGTGGCTTTTCACCGTCATGACATACTGCCCGCAGTTGGTCTGCTCCGCTTCCTCCAGGTCCTTCACGCGAATGTTGCCGAAGGCACCCGCCCTTTTGCCGAACACCGCCATGAGCTGCAACAGAAGATTGATAACTGAGAACATGCCAAGATTCCCGGGCCCCGTTCTGCAGGCAGACGTCAGCGCGTTGCTCTGTGCTGTGAACCGCCCCCCGTCGCAATTCAAGCTCCAGTGGCGTATATTAAAGTTGTTGCACCTCAGAGCCTTTCGCCTGTATTCAAAAATTGGATGGGTAAGTGAAGAGGAGAAAACAGTACGACCGAGAACAATAGCTAATACATGCTGACAATGTCCGAACTTTACTGAAGACTCGTGAATGCATGGGTCTCCCCTTTAAAGTCTGGAGGGTAAGTGAAGAGCAGAAAACGGTACGACCGAGAATAATAAACAGGTTCTCACCGTGATGAGGGTCCCGACGACGAGCTTGTACCGGTCGTCTTCCAGCCCGTCTGCGTCGGCCTGCTCCTCCCACATCGCCGCCAGGTCGGACATCACTTTCTCCAGGATGGGGGAGTGGAGGTAGCCCCTTATGACCTCCTTGGGTATGAGCAGCTTACGGTCTTGGTCGAGCCTCTTCACCGACTCTCTTCCCGCGTGCTTCGACACGGACGCCAGCGAGTTGCTCTGGGCGGTGAAACACTTGTCCTTGACGTCGGTCCACCATTCCCCTCCCAGCCTCTTGCTAATGTTCAGAAACTTGAAAAACTTGTAGAGTGTTCTTAGATAGTTCCTTACGGTCCCCCACTGGACCTTTTTTTCCTGTCTCAGCAGGCGAACAACTTCCCCCTTCCCCCCCTCGTCCCTGCCCAACTCTTGGAGGCACGCCATGTCGCGGGGAAGGAAAGGGTCGCTGCCCATGGTCAGCTGGAGTATGCAGACCAAGTTGCGGACTTCTTTGTGCCGGGTTTCTTCGAGCGCCTTGCGCTCCTTCTCTGGCGTGTCTTTGTCGATGTGCATGCCGCCCTCCACGCCGGACAGGTGTTTTTCGAACATCTCCCCGACCGTGTCGGCCGTGACCTCGTCCCCTACGGGCTCCTTGACGGGGGAGGCCTGTTTTTTTATCTTGTTGAACTGGGCCCTTGCCTGCTCCAAGGTGAGACCGTGTTTCACCCTGAAATGGTACTCGTTGATCCTCGCTATGGGCCGGCGAGAGGTGCAGCCCTCTATGTTGCAACGGTACTTCTTCACCTCGGGTCCGGCGGGCCTTTTCCGAGACGTGCCGGCCGCTCGCCCCAGCATGGTTTCGGACTTGGCCAAAGCCCTCTCCAGCTCCGCGAGGTCCTCGGGAGTAGGCTGCAATGAAACGTTATAGCGTGCAAGTACCAAGCAAGAAACAGTCAAACCAGTTCTCGAGATCGACAGTAGTGTAAATACGGTTCTGTTATTAATGAATAGACGATTACCATTCCATGCATAGCATTTACTGTCTCGACTGCATTCACACTTACGTTTGGACAACACTTGGGAAAGTGCCTGTTCCTCAACTGGGTCTTGAAGTTGTTGCACTTGGGGCACAAGTACCGTGCAGTCTTGAACCGCTTGGCCGTCCGCCTACCCCTGTGCCGGTGGGTGTACTTGGCCGCCTGCCCCGTAGGTGAACCGTCCTCCTGAAATGATAGCGGAAGACGGTCAGAGTGGAAAGCTCTCCTCGCGTTTTGCCTGCAAGAGAAGTTCACTGTGACACGATGTAGTTTTCATTTTTTCGAGGAACGAACTTAACATCACCTTGTGGCGGTCTTCGGCTGGAACATCCGCTTCCGCCGGGCCGACGTCGGTCCCCGTGTCGTAGTCTTCGTCCCTGCGGGGAGTCGAAGTCACGGGTCGATTGCGAACTGCCCCCTGGTCGCCGTCTGCTTCGTCGCTGCTCCCGTCGTCACTGCTCGGCCCCGGTCGGTAGCCCTCGCTGGAGCTTGCGTCGGTCCAGCTTTCCGCGAAGAGGTTGATGTACGTGACTTGCACCTTGGCCGGTCTGGAAGGGGTCGACCGCCTGTCGCCTTCGGAGCCACCGCCGCCTCCGAACTCGTCGACGACTTCTTCCTCCCGCTCCGCCAGCAGCCTCTGCCGCATCCTGCCGCCCACAGTCTAGCGGTGGAAGAAAAGAAAGTAATCACATCATTATGCCGGTCACACTACGAACTCGTCATGCGACGACAAACACTGAGCCTACTTCGGGACTGTCTCTGCTTAAATTCCGACAAACACTGAGCCTACTTCGGGACTGTCTCTGCTTAAATTCCGACAAACACTGACTGCCTCTTCCTCCTTCACACGAGCATGCTTACCGTTTCCGGCCCTCTTGCGTATCTGCGACGCGAGGGGTTGCAAGGGGTCGCTGGGGCCGCGAGCTTGCGACGAGCACGCCGAACGTCTGACGGCCTCCTCCTCCTCATCACACTGGAAGGCCTGGCGTCTCTGCCCATCTTGCGTCTCGATCACTTGTTCTGAAAACGGAAAGAAATTCACGTGACCATCATTCAGAATAAACAAGGGAAATCTTACCAGCCGGTTCTACGCCACAAGGGCCAGTACGGATGCCCTTCCTAGTTCTGTGGGGGCTGACCCCCCTCTAAAAAAGTCGTAGATCCGTACTGTAGGAGAAACCCGCCAACGGACAAGGGGTCTTTATTGTGCAAAGTTCCATAGAAAGAACACCACACACCCGGCCTTTTGATGACCCTGTCGGGAGCACAGGGGAGCAACAGAAACAGCAAACACGATTCTAGTAAGCTTACCTCGTCGTGCTTCGCCTCCGTCTCGGCTGGTCTGGAAGGGGTCGACGGCCTGTCACCTCGGGAGCCACCTCCACCTAGCTCTCTTCCGGATCCGTGCCGTAGGAGAAACCGGCCGACGGACAAGGGGTCTTTATTGTGCAGAACACCACACACCCTGCCCTTTGGTGACCCTGTCGGGAGCACAGGGTTTCCCCTTTCAGTCGCCTTCTACGACAAGCAGGGGTTACTGAGGGAACATTCTGTTCAGGCAGCTCCGACTGGATGCCACCACCCCGGTCCCTCATGGGGGACGGAAAGGTTTCTAGCCGAGAGAGGGTCTTCCGAGTCCGTCTGTTGTCTCCGCACCACCTCCCTCATATAAGGGAGACGCAGTGAGGTTTTCTGACCCGCGTCACGACCCCCCGCCCTCCCCCCTCCAGACCCCGAGGGAGGCAGTCCGCAGCCCTAAGCCACGGGCCCAGGCGGGTCCTCATATAAGGGAGACGCAGTGAGGTTTTCTGACCCGCGTTACGACCCCCCGCCCTCCCCCGCGGCGGGCCAGAGCCTGCGTACGGCGTCAGCGGTCTCGCGGCGACCTCGAAACTGGCCCAAATCCTGCGTCTGAGCCCCAAACCCTGCTTGGCAGCCTCTCGCCGGCGCGGCCGTTTCACCAAACCCTGCTTGGCAGCCTCTCGCCGGCGCGGCCGTTTCACCAAACCCTGCTTGGCAGCCTCTCGCCGGCGCCACCGTTTCACCACACCTTCTCCCGCCGCAGGCCAGAGCCTGCGTCGAGCGTCGACGGATCGTTACGCCTGCTCCAGGATCGTCAACGGATCCGACCGCCCTTTGACTGTTGCGACGTGCGCAGCCCGAACGCCTGCTCCAGCGCGTTTCTGGTTTAGCGATCCTGACAGAAAGTGAGTTTGGGAGGCCAAAGGACGGCGGCCGTTTCACTTTCTGTGCACGCACGAGGGGTGTGGACGGAGCCGCAATGAGCACCGCGCCTCGACCGCTCGTCCTACGGAGGTGATCTTGGGCTCGAATCGAAGCCCAGGACCTCCTCTACAAGATGCACTTGACGGGGAATCCCAGCAATTCCCCGCTCTTGAGGTACGGGCCTCGGAAGGCCGTTTTTACCCCTTTTCGTCGCTTAAATGAGAGCCCCGCACCGACCGGACGTCCGGCGGAGGCGTGCCGGGGCTGGACGGAGCCGCATTCAGCACTGCGCCTCACCCGGGCCTCCCACGGGGCTGATCTGGGGCTCGAATCGAAGCTCAGCACCTGACCTACAAGGCGAACTTTGAACGGAATCCCTGCGATCGCCGGTTGAGGAGATACAGGCCCCGGAAGGCCCGTTTTGTCCATCAGCCCTTTTCCTCACTTTCTGTGCACGCACGAGGGGTGTGGACGGAGCCGCAACGAGCACAGCGCCTCAACCGCTGGACCCACAGGGCTGATCTTGGGCTCGAATCGAAGCTCAGGACCTGCCCTACGAGGTGGTCTACAGACGGAGTCTCGGGGATCCTCGGTTAAGGAGACTCGGGCCCCTGACGGGCTATCGTGGGGTAAAGCCCACATAAGAATTAGGGACGGAGCTAATATCTCTGGATCCGTCGATCGCAGGGACTCCGTTCGAAGTTCGCCTCGTAGGTCGTGAGCTGAGCTTCGATTCAAGCCCCAGATCAGCCCCGTGGGAGGCCCGGGTGAGGAGCAGTGCTGAATGCGGCTCCGTCCACGCCCCTTGTGGACGGAGCCGCATCACAAATATCTCTGGATCCGCAAGTCGCGTCGACTCAAACCAGGCAGCGTTTCGAAGGGGAGAGTCTGGGCTTCGATTCGAGTCCCAGCACGACTCCGGCGGACTTCCGGTCGAAGCGTGGCAGAGGGTAGCAGGGCCAAAGACTGGCAGCAGCCTCTCGGCACTTTCTGTGCACCCACGGAGCAGAGGGTAGCAGGGCCAAAGACCAGAGACTGCCAAAGCCTCTAGGCACTTTCTGTGCACGCACGGAGCAGTGGGTAGCAGGGCCAAAGACTGGCAGCAGCCTCTCGGCACTTTCTGTGCACGCACGGAGCAGAGGGTAGAAGGGCCAAAGACCAGAGACTGCCAAAGCCTCTAGGCACTTTCTGTGCACGCACGGAGCAGTGGGTAGCAGGGCCAAAGACTGGCAGCAGCGTCTCGGCACTTTCTGTGCACGCACGGAGCAGTGGGTAGCAGGCAGGCAGTCGGGGCCAAAGCCGCCGAGGGGAGGAGGAGGAGCAGGGACGGATGTACAACGACATCAAACAGCTGTCGCACCGACGACATGGCGGAGAGCTCGTGTACGCTCGTGCACTGCTCACCTGCCTTTGGGAGATGTGACCATCTGGATGTGGACAAATCTCCCGGTCGTCAGGCTAAGCCTCGGGTGATCGGAGTGTTTTGGAGACCTGTTTGTTGAGTCAGTTGATGTTCGCCTCAAGGAGGCTTCAAAGGCTGTGAAGAATTTGTCAGACACAACAGCTCACGTGCTGCAGAGATAGTGTCCATCTGTCTGTGGACAAATCTACCAGCACAAAATAGAGCACAGTGGAGAAGTTCCATACAAGAGTACCATGTAAACTCTACCAGGAGCACCAGTTAAGTACCATGTAAACTCTACCAGGAGCACCAGTTACAGCTATCTGCTGGAGAAGTACAGCTGGAAGCAGTTGAATGGAAATGCCAGCACATCCTGACGTTTGATGACGGTGTCGGAACACACCGCCCCTTTCACTCGCCTCCTACGAGAAGCAGGGGATACTGAGGGAACATTCTTGCCAGGGAGCTCCTTCCGTACAGGAACTCTCACCCCGGTCCCCCACAGGGGTAGCGTAACACAGCAGTCGCACCGACAACATAGAGAGAGAGCATATCCAGCGAGGCAGGAAAACCAGACTGGAAAGCACACCCGCTTTTGGGAGCTGTGCCCATCTGGATGTGGACACATCTCCCGGTCGTCAGGCTAAGCCACACTGGCCGACCGGACAGAGATGTAAAGCGACGAAAGTCTTAGTCAACCATGATCGGCACACCCTAGCTTCTGAAACCCTGGCGAATGATGCCACACTTGATAGCCAACAGGTGACCGAGGTGAAATGTACTATGACCACGCTCAAGTCAGGACAGTGGGGTACAGCCGCGTGTGTCGCAACCTTTAACCAGTGCCTCTTTCAGTCCATCATTACCTTACACCCTCACGGCTTAGGACCGCCGTCTTCAACACTGGGTACTCCTGTCCTTTTTACCCGTCGCAAGTGAACCCATTCTGCGGGCAGAAGCGGGTCAGTGCAAGTCTTACGACCAGTACACTGAAGGCCAACCTTGGTCTGTCGAACTGACACTCACAGACTCGACTTGTCACTCCTTTTCTGTGGTTTTCTCAGTTGAAATCTACCAGCACCTGTCCCATTGTGCTCTAGTGTTCTTGTTCAATTCGGACAGGTGCTCAACATGTCACATTGGAGACCAAACATGCGCTGCATATACGTGCGCCGCAGATAGCGACGGTGGTGGGTCTCATTTAGGGACAGAGGAGTACACCGGCCAGTACCCTAATAGAGACCTGTGGGCTACGAAGGGGATTCGTTCGTGGGGTGAAAACCTCCGAAACGGGTGTTCGACCCCACCTTTCCAAGATCCGGCCCACCTGTACGACTTCGAGCCCACGAATCAGGTCTGGTGGGCTGTTTTCACTGCCAAAAGGAGTCCTGGGGTACTTTGAATGAGCGTGACACGCTCTTTGATGCCAAAATAACCGAGGGAAGGTGCGACCTTGGAGTCGTTAATGGGAAACCACCACAGTCACCACCACAACCTTTTTGATGGAAGCCCCATGCCCGTCTCTCCACTGCAGCTGAGAGTGATCATGTCTTTAAGCTTTTCCAGAGAAGCCAACACAGAGACAGTGACCAGAGCCCCAAAGCCAGTTGTGCTTTGTGACTGGATGAAGCCCTCCGCCCAGGTCGTAAGGTGGGGTCGCCCGGCAGTCAAGGGGTACAAATAAGCCTGCTTACACTGGTCTCATACACAATCCCAGTCACCATGAACATGGACGCCCTGCTCAATACTAGTCTGGACACCTGGCGTGCCGCATGGTCCCGGACTACGGAGAAACCATTCCCTACCAACCCAATCGAGACTACTACTACTCACCCTAATGAGTTGTTCGTTCTGGCCTTGACTGTGTGGCTCGGGTGGCAGTTTTGTAGGGACTGTTCCAAACTAGTCAAGTCAGTCCGCAGTCTGCTGTGCAGTCGTCAACAATCGGCCCCCGTGGAGTTCTGCTTAAGGATCTGCTGCCGGTGAGAGTCAATTACTGTACCACTAGCTCCCATTCAGGCCAACATGCACGTCATCGAAAGGGTGGTGAGCCCCAAGATGATGTTCCAACGACCAGGCCTGCTCTCACGATGAATTACGGTAGCTTGGTCGGGCCCAGTAATAATATTTTTCACTGGAGAATGTGAGCCCTTGACTCTTGAGCTTCCCACATCTTTTAGAATTGCTCCAACCGAGCGCCTGCGCTTAATTAAGTTGTTTTGCCACAGACTTTCTACAGTTGCACTATGCATCCAACACAACACTGTTACCAACCCCATCATGAGGCAGTTGATCAGAGCTCTAAAACTGGACTATGTAACCGACATAGACTCTTGGGTTTGATAGTAAAGAGGAAAATATGGTTACTGAATAACAAGTTAAAATGCTGCTTTAAATTCATTTTTTTTTTAATTATAACAAAGTCTGTTATGATCAATAAACTTGTCAGAAAAAAAACTCCTTCTTTCGTATTTTATTGGATAAATTTAACAAAAATAGTCGTCTTTTGTTACATGTTATTTCTTTTTAAATTTTATTTTGTTGCGTGAACATGTTGCTCTCTGACTTATATTATTGGCCTCCAGTGGGCCGTACATTATTGGCTGATGCCGACTGGGGGCCGGGCAGGCCTAGGTTGCACGACTAGTCACTGAAAAAGTAAGGTAGATCAGGCACACAATATTATGTATTCTGGGTTCATGAGAGTCGCGCCACCGGCTGGCAGGTTATTGGTTAAAACTGCCCATTATCATTGGTGGGATAACTAAAAGGGTGTGACACATTAACTGTGGGCAGGGCTTAGCATTTCAAATACTGTTAGAAATTTGTGAATGACATTACATTTTTAGTAACACTATGCTTGGTTGATGTATCCCAAGCTTCATATATCTTAAATATTGTTACGAATTCAAATTCCAGCGTCAGCCCTCCAGCCCACCAGACTGCTGCTGCTTTGCTGAGGCACACATTTCCAGCTCACTCATCTTCAAGTAACCAGCCATGCCACCACACACAGCTTTATTCTGGAAAGGACGGTGCCTGGGGGTGTGGACCTGCAGCTGCGGCTGACCTGTGGCTGACTTGACCCGTCTGATGGTACCTCTTAAATACTACCACGGTATGGTAAATGCCACGACAGCAAGGTGTGTCCGACCCGGAGGTTTGCAGCTACACTGTAACCGTAACCCCTCTGCACGAGCCAAGAAGGGCCACATACACCGTTAAAGCCTTCTGCAACCAGCGATTGTCCCCTGAATCTTCTAATCATAATGTTGGTAT
Organism: Lepidonotus clava; assembly: GCA_936440205.1. Lineage (NCBI taxonomy): Eukaryota > Metazoa > Annelida > Polychaeta > Phyllodocida > Polynoidae > Lepidonotus > Lepidonotus clava. Next base: position 50,051,244 of record OW387138.1, read on the forward strand.
ATGAAGATATATTAGCTTGAACGATAGGACGGATATTGGATAATGCACAATTTATAAGAGACTCTGATATACTGGAGTCGTAAATATTCTAGCCAGTATTATTTATTTGTTGCCTGATTTGTATTAAATTGTTTTTGTACTTAATACTGGAATGCCCTATGAGTCATTTGTGATTCTCCTAACTGAATTTATACCGCCGTTAACCTGGGTCATGATGCTGCTATGTATGGGAATAAATCTAATCTTTGCTCGGTAGCTCTGTAACTTATTCATTCAAGTACTATCAAAATTTAGAGTTTTCACACATTTGAGTATGTAAATTTGGTTTACTTATTGCAATTTGACTAGAGAATGTGTAAATATGCTATATCCATTTTATATCTGACCCTTCATACCTAGTATCTGCAATGCCTCTATTACTCTTTATATCTTTAAAATAAACCTCACAACACTGTAGTCCATGTGTCGGATAATCCAACTAACCTATTACATAACTTTTCACGCAAGAATCTATTACATAACTCATGACCACCACTGCATGGGCAGGTGTGTTTACAGAAGAAGGTTTATGGTGCTACGTGTGGTAAACTAGGTGCCACAAGTAAGAGATGGAAGAGACAGACACTGTCTAGCAGTTATTATTGGGTACGAAGTGTTCTGTCAATTAAAAAAATTAATCAGATAGAAGAAAAAGACAAAAAAACTTATTAGTACACTACCTTATTGAGATAGCTGAGGAACCCTTGGCCTTGATTGTGTGAATAGAGAAATCAGACGTACATTGCAAGGGACACGTCCTAACTGGCACTATTTAGATAATATGTGGAGAATTCACTATCCATCAATATTTGCTTGTCAGATGGGTTAAGATGTGATAGAGTGAGAGGATTCCCTTGCCACTACGATAGCATTGGGTCGGGGCTCCCACGGATAGGCCCTTGATAGTGCCTGCACCTATATATATATACATATATAGGCCATTCAGAGTATGTGCAGAGGTCAGCGGGTGGGGTGAAGAATGGCTGCAATTTCTGTATGACGCTTTTTTGTCGATAAAACAAGTTCCACACTATTAATTATAATGCTTGATGGTTCCAGCTGCTGGCCTGCTTGATGTGTGGTTGGGAAATTTATTCAACTTTACACTTACATCAGTCGATTGTATATGCTTCAGACAAAAACAGAACGTAATATCGGACAAACAACCATATTCTCGCCCTCATTAACAGCTCCAAAGCGACCAGTGATTCACATCACTGGCAGGAAGCATGCCTAAGTGGGATCCTCATACTCATTCACATGTCAAATGCTCGTGTCAAATGACCAATGCTTGTGTTTTTCCATATCGATAATTATAAGTGTTGTACTTGATTTTTACATTTCATCTGTATATATTCATCACTCCATTGTAACTGCTGGAAAATCACGATGTACTGTGAAGTGGTTCTTGAATTACAAAAAAAAAAAAAAATACTATGAAAGCCTCCAGATTGGTAACGGACAGATGAAGGGGTTTGGATCTCTAGCCTCAATGAACCACTGAACCACGGCGAAGAAGTGTTCTCTCCTCCGGCCAGTCACAACACATGTCATGGCATGTCTCATGAAGTGCTTGATAACACACAGACGCTCTTGGCTGTCACCATCTTGATCTTCTTACCAGTTGGCCATGAACCAACAGAACTTGACCTTTCGACAGGCAGGGTTCAGCGGGGTACATTTTCCTGTATGTTTGCAGGAGGAGAGCATAATCATCTGGTTCCAGCCCTTTTGTTTTTCCTGTCTCGTTGGTGTTGAAGCCGTCCATGTTACTCCAGAGGTGTTGGCAGTCAGCGAGCTCTGATTCCGGGACTTGCATTGTATTGAGGACGGTGGGAATCGGTGTCTGTATCTTGTGGCAGAGAGGCAATAATTCCTTCTTGTGCTCGGCCGGCATTTCACTTCGTATATGATTAACAGTCTTTGTGAGAAGAAATCTCTTCATAAACTGTTTGTGAATTTGATGTTCGTTAGTTTGGAGGTCTCCTACAAAACCATTGTACTGTTCGTAACTGAAAATCCATGTGCTGGGCGCAGGCCCGTACTCACTCAGACAGTCCTTCAGATGACAATGAAGGTGCATGTTGGGAGTAACCACCTTCTTTCCATACTGTACCTGGGTGTAGAGTGGGATATCAACATGGATGCCTACAACAAAGACACCAGTGTGATTGTCCCACATGGTATATATTTCGTGAAAAACGGTCAGGGGTCTTGTCAGTACAAAGGCTACCGTGACAGTGAACCGGTGGGCTCACACTGACATGTGACCTAACTGCCTAATTTATGCAGCCCTGTGCAGTGTGCAAAAAACCCAAGGTCGGAACCCTATCTGCGAACCTAGACCCCCATGGTGGCATGGTGGAGAGGTAAGGAAATGGTTTGTGAGGACGCTGGGGAGAGCACTATCAGTGAGAGAAGCCTTTTCAGGCCTAAAACACTGTAAACCAACCCAGTGGTGGGTCGGCAGCAACAGGGGACTGTAACACGGTTTCGGTGCAATACCTCATCAGGCCTTATAATGTACTCACGGTGTCCGCTTGTGAAAGGGGAACTTGACGAGGAATACCTATCGGCTGGGCGAGACGGGTCGCGAGTGGAAGTATCAGTCGTCAGTTCTCCTGGTGTCGGCAGGGTAAGTGAAGGAAGGTTAGGCAAAGTAGGTCGGTCCCATCCCAAGATGAATAATTATGCTAGGGTCGCAAGGTGGTGCTGGTCGGGGGACTGGAAATCATATCATTCAATATGTGGTGTTTTACGTTGAGAGTCCCGAGACTTGGCCCTGCCATGTCGGCCTAGTGGTTAGATTGGTAACCTGTGTCGATCGAGTTAAGGCCCTTAGGTCGTTGTGTGATCAGATTGTGGATCCAGTCAAATTCCAATTGTAGCCTTTTCTCGGTTGTCCCGTCATGGCCAGGATTATGGTTGACGAATTCCAAAGCATGTATTTCTACATCATGAATGCCATTGTGGCCGTGCAGGTTGAAGTGACATGAGACTTCTTGCTGATCTGGTAGAAGTGGCTCTTGAAACGTTCATTGAGAGCGTTTTTTGTTTGCCACATTTCTTGCAAGAGATGCACCAGGTTGTTGCTGTTGCAAGTGACGTTTTCACATGCACAATGCTTTCTCTGGGTGGTGTTTGAGTGTATTGTCCCTGAGACGTCTATCTTGGGGCAGTACCGGCAGTATTTGCTTTTGCATTTCCTGTCAAGGGAGGTGCTAGAAGGGGAGTTGTCAGTAGCCTGTTCAGGAAGTTTAGCTCTGACTAACGTGTTATGCAAACTTTTCGGTTTGCGATAACCCACTTGGAAGCCCCGGGTATGTACATTCCTGGTACTGCTTGTGCGGTCCAGGTAGTCCCAGGTATTGTTGACCTGCTTGCGGAGGTCGTCTTCATGTAGGTGGTAGTCAGTGGTGAGGAAGGTAGGTCCCTGGTTGTGGGGTCAGTTTGGTTTGGTGTAGTGTTTCTGTCCTATCTTTACTTGCAGCCCTCAAGTAAGCCTTCAAAAGCATTTCGATGGGATACCCTTTTTGGACAAGAAGGGCACCCTTTCTTGCACAATGTGTCAAGAAGTCATCATGGGCACTGCAGATCCGTCTGATGCGGAGAAATTGTCCATAGGGCAATCCCTTCTTGCAATGGTGTGGGTGCACAGAATCGTGAGGCAAGTAGTTGTTTCTGCCAAATACAGAAGATGTTGTCGATGTAGCGGTACCAGGCTAGCAGTTGCAGTTTGTAAGAGAAGACATGCTTGTTTTCGAACATATTCATAAATATGTTCGCGTATGACGGTGCGAATCGCGTGCCCATAGCTGTCTCGCCCACCTGTAGGTATTTTGTTCCTTTGAATTTGAAATTGTTGAAGGTGAGGACCTGTCCTAGTAGTTCTACCAGGGACAGGTTGCTGGGTTGTTCACCTGAGGTGCGGTTCTCATTGAGGGCAGTAAAGACCACCTCACACCCTTCTTGGTTTGGTATATTGGTGTACGGTGAACTAATGTCCAAGGTGATCAGCACTTCGTCTCCTCGTAGGCCATTAAGGCTGTCTAGTTTAATGGGAAAATCTGTGGTGTCACGTAAGAAGGACCGTCCGTTCTTGACAACAGGGGCCAGGAAATGGTCCACAAACGCTGAGATACGTTCGGTCGGCAGACATAATCGGCCTGCCAGGAACAGGACTCACGTTTTTGTGGACCTTCGGCAGAAGATACAGCTCTTTGGTTTTCTGCGTGATCTCACCCCGTATGCGCATGTTTTCCAATTTAGAGATGATTTGACTATTGTGTTCAGGAGTCAAATCGTGATCCTGCCACTGGTAAAACCTAGTGTCCCTCAGTTGGCGTTCACCTTCAGTTATGTAGTCTGAGCGGTTTTGTACGACTACGGCACCACACTTGTCTGCCGGCTTTATCACGATGTTTGTGTTTCTTGACAAGGACTTGAGTGCTGTAGCGTGACATATGGTGATGTTGTTTTTGCGGCGGCGGGGTGGTTTGACATTCTGTAGAGCTAGCTCATTCATTGTTATGACCGTTTCTAGGTTAGTGGGGCCTGCCGGTGGCACCCATTTGCTGTTGGATTTCAACTTATTAGACTTAGTGTTAGAGAAACTGCCTGTAACGGTCGGGAAATCTGAAACCATCTGATCTTTTTCGAAATAACAAAGTAACCTAAATGAGCGGTGAAATCTGTCCAGATCTCTACGTTTATCGCTTCCCCAAGGGGTTAGAGGGGTAGGGCAGAACTTAAGTCCTTTGTTCAGAACCTCCTTCTCAGAATCTGAAAGTTGATAGTCCGAGAGACTGATTACATTGTTGAGGTCTGTTAGTTTGTCGACCTCCTGGGTTACCTAATTTTCAAATTCAGACTTAAGGATACTGATCTCCGGGGAAGAGTTCTTGCCCTGGTCGGTATCAAGACCGATATAGTGGGAAGAATCGACAATGGACAACCTAGAACAGTTAACCGACGTTTTATTGAGAAATAGATCGTGGGTCTGAGTGTCCATACGGTCGTTTTCTTCCATCTGAGTAGTCCCTTTCAGCATGGCTGATCGTGGCGTGGGCGGTCGTCGTGGTTGCCTCGACTGTTGGTAGAGGGTGCTCTTTCATGGCGAGAAGGACTGAATTTTCGTAACCACTAGCCCAGGGGGTTACCTGAGGAAAATAACTTTTATAATCTAATGTCCTTTGTGGAATGTTCAAGATTTGGATTCCATACGCCAACGGCGGTTATTATAGTATTATTATGTTCCCCATAAAGTTGGTTCTGTATCCGGACAATAATTGTGTTTTTAACCTATTTATCATAGATTGGTGGTTATCCGTACCACAAGTGGTAAAGAAAATTATTGTGGCCTAATTATAAGTTGAGGGTGGTTAAATTATTGCCTATTTGTCTAGATAATTATTGTGATTTAATATGTTGATGATTAAATGAGTGACTGCTATATGTTGTTTATATTAATCCAGAACCACTACCTAAGATGCCTGAATCATTCATGAAGAGGGAAGGAGCGAATGCACGATGCTTGTATATATTTAATTACTAGTTACTTAATATGTGTAAACATCTATATTACTTACTGCCACGACGTGCTATTATAAAGAGTGCTTGTACAAAAACAAAGTTATATATGGAAAATGTGTTAGTTTCAATAAAAAAATGTACATATGAAAGATTGACTTTGTTTGAGATTGTTGTTTGGTCTGGACACATAAATGGTAGACAGTTTGGTTTATATTTAGATAACCAGGCAAATGATAAGCCTGATTATATCTGTAGGAACATAGCCGGTGTTATTTGGAGAGTGTACTGGGAAATGAGAAAACTAGATAACTCTACAAAGACACATATCATTTATGCTAAAAACTAAAAAGAGGGTTGTAAATAACAAGATAGATTGAAGTAATTATTGGAGGAGACACACAGGCCTTATAGACAGCCTTTTAGACATATTAGAAATTGTAGACTAAAGCTGATGACACATATACCAACTCGACTGTCTGTAGTCCTTCAGACCCGACTGTCTGGGACTAGCCAGTCTGAGGTATTTACCTGAGGGATGCCACATATAACGACCAGTTGGTCACATAAACGGAGTACATTTTTGAAAAGAAATAAAACGTATATGGTGAGCGTTAACAGTAATTACACTTTACCAATTTAACTTTTGAAATATAACAGTATTTTAGGGTAGAAATGAGTAGTAGGCTTTTTTTTAAATAACATTATAGAAATAATTGTCGGAGACTGACAAACAAGACATTATCTGAAACCTTATTTCATGCTGCATTTTAGTATCAACGTCACATTCAAGTAAGAAAATATACGAAAGATTCCTTGTTAGTAACTGGCACTACAGACTAGACAGTTTAGTTGCTTAACTTCAACATCTCTTGATTACCAACCCGACGGATCTGTCTGTAGAATTGCCAACATTCTAGTTTTAAGCCCATGACACATACACCAACTGACCCATACCCAACTGAACTGTTGAGTCGTGTCGGTGTATGTGTCCAGGCCTCAACTTAGGCTAGTCTAAAGAAAAGTCTGAAGAAACTATACAGAATGTGCCTGTCGTAGGGATGCCTAGGCTTAGTATGGCTAGCTGTATGGGTTGTATTTTGTACATGTGGGAGTATTTGATTTACACGGTTTAATGGTATGGACGCACATCGACACATGGCAGACATAGGGGATTTAAAGTGAACTTTGCACAATTATATTGATGCACTGGTCTAGCCCAATTACAGTGCAGTACCACCATGCTTGTCCTTTTACATCGTTGGCTGAGTAATAAGAGGTCGTATCTCAAAAAAATTGATTTTATTTTTATTTTTGAAAATGTTCCCCTCTTGCCTAAGGTTTCCGGTAATTTTGGAATTTTTTAAATTTTCCAAATCTTTGGCATGTTATGAACCAGTAAACTAAGGTCATATATGCACATTTCCACTTTTAATGAGTAATAAAAGGTTGTATCTGAAATAGGCTAATGGTATATTTTTAGTAAAATGTGGTAGTTCATACAAAAAAAGAAATATCTTAGGATTTAGTTTTTCAGATAACTGTCCTGTATACCTTATTTTACAATATTATGGTTAAATTTATAAAATCAAAAGTAGATATAGGAATGTAATTACAAAATATTGGATACGACCTTTGTTTACTGAAGTAGTGGTCAGGATGGTGAGTAATAAAAGGTCATATCTGGGCTTCATTTAAATGTGATAGTGTAAAAGTCATATAAATCTTTGTTATCTTATAATGATAAATGATATCAAACCTAGTATGTCAGGGGTGTATCAGAAATATAATTTTTGTGAAATTTCCATTAGTTAGATTGATTTAATTTGGATTTATCTAAAGTTTATGTAAGCCAGATGCGACCTTTTATTATTCAATAATTTCCAACTTTCTTCCTTAAAGTTGAGTAATAAAAGGTCATATCTCAAATGTATTCTTATTTGTTACCATAGTAACATCCTAAATCATTTAGATATAATCAAAATCCTGACTAAAGGATTTTTTTAAATGGTATTGTACCTATCAATCATATATTATGTTGATTGAATAACAATTTAGAGTTATATAGCCCTCCAAAATATGTCAATTTCCTTTAATTACCAATTACTCAAAATGAGCATTTTCCAGATACAACCTTTTATTACTCAGCCAACGACACGTGCGCGCACCTCTCCTATGCCAGTGGGTGGGACTGGTATGACTGTGGTGATTGGCTGTCATATGCCTTGTGTTCAGAGGTGGGGAGTTGGACTATTGCCATGCTGGTAAACTTGCATACAAGACGGCTCTCCTGCAGGCAGGGGGTCAGGGCCCTTGTCAAGCACATCCTGACACCCAACGCCGGCAAAGTATCAAAGGGGAGTTGACTGCGTGAGCGGGCAGGCCATGCAAAGTTGAACTGTGCTGTGCTATGCACCTGTTATCGCAAGCAGATTGTGAAGATACTATACCAGAGATGCACAGAGTGATTGCAATATTTGTGCCTGACTTACAAAATATGGTGGTGCGCAGCAGATTTCGGAAAAGACACAAGGCTCACATTTTCCTGTGATAGAATATTAAGAATAAAATGCTTGTTTATATATACCTACTATTGTTTACTTAAAACATTACTCATTGCCACTGTGTGCTGTTATAAACAGTGCTTGTACAAATTAAAGTTATATATGAAAAATGTGTGAGTTTCAATAAAACATGTACCTTCAAGAGATTGACTTTGTTGAGTTTGTTGTTCGGTCTGGAAACATAAGTGGGAGTTTAGATAACCTTTATATTTGGCATAATTAATGTGTGACGGGGGAGGGGGGAATAGGGGTAAATGATAAGCCTGAATCTGTCAATGGCATGCTACCCAGTGTTGTAGGGAGAGTGTGCCCTGAAATGAGAAAAACTAGATGACTCTAAATTAACTTACAATTTATGCTCAAAAAGTGTTCCAAATAACAAAATATAAAATTGGAATACTTATAGAAGGAGAAACACAGGCCTCATAGATACTACTTAAATTTAACTTAGGTTAGTCTAAAGATAAATCTGTGATTTATAATTATTCAGCCGGACCATTCGTATTATTTTGTCTATTTGAAAGGAAAATTAAAGAAACTGAGTATTACATGCACCTGAAACATTTTCCTATAACATCCAGTGTGTGCCTTACGTAGGAATGCCTAGTACCGCTAGCTATATAGGCTGTATTTTTTGGAAGTAAGTTGATTTACATGTAAAGCGAAGATTTAAGGTGCCACATATATCCTTTTTCTGTCCCGGAGACTCAATTAACATGTAAACAAGTGGGCTATTCCATTGCATGGGGTTCACAAGGTTTAGTGGGATCATTCATTGACAGCCCAAAGGCACAATAGTTTTAACATTACTGAGAAGCGTTGAACGCTATTGTTTAGTTTGGTGTTGATTATCATTTCCGTGCATTGTCCGATATAATTATTACAGTTGGTATTGTCTCTAAAGGGAGTGCTAGTCGAGTGGTGAGCGAGTCCACGATATGGGCGCTCAATCCATAACATGAACAACGTTTGGCAGTGCGGTAAGTTTATTGGTGGTTATAGTGATGCGTACAGCTGCTCGTGAAGGCAATGAATCCAAGGTATTACAGTTCAGTTTGAGGGAAGTAAGCTTCCTCCGTAGAGTCCACTTATTCTCGCCTCCGGCCGTCTCGTAACGACGTAGTATGAGTCATCAGATGTCCCTGTGGTTGTAAGGCTATCTAAACCCCATCCGAATCTCCCGATCCGATTGATCCAAGTGCTACTGTTCTCTCTCTCTCGACTCTCCTACACTCTCGTTTATAAAGCAGTCTGATATCGATTTTTCCCAGGGCCTCAGTGCTTGCAGGGAAGTGTGTCCCGATGATCATTGTCATCAGGTATATCAACACCTACCAGCGGCACTGGCCATTACTATATATTTTCATAAACTAAGTAATTTGGAAGAATTCCCATCATGTATATTCATCTGGTGGCTCTCACACTAATTCAGTAGGCATGCACAAAGTAAATGTTAATTTCTACCTTTGTGCAGCGTCTTTGTTTGAGAAAGTGAACATGACTTAAGTCCGTGCATGGGAACAACAACAATTGTAAGCAAATGCACAGTTTTACCCAATGCTGTACATCTGTCACGTTAACGCTGACTATGATGAGACCCTTGTTACCCTCTTATCTTCGGCAATGGGTTTAGTGGTTCGGACGCTCCTTGACGCATGAACGGACATAGGCGTTTTAACAGGAACTTTGCACAGCTTTTTTTTCCTTTCTTTTTTTTTTGAACAGTTTTATTATCTTGGGACAAGTTGGATTGCTCCTGTCTTTCCTTGTTGCCAGCGGAACTTAATACTAATACAAATTCTTGATAATTATGTTATCATCGCCGTTGGTATTTATAGTTTTATGAGACTTATACTGTCTCATTGAAGGTAGCAATTCTACACTCTGTGACATATACCACTTTTTAATTAAATGAATGTGCAATATGATATTTAATGTGATGGGATGAGATGCTGTTTCATTTAGAACATATTCAGTTTGTAAGGCATCTTCCACTTTGGACTTTAAAATATCATAATCTCTTATTAGTTGTAAATTAGGGTCAAGGTTATTCCAGAGTTTTATGGCTACAAAAACTGGCAATTTCAAGATATACTCAAATCTTGTAAAGGGTATTGGAACAGTAGGAGCACTATTCCTACGAGTACTACGAACAGTAGTTTGTGAGTAAAAAAAGCCTGCTTCCAATAGGCAAAAAACAATATTAATTAAGAAATACTTTCTTCTGTACTCCAAGGGGAGAAGTTTTGCTCTTGTATACAGTTCAATTCTATGTACGTCTGTTGGTGCATTCACCAAATATACTTAACGCAATGAAACATTCAACAGAGTTTCTAGTTAACGTTTTTGACAGTCAACTTGGGTACAGGATGTAAAATAGATATTTCCCATATCAAGATATGGGAGTAACATACTTTTAACAATTTTCAGACCAGTAAACTCATTAATGAATTTCCTAATTATTCGCAATAAAGACAGTTTGTAGGAGGCAAGTTTAAATGTCTCTTGTAGTTGATACTTAAAGTTCAATACCTCATCCAGGTTTATGCCAAGGTATTTATAAATATGTACATGCTGAATTTCTATAGTCTATTGTCTTTGGAGTAAACATCATGAAATTTGTTTCATAGACATTAATAGTTAATTTATGAAAACAACACCATATATCCTTAGGACCGCCAGTGCTTTCTGTAGCAGCACACCCAGAACGTACTAATGCGTGTAGTAAAAACGGCCCTCTGAACGCCAGTATCTTTTGTCAGAGCAGCCCCAAGACGTTCTAATGAGGGGAATAAAACAGGCCCCTCAAACGCCAGAAATTTAGAGGGCTAAAGGTCCCAAACACCAGTAACTGTTAACAATTTTCATACTTTGAATATAAGATTTTAGAATATGGTTTCAAAGAATGATTTCTAATTTGCCATGATGTATCTCTATGGCACTTGGGGCTTCAATTCATACCTTTAAGTTTTCAGATGTAAATTTTATGTATAGATTAATTAACCTTTAAAATGGTAAATTCTTCAATTTTAAAATATCTTGAAAAAACATGTCATATGAAAGAATATACCTTGTGCTTATATATTAGATATATCTACTCGATTACGAATTGATTTGACAGAAAAACACTTGATGTTAAGGATCAAATATGAATTTGGTTAATTATTCCATGTTACATCATGCATTTCATGCTAATTAACTTTTAGATCCAAAACGTTTAAGTAGGAACTGGGGCTTTTGCCTAAATTATTGAACAGACTGAATCTTGACACATTGGTACGTTTTGGCAAGGACATTTTTCATGTACCTCTTTAGAAATACGTATCATCAGTACTTGGCATGAGACCTATATGAATAGATTTTTGCCAAAACGTACTATTGTGTATTCAGTACACATTGATGCATTTCAAATGATGAATGTATGTGCAGACAAAAAGTGTGACAAAAACGTTCAAACACGCTTTGGCATGAATGTTTTGGGTGCATAATCCTGGAAAAACGTATCACTGGGACTTGGCATGGAGCTTGTACAAACTCGTCTCTGCCAAAGTGTATCAATGTGTATTCACTACTCATTGGTACGTTTCAGAAAGTATAGAAGCAATTGTTTTGAAGAAAACAAGGTATATTAAAAAATGTTTAAATACGTTTTGGCATGAAACCAAATGAAACGTTTTACCAGGAATATTCTTCCCAAAAGTTCATGCCAAAACGTGTTTAAACGGATTAAAACGTATTAAAACGTTTTGGCATGAACTTTAAGGAAGACTATTACTGGTAAAACGTTTCATTTGGTTCTGGCAAGAGGCCTGTACAACCTGGTTCATGCCCAAACGTATCAAGTCACTACTCCTTGGTCTGTTTCTGATTAAAAATAACAGAAATTATTTTGAAGAAGACTGATCGAAACTTTTCAGGCATCATCCTAGCAAAATATATCAATCATTGGGACTTCGCCTGAAGTCCTTACAAATGGGTGTATGCCAAAACGCGTTATTGTAACTATACTTCTTGGAATTGAAAATAATCTTTTAGTTAGTCTGAGATAGATCGATCCTTTGCATATTCAGAGTAACCAGCAGTGTGACATCCAGCCCTAATAATGGTTTGTTTGTTTCGCAAAGGTCACAGTAAGGTGTTACTCCAAGTAAAATGTATATTGCCAAGGGCTCTCTCTTTCCCTTCCAACAAGAATAGTTGAAAATATGAGTGCATTTTGTATGTATTTTGGAACCTGTGTATACAATACGTTTTCCCCAAACCATAAAAACTTCATATTAGTATGGCTGTGATTTAGAAAAAAGATATACAATTTTAAGGATACTTTCTTCTTTGTATATATACACATCTATTTGTCATATGTTTATAATCATGAACAGAATGGAAAGTTCAGCTGACAGCATTTATGTAGAAAATTATGTCAAGATGCTATTCCTTAGTAAACCCAATAAATATTTCAATCTGAAATGGTTTTGAATCTTTGGCTTTTTATAATTTTGTAGGGCAATGTAGCAGATCATATTTCGCCTTCTCCTTTTAGTTTAATATTTCTCACACAGTCATAGTATCCACATTATTATTAGAGAGCACAAGTCATTACTATTTTCCTTATTTAATTATCTTATTTTTAACCAGTGGCTATACACTTTTGAAATACTCTAAAGGTTGGCGTCCTAAATTTGACAGCCTAAATATAATCATGTTGAGCCATTCTGTGCCTGAGATAATTCTTTATATTGGAAATAAAAACCAAGGAAAACATACCCAGTAGGCTGCAAGGCTTATACTCATGGGGAAATGGGAGAAAAATATGAAAATGCAAATAATTGCTTATTGGTTTTGCGGGTACCTCTTTCAAGTAATGCCCACCTACGTAATTGTAAGTAGAAAAAGGAAATCTATCACTTTTTTGTTGAAATTACACAATAGCCTGAACATGAATACCACTAAATCGACTGAAATGTCATTTAATCTTGCAGTTAAAAAGGATTATTGCATGTCTAAGAATAGTATTTTTTCCAAAGATTGAAGCTGATTTTGCTAAATACAGAATAATTATTAAACTTTGAGAACCAAACTGGATTACATACTGGACATGTCATAATTAAATAGAAATATAGAAGAATTAAAAAAGATAATATTGACAAAATATATCATTTAATATGTATAAAGTATAAAGATATTGTGAGACAACATATCTGATGGGTAAAACATCTGATATTGACAGGAAATATAGAACATGTTTGGATGTCCAAGTTGTTTTGGGATGCACTGCTTCATGGTCTATTTGAAACTTAATATTCCGTATTTCAAGCCACAATCACATCCATAACATCCCTATATCATGTGTTATATATAAATTAAAAACGAAATGGAACAATTCAGGAAAAAAAACCATTCAGAAGTTAAATAAAAAGCATTACACATTCACAGGTCTCAAAGGGAAAATACAAGATGACTCCAGATAGCTTGATCGCCATGGGTATCATGATATCCATGAATACATCCACCAGAATATGTTTCTAGACTGATAATAGATAGGAATTGATTATCATGCACCTGCTTTGAGAAAACATTAGAAAATTTGTTACTTCTAAATAAAGAGACCAGTGAGTTCATATTTTGTTATATCCATAAAGGTGGACATATACGATGGATAGTTTGTCTATTTAGATTTGTTTTATCTATTTTGATATTTATAGGACCATCAACAGAATGTGCATAATATATCACGGTATATGCGTGACATAAAGCTGTTTTAAAGAGACAGTGACTGTAAACATAGAGATACTGAGTGTTTCTTAGAGTCAATGAGCATTAACATTGTGTGTCTTTGGAAAGTAATGGACATAAGGTGTGATTCTCATCAGCTCCCCACCAGACATATTCATATACTTTGACAATAATAGCATTATATAAACATTTCTAGAAATTTACAATATATTTACATGTTTCATTTAAGCATTGATAATGATAAATTAGCTGTATCTATTGCAATTACTATCTGCATTATCTAGGTTTATATATCATATGGTTTGTTAGTTCAATCGGCATCAATCTTAAATGGAGAACGATACCTGGTACCTGTCGTTGTCTGCTTAAGGGACAGAGGTACCAAGTGAAATTGCTCTCCGACTGGGAAATCTCCCAAAATGAAGGAATCCAAATCAGGAGATGTATACTTAAGACATTGTAAGATTTAAATATATAAGACTATAGTTCTATTGTCTACCATTAATGACCACTGAATGTCCAAACATGATCAATCTTGATAATATTGTATGGACATTTCCATTCCAAGTCATTTATATCAATGATTTTCACAACCTGCTATAATTCTCATCATTTTGAAACAATTATTTTTGTGCTTCCACAAATTCTATGCCAGAATGATATGGCCAGAATGACATGCTTTTGAATTTAAAGAAATTCTGAGAGATTCTAGACCCAGTGCGGGAGAGACTGGGATAATTTCCGAAATTGTCGAAAAAATCAAGAAATCTACCACAATTCCAGAAGACTTGGCACCTCTGAAGGGGTAATTACACAGGTCATAAGAATCCCTAACATAATGTCCTGAAAAGAGCCATGATATGGGCTATGATGGCCCAGAAACTTAATGTAAGCCCTACAAAAGTCCTGATAGCGCTGGTGATCGGTGTAAACTAAATTAATGATAAGGAAATGACCGTCCTTAGGTTGTCCTAAGGTTGTCTTAATGATATCATGAGTACTATCTCCAGTGCTGAATGATTTCTGACATGTTAGAATTTCTATTCAATTTCCCTTATGACAATAGTTATCCATCCCAACAATATTGTCCCGTATCGATATCCGCTATTGAAGGGCTGACTTAAGTACACTGTTGTAAGAGCGAGGTAACATCCTGTTTAAACTAGACTTTAACCAGGGCATCTATATAAGGGTTGAAACTTACTATCTAATGATATTCCATGTAGGCCTATAAATGTTTGAGCAAATAATCTGTCTCTAAAACGGGTTTCACCATTATAGCTTTGTTTGACAGTGGAGAAAGGTATTATTTCTTCCTGTGTGTACATGCTATACTGTGCATATTCTACTTCAATCTTCCATTTCTATAATAAGCATGTCCAACATGACATAACTCTGCATATCTGAAACGTTGTAAAATATAATGGTATATGATACATATGTAATAATACTGGTTATCCTGCAATGAATGCCCATGTGTTCTGATACGTTTTGGTACGGTTTAAAACATTATGTGTATGGAATTTTACTCAACTTTTCTAATTCTAAGTCCCTGCCCAACCAGATTAAAACGTATTACTCTGATACTAGGAACAACTTAATCAGGGTAATGTGTAATGGATGATTTCTATGATAGAAATTCCAGGACGTTTTATTACGTTTTAGCCTGTATAGTTAACATATCCAGAACGTTTTAAAACGTACTACAAGAGGAGAATTACATCAAAAATAGAGGGAAAAATTGTTTGTGAAAACGCATATTACGTTATGGACTTTCAAAAATTGAAAAATCCATTACACATAAAACGTTTTGGTTGTGCTCTGACAGAAAGTACTGGCGTTTAGGAGACCATTTTTACTAGACGTTTCAGAACGTTTTGGGTGCCCTATGACAGAAAGTACTGGCGTTTGAAAGGCAATTTTTGATACACGTTTCAGTACGTCCTGGTTGTGCTAAGGATATCTAGTTTTCACAAGTCTGATTGCAGCATTGATTGGCTATATTGGAGGCTCTTATCTGTAACAAACAAAGCAGTGTCATCCACATAAAGTAATTTATCAGAATACGTAGGTACATCTCGTAGGTCATTTATGTAAATATTAAACAAAAGAGGGCCCATTATTGAGCCCTGTGGAACACCAAACGTAATATCCTGAAGACCTGACATGTCACTATTTGCTATTGTTGTTTGCTTCCTATTGTGCAGATAGTTTCCTAACCAATTTTTAGTAGCCCGTGTTAAGTACATTTTATCCAGTTTTTGTACTAATATGAGGTGGTTTAAGGTGTCAAAATGCTTTTTAAAGTCAATAATTACTGCTAGGGTAGGTTGTTTACTGTTATTGTTCATAGTTACTTCTGTTATAAGTTTAAAAATAGTATCTTGAGTACTGTGTTTGGTTCGGAAGCCATTCTGTTACGTGGTTCTTTTGAATGTGACTATACAACTGATCATGAATCAATTTTTCCAATAGCTTTCCTGGTAGGGGAAGCAGAGTGATGGGACGCAAATCTTCAACATGTTTCAGATTACTTATTTTCAGAATAGGCACAACTGTGCCTATTTTCCATTCTGTTGGGAATTTTTGCATTTCAGTTGACAAATTAAAGACATGTAACAATTGTGCATGTAAGCAAATAAAGCTATCCTTCAATATTCGTGAAGAAATTGCCAGGCCGGATGATTTATACATATCTATCCCCTTAAGTTTCTTCATCAGCTGTTCATGTGTAATAGCACGGATTTCTAGGGATTTAATATTCCCTGGGTCCATCATTTCACGAGTCACCGAGTTAATTTCTTCTCTACTTAGTTCGACTATCTTAGCTGCAAGATCGCTACCAATATTAGTAAAGTAGCTATTGATATAAGTAGCTACTTGATCTTTTTCAATCTCAGTGCCATTATCATGCTCCAATGAGAAACTATCATTTTTAGATTCCTCAGTATCACATAATTCAGGTGGTCCCAACATTTTCGGGGATCATTTTTAAATCTATCTAGCCTTTATATAGTCTTTTTTAGCTCTCTTAAACTGTGATTTACATTCATTCCTCAGCCATTTACTCAATGATATGTCGTCAGCCCTGCCACATTGTCTGGCAATTTTTAATGATAGGTCTCGATCGTTAGCTAACTCTATTAGCTCTGCAGATAGCCATGGCGGTCGAGTTTTTTTAAATTTGGACTTCCTAACTGGACAATCAATGTCAAAAGTAGATTCTATTTTTTTATATAAATAGGCCCAGGCAGCATCAACATCATCAGTTTTATAGAAGTGGATCCAGTCCTTTCTAATTAGTTCAGCACAAAATATTTCTTCATCATAGTTTTTATAGCTCCTTCCTAGAATTCACTTTTAGGGGTTTTCAGTTTAATCTTTTTTCGTATTAGATATACGGGCAAGTGGTCACTAAAATTAATATTGAGTATACAACTTGATAATAAAGTTTCATTATTGGTTAATATAAGATCAACAATAGTTTTAGAGTACAAAGGTCGGGTAGGATGTATTACTAATTGCTTATGGCCAAAGCGCCTATCCAGGTTTTTCAGCTTTGTTTCATTACTATTTCTGCCAGCATAGTCTATATTTTAATCACCACCTATGTATATGTCTGTGGTTTTTGGTGTAATAAGATTTAACATAAGGTCTTATAGATGCTTAAAAAATATATTTATGTCTCCATCAGGTGGCCTATATAAGTTGCATATATGGATTAGATGGAGGTGATTCAACTTAAGGGTTATTGTCTGCTGTTCTATGTCCTTGGTACTAATACTACTAGTTAAGCCTGTCATAAATACATATGGTATAGTATGTTTTACATAGATACCTAGCCCGCCACCTCTTTTGGCAGTACCTTGTGGACCAAGTATTTGCCTATCCTGTCTAATAAAAACGTAGTCCCTCACATGCGTGAAATTATCTGAAACATATTCATTTAGCCATGTCTCATTTAAACAGAGCACATCCATATTAGTGTTATGGAGTAGTTCCTCTATGTGGTCTTTCTTATTCATAAGACTTAGTGTGTTCAGGAAAATAATTTTAGACCATTGTATGCTTTAAAGGTATTATAGATTTAACCTTCCATGAGTGAGTATTACACATTTCATTTGTGAGTGAGTTTATGATGAACATAAGTATGGTGAGTACATTTGATATGTAATATGATGACTACTAGGCCTGATAACCTAA
The DNA here is from genome assembly GCA_936440205.1 of Lepidonotus clava. Classification (NCBI taxonomy): domain Eukaryota; kingdom Metazoa; phylum Annelida; class Polychaeta; order Phyllodocida; family Polynoidae; genus Lepidonotus; species Lepidonotus clava. Next base: position 50,069,312 of record OW387138.1, read on the forward strand.
ATGCATAGATCATGTCTAGTGGTAATTCAGGCGAGAATGATGTTTGGCGTTTCCCAGGGGATGATTTCATTTGAGATTGGTATAATTGGGAATCGCATAACAGTCATAACAAGTTACACTGAAGTCACACGATGAGTAATGTAATAAACAGTTAGAGTTTATCCATCGTAATGGGAGTTCTATCCAGTTGTATTGATGCACTGCTCAAGCACAATAGCAGCACAGTAACACTGTACTTGTGCTTTGCACTTGCACGAAACCCTTCTGCACTGATGGGTTGGACTGGTATGACTGTAGTGAATAGGAGTCAAATGCCTTGATGCTGGGAGGGGGGGACTGACGCCATGCATGAAAATGTGAGCAAAAAGGGTCTCTCGTGCATTGACACACAGGTGGGGGGGTTGAGGTCCCATGACACGCACCTACTGACGCTCAACGCCTGCAAAGCTTCAAAGGGGAATTGACTTTGTAAGTGGGCAGGCAATGCATAGTTAAACTGCGACGTCCTGCGCACCTATTATCAAAAGCAGATTCTGAAGATACTATGCTGGACAAGCAAATACTGACTCCACTAACTTAGCTATTTGCGCAAATTGTGACCACACGCAGCAAAACCGGCAAAGACATAAGTGTCAGTTTTTTCTGTCAGATAGATTTTGCTGAAACCTTCCATAAATGATAAATATGTGTATGAAATAGGCCTGAGCCATTCTCCAGGCACCAGTCACACTGTTACAATGTGCCTCAAACAGATAAACTTTGTCTGCTGCTGAGTGTCAATAGTATTGCCCCCTTACAAGCAGCCGTCCTACTGATGAACAACAGCACCAATATTAAAGACACTGATTATTGCAACAAGTTGCAAAATGTGACTAGTGCAGAGCATCAGCGTGACAAATGCAGTTGGTAATATGTCCTGTGATTCATATGCTTTAAGCTCCTACCAGATATTTTAAATGCTATTCTTTTTTTGGGTCCTATGTTATTTCAGGTTTTCATCTGATTTTAGATTAAAATTTGATAGTTGGTCTTCCCCTAATGCATACTATCATAGACATTTTTGAATCTAATAATTATAATTACTAATTCAGATTTTGTATTAATAATGTTTTGTGAGATGTTATGAGATGAAAAAGTTATTTTGATTCATGTGAATGTATGTTACTGTTTTTCAATGAATTTTCTGCCCATACTTTATATGATTTGATATTTGTAAAGTTACTTCCATGAAAGGAGGCCAAGAAATATGAGGGCCAGAATATGACGTTGATAGATCCAGGTAAGTCCAAATTAAGCCATAGGCCCTGGGGATAGTTGGGAAAAGATGTAGGGGCAGGGATATGGTTGGGATAGGTCCAGGTGGGTTTCAATCAAGTGATAGTCCTGGAGGATAGGACAGGAAGGATATTGGGGTAGAGACATGAAAGTAATAGGTCGAGGTAGGTCCCAATCAAGTGATAGGCCCAGGGGATGGGAGGGGAGGGATGTAGCAGCTGGGATATGATGGGGATAGATCCATGTTGGCCTCTACCTCTCAGAATATAGAAGCACCTTCTTGGTAATATACTGGATAACTCCATATATACTTTGCCCCTGAGGTGGGCCCCTGATAATTTGATACCCAAATCATTTATTTAACTTTTTATCACAAAATATTTGTGTTATCTGTCATCGTACAAAAAAAAAAAGGTTAAAATCTTTGGGAATCTGTAGAAAATGTCAAACTTGTCACACATTTTCCTGACATGTATTTAATTCAAATTCTTACTTGGGATATGTGGGGTTGTGACTAATAGTTGACACATTATGGAGTCAAAAATGTTTCAATTTTGGATTTATTTTAACTGCTCAAATCAGCATACATAAACCCTAATAGAATAATCTTTCCTACTACGAGTCATCAGCTGTTAGCAACCTGAGTATATCAGGGAGGATTCCTCTCTCATTTTCCATGTAACTGCCAAAATTAAATCAAAAGATTTGTATTTCTGACATCGTTATCTAAATTTTGATACATGTAAATATTTTCGTATTTTTCAGGTTGAGGTAACATGAATTTTTGGCCATTTGCTGCTCTACTATAAACCAAGGAATAATAACCACTTCAGATTAAAATCTTACCTCGATATGATATTGAAGGTGGTTTGTTTTCTGGTACATATTTTGATTCTAGTTTTCTCTTCCATTATGCTTGTTTGACATTCCTTGATTTTGAATGCATTGTTGCTCCTTTATAACGCTTTGTTCTGGAAAATCAAAATGTTGTTTTCAATTGTAGTGAGAACTAATCTATGTGACCTGTTCTGCAATTTTAAGGCTTATTGACACAAATGAAGAAGGTAGCTTTCTAAAAATTAAGCTCTTAGTAGAAACTAAGGGCTGGGTTTCTGAAAATAATAATCTATTGAAAATACAATTTAAATTGTAACAACAAGAAAACAACATACATACAGTTTTTGAAAAACTAAAATTTAGATTGCACACATTTATGATACAAACATAATACTCTCAATTTTGTTCTAATGAAAATTACTTCAAAATGTTTTTGTATGATGGAAGTTAAATTTGTTAGGTTTTTAATAGTTCTAGAATAACTGTCACATGCTTTTGTTTCTATGTGAAACCACTTCTAATCTTGATTTTCTCTTTAGATATTGAGTCCATTGGAAAAGGCCATTAATTTGCAAAGCCATTGCTGAATCACTAGGATATATGAATATGTGCCTGTATGAATCTTCTGTAGACTCTTTCTTATGTATTGCTCGAAATTCTAAGTTTAAACATCCAACAACTAACTAGTTTATTTCATTTTTGTCCCTAGGATGTACCTCTGTGCCTTATTCATTTAACATTAATCAGTATTACAAATTTCACGTATTGCTATCTTTTTTACATCTTTTGTCAACTGTTATCAATGTATGTTTTACAATTTTATATTCTAATTATTTTAGAACTTTCCCTGAGGGGACACAGCTGTAAAGAGTCTGTTATCCCTTTGATTCTAATTATTAACCTTGTTCAACATGGTATCTATTATCTATTTAATTTGTCTTACAAATATTGTAAATTACCAAATAAAACATAATATATAATTGACAGGATATACTTACGTGATTTAGGTTTGAAGCAAATTAAGTAACTATTGTGTAGATGATGAATTGTTGTCACCTGGTTGCATTTGTTCTGGTTCAGGTAAAGATATTTTCAAACTAGTACTTGTTAATTTCATCAGTTTGTATATTTTCTCTCCATAGAGGGTTCTGCTGCTTATATTTTTTTCAAGTACAAGTAAACCATTCCTTAAATATTCACAATTCAGTATTATTCTTGTTATCCTTTAGAGGCCTTTTATACACATTAATCATTCTGTTGTGACTGATCATTTATATCACGCATCTTTATTATGCGTGATTGTTCAACACTCAAATGATTTATTTAAGTCACCCTCATCCATGTTTATTTCTTCTCTGAGTTTTTACTCAAAATTTTCTTTCAATATTTGAAGTTTTGAAGTGATATTTTGTAATCAGCTTCTTTTATCATTTCCTAGTAACCATTGCCATGCTTATATACTGATGCTGAGTGATATCCTGTGATCAGCTTCTTTTACTTTTACGTAGTAAGTATTGAGTTGCATGATTTGAGGTTACTTTCCTTCCTCCTTGTTAATTTCCTCTTCTTAATTTTGCTCTTAATTTTCTTTCAATATATTGAAGTTTGGAAAGCATGCTAAATGATATCCTCTGATTACCTTCTTCTTTTATTTCCTAGTAGGTGTTGATATGTTTACACTTGTTTCTTGATTATATCCTTATTATCAAACTTGTTTTTTTGAGAGTTTTGACAAGATCTTCTTCATCTTCTTCAGCTTGTTTACTCTTGTATCTCTATCTACCTCTGACCGTGAATAGTGAAATCCTTCTGTATCCCTGCAAAACATAATATGAAATTACAAAACAGTATTTTAAGATATGACTTAAAATATTAATAATTTCATCTGTGTGTCACGAATAGATAATACCTTGAAAAAGGAATTTGCGAAATGGGACTTAGAACATATATTTTGTGTACATTAAGAACATTCAGAATACAGATGATCACAGATTTGATTTCATGAATAGCTGAAGTATATTTTTCAACAACATAATATTTCAAGTGGTCAGTGAGACGGTTAGTTTCTGGAATTGTAGTAAGAAATTTAACAAGATTGCAGGAATCATTATTCAGAAGATAGTTAGGCAATGTTTGTCTTGTTGCAGAGAATTAGTAAGTAAGACTAAGAAAACCAATAAATGAAGTTGTAAGAAAGCATCTGAAAATAATCAAATTCATAGAAATTTATGAGTATGTGGTTCGGACTAGGTATAGAAGATGTCTGGACGGGTCTGAAACCAGATGTCCTTCTGCTGGGTCCAATCCTGCTTTTCAGATGCATTGACGTGTACAGTTTTGTATTCATTATACTTTTTCAGAATTGTCATGGTTAAATGACATATATTACCCACAATTTACTACTTTTTACTCGAAAAACATTTTATATTAGCCTGATTCATTTGGAACTCTATGTGTGGCAGACTACCATTGAGGAAGGCAAAGTAGTTATTTGACCAACTTCACTACAATTTTAGCACTCTCTGATATTATTGCATGAGTAAGGTTAACCTAGTGTTGCTATATTTTGATATGTATGATGGGGGGTTAATAAGATATTACTAAGTTCATATTGTGAGTTGTTATAAATCAAATTCCTTCATTTGCCGCTACACACGGGAAGTTGAAATTCAAACGCAGACCCTCACTTTGCCGATGTTCATTTTAATTAAATGCTGACACAGGTTGGAGATATTTGTTGTCATTTATTATACATGAACAAAAATGTACTCATATGGAGATACAGATCACTGGATTTCCCAAAGCTGGAAGCATATTAGGACATCAGGAAATCCAGTGATCTGTATCTCCATATGAGTATGGTTTTGTATTTATTATACTTTCACGGAAATGTGAAGGTTAAATGATACACATAATATATGTATCACATAAAAAATATCAAATCATGATATATTATATCATGAATTGATACTTTTTATGTGATAGATTTATTTGTCCAGCCTGATTAATTTGGATATATATTTGCGGCAGACTACAAATACTGAAGGCAAAGTGTCTATTTGTGACAGTTTCTGGGATTTCCAGCCTTATGGAAATGCCTATTCATGGCTCTAGAGCCTTTATTTAGCTTAGGAATCATAAAAATAAGAAAAATAAGCTAAATCCATGCTACAAATGAAATTTTTCATAGTTTTCATTTCTGATGAAAAAATATGGATTTTTTGCATTTTGTTGCCATGGTAACCAGACTGTTGATAGAACGTCCAAATCAGCCGATACTATAGTTATGCATATGTTGGTTTCCATGGTAACCATGGAACAAAATTAAGTTTTCAAAATTTGAAATTCTGAATTAAGGGACTGCTTGGCCAAATTCAGCAAAAAACAGATTCTGAATATCTTAAATAGAAAGGAAATGGCAGTATATTTCCTGAAATCATATATGGGATTTCAATTTTTGGCCTAGATTATATAAAAGTTATATCTTTATAAATACCAAAGACTGGTCTATTTTAGCATATTTAGCATATCTGACCTTTGTGTCCTCAAATTAACATAACTTTTTTTCTAATAAGAATATTTACCTAATTTTTTCAGTATTAGATTCCCCAAGACACAATCTTGATTTAATATTCCAGGCCATAAGACTGCTTTTCGCAGAGCATGTCACATTTGACTGACTTCACCACAATTTCAGACTCAGTGGTAGCCTTGTGCAGTTCCTGTTATCCATATCTGAATTGTTCTAGAATTTGGTATTTATTATACACAATTTTGCATGATAAGTAAAACATCTTTGATTATATTTATCGATTTTTATGCGATCAATTTATGCAATCAGTCCGATTCTTTGAAACTATGTTTTCTCAAAGTAGCGGCGGACTATAATTCACCAGTGTGAGGCTATGTGACCTAGTTTTTTTTTGTTTAATATTTTATTTAGACTGGGTTTCACCAAAATTGGCCATTTTTAGTTGGTCCCCAGCATACATCTAAAAAGGAAGACATACAACTCGATATGTGCACTCGTAGAGTACAGATGAAAATCAAGTATAAATTGAGCTACGTATACAATAGTTACTATAAGTACTCAGAGAGTTAAGATATTAATAATTAGACAGTAAAGACAGTTTAAGAAAGAACTAAATATAATGAATGTGTGATAAGAAAAATACAAATGGGACGCAAAGCATCATATTTAGACATTAAGCAAAATTTCATTAGTGATGGGTATTAAAGACAGAGTAAGGCTGTTAGCAGAAATACAGAATAGGTATGTCACATAATAACAGTAATAATAACAACAATAACAGTAATAATAAGATAACAATAGCAGTAATAATAATAAATAATACTAAGTAGCACTAAAAAGTACTAAATACTACCAGGCAGAGCAAACAGTAATCATTTACACTTGGATCAGGTGACTATTTCAATTAGGCTAATTCAGAAGTTTGAGCTGCCCAACCAACCAATTCATCACTGCAAGTAGCGACTAGAATGTTAGTTAGCTTGATAATCATAGGCTATGCACGATATGATATGACAGAGTAATACAAGGAAAACCTTTCCAACACACACAGAATACATCAACTCATATCACAATAATTCAATCCCATATCAGGTATATGCATATATGCATGCCTGTGTGATAAACCGAACAGTAGCAGGAGGTGGTTTGTATAGTAATTAGGATAACCAGATAATCCATTCATAAAGGTATTCATAAGCTACAAATGTGCATCTGGAGGAATCTTATTATGGAGTTTGGTTCTTTGTGTTTGTTTAAAAGATTCAAAAGTCAGTATATTCCTCTCCTTAACAGGTAGGTTGTTCCACAAATGAGCACCATTATATAGTATACTTCCGTCGAAAGCAGAGTTATTTGGAATAATTTCATGTAGCACTGGTGCAACATTTGCTCGGAGTTCTTGTTCAGGTATTTTTAAATGCAGAGGGTCCCTACTTCTATAATACATAAAATTATATATATGAGTCTCTCTCCTATCATGCAAATCGGGGAGTTTTTTTTACTTATTCCAGGGCGATTGCCTTATTTTCTTGGTGAGACCCAGTACGCCTCCCTTAGCTGAATGCTGTCTAACCACCAAGTGTTTTGTGTTTATGGTGTTTCGGAGGGGGATTGATGTTAGCGTTTTTGGTGGGGGGTAATATTTGGTGTCAATAGGGCTGTATATACACATGTTTAGGTGCATGTAAATTTCAATCTCACAATTTCAGAAGATTACCTCATCAGTATTTGACTTTGAGTGTTTTTGGAAAATTATTTTAGCAAAGAATGTGTATGTTTGGAGGGGGGCTCTAGACAGGTTTGGTTTTTTAGGCCTCTTTGTGTAAGTAAGAAAAGAACACTTGTTTATGATAGATTACTTTGATATTCATTAAAAAAAATCTTTCCATAGTTGAATGGATACAGTATTTATCTGTTTTTTAATATTAATCACTTGTTTTTGTGAAAATTAGTCAGCACCAATTGAACCAGCTATATAGGCACATTCATTTAAGTCTGAAAATAACCACAAACTTAAGGTTTGCTGATGCAGGTGATGTTGTCCCTGTTGTCAGATTCTGAACATTATGTAAATTACTTCAACCTCCAGTCCCTTAGATCCAGTCTATACAGAATCAAAAGCTAAAAGTCAAAATGTCACACAAATTTTGCACAAAGGTAGTTAGTAAAACACCTTGTGCATATAATATATTGTATAGGAATAGAATGGAGAAACGTCACCAGTTCTATAGAGGGAATATCATAAAGTATTCAAAATAATGTGAATTACTCTATCATATAGTGTAGATATATCATGGACCGCTGGTAGGTGTAAATATACCTCTTTGCCAATAGCAGACAGGGTGTGTCTCCCAGTGAGTACCAATGCTTGGCTGAAATCAATAAACCAGACTGATATACATATAGAGTAGTACCTATGGTTACAGATGGAGAGTACTACTTGATACCATTTGGACAATACGAGTCTTAAGGATTCAAGGTGTTAGAATAGCTATACGAGAGGACATGTGGTGACTGTTGGAAGTACTACTGTGTTAGTAGTACTTCTAAGGAGAAAGCTTAGTCTTTGTTGATTGGAATTGTGAACCTAGGAATCTTAAACCATCATTGCACTGGCCACTGTACACATCAATGTGATCCATGAATAAACCTGACTTTCAGCCAGGTGTTGTTCATGTTGTGGATCTGAACGCCAATTCCATGAACTTATCTACCACTTGACTAGCATTTACATTGGAAGAGATATAGGCAATTGTGTTGAACATCATAGGAACAATTCCCCTATTATTAATTGACTACATACAAACAACTAGCGTTCAATTTGATGAAAGTTGCAATATCTGGAAAAAGATATATGTAAACATTATTATTTATATTGGATAAAAAAGTAACAAATCTTGAAATTTTGAAGTTGCTGAAAGATAATGACAGTGATGCAAAAAATAATACTGTTACTCCCTATTAAGGATAGACCCCAGTGATGGACGGCCACTTCAAGAAAACATTGATAGGTTTCATACTAATGCTCAGATCAAAACGTGCTATACATCATGTTAATGCTCAGATTTGTCTCTATCTATTGACATATATAAAGTTATGATGTAATTGAAATCCCAGATTTTATAAAAAATAAAAACTAAGTTTTTTACTTTTATTTTTTGAACATCAATATGTTGATTAATATTGGACGGGCATGTATAAGACTTTACACACATCTTAATAACATTCATATGCAGGGAAGTATCTCTCAGGTTTTTAATTAAAGCCCTAAACTTTATTTTATGATCAAAAACGGTAACAATGGGCCACTTTTTGAGAAATTTTTGTTATATTTTCTGTATATCATAAAAATTGAACTAGACCGAATATCAAAATACTGAGACAAGGTTTCCTCTGCATATATCTCAAAAGGATATATCAGAAATTTCAAAGCTTTAAGTTAAATATTAAGCTAACCTTCTATGGATTCTTAAATATGTTATATCAATAGACACTGCTAGCTATCACCTATCTAATCATGCTTTCCATTTGATAATACACTGAATAATACATATAGTGATTATGAATAAAAGCAGCAACACCATTAACACTCCCATCACTGGGGTCAATCCTCAAATGAATATTCTTTGATGACATCTATGGAAATGTCATACTTTTATTATTATTATTATTGTTATTATTTATTCCATACTCAATTACAAGAATTGATCTTCCATATAGATTACTTACCTTTTGATTGTAATTTCCTGCTGCAGATTGACATAATTATGCTTGTTTTCTTATTATGCTCATGAAAAGTTTGCTACAACATGAACTATAAACCATAATATTACATAATTTCACCATACAAGTGTAGCAAGGAAAGGAAAAGGCACATTATAAAAAAGTTGATTTGGGGTAAATCATCATTATAATAATTTTTGATTTGACAAACTTGTTGATTAAGCAAAAACACATCAAACTGGATACTAGAATGCTTTACTGCTTTCTTTCACATACAAGTTTAAATGTTAGTTCAGAGTATTTCTGGAAGATCACTCTAGGGTTTCTGATGACTACAACATTCTAAAGGTTCAGATAAATATATGTGCAAGCCAGAGGGGACCAATAAAAACTGCTCATAAAGAAAAGAACCAAGTGGATAAATATCCTTTTTCCCTTGTACTAATCAGGGCACCAAACTGAGTTCAATAGAGTGAGGTGTAGTCAAAGTAGCCATCTAAGAGTATTAGCAGTTGGCTTTGAGTAAAGGGAACAAGAAAGAAACAGACATAGGCCAGGGGAGATAGGCATAAGCCAACCGACCCACATATAGACCAAGGGAGCTGACTCTAGGCCAAGGCTGTCAGTTGAAGACAGAGGTATAATTATTATTATGTCAAGTGATCAAGGCAAGAATATCAAGGGACAGGCTTTGTGCCAAGTGAGCCATTTTGTAGTTAAATGAGCCAGTTTTGAGCCAAGGAAGAAAACAATTACTAATTTAATGTCATAAATGCTTTCATGAATCACGATAAATGCTTTCCTGAATCACCAACAACTGGCTTCTATTCTTAAATAATAACAAAAGTAGACTCTGAGTCCACCTCCCTACTTTACATTCCCTTTACCATTAAAAACTTTTCTGACATGTTGTGTTATCATATACTCTGCAGCTTTGAATTCAGCATGTCATCACTCAACCAAGTTCTATAGAATGCAATGTTATCAATATATGAATAGTTATTCAATTGTTTAAAGATTTCCATTGTGGTTAAATCTAGTGAATGTTCAGGAAAATAATATTCAAATCTTTGAATTGAAGTTTGAATTTAGGAGCCAACTGATCAAAGCTATTTATCATAGATCCAGATCAAATATATGGAAAACAAACAATTTCAACACAAACAGAAAAAAAACATCTGACACTTCTGAAACATCCATCATTCACAGACTTTACTTTGTAATGCTATATAATGCTATATATCTTTTGGCCCACTGTCCTGGAATGCTCGTATCTCATCACAACCACCATTGTAATCTTATATTACACTGCTGCTCTGAAAAGCCAAGTAGGGTGAAGGCCTATTTATTGATTTTGATCAGTTAGAACAATATAAAAGTAGGCCTCTTCAAGAAGGACCATAAGTTGTGATTTGTCTTTACTTTTCCTATTGTATTCACAAGCTGGGTCAGCCAAATGTTATCAATGCATCGTCTGCAAATACTCCAACCTATGAAGACAAGCAGTAGTTTAGGTGTGTACCAACAGTAACAGTGGTTGTTCTTTGCAATCAAAATATAGGTAAATCATTCTTGTGATGTAGATCCCAGAATTCTGTTTATCACAATCAATAGGAATCAGATGAATTCATTGATAAGATTTGATATAAGCACATCTTGTTTATAGAGATAATATAATTCAGGCATTGTGGTGGTACCAGCAAAGGGATTGAATATTTTGATATGATTAATGTCTAACGAAGCTTCATTTATTTCTCCCTTCTTCCAATTGTATTCTGCCATTTGATTCCATCTTTGTGAATATCCTGCAGCCCAAGCGACGTCTCTTGTTGCTTTTAATAGTTCTTTTTCAGTGCAATTTGCTTGAATTTGAAAATGGGAAATTTTCAAATGTTCTTGCACACTTTATTTTGACCATGAAACCTTCTTTTAGTAGCTATGGGCTGCTTTGTCTACATAACCATCTCAAATAATGCTATGTCATAGACTGCAATGGCATTGGGTAAAAGTATATTCCACAGAAATTGGAATATTCTTTGTGTTCTGCATGGAATTATATGGCTGTATCAACTTCAACTTGATATACTTTTGTATTCATTTTTCTAAGTGGTAGTTTACTAATGGTTTTGTATAGATACTTGTACCCTTCAATAATCATAGTGTCACCTCCAATTAATACCCTTAGTGCATCATACTTTACTGGGCCATTGATGGGTCCCCAAAACCCGAAGTCTGTTCTCTTCACCATCTAGATTCATCCATATCTTCTACACAGCAGGTTTTCAACTTTGTTCTCTCTTTCCAATATGTGTAAGGTTAATGTTACAAAGCTTGAGTTATTTGAGTTTGGCCATTTACAGCCTTGCCTATATGTATTATCCATAAAATTGTTATGATTGAGGACGTCTCTCAAAATTATTATGTAATCTATCAATTGCTTGAGAATTATCTTTTGTCCTTATCATATGCTCAAATCAAACCCTTTCCAATTAGGTTGTTTCTCTTTATATCAGCCTCTGATCTAATAGGTATAGGCAAGGGTGATTATCAATAGTGTCCACAGTGGTAGGATTTGCTGATAAAGTATATGACGCCCTGTTCAGTTCCTTCCTTGGAGCTCTTCTGCCTCTCAGTCTACGTGTTTATGAATTTAGTGCTTTAGTCTGTTTTCTTATTGTTAAGTAGTTGGGAGAGATGCATTGTTTTCAATGTCCTGATGTCACTTTGGTAGATAATTTGGCCATTCAGTCAGGGTCCTAGCTTCATTGTGTACTTTTTCAAGTGCCAGTGGCATGTTTATAACTTCTCAAGTTTCCATTTCTCCTGAATAACTCTTCATCTTCAGAATTAGGTTTAGAGTTCAGCTGTAAGCCTCCTATCTCTAAAAATGCCTTGGATATCATAGTTTTCATATAACTATCTTTGACTACCGTATATGTTCTTTTCAAATTAGCACCAGAGGACAATCCAGGAAACTTTCAATGTCTTTCACGTTTGGCATTTGGCATTTTTTGTTACATGCTTTATCCCCAATATGATGATTGTTATTTATATCCACAATTTATGTAAATATACATACATATCATAGTTGCATGCTGCCTTAACATGTTGATAGTTATTTACATCCAATAGTTTCTGTTTATATCCACACATATTCTGGTTGAATCTGTGGGTTGCTGTGCAGTAACTTTCCTGTCTGTTATTGTCCACATTACATCTTCTACTTTGTTGAATATTAGTAGAATACGTCTTCATATTCAAGAAATTTTAGGAAAAATAACATCACAAGAACTTCAGTTTTAAAATTTACTTTATTCAATGCTGTAAATAATCAAAACAATGCTCAGGACTTTTCATTCTTATTGTTTAACAGAACATTCTAACAATCTGAGCTCACCAAATTCAGGTGAATATAATATATACAAATGAACTTTAGACTGTAGGGTGAACATCATGCATTCTACTAACGTAAGATTAACTTGTATTATCATATTTCATGGAACCCCTTTTTTCTTCATCTTTCTAAACATGCTACATAATTAATTACTGAATTGTCCAACAAGTTATCTTTGTTCTGATTCGCTTTTGGTAATAGTTTCCATACATTATATGTATATTAATTCTGTCCTTTTTTGGCTACCTCAAAAACTGTATCCTACTTGCACCACAGTTAACAGAAACACAATATTAATAAAGCCATCTTGCCTTTCTTAGAGATGAGGATATCTCAAGCATACCCCTTACTAATCATCTACTTGTGTCTGAGGATGATAAAATACATACTTTAAACAAAAACTTAAATTTCACACCTCTCAACAGTATGCAACTCTGCTTGAATATGTATCATTTTGTAAATTAAGGCCAAAGACAGGGATTGAGGAAAGATGCCAAAATCAAGGTAATATTGACTGTTTTGTCATTACATCCTTCAACATTTTATATCATAGTCAGTGCATTTATCCTGATCACAAAAAGCATTATGTGTTTGAATGCAAGAAAAAAAAACCTTACCAAACATGCTATGGCAATGCAAAATATGGAGAATTAAACCATAAAACTTGACTGAATCAAAAAGGTGCAATTCATCAGCAGACAGTGACTCAAAGCTGAGGGATTCTGATTCAAATCCAATGCGACCAAATTCTTCACTGCTGAGGGTAGACACACTTTTTGGTAAAAATGATTTATTTCTAAAGAAGGCACTAACTGCCTGAAAAGAGGGATGTTTCTTCAAGTAGTAGACTCTTCTGGCCTAAAAGGGGTGCATCAAGAATGCAAGCTTGGTAGATATGAAACAGGCAGGAGATGTCTACCTGTCTTCAGGGCTCAGTCAGAGCAACAATAAAACCCAAAAGAACAGGGAAATCTCAAGCATTCTGCATCAAAGCTTCTCAGAAAGTAGAGAGAGGTCTGCTTTAGACATGCTCAAGGCGAATTGCCTATCCCCTATGATGACCTTTAACAGCCCTTTTTGCCTGGTAATAAATAACAGCTGTATGGAAAAGACCTAGTATTCCGGTAATTTTTTAAACACCAACAACGGATGGCTGGTGTGTAGTGGTAGAGTAAGGTCAAATATGAGGCAGGCTGTAGTATATATAGTCCTAGCCACAGAGCCCCCTGGTGATAAAGGAAGCAGCCTAAGTCACTAGCAGGTGGCAGGACTGAGCCAGAAGGTCCATAGTTCTCCAGCTATAATGATATAAGCCGCCTGCTTATACCAACCATAAGAAACACCTTCACAAAATGCATCAACTAAGCAAAAAGCTCATCATCCTTAGGAATAGGATGAAACTTCCATCACCAACCACAGGAAGAAACCTTAAGTAAAAATCCTAAATCACAGGGCAAGGCAACAAATCTTAAGATTTACTTTACTGCCAAGGAGGCAAGGCAGGTTGAGATATTCACCCTGCTGACAAATGACTACGTGATGGCAAAACTGTAAAGGAAATTAGACCTACCTGCTGTCTATCTCTGGAAGGCAATGCCTTGTCCATTCCATATGTTTCCATATTAGAACAACTCCACCACAAAAGAGATATAGTCACTGCTCAATGACAAGTGAAGAGAGAATGTGAAACATACTGCTCCATGACCAGTGACTGCTCCAAGATCTGTGGACTTCCATTGTTCATTGTCCAAGCTGGTCAAGCTCTAGTTAATATACAGTGTTTGAGATATTACATAATTCTGCAGGATATTCTTGGCCACTTTATTTCTGCTAGGTGCAATATTGAATGGAACTGTAAACAAAAACATGAATTCTTATGAATCAGATGAGCCAGCACTAACAATAAAATGCTGAGCATACATCTTAACCAAGGTAGCCCCTTTTGTCAAACCAACTAGTTTCACTTGAATTCACCAGGATATATATATCATTTAGTACTTTTAGATGTAGAATTTTTTTTTTGCTACAACTAAAGTTTTGCCTATTTTGGCAAAGAGAGCTGGCCAAGTTTATTTCACAGTGTAAAATTTAATGTTAAATACGGAGGAGATTCTTAGTAGCACAGAACCTGCATATCATTATGAGCAGGCAAAGATTGCAGGAATTGTGTAATGGTGAGAAAAGTTAGGAATTTAAAAACAGCTGCAGAGTCCAGCTATCTAAGAAAGTTCATTAAATTTAAATCAAAGTGGACAGACCATAAGGAAGAGCTAATGTGAAACATACAAAAACAAAAGTATGATCAAAACACAGTCTTAGAAAAGAAAAACTAAAAGCTACAAAAAGGAAAAGATCTCATGAATGCAGCCTCTACCCTATTTGGGGTAAAGGCTATGTATTGAAAGACCTTGGATTTAGGAAGGCTCGGGGAAAATGAGTGATTATATACAAACAACTGCAATTCTCAGCAGTTCTGGGATTTGTTTTCTTGAAACGGCTTATTCGAATATAACATACAATATAGGCAGAAAACAACGTCAAAAAAATACTTAAGACCCCCATATTGATGGGGAGAGGGGATGCTACTATTGGGATGGGACCCCATTATGGGAGAGGACAGCTACATATTCGCCATTTCCCATGTTCACCACGCTTCATTCATCATAATCTTTGTCATGCATTAAAGAAAATTGTATAAACTGTACAAATGCTAAAACAAAGAGTAAAATTCATCCATCTCAATATACTAAGTTTATATAAAAACAAAGACAATATTGCTTAAGGGGAGACATCAGAATTCCCCACTACAGGTCGCAGCCAATGGTCAATGACTTATTAGCAGCTAGCTTCCGTAAGGAGTACTGAGGGTCGCAGCCTACTGCTGTGTGGCTGCAGCCTGATATGAGAAGGATGGAAACACTATCTTAATTATCCTTAATGACCTCATTAACTAGGTAATAATCAATTAATTAGCCTTAATGAGGTATTTAGGGTATGTCATGTATATAAACATAAAAGGAAATATCCATTTTATCATGAAACTAATAATAAAGCTGATATAGTCTTCTGTCTGGTACCCCTAATGGGGTTTTAGAATGCTGCAGCCAGTTATGACACATAGGGGCTAAAACTAACATCCTGCTGCAGCCTGTCGCAGCATCTCAGGTTCACATCCCCTGAATTTTGACGTCATTACTAAACCTATGCTGGATATAAAGTCATATTGACGACAGAAACGTGGTTAACTAAAAAACATCAGTTGCTTAATTGCCCAACATGGTTACACTATTTTTAGGCTATAAAGAGATTGTGGAGTTGAGAATAAGAAAAGTAGTGCTTTATATTGTTAACAAATTTAACTTGGACAAGGTGAAAAATAGAAAGTTATGTGATTGTACCTAGGTGAATTTTCTATTGATGTTCATATTCTATACAGATAGATGTATTAAATGATATCTAAATTAATAGAACTGTCCAATATGGTAGTTGTAGGTAGAGAAAGACTAACCCGTGTGGTTAACTGATGAAGTAAGAAACAGTAATGCAACAAAATATAAAAAATATGTAAAGGTATTAAATGTACAGACTTGGGGGCCTTTAAATAT
This sequence comes from Lepidonotus clava, assembly GCA_936440205.1. Taxonomy (NCBI): domain Eukaryota; kingdom Metazoa; phylum Annelida; class Polychaeta; order Phyllodocida; family Polynoidae; genus Lepidonotus; species Lepidonotus clava. The sequence continues at coordinate 50,085,678 of OW387138.1, forward strand.
AAAAAAAAACTGTCTGGAATTAACATAATTATTATGGTTAAATTCTCACTGGAAACCACAGTAAACAGTGTCCTTCATAACGCATGGGGTAAGAGTAAAATAGCACTTGTACCAAAAGAGGGTGATCCAAATGAAACTTAAAATTACACTACTTAAAAAATAATAAATTACTAAATATGAATCAACATGGTTGTAAACTTCCTGAAAAGTTGAGTATGTTTGCAGATGATACTAATAGAAGCACATCTGTGGGGATCATCCAAGGATTGATGAATGAACCGCCAGGCAGTGAACTACCCAAGGTCAAAGCATATGGGTGGTACTGCAAGTTCTTACATCAGCCCAAGGATAACCTTCTAAATTTCATTGCCCACACAAATAAACACACACACAAAAAATGAAAACACGCTTGGCCATTGTAGCACAACATCAGGTGTCAGGAACCTAGCTTCGCGAAGTTGTATCTTTATGTGGCTTACTTTATGCTCAGTTACAGATGAAGAATTAGGGTTATTTGGTTGACTGAAGACGTCTCTGATGAGGTTTTTTGAATTGCTGGATTTCCCCTGGCCCCGTATTCCAAGTCCCGATTTGAACCATTGCTCAGTTCAGCTCAAGAAATTTTGGTCAAAATCATAATTCTAAGACAGATTTAAATCTTTTTCATTTGAACCAAGTTGAACCTATTTGAACCACCTTGAACCATAATTTGGTATGCTGAACCAATTTTGAACCAATACATACCCGAACATTGGGTTTTATTAATTCAAAGAATTTTACATTTATTTATATACTGGAAGATGGTTTAATATAGTCATAAAGAATTAATTTGAGCATTTTCACATGTAGCAACATTTCTTTTTATAATATAAAGAGAAATTAAAGTGTTCCCTTTTTGGAAAATATGGTACAATTATGGAAAAATGTCATTTTTCCAGGCGGCCATGGCCCGATCAGGGAGCACACCCTCAGGTGGCCATTCCTGGATTGGGGTCTAAAGGGATACAAAATTAGGGTTATTTTGTTGACTGAAGACATCTCTGATGAGGTTTGAACTAAATAATGAGTTTGAAAGGGTAGCACCTCCAGAACCCCTGGAAGAAAAAAGTCTGGTTGTGAACACTGCAAATCAGAAAATGGAAATCAACAGTTTTTCGGCTGAAACATTGGAAAACTTGAGAATGACACCAGAGAAAAAGGCTAAAACATAAGAAATTCTGGCGCAACAACTGAACAAGGCGGCTTGAATACCCTGGATAGCATATGGGAGGAATCCCACCAAATCATCAAATCCAAGAAATCCAAGTTAACCCATGGATGTCAAGAAGCTAAGAGACATGGCGGGAGCTTTGAGTTACCTCATCCCTTTGAGCTTTTTTTAAGGATGTAAAAGGACAGACGGGACTGACTATGAGCTGGATACTACCTACAAAAAGGGTATGACTGGTCCATCATTGCTCCCCATGAGTTCAAGATGACCTAGTAGGTCATTCATGCCAAAAAGAAGCTTCTCATGCCTCAGGCAAGTGAAACCACCCCAACACGAAGGAGGGCCTCATTGAGGAAGAGGAGAAGCGTCTCTGGCCAAGGGAAGGTTTTGGGCTGGAAGACCCAAAGAAAATCGCAGCAATGTGGTTTTTGCTCGTTGTGCCTTTCTAGTGGCCAGCTCTGTGCATGAAGGCCATATATGTCATACACAGGGACATTTTGATCTCATACTCTTCACAAACTTTCACAGTGGTTGGTACACTTTACTCATGCCCCTGTCCAATGTAGTAATATGACTGATGCCTAAAATGTGTATATATCCTATTGACACTGCAGCTGCAAAGGGCCCCGCGGGGTAACATAACACGCCCACCCCCCGCCCTGCCCACCCCCAAGTCCAACCGCCAAGCTAGGGACATCTATAATTAGCACTATGTTTGGCTGGCTCATTTGAGTTATTTCCCAGCCCTTTCTATGTCTCACTAGAGGTGTTGGTAAAGACCTAGACTGGCTAGGGTTAGGGTCAAGGAAGGGCCCCCCCCAGGGTTCTGAGAGCCAGAAACAAATCAGTAGGAACCTTTGATAAAATGCATTTCCCTGATTTGAAATTAAGTAAATAGAAAAATGTAATGCAGGGTTATAGAATAGGCCTATTAGTTTTTTTGTCAGTGACATTAACGACATGGCTTTTACTTTAGTGACAAGGGACATGGCCATTTCTTAAATTCAACATGTGACATGGGGACCCCCCCATCTAGGGCTCCAAAATACACAGACCAACGCATGACCTCTTCCAGGCCCCCTACTTCCCCTAACCCCATCAGCAGGCCTGCCGAGTGTACCGTATTTCCCGGTACTGTATCGTTTTTTAACTCTTGTCCCAGGTGTACCTTAAGGTTAGACTACTGTTATGCGCGGCTATTTCATGGCACTAATAACAATTTACATTGTCAAGTTTGCTAAATCATGTTACTATTGGAAGACTATGAATATGATTTAACCCGAAATGTAAAAATCTTGTTTTGTACTTTTGCACTGTAGTAGTGCAATAATATTAGTTATATTGTAATAAGTGTGTGTAAGGGTTTTCTATGTAATATGTGGAATGGTTAGATAGAATTAATGGGAAAGTTGTTTGTGTCAGAATACCCATTAACTGCCTGGGTGTCATTAGTCTCCCGCTGATGAGGTAACCTGAGCTCCCTGTATCTGGGCCGAGCCGCTATGCCTTCTGATCTAGGCTGGCTGTTCTCTGGACCGATTCACATACAACCATAGATGGCTTCCATTCGTCAGGCCTACAGCCCTGAACACATATAGTGAAACACTCACATAAGGGGGGCTGCAGGTGTACAGACACCAATTGGAAAACGAGCGTCTGTCAGGGTGCGAGTCAGTTGGGCTGTCTGGAATGATTAATGGACGTGTTTGTGCAAACGTGTGTGATATAAAAGGACGCTGGCACGTAAGCCAGCCAGAGAGACAGAATGAGGCGCTAGTGAACGGTATGTCGCCCTGACATTTGGGGTGACAAGTTGGGTGACTATGGCAGATATGTGTGAGGGATTTGGATCTCCTCGTCTCGGGGCAGACACTGGACACTTTTAGGGACATTCGGCTAGATAGGGATCTTAACATAATAATCTGGACCTAATTTGGATAATGGAAATCCTGGGATGGATTCTCAAACTGTAAGTAGATCTGATGTGTGGAGCATACACAGAGCATGGGTCTTAACACCTTCCTATCGGTGGGGACTCGTGTAATGTGTATGCCAAGCACTCAGTATTTTAACATCTGTATATTCCTGTCAGAGCAGAGGCATACCTAATGTGCCCGCCCCGCCACAGAGCCTCCATGGCGAAGTGGTGGCCTCACACTGTGCTACTCAAGGGTGAGAGTTGCTGCATGTATGTTTCCAACAGACATTAATATATTAAAGCAATAGTTGTACCCAAGCCAAGCGAAGTCTGTGTTTTGGATTGAGCACACCAATTCATGGACTTTCTCTACCACTTTAACATTATATTAAAAGCAAAACTAAGTTCCCCATATTAACGCACATATTATCCATAAGATCCCCGTTCATTAACCTCTATTAAGTAATAACCTCTATAAACACCACTATCAAACACACTATATAAATAATACCACACTAGCGTTCACTTTTATTTTTTGAACTAAAATATCTCAGTCAATAATAAAGGGAAACGCATACAATTTGGCATGCCTATAGATCATACTCATTTGGAGGGAACCGTGTCTCGGATTTCTTATTTAAGCTTTAGTTTTCATTTTATGAAATCTAGAAAATGAAGTTGCAAAAATTGACAAAAAATCACAAAAAGTTACCCGTTTTTTGTCATGAAACCAAAACTAAGGTCTAATTTAATAATCTTAGACACAGTTCCCTACAAGTAAATGTTATTGACAATGCTACGAAGTTTCAAAGCTATCAAAATAAAATTGAATTAGAAATCTTTGTTCAAAAAATAAAACTGAAAAAATATTATTTTAAATAATATTTTACCAAATCCATGTCTGTTCCAAATTCATTATATGTCATACGATAAAGAAAATTCACAGCTTTTATCTGATGTATTACATGTCGAGATATTACCAAAAGCAACAGAGATATTCCGAGTTTAGTAAAATGTCTCTCCATCACCGTAGTCTAACCTTAAAGGTACAGAAAGGTACCGTCTTTTAGTGTGTATTTTTTTTCTTTATTTTTTAGATAATTGTAAGGTCTATAATTTAGCATGTGTATAACCATTCAAGGGCTGGATCCACCAATTTTGAGAGGGGGATTGGGGGAGGGCACACATATTAAAAAGGGCCGATGCCACCCCTCTTAGGTCTTGAGATTTACATTAAGAAAAATCAAAATTAATAAAAAGGGGGATGCATATATGCCCCATGCCCCCTTCTAAATCCGTCCCTTCATCTAGTAAATCTAGTTATCTAAAAGTGCACTGTTTTTCTGCCCAAAGTATCATTTTTTCAGAGTGGAAAAGAGGGAAGAGTGGTGAAATGTTGGCAGGCCTGTGTCAGCATCACAGAGCAATGCAAGGGGAGACCAGGGCCATCCCCCTGACCTCTTCCCGGCTCCCTTACCCAGGCCTGCCAACATTTCAGTAGCTCTTATCAGGGCAGGGTTCTAAAATTCATCTAAAAATCGGCACTTTTGACTAAAAATCGGGACTCTATAGTACATGTAAATATAGACTAGAAAAAATGCTAATATATGTATGGGTAATGATTAATATCAAACACAATTGATATTAAAGACTCTTTAATCAAATGAGATATGTTTTCTAGCCTTTGTCTAATATAATTATCTATAAAAAGGTTGTTTCAGAAAAGAAATAGTTTGTTGCAGGTATCTCTCGTTCATTAAATCACACAGGAACATGCTAAACATCAGCATATATATGTAAAGTGAATAGGTTACAAGAAAATTGAATAACAAAAGTGTGCCATGTCACCACATTCTGAAGGTAGTTCCAAAAATAATGACTAGGTACGACTGACTTGTGGCTTTGGGATAACATGACTATTCTATTAGGGTCAAACAGGGTTGTATCATGCATAGTGCTATATTGCAGATATTTTGTTCATAGCATAGAGAAAAAAAATTATGAAAATAATAAAAAAAATCTTTATGTGTGTAGAAATTGACATAACCTTTTAACTAAACTATATTTTCACTTTAAAATGACAGTGAATATTCAGTAATGACAAAATGAGTGTTTTCCGAAGGAAGGTGTGCACTACAAGTAACAACCCCTTGTTTCCATGAAATTCAAATAATTATTTGTAGGATTTTGTGCAATATCTTAATCATGAATGCTCATGCAAATCATCTACCCAAGCATGGGGAGTCTCAATGCAAAATATATGTGTTTGTACCTTGAGCCCACATAGAACACATTTTTTGGGAGTTTTTCATTTTTACTTTCATTTCAATTGTATTTTACATATGATGCGCGATATAATACATGGTAAGTGCATGATATTAGGCTGATATGCGTAATATAAAATAAAAAAAGAGATTATAATATTTGCACACCCTGCCCATAAAGGGTTACAAATAAAAAATTGTAATTATTCCCAGAAGATACAGCTGATATTGTGAGCTAGACTGATGTTATTTGTCTTGTTTAATTCCAGGGATGTTTCATTATTAAAGTTCTTAGCTGTTAATATCCCGTATCGCGGCGTTTCATCATTATTCGACTGCGTGATGTTTTATCGTTCGTCGATCATGTTTTACTTATTCGAAGATGTCAATAAATGTGTGGTATGGGGAGCTCTTCGTGATTAATCGTTGAAGTAGCTAGCTTCGTCCAGGTAGATCGTTATCCTGGATCATAGTTCATTCCTTAGTGGTAGAGACTCTAAGTAAAGGGGCTCAAACCTATACAAAGAACACACGCTTGGCACGAGGTAAGTTTATTATATCCATGACAATATTTCGAAGATACAGGTATACAGTTCTCCATCCATACAGTTCATTCCTTTCATTTCATAATTCTAACACATCAGTAACATTCCAACCATGTATAGCTATGGTTAAGCTTCCCCTTTCATAAGGTATATACGCTCCGACACTGTTGAGAGAGTCACCTCCCGTCTACCTGTAACGGAGACCATTGGTAGGATCTCCATCACGTCCAGTACGTTGTCCGTAAGGCTAAGCCAAAGCCGTCCCAATCCTTACTATGACCTAATCGTTGTGGTTACTACCATCTCAACACTACCCATGTAATCCGTATGTTAGACTATTGCTCCCATGTGTTCTGATTGAACTCTATCTTGGTCTGCTTGTCCATCTCAAGTCTCATACCGCTTATATAGCGACAGCCAAAGGCTTGGCGCTATACTCATTTACACTAATACTTCTAATGATGTCTTCTTTACCTTTCATGCTTATCATTCTTACTTACATAAACTAGTTCTACTTCTAACTATACACAAACTAACGTTGACGACAAAGTCATACCTGTGCGTACCTGCAGGAGGTGAGCCAACCCAACTACAATCCCTACGCCTGAGGATGTTATCATTCTTCCATACATTCTAAGCCACTAAATGATGGTGCCGCCTGGCGCCGAGCACACATATCAGCATTACACGTTTTACTATGCATCCTTGCCAATACGAACGAGTTTACAATATTTTATTATTAATTTCTAAAGTCTATTCTAGTTCTTTTGCACTGGACCTCAGTGCAATTGTTTTATAAGAAAAAGCAAAATTGGAGATCACCCCTGTAGAAAATAATAAATAATAGACAAAATTCAGACTGTTTAATACAAAGGCCTAGATCTTTTAATTTTACTATGAAATTGAAATTATAATTTGTATAATTTTATGAGATGTCATATCATTAATGATTGATTAACATATGAAATAAATTGTAGAGGATTTTTATTGAAAACAATGATGGATATGGACCTTGACGACACTTAAAACAGATTATCGATGATATTTTATCCTACCATGGATAGCTCATTTAAAGTATTTTAAGCACCTGCAGGCTAATTTTTACCAATTTTGTCGACAAATCCCTTTGAAAAATTATAAAAAACTAATGAATAATTGTCATATTTAAATAAATGAATCATCAGACAATTTCAAAAATATGTAATGTATATGGATACAGATTTAAAAAATAATGGTCATTAGGTTTTCCTCATGTCATTAGGTTTTCTTCATGTCATGCTAGTGACATGATTAGTGAAAATCTCTATGTAAAAGCCCTGTGAGTTGTCGACATATTACCCAGCATACACCCTGATAAAAGCTATAACCTGCAGGTAAAAGTGAAGGAATTGGCTATCCGTGGTAGGATGAAATTACCATTATTTTATGTTCATTTCATGTATAGTGCACATGTTAAATGTGCAATATTGGCCTGATGTATGCAATTTAAGCCTTTGAATTGATGTAGTATATTTTGATTATGTGCCCCTAAGCAATAAGGGTAAAGGCAAGAGACAAAAAAATATTATTAATAGATACGCCTCAGAGGGCTGTCTAACTCTAAATAAAACCGGGTGTTAAGATTATGATTCCTGATAAATGCAATGGAGAGATTTAGCTTCATTAAGGGGTGACATCAAAATTCACTGGCTGTGAACCTGAGATGCTGCGGCAGGCTGCAGCAAAATGTTAGTTATAACCCTACCCCTCCTAATCCCGTCAGCATCACACAGCAACGCATGGGGAGACCAGGGCCGACCCCCTGACCTCTTCCCGGCCCCATACCCGTCCTGATCCCATCAGCACCACTGAACAACGCACAGGGAGACCAGGGCCGACCCCCTGACCTCTTCCCGGCCCCCTACCCCTCCTAATCCTGTCAGCATCACAGAGCAACGCACTGGAAGTACAGGGCTATCAGCCTGACCTCTTCCCAGACCTCTATCCAACTAAACCAATCAGCATCACAGAGCAACGCACGGGAAGACCAGGGCTATCTCCCTGACCTCTTCTCGGACCTCTTCCCGGACCTCTACTCCCCCTAAACCTGTCAGTATCACAGAGTAACGCATGGGAAGACCAGGGCTATCTCCGTGACCTCTTCCCGGACCTCTACTCCCCCTAAACCCGTCAGCATCACAGAGGAACACACGGGAAGACCAGGGCCACCCCGCAGGGCCACCCCTCTGAAGCTGACCTAGGCGCCAACTCCCCTAAGGCATGCCTCAACCAATATCACCTTAGAGGGGGTGTCTGGAACGTAATGGCTGTGCTTCTCCACAGTTTGCATAACTGTATGAACAAGCTTCAATCAGCGCTGACATCTCTGGTGATGGTAATCCTGTTGGACAGGGGGCGTCCGTCAGGGCATCAAGGAGGCAATACACTTGGCCATAAAGAGAAGATGGCCCAAAAGAGATTGTAGGGTCTTCTTCATGATATAAGCCTGATTGTATGAGTCTTGGACCTGCTGCAACACCTGGTGAACCTTTTCCTCAAGGATCGACGACGACCCCCAAACTGTTTTACACCCATCCTACAGAGTACAATAACCAGACTGCTATAGTAGGGAGGGTATGCTCATTCTCCATCCCATACACTCCATTTTTGACAATGTATGCATTTTCAGGGGCCTCTTCAAGTAATGTCATATCTGTAATGACTCTTGGCTGGGTCAGCATTTTCCCTTGACATCGGTGTTGGTACATGGCATCATGGCTCAAATATAGGCCCAGAGGTAGGGCCAATCAGGCACAATAACTGTGACTCCTTATCCAGGAAGTGTTCAATGTGGTCCGTGTATTCCTCAGTGCTATTGTGATTTGGAAGGTCGCCTGTGTCAGACAGATATCTGATAAATTCCATGAGGGTCTCCCTTCCTCCCAAAAGACCCAAGTAGTTTTCCCTTGCACCCACGTTGAAGGAATTGGGGAGGGGGATGTGGGCCTCCATAGCATTGGGGAGACCCGTTCTTCAGGCAGCACTTTATATATATACAAGTTGGTGTTGCCTGACTAAGATACAATGTATGGTCAGTGTGCTCTCCTGTGTGCTGCCTGGAGGTGGACCATTAAAGTGCAAACCGCCCTGACAAAAACACTTTATACAATCAGAGTACGCCTGGGACCAAACCATGTTGGGGTTCACTACAAAAAGATGAATTTGCTCTATCCTTGTATGACAAGGGCGCCTCTTACCCTATTTTTGGCTGCTGTGGATATGAACTTTACTCACATGGTGCTTGTGGTGGTTTAAACAGATGCCACTGATGAGTATCATGGGCCCTGGCCTGCTGGTGGGGAGCTTTATATTGCGCCATGTGTTGTGGGCCCAGTACCAGTATAGGCAGCCGGCTGTGGTGTCTGCAGCTTATGTATGCACCCTTGCACATTATGACCCTGCCACTGATACCCAACAGAATCACAAAAGGTGAAGTACTGACAGAAGCATCTCCTTCCTCATGGTGTGTGTGCTGAGGGCCCTGACCTTGGAATTGAACTGGCAGCAGATAACCTCCTGCAACGCACCTGGTATCTGGCTGATTCACATTCATGAAGCTCATGATCGCCCTGTAATTGATAGCATTATATAATTATTATTATTACTTATATAGATATATATTTATGGGACCGGCTCGAGGCTATCTAATTAATATTCATTACTGGGTCATGTGACCTAAGGCACCAAATTCAGTTTGTGCTTGGACGCCACCAGCCTCAGCCGGGTCGATCTTGTTGTTTTTTTGGGGGATCAATTTACCAAATAGATTCAACGGGTCTTAGGCTGGATGTCGCATATTGCCCTTTGTCGCTCTTGTAACCAGCGACACGCAGCTCTGAGAGGCAAAAAAATGCTGGATTATTACTAAAGATATAGGCAACAAGGAAGAGGAGGCGTTAAAACTAGATGCCGCTACGGGTGGTGTTGATACTGGAGTGACGCAGGAGGACAATGTGGACCTACCTGATCTGGAATCGTCTGATAGTGAGGAGGCTTACGGCAACCAGCCATAGGATGGCGACAAGCTTTTCCGCTGATTCTTGAAGACCCAGGAGCGCCAAACATCTACTATGCAGTCCATGATGGCGGCTTTAACTAAGCAGATGTCTGCCTTGTCACACCAGGTCAAGCACCAGGAGAAGCACTCCAAGGAGGACAAGGTTGATTCCGATACTGAGTCCGATTCTGATTCTGATGATAGCGTCACATCGGAGGCTCCTAGGGCGACTAGTAAATCTGGTGTAAAACCATTGAGGCCTAAAGGATCCAAACACCGGTTCAGCCTACGTCTGTATTTGAAACATGGAGAAAAGTGGCCATTATCTTTTGCCGCGCTGGTGAGTGCGCTTGTCACACTGATCTTAGCTGCCTTTACTGCTGGGTTGAATGTCGCTGGAATGCTCGATCACCTACGGTTTCTCAGCGACAAGGCTACTAAAGTGTATGGAACGGAGTCGTTGATCAACTATGATGCGGAGGTCAGGCAGCAAGCTGATTTGATCGGAAGAAAGGAGTTCAAGTATGGAGTTACCGAGTCGATCCACAAGCACCTGGGCGTGGAAGCGACCATTGGCGCAGCTAAAGTCAAGTCCAAGGCTAAACAGACTGGAGCAACTAGTGCTGGCGACAAGAAGACAGGTGCGTGTTGGTATTTTAATTATAAATACTGCAATAACCGCCGCTGTCAGAAGCTCCATGTTTGCTACCTGTGTCAAGGTGAAGATCATAAACAGGATTAGTGTCCGAATGTCAAGAACAAAGCAAGGATTGACTATATGACACTAATTATCTGGCCAACATCCAATCTAATGTTACCCTGTATCTCCTTTAGTTTCTTAATTCTACTGATTCTACAGGATGTATGATTGGCGACAAGAGAAGTGCTAATGACAGCGCGAGTTGAGTTGGATTCCCGGGATATGCTTCAATGAACATTCATATTGAAAAATTTGAATCATTTGATCGCCCGGTTGAGAACACGGCTGGAACTTACCATGATTGTAATATGTTCACCACTGAACTGATTCATGATATCCATTTTCATCCAGGGTTAGGAGAAAATGGTAAAATTCGACAAGATTTGGATGTTGTCGGAAAACCGGAACTGACAGAGCGCCATGCTGGTGATACAGGCTTACGGGTCAAAAGTCAAGGACAAAAATGTATAAATATTTCTAATGCCGATAAAAATGAAATTTTGTCAGGAGATAATTCTCCAAAATTCAATTATAATTCTATAATTCTCAACGTGAAAACCTAATTGTTTTAAGGTTTTTCAAGGAGTTATTATCGGAGGACTTATCTTGCATTTACCCCGGGCCTGCTTCTCTTCCGGTTGAATTTGTCAACATGGCAACTGAAGTTCTTCGCGTAACTTTTCTTCCGACAGGTGACTATATTGAGGTATATAGATTGTTTTAATGATTCTTGTGAATGTGTACACTATATTGGTTTAGTACAATCTCAACTCAAGCCCTGTCGTGCAGCCTGTTCTTGTTTTCATCGGAAATCTGTATTTTGTGTTGGTGATATTTATGTCTAGGCTGGGTTGTACTATGGGTTTCCGATTGTTAATAGTGAAAATGTTGAATTTTACTCGTGTGAAAATTATTCAAGTGTTTTCCAAGAGGATGCTATAGTAGAAATGGATTCACTTTTGAATTCTGAATATTCATCTCAGAAAATAATCCCGGCATACAGTGATCTACATTGTTCACATGCTTTAGGTGCCATTTCAAAATCGGATGGTAAAATTCGTCCTATTACAGATTGCAAGCGTCCTCTTGGCATTAGTATCAATAACCATATGTCTGAAATTTGTCAAACATTTACCTACAAAAATATTGATACTGTGGTTGAATTGTTACAGCCAAATGATTTTATGGCTGTTGTTGATATTTCTCAAGCGTACAGCTCAGTTAACATTTATTGTGAACATGTTCCATTTCAAGCATTTAAATGGAACTTGTTTGGTTCTGAGGAACAATTTTTTTATTGTTGTGTGTCGTTCGGACTTAAATGTGCTCCTTTCATTTTCACCCAGATAGGGGACTTCATTGTCAGAAATATTAATTTTCAGGTTCCTTTCCCTGTGGTTAATTATATTGATGATTTTATTTGCTTAGCACACAATTGTTCGGATAGTAATGTTGCACTTGATACTGTGGTTCAACATATTTGTAGACTCGGATTTAACATTAAGCATCCAAAAATAATTCCACCTTCATGTCTTGTAAAATATTTGGGAATTATTATTGATTCTGTTGACATGACACTTTGTTTACCTGAAGATAAAATTCTGAGGCTTCATAAAGAATTCCAAAATTTCTCTACTAAAAAATCTGCTTCCAAACTCCAGTAGTAGTATGATGGAGTCGCTGGCGCGCATAGTCAATGCTACTAAGTAGGTCAGTAGGTCACTACGACCGAGTTTAGGTCTAAAATAGGTTCATAGCTTAATAGAGACTTTGAATAATTAGGTCATTACGACCTACTTATAAAAGCTATTTTTGTAATTAGGTCAGAGGTCAGAGGTTAGAAATATTAGAAAACAGGGTCACTGAGAAAACATGTCAGGGGAAGAGCGCGTGGAACGACGTGGAGACCGGAGGCCGTAAGGCCGGAGGTCTGCACGTCGTTCCTCAACGCGCTCTTCCCCTGGCATGCTTTCTCAGGGACCCTATATTCTGGTTACGGCTAAAATATTACATATGTTCTGATATTTTTATTGCAAAGGGGGCGGTGCGGGCATTCCATGGGAGGGCTGTTTTAGGAATGAGGTGGAGACCGGAGGCACAGCCGGAGGTCTCCACCTCATTTCTAAAACAAACCCTCCCATGGGCTGCGCGCACCGCCCCCTTTGCAATTTTATCACTTATACTATTACTATTCGATTCGATTATATCTACTTTATGTGTATGTATTCATTTAATATGATTTTGATAAAGTTTCGTCTTCATATTCATTAAATAATATTCGTATAGAAACTGAATATAGAGTTTTCGTGTTTATATTGATTAAATAATATGCGTATAGAAAACACAACATATAAAATTCGTTTATAAGTTTTATTCATTAGAAACATATATAGAAACATATTTACAGTGTCACAGATACATGGTGTAATCTTTTATTTACATTGAAACTGTTCACAAAGTGAAAAATATATAATACAAAATCATTTACACTGTTGGCATAAGAAAACATTGTTTCCGTTGCCTGGTAATAAACAAATTAAACAATGAGAACAGTTTCGGGCAAGTGTCCTTATCTTCGGCTGTTTCAGTTTCTCTTTGTTCCATGTGTGAGTGTATACATATGTGTGATGAGGATTTCTGACGGATTTAGCAATGGTATGGTGAAAGAGAGACTGTGCTTTGAAAAAGTTACAGTCTACTTCAGTCGCCAACACATTGTGACCGAAAACAGGATTCATTTGCACCTGGTATGAAAAGAAATTTTCGATGGCCTGAATGTAAATTGATTTCAGCTCACAGTGTAGTTGTATACATGTAAAACAGAACAAAGGACCAACAAAAGTGACATCGGAATCACGGATTCGACATTTACAAAAGGCCTGTGAAACGGCTGTCACTTTATGTTGCTCAATGAAAACCATAAGTGACTTTACACTGTTGACGGTGTATCTGGTAGTAACTCTGAAACATGAGTCTTGATGATGTTGATACACCGCCAAACAGTAGTCCTTGTGGTTATCGCCGTTGATAAGCTGGCTCGTTGCGAAACTATACCCGTCCCACATAGCTTCTGTAAAAGTGGAACAGGATCGCGTCGTACCAGTGGTGTGGTCTACAGTACTAACATGGTGTGGTTTCAGATAAAAGTCGCTGTACTGTGCGGGGATAATCTCCCAAAAGAAATATCCACTACATCCGCAAAGTACAGCCACTTTATCATTTTTGGGTATAAGTTGAAAATTAATGTCTGCTGATGGATAGTTAGAGTCGAGAGGACTATCCGGAGATTCAGGTCGTGACTCAGCAATATTGAGAAATGATAAATCGAGACCCCAACTAAGTGTGGTCTCGTTATCATTTGTTGATGAATCATTGCTTGCCAAATCGATTAGAAAATCCGAATAGCTGCTGTCGCTCATATTGAAGCTGTAATATAATACTGGAAACTATGGCTACACTAAGCAACTAGATGAATAAAATATGGGTAGCCAGTTATTTTTGTAGTATTTACTATTTAGTATGTACTAAGAAAATAACTGGTAGTGGGTAGACACCTTAAATTTCTCTGTGATTCGCTGAGATTTTCGCTGCCGGGAGTTCTACCCTAGATAAAGCCATGCATAAAGCCATGCATTTTTTTGTTTTCTCTGAGATATTGTATAATTTTTTATTTTTTTAAATATTTTTCTAATTTTTAAAGTTTTTTTTCATTTTCTTAGACAAATATTTATATTTCAAGCATTTTTTTCTGTCTCTATGTGAGATTTTGTATAATTTATTTTTACTTTTATTATAATTTTAAAGTTTTTTTTCTTTTTAAACAATTATTTCTTTTTTTAATTTCAACTTTTGAATATTTTTTTTAATTTCAACTTTTGATAAATGATATGTACAAGCTTAATTTTCTTTTTCTTTTTATATTTTTTATATTTTTTTGTTGGAGTATTTCCTTCATAAATGATATATTTTGTAGTTATAAGTCTGTTATTTTTTCAGAATTAAAGAATATTTACAACATGATTGCCGAATTCCTAGATATCTAAGGGTATCGTGCTCACTCCGTCTTCACAAGTTTTTCTTTTTATATATTGATAACTTAAGCCTGTCTTTTTCTGTTTGTATGTTATTATATGATGATCTACAACTTTGAAACCAGTGTTAACGGCGTCCATCGTAATTTGTGTTTCGAGTACGGTGTTAAAAGATTCCATGTCAAGTATGTTTTGTTTCTGTATGACACCTTTACAGCTAGTTTTCTTTTCTTTTCCATGACCGATATAACATTTTGAATTTAGTGAAGTCATTTCATCTCCTTCCCATTCAATTTTGAATAGTCCTGGGGTCCGTTTATCATATTTTTCTCTTTCTTTACAACATGGTTGTGGAAACCATGGTAAATTATTTGTTTTTGCTATTATATATTGTTCCCTGTGATGTTCATTATCACAAGATTCTGATGGTAACCATAAGTGGCGTTCTCTATAATAGGCTTCTCTTTTTTCTGGAATTATTAATTCATCTAAAGTCTGTGCGCTGAGGGCGAAATACAGACTATCTGTATCCATTTCACAGAGTTCAAAGTCAGATTCTTCGATGTACTTTGATAAGAAGTCGTAGTAAAATTGTAACATTTTCAGTTTTGCGTATTGATATACCATGAAACCTATTTGAACTGGAAGGTCGTATGTTATTGACGTAGGGAGTGATGAGACTTCACATGTATCTTCACACAAGTCTTGGACATCTTGTACTGTCCAGTGAAGAGCTATTCTAGCGGCTTTTTCTGGTGTCATATATCGAGTGTTTGTGAAGTTTTGTTTGTTACAAATCGTTTTTCCATATGAACTGTTTCCTAGGAGTTTGTAGAGGTCAGAGAGAATTTTACAGTCAGGGTTTTTGTCGCCCTTTCTTCGTGCCTCTGTTACTTGATCAACAAATGAGAGAAACGATTTCTGTGGTATGTATTCAACTAGTAAGTGAACTTTTGTTACGATTAAGCCTTTTTCTAAATACCATTTAAGTAGTGGTGAACCTAATAAAATATTTTTTGCAAAATAACTTCCGATTAATTGACGTTGTGGCCTTTTGACTCTATCGTTCTTTAATAGATGTTGTTTCATGTGTTCTCCTACGTCATCTCTTGACACCATTGTATTTTTGAAAATGGGCGTCATTTCTTCAAATTTGAATTTAAGGTGCTCAGGTGTGTGTATGTCCACCGATACTAGTCCAAAAATAGTCCCATTTTTTACACCGTTTATTATATCTATTTCAGAAAGGATATTGTGTGTGTTTGGAATCGGTATGCTCCACAGTGATTTACATGCTGTAACACTGTTGTTGTTATTCTTGTCTTTGTTCCAGTCACATTCGTATTTCTCAATGACAGTATAACCTATTAGTTCTAGATACAGTGTTGTTTTAAGAGTTTGTCGACATCTTTCTGACATTAGTTTACGACCTTTATCAGTAGAGAGAGTGTTTTTATTCATGTGACACGCGTGCCCATGCCAGTAGCAACCATGAAATTGATACACGGTTTTTGTATCTGGAACCAGGCCGTCCACTCGAACTCTTTTTGTACCCACACTAACTTCCCCATGGTTATAAGCATGTAGTATTTTAACTTTGTCTGTAATCTCTCGAAACCGCAACCATTCTGTTGCAGCGCGACTGACTTTTTGAGATTGTTCAGGTTTGTAATTGTTACTACTTCTGCGGACTACAAAGTACCCCGTACAGTGTTCTTCACCCATACATTTAAGGTAAAGACTGTTTGCATCTACTCCTATGATATGACGGCACACTTTACTTAATGGTCCGAATGATCTGCCCCGTATTCGTGTCACTCCTGCTTTTTGATGTCTATGAAATATAATCGATGGACCACCTACCAAATTGCTTCTAATTAATTTGTGTACATCTTTGTCTGCCTCTGAGAATATAATGTAAGGAAGGCTGTTTGATGATGTGTTATCAAATAGAAATTTTAGTGTAAGGCCTGGAAGAGTCAGACCATCTTTGAACATATCTATTCCTCTTTCACTGAAAAATTTCATGTGTTGGTTTATAGCTTTGACAAAAGGTTCTACATCTTTGTTATTGTAATATATTAGATAATCTCTGAAAGTTGTCATTCCATTATCTTTCCACACTTTCTTACACTTGGCATAGTCTTCCGCTGATATAGAAGTACCCGTAAGTGAACTATAGAAAGCTGAGCGAGGTGGAAGTTTTAAGTTCCCTAGTTTTCTAGTTGATGTCATCCACTCATATGGAAAGAACCCTTTACTTTCATCTTGTAGAAAAGCTTTTAAATAGCTAGCATACGAGTATCCGGGAGCTAGATAATTTAACATGTCTAAATAAACACAGTTCTCTGTGTAGACAGCTATGTATTGATTACTCCTTTTTATGGTTTTCATCTCAGCTGTTTGCTTCTTTGCATAGAAGGAATGGAAATCTCGCTTTATTAGATTTAAGTCGTAGCGACCCGAATTGAAACCTATGACAGGTACTCTGTAAATATAGTTCATAAGACGAATTTTGATTTTATCTATTCTGTGCGAAGTTTTATTGCTACTCTTTTTTCCTATACTCTTCATTAGTGATTTAGGCACTTTTTTTCCTTCGGCAATCTCGTTTTTCTTATACTTTTCAAGCTTTTTTATTATGTCAGAGAAACGTGTTTCTACAACAGCTCCTATTTTTTCAGCTAACTTTTGTATGTAATCCAGAGTGTCGTGAACTATTTCATCATTTTCTCCATCACTTTTTCTTATGAAACAAACTGGTTTTTCCCACTCTGGAAAGTCACTTGCTACACTAGATGAAAGCGGTACATGATGTGATTCGACTACTGTATTAGTTGTCTGAACATCACCTTTTGTTTTGTGAGAAAAATAACTTTCGAAATCATACACAATTTTGTATGGATATATTCGAAGTTCAGATGGTACTTTTATACCTAGCTCCTCCAGTCTATCAAATACAGATGGTTTGTTTTTGTAAATACCACCTTTGTAGATGAATTTAACTTGCGTACAGTCGCTTTTAATGTTAGTGTGTCGCTTAAGATTATACTCTGTTTCAAAGAGTCTTCTACACTTACGACACATGTGGAACTGTGAATATTTATTTAGATCGTTTACTAGACTGAAGTGATGGTCGTATAGATTTAGTGTCATAACTTTAGACTCATCCTCAACACTCATTAAATTTCCCTTTATACATTTTAATGTACAAGGTGTCCCCCTTTTAAATTTCTTTTTCTTGGAAGTAGTACTCTTCTTAGGAATGAGTGAAAAGACTCTTATCATAATGTTGTATTTGGTTTCTATCTGGGTCAATGCCTTAATTGAAATGCCTCTGAATGATACTTTAGTTTCATCAGGAAAACATTCTTGAAGTAGTCTTTCACAGTGGGATGTGTTTTTGAAAAGAAAATATGACAGACACCTAAAAAAACACAGGTAGTCTTTGTACACCCGTTTGCTCTTTGGATTACGATGAAAATGTTGTAAACCCCGTCTACGTAGGAAATTCGGAATTGTATCCAATCTTCCTATTAGACCATCCTCTCTACCTTGAACCCTTACTATGTAAATGTTTGCGTTTACATTACCCACTAGTCTCCAACTTGTGTCAGCTCTATTGACACTCCATTCTTTATCGCGTAAAAAACTTATTACATCTTGCAAGTCAGAATCATTTTTAATATGTCTGTAATTGCTTTGCTGTTCGTGCTCTAACCAAAATAAAGAGGAGTTATTCACTGAAGGATGGTAATACATAACTTCTCGATCTTCTGTATAAATCTTTTCTTCAGCAGTTTTTGTTGTTCCTCCATTAAGTCTTTCAAGTAATGCACCTAAAGATATAGCTAGTCTATATTCGAAAACTTGGTTCTGATGT
Source organism: Lepidonotus clava (assembly GCA_936440205.1). Taxonomy (NCBI): domain Eukaryota; kingdom Metazoa; phylum Annelida; class Polychaeta; order Phyllodocida; family Polynoidae; genus Lepidonotus; species Lepidonotus clava. Next base: position 50,104,265 of record OW387138.1, read on the forward strand.
ATTTTGTTAATAGCCTCTATTATCTCTTCAACTGCTTCTTTCATGTTCAGAGTTGAGAGTCTGACATTGAAAATTGATTGAACACTTCCTAGGAGAACTAAACCGTTTGCTATTGACTTAAAGTTTTTAACATAAGTGTCGTGATACCACCAATAACTACCTATAGTTGATGGCATTACTGTTGTTTCTATATCATACTGTTCTCTTACGCATGTAGGTGAAGAACAGATCACCTTTCCAGAATGTAAAGAAAAATTGCGAGGACGACGTGGCACGTTACACATCGGACAATTTATATTCTGATTCATTTTCTTATTTTTCGACTTAATAACTATATAAATATACACTTATGTTCTAGCTAGTTATTTAAAAAGCTGACTAAATATTTTTGTTTGAAGCTAACTATGTGCTACACTAACTATGCGCTAGGTGAATATATAAAGCTGACTAAATACTTTCTTTGAAGCTAGCTAATATAATATCTACAGCATGATTAAATGTTTTCTGTGTATATAAGTATATAGGTAACCACACCACACCATGTATAGTTACTGATATGTTTTAAGACCACACCTACCTGCCCTTGGTGATTACATCATGTTTCTGTGATCTATTCGGACTGCTTTAAGTCATTCAGGATCTTTGGTCCCAGCGTGCTGACCAAGTCGAAGAACAGTGCGGATGGCACGGTGTGTCCCTGGTCTTTCGGAGGTGCGTCGTGCACCCCGCCCGAGTTGACCCGTTTCTCCAGCTGCTCCACGTAGTAGCGGGACCCGATATGGATCTTGGCCTTCCCCTGGTAGGTGGTCACGATGACCCAGATGTTGTGCGTCTTGTTGACCTCCTGGACGTAAGGCTTAATAGTCGGGATGCCCTGTTCTGCTTCACCTGAGGCCCGTTCGTACTGCTGGATGATCGTTCTTGCGGCGTCGAGAAGGTTCTGGAAACCTGTCTTACTCAAGTTGATCCGGCGTTCGTAGGCTCGCTGAGGGTACTGAATTATGGCGACCTGAAAAATATAAGCATAATTTTGTTTTGAGTTATATGTATAAATTTGGGGCTCTCTCTCTCTCTCTCATTCTATTTCTATTTAAACTATTATGTATTCTTTACTTCTATTTCACATTAAATAATTACAATGAAAGTTAACTATAAACGAAGTACATGTTACCTGAAATAAAAATAATGATTCTATAATTTAAAATCGTACTTACCCCTACAGGATCAGGTGGCCCATACACGTGGATGCAGGTGTTCTTGAAGGCGTCACTGTTGAGGAAATACACCTTCTTAGCTTGCGTGATGTAACCGTCCTTGTACTCGACGTCCAATTCCAGTGGCCAGAACAATCCGGTCAGGTCCAATATAGGCGAGAGAGGGGCGGCTTTACTCTGCTGTGCCTCTAGCTCCTTCAAGACCGCATCAGCATACTGCTGCGCTAGTGCAACGTCCAGTGGAACTACTTTACCTTTCTTTGCACGAGGTTTCCGTTCACCAGCAGGCTTCCGTTTTCTCGGCGGTGCCTTTTTCTTGTCTGTTGGTTCTCCCTCCGACTCTTCTTCGATGGTGATCGGTACCGAAAGAGCTTCGCCGTCTTTCGGTGGTGGCACGTTTTCTTTGTTGGAGTCGTCTTGGAGGGTAGCGGCGGCGGCGGCAGCGGCGGCGGTGGTGGCGATTGTGGCAGTGACAGCGTCAGTCAAAGATGCAGGTGGCTCGGGATTCCACAGATCAGAAATATCGTTGTATAGACTGGCATCAACAGCGTTGACGGTGATGGACGTACCTTCGCCTACATCTGTAATATAGCCAGATTGAGTGTCCATGGACGAATCTGTCGCATAACCCCCAACTGCAACAGGAACGTAACCGGCGTCTTCTCTCGATGGAAACACTCGGTATTGATCAAAGTATTCATCAATGACCGAATTTCCAGGAGGGGGCTGCTTCGGAAGTCCCTCCTGAGCGGAGGAAGATGTTGAGGTCTTTCCACGAGCAGTCAAACTTCTACGTCCCATCATGAGAGTGTTGAGAAGACTCCAGCCCATGAGTCTTTTATACAAAAGTTTACTATCAACGTCGATTAAACGTAGGACGGTTTTTCCATTTTCACAAAGTTTTTCATGAGCGTCGTCCGTTATTTTATTCGTATTTTGTTTTGTTACCGATAAGCAGATATCACTGAGTACATGGTTCCATTAGTGACGCGACGCGAGAGTCTGACACGTGCACTCCATAACAAAATATTCAAAATTTACATGTATCAGTTTCATTGGAGATACGTATTGTGGTCGTTAACAAAAATGATAATATACGCTCTCAGAGACCCTCTGAGATTCATTTCTAGACTTGTCACCAATCGCACCAGTCTCATCATGTACATGAACGCACAACCCTCGGTTCAGCACCGTGTACCGCTGGCACCGCTCATTGGAAGACCATCTCATTTTCGAAATGCGCTGGTCAACGTGCCTTTTGCGCGAGCATCAGGTATCTGTGGAGAGCATCATTGGGTGAAATACATCTGTCCGAGAGATGGAATGTATCAAATTGAGGGTGAAATTCATCCAAACATTTTATTTCAAAATTGCAAACTTCTGAAAAACATTCGGCTAACCCAACAATCTCATCTAACGCTCAAAGATATGATAACCAAGAAACCTTGTGTTGTCGGTTTACCGACAACACAAGGTATCTTGAGCCACATTTTTGCGCGACACTCTGTCAAGGAAACAGTGCAGAGACGTTTTTGGCGTAAATCAGAAGCAGATCCTGATGGAAAACCCTCTATATTTCTGCACGCTGATATTGTTATTCCCCTTATCAACGCAACCATCCGATATCCTGACAAAATAGTGAACACCCTTGACAACAACAAATTCTTCTATGAAAAAGAGTTCGATACAGAAATCGGACATGGTCAGGAGGGTTGTGACCATATTGTGAGGGTTGTCGGAAGGAATGGTAAAGAATCAAGTCTCGTGACGGCTTATTCTATTCCTAGATTTACTCCTACTCCTACTATCGAATATTAAAAAGAAAACAAAGATCCTCTTATGCTCCTCCAGACTATTCGGTTTTCTACCAAAAGGTAGAAAACCACCCTTCAACCAATCTCTTTTATTTTCACACTTATAACGTAAAGACGTCCGTTTATTTACTATACAGATCTATAAATCATGCCATTATTTATGTTGCCATTGAAACAAAACGTTTATGTAGTGATGAATTAGACGCTGGTTAGGTTTATCTCCTGCGACATACGAGCTGATAATAAAGTTGATACTATCAAGCTTGTAACTCTAACCACACGTTAACGGTTATAACCACTTAATCAAAATAAAAACACAAACGCCTCAAACGGCGTTCAACGCTTTTCTTGAAAAGAGAAAAGGGGGTGCATAAAGCTCACCCCTTTTCTCTTTTCAAGAAAACAAAATGCGCGCCGCTCCGCTCGCGGGTGATCCGCGTGGCGGGCGCGGTTCGGCGGTCGGTGCATTTTGGGTGGGAGGGTGCGTTTTGCACCCGACATCCAGGGGCTGTCCCATAACAAAGACTGATCAAATAAAAAACAAAACGTATGGAGAGCGTTTATGGTTCGGTTTCATTAATTTGTTATTCTTTTGTTTTGTGAAAGAGAAAAACCCATGTTATCACAGTTTACACTTTTAATTTGGTATTCTTTTGTTTCGTTCCGCATAAAAGATTGTTATGATGCCATCTCTTTTAATTTGACGTTATTTTATTTTGATCCTCATAAAATGTTGTTATGACCACATCTCTTTTCATTTGTCATTATTTTATTTCGTTACAGGAAAAACACCCTTATGTTATAGAAACCAAACAAAAAGGATTGTTTTTTCATTAAAGTGTCATTCAGTACATTAACCTTCGACCGGGTAAGACGTGTTATAACTTAAATAGAAAAAAAATGGAAAGTGTAAAGGAAATCGCATTTGACCCAAGACTACAAGGACCTTTCACATGTCTTATCGCTGGACCTTCAGGATGTGGTAAAACACAATTAGTGTTTGAAATTATAGAAAAGGCGAAAACTGTAATAAACCCACCAGTCGATGAGATTATATATTGCTATGGACAATGGCAAGACGTTTTCAAGAAGTATCAGGGAAAAGTGAAATTCAACGAAGGTCTACTTTCAAGAGAAGAACTTTTACATAAGAAAAAGGATTTATCTCAACATTCTCTACTTATAATAGATGATCTGTTAGATAAAGAAGATGCACCTCTTATAAGAGATCTATTCATAAAAGGTTCTCACCATAGAAATATGAGTGTTATATTCATAACTCAAAATTTATTTCTGCCTAATAAGGATTTCAGAACACTTAGTTTGAATTCTCATTACATGATAATTTTCAAAAATCCAAGAGATATGAGTCAAATTCACGCTTTATCACGTCAAGTGTTTCCAACTCATCCACGTTTTCTTACCAACGTATATAACGAAGAAACATCGGCGAGACACTCATATCTAGTGCTAGACTTCAAGCAGACTACACCCAATACACTAAGGGTGCGTAACAGCGTGACTACACCTCTCAAGACAACTGTATTCATTCCTACTACACGGAAACAATGAAGGCTAAACAACTCACTCTCATAAAGAAACATCTTCCTCTATTGAGACATCTGTCTAAATGCACTGGTAAGGAGTGTAAACATATAATGATGGGAATGTCTAATGAGGTGATAAGGTTGATAGCGCAAATAGGTGTGAATATTATGAATAAAAACTTGCACATCTCCAATAAACAAGCAGTCGGTCGTCTATCGAGGTACAAGACACAACTCAAGGGTCTTACCAAGCCTTCAACTACAGTAGGACACAAACGTAAGATTCTTGAACAAGAAGGTGGTTTTATTGGTACTCTATTGGGATTAGCTGTTCCACTCATATCCAGTCTTATCGGAGGCCTTACAAGACATCATTAGGAGAAAATGACAAGCTATAAACGAATGCTGCTCGTTCATCCAGATGTGTTGCAAAGTTCTAACAAAGTGGAAATGGAGAGTTCAACTGTTTCTGGCAAAGTTGATTCTCCACCTCCTGCCAAAGAAAGTGACAGGGATTCCTTTTTCGAAAGGTCAATGGTAAAAGAAAAACTTGAACCTACAGCGCCTACCGTGGAGGTGTTAGCTCGTTTACAAAAAGAAATGAGTCGTGTATTGAACGATCCAACGATGAGCAGAGAGGAGAAACTAGCCACATACAATGATCTCATGAACAGGTCCTCCATCCTTTCCTCTAAAGCTAAAAGTATGTTGTTTTCAACATCGCACCTTTCACGTTCTCCTTCACCATCTCCACCACCTTCTCCGACTATCATGAAACCTAAAAGAGTTTCTACAAAACCGAGAGGACTACTTATGCCGAAGGTACTACCACATAAGATGGAAAAAGCACTAGAAAAAGTTCCGGGTTCTTACCATAACTCTGTGCGTAATCTCTACAAGACCTTGGCCAAATCACGAAAACAGTTCACAAAGGACGGTCGGCTCATTCTAGGAGACACACCTATAGATGAAACACATTTAATGAATCTTCTTTCGAGTGCAGTGCGACCGACTACTAAGAAGCGAGCCAGCTTACCGGGGCAGAAACAATTCGTCCAGATTGTTAAGAAGTTAAATCCGAAAATGAAATATATAAGGAACTACAACATGAAGGGTTCCGACAGTGAAGAGGAACATGAAGAGGTGGAAACACCTAGGCGGAAAGAGAAGTCTCCTCAACAAGAAGGTCACGGCCGAAGTAAGAGACATCGACACTTTACAGTAACACCATTTGTAAAATGGTCTACAAGGCTCTGAAGAAAGATGTGGTTAAACACTTCACTGATCCTAAACAGCCAGCAAGCTTCACAAGTGCATCCAAAATAAAGAAACACTATTTCAAAAACACTGACATAAAGCATATTGAAGATGCACTTGAATCTGTTGATGCTTATACTAAACATAAACCATTCAAGAGGCGGTTTCCTAGACGTAAAACACAGACTTTTGGAATAGATAAACAATGGCAAATGGACTTGATAGATATGCAACAGTTCAAAAAGTATAACAAAGGCTATTCATATATAATGGTTGCCATAGATGTCTTCTCCAGATTTGGATTTGCACAAGCTATAAAAAGTAAAAAAGCCACAGATGTTACGGAAGCTTTCAAAGTTATGACAGTTAAAAGATGTCCTAAATACCTTCAAACAGATAAAGGTAAAGAGTTCCTGAACAAAACTTTTCAGGATTACTTGAAAGAGACAGGTGTATCTTTTTTCACTGGAGAAAATGATGACATAAAATGTTCTATAGCAGAAAGGTTCAACGGGACCTTACAACAGAAAATGTGGCGATACTTCACTCACATGAAAACCTACAAATACATAGATGTACTTCAAGATCTAGTGCATTCTTACAACCACACCTTTCATTCTACCATAGGAGGTCGACCGGTAGACGTTAATAAAGATAACGCCGATCGATTGTTCTATCATTTGTATGAAAGAGTGAGAGCTAAAGATTTAAAGACGAAAAGAAAACCTTTAATGAAAAGTGGTGATAGAGCACGAATTCTAAGAAAAAAGAAAACCTTTAATCGTGGATATGAACCAAATTGGAGTGAAGAAATATTCACTGTAAAGAACCCAGACTATATTAAGGGGTATGAAATCGAAGATACCCTTCAAGAAAGAATAAAGGGGTGGTTTTATCCTCAAGAGGTTCAGAAGGTAAAAGTTACTCCGAGGAAGCAGTACACTGTCGAGAGCATCCTTAAATATAGAGGAAAAGGTGCTAAAAGAGAAGCACTCATTAAGTGGAAAGGATACGGAGACAAATTCAACAGTTGGGAACCAGTCAAGAACATACAAAAATGGATGTAACCTGCACCCTACCCAGTAACTCATCTACTAAGACCTTTCCAGACAACACTCTGAGCACTTACAGAGTTCTTTTACAAAAGTATATGGTACTACCAGCTGACACAGACTGTGCGTTATCTGAAATAACGCTTCCAGTAAAATGGTACAATGTGCGAAAATCAACTTTCTACCTTCTCAGCGCAGAAGCACCGTCAGAAAAGAAGAAACATAACACCGCACCAACTAGGGCAAGAACTTCCCGCGGTTCTGATGAACAGCCTTCTTCTGAATCTCCTGCTACTTCCACAACTACACCTGGAACTGCAGCTGGTTCAATTGAAACACCGACAGTACCAGACCCTGATCATGAAGAGTCTTCTGGAGCGTTTATTTCAGATGCAGTGTCAGCTGTAAGAACAGTTAGTGAGAGTATAGCTCCTCCGACACCAAGTTCTCACACTTCCGACGGACCTACACCTCCTAAAAAACCTAGAGAAGGAGTTACTCCATTACAAACACCTCCGACAAGGTCCGTTGAAGCTATCACTCGACTAAAGCGTGAAATAGAGAGCAGTAGGAAAAAACGTGACAGAGAACCGTTCCTAACAGACATGTTTGATACTGATTTGGTAACACACATGCATGAAACACCCCCGAAAAGAAAACTAGAAGTTGAAATGGAGGGAATTGAAAAAGAAGAAAACGATGACGATGACGACCAACCAGAGCCCACAGAAGTATTCGAAGAAGCTGATGCTGATGAACCAAAAAAGCTGCCTCCCACATTGAGTTACATCGATTCATTAGCAAGGAAGCACTTTCCAGGAAAACGGTCTTACGCTCGTTTCTCAATGGAAAGCGGGCGAGTGGAAACCAACAAAGATCTGATCAAACTCCTGAATAAAATAATGAAGAAAAATATACCAAAAGTCATCAAGAAAATGAAAGAAGAAAAGCGAAAAAATAAAGGAAATGGTCCAGATGAAATTTTCTCTTATAACGAATTCACAATGAAAACACTTATTGCACTGCCTTCCAACACAATGCTCGTCATACCAGAAAACCTTTCTTATCAACTTGGTTTCGAAGGAAAAATATACATGGGTAGGCGCACACGAGCAAAACAAATAACAGATGTCAACTACAGAAACCATACAGTCTATGTCTACTCTGACATTATTCACAACGGGGTAGTAGGAGATACTGAAGCGCCACTTCTTCGATGTATGGCTGTAAACAACTACTCTCAAAAAACAATGGACACAATAAACTTTCCCAATTTGATTTTCCATCCTCTACGAATAACACATTTCAAAGAGATCGGAGTGTACTTAAGAGACAGTGCAGGCGAACCTATACCATTTGAGCACGGGGAAGTGTCGGTAGTACTGACCTTTAGAGCTCTCTCTCATCCCTATAGTACATTAGTATAAGAAGGAAGACATTGGAATATGGTGAGTTACTATATGAACGTGCCACCCTTGTATTCATCACCAAGAGGTGAATATGGCCAATATTATAAGCGTTCACAATTTGGAAGTGGACAATTACCTGCTTTCGGTGGAGCTAAAAGACAACGTGGCCACGGAATATTCGGAAGTATAATGAGATCGGCTCTTCCGATGATAAAGAAGCTCGGTGCGTCAGCATTTAAAGCAGCCGTCCCCACCATCGTCAAAACAGGAAAAGGTGTTTTTGACGATGTCGTGGCTGGAAAAAACTTTAAGAAGAGCCTCGTAAAAAGGTCAAAGAGTGCAGGAAGTTCCTTAATGGACACAGCATTCAGTGCAGCCAGAATGTACTTAAACACTGACGACGATGGCCCTCCAGCCAAACGACGCCGAGCAACGCAAGGTGCAAGACGTGGTAACGGGAAGAAGAAGAGTGTAGGTAGACGTAAGTCTACCCTTTTCTAAAGGGTTCATCATGAGTCTCATTCACCCCTGTGCGGCAACATGTGCCGTAGGTGAATTGGATTTACACGCACTACCTATATCACAGAAAGATATTCTCCGAAGTCAATTCGTCAAGAAAACAACAAACAACGCTCTCACTGACACCACAACTTGTTTGACTTCACCTTCGAACCGAGCAATCTTTACACAGACCTCAGCGAAGCTGAACTCTACCTAGAGTATGTAGTTCAAGCAAACGACGAAGCTGCCTTAACCGTGGCACACGATGCAGCTCCAGTCAACAACTTAATTCATTCACTTTTCAGCAGCGTGCAGCTTCTCGTCAACGGGGAGAAGGTAACTTCGAACAATGAAGAGTACTCCTACAAGTCCTATCTCATCGACCTCCTGACGACGGAGGAGGGGGCCAGAAAGTGTCGCCTCCAAGGTTGCCAGAACTGGTTCATGGACACCCCGGAAAAAATGGACACCAGAGGTGCAGCCAACGCAGGTTGGAACTCACGACGAACAGTCCATGTCGGAGGTGTTAAGTCTATGGTAGCAAGACCACACCTCGATTTGTTTACTCAGTGTAAACTCCTACCCTCTCACTGCGAGATCAAACTCGTCTTCGAACGTCAGCCCGCCAGCTTCTACATGCAGATGGCCGCTAACGAGAGTTACAAAGTCGTCATCAAGAAGGCCGAAATGACCATGCGCCAAGTTCACGTCAGGGACGAGGTGGTGGAGGTACACAATAAAAGTGTACGCGACCCCAAGATGGGACCATTCAACTACCCGATCACCAGGAGCAAGGTCACAAAGCACACCCTCACGCAAGGTTCATCGGAGTACACGTGGACCGTCCCCGACACAACGCAGATCCCCACGGGGGTGATTATTGGCTTCGTCAAAGAGTCGGCCAGCTCAGGGAGCAAGACGGAGAATCCGTTCAACTTCAAGCACTACGACGTAACAGAAGTAGCCTTGCAGTTCGACGATCAGAAGTTCCACGTGAAGACAGACTTTGTCAACGGAAACGTTAGCAGAGCCTACAGTCAACTCTTCAAGGAGACTGGACTATTAGCTTCGGGTCACGACTGCGGTATTCAGTTACATCATTTTAAGAACGGGTACACGTTGTTTGCTTTCGACCTGACCCCCGACCGAACTCCGGAGGACGCCCGAATCAACCTGCTGCGTCAGGGAAAGCTGTCGGTGTCCCTGAAGTTTGCTGAAGCGCTGGGTCACGCGGTTTCAGTAATTATGCTGAGCACTTATGACAGCTTGATCCAGCTCACAGCCGACCGATTGCCGGTCACTGACTACGCCATGGTGTAGAACTGAAGATGGTTCTCAAAACCTCAGAATTGAACAAAATTCTACGCAACCATCCCCACACAAATAGATATTTCCTTGGAACTTTTCCCTCTGATAGAATACCAAAAAAACCACAACCCTTCACTTGTTTCATTAGCAACACAGATCCTCACAATAAACCAGGGGAACATTGGGTAGCATTTTGGGTATCACCACAAGGGAAAACTTTCTATTTTGACTCATTCGGGTTACCACCAATAGCTATAAAACACATCTCGTTCTGCCAACGTTCGTCATACGGTATCTGGGAGTATAACCGACAACAACTACAAGCACTCACAACCACCACCTGCGGAGCGCACTGTGTTCGTTTTCTCATAGAAACATGTCGCACTCTCAACCCCTACGTCGCACTGTCAGCGCTAGGTACCCCAGCCATGACAAACCTAACGGACAAGACAGTTCTTTCTTACATGAACTTAAACCGGTGGAAATGGAGAAGACGGAAACACCAGATGTTGAAACGCTAGAAATGTGGTTATCTACAGATACAGCGGAAAAAGGAGAGTCATCAGAAGAAGAAGATGTAATACTGGACATGCCTAAGAGACGTCCCATATCACTAGGTCGCATGCAACGTGATCTGGAGAACACCATTGACTATGTGGAGGCCCTGTCGTCTAATGTTGACCGACTCCTCTTCGCCGTTACCAACTTGCAAAGTAAGCTGGAAGAACTCACAGAACGTTCAGCGCAATCTAGAGGCTGTGGTTTCTCATGCTCCAACAATTCCTTCGCCCTTTAAGAAAATAACTGACCAAGGACAATGAATTATAGATAAAAAGCTGAAAAATGACTGCCCAAGGACAATGAACTATAGCTAAAAAAAACTGAAACATTTTCACTATATAGGAAATGTATGAAAAACCAAAAAAAGTATAAAATATATGAAAAAACATAAAATATTTAACAATTTTTTAAAAAATCTAAAAGAAAAGCAATGTATATATGAATTATAATCCGCTTTTTACGATTTTTAATAAAAAATAACTAAAAAAATGTTGTTTTGTTTTATTTATTATATGTAATGAATAATAAATGCCATAAGCTTATACAAACTATATACAAAAAAAATGTAAAAATAACGAAAATAATAGAACATCCGGTAAAATTATCCGGTAAAATATACGTAGAAAGTATATATAAAAAAAATGAAAAAATAACGAAATAACACATACGTTCCTTAAACGTATTTTTAAAAGTAGGTCACGAAAGTAGGTCGTAATGACCTAATTATTCAAAGTCTCTATTAGTCTATGAACCTATTTATGCCCGATGCTCACTCGTACTGACCTAGTGACCTAATTAGTAGCATTGACTATGCGCGCCAGCGACTCCATTATACTACTTCCAGTTACAACGATTGTCTGGAATTTTGGCGCATTGTTACCCTACTAGTTCTAAATCTTTGTTGCTTCGACGGCAGGGGCAGACCTGTTACTACACACTGTGTCCTACCAGTAACCAGCAGTGCCATAGGGGACCAGCTACTCCATCTGTACTACGAATTTGTAAGGACTTTAATGAGGGGACTGAGGGAACCAGCTGAGTCCTGCATAAATTATGAGTTTCAAGGAGACCCGCATCCATTTTATTCAAACTAAGTAGTTTCAAGGGGACCCCACTGGCACTGCGGGGTGTGTGTGGCGCGGTGTGAGTCACCGTGCGGAGGCTGACCCCTCTGAACATTGAGAGGGGTGTGTGTTGGGAGGAGGGGAGGGGGGACGGGACGGGAGCAGCCAGCCGTGGAGGACGGGACAGGCCGGCCTGTGGAGGGGGCAGGATGAGGGAACAAACCCAGCATCTTCCCGGTACTGACAGGGGTGCTGGGCTGGCCCTTTTTCAAACTGTATGAAAATTGCATATATTCTTCTTTTTTCAATTTTGTTTTTACACTTTAAGCGCCGAAGGCGCTTGTTCTACAATAATTCATGCTGGTAGAACATTTAGTAGGCGAATTATTAATTTATGTTGTTCTCTCAAAGAGGGTCATCATAGAACCCGATTAACCTCTGAATTTAAATCGGATCTCAGGTGGTGGAATTCTTTTGCTGCCATATTTAATGGTGTTGGGAATATTATTAGGAAATCTTCTGTAAATGTAGTTATATTCACGGATGCCTCAGGCTCAGGCTTTGGGGGGTTCCGTTCTGATTTTATTGATTATTTTTGGGGAACTTGGTGGTCCCTTGAACAATGTCCTTGTTCTTCTGTTCATAGAACTTATGCTCCTACCTTTGATAACATTTCAGGTTCTATCAGTGCTGAAGAATTTTGGCCTTTGCTGTGTGCAATTAGATTATGGGGTCCTTCCCTTTGGGGGCAACATGTTCTTTTCTACACTGATAATGTTCCTGTAAAAATTATGGTTTCAACAGGACGAAGTAGATCTACAGCAACAATGGATATGGACATGATTCGTGAACTATTTTGGTTGTCTTTTGTTTACAATTTTATTATTTCCATTGAACATGTTCCTGGTCAATTCAATGACAGAGCAGATTTTCTTTGGCATTTTCCTTTAATGTCTTATACTGTTCTTTCTGCAAATTATTCATTTTGGGAACTTTTCCCTTGTTGCAGAGCTCAGTTTGGAACAGCTGCAATCACACGCAACATTGTTGAGGTCCATGGCCCTTGCAGAAAACACAGTGAAAACCCGTAGTTCTCAATGGAAGTTCTATTTCAAATATTGTAAACTCTATTCTTTTCAACCCCTGCCTGCGTCTGTAAACCAAGTTTGCAATTTCATTGCATTTATGTCAACACCATTATCATATGTGTCTATTCAAAATTATTTAAGTGCGCTTTGGCTTTTGCACAAAATTAATGGTCTGGAACATGTTGACCCAAAAATCTTTTTGATTACACAAAGATTAAAAGGAACCAAACGCCCGCTTGGATGTAATTCTTTCCAAGCTGTTCCTCTTACACCTCAAAATTTGAGATGTATTTTCTCTCTTTTGGATATGGAAAATTCATTAGATCTTTGTTTTTGGTGTGCCATAATTGTTTCCTTTCGAGGCCTTTTAAGGAAAGCACACGTAACTTTATCTGAACAATCAATTAGATTTTCAGATGTAAAATTTTGTAGTTGGAGAACTCTATTGACCCTAACTTGTACTAAAACAATTCAATTCAAGGAACGGATTCTGCAGGTTCCTATTTGTAAGGCAGTGGATTCTATTTTTTGTACCACCCCTTTTTTGAGGCGCCTTTTTGAAATGGTTCCTGTGGCCAGTGATGATTGTGCTTTTTCTTATTTAATTGGCCAGAAAGTTGTTCCTCTAACTTACTCTGTTTTTTCTGCAAAACTCAGAACATGTTGTTCTATATTGGGTTTGCAGGGGGTAATATCACATAGTTTGCGCCGTGGTGGTGCAAGTTTTCTTCATTCTCTGGGTTTTTCTTTGATTGATATCAAAACCAGAGGTGATTGGAAGAGTCTTGCGGTTTTACTTTATTTACAAGACTCATTAGTCTCTAACATTAATAGAGATCAAAAGGTTTCTGATGTTCTTAAGTTCTATTAAAAAAAAAAAATGGGTTACAAATGTTGTTCTTAGCTCTTGGCGGTCTGGCCGACATTACTTTAAAATTCCTGAATCGGCAAGAGCTTCATATCAGCATTTGTTCCCTTCTTCAAAAATATAGCATATATAATTATTATTACTTATATAGATATATATTAATGGGACCGGCTCGAGGCTATCTAATTAATATTCATTACTGGGTCATGTGACCTAAGGCGCCAAATTCAGTTTGTGCTTGGACGCCACCAGCCTCAGCCAGGTCGATCTTGTTGTTTTTTTTTCTTTATTATTATTATTGTTATTTATTTATTGTTAATAAAAGGGCCGACATTACTTTAAAATTCCTGAATCGGCAAGAGCGTCATATCAGCATTTGTTCCCTTCTTCAAATATATACCTTAATGCAAAGATTCAGTATCTCCTGGTCGTCCACCGAAGAGATTGTATATTTTCCACCAGATCCCAAATAAACTGTCACCACCTCTCTACCCCATGACATCCTGGAGGTGGCTGTGCCCATTTGTTTCCCACAGTGCTGACACAGGGCTTGGGTTCACTGACAAGGGAATTAAAGAGCATTAAGTCAAGTTGTGCGTTTATACCTGCCACTTCCCCCTTCACCTGTGCCACGTCACCCTTAAGGCCCTGTATAAGTTCAACACACTGTGAGACACGCCTGTCATGGCTGCTGGCCGGAAATGCCATAGAGATGAACGTTTCCAAGTCCTCCCCAATGCCAAAGCGATCTTTGTTACTGGCATTTGCCTGGTGCCGTTGGTGTGCCGATACATTGTCATCATCGTCAGACTGCATACTCTCCCTTAGGCTTTCCCGCATTAGAACCTGTGCCTTCTTCTTAGCGACCCTCATGTTTGGCTACATGATGAAGTGGCATACTGGAAGATATTCCAAGTTCAAAAATTAGTACAACTTATCTTCATAGTATAGGCAAGTCTGCGTTGTGTTGGGTTGGAGGTAATGAATGCCAACAGCGGTAGATGGTTGCAGATGGCTTATGGAACCATATTTTGTTGAAAGGATATTGGTTAGAGCTGAATGGCATTGAGTACGCGATTGAGTGGAAAAAGCAACAAAACGTGTTGATAAATATAAAATGATGCACTGTAGTAGTGCAATAATATTAGTTATATTGTAATAAGTGTGTGTAAGGGTTTTCTAGGTAATATGTGGAATGGTTAGACAGAATTAATGGGAAAGTTGTTTGTGCTGAGGCTGGGGTATCAGAATACCCATTAACCGCCTGGATGCCATTAGTCTCCCGCTTGTGTGGTAACCTGAGCTCCTTGTATCTGGGCCGGGCCGCTGTGCCTTCTGATCTAGACTGCCTGTTCTCTGGATCGATTCACATACAACTATAGATGGCTTCCGTTCGTCAGGCCTGCAGCCCTGAACACACATAGTGAAACACTCACATAAAGATGGCTGCAGGTGTACAGACACCCATTGGAAAACGAGCGCCTGTCAGGGTGTGAGTCGGTTGGGCTGTGGGAAATGACGAATGGAGTTGTTTGTGCAAAATTGCGTGATATAAAGGATGCTCGCACGTCCGCCAGCCAGAGAGACAGAAGCAGGCGCTAGAGAACGGTATGTTGCTTCGACATTCAGGGTGACAGTTGGGTGACTGTGGCAAATGGGTGTGAGGGATTTGGATCTCCTTGTCTCGGGGGAGACACTGGACACTTTTAGGAACATTTGGCTAGATAGGGATTTTAACATAGTAATCTGGACCTAGTTTGGATAGTGGAAATCCCTGGGATGGAATCTCAAACCATAAGTAGAACTGATGTGTGGAGCATACACAGAGCATGGGTCCTAACACCTTTCTATCGTTGGGGACTCGTGTAATGTGTATGCAAAGCACTCAGTATTTTAACATCTGTGTAATCGCCGATCAGAGCAGAGACTGACTAATGTGCTCGCCCCGCCACGGAGCCTCATGGCAAAGTGGTGGTCTCACACTATGCTGCTCAAGAGTGAGAGTTGCTGCATGTATGTTTCCATCGGATCTAATGTATTAAAAACAATAGCTTACCCTCAGCCAAGCGAAGTCTGTGTTTTGGTTTGAGCGCGCCAATTCATGGGCTTTCTCTACCACTTTAATATCATATTAAAGAAAATTAAGTTCCCCATATTAACATATTAACATATTAACATATTAACATATACATATTAACCATAAGTTCCCCATTCATTAATCTCTATTAAGTAAGAACCCCTATAAACACCACTATCACACGACAATCAAACACTACATATAAATAAAACCCACTAGCGTTCAATGATACAAAAAATTTAAACTTAATACCAAAATTTTATCAAAACTATGAATGATTCCTACTAGCCAAAATTGTTGTGAATCATCCACTATTTTAAGTATGCAGTCTTATGGTCATTTCTAGAAGTATTCATCTCTCATGACAACATTGTGGACATCATATCCCATTCCCCATTATGAATTTAAGAAAATACAAGCACTGTAAATTGATGCTGGGCTGGTGATTTATATTGGAACCGAGAAATTGGCCAAGGGTTAATATTCAAAATAAAGAAAAAAAAAAGTGTGTGTGAAGAAGGGGTTGATAGGATTGTTAATTGATGTCTAGTTGGGGATATAGGTGGAGTAAATGTATGGGTGGAATAAATGTCAGGGTGTAACAATGATCACCCCTGCTGCCATAAGTGCAGCATGAGCAGAAATTGTACTATTTTTTGCTACATCATCATTATTATCTTTAAGCCTGATGGCGAAAGGGTTGCCATACGGACCCCTCACTCTTGGCCGGATTTGTTTAAAGTCTGCATGCTAAGGTCTGAGGATGTAGTGGGTTTGACAGTACCTGCCACCACCTCTGAGCCAATGACCATTGACATTGATGTTATACTAATAGAAGATTCTCTGACATCCTATACTAACATCTGGTGAGACATCTGGTACGGCTAAATCAACACTACAACATGTATTTGGTGATATTATCTCTTGTAGCCACAAAAATCACTTGTCTTTTAATCTAAAAAAAAGCAAAATATATGAAGGTAATACCAAAAGGTAAACAGAATAATGCCATTGGAAGGGGAACTTGGAAGAGGTAAGTGTGAGACAAGTAAGGACAGTTATAGCTACCTAGGAGTAAATACTGTAAACATTTGAACGATGTAATTAGCATACCTAAAAATTGAATATTTGAACTGGGTCTTATAAGTAAAATCCTGTCAGTGGACTCAAGTTTAAGAATATGTAAAAAATAATATTCTTCCATTATTTGATTATTTGAGCTATACAATTGAAAGTAATACTCAGGATAGGGTTAACAAATAAATACAACACACAAAACAAAGCAATGCACGTAATATCAAAACTATGGGACTTTATTAGTTCCAATGGTTAAAATGCTATGGATTTACAATAATATTATATTATAATCTTGAAAAGTTTATTGACAGACATAAAATACCATTACTCATTTTAGAATATGAATATAATAAGAAACAACATTGAAAAGAGACTAAAGGAAAGCAAAGAAAGAGGAATTGAAAAGACCTTTCACAGGGACATTTTGATCTCATGGTCTAAGCAGACTTGGCCCTGTTTGAATCACTTTGCTATATGCCATGTCGATAAGTGTATGACCCACTCCACCATTAACTGTGAAACAGCAGAGTATCATTATATTCCATGCCCGGTTAAGATGACTATCCTAAACGGCCGTGAGTTTTACTGCACCAATTTAGTCCTTGATGTGTGTTCATATTACAAGCCCCCCTTCAGTAACAGTATCATTAACACCGACATAGCACAAAGTATAGTTTAGCCTCACTATTGCATTGCAGTAGGTGCAGCTTTAACAAAACAATACCCCCTTTCTAGCTTCAACGTGTTAATTCCATTAATGCGCCTACCTCTCACACTCAATATGGCAAAGTGTATCCTAAGGGATGCTAAGTCTCACTCCAGTCTTTGTAGTATTCCCAAGCCCCGTCCCAAGCATTACTTGCTGTATGGGAAAGTTGTCTAATGCGACCTCTTTTAGCCCAAAACTTAGTATTGGTGTGATTGTTAACATTCAAATTGGTATATGTACAGTAGTGCGTGCTGCAGCCCATATGCATGCGATCCCTGGATGGGTTATATCAATATGCAATAACTTATATATTATAACCAGTATGAACCTTATTAGATATTTGTATTGTTCTTCCTTCAAATCTTAGTTAATTTCTGATTTTACATCTATTGTTTAAATGAATTAATGCGATAGACGAGATATTGACAACCCATTTATAATCCAACCTCTTGAAATTACGAAAATATGCATTTTTTCCTTCAAAATGAAATATATGTTTCTATAACTGATATCTCACGGTAAAAATCTGAGTTTAGGTTGTTTTGTATTGTGCATTACCTGGTGAGTTATCACGCGGTTGATGAACCAATATACATATATTACTCGGATTATTATAATGTTATTATTTAGATTCTCTGTCGGAAAGACATCCCCCCAAGCTTGCTAAAAAGAAAAAAAAAATCTTTAGATTCATGTATGATAATAAGAGATAGAATTCAGATAGAATTCAGATATTTGTTTTCTTCTATTGGAAAAAAGAAACTAGACCCTTCATGGACCTCCATGATAAATTTAGCATATTTTCAAAAAGCTACAGTATAGTGAATATATATGTTTTTCCTTTGCCTTTTAGAATGAGTAAAAATTCATGGCTAATCAATTGTGAAGTTGACAAATCCATCCAGAAGCAAATTCGCCACAGTGGCTAGCTACATAGGGCATTTTGAGTCCTAGCACAATCCCTGGTCACTCAATTCATGAGGGCAACAATGTTAAGAAAAAGTTCATGACCTGTTTCTGAATGGGGATCTGGTGCCTAAAACATTTAACGCCCTTACCTAGCATATTTCTTGATCAGGGCAGACAATTTGGAACTAGAATAAATTTATATTTTGTCCACCAAAGTTGGAGGCCTATGGACGGAGTTGCTAAACTTATACACTGGCTTGCCTGGCCAGCCCTTCCAGGTCGGTGGCTGAGTTCCCACCAGGTGGCGTACTGCTGTATGACTGACGGCACGTCAAATTCCCAAGGTACCGGCAGGACTTGAACCCAGAAAGGGAAAATACTCAGATCCGTAGTAAAGTGACCTATCCACTTGGCTACGGGTCTGAGGTTGAATTTGAGAGATTGTCTGATATGTTTGTCCCTCCACCGGTACCTACTGCTACCTTGGCAGATGTCCCCATGTTAGGTAAAATAATCAGGGGTGGATCCAGATTCTGTCTTCTAGGGGGAGGGGGCACTATATCTACCCCTCCCCCCTATGATTTAGCTTGCAAAATTTCTCCTCAGATTTGGCAAAACTATTACTATTTTTGGTCTAGGGGGTAAATCAGGTCAATTAATCCAATAGACCTTCCGAAAAAATGGAAAATTTAGAGTGGCAGGTGATAGCCAAATGGGTCCACAAGAATTCGCCTATCACCTTCCACCCAGGACTGGCCAATTCCATCTGTGCTGCACAATTCATGACAATTAATTGGTTGCACCACCAGCCCCGACAGATTAGAAGTATGTGACCTATATATACTGTCCTTACAATGGTTGCACCATGAAAGGTGTTTCTATTCCAAAAAGATACTTTGTAGCCCCGGGAGTTGTGTTTTAGTGGGGTTTATGAATTCGAAACCACACAATACAACAAGTTATTAATTTTGATCACCCTCAATTGTCACTTATCTGTCTCTTTCGGTGTATATGCACCTTAATCAACTTCAATTTACATTGGTTTCCGAAAGAATGTCCAACATATTTGGCCTCTGTGAACCGGAAGGACCTGTAGACGTCTTACGCTGGTTTTCCGACCATATCATATAATTCCACCCTGTGGATCTTTGGTTACCAGCTATCTCTCACAGCCCTGTGTTCGAATACCCCTCACGCCGTTACACTTTTCGTTTATCATCCATGAGACTAGGCTCACGTGGAGAGTGGCAACATTGATTACACTCGGCTCCCTTTCTCGTTTTCACCTTAGAAAACAAAAAGGTGGCTAGCTGTAGACTGTATTTAAAATTACGGGATGTTATTCTAATCTTGCCAAGAGATTTTGCAATAGGAATTCCCGGTTTGGTTTGTGTTTTAGATATATATATGGCCTATATATTGGAAATATTTGTTTGTTTCTAGTATTAACTCTTATTGCTTAGGTACACATGATTTGATATACAAATTATAGGCCTTGTATCGCACATGTCAGGCTAATATCGTGCCTTTAACATGCTAATATTGCACATTATTCATAAAATAAGCATGAAATACAAGTAGAAATGAATATCTTGTCAAAAATATACCATTCCTCCTCCGAGTGTGCACAGTACTGTTTACCTGTTTAACATTGGACTTACTTTTATAATGGTACTGGCACTTTTTGTTTTCATATCAATTCTATATTTCAGACAACGTAGGATTCAAAGTGCATGCAGATGCTTGACTTTGAATTGAGTTGGTTCTATACTTTCCATTAACTCTTCCGTTACACTGCAGCTCAAACTGAAGGTATTTATTTCGTCACAGTTATCAGTTCTCATTCATGTTAGATTTTGGTTGTTTAAAATAGTCGCCCTCATCATTTGGTGACACAGGAGCAATTGATTTTATCAAAATTGTTTAGGCACCAGATCCGAATTTATGTCATGAATTCTTTCGTAACATTGTCGCCCTCATGAGTTCACATTTAGTCACAGACACATAAGACTGCATGGTTCATGATATCAAAATGTTTTGTCATGCATCCTGAATAGTTTTTAGGATGTCCACATGTGAACATTTCGCACATTTTCACATATACTCAACATGTCTCATACGCTAATGTATATATGTAACTCGAAAGATTCTTGAACATTTCACAATTAATATTTTCACATATATACTTAAAACAAATCGTACACTTACATATAACTATACAATTTCATTGTATGAATGTCCATTTCAATTCTTTTTCATTTGTTTCTGATATACGCTAAGGGGCCTGTCCATCACACCCAAGAGTCTACGTCAGGCATGCGGCCCAGTTTCTTGGCTGGGAGTAGTTCTTGGACCATGTGGCTCCTGTTGTCTAGTAGGCAAACACTCACTCTAGAAAGTCTGTGCCTGAAAAGTTCAGGCGGACGCACTCTGTATGAGGAATCTTGACTTCTTGCGGGAGTTCAAACGTCAAGGGTTCATCACTACCATTCAGATGGACTGTGGGTGGGCCCGACCAGGCGATGGTCAGGGCCCTGGAAAGGATCCTCGGCCTTTGGATGATTATTCGTGTGCAAGCAGCACTTCCTATGGCTTCCATTTCTCTGGGAATGGGAGCCAGTGGAAATAGGAGCATTTCCCATTGGCAGTAGATCCTCAGACAGCACTGCACTGTAGCCCTCCGACGTTGACCCCACGCCAACGAGTGGCAGCCTACTGCCAATTTCAAGCAGATACCAATAAATTTCCAACCCAGGTATATTACTAAGAAGAGAACCAGCCACTGATGGTCGGATCGGTCGTCGGGCGGGAGGTGACCGCCCTCCGCGCCCTCCGCGCCCTCCGCGCCCTCCGCGCCCTCCGCGCCCTCCGCGCCCTCCGCGCCCTCCGCGCCCTCCGCGCCCTCCGCGCCCTCCGCGCCCTCCGCGCCCTCCGCGCCCTCCGCGCCCTCCGCGCCCTCCGCGCCCTCCGCGCCCTCCGCGCCCTCCGCGCCCTCCGCGCCCTCCGCGCCCTCCGCGCCCTCCGCGCCCTCCGCGCCCTCCGCGCCCTCCGCGCCCTCCGCGCCCTCCGCGCCCTCCGCGCCCTCCGCGCCCTCCGCGCCCTCCGCGCCCTCCGCGCCCTCCGCGCCCTCCGCGCCCTCCGCGCCCTCCGCGCCCTCCGCGCCCTCCGCGCCCTCCGCGCCCTCCGCGCCCTCCGCGCCCTCCGCGCCCTCCGCGCCCTCCGCGCCCTCCGCGCCCTCCGCGCCCTTCAAGCCCTCCGCGCCCTCCGCGCCCTCCGCGCCCTCCGCGCCCTCCGCGCCCTCCGCGCCCTCCGCGCCCTCCGCGCCCTTCAAGCCCTTCACGCCCTTGACGTGATGCCGATGAATTGAACAATATATATATTCCAACATTCAGGGCTGGGATCAACCACCCACACAACTTTGCCCCAGATACCCCCAGACCAGAGGTGTTAGGTAAGTCCCATCGGTAACAAGTTTCCTTGTTATCCTCCCAGTCAACTGAAAAAACCTCTAGTTCAATTATCTGAACAAAAAATAAAATATTAGTGTAATGTTGGTTTTAATTCATGAATAGTATGGTGTCCTCATTTTGCATTTTTAACCTTTATTCCCTTGCTTTATTTCCTTTGTCGACTTAGTGGCTCGAGCTTTAGGCACACTTCCAATCCTTCCCGTTTTACTAATTGCTGCCAACACCTACTTCAAGACACTCCAAAGCAGGGCCAGCAACCTGCTGAGGGGGAAGATCCCGGAGAACAACAAAAAGTCAATCCTCTGTCACCATGTCGGCCAGGTAAATAAATTTTGGTTTGAAACTTCGTCTTATGTCGTCTATGCCCATGTCTCAATATTAATGTTACTGTTGTTCGATTCCGGCATGCCGAAATCCGAGGAGAAAGAGTATTGTCTGTAGTATAGGTGGTGGGACTTCCAGTTCTAACAATGAAACTTGCAAAAAAATTATTACTCTTTTACATTATGAAAGGGTTATATAGAACACTTGAACATGAGATGAGTCTGTAACCTTACTTTCTTCCATAGATATGGATATCACACAATTCAGCAAAAATGTCTCGTATTATAGAGACCAACAACAGACCAACACTTTTGAAATTAACTACAGGGAGCCGGATTAAAATTAAAGTAACTAAAATATTAACAGACTTCTTTGGGTTTATTTCATGTTGTTGAGCAAGTGTGTTGTAACTGTATTAAAATAAAAATTGTCTTTTTAACCTTGCAGAAGCTCGAAAGCGTGGAGTGGCTTTGGAAAAGCTAGTCATGTCGTGGGACAAGCACAGGAACTCTGCCGTGAGGGCCATCCTGACACCCGACTACACCAGTGGTGAGGATCGCGGCCTGCATGAGGCGGTCGACGTAGGGGACAACAGTGACGAGCGATTCCACCGCCTCATCAAACCACTGGTGTGGGAAAGCGACGAGCTGAGGGGCTACAAAGCCCACCTCGACAAAATTGAGGACGCTCACACCAACAATCGTCAGCGGGGTGTTATATTGGCCGTGGTGCGGTGCCAGATGCCCGACCCTGCACCAACATGCGAACAGCCTCCTCCCGGCACCCCAGACTGGGCGGTGAAGCCCCCATATCGGTTGGGTACATGTGGCGCCGATGCATAAAACTAGAGACTCTACCCAACACCATTTTTATTTTGAATATGTTCTGCCAGTTATTGTATTTTGTTTACACTACGTTTAATTTAATATTCGTTATATAAACTTTTATGAAAAGCACTTTGCCCTTCTTGTTTTCACTTCAATCTTCTATAGTATTGCCGCCTGCTCGCTATACAGGGAAGTATTTATATAGATATATTCATAGCCTAAAACTGCTCTTAGTCTAAAACCGTACGCATTATCGAGTTCCTTGTAATAAATGGATCATTTTTAGTTATATTTCATGCAGTTAGTTTGAAAAGTAATTTTTCTGAAATTGTATTCGGATCAAATACATCTCTGCCAGTAGCACCTATAACAACCGTCCAAGGAGAGACGACCTTTCGATTTTCACTCTAGCACCTATAACAAATTACATGTGATCATAGTCTATTGATGAACATGAAATACTTTCTAGGATTTGTACCAGACCTATTCTTTCTGTCAGAGGATAGAAACCTCCCACATATTTTAACCCTTTAAAGAGGGAGTTTCTCCTGGATTTCTGTCTTGGTAACTCAGAGCCTCTGTGTGTTAGCAAAATTAATAATTTATAAAACGAAAAAGTCAATTTCGGTGTCGAGATTTATTCAGGGACTATAACTTAGCTCCAAAAATGTAATGAAAAAACAGATTTGTTCAGAACGAACTTTTGTTTTGATATTTGACTGCTATATACAGCTATACACAACCTAAACTAGTGCTGCAATTCTGGTGAACGCCATAATCTTGGTTACTAACCTAGAGTATGGCGTTCACCAGATTTAATTGCAGCACTAGTGAACGCTAGTGGTTTGTTTATCGGTCTTATTATAGATATGGGGAAACTTGCCTTTAGTTCTCGCTTAGCCTACTCATCTTAGTTAATGTTAACGTTGCTAGCTTAGTGGTAGACTACATCCGTGGCATGGGCGCGTTCATATCCACAACACAAATCTCGCTTGGATGAGAGGAAGCTTTATTGATGTTAGTCCAAGGCATACAATGGCTGGTGTGTTTAGCCTAAGTATCCAGCCCTCGTTCCAGACTGCCCAAGGTTAGCTTCGTCCTCAGAGTCCGCTTGTCTTAGTGCAGCAGTACAATGGTAAACTCTATAAGTCACCTGATGTCTGCGTTCGTTAGCTAAACCAAACCCCGAATCGTATAGATTCGTAGCGATCCAAACAGGTAATGTTCTCCTCCTCTCTCACTTACCGCCTGAGGCTAATATACCATCCCATTATTGATTTTAACCCACACAGCGCTGCTTACTTGGAGGCGTTCTTCCCCTGCTGTGGTTATACAGGTATATCGCCTACCAGCAGCATCTGCCATTCTCATATTAATATAATTTTGACTGTTCTTTGGAATTCCTATTATAATCCCCTTTTCATCCAGTGACTTCCTTCGATCTAAAATATCAAAGCAAAATGTACATAAAAGAATTCTACTAATATTTCTTATGCACAAATGACTGTTGTGCACTAGTTTAGGTTGCAGAACTAGTTTAGCTTCATGCCCCTAACTTAGGGGCCTGTATCACATATTACATATGGGGTTGACCCTATCCCTAACCAGAATAAAAGCGCTCTCGTCACTGTCATAATGTTTTTTCCAACACCCAAATTTGATTTAGCTACAAATTCAATTCATTACCATCACACTTGTATCGATTGCACGCATGTTTGGCAGCATATTGCTATTAAAACACAGAAGACTTAATCAAGGTCAACACAGCTTTAGTTAATTTAAAACTTGAAGTTGAAGTTCTAATTGCAAGCTCACCAGGCCGGTATTTCCCCATAAGAACAGGCTCTCCTATGCATATACCCATGGTAACCAACTGTCATGTTGACAAGATTTACCAAGAATCATACTAAGGAGCATGGTGAGTACCAGATCACTAGTATAACTACAGTATTGGCACATTCGCCTGAAATCGCTATTGTTCAAAACCTTCTTAGCTAGCTTTCGCACATCCATATTATTTTCCAATAACTTTTATAATCTTAATAATCAGTTTATATAGTCTTTATAAAATTATCGGCAGCCTAAATCTTTTCTTAACAATTAAACAATTGTTCAAATAATGAACTACTCAAAAATGGACGTTATATATTCACGTGCCGGCGTCTATAGCCACGTAGTTCCACAACAGATAAAGGGTCATGCCCGGGAAATACCTCCCTCCATCTTTCTATCATAACTTCTCATTCAGAGAAAAATCATCGGGTGGGACATTGTTAGTACTCTGCAACCCTACTGTACACAGGACTTTGGTATAGGTAATCATGCTGGCAATCAGGCGGAAGTTGGTCATGAGACTGAAGCAGCTAATCAAGCCGATCGCGAAGCAGGTAATCGGGCTGATTCAGGTATTCCGTCTGAAGCATTTAATCAGGCCGATCATGAAGTAGGTAATCGGGCTGAGGCAGGTAATCGGGCTGAAGCTGGCAATCAGCTGGCTGGAGTTGGTCATGAGGCTGTAGCAGGTATTCAGGCTGTGGCAGGTAACCGGGCTGAAGCAGGTATTCAGGCTGAGGCAGGTAACCAGGCTGAAGCAGATATTCAGGCTGAAGGTGGTAACCAAGTTGAAGCTGGTATGCGGGCTGAAGCTGCAGCTGCTAATCTGCTGCAGGCTGAAGTTAGGAATCCGGCAGAAGAGGCAAACAGGCTGTGACTCACAATAAGCCTGTTGAAGAGGCAGTACCCATGGAAGCCGATCAAGAGTCATGTGATGATGACTATTTCCGTTTGATGGATAATTCCCAAGAGTCTGAGGAAAATGATAACCTTGATCCAGAGGCAGACAAAATTTGCTGCAGTTGTTTTTGGTGATGGGAACGGTCTTCCTAGCTCATTGGAAAGGGCTGTTTATGGTGACACTAATAAGAAAATCCAAAGCCTATTTTCATGGGTTATGTTCTTTCTTTTGCAGTGCCAGATCCACACCTTCAGCAGTGATACGCAAATGGCTAAAGTCATGTGCTTCATTTGTGAATTATTGACTGTAGCAGGTAATGACCAGGTTTCACAAGCTGCAGAGGCAGTATTCCCTAAAACGATGTGCATGATGTAGAAATGGTTGGGTACAAACCTAACGTTGACTAATTACTATACGAGTGTATGCTGCCTGAACTGTTATGCGTTGTCCACCACAAGTGTGCGAGGCTTTTAGACAGATGTTTGTGGTCATCAACAATCCAGTAAGTGCAGGACAGTGGATTATGATTTAAGACGTTGCAACTGGAAATTGTTTTCTGGGGCCAGGATTGGTCCGAAAAATGAGTTCCTTCCAGTTAAGACATTCTTTTACCAGTCGGTCGAGAAGAGTTTGCAGGTCATGATGAAACATCCAGGTTTTGAGCTGAAATGTTTAGAGTGGAAGGGCAGGAGGATACCCAAAGGAGTGTTTGCTGACGTCTACGACAGTTCGGCTCTTCTGCTTCATCTTCGGCTTCATCTTGGCTCTTTAGATGAATATCGATTGGTTTCAACCATTCTCTCGGAAATGTTCAATATCAGCAGGGGGCATTTACCTAACGGTTCTTAACCTACCCAGAAATGAGCGGTACAGACTTGAGAACGTCATACTATTCGTTATAATTCCAAACTTCAGTAAAGAACCCGCCGACCTTACCAGTTTTCTGCGCCCCTAGTCAACAAACTCAAGGAATTCTGGACTAGGGGAAAAAGGCTTATAACCAACGATTATCCAAGGGGCAAGACCATTAAGTTGGCACTTTTGAACGTTGCTGCAGACCTCCCGACAAGAAGAAAGACCTGCGGTTTCCTGCTACCTAATGCTATCATGGGTTGTTCAAAATGTCTGAAGGAATTCAAGAATTCAAACCGTGGAGGATTCAACATGGCGAATTGGACTGCTCGTACTCTGGACCAACACAAGGAGAGAGTGAGCGAGATTAGAGCTGCACCCACACCGAGAAAGAAAAGTGCACTTGAGAAACAGTATGGAGCTCGTTACTGTGTTCTCATGGAATTGCCCTACTTCAATCCCATCAAGTAGGTATAATGTCCAGGCAGAACAAATTCAAAGGCCAAACTTACATAGAATTATACCAAATTAATAAAAAATTGAATTGGAAATTTGAATGAAAATTAATAAAAATATTTCCATGAGCAGTAACTGTATCATATGTTTTTACTTAGACGCTTTACATTCATCTTTTCAGGTTCCTCTCGATCGATGTGATGCATAATGTACTGTTGGGTAAGTGTTGAAGTAAGACCTAACGTTAAGTAATGATATAGCACCGATAATGTGTTTGAAATTGAAACTTGCATTTGCCTTTGGACTATTAAGTTCATTGGGGTTTCAATACCGATTGTACATGTGCTTTTATTATTTGGAATTCAGGGACCGCCAAGCGAATGTGGAAGAGGTGGACCGACCCAGAGTTGAAGAAGTTGAAGAAGAAGAAATCGAAGAAGAAGAATACTCCGGATCCGGATGAGGTAGGGTCAACAGATGAGGAAGGGACAATGTTGGGGGTTGTACTAAGCCCTAATCAGGTGGCGATTATTGATGCTTGTCTGAATGAGTTTAACGAGGGACAACCGGAGGACTGCATGGTAACTAACATCACATCAGACACTCGTACGTGGATGGCAAAGGAGTGGAAGAATTGGGTTACAGTCTTGTCAGGATACTGCCTCCAGGGCAGGTAGAAAAACAATTGTTTGAGAGGTTTCACCGGATGAGTCGTGTCAGTCAGATGTGAGACGAAATGCCAGCCAAACATGAGGGGAAAATTGGCAAACACTGCCAGCTGGGAGAAGGAAAAAAGCAAGCAACAACGGTCTCGGAAACACTCAATGTCCCCAACGAGCGAGATTTGGTACAATGCGAGAACCTGTGGATTATCCCCGACGGCTTCGAGACATTTGAAGAAAAAGCGGAGTGGCTTGAAGATGCAGCTCATGGGCTGCTCATGAAAACATACCAAAAGATGTACTCCACAGAACAGGGGATCGTAGA